>CM057451.1:689391785-690656071 GCA_016271365.2 Neoceratodus forsteri | reverse complement strand
GTCAGCTCTAATGCAACCTCTCCCCAGCCCATAACCTCATGTCTGAAGCACAAGGTACAGTGCCAAGCCAGTGCCTCATAATGATACACTCTTCAAAGGCAGAAAAGTTTGTTTGCCACATATTGTCAATAGAATCTGTTGTAGCTTTGCTCATGCAGGGCACCTGCACAAAGAAAAGAGAACACATCTGACCATGCTTACTCCAGGGAAGGGTGGGCATTAGGGTTGACAACTCCAAAGAAGACACCATCACTGATTTGCCAAAACTCCAGAGACCTAAAACCCTACTGTTTTTTCCTTTTGCTGCTAAGGGGGTGTGCGGGGAGTTAAGATTAGAAACCCTAACGACACATTTCCATACTTTTGTGGCATTAAGTTGAACCCTAATTGGTGCATTAACACAGTTGTTTGCAAAGAATTTTCTTTCTTTTTGAAATAGTGGAATCATATCCTCATTCATGCCAGTCCCAAAGGGACATCTTTAAACAGATGCAGATGCACAGGGCCCTTTGGGGCTTGTAACAAGGAAGACTCCATTTGCCTATGGAAGTGCAGCAATAGATGTCAAGAATTCATGGGGCTGTCTGGTGGACTGTGGAAGTGCAGGGCCCTCTGAGTTCTGTGCTTCTGTATGGCTGCAGACACAGATGCACAAGGCCAAAAATCCATCTCTTATCAGATTCAAAGGGCCGTCTAGCACCTATGAGTGCAGAGGTGTAGGGCTATATGCCAATGCAAGAATTCTCTTCACTATATGGTACTTGGGCCTGTGGGGACAACTATGTACTTACCCTTCCAGGCTGGCAGGTAGTGTTGTATGACAGTGCTCCCCTCCCAGCCTCAGCCCATCCAGCTGGGTCACTGAGCTTACTTTTGAACTCAGCTCACTGGCACAGGATCACAAATCATGACGCACTGGATCATCACGTGATGCTGTGCAGAGGGTGAGACACGTCTGTCGGAGCTCCGCTCTCTCTGCCTCAAAATTCATGGATGTCCTCCATTTGCTTCCGCTTTTTATAGTTAATTCATGCATTATTAAGTGCAAGAGTTATAAGTGGTACCGGTATAGGGTATACAATACCTGCAACATGTCTAATTTGTCAGATCAAGAGGAGGCCGTGCAGGAGTTGGGAGCTAAGCGCCCTCGCCGTAGTTCCTCTCCCCAAAGCACACCAGATGAGTTGTCGCCCTCCCATGTCTATTCTGAGCTAACCATGATTAAAGAAGCTTTGTTGAAGTTAATAGAGGATGTGGACAACTTTAAACCTGCACTCACCCAGCTAGCCCAGAAGGTCACAGACACTGAAGCAAGAATAGCCTCGGTGGAGAGAAAACAAGACAAAATGGAACCAGAACTGATGGAAGTTAGGAAGTCCTTGACCAAACTGGAGGATCGGCTCGAGGATCTCGAGGGAAGAAACAGACGGAACAACGTGGTATTAATAGGGCTGCCTGAAGGAGAAGAGGGTCCAAATACCATTCAATTCCTGCAAAAATTTCTCAAAGAACGGTGGGACCTTCCCCAACGGTCCAGAGTTCATTATAGAAAGAGCTCACAGGTCCTTGAGAGCTAAGCCAGCTCCATCTGATCACAAGACCTATAATATTCAAGTTACTAAATTATTTGGACCGGGAGTTTATTAGCAGAGAAGCCAGAAGCTATCAGCTATTTTATGGGAAGGTAAAAATTAAGACTTGTCCCTGATCTAACCCTGAAAACCCGACAGTTGAGAGCTTCTTATCGTCCTATCACCTCCAAATTGTGGGCAGCAGACATAAGCACCGTATGCTGTACCCAGCTCGTCTGGAGGTGGCCTTAAAGGAAGGATCAAACGCTTGACACTGTGGGAGGCAGTTAAAGCTCTGAAGAAATGCTATCCAGATTTATTTTCCAAATGAGACGGTACTAGCTCAATTTCAGGATACTTGAAGCCTGAGCTGAGATCTTTCTAGAAAGACCTTTTATGGAGAAGCCGATTATTGTCTCTTAGACTGATTCCTTCTGGAATGACTGGTTGTAATCAGAATATTTTCCTATATCGTCTCAATAGAGAAATCTGTACTGGGACAATAGTATTTTTGGCTATATTATTCTAGATTCTTAATACTTGTTCTTCTATTCCAGCATATGGCACTGCAGGTGTTGAGATTGTGGTAATTGTTTGACCACTAGATGGTGTTATATCATTGTGTATATCTCATGAAAGACGGATCACTTATTCGAGCAGCTTCATTTCCCCTCCCATCTGCAGCTCTATTATAATTTGGTTTCTCTCGTGATCCTGCCCTTCAATAAGAATTTATTCCTTATTGGTTAGCTTTCGAACAGATAGCAATTCAGTTTCGGGTACTTCAGTAACTCATCAAGTATTCAACTAAAAATTTAGATCTTGTTTCAGGGGTTATGATTAGCGATCCGTTTTTCAGATCATTTTCTTTTTTTCTAGGATGGTGCTCTCCATGATATAAGTTTTAGCTAGTCTAGTATTGGAATTAGCCTGTCTAGCGAGAACATTTGGGAATTTCGATCTATAACTTGAAGTGCTAATGCCCCGCAAGTTTATGGAACACTTGGAGTTTTTGCCAAAGCTGGTAATTAGAGCAGTTATGAGTGCAGGGTGATGTTTAATATGACATGTCCCCTGTAGCTCTTAGTTGCTTCAGACTCATCTGGGGACATGTTTATAGTTACAAGTATGGGAAAACTCAATTACAGCTTAGGTAAGCAGGACAAACGTGGTATGGCATTTAAGCCACTTAATGATGTCCCCCTTTGTTTTCTTCCTCTCCTATTGTGTTCAGCTGAGTTAATGATATCCGAGGCATCAGACCCTACGCAGATAACATATAGTATGGGGGCTTTGTTAGCAGGGAATGACTCTCTGTTGTTACAAGGATGGGGGCTGTCCACTCAGGTTTTTTTTTTATTATTTAGTCTCTTAGCTCGGGGGAGAGGCAGAGGAAGGGAGCGCGCTCTTTTGCAAGCACCATGGACCAGTTGTTGTGGTGTAGGCTATGGGCGGGGTATACAGCCGTGTAAATAAGTTAAAATCTTTGGGGTTTAATTTTGAGTTCGGGGGTGGGTTATGGATATTGGGATTCTCATTGTTTTTGCTTAGGAGGGAAGCAGCACAGATTACTACTCAATTTCTAGTAAACGGCACATTTCTAGTGGGTGTTATGGCTAATTGTTTAAATATTCTTTCCTGGAATATAAAGGGAGGGAGAGACAATAGGAAGAAATATGTCATTTTAAACCACCTTGCTAAATATGACCTTTCAATAGTGTTCCTGCCAGAAACACATATGCTCTCAGAGAGTTGCACTTTTTAAAAGAGTTGGGTGGGCCAAGTCTTTGGATCGAGATATAGTTCCAATAAACAGAGGGATGGCCTTTTAGCTAAAAGGTTCCTTTCACATTAGTGGAATCCATCCTCGACCATGAGGGGAGATTTATTTTTGTTATTGGTAAACTAGGCAACCTGGATATTGTCTTGGGTTCAGTTTATGGCCTTAATGTAGAAACTCCATCTTTTTTTTACCCATTTAGCTATGGTTCTAGCCCCTTTTTTGCATTACCCCATTTTGATTGGAGGTGATTGGAATTTGGTGCAGACGAATGACCTAGACCGCACTTATTGTAGGGGGGTATGTTCCTCGCCTGCTCAAAGAGCCTTAAAAGAATTAATTTCATCCTTGGGTCTTGTGGATCCATGGAGACTATTTAATCCATCAAACAAAGAATTCACTTTCTTTTCTGCAATACACAGGAGTTATTCTCGAATCGATTATTTTCTAACCAGCTACCAGTTAGTGCCTAACATGGCCGATGTTAAAATTTTGGCTCGTGTGATTTCAGACCATTCTCAATTTTAATTCAATGTACTTTACCTAATACTTTCATCCAATCCTACTCTTGGTCTCTCAATAATAGATTGCTAAAGGAGAATCAAATCATTGCAAGGTTTCAAAGCTTTATACAGAGCACTATAAGGTTTAATTGAGGTTCTATTTCTGCTGTAGACCAGGCGTGGGCAGCTTTGAAAGCAACTTGGCGGGGGGAACTAATTTGCATTGCTACAGTTCAAAAGAAAAAGAAAAATAACCTTTTGATTAGTTGTTTAGCAAAAATTAAAAATTTGGAAAGTAAAGGGGTAGATAAGCTTTTACCTATAGAGGAACAAGAACTATCTACCTTGAGAGCTATTTATGCTAGTGCATTATTAGAGAAGTTGGAGAGATCTGCTTCTCTGTTGAAGGCTTCGTATATTGGTCAAGGGAGCAAAGCGGGCAAGTTGCTGGCTTGGCAACTAAAACAACAATCAATATCTAAGTGGGTTACAGCTCTTAGTCATCCTCAGACCAAAGCTATGGTGACTGACCCTTTAGAAATATTAACCCTGTTTCGTGATTATTATAAAACATTATACTCCTTGGACCCTAGCTTGGGGCACCAGGATAGTAAGATGTGGGCTTTCTTAGAGAGGGCAAATTTACCATCTCTGTCTGAGGAAAGTAAAAATTCTCTTATAGCTCCAATTACCAGTGAGGAAATCTCAGATGTTATTGATTCTTTAAAACCAGACAAGGCACCGGGCCTGGATGGGTTCTGAGTTTATTTTATAAGACATTTAAAGCATATCTAATCCTTGCTACTCCAGGTCTATAGCTATTGGAGTACCCACTTTGATTTTGAGCAGTGATTATTTGAGGCGAGAATAATTCTCTTAACCAAATCGGGAAGGGACCCATCAAAGATTAGCCACTATAGGCCCATTTCACTCTTAAACATTGACATAAAAATATATGCCAAAGTCCTAGCTAATAGATTGGTGAATGTGTGGGAAGGTTTGTTGAGTCCAGAGCAAGCAGGGTTTGTTGCAGGATGTACTTCAGCGGATCATTTTAGAAAGATATTTCATTTAATTTCTGTGTCCAGGGCTCCAGAGTTGGAGGCAGCTCTCGTATCCCTGGATGCAGAAAAAGCCTTTGACAGAGTGGAATGGTACTATATGTTTGCGGTATTGCAGAAGTTTGGTATTCTGCAACCCTTTATTAACCAGATTCGTGTCTTGTATTCCTGTCTGTCAGCTAGAATTCAATGTAATAATCTTATTTCTGACATATTCCTCCTATGCCGAGGCACCCGGCAGGTCTGCCCTCTCTCTCCTTATTTATTTAATTTGTATATAGAACCCTTAGCCAGAGTTTTAAAGTTGGATGAAGAAATACAGGATATTTACTTGGAGCATATGGAATGTAAGCTATCCCTTTTTGCTGATGATTTACTTATGCACATATCAAATAGCAGACAATCTCTTCCTCGTGCCTTATAAACTATTTCTCACTTTAGCCTTTTTTCAGGTTATAAACTTAACAGAAGCAAAACTATTGTGTATTCACTTTCCCTTTTCTATCTAAGATTGGAGCCTTTCTATGGGTTTACAGTGGGAAGCGAATATTTAATCTATCTTGGTATTAAAATATCTAGTGACCTTACTAATCTCAAAGACCTTAATTTAGGCCGCTACTCAAAACAACTAGAGAAGACTTGGTGAGATGGAACAAGCTACCATTATCCTTTTCATCGGCCAACACTCTTAAAATGTCAATTTTGTCTAGATTTTTTTACCCTCTATGCAACCTTAATATTTATTTACCGGAGTCCTTTTTCTTGTCCCTTTGTAGGCTCTGCTCCGATTTTCTTTGGAAAGGCAAAGCTCCTCGTCAGGCTTACGTCAAGCTTACTCGTTCTAAGATGCTGGGGGGGCTCCTTGCCTGATTTTTATATCTATTATTTAGCTATCCACGCTAATAGATTTTTGCATTGGCTGTCTACTATGGTCTCCCTACCGAGCTCCCCCCCCTTGGCTGTTTTTAGATTGGTTGCAAGCAAACTCTTGCAGGATAGACTTAGAGGTCCTCTTGTATACTCCATGGTCCAAGGTTCCATTGAAGGTGAGGAACTCCCCCCTCGGCTGGGATATTAGGGCCTTACAGCAACTGTGTTCTTTACTGCAGAAATCTAACCTAAAGGATCTAAGGCAACTCGTATTAAATAACCCAAACTTGCGGATAGGCAAGAACCCAATCTGAATTTTTCCAGGCAGTTACCCTACTAAACTATATCTATCTAGCTTTGTTTCGGGCTGGTCCCTTCTATCTATTGCAGAATTGCAATCAAAATTTGGAGTGGCTCACAAGGGTCTCTTCTGACTACAACAAATACGCCAATGTATCTTTCATTTTTTGGGGAAACCTCCATGGTCTGAGGGGGCTGGGGCCATGCTAGATAGTTTGTGGGCAGTATCTTAGGGCCGGAAAGCAATAGCTAAGTTATATAAATCAATTTTGACCCATGTTACGTCAAAATTTACTTCCATAGCGCACTATTGAAAAAACAATTATAATAAGGGCTTTCCGGTTAAAACCTGGGAAAAGATCTGGACAGACATCTATACCTTAATTAAACAAGACCATTTAGGAACATCCAATTCAATATTCTGCATAATTTATATTACACACCCGCCAAGTTATTTTGAATTAAAAAATTACCCTCAGCTGAATGTGGGGATTGTGGGTCTGAATTTGCTACCTTACATCACAAACTATGGGGATGTACCAAAACTGTTAAATTTTGGAATTCGGTCAAGCAATGGGTGGCACCATATCTCAATATTGCCCCTTTTTTTAATGAGGATACATGCCTATTAGGTATGTACTCACTGATCCCTACTTTTTTCCAAAAGGTACAAATAGCTATGGTTGCCATGGTCATTAAACTGCTAATACTTCGACATTGGAAGGATGACTGGGAACCCTCATTTAAGGAATGGTGGGCTGAACTTCTCAATGCGTTAAATGTGGAGAGATGTGTAGCCCATATTTTTCATACCAGTGAGAAGTTTCAGAATTGCTGGGGCGACTTCCTGGTATGCCTTAGAAGCAAATTTGGTTATTAACGTAAGCCCAATCGCTTATTTTTTTTTTAATCTGTCTCCCATCGGTATCCTTATATAAGCCCTCTGGGGCAAAGCCTTTTTTGCTGGTTTTTAACTGATAGCCTTTATTTCCCAAGTCAGCTCGCATGCCCTGATATACCCTTTTTCTGGCATTTATTTTCTATTTTCTCCCCTATTGTATGTTTAACATTTCCTTGCCAATATTTTTTCTGACAGGTCTTTCCTCCCTCACTCTCTATAGTATAGCCTCTTATTCAGTTAATGGGGATAGACTTGTGCCGGTGCCTTCGTCTTTTCCCCTTTATAAAGGTATCTTAGAGTTTGGGTTAGAGCCATCGTGGCCATTACTCAGTTTGTTACCCCTAGTAGGGGATAGTAAGGTGACTGCTTCGGGTTGGGTGGGGAGGTTGGGTGGGGAAGGGGGTTGGGTTTGTGTTGTTTTATGTATATTTTTTGGCATTAGGGGTTTTATGTATTTTGCTTTTGCTGTATAATTACCAGGTATTAACTACTTATGGCAAGTGTTGGACTTTGTTTATGTTAAGGAAAAATAAAGTTAATTGCAAAAAACAAACAAATCATGACCCACTGTGGTAAAGGCTGGTAGTACACAAATATTTCTTAATATTTTTTTTATTTTGACCAAAATAAATAGATAGTTGTTTATGACTTCTCTATAAATATGACATGTACCATTCATAGAATACTGGCTGAAAGATCATTTTGCACCACATGTGCAAAAACTCATCTAGTCCAGGATCTGAAAAATGACACCTGCCATGTTTATGAGGTGGTGTGGAAAAAATTGCTATGTTGAAATTATAGAGTCAAAATATTGAAAAGTAACAAACTTATGAGTGAATGCTGAAATATTTCAACATTCACTCATAACTTTGTTATTTTAACATATTTTTACACCATATTTTCAACATAATCTACTTATTACCCCACCTCAAGGACCTGGTATTTGAAAATGTTCAAATCCCACCCAAAATATGATTTTACACAGTGACTGCAAAATCACCTTTTCGGATATATTTGGACAATTTCAACTGCATTGTTTATGAGGTGGGCTCACAAAAGGCCATGTTGAAAGTTTGGTGGCAAAATATTAAAAACTAGCAAAATTAAATATAGAAACATAAACTTTCACGGCTAAGGACAGCTTGGCCCACCTAGTCTGCCCATTTTCCTACCTATTGGGTAAGCTGCAGATCCTAGTTTACCAACAGCCAACTTCTTCCAACCCCCACCAGAACTGCCTTATGTCTTTCCCATGCATTCTTGAATTCCCCCACTGTTTTTGACCCCACGACTTCCTCAGAAAGGCCGTTCCATGTGTCCATCACCCTTTCGGAGAAAAAATACTTCCTCACATTTCTCCTGAGCCATCCTACCCATCTTCAAACTGTGTTCCCCTGTTCTTGCATGTCTCTTTTTCTGAAAGATGCTACCCTCTTGGACTTTGTTGATTCCCTTGAGGTACTTGAAAGTTTCTATCATGCCCCCCCTCCTTTCCTCAAGGGTATACATGTTAAGCTCCTTTAGTCTCTCTTTGTATGGCTTCTGTTGCAGACCCTGCACTATTTTAGTTGCCCTCTTCTGAACTGCCTCCATCCTGTCTATGTCCTTGCAGAGATGAGGTCTCAGAACTGCATGCAGTACTCAGATGGGGTGTCACCAACTGTCTGTACAGAGGGATAACAACTTCCTGTTTTCTACGGTGATGCCTCTCCTATACATCCCAGTAACCCCAGCCATCCATACTGCCTTCTCACATTGCTTGCTTACCTTTAGGTCATCTGATATGACTACCCCCAGGTCCCTTTCCATTTGTGTTGTTGTTAATACCCCCTACACTGTGTACTTTTCCCTGGGCTTTTGTTTCCCAGGTGCATTACTTTGTATTTCTTTGCATTGCATCTAAGCTGCCATACTTTTGATTATTCCTCCAACCTTGCCAAGTCCCTTCTCATCCTTTCCACCCCCTCCCGTGTATCAAACCTGTTGAAGGTCTTTGTGTCATCTACAAAGAGGCATACTTTTCCTTCCAGTCCCTCTTCATTGTCACTTATAAAGACATTAAAAGGACGGACACAGAACTGAACCCTGCAGTACCCCACTAGTAACCCTCCTTTCTTTAGAGTTGATTCTGTTTACTATTACCCTCTGTGTCCTGTTGTCCAGCCAATTGTTTAGCCAGGCTACCATGCTGGGACCCCCTCCCAGGCTGCCTAATTAGTTTATTAATCTTTCATGTGGGACTGTGTCAAATGCCTTGCTAAGGAAGCAGTATAGTGACATGGTTTAAGGCTCTGAGCTGCAAACCTGGAGACCTGGGTTTGAATCCCACAGCTCCCACTTGCATACTGTGTGATCCTGAGCAAGTCACTTAATTTCCTTGTGCTCCCAGGTTGCACATGTAAACAAGCTTCAGCTTAGTGTGTCGCTCCTGGAAACATAAATAAATAAAAATAAAGTCTTGGTAGGCCATGTCCACAGCCCTTCTCTGGTCTACTACTTTGGTCACCCAGTCAAAGAAATCTATTAAATTCATCTGACATGACCTTCTCGCTGTGAATCCATGCCACCTTGGGTCCTGTGCCTTGCTGGCCTCCAGGTAATTGACAGTTCTTTTTTTCAGAAGTGACTGCATCATTTTTCCTACCACTGAGGTCAAGCTAACAGCTCTGTAGTTCCCTGCCTCTGCTTTGCTCCCACTTTTGTGAAGGGGAATCACATCCACCTTCCTTCAGTCCTTGGGTACCACACCATCCTCCCATGATTTGTTAAAAAGGGTAGTCAGTGGAATCACTACTTCTCCCTTTAGTTCTTTCAGAATTCTGGGGTAAACCCCAACAGGTCCCATTGCTTTGTCCACCTTCAGTTTTAGGAGTTCTTTCAGAACCCTTTCTTCTGTGAAAGAACTGCAGAAACTTGAAGGGACCTGCAGAAACTGAAGAATGGTCAGGGATTTGGTTGAAATTCAATGCAAACAAGCGCAAGATAATGCATATGGGGCACAAAACCTTGACACAATATATCAGTTGAGGGGTGAGGATATAGCATGCACCAAGCAGGAAAGGGATCTTGGGGTTTTCATCTCTGATGACCTCAAGGTAGGAAACAGTGTGACAAGGCAGCAGGTAAAGCAAATAGGATGCTGGGATGCATAGGGGAGTATCACCAGCAGAAAGGGAGGTCATAATTCCACTATGCAAGACACTAGTGAGGCCCCCACCTGGAGTACAGTGTACAGTTCTGGAGACCTTACCTATGTAAAGACATAGACAGGGTAGAGAAGGCTCAGAGGGGCAACAAAGATGGTGTATGGATTGCATCACAAGTCCTATGAGAACAGGTTGAAGGAACTGAACCTGTCTTCCTGGAGAAGAGGAGGGAGAGGGGATATGATAGAGACATACAAGTATCTTACAGGGAGGAACAGGGTGCAGGATTACACTATTTTTAATCGAAAAAGATGTTCCAGGACTAGAGGGCATGGGATGAAGTTGGAAGGAAGACGATTCAGAGGAAACGTGAGGAAGAATTTCTTCACAGAATGGGTGGTGGACAAGTGGAACACCCTGCCAGAGGAAGTGGTGGGGGCTGAAGCAATCACAGGATATAAGAATGCATGGGAGAGACATAAAGGAATTCTGGAGGTCAGGGCTAAGGGGCAACAGACTTCTAGGAAAACATAAACTGAACTTACAAGCTCAAATGGGCAGACTGAGTGGGCCATAGGCCCTTATCTGTCGACACTGTCTATGTATAAATGTATCTATGTAGAACTGGTATCAACCACTCTATCCAGAGTGCTTCTATTGATTGGATTAGGTACCTCCCTCTCCTCTTGTTTTGTAAATATTGAGCAGAAATATTTGTTCAGTATCCCTGCTTTTTCACTGTCCATCTCAGCCCACCCACCCATCCCTTTATTAAGCCTCACTATCCCTTCCTTGGTCTTTCTTCACTCTCTAATGTACATATAAAAGGTTTTAGCTCCATTCTTAACCAAGTTGGCTATCTTTTCCTCAGTTTACCTTTGCTATTTTGACTGCCTTCCCTTCCTTCTGCTTTAACTGGTACAGTTCTCTGTCCTGCTCATATGTGTTTCTTTATACTTACTGAATACTATCTTTTCTCCAAACTTCCCTGCTACTTCTTTGAGATCCATAGTGTTTTTTCTTTCATTTTGATTTGTTTATTTGCTTCCACAAAGGCTTGTTGCCTCTGTGATGGCAGTTTCGATGTTCCCCATTGTTCCTCCACCCTTTATGGTTGCTTCCAACATTCATACATAGATTTCATCATTTAAAATATTTTGAATTTTCAACATGGCCTTCTCATGATCCACTTATGAATCCGGTAGATGGACATTTTGAAATCCTGCCTGACAGGTGATTTTGCACTGTGATAGCAAAATCACTTTTTGAACCTGATTTGAAAAATTCCAATGCCCTTGTTTATGAGGTAAAGCACCAACAAGGCCATATTGAATATTTGTTGTGAAAATATAACAAATGACAAAGTTATGAGTAGAAGTTCAAACCCCAGATTTATCTTATTTTCTCATAGTGCAGTCGCTGGTACCAGCAGCAAGATGTGTTTTGATCAGACAGTGGATCTATACTGTGGGACATGTTCAGGTGAGAAAGTGTCTGTGTACATGGGGTGAGGTATTGGGTGCTGGGGTGGGGTGTGTGGTGGTCTGGGGGTGTAAGATCAGAGATTGACCATTTTCTTTTGCAGGTTAAAAATATATTTTCTCTTTTTTTGCAGGTATTTTACATTTCTGTGTCTGACAGTGGGGATTAGGCACCCCAGTGTCGATATGCTATGGCAGCACTAGGTGTGGGCACTAAGGTGTCACTAACTATTAATGTGGGCATGCAACCTGGAGGGTAGGGGTTGGCAGGTGGTACCAGGGTGGGTATACCAATCTGCTTTCATGAATTTGGGAAGAATGAGGGAAAACAGGTAGCTAGATGGATAAACAGAGACAGAGACAGGCACACACAGCATGCGTGCACACACAGACACACACACGCAGACAGATGAGCAAGATCCAGTGATTGCTGGCTAATTTCTCACTCAAGCCATCAGCAACACTTCAGCTGTGGCCACAAAAATCAAGAAAGTCTCACTGTTCTCATACAGAGAACGATGGTGAACATCTCCTCTTGCTAAGCTGGGCACCCTGTATTTTGAGGTGCCCCAAAAGTTATTTCTAGCCATTTTTAAAACAAACACCAGAATCCAGCTAAATGGATACCTTTTAACTAGGTTCAGGGTTAATCCATGTTTTTTTTTAATTTTGAGGGGGGGGACAAAATGGCAGTCATCGTGAAATGAAAAAATGTTTCGGGTTGTGAAAAGCAAGTGGTAAGAAAGCAGAATGCTCTAGTGACACAACATTTTTAATGTCACATCAAGTTATCCAATATCCCTACTGAGCATGCTCAGAAAAAAAAAGACCTAAATCCATATAACTCTGGAAGCTTTTATTATCTTTTCAGAAAACTTTTGAAAAACACTACCTTGGCACTGGCTGCTTCCACCTGGAAAGTTTCAGAGAAAAATTCTGTTCCATTTAAGCTGTAGGTGACAGCAAAATAAGTGTTTTAAGAATAGGAAAAAAATGAAACTTTAATGTAATAAAGACATACCGTATGTCGATCTCAGAAACCACAGAAAAGTCCATTGTATAATTTTCCACATATTTAGACACTGCATCCTAGATAATGCATACTAAATTTGAGGGAATTTTGTACAACACTGCCAAAGCTATTACGGTGCAAAGTTAGTGATTTAACATAGATACTCTCGGTCAACCCTAACTATACTAGCACCAACGAGCCAGTATACTATGTTAATGCAGTCATTAGGGTTAAAGACATTAGGAAGTGAAAAAATTAGGTTTTTGTGTCTCAGAATTCTTGAAAAATTGGTACTATGGTGTTTCTTTGGGTTTTCAACCTTACGCCCACCCTTCCCACCCCTGAGCCTCATGGCCCAGCACAAACTGCAGGTCCCAGCCTGTGCCCAAAAGGTCTAGTGCTTGAAGCTAGACAACTATTGCACACCACATGGGGCCTGCAGACTCAGTCATAACTTTTTACCCAGGATCTGTGCAAAGCAGGAGATCAATGTCATTCATAATTTTTTTGCACTGGGACCTTCTTAAAGCAGAAGATTATTCATGACATTTTTCATTCAGTAACCACATGTCCCAGATCTGTAGCTTGTTCTTGAATAATAAAGCTAGAGGCTGAGGCAGGGGAGTGGACATTAGGATTGAAAACCCCAAGGAACACCACTGCATTGATCTGTCAAGACATCTGATACTCCAAACCTAATTTTTTAATTTCCTTATTTTGTATGAATTGGGATTCCATCCATAATGTTTCAGTTAATATAGTTGTTTTCCAATTAAGTTCATCTCTTTTTGTGCTAGTGAAATCATATCCTTCTTCATGCAAAAGTGAATAAACAGAATATTTGACATATTTCAAGCCCTGCATCACCAACTTCCTTCATGCCAGGATGTGCAGGGCTCTTTGTACCCTACACAGTAGCATGCTCTGTTTAAATGCAGCAGGTCCAAGCATGCCCTGTACACAGTGAGACACCAATCAACTTCATCCCAGGAAGCACAAGGCACTTTGGGCCTGTGGTGTCTGGCTATGCACAGCCAGGCACCAATTGTCTTCATGCCAGGACATCTAGGGTTTTGGGCTGTGTGCCAACACAACAGTCCACCAGCACAGTAACCACCATCATACCACAAAATACAGGATCCTTGGACCCTGCACCAGCACAATGGTGTGTCAGCAGTCAATGGCTTCGAATAGGCTCCTGTTAATATAACAAAAAAAAACAATCTTACACAACAAAATTACAACAAGCATATCTTGCTAAGCCAATCAAATATATTCCCACCATTCCTTTCCAAGCTAGTCATGAAACCAAGAAAAAAAACCCTCACAAAACCTCATATATCAGAAAAGCCACCTCACAAAAACATAAACCTATTTTTGGTTTCATCACTCATGCCTAGGCAATTTTTGATTTTGGTAAAAATAATAGCTAGTTTTAGACAAAAGACACAAATAATCCACTCAGCCTATTAAACACACAAGTAACAGCTATGAAATAAATAAAAAAAAAAGTCTGGAAAATTCTTTCAAAATCACTCATGAAACCAAAAGAAAAAACTTCATAAAAGCATTTCCATACATCACGGACAGTATCTCACAAAATCATAAATTTGATTTTGGTTTTGTTGCTCATTACTCAGTCAATTTTGAAGTGTAGTTAAAACTTAGGGCATTGTTTAAAAACATATTAAAGGTGATAGGAAACAGTTTTACCTAGAAGCCCCCCATTATCCATTTGGTGACAATCCAATATTCTGAAATGTTGTAGACCTTTTTGTTAAATTAGTAATCTATTTTTGTCTTTGTAACTGCCCTGTATCCTTCCATCCTCAGCAGTTGCTGCTGTCTATTTAATACTGCCTGAACATTCTATGCTGAATAACACCATTCCACCCCATTCCGATAAATAGCATATAATAGTATTACTGATGTTGTAGAATGGATGAGAAATATGAAAATAAATAGTAGTAGGTGGTGAGGAGAGTGGAACTCTGTGTATATCTGAAGACACCCAAAAGCTAGATTATTTATTTATCAAACATTTGTCAACACATACTCGAATATATAACTGGCATGGAAAGGAAGATGCAAGGGCAATTAGTTATGTCAAAATCATTTCCTGTCTCCTTTAAAAGGAATACCCCCCCAATCTAAACTGACAAAAACATGTGAGTTACAGCAGTGAATCCACCTTGGTTTCAAATTCTTATTCTGCAATCATTTGCCAGCATTTCAAACTGTAATGAATGCATAAATCACATATGAAAGCAAAAACATGATATGCTTTCATCACTCATGAGTTTTAAAAATCATATTTACATCAAAAATAGAAAATATCTACCCTCAAAAATAACAGAAATTCTTACTTTAACATTAACATGTTGACCACACAAACTACAAACCACACCTCCACCTAAATGTTTTATTTTTGGCACATAATTTTTTTGTTTTCCTATCCACTGACTCATGTGAAAGTTAATTCATTTACCTCCGAAAGCAATTTTTTCATACAAAACATAGAAAATGCTTTCATTAAAACTCCTACACTGTACATAGAATGTTCCTTTACAGTACTGCACATGTGCAAAAAATGGAACACCTTTTTATTATCTCAACAACCGTGCAAGCTAGGCAAAAACTAATTAGCAAAACTTCACCCTTGTACCAACCTCTATCAAATCTGAAGGTTTCAAATTTCAAATGCTAATAGTTTGTGAGTGCCTGATGAGCAAAATAGGGCTTTATATTGAATTATATATGTTTAGCCTTCTTTAACTTTGCCTCCAGTAAACAAGTCACTACAAAATTTACAGGAATCAGACATTCCAGCACCAACACTGCACGTGTCAATTCAGGCAAATTGGTCAAATGACAGCCGTGTATTAATGTCAAAAATATATGTTTAACATTAAAGCACCTACTCAATCTAATATATAGGTGTGCTAATGGAATATGCATTTTATCTTCATGTGTGAGTAGGAAGGACCCTAACTTATGTGAGGAAGAGCTATGCGTAAGTTATGAAAAGTTCTGCTCCTTCACAAGTTTTAATAAATGTGTATTTTGAATAATACTTTTACGTATTTATTTAATACAGCATCACTTTATTAGTTATAGCTTTTAAATATATTGTGTGTGGGAGATTTAACTGTTTGCTGCCATAGTCAGGGTCTAGGTTACTTGACAGATCTCCTAATTCTGTATGCTCCTGGCCACCAACACAGGACAGCAGAGATGAGTTTTCTCTCTGTAGTGAGAGCAAGACTTAAGTTCCAGGAAATCCAACATTTGGAGTGGCATGCACAAATTTTGTGGATCGGAGGGGCCCCTTCACTGGACCTTTTTAAGTCTTATTTACAAATTCACCTTTTTGCTTTGATTTTGGGTCTGGTGCTGCTTTGTAGGACATTTTAATGGTTTGTAATGTTTTTAATCTTTAATTATACCATTTCATTAGTTTTTTATCATCTATATTGTCCTTGTTTTGATTGTTTGTCATTGTTTTGTGTTATGAGGCACCCAGAGCCCCTGGGAGTGGGTGCCATATACATAACTTTGCTTTGCCTTCTTTCTCTTTGGTTTCAACTGCTGGATTCAGTGCCACACAGGTATTGTAATGTCATAGCAAAATTAGTAGGGCTTCATGACAGAGTGAAACAGGCATATGGGCAATTGGCCTTAGTAAGAGGGTAGAGGGCAGCAGTAGGGGAAGAGGGATGACCATCAGGGCCTATGCAAGGCAGTTAGGTAGGGTGGAAGGATTGGATGGGCAGCTGGGTCTTTTTTGACCTATTGCACTTCTTTCAACGATACCAAAAATTTTGAAGAAGGAGGTGGAATTGATGGAAGGTTTGATACCTTTTATTGGACCAACAAGTGTATTGTACAAAGATGGAATTATACACAAACTTTCAGGGTCTCACAGGTCCCTTCTTCAGGTGAATAGCACAACTGAGCAACATAAGCAAATCTCAGCAAGGCTCCCTGGCTGCACTGTCTCCCACCTCCCCACATCTCCTCCTGCCCCTGCCCCAACCACCTCCCATACTCCCTTACTCCTTGCACCTCCTACCCCCTCAATCTCCTACCCTCACTTCTCCCACCAACCCCCCTCCTTGTCTTGCTCATAGCTCAAGTCTTTGTACTGGTTATTACATGTTTGTAAGTCAGTGACTATATGTTTGAAACATATATAAACATAACTATATGTTTGAAACATATAGAAAGTTTGTAACTAAAAATGATGACTGTTGCACACGCTGATGTGGAACCTTTGTAAAAGAGCCTCGACTAAAAGGTATTCTAGTCCTAGATTGAAATAAATAAATAAAAATAAATAAAAAGCAGTACATATAGCTACTGAGGAGCAATTAAAAAATAGCAGGAAATGAAGTAGGACAGTGATAGAAGGGGATTCAAGATAAAAAGTCTATATAAGATGCAAAGTAAAGAAATAAGTGAGAGAAAATGGGGAGGGGGGACTAGTCAGTAGGAGATGAAAGGAAGCTGGAAGGGGAAAAAACAAAGGACCAGACAGGAACATAGATAAAAAAGATCTGAGATCAGAGGTAGGCTTGTAAGGGTAGAATGGACAGAAGATGCCTAAGAAATGCATGGAAGTTAAGACATTAGAGGAAACAAAAGAACAAAGGTCCAGATAAAACACAGTGTGAAGCAGTGTAAACAATAAGTGTGAAAACAATCAAGGAGTTCACAGGACTGAGCTGAAGAAGGAAGTGCAAAAGCAGTTGTTTAGGTATTTAACAGATAGAAAATCTACCTCTGCAGTAATATGTCTTCTGGCAACTGCATTCAGCACACACATGGACACCGTCTCCCATACGCATGACAATGAAGAATGCATGGGGCATTGTTCATGGACCAAACAAAGGCATTTGATATGATGGAAAATAGAATTCTGCTAAAAGGCTATCGGACAAGGCGTGAGTATAGACTCATTATTATTGTTTAACTTTCTTGAAACCTCTTCCTTGCATATATAACACTTTGCACTTTATTTGTATCTCCTCAATACCCTCTGGATTGCACTCTTCCTTATCAATGCATAAACTGCACAAATTGCAAAATGTGCTTATTGATTGTAGTTTAGTATATGATACTTTGTTTCTTTTACCTCCTATGTAATTATTGTTATGCTTGTTATTCATTACCCTCCTCTTCCCCTTCCCCAGGATGCGATGGAATTGAGTTGCTATCAGCTCAGTATATCTTTCCTGGTGAAACTTTTGAAATAAATAAAATCATACTTATAAGGCATAGAACAACAGGTTGCTGTTGGGGTGCACTTTCATGTTTAAGGAGACTAGATAAAGGGTGCCCCAGGGGTCCATCATAGGACCCACATATGGTGATACTATTTATAGATAATCTCCAAATGTTATTGTTTTGTCGATTGTAAAAATGTATGCTGATGACACTTTATTCATGTTCAGCACCTGACCTGAAACAAACAATCAGATTTTAAAAGTTTGGAACATTGTCTCATACAAAACAAACTTAGAGTAATACAAAAAAAAAGTTAAGGATTGAAACCCAAGAAAGTAAAGGTGAGTGTGATTTAGTAAGACTGAAGATTTATTCTAGAAATGGGACCCAAATTGATGAGGTAATTTCATACAACTACCTTGAACTGTGGGTTGATGAGACCTACATTCACAACACACATTGACAAATTGCATAAGAAAAGTTACCCAAAGTTGAGTGCCTCACGTAAACACAAAGTTTACTTATCAAGGGAAACAAGAGCCAAGATTGCCCCAGCAATAATTTTTCCTTTGATGGACTATGGCTGTACTATCTATAGATGGGCAAGTAAAAGTAATTTAGAAAATTATATAGGATGCATTGTCAATTGACAAGATTTTTGGGGGAGTGACAGAACACTACCAAATTTCCATCACTGTACAATGTTTTCATAACTACACTGGACATGTATGAGCATATAAAGAGATCAATGTTTTAAAGGTCTCTATTCAAATTTATGAATTGCTTAGCACCAGAATATTTGCTTGGAAAATTGGCTATGAACAGTACAAAACACAGTCTTAGGGATATTGTTGGGAGAGGATTCAAAGTCCCCAGAAGAAAAATTTGACTTGGCACATTGTCCTTTAAATATATGGTAACAACTTATTGTAATTTCTTCCCCAATCAAAAAAAAAAAGTATCCACTTACTGTAGTTTTAAGACTGCTATAAATGAATGATGTGTCTAGAAAGGTAATTCTTCTGTGTTTTTGTATGATGTTGTTTAGGTTCTATTATGAATTAAGTTCAAAAAATACACACGCCTGATTGGCCGAAGACCTTGGAACCATGTGCGGATATACCAGCACAACAGCATGGGAAGATGTTCTTAGTCCTCTAAGTCCTCTTTAACCCTTTTCAACCTCTCGGATATTACTCCCTGCTGCCACCGACTGCTATTTGCTCATCTTCAAACTGAAGCTTTTTTTTAAAATTCTCACATGCACAGTCTTTTCTTCCATTCACCACAACACGTACATCAATGCCATGGGGGACACAGAAGCTATGGAGACTAAAAACATGGATTTCACCACGCTAAACATATTCGCTTTCACTTGCCAGCAACACTAATCCCTGCCCTGGCCCATGCTCTGACATGCTAAGCACCTCAGTGCTGTTGAAACTGTTTTCTCTCACACTCTGACTAAACTGCTACTAGCAATCCTGATGCAGATCTCAGAATTAAAAGCTGCTTCCAGAAAGGAGCTAATGGCAGTCAGCAATCTGAACACAAAACAAAAAAACAAGGTTAAGGTGCTTACACTCATCATACAATTCCTTAATTATAAACCAAGCAGTACTGGCTCTGGTTCAAACCTTTGGAATGCACCAGCATTACAGTGCTGTGCTATTAGGGTGCCAATCGGCAATGTAGCCGACCACAGTTTTTGTGGGGGGCTATGCCCCCTTCATCCCCCCTAACTGTTGATACCAACCCCAGGGAGGCAGACCTCAGGAAAGGGGTGGCAAATCCCAATTTTGGCACATTAATGGCTCAGTGCCTTAATGCCAGCACCCTGAATGCCAACAGTGGTTAGTCCCACCTACTGCACAATCTATAAAGTACAGCTGCTAAAAGGGATTATTTTTTGTCCACTTTTATCACTTTTTAACTTTCTTTTTTTAAATCTAAATCTTAGAAAAACTTAAAAACAATCAGCCTATTTATTCACAATAAGGGACCCATTTCATAATCACAATAAGGCACTCAAGGGTGTGCATTGTGCTGGGATAATGACACTTCTCTGGAGGTGGAAGCATTTGGCTTTGCCTCATGCTTCAACCCACCCAAAGTATGCTGTTATTCAAGCACAACACACACCCTGACATGCTTCATTGCTTAATTTTGTAATTCATGTCTGAATTATATCTTTACAAAAAACTGCATTAATGTACAAATTAGAGTTCAGGTTAACGTGACAAAAGTAGGAAATGTGTTGTTAAGATTTTCAACCCTAACTCCCCAGTCCCACCCCAACCCCCAATCAGCAAAAGGAAAATGTATTCTGGTTTTGGCTGTCCCAAGTATTGGTGAATCAGGGGTTGGCTCTTCCTTGGAGTTTTCAACCCTAATGCTCACCCCATTCCTGAGCAAATAAGTTCAGATGTGATCTGTTTTCTTCAGGCAGTGCCCACAGTTTGTTGGCAAAATGCAGGGAGACCTAGTTCTGTATGTTTGAAGAATATATCAGAATAGGGTGAGCATTACAGCTGAGAACACAAGGAAGACTCCACTTCTGATTTGTCAAGACTCATGACAGTCAAAACTGTATTTTTTTTTCCTTTTGCTACTTTGGGGGGTGGGGTGGGCAGTTAACTTTGAATACCTGAACACCAAATGTCCTTACTTTTGTTGCTTTAATCTGAATCCTAGCAGGTGTGTTAACACAGATTTTGCAAAGAATTTACTTTATTTTTGAGTTAGTAGAGTCATATCCTCATTCATGCTGGTGCCAAAGTGACCTGTGTGAACACATCTATCTGACTGTGGAACCCCAAGGACCAGAGGGCCCTGTGCTTACATGTCTTCATAGATTTATTTTTATTTTATTGAATTTTATTAACTAGGTAGGCCCACTGGAACCCAAAGTCCCTTTTTCGGGTGACCCAGAGTTAATTACAGAGAATACAAAACAATATAGATTTTTCAGAGTCAGACAATATATGGAGTGATGAACTAGGAGTGCCAAGTCAAATATGTGCCTGAACATGGAATAATGTATAGAAGAGTACAGCAGATTAGTTCACAGGCAGGCATCCATTTGGATGTGGAATCACAGGAATCCAGGAAATCAATTTATCTGCTTTGTTATAATTGTTTTTTGTAGGGCTTACTTCAAATAAAAAAAAAATAAAAAAAATATTATTTGTGCCTCTCAACTCCTGGCAGTTGATGTAATTTTGAGGAACAGTACATACCTTGTACTTCCAAGCTCCAGAAAACCAATGTATCTGTTTTGTTGTCATTGTTTTTTGTGGGGCTTGTTTCAAAGAAAAAAATACATTATTTGTACATCTCAGCTCCTGGCAGTTGATGTAAATTTGAGGAACAGTGCATGCTCCATGAATTTTGCAGGGAGTATTAAGTGATGGTCATGCAGTATGTAGTACTCATTCAGATCTATTTTCTGATATGTACATTGTCCCTTAACTCCAAACACTGACAGAGTTATGGCTTGTTAAAGTTGCAATGTTATCCAATGGGAATTTTTTTTTTTGTGTTTCCTTGAGCTTGCCCAAGAAACACAATGGGACAGTACCACTTTTGAGAGATGTGTCAGGGATGAGTCCAATGAGAAGCACTGTACAGTGGGTGTGACCATGACACACCAAATATCACTGAAGCCGACTGTGACAGCCATCGGAATTTCACAGCGGGGAGCCGGCTCATACTTAAGAGAAATGAACTGCACCAATGAGAGACTGTGCTTCATTCCTCTCATTTACATGCTGCAGTCTGCCCCACAAGCACTCCTCCATTCCCCACCAGCCCAGCATTTTTCATTAAACCATCCTGCTGCTGCCTACTGCTTCTTTCCTCCCCACTCCCATCCCAGTCCCAGGCATCTAATCTAAAGGACAGACTGGATGGACCACGGGGTCCTTTTCTCCTGTCAAGTTCTATGATTCTATTATTATATGAAACACTCCCGCTCCCTTACATTGTGTGCTGCCTGCCTCACATCCTCCATTCCTGTGCCGACATCGGGTGACCAAGCCCTGTGTAGGTATCATGTACTCCCCCAACCCATGTGGCACATTGGGAGCCCACCCCAGTGTGCCCATTTTTTTTAGTACCTGTAAATAAAGAAAACCATCCCTGACCTCTTTTTTTTTAACTGTGAAAAAGAAAGCAGTCCCTAGCCATCCCCAGACTCCCTCCCCATCCCCACCCTCCCACTGAGCACCCACCTCCCACACCCCCTTACCATACTGCTCCAGAGGTCAGCACTGTCATCTTCTGAGGACCGACACATCTGTACTCTTCAAAGCTGACCAGCAAACTGAAGAATCAAAGGTAAGCACTGTTTAATGGCAGTCAAGGGGGTTTCAACTAGGTTCATATGTCAGCCATTTTAGGAATTTTGTTCCAAATTTTCAACTGGTTCTTGGAACCCCACTTCATGAACTCACTGTTATTTCATTACTCAGTCCCAAAAGGTGATTTTGCAGTCACTATGTGGAATCACCTTTTAGGACTGACTAACAAATGACAGTGCCACTTTCATGAGGTGGGGTCCCAAAAGCCCATGTTGCAAATCTGGTAAAAAAAATCCCTAAAAATGACTGTGTTAAGGCATGCATTGGAAGGTTTATGCATGCTCCTAACTTCACCAATTTTTATATTTTCCTCCAGATTTTCAACAGTGCCATTTTTCACACCTCCTTATGAACAGTAAAGCTGTCGTTTTCACATCCTGCCTGAAATGTGTTTTCACACCTGTGGCACAGAATGTCATAGATGCTCTGTGAAATCACCTTTCAGGATAAGTGAATGGAATGACAGTGGCACTCTTCATGAGGTGGGGTCCCAAAAAGGCCATGTTGAAAACTTGATGAACAACTCCAAAAATGGCGAGTTACTCCCGGTCATTCAAAATGTTCTATGGATGCATGTAACTTTGGTGATTTTCAATAGTTTTACTCTAAATTTTCAATATAGCTTTTTATCACACTGCCTCATGACCAGTACAGCTGTCATTTTTCACATCCTGCCCATAATGTGTTTTTGGACCTGTGGCATGGAATACCTTTCTCCCACAGATTTGAAAGATTTCACCTACAGGGTTCATGAGGTGGGGTGATAAGAAGACTATGTTCAACATTCAGGGTCAAAATATGAAAAATGATAAAGTTACAGCCACTTGCTGCAATCTTGGTATGCATGCTAGTAACTGTGGAAATCTTAAATATTTGCAACTGCACTTTTTTTTTTTTTTTTTTTATGATTGTTTCTCCCAGGGCCCCAGTCAGCCCAAGTAACTAGGCAACCTTATCTCTGGCCACCATCTGACGTGCCATGGATTCCCATGAGGGCAATCACCTAATTACCCCACAATTTACCCCCGTGGTGGGGTGGCAGGGGTTGACCAACTCCCCCACCAAGACCGGATCTACACTGGTGATCCCATTGGAGCCAGTACTGATACAGTCAGACGGCCATCAAGCCACAAAGACTCAGGCACCTAATTTTTCCATTTTCTTCCTTGGCAGAGGGCATACAATGATGCCAGTGGAGGGATCGTGCACATGTCCACGTGCACTCCCTCCTGTGTCTGCTCCCAGCTCCTCCTGAAGCACAGAACAGGCTGTGTCCCCAGCCCCGCCAGGGGAATTCAGGCTCTGACTGTTGTGGGCCCCCTCCCCAGAGAAGGAGAGCTGTCCAATGGATGCTCAATCCTTCTCCCCTGATGGGTTGCTGGCGTGGCACGAGGTAAGGTGACCAGTGCCTCAGCCCTCAGTGCCACCGGGCTGGCTAGACACTCTTTTTTCTTTGCTTTATCATATTTCTATTATTTTTTGTTCTCCTTACCAGTGGAGTGGATCTCTATGATCCCCGGCCTCTGACACCCACGCTCCCTAGGCCAGGTCTGGCGCCATCAGCCACCGAGATTTCCACCCCACTATTTTTTTCTGCCTATTTTTCCCTAGAGTGCAGGATGTGAAATGGCATCTAAGCACATACTTGCTGACGCCCATCATGATCTCCCCCCCATGCTTATGCCCACTGCAGCAGTGTGGCTGGACTTCGCCAGATGCCGCTACAGTGCACTGTAGTGCCTCAACCCTCCCCAGAGGAAGGAGAGCAGTCGTGAGATGCTCAATCCTTCCTCTCCCCTTCTAACCCCCTGCAGCCCAGATCTGTTCCTGAACCCAGGTCACCAGTGTGGTGCGAGGTGTGGCATTTAGTGCCTCAAACCTCAGTGCCACCGGGCTGGCCGTGACACACTTTTTTATTATTTATACTCCTGCTCCATGGACCTCTCTATCTGGAGGAGCCCCAGCCCCACCATGACATCCACTAGCCAGCGCCAACCAGCTACCCCCAGTGCTTACTTCCCCCAGTGGGATTGGCGGAGGCCCACCCCACCAAGACTGGATCCAGTACAGTGGTTGGCACCATGACTATTCAGGGTGGGACCAGCAAGCTCCCTCCATCATCCACCATGATTTTTCACTAATGGTTTCTTCCCTTCAGTGGCAGAGTGTACAAGGCCGCTGGTGACTGTGCCACACATGCTCCCATTCATGCACCCCAGCAGGCATCTGACCCACCTCTGACACGATGTCTGCAGCATTGGAGTGCCAGCCATCAGCTGCCACTAGGGGGCAGGCATGCACTGACAATTGGTCGCCCCTCTCCCTGGAAAAGGACAGCTGTCCCTGGGATGTTCAATCCTTCTCCTCTCCTGCTGGCCCCCAGCTTCCTGTGCTCCCTCCTGAACATGGGTCGACAGTATGGCATGAGGTGTGGCATTGAGCATCTCAACCCTCAGTGCCACTGGGCCAGCAGTGCACCCCACATTTTCAACATGGCCTTCTTATTACCTGAGCTTCTGTATTCAACTGCTGTCCAAAATATGACAGCTTGTCAAAACATAGTTCAGGCAGGCTTTTCCTCCCACCAGAAGTTCAACTAACACAATACACACCTGCCACATAAACCATGCAAGTAAACATTCAGCATTGATAAATGCTTGTTTAATTTTTGTATGGTCTCTGCATTTTTGGGGCATGTTATGTGTTAGTCTTGTGTTATGGTGGGGGCATGGCCTGAGAGGAGACATGGCAGCAGCATAATTCCACTGCTCCATCCCTAACCAGGCATAATCGGTGGGTATCGGTTGTGATCCCTCTACCTAAGTCACCCTAAAGATGGGCTCTTAATCCCTTACCTTCCCCCGACTGCCTATGAGCTGTTTTGCCTCTGAGTCCATCAGATATTGCTTGATGGTACTCCAGTCAGCCTCTCAGCTGGTATACGCCCTGTGAGTAGCTAGGCCCCGACGCATTTTGCCGGCATTTCCATCCCTGGAGTGGTAGCGTTGACCTATTCTACAGGACCAGCGATTGTGACCTGCCTGCCACCCTTGGCTCCCTATCCACCTGTCCAGACCGTGTTTTGTACTACTGACTAGTGGCATGACCGAGTCAGCACCTCCTAGAGCGTCTTCCCATATCAGGCCTATCTCTGACTCCCTCCCCACCAGCAACCTCACTCAGGGGACCTCTGGCCTACATCATGCAAATGCTGGACACCCTCCTGAGCAGGGTCGAGGGTATCTCCAATGTGCTTACAGGGACTGTAGCAGATGTCCACAAACTAGAAGACTGAGCCAACATGCTGGAAGAATGCACAGACAGGCTGGAAGACCAGCAAGAGCAAACATGGAGGCGGTTGCAAGAACATGAGCATAAATTAGCCAAGCTATGGGAGAGGGTTGAGAACCAGGAGAATCAGGGCCTGAACAACAACTGAATACTCGGCATCCCTGAGGTGTGGAGGGGCCCAACATGAGAGATTCTTAAATGAATGGCTGCCTTAGGTGCTGGGAGAGTGATGGAAAGACCCAGTAGATGCGGAGAGAACCCACCACCTGTCCATTAAAACAGACCCCCACCTCTCCTCCTCGGCCGATTATTGCCTACCTGCTATGTTATTCAACAAAGAAAAAGCTTCTTAGAGCAGCAAGAGACTTGGGGATATTGTGTGATGGGGTCCAGAATTTCTTTCTTTTAGGACTACCCGTGAGGTGGCAATGAGAAGAAAAGCATTTGAGCCCATCAAAAAGTTTTAATGGCCCAAGGTTTCAACTACTCAAATGAGAAGGCTTACCTCCCTGTATGTTTCCCAAAGGGCAGAAAAATCCTGGCACAGTTCCCTAGAGAAGTAGAAAGCTGGCTGGTGAAACACTGGCCTGATATGCCAGTCCAAAAATACATTCCCTAGATGCCTTTGTGTACCGGGAAGGGTGCAAACAAGGAGGAACCAAAATTCTGACACTCAGCTTCCAGGGATGCCTTTCAGGGATGGAAGGCGCAGCACACTAATCACCCCCCCAACTCTACCTCAAGCAATCGACTGAAGTTTTCGGACCCTCAGAGTGAAGGTAGTGAATTCCCCCACATGAAGTCCACCTCACCTCCTCTGCCTCTTGACCAGACACCTGTGGGTTGAACAAGCAGTCCGAGAGCATGCTCTCACAGCCAAGGAAAGCAATCTGTGAGTCTCATTGAAGCCTCCCTCCAGCCAAGCTCATGAAGGAGACTCAAGCTCTAAAGATGGGGATATACAAAGCCAGAGGAGTTACCAAAGAGATGGACACTAATCCACCCTTGGACTGAGTGGATGAAGCAGAAATGGCTGAGGCCACCGCAGATGACGCCTTGCACCAATTAGACTGGGTCTGTTGTCCTTCGCTGCAGCAGTCTCACAGGGGCTCCTGCAGAGACCAACCCAGGGTGCACACACTGCTAATGCCGCCACGATGTGACCAGATGGATGACTTATATGGACTCAATTATGGTTGTTGCCACAGTAACACTTTGATCATAATGTTTACTTATTTGTGATGGTTAAGGAATGCCTTTCTCAATGTTCTTGTAGGTGACACAGGCTGTTCTCCCTCTACTTTTAGGGTCAGTAGAAGCATCATGACCAGCTAAGGGGGAGACGAACACCTGTTGACCCAGGCTCATATATCCTGCTGCCCCTCCCACTGCCCTTCTTTTATCTCTCTAAAGGCGAGGGTTATTTTCACTCTGAGTGCACTTCTTGGCAGATTTCTTTAAAATTCAGACTATATATCGAATCGCCTCAAAGGGTGCTCAAGTGTAGGCTTAAGAAGAGAATGCACAGACCTTTGGCTGCTCCTTTACTAATCCTCCCCTTATTTCTATTTATGTGGAGCACTACGAACTAGCTTCTGGTTCCATCTGTGAAACACACATATGGTGCCTCCCTACCATATGAGAAGGCTCCTCCCTCTTGGTGCTCTTTGTTCTGTGCCCTCCTACTGTTACATGCCGACCAGGATAGTTTAGCAATTAGCATCCTGTGATGTTTGGCTAACCCATTCCTTCCTATAGCAGTTGCCCCCATCCTAAAACATTGTCCCTTGCCTACCCCTCCCTTTGTCCCTCCCTGTTTCCTAATTTCTTAGGATCACACTGCAGAGTAACTGGACCTATGTACGGACGTACTCCACTACTGGTGTCCCTTTCTCTACCCTGTTGGGTGTTGTGAGCTAGTGTTGCTCGAGTGTACCTCCTGCCTTGGTTTGACCCCAAACGTGCTTATGTCCACACCTTTAGTGGGTACACAGGTTATACCTAGTTGAACAAACTTATTCCTGTTATTACTGTTAGGTATTAGTTAACTGTTCTCTGTTGTTTCTACTGTTTTACTAATCCTAGTTTTTGTTTTTGTATTTTGCAATTAGCCTAACACACAATGCTTGGAAATCTTTGAGTGCACTGCCAACCCTTTGCTGCAGATCCTTCCGGTACCAGCTCTGGACGGTGGTAGCCATTTCGGGGTGGACGTCACATAGCTTGAGGTAGCTATAAACTTCTTAATTGATCATCAGCAGGTGGGCGAGGTCCCTCCTTCTCTTCATTGCTGACTGTATTATGACTGGGACACCATCTATGAGTATGAGGTGGGTCTTCTGGAATGTTAAGGGTTTAAGTCACCCTATGAAGAAGACAAAGGTACTGCAACACCTCCACTCCTCTGTACTAACATTGCCCTCATCCAGGAAACACACCCTCACTGCTAAGACAGTAACGTAGCTTCAGAAGATGTGGGTGGGTAGAGTTTTGGCTAATTACACCACAAATAAAACTAGAGGAGTTGCTATCTTGCTACACAAAGCCTGTTTCTGGGCAGTAGAGGAAGTCCAAACTGATAATCGGGTGTTCGGGTGATAGCCTGATTTTCCTATGCAGCGGGAAGTAATTCCCAACATCTACAGCCCCAACACTGTCTCAGCAGACCCAATACTGGAATAGGACAGGCTCTTACCTCTGTAACCAGGGACCACCCTAACATACCCATTCTTCTAGGGGGTGATTTTAATCTCGTCCTGGGCATCTTCCTGGATAAAACAAAGCCCACCCCTCAGGCTCACCCTAAGGTGAGGGCAGCCCTTCAGGAACTCAGATGAATAGGGACTTCTGGACCCCTGGAGGCGGGACCATCCTAGTGGAAGGGATTACACCATTTTTCCCTCTGTCCATGCCTCCTACAGTCATCTAAATTTCTGGTTGATAAAGGGGGAGGACCAGTGGGGAATTACTAATACTAAAGTGGGGAATATTGTTATATCTGACCATGCTCCTGTCTTTTTCACTATCTCCCGGTGGGGCAGAGGCCTTCCAGTTCCAGGTGGTACTATAACCCCCTGTTCTTCCAGGATCAGGAGTTTCAGAAGACGGTGAGGGAGGAAGCCAAGGCCTACTTCCAACAGAATACTGCAGGGGAGGTTGGGGCAGCACTGTTTGGAAGGCATTTAAGGAGGTCCCAAGAGGCAGGATTATGTCATTCACAGCCACAAAGAATAAAGCAAGGCATGCCAAACTTTTAAAACTACAAGCGAGACTTACCACCTTGGAGACCAGATTTAAAGCCTCCCTGCACCCACAATAACCGCCTCTAATCTGCCTATTCACAGGCCTCAACACAGATTAATAGCCTCCTCAGAGGAAGGTAGAATGGCAGCTTCTTCGATCGAAGCACATCTTATGGGAAGGAGGCAAAATAGGCAGTAAGCTACTGGTGTACTAACTTCAAAAACAACAAGCGGCCTCCCACATACATGCCCTGAAAGACTCCAAGTGCCTAATTGTCTAAGACCCCCAAGGTGTCAACCGAATCATGAGCCAATACTACCAGGCATGTTATCAATCTCGGGCATCACTGGCAAATGAGAATTTGTCCAGGGCACTCCAAGACTTTGTACCTCAGTTGAACTCCCAATCCTTCCTCCTGAATCAGTGGAGCTACTGGACAAACCCTTCACAGCCCAAGAGCTGCGCATGGCACTTTTCCAAATGGCTAAAGGGAAATCCCCAGGTCCTGATGGGATAAATGTAGAGCTATACTAGCTGATGGTTGAGGAAATCTCCTCTCCCCCTCCTCTCAGCCCTACAAGAGTCACATTCAGCTTGCACCCTCCCTCCTTCTATGAGAGAAGCGCTGGTAACATTGCTACTGAAAAAGTCTAATGACCCCTTAGACTGCACCAGCTTTCTCCCGATCTCACTCCTGCCCATAGATACAAAAATCACAGCTAAAATACTGGCTACATGGATGATGTCAGTCCTTCCCTCTGTCATTCACCCATCCCAAGTGGGCTTTACCAAAGCATCCCAAGTGGGCTTTACCAAAGGGGAAAGCAGGGGCAGACAACCTCAGAGAAGTCCTGAACCTTAAATAATAATACTAAATAATAATAAGTTTATTTATATAGCACCTTTCAGCATACCAAGGTGCTGAACATATCAAACCACAACATCAAACACAAACCAATAGCACCTATAGATAAATTCATATCATATTAACAACAATTATTAAAATCAATTAATAAATATGAATAAAAATATCAGCAGAATAAATTACTTAAACATCCAAAACGATCAAGCATCCAAAAATGCCATTTGCCACAAATAAGTTTTCAAGTTTTTCTTGAATTCCTCCACAGAGGTGCACCCCGTAACTGGCATGGTAGAGAACTCCAGAGAGTGGGGACAGCATAAGAAAAATCTCTACTGCCAGAAGATTTTAAACTCACTCTCAGAATCTCCAGCAACCCCTCGTTGACCGAGCGGAGTGATCGGCTAGGGTAGTAAGACACCAGAAATTCTTTCAAATAGGCCGGACCCTGATCGTGAAGGGCTTTAAAAGTCAATAAAATTACTTTAAAGGTGATCCGCCACCGTATGGGTAGCCAGTGCAGTTCACGCAGCACCGGGGTAATATGGGAGGACCTACTTGTCCCCATCAAAACCCGGGCTGCAATGTTCTGCACCAGCTGTAGGTGATGGAGTTCAACCCCAGGAAGCCCAAAGTAAAGGGCGTTGCAATAGTCCAAACGCGAGGACACAAAGGCGTGCACCAATGTTGGTAAAGAGTCAGATGGAACAAGGTGCCTAAACCTGGCAATATTCCTAAGATGGTAAAAGGAAGTCCTGACAATGGCCAACACCTGAGACTGTAATGTCAGCCTCTCATCTAGAACAATCCCAAGGCTACGCACCCATTCAGAGGATGGAAGTGACACACCACCAAGAAACATTCCAGAAGGTGTGCCACCACACGACCTCTCTATCTGACCTCCCGGGTCCACAACCAGAACCTCTGTCTTCTCCGAGTTCAACTTTAACCAACTAGAATCCATCCAACCCTGGACTTCCTCAAGACAGTTATTAAACACTGTGAGAACTCCATCCTGGTCGGGTGCAAAAGACAGGTATAGCTGGGTATCATCTGCATAGCAGTGAAACCTCAGCCCATACCATCTAATAATGTCTCCGAGGGGCAGCATATACAATACAAATAACATGGGTGACAGCACAGAACCCTGAGGCACCCCATACAACAAAGAAGTTGGGCCATAAAAAAAAAACTCCCGACACAACTCTTTGTGATCTCCCAATGAGGAATGATGTGAACCATTGTAAAACAGTTCCCAGTATTCCACAAATTAGCCTCAGGTGTGCTATCAACACCAAGTGATCCACAGTGTCAAAGGCGGATGAGAGATCTAGGAGAACCAGAATGGAATGTCTCTTCTGATCTCTCACCTCAGAAGATCATTAAGCACCGAACCAGCGCAGTCTCGGCGCTATGTCTTTTACAAAAAACCGGATTGGAAGGATTCGTAGATATTGTGGATGGTTAAATGGTCTCCAATTGGGCAGCCACTACCTTCTCAATAACCTTCCCAATAAAGTGAAGGTTAGAGATGGGTCTGTAGTTTGAGAAACAGTCTGGGTCCAAGGTAGCTTTCTTCAAGAGAGGTGTCTCACCGCTCTTTCGAGGAGCTAGGAAACTCACCTAACTCCAAATAGCTCCAGACTATTTGCACCAGGACTGGACCGATGATATCAATACAACCCAGAATTAGGGAGTCGGTCCAGGGTCCAAACCACAGCTTGTGGAATGCACACTATGGATGATCCTCATGATATCCACAAACTCAGGTCGACCAAAGGAACTCCAAGAGAAACAGGGTATTGTGAACTCATATTGTTCTACACACATCACCCTTAGAGATTGCCGGACAAAGGTCCGCCCTGATGTCGAGCCACCTTGAGTTGCAAAGTAATGAGCGAGCTCCTTGCACTCTAATTGTAAAAGGCTTTTCGAACTTGTAGATAGGCGGAGTTGCACAGTCTGTCTACAGTCCAAAACAGCTGAGCGGGTAGATTCTGTGCAACTGCAATCTCCTGGACAGGAATTCTGCCTTCTTATGGGTGATTGCAGATTGATAGAATAATGTTCCATCAATCTAGGCTGTCGATATCAAAGGCGATTTGGCCAACAACGCTCTAACCTTAGCCCATGTCTCAGCATCTCCTCAGTGTCCCATCAAACCAAGGGACCTGGGGTGAAGGATGGGGTGCTCAGGACAGGAGCAATAAAATCTAGGTCTCCATAACGGCCTCATTATAGGCCACCACCAGCATCTCTGGATTGCTGCTCGCCAACCCGGGGATGATAGGTCAAGGACTGTCGCAATGCCTTGGGAAGAAATGTTCCATAATGGGTGGTACCTGACCATCTCCACAGGGAAGGCCTTCTCAGAGGTGTGCAAAATTTAACCTCACAGTGTAGTGGTCTGACCAGGTGACTTGTTCCACCCCACGTCAGATGCATCAATCCCTAAGGGAAGACTAAGTCCAAAGAGTGTCCAGATTTATGAGTAGCAGTGGAAATTACCTGTGTAAGGCCCAAGGAGGACATTAATTGGAGGAAGTAATTACCAAATTGTGAGAGTTCGTCATCGACCCAGGCGTTGAAGTCACCCAGACCCATCAATCTGGGTGACTCAAACGACATGTCGATGAGGAAGTCTGCTACTTCCTGTAAGAAGCGCTTCCCATCTCCGGGTGGACGGTAGATGAGAACGATTCGAACGCCTACACCCGCTACAACTGTGCACTCAAAGGACTCAGCCTCACCCACTACTACCTTTGTGAGGCCCAATTCAGTCTTAAAACAGACTGCAATCGCCCTTCCCTGCGGTCCAATCTCGGGTGGTGTATCACCGAGTGCCCGGCTGGTATCATGGCCTCCACTATGGAGCCAGAATTTTCATCCAGCCAGGTCTCGGTGATGCAAGTAAGGTCAGCTGAGCCGACAAGATCAGCTATAATAGCGGTTTTATTTCTGACGGACCTGGCATTGCATAACACCACCCGAGTTGGACAAACCTCAGAGGCTGCCAGGTCTATTTGCCTACTGGATTCAGTAATGCCCTTAGGGTATGGGCAACAGACATGGTAAACCACGATATGGGTTCCATTTAGCCTCAGGCGCCTTCTGGACTTAATAACCCTGATACAGTGGATTCTCTCATTCATCTTCCTCTGTTCATGGACCCCCACCCTCCTCACTCCCCTATGAACAATCCCCAATGCTCTACAGCACTGGTAAGTATCGAAATGTAGGGAGGAGTATAAAAGGGTGGAGGCGCGAAGAGGAAGATGAATAGTGCATCACCTGGGGACTACGGGCCAGCACATATCACTACTTAAACAAAGCAAAACTTCAGACACAAAATAGTCAATCTAAAATGAAAATTAACCAAATAATACTAAACATAACCAACATAAATAAACAAAATCAAATAAACAAAACCCACCTCATAAAAGCCGGATCTGACTGGACTGAGGGCTCTCAAATAAAATAAAATAAAACAAATAAAATAAAACAAGTTAACATAAAAACAAGCAAAAATAAAATATAAATATCAGTGTAAGGGTTCTCTCAACCCCACTACAAGAAATGATGCCCCCCAGAATCTCTCACAGCCAGGGAGATAAAAAGAAAATAAAATACCTTACCACTCTCACTGCAAGATATCAAATAATAATAAATCAACAACAATTAAACTTTAAACAAAAATGACATGTCTCTTCCCCCCCAGTCTTCTCACAACCCAGGGAGAGAGTACAATCCGAATTAAAATAATAGACCCAAGGTCCTCTCACCACCTGAGTGTCCAAAAAAAGTCCTCAGGTTTCAGCACAGAAACAGAATAAGTCCCGGTTTAAGTCACTGTTCTCAAATAAATGAAATGAAAACAATCTGGCTGAATTCAAAAACACAAGCAGGAAAGGAATCAGATCGATACTGTCTTCAGGATAGCTCTTCAGGGCCAGACATCACTCTAGGACCAGTCATACTAACCAGACTGACGACGCAAGCCACAGTTGCTACCTCAGAGCTTCCTGGTGACACCCACCAAACAATAGGCCCCCAGAGAGCCCTAGGGCCCAGCCTCTCAACACCGGCTCCCCGGTGAACAAGAGCTAGAACCCCGTTCCACTACGACCAGTGCACCAACCACCTGACAGATGGAAACTTGAGGGGTCCCAAACCAAGTGCCTACTGCCCCTAAATCCACCAAGTAAAAAGAAATTTCCACACTGTAACACAAGCAAAACTTCTTCTTAGTTCTTTACTCCAACTCGTCTAGCTCCAACTTGCTAATTCCTACTCCCAATACACAACCTTTTCCTGGTCACGTTTCGTAATAAACAGCCAGGGTTTTAAATCCAGTTAACGATGAAAAACTATCTGAGGACTACTGAAACAAATCCAACACTCCGATGTTACGACATAGAAAACCCTTCAGTCAAAGCTATGCATATTTAAGCTCCGATTTCACGCTTCGCAAATCCAATGTGATTAAATCCACAGTTCATACAGCAAAAGCCGATATCGAAATTGGGAAGAACAAACTCGGTCGCATCCTTCTCTTTTAGCCAATCCAACATTCACAGACTAATTCACGAATACCGCTGCTACTAAATAAAAAATAAACTATTACTATTACTAAAGTAACACAAAGTAGAACAAAAATAAAACTAAAATAAGCTAAAGTTAAAGCTAAAGTTAAAGCTGACCCAGTGGTCACCATCTTGGAATACAAATACAAGGATGTGTCTGTGTGGTCTTCCTACAATCTCCAGACCCAGCAGTGGCCCTGGTGATCAACTTCAAAGGCATTTGATTCTGGAATGGGAGTACTTACACCAGATACTCCAAATTTATGGGTTCGGCCTTACTTCCAGGGTTGAGTTTCTACCTTATACAATGCACTGCTTGCCAAGATTTTAACAAATAGAAATATTTCCTCTCTTTCAGTTGCACTGGGGCACTTGCCAGGGTCCCCTCTCCCCTTGCTCTTCCTCGTAGCACTGGCCCCTGATAGGGAAGCTCATTCTTGCCAAGGATGTTTTGGGCATCATTGTCTGAGATCAAACCTATCTTGTCAGTGACTATGCAGATGACCTGCTACTCACCATCTTCCAACCTAGACTTTCCCCTTCTGAATGCCCTGGCCATGTTGCAGGAATTTGTGGTACCCTCTGGGTCGACTGTTAACCAAAGCAAAACTATCTTAGCCCCCCTCAATAGCTCCTGCTCCAAAGAATACCTGGCTGGCCTGATGTCACCTGGGCCCCAGAGATTTTTTCCTACCTGAGAATAACTATCCACAGGAGATGGCGGGACCTAGAATCCACTAACTTCTTTCCATTGCTTACCTCTCTCACAGCTGAGACGGACCGATGGTGTAAGCTCCACCTGTCACTTCGTAGCAAAGTAGAAGCCGCGTGCATGTTTTTCCTCCCGAAGCTTTCATACCTATTCAAAAATCTCCTCATCCAGTTATTCTCCAAGCTCTTCTGCATAATAGATAAGCTGGTCTCCTTGTTACTCTGGGAGGGGAAAGCCCCCAGATGGAGCAAGGCAAAAATGCGTGCTCACTGGTCTCTAGGGGGCATGGGGCTCCCATGTTTTCAATACAACCGGTTGGCCTTCTTGACTGCTCAGGCATTGAAGTGGTTTATCCCCTCTCCCTTGGGTGGACATGGAGTGGAAGCTTGTCTCAGATACACCGCTGTGGTCTCTGCTTTACCCTGCCCGTTTTAAAGTCAAATGCCCTACCCCAATCATGACTGAATCTGTGCGAGCATGGAGAAAGTGCATGGATCTCTCTCGCACCCCGAGAAATGCCTTTGCCCCCCCCCCAATATGCTACATTCCCCTCTGGAATAATAAGCTTTTGCACATAGGTGGTAAGCCGGTTCACTGGAGAAACTGGACTTCTTGTGGCATTACAGTACTACAGGACCTTTCTATCCTAGGTACACCACACTTGATGTCCTACAAACAAATGCAGAGACATTACTCTCTTCCAACTAGGGACTTTTGGAAGTTCTTACAAATCCACAGTGCAGTCATGGATTTGCAGGCCCAAGTGATGGATGACCCTCGTAGGGCATGGCTTGGCTCTCTGCATAAGTCCGCCTCCCAAAAAGGTATTGCAGGTGGCTTTTATAGAACCATGAGAGAAGCTCAAACTGATCCCAAGGCCTGTAGGAGGCCCTGGGAAACTGAGCATGGGATCACCCTGTTAGTTGACAGATGGAAGCGGTGCCTAAAGTCCACACTGCATACAGAGACACCAAGAGCCAAACTTTACAGCAGAAAATTCTACTGAGATGGTATAGAACCCCAGATGCCTTACAGCAAATAGGCCTCCTTAACCACTCTTCCTGTTGAAGATGCCATCAGCCCTCTTCTCATCTCCTCCACATTCTTCGGCAATGCCCAAAGATTACCCCTGTTGGGACACGGTGCTTGCAGAATGCACCAGAATAATAGGTCATCCTATCACACACTCGACCTAATGCTACTGCTTCAGGACCCTGCCTCTCTAGATAGCCTGCCTTTCTCACTCCAAAAATGGACACTAGTGGCTATCCTGGAAGCCAAGTGTACAGTCCTGATGCACTGGAGAAAGCACCCCCTCCCTTTCAGTATGGAGGTCAACCCTCGCACAGAAAAAAAGCATTGGAGAGGCTTTCATACTCCCAACTACACCAACTTGACAAATATCAAAGCAAGTGAGGTGCTTACTTGCAATCACATCTATGCGCGGTCTTACCCCCCCCCCACCACCAATCCACTGACACAGAACTCCTACCCCCACCATAAAATCTCACTGTTTCACTGTTAACATATCTGGAAGCACCTGTGGGCAAAGCATTAGATAGGGCTCATTTAATTGAATGACCAAGTTAATTATCATAGCTCTTTACTTGCATAAGTCTGGGCCTAGGGATATGTAATTAAGTAGTCTATGTTAGGTTATAACTGTACTGGGTCACAGAAATCTTCTTCCTGTTTTTGTTTCTACTTCTTGTGTGAATAACTGTACTGTAAGTTTATGGCTATTGAAGGGGAAACAGCCACCACCTTATACTTGCTATCTTTGTCTTATCCTTGGTGTTGGTAAAGCCATAGCTTGTAACTTGGAAAAAACAATAAACTTTGACAAGATAAAAAAAAGACTTGTTGTATTCATTGAGAGCTTGTAGTACTTGAACGCTTTTTTTGATATATAGAGTGCCCTTTAACACCAAATATTGATGGAGATATGGCTTGCTAAAATTGAAATGTGCAAAAAAAAAAAAAACTTGTAAGTCCAAATTCTTCTCTCATATGAACTGATCATCTTTCATGAGATTTTGATGAGCCCATGAAAGGGATTTGTTCATCTGAAAGAGTGGGAGGCAGCATAGTGCAGTGGTTTAAGGCTCTTATCTGCAAATCTGGTGACATCCAGCAAACCAGACCTGGGTTTGAACCCCACAGCTTCCACTTGCATACTTTGTGACCCTGAGCAAGTCCTTAACTTCCTGTGCTCCCAGGTCGCACCTGTAAAAAAGCTTTCAGCTTAGTGTGCTGGTCCTGGTTAAATAACTAATAAAAAAAAATGTAATCAAAATTCTTCTTTTTTATAAACTCATCTTCTTTCATAAGGTTGTCATGAGCTCATGATAGAAGATTAGTTCATATAAAAAAAGAAGAATGTGAAAAAAAACCTAAGTTTAAATTCTTCTTTCATGAGAACCAATCTTTCGTGAGACTTTCTTGAGCTCAGGAAAGAAAACTGGTTCTCATGAAAGAAGATGATGAATAAAACTAAGTCCAAATTCTTCTTTCATATGTCCCTGTTCTTCCTTCATATGGCCCTCTTCTTCTTTCATAGACCACATTAAAGAAGAAAATCATCTCACAAAAGCAACACATTTAGGGATCATTTTTCAAAAAACTAAGTGCAGGGTCCTCTTCAGGGCATCATTTTTATGGATTTTCAAAAAAAGCAAATGGCTGCTTGACAAAATTATTTTCTCTCAGGAAAGAGGATACCGTTATGAAAGAGAAACCCTCTTCTCTATAGCCAGATGCTTCTTTCATACGGAACAGCTGTTCAAAAGACACTACTAAGCATGCTCAGAACCATAATTTCAAATCCATATAACCTGAGAATGGATTAATATTTTTCACCAAATCAATGAAAGACACCATTCTGGGCAAGCCCTTTCTACCCTGAAAATTTCAGACCAAAATTCCAAACCATCTGGGCACTAGGTGATGACAAATAAAACAACAAAAAACCCTTATGTTTCCTAAAAACACACTGGATCTCAGAATCCACCTATCAGTCAATCACTTTATTTAACCAGGCATAAACACCATTGAGCAAGCTCATTTTCAAGGTGGTCCTGGGCATTAATACAATACAGTATGCTTCATAAGATTACAATTACGGTGGACAACGGTGCAAAAAAAAAATATCATATCTGACTGGAATGAAACTTAACAAATCAAGAGACCTTGCACCCCAAACTATACGTGCAAAATTGTGTGCAATTCCATTGAATGGGGGTAAAGCTGTTAAGGTGCACAGTTAGGGGTTTAACATTAAATGGCCAACTCAACCCTAACTGTAGTGGTGCTACTGAACCACTATAATATATTGAAATTGTAACAATATGTAATGTCAGGATGGTCCTGAGAACAGGCTCTTCTAGTGACCTTATCCTGGATAAACATAATGAATTACATTTTTTATGTTAATATAATCTTTATTAGCAGTATCTGCATGATACAGTATTCAGAAAAGGCTTTTCAGGTTACAGCACTAAAATAGTTGTGATACAACCATTACAATTCAGTGCAAAAACACCCAGTAACATTATCTTAAAATATATATTGGGTCCCCCGCTCTCAGTTACAGCAAAAGGGATGGCCAGTCAGCTCATAAGGAAGGAGTAATGCTTTTGGGAGGGACCATTCATTTACTAACTAATGATAGACTTATAATGGTCACGTGAGGAGTGATGAAGGCAGAGGCCAAGGTGCCACTCCAAGGAAAAACAGGGCCCGAGACCAAACCCTTCTGGAGACCATCTTCTCTGTAGTGTGTGATGATGCCTGGGTTACCCACAGAATGTCACATTCCTCCCCTGCCATTTATTAAATTAAGAAATAAGTGTGCGGACTTAACTCATTGCGTGCAATGCCATGTCTCCCATCTAGAGCTGCATAATTCTACAGAGAATGGATTTTTTCTCCATTACTATACGTAAATGTAATACAACGGACTTTGCCAAGCCAGTCAGTTAGGCAACTGGGGAGTAAGCCATCATCACATTATGGATGCTGTTTTTTGTTGTTTAAATTTTTATTTATTTTTAATAGTGGGTTTTATTTGGACTAGATTAGTTTATGCTTGATGGTATGGGTGAGTAAGTACATTTTCTGCTAAAATTAGTGTGACTGTGGTTGTGATTGTTTTAGGGTTTAAGATTAGGGCACTGTCAGGTCTGTTCTACAGTGTGGACCCTTCTTTAGGTGGGACTGCTTTTTTGGTGGGTGTTATTAGGGTGGTGGATGTGGGACCAGTGGGATAATGTGTGTGGGTCTGGAGCCCTTCAGGCTTAGGTACTTCCCATCCCAGTTGCTGGGCCTCTGCCCCTTTCATGACCCCCCCACCAGTAGCAGCATCTAGAAGCTGCAGGAAGGTGGGCATCGTAAGGAGGCAGGATGTTAGGCAGCAGGTGTGGGTTCTAAAGGGGGGGCACAACCAGGGTGTTGAGGACCAGAAGATGCCCTGTGATGAAATGAGACCTTGGGAGAGGTCAGGCGTGACTTGTTCCTGTACCCAGGGTTCCCACCTGACCAAGTGGGCAGGTAGCCTATTGGCTGGCAGTCTCCACTCATCCACTGTGGCAGTGTTGTACCATAAGAGAGTGATGGGAAACAAGTCTGTAGTTATGTTGGATTTGATTTCTTCAGATGATCTGGCTTGAATCAGAGACCTGGGCAGGTGATGATGCAGGGTCAGTTCTAGAAGCATTGGTACCAGCTGGATTCTCTGTGATTCACTGCCCAATGAGGGATCTTGGGTGGGGGGGGGGCATCTGTTTTAGATACAATTTGAACTTTACTATGCACCAAGTGGGAGTTACTTCATTGTTCAAATGCATGGCTGCGTGTGGGGTTCCAGGTGCAGGTGCAGGATCTTTCTCGTACAGCAGCCTTCAGGGCACAAGAGGGCTTTCCTGCAGGAAATTAGAAACTCTCATTGCTGGAAGGGTATCAGAGTTGCCCAGATGGTTAGTTCTGGGTGACTTCAATGCCTGTGTCAATGATGAAGTTTTGGAATTTGGACCAGATTTTCTCCAGCTGATGGAATCAATAGACATCTCACAAGTGGTCACTACAACAACCCAAGAACATGGTCATGCCTTTGACCTAGTATTCTGATGGCAGTTCAAAATTAACAGTCTTAGGATTAATCTGGTCGGGTGGTCAGATCACTGCACAGTAAAGTTCTAGTTGGGGGCCCCACCAGTGGAGGCAGGATCCATTGCCACCCTTTAAAGGGGTTGTCCAAAGTATGACTCCAGGTAGCAATGGGTGTGATGGCTGCTTGTAAGACAGGATCAGAGGAGGTGATGGTAGACTGTAACAGGGCTGTTGCCTCAACCCTCAATTTTGTCATGCCAGTTTCTAGTCTACACATGACCTAATTTTGAAAAGGGGGCCCAAACCTTGTCATACATAGACAATTTATTAAGGGCTAGATTAGATAGATGTTCCAACAAAGCAAGCTGGCTAATGGACTACAGCCACTCATTAAAAGAGGGAATGTCAGCTGAGCCCCACCTACAGAGGAGAAAGTGTTTTGCTATCAGCAGGGCTGCCATACCCTAGAATATCACTGCAGAGGGTATCAGCACTTTGCATAGGAGTGAGACCCAAAAGGACAAATGTGGTGTCCAACAAAGGAGCATGAGGGAGCACTTTCTTTATGGCATATAAGGATCTTGTTCCAAGAGAGTCACACATGAAAAAGGGCCTTTGGCTCATTGTGTTTATCTGGTAAACAAAAGTTTAAAATAAAAAAAAAAAAGGGATGAATAATGAGGCATTCCCATAAGATGTGAGAAAGGGACCCTGAACACCTCCAGCAGGTGTCTGTGCAGGTTAGGCCTTTTTGGTACAGATATTGAGGTGTTCTGTACAATTCATCTAATATTTTTAGTTAAAGCAATTGAGCTGTGGTGTCTCTGGTCGCCATAAGGGCATTGGTCCAACATTTGTCCCATTCCTTGTAAGGGATTGAGATGTTAAGTTCAGTTTCCCATTTTGTTTTGTATTGGACAGTAGGAGATTACCAGGATCCCTGAGGCATTTATAGATTTAAATAGCTCCAGCTCTACCATTAGTCTTTTTGGAGCCAGCTAAGAATGACTCCATCAAATTAAGTTGGGGAAACATCAGGCTGTTGTTACAAATGAGGGGTAACTGCTGATTGGATCTGGAGATGACACCAGAAGTCCTTTTAGACACATTGAATTGGAGATGTATGTCCTCAAAAGTCTTGAACTGGGTATGATTCTGAAGGCACAGATCTTTAACAGTGTAGATTCCTGCTCATATTCTGGAGGGCCAGTTAAGGGTTTTGTGATTCACTGAAAAGAATGGGTTATGCCATAGAGGCACCCACATAATGGGGGGCAGTGAGAGGGTTAACATATTCATTACTTTGTGCAAATAGTGAATTGATAGAGAGATAGTGGGATTCTTGGATACCCTTTAGGGCCTTTGTATACAGGAAATAGCAGGCGAAGTGGTGCCAACAGCATGACCTTCTAGTATCACCCACTGGAGAAAGAGGTGTCCTTAGACAGAAACTACTTCATAACTTGGGCAAGGACGAATGCTCTATGATAATGCGGGAAATTGTGTAGGCCCCATCCCCCATAGGACCAATGCCATTGTAACTTATTCCTGATGAGCTGTGGCAAATTTCCCAACCAGAGAAAATGACTTATCATTTTGGTCAGAAGATCAAACCATTTATTAGGACTATGAATAGGCATAGGGGGTAAGACATGAAACACCTTAGGGGCAAGCATCAACTTTACATCTTCACTTTTGCCTGTAAAGGAGAAAAGTGGAGCATACCACCTATCTCGGTCAATGTTAAGGGCAGAGATTAATGGGGAAATATCGGCCTTGCAAATGTTCGAGAGCGAAGATGTGATCTTGATTCCCAGATAGGTAATGCCATTAGCGGGCCCATTTTAAGCCAGTAGACTGAGAAAGGGGAGTGGAGCAGTGGTTGTTAAGAGGTAAGATCTCCAATTTGTCAAGATTTATTTTGAAACCTGATGTGGTCATAAAGTAGGTTAGGAGGTCACAGGGGGGAATCAATAGTCACTGGGGTATATGACAGGAGAATGAGAAGGTCATCAGCATAGGAAAGAAAGACATACTCAGTGTTTTGACAGATGAGGCCCTCAATATCTGGGTTTGCGTGAAGCACCACAGTGAGTGGTTCAATGGCCAGATGAAATAGCAGAGGAGATAGCATTCACCTCTGCGGGGTGCCACAAGAGAAAGATAGGGAAGGGCTGCGAAAGGGAGCTGTTCATGTGAACCTTAGATATTGGATTGGGCCCCCCCAACATATTAAAAAATAGCAAAGAAATACCCCCACTCAACAGACTCAAATTCCTTTTCAAAATCCGTTGTAATGGCCACAGAGGGGGAGGTATACTCGATACTGTGCCTCTTAGGTTGAAAAATATTCTTAAATGAGCAGAGCTACGGCTGTTCCATGTAAAGCCAGCTCAGAAGGGGATGGATAATTACAAGCTGCACCATTTCCAGCCGGGAGGCCAAGACCTAAGCCAGGATCTTGACATTTGCATTGATCAGGGAAATGGACCTGTAGCTCCCGGGGCAAAGGGAGTCCTTTCATTTGTTTGGGAGAATAGTAATTATTGTTTCTCTTAAAGTGGGAGGCAACAGGGAGTGTGACATTGAGCTATTAAACATACGCAGGAGAAGGGGGATAGGACATCCTCCAGGGCTTGATATAATTCAGTAGGAATTCATCACTACCAGCTGAATTTTTTTTTATTCAGACTCATGATATCTCATTGGACTTCATTCAGCATGAGGGGGTGATCTACTGTAAGTCTTGGGCCTAGCCAGGAGTTAGGTGTGGGAAGCCAAAAGAAGCAAGAAACTGGGATGCATGTGAGACATTTGGGGTGGGGGGAGTGGAGGAGTAATGTGACAAATAAAAGGCTCTTATAATGTCTGAGATATATTTTTGGCCTGTGGGAATCTGGCCTTGAGTCTTCAAGCCATATATGTACCTTTCAGCTCTATGCTTACATAGCCTTTAAGACAGAACCTTGCTGGATCTCTCCCCCCTCCTTCCCAGAATGTGTTAAGGGTCCTGAATAGGGCTAATTCTGCTTTAATGGTGTACTATAAGTTGAGCTTAGACCTGATTTTCAGCAATTCGGAGGGATCAGGCGGGGGTTAGTGTTATGCCTCTTCTCTAGGGTCTGGAGTTTGAATTTGAGGTTCCTAACCTCTTGCTCCAAGGACCAGCATCTGTGCACCACAAACCCAATGATCCTACCGCTCAGGTCAGCTTTGAGGGAGTCCCATAGAGTTTCATTAATGACACTATTGTTGTTGTGTTCTAAATATTCCTGGATCTCCTTGCAGATCCAAGGGACCAACATAAGATCTCATAAAATGATAGAATCCAAGCACCAAAAGGCAGTTCTCAGAGTGGGACAGGGGGACTCCAGGTTACCTGCATAGATATTGGGGCATGATTTGATATAACTATAGGGTGTATGGTGATCTCTGAGGACATAGGAGTGGTGAGGTCATTAGTAAGCCAGAAATCAATCCAGCTGAAGGTATGGTGCATAGTAGAGAAAGAGGTATAATCTTTGGTAGAGGGATTGACCAATCTCCACATGTCTATAAGGGAGTTCTCCTGGATGAGTTGTTTTAAAGCCAAGGCTGTCTGGGGATGGGGCTTCGGTAGACTGGAAGAGCAGTCTAGAAGAGGATCCAGGGTGAGGTTAAAGTCTTCCCCATCAAAGTAGGGACAGGCAGGGTATTATATGAAGCCAGGTCATTCAGAGCTGAGAGAAGAACCTGAGGTCACCCACATTAGGAGCATATACCTTAACTTCTAGTAAGGGCCCCCTTGGGTGTGGTCAACTTCAGCATACCCCATTGGCCCTCCTTATCATTGAGTGTGGAGGACACAAATTGCCATTTCAAGAATTTATATACCAAGATGGATATCCCTCATTAGGCTTATTGTAGGAACCACGTGCTTCAAGCCCCACTCACTCCCACTTCAGTTTATATGCTTCCAAATGATAGAGTTTCATTTCCTGGATGAAGGCTACCTTAGTGTTTAATTTCTTTAAGTAGGTTATGACTTTTCATTTGATTGGGGAATGTAAGCCCATTACATTCCAGTAAAAGAAGACTATATCAGCCATGGTGGTTCCATGGCAGGAACATGGCTAACGGGTGGCAGTTGAAGGTTATAGTGGCTAGGTTTCCTGGAAACCTCACTCAAATGGTGTCCCAGGCATGCAACAACAGAGTGTTAGTGCGATGCAGAGGGCAGCCATAAAAAAAATGAAGCCCAAAAGAGGCAAAAAATTAACAAGTACACCAAAACAACTATCGGAATAATGAACAGTGAAAAGGATACAAGAAACATTTGCACACAACACCATTATAAGGCTACGCATCTAAACACTCAGTGTCCCCACTGACATTAAGCAGCGATACTAGCCTGGTGCATGGGAACCTTCCCACAACTATATTAGCATAACTTCCTGTAAATCCTAAAATAAAACATATAGAATAGTGGATGGATGACCATCCAGAATAGGTTGTGTTTCCATCGTGGAGTTGATGACATCACAGAGACCTCGAGAGGAAGCTCAAGAGGTATCTATGATGTCATCAGCTTCCAAGATGGAAACACATCTTAGTTGTGGATGGTCACCCATCCATTATTTCATATAGTATATGGTTGCTTTTGATTTTTGTTTTAAAATGAGTCTGTACTTAACTTCTGTGTTGTCCAGTGTTGTTTGCACTCGCTCAGCTTCTCCCATTCCTGCGCATCAGCTGGAGCTGGATCATGTCAGTCGAAAGAGCTCCAGTTTGGCTGTTACATCCATCTGTGGCTGCACTGTTTCTTTTTAAAATAAAAAAAAAGTAATTTACTTTTTTTGAGACCAGCATGGAGCCTTGTGCAGCTCTTGTTGTCTACATTAGGTAGGTCCATTGATCAGCACTCACTAAGTTATGCCACCATGTCTTCAACGTATCCCATTGGAGCCACATCAAGTGAGCCAATCAAGTGGTAGGACAAGTCTAAAAAGTTGTACTATCAGTGTGATGTCACAACAATAGCACAACAACTTATTTGACCTTTAAACTGTCCTATAACAAGATTTTGAAAGCCACAGTTTTTGATGCAGAATAAGCCTTACCCATATACTATAATACTAGCAGTGGCTTACCCCAACAACAGAGCCTGTATTTTCCCTGAGAAAACCAGGACAGGGAGTAGGCAAAGTGAGGAATTTCACACCTGGGCACTCCAGGAAACTGGGACCATGGCCATCATCTGGTGAGACTAGAGCTGGTTAGAGAGATGGAGTGCAAAGGTTAAACAAGTATCCATGGGCACAGCTGTGAGGGTTCTTGAGCACCGCATCAACATTCACATGATCACACTGTTGAGTAGCAAGCCAACTCAAAAGTGTCAAAGGTGGCCATTATCTATTCAAGTGAAGTGGCTGTGGCAGCCATCTTAAGATGCCAGGGTCTAAACAGGAAGAGTAATGTACTGTCTGCACATAGCATCATAGGAACCTACAGAAAAAGGGCGGTGGGGTAACAGACCATTTAGCCAAGATAGTAGTAGAGCAAGTTAAGTACCTCTCCCAATCCTGCATGACTCACAGAGCCACAGCAAACTTAGGTGAATACTACATAAGAGATTGTTCCCTCCCCACAGAAGAGAGGCTTCTCAGGCCAGCCTAGTGAGGCCACATAATTAACAACCAGGCATACCATCAGATTAACAAGGAAACAATGCGGTAACAGTCCAAACTCCCCAGTGAATAAAGGTGGAGGAACAGCATAAGCCTCAAAAGGAAAGTATCAGATGAGCCAGAGTATGCTGCAGTCAGAAAGTTATTGCCAATATTCAACCAGTATCGGTAAGGGGTCTGTTCCCCTTTAAGAGTTCCTCAGGAGGTGGCAACTCTTAATTGAAGACTGTCGCTATTGCTGGGGAATGGTGAAGTGTAATAAAACCAGACATTTTGTGGCTCTTGGTTAGGATATTCTGTGGCTCTTGGTAAAGAAGGAGTTAACCTTTGCCAGCAGGAGTTGCATCTTGCAGAGAAGGAGTGGTGATACCAGACTCAGCACAGGACTTAGTTTCTGATTTTCAGAGCTGGGCGGCATGCTCAGAGGCAGCATGGTGAGTTCGGCTGACTAGGTCACCATTTTATGTAGTACCACTGCCTTATCTTTGGAGAAGCTTGGCAGAAGACTCCCAGAGGAAGGACTGTTGTGTGACTGGACTTCTCTACTGGGACTAAAGAAGTAGAACTCTTGTACTTGGACCTTTAATTTAGGGTAAAAAAACAAACTAACAAACAAAACAAAAAAAAAAGTGTGTGTTTGAGTTAACTGAATGGTTATCTGAACAATTATCTAGGTGTAAATCTCAGGTGATTGAAATGAGTTAATAGCTGTGCAGTTTAAATTACTTGTAGAAAGATCTAGTAAGTAGGGGGAGTGGCTTAGCTAGAAGGAAGCTAAATTTAAAGACTGCCTTAGAAACATCCTGCTAGTAGCTTGACAGAAGACTCCAGGAAGAAGGACTGCTGTGTGACTGGACTTCTCTACTGGGACTATATTGCCCTCCTTCCTACCCAAAGCTAGTTCTACTTTTATAGGCACAGGATTTGACTGACAACAGGAACTTCCTGTTTGGGAGCAGGAAGTGAGTGATCACAGAGCCACCAAAGACCCACCATCCTAGAAGGGCAAGAGTAGCTCACCGGCCCCCTCTAGCTGCTGGAGGTCTGCCTCTGAGCAAGTAAGGGGTCTACTAAGAAGTATAGGATATTCTTGACTCAGAACAGGACAATCAGGAGCTTAAAAGGCACACAGGCAGAAAGTAAGTAGAGAGAGAAGAGAAAAAAAAAACAGAGGAAAGAGTAAGGATTCCAAACAGTTAAGGGGCCAGAAATAAGACATGATGGGAGTGGTGCAGTGCAGTGGCTGTGGAGCAGCAGTCTTCCGGGAGACGTTCTGGAGGATGCGGTGTTGTCCTATCTGCAGGCACCTCTCTGGGCTGAGGGAGGAGGTTGCTCATCTCCAGGCTGAGTTGGTCAGGATTTGTGGGACCTCCTCTTCCATCCAGGGGCCACCAGTGCCACTGCCATTTCCTCAGAGGTTGCCAAAAAAGAGGAGCGGTCGGACCACAGTGGGCTCAGGGAGGGTGAGGATGGTGGAACAGAGTTGCATCCCTCCAGTTGTACCTCTCCACAATTCCTATGCTATTCTGGCAAAGTGTGGTTCCTCTATGGAGGCACACACAGTGGAGACCAAGCAGGATGCTGGGAACCTCCACAAAGGAGACCCACAGGAGGGTGACATGGGACCCCACAGGGGAAGGAAACAACTCCTGGTGGGGGACTCCATTGTTAGGAAGGTAGAACTGGGAGAGGAAGGGGAGAAGGAGGTAAGGTGCCTGCCTGGCGCCATGGCTTGGAGGGACAGGGAATGAATCATCATGATTGCCGGAGGAGCTGCACAGTGGAGGGAGCTGGATGTCATTGTCCACCTAGGGACAAATGACCTGGCTAAGAAAGGGATTAGAGCAGTGCAGGAAGAGTTTGTGGAATTGGGGAAGGGCCTTAGACAAGTAGCAAGCACGGTAACCTTCTTGGAGGTGCTGCCCATCTATGGCGTAGGAGAGACTAGGGTGTTCTGCACCATGGGATTCGGAATCAGTGGTTAAAAACTGGTGCGGAGCTCAGGGATTTGGCTTCATTGGGGACTGGGGGTCTACCTGGAGTGATGCAAGCCTATACTGGCATGATGGGCTGCATCTGTCCAGAAGGGGAACCAGAATCCAGGTGATAGGTTTAAATTCTTCATTGGCAAGCATTTAAACTAGCCAAGGGGGAGGCACTGGAAAGGAGCAAGGAAACCCAGCCTCTACAAAAAATCACTGTAGTAAGTGTGGTAAAACCAACATAGAGGTGTCGATGGGGAGAAGGGCAGGGGTAAATGGGGAAAGCGACAAATGCAAGAAGGACAGGGATGGGGCAAAAAGGAGTAAGGCCATCAGGAAATGGAGGGTACGAGTACCAATGCCCATAGTCTGGGCAACAAGCTCCTGAGCTGGTGGGTTTGATGGAAGAGGGATGCCTGCATATCGTAGCAGTCACAAAAACATGGCACACAGAGAACCATGACTGGGATGTTAACATACCAGGGTACATAACCTACAGGAGAGACAGGCAGGGGAGAAGAGGGGGAGGAGTAGCTCTCTATGTAAAGGAAGGGATAAAAGCAACTGAACAAAAGAGTAAACAAGGAGGAGAGGAGGCACTGTGGGTCACCTTGGAGACTGGAAAGGGCACCACAATCCGCACAGGGGTTGTGTACAGACCCCCATGTCAGGGGGAGGGAATGGACAAGGATATGCTAGAAGGCATTCTTAGGATGGCAGAGAAAGGGGAGATACTGTTGATGGGAGACCTGAATATGCCAGATGTTAACTGGAGCACATTTGCTGCAGCCACATCCAAGAGCAGGGCCATTCTTGATGCCCTACAGGTGGCAGATCTCAGACAGCTAGTTTTGGTATCCACTCATGAGGGAGCAATCTTAGACCTCGTACTCTCAAATGGGGGCAGTGAGAGGATCTCAGATATAGAAGTGGGTTGCCATCTGGGAACAAGTGACCATCAAACAGTGTGGTTCACGTTAAACTCAGCTACAGAGTCAAGCCATACAAAAGTGAGGGTACTGAACTTCAGGAGGGCTGACTTTGGCAAGATGGTAGAGTGCCTCAGAAAAGCTCTAACAAACAGGCTAGAAGGAGGGGTGGAGCAACAATGAGGAATCTTCAAAACTGCCACCACAGAGGCAACAAGCCTTTATGTGAAGCAAATAAATCAAAATGAAAGAAAAAGCCACCATGGTTCTCAAAAGAGGTGGCTGGGAAAGTCAAGGAGAAAAAGATAGCATTCAGGAAGTATAAGGAAACACAGAAGGAGCAGGACAGAGAGCTGTACCAGTTAAGGCAGAAGGAAACAGGGAGGGAAGTCAGAATAGCAAAGGCTTCAAACTGAGGAAAAGATAGCCAACTCGGTTAAGAAGGGAGATAAAACCTTTATAGGTACATCAGAGAGCATAGAAAGACAAAGAGAGGGATAGTGAAGCTGAATAGAATGAACAGTGTGTGGGCAGAGGAGGACAGTGAAAAAGCAGGGATACTGAATGAATATTTCTGCTCAGTATTCACAAAAGAGGAGGGGGAAGTGCCTAATCCAATTAACAGAAGCACTCTTGATAGGGGAGTCAATCCAGGTCCTTTCACAGAAGAAAGGGTTCTGCAAGAACTCCTAAAACTGAAGGTGGACAAAGCAATGGAGCCTAATGGAATTCACCCCAGAATTCTAAAATAATTAAGGGGGGAACTAGTGAAACCACTGGCTACTCTTTTTAATAAATCATGGGAGGATGGTGTGGTACCTGAGGACTGGAGGAAGGCAGGATGTGATTCCCCTTCAAAAAAGTGGGACCAAGACAGAGGCAGAAAACTACAGACCTGTCAGTGTGACCTCTGTGGTAGGGAAAGTGACGGAGTCACTTCTGAAGGAAAGAATTGTTGAGTACCTAGAGGTCAGTGGGGCACAGGACCCAAGGCAGCATGGGTTCATAGTGGGAAGGTCATGTCAGATGAATCTAATAGATTTCTTTGACTGGGTGACCAAAGTAGTAGACCAGGGAGGGGCTGTGGACATGGCCTACCTAGACTTTAGCAAGGCATTTGACACAGTCCCACACAAAAGATTAATAGTCAAGTTAACCAGCCTGGGAATGGGTCCCAGGGTGGTAGCCTGGGTAAAACATTGGCTGGACAACAGGACACAGAAGGTAATTGTAAATGGAGTCCACTCTGAAGAAAGAGGAGTTACTAGTGGGGTACTGCAGGGTTCAGTACTGGGTCCAGTCCTTTTTAATGTCTTTGTAAGTGACATTGCAGAGGGACTGGAAGGAAAAGTATGCCTCTTTGCAGATGACACAAAGATCTGCAACTGGGTTGATACACAAGGAGAAGTGGAAAGGATGAGAAGGGACTTGGCAAGATTGGAAGAATGGTCAGAAGTATGGCAGCTAAGATTCAATGCAAAGAAGTGCAAAATAATGCACCTGGGAAACAAGAACCCAGGGGAAGATTACACAATGGGGAGGTAGTAACAACAACAAAAAAGGAAAGAGACCTGGGGTTAATCATATCAGATGACCTTAAGGTTAGCAAGCAATGTGCGAAGGCAGTAGGGAGGGCTGGGGGTATACTGGGATGCATAGGGAGAGGCATCACCAGCAGAAAACAGGAAGTTGTTATCCCTCTGTACAGACAGTTGGTGAGACCCCATCTGGAGTACTGTGTCCAGTTCTGGAGACCCCATCTCCACAAAGGACATAGACAGGGTAGAGGCAGTCCAGAGGAGAGCAACTAAAATGGTGCAGGGTCTGCAAGAGAAGCCATATGAGGAGAGACTAAAGGAGCTTAATATGTATACCCTTGAAGAAAGAAGGGAGAGGAGGGACATGATAGAAACTTTTAAGTACCTCAGTGGAATCAACAAAGTCCAAGAGGGTAGCATCTTTCAGAAAAAGAGATGTGCAAGAACAAGGGGACACAATTTAAAGATAGAAGGTGGGCAGTTCAGGGGCAATATGAGGAAGTATTTTTTCACAGAGAGGGTAGTGGATGCTTGGAACAGCCTTCCTGTGGAGGTTGTGGGGTCTAAAACTGTGGGAAAATTCAAGAATGCATGGGAGACACAAGGCAATTCTTGTGGGGGGTAGGAAGAAATAGGCTGTTGGTTAACTAGGATCTGCAGCCTATCCTGTAGGTAGGGAAATGGGCAGACTAGATGGGCCAAGCGGTCCTTATCTGCCACAAAGTCTATGTTTCTATGTTTCTAAGTAAGCTGCCTTTCATTGTGGTTCTAGGTCAGGGCAGGAGGCAAGAGAATGCTTTCACAGTGGAGCGTAGCAGCTCTCAGTGGGTTCCTCATTGGAGTTCTCAGAAGAGGCATCATTGTTCATGCTCTGGCTACAACTTCGATGAGAAGGGAACTGAGACTTGTGCCTGGATCAGACTTGTCTGCAGGCTGAGTCTTGGCTGCATCTGTAGTATGTTGGTATTCAGAGATCATCCTTGGGGTTCGCTCTGTGAAATGAGGTAACGGAGTGGTGTCCATAGCCGTGTTAGCCCTGGTTCCTCTAAATTTGGGGAAAATAACTGAGGGCCATGAACAAAGAATGAATTCCTTGGCTGATTCTGGCTCTGTAAAAGAGTGGGATACACCATTCCAAGTGATGTGGAGGACTGCAGAGTACCTTGGGCTGTAGGGTATGTTGACACCCATAAAAGCACGGTGGGCCCTTGTGAACTCCCACCACTGCTCCAAAAGAACTGGGCAAAAATCTGGATAAATCTGTATTTGGTGTCCCTTCCAGATGAGGAGGACCTACTTGCTGGGCAAGCTACATCTTCCAGTCTTTGACCAGAATCAGAGAAACTTCACAATGATGGGTTATGGCCACTATACAGGCTTGAGGGGAGCTAGTGAGCAGTGGGTCCTCACAATATCCAGAGGAGTTGGCCATTGATGCTTCAGGATAATGGGAAGAACATTCTGAAGGAAAGTGCTAGTGTCCTGACCTTCTGCCCCTTTAGGAAGCCCATTTGTCTCAGATTATTTCTGCAACCCCAGTTTTCGAGGTCCTCCAGTATGTCCCACAGCTGTCAGATCATGCAATCTTGTTCACATAAGTGGGTGGTGAGACAATCCATTGTGGTCTGCTGTGCGAAAAGTTGTTGTTCAGTGTGAGAAACACCCTGTGACAGAGATGATATCCTGAGCCATTTTGTAATGGTTGTCTTTTAGCTCCTTAATTTCAATCAACAACTGGCTAAACATCGACTGTATTTCTTGTAGGTTGCCTGTTGACCTGGAGGGAGTTGCTGAGTGGGAGGCCACCATTGTCTCTCAGTTGTCAGAAGTAGAGCAAGCAGAGGAGCAGAGAACAGAGTTGGGCTGACAGCAGTCAAAATTCAGTCACTACAGTATTCAGGCTAAGGTGTGCCATCAGAGAATGTTCAGCAATAGGTAATTAGGTACAGCAAACCATTTTTAGTATGATAACAGGTGGATTAAGAAGGATTTTGTGAGGACTGGAGGGAGCCAGAAGATTCAAGCTGCCATCTGTTTGGCTGCTAAACCACACCTCTGAAGGCACAAGTTGTAACCTGCATCTCTCTAAAACTACCCTGAGTTCTTGCAGCATTATGTCCATTTGACATCTATTGAGCCTGTGAGGGGCTGGTCTCAAGTGGACTTTCCCAGGAATAAGTCTGGCCACTTTGAAGTAGTTTGAGATTAAACATTTTAAATTTTGAGCAATTCAGAGATTATTTCCTGCTGGGCTCAGATGTAGCTCAGAGCTCATGCTGATGCCCGGGGAATAACTTCAACAAAATTCCAATAAATTCAAATTCTGCCATCATATTCTATGTTTCTATGTCATCAGCATTGTGAAAGTAGCTCTGTGATTTGTTCAGTGTTCCTTTGTGATGTACATTACCTAATCTTTAAGATATCGAATGTGAACTAAATAACGGAGTGGAAATGGGAAAGGGAAATTGTTTAACTAGCAAAAGCACACTAAGCTAGTGCTTGTTTCCAGTTGTGACCAGGAGCTCAAGGAAAGTAGATGACTTGCTTTAGGGTCACAAGGTATGCAGAAAATGGCAAAAACATAAAACACACTCCAGAAACTGCAAGGTTCCTAATGGTGCATACCTATTTGACATGCCAACCCCAGCTTCATTTACAAACTTGTAACCCGCACTTGCATAGCCATTTCCATTTCTTGTTGCTCCACGTGCAATAGCACCTTGCACCCTCCTCCTCCTATCTACTACCTGCCATCCACAGCTCCCCCAGCATCCTGGTCTGCTTCTTGCTCTTGTAGTTTCCCCTGCAAACTGCTCATTCATCCAGTCAGCCCTGCCTCATCTATTGTAGCTCCAGTGCAGTTTCCTCCTTCCATACAGTACATACACCCATACCCTGCATCTCTACCTTCCTCTTTAGCCTGTAAATTTCTGTTTCAAGCTGCATCATTTTTATGCATACTGGGCAACCCACTATGCTCCACAGTGTGTCCATGGAGCATTGGGGTTGCTCCAATCATTGTTCAGGGTGGTTCAGATACCTCCTGTATTGTAGAAAGTAAAATAACTTTGTAACATAGTTGGACCATTTGTATTTGGATGATTCTAACATTATTATATGTTCACATGTAGATCCTGAATCCTGAAGAAGCCCATGAGGGGCAAAATGTAGGGCAATTTATTAGGGATCTTTTACTGGATATCTTTGTGAATAATGGACATATTCAAGAACATGGATTGTGGTGCAGCTGATTTCTGGACTTTCTTTGCTGCATATAAAAATACATACAGTAGCCGATACAGGTATAGTATGTATTGAGGTATTACTTGCTACCCCCTTAGGCCAGCAAAATGTAACTGTCTTAATATGATCTTTAAAATATAACATTTTACTTTTTCAGGGAAACTGACAGACAAAATTGCTACCCCGTGAAAAATTTCTAGCTCCGCTATTGAAACCATGATACCTACACTGCAACAGTACTTCTGTCTGCAGAAGCAGAGGACTCCATGGGCCCTGCACTTCTGCAGCCAGAGGTACTCATGGATGTTATTTGATATACACATACAGCTGTGCTTCTGAAGCCACAGATAAAAATCCACAAAGGTAGCACATCAGTGCTACTACATTTGTATCATCTGGACGGAGTTGTATGTTGTTTGTCTTACCTGATAATGACTATCTGTGCTTGATTGTGTGGCCTTGCCTTTTGCTGCTTAGGAAGGAGTTAGGGTTGGAAACCCTAATGACACGCTTTTCCTACTTTTGTGGCATTGATTTGAACCCTAATGTTTTAATGCAGGTATTAGCAAAGAAGAGGCAGCTAGAATATCAGGGTTTCTCAAATGGTGAGGCCAGCCTCCCAGGGAGGCCCCAACCTGTTCCAGGGGAGGCTCGAGCAAACCTTAAAATGTACTATATTTAAATGTCAAGTTTTGATACTTTGTATGAAAGAATGCAGCAAACTGAACGCTAATAATGGCATGCAAATTTGTGTTATAATGGTTACCAGGAAAACATGTTCAACAAACACTTGTTTCCTGGTATGACATGGGGGAAAGCTGAATGGAGGAAATACAATTCTTGGAAACTGTGCAAAACAAAATGCAAAATAATACAAATGAATAGGAACAAGATAACAATTGACCCATTATACTGGCTGCAGAAAAGCACAAATACAAAGGCTAAGCAGAGAGATACTAGGAGCAAGGCCAGGAGGGAGCAAAATGGTCCCCGAGAAGGTGTTTAAGAGCAGGGTAAAACTAACAAAGAAAACAATCTGACTCATGGAGGTATTGCAACGAGGGGTAAATAGGGCCAAAACTCAGAAGTGAGGAGCGAGTAGGCTGACCTGGGAGGGTTATAGACAGGGAAAATAATAGCGTCAATAAAATGAGAATAAACTCAACTACTCAAATGCATTTAATTGTATTCTTCCTGTAATGTGCAAAGTATGATAGTTGTTCTAACTATGGGGAGGCCCAAAATTATTTCTATGTTAGGGGGAGGCTCAAGATCTTTTCCAAGGCTTGGGGGATTCTCACTATTACAAAGTGTGAGAACTCCTGAGCTAGATAAATAACAAAGATATATATATATATATGTATGTATACACACACACACACACACACACACACACACACACACACACACACACAATGGTAGTCATAGAAAGTGTATATAGCTACTGTATATATATATATATATATATATGTGTGTGTGTGTATATATATATATATATATATATATATATATATGGCTACTGTCTCTCTCTCTCTCTCTCTATATATATATATATATATATATATATATATATTAATAGCAAAAACTGCATTAATGCAAGAGTTAGGGTCCTTTGTAGCGAAAAGCAGAAATTCATTGTTAGGGTTTTCAACCCTAACTCCGGCCTGTCCCAACACCATTTCACCCCCAGCCCCATCTCACTGGCACACACACACACACACACAGGCTGAAGCAGACACACACACACAAAACTATGGGGCAGTACAAGGAAATACAACTAATCACACAGACCCGATCTCCAAACAACATACACAGAGTGCAACTGTTCAGAGGAGGGTAAACAAAATGATGCAGGGTGTGCAGCAGCAAAGATACAAAGATAGAGTAAATTAGCTTAAGATTCATACCGTTGAGGACAAGAGTACAGCTGGTACATGGTGAAATGTTCAATTATGTGAAGGAAATTAACAAACCACAACATGATTACATCTTGCAGAAAAAGAGATGCAGAACAACAAAGGGCAACAGTTTGAATATAGAGGGGAAATGCCTCAGAAGTAATGTTTAAGACAATTTTATCACACACAGACTTCTGGATGCATGTATCAGGCTTCCTGACAGTGTTGTGGACTAATGAGGAGTGGCTGAATTGTAGAATCTATAAGACATAAGGGTATTTTAGTCAGGGTCAGGAAGAAGTAACATGTTGATTAACTAGAATCTGTACCTTGATGACATATGGAAATGAACAGTGTTACTGTGCAAGTATTCCTTATCTGATGTCAAATGCAATCTCTTAAATGTATGTTTCTATCTGCATGTAAATTCTGTAATTATTACAGTATCGGCAACATGTGACTGCAATGTAGCAAGACACTGTATATTCTTTTCTACACTTTCTGTGGCCTTAAACAGTATTCACAACCATTTCAGGCCTGAGCAGAATTTTTTAATTCTTCTGTCAACAAGCATTATTATAACAGTTAGAGAGCATTCACTAGATTGTGATACATGCCTCTCCATTACAGGGCACCTGACTATATTCTACAGGATACAGTTGTAAACTCTAAATGACATTTGTACATCCAGTACACAAGACCTGAGCTTGATTCTCAGAAGCTGAATCTGCATACTATGACTGTAAGTGACTTAAGAGACTAGTGCTTGTAGCTCATTCCTGAAAACAGATAGTTGTTCCTAGTTTGTGTCAGACTGTTACAAAACATCACAACATGTATATGTATATTAACTCTTCATGGGAACCGATTAACACATCTCTTCTTGAAGAAGTACATTATTGTCCTACTTTGTTCTTGTATTTCTGTATTTTTTGAAACATGCTATCCTTTTGTACTTTGTAAAGGTCATAAATGTAAAACATGCTTCACTCTCTCTCTCATTGTATCTTTTGAGCTGCACACCCTGCACCATTTTGTTTACCCTCCTCATAACAGGTTGCACTCTGTGTATGTGTTTGCGGAGATCGGGTCTGTGTGATTGGTTGTATTTCCTTGTACTGCCCCCATAGTTGTGTGTGTGTGTGTGTGTGTGTGTGTGTGTGTGCATGCATGTTTCTGCCTGTGTGTGAGTGTGTGTGTGTGTGCCAGTGGGGATAGGGGCTGGGGGATGGAGTGGTGTTGGGGGGGGGAGCCAGAGTTCGGGTTGAAAACCCTAACAACGAATTTCCTCACTTTTTTCACTACAAAAGAACCCTAACTCTTGCATTAACACAGTTTTTTGCAATTAATTTCCTTACTTTTTAAGAAAAAATAAATGTTATTTCTGTCACCACAGCTTAAAAAAGAAAACGTAACCTTACCATTATACTTTTTAATAAACAATACCATACCCAACTTCAAAGATCATCTCTGTATAGCAGCATTCCACCATGTTATTCTAGTGACAGACATTTATAACTATTTCTAAATACCTCACACAATTTCTGCACCATTTCTCTCTGCTGTCTGTACTATTAAAATACAGAAAGCAGAAGACATTTCTCAAGAAATCACAGAAATATCAGAAATAGATAGTAGTGTCAGTGGCCCCTAATGCAATTGTGAAATGTAACGCAAAGTAAGCCACAACCATTAACAGTGTGTCACTTTCATACCAACTATCACCTTGCTGTGACACTGATGTTCCCTAAACTGTCACACATATAATCACCTCCAGCCACCCTAGGCAATAACTCAATAATATACATATCTAGAATAATGAGACAAACATTTTTTTGAAAAATTAAAACTCTTTATATATATGTGTATATATATATATATATATATATATATATAATTATTAGCCAAAATAGAAAACTTATTTTACAGAAATGTTTAAAAACTCATACATAACTAAATATACAAATAACTTAGAGAGAAGGAATAAATACAGAAAAAATTAAAACATGAAATAAAAATTCTGTGAAAATAAATAAAAGTGTTACTTCACACTAAATAAATAAGAATAGGGTGGGGAAAAATAACTAAATAAATTATTTTTGTTAAGGAAAAACTATTTACAAAAATTGTCCAGGAGTGACACAGGGATCCAGGCCGCTCAGGCTGTGGGGACTTGGGGAGAAGACGGTGTCGAGGAAATGGAAGGCTGCTCAGGAGTAGGTGCAGCTAAGTGCCCCTCTTGTGCAGCAGCTGTAGATGGTGATGTTGGAGGGGCAACTTCGAGGAGCTCTTGCTGAGGTTCTTGAGAGGGCTGGTCATCCTCTAGATGTTGCAGGTCCTGGTGCAGAAGCTGGTGAATTGCTTCTGTGGCCTCCAGTTAGTTCTTAGCCAGCTGCACCATGAGGCCGTGCGTGGACTCTAGTGAAGCAACAGAGGCCTCCTCCAAATCCCTCAATGACTCAATTGCTTTGGTGAGACCCCTGTTGCTCTGCTCAAGCCCATGGTGGCAACTAAGGCCCGCATGCCCTACACACCCGTGATGCTGCAGCAAATCTATTATTTCAGCCCCTGCTGAATAATCTCTCCTGCCTGACCAATTAAATAATTCATTTTTGCTGCAGAGTCACGGGCGTGTTTGGCAGCAGCCTGGTTGCCACTTGGCACAGTCTCGAGCAGCTGGCTGAGGGTGTTGCTGATCTTAATAAGAATGGCAAGTTGCCCTGTGTAGGCAAAAGGAAATAAAGCAAGACTAATGTTACTAGATGAAACTGTACTGCACTTTTCTAAAATAAACCACACAAACTGTCTCTCAACAATATATTTAATACCTCTGATATATTCCAATCTATGCCACTTACAAAAAAATGTGAGTCAACTTAAGATAACTGTTGTCAATGTTTCTTATACACACATCTAGCCTCATCATCACATATACAATAATAAAAGACATATTCTACCTGAATCACATTCTGTCATCCCCACAATAGGTGCTTATTTTCACTATCCCATAAACCAGTTTATTAATTAGTATATCAAGTATGAATAAAACTTTTAACATTAAGAAGCATCAACACCTCTACATTCTTGCAGTTCTAACACCCTACTGCACAATGATGTCATGTTGAATCACATGTGCACAGTGGAACTATTGTCACTATGGAACATAAAATTGCACCCGAACACTAAACAGCCAGTTATACAAATTCATGTTACTCCACTTGAAAACAACTTCAAGCAGATGCCATGTTTGAAATTTCACTACTGAAAACACCAGCAACCTCCCCCCCATTACATGTGCAGACATACTGTATTGTCTATTTCAAAGGACTAAATACTACACTGTCGCACTCTATAACCATTTGAAGTGTCTCAACACCATTCCAGTGTAAGTCTGTGATACTATGGTACAACTGAGACATTGTTAGTCAATATCTCAACCATTGACTCATACCACTTTGGTAAAGCACCATCACTGCAGTGCTGTGTGATCTGTTAAAATTTTTTAAGATGCATCTACCTAATACAAAATAGTTACCTAAATCAGTCTCTGACAGTGTTTAAAAACCTAAGTCACATATAAAATGTACAATAATTGAACCTCTACAGTAAATTTAACACTAATGAAGATGAAAAAACAAACATTTAATACTGCCTGTCTCTGCATACTTACCCATACACCATTATCTATCAATTCAACTTCTTGAATAGACAGATATGCAAACATATATGGGATTTATAAAACCCACACAGTTCACCAGCAGGCAGTTAAGTAAGATACATAGAAGTTGATGGCAGATAAGGACTGCAAGGCCCATCCAGTCTGCCCATTTCTTTTTCTACCTTGTAAATGAGCCTTCGGCCTTTGCTCTGTCAGTGGCCTATCTATTCATACTCATCTGTATTGCTCCCTTATGCCTATCCCATGCCTGTTTGTAGTCCTGCAATGTATTCATAGCCACCACTTCCTGAGGTAGGCCATTCCATGCATCCACCACCTTTCTGTGAAAAGAATTTCCTCACATTCCCCTTAATTGGCTCCCTCTAGTCTCATGCTGTGTCCTCTTGTCCTGCTATTTTTCTTATATTTAAACATGTTAGACTCTTTCACCTTGTTAATGCCCTTAAGGTGTTTGAATGTTTCGATCATATCACGTCTCTCCCTCCTTTGCTCAAGGGCATACATATTGAGCTTCATTAATCTGTCCTCATATGTCTTCTGATGCAGTCCCTGAACCATTTTGGTTGCCCTTCTGTGGACTGCCTTAATTTGGTTAATGTCCTTGTGAAGGTGTGACCTCCAGTACTGCATGCAGTACTCCAGATGGGGCCTAACCAGTGTCTTGTAAAGAGGGGATTATTACCTCCCTCTTATGACTTGTGATACCCCTTCTAATACACCCTAACATCCCCCTAGCCTTACCTACTGCTTTATAGGTCTGCTTGGATGATTTCAGGTCATCGGTGATGATGATGCCCAAGTCTCTTTCTTCCTTTGTGACTGCCAGCAACTCCTCTCCCAGCCTATAGGTGGCTTCAAGATGATGTACAATTGTGACACATACTGTGCCCCGTCATTGAATACTTCATAAGAGGACATTGAGGATGACATGTAGATTCTCCATCTAAGAAAATGTTTCAAAACTATACATATACAACCTAGCTATTACTTTTATTCAGCCCTCTTCATATACACAGTAGACAGAAAATAAAATGTTCATGTCTGATACATAACATTAGATATGCTGACTTAGTACTACACACTCCTAGCACATACCATTGTGTTATGTGATACTGCTATCTAACTCTTTCATAAGTCCCTGCTGTGATGGGCAATTGCCAATCAGACCCAAGATTGTTTGTTAACATTGTATAATAATTCTGCAACACAAAATGAAGAAGGAATGGAACAAAGGACACACACAGTCGAAGTACTGCTCTCAGAGTGAAGAGGTCTGTATAAAAACATTAAACTCAAAAATAACAGGCTGAAACACAACCAGTCATGAGCAACAACTGTTCTGGGGATACGATGAAAAGGCAACAAGACAATGTAGCATGACTAACAATATTGTTATAGATAGCCATGCTAACACCCAGTTACTGTTTCAAGCAAGAACATTTTGACCTGGTAATCTAAATAAACTGCATTACTACTATCCCTGAAAAGATCAGTATAGTGAACACCCTATACTAATCTTTAACAATAAAGACACAAACAATATAACAAGTACTCACGTTCCTCAGCTGGAGGCCCACCTGGACCTGCAGGTGTCAATGGATGACCTGCTGCTGGAGATTGTGCCATTTCCTCCACAGAGGGTTCAATCTCGACAATCTCTATACCCTTTTTGGAGTCTTCTCCTCCAGCAGCACCCTCTGCAGATGGTTCATCCTCTGAAAAACATACTGAAACAGAATGGGTCACTAATCTCTCCATATCAATATTTGCATATATAAATATATATATCAACACAACCAGTTGTGCAAAATCCTTAATCTTCACAACTATTATATTACGTAGTGTTCATCTAATCACAGAACACACACCTGATCTACTAATTAGTATGGTAAGTAGAATTATTAGCAGCTATATGCAGTCCTCTCATTTTCAATTAACAAACTGCAATACTCTCTTACTTATATAAACACCTTTACAGGTTAATACTCATCATGACACTAAACACATACATAAATACTTTTTCTTAGAATACTTGCTCATTAAATATATGTTGAATACATGATATAGTCTACAATTTATCCTCACTAGGAATTTCAAATGTAACAACTAAATAAGTAATAAGCAAGCAATGATACCCGACAGGGTAGGTGCTATTGGGCAATACTGGATTGCCCAGGGGTGTAATGACACCCGGTGCCGCAGGCAGAGGGCTTTATATCCACTGGAAGATCCAATATTGCCCATACCACCCACAGTGGAGGGTATTATTGTGCTTACAAAATATGCAGTTTGAAGATAAGCAAGTGTAATACAAAATTGTTAATTCAAAAAATATTTAAAATATCTTTTGTGATAAAATAGTTCCTCCACCTGCATCAAAATATGTTTTTTTAACTATAGACTTGTTTGTGTTACTGTACACACACACACACACACACACACACACACACACACCAACATTTTTGGAACAGACCAACCAACATTTTGGAACAGCATACTTGTTTAAAGATATGGCAGAAAGAACACAATCCCGACATCAGTGATGGGACAGTTGTAAGTGGGGATATGCATGCGCCTGAGCTGGGTTTCTTTTTCACTGCTCTGTCCTCAGGGTGGGGATGGGGGCAGCTATAACAGTAAGTGCAGAAGACTCAATCCATGTCAAAGAAATTTGTGTTAGTCAGAAATCACTCCGCTTTTGGAAGTACAGTTATTTTTTGTGTGGAGAACATAGCATTTTCTTTGCACTGTATTTTACTACTTTAAACTTTATGATGGCTCAGCCACTCAGTTTGCCGACTGCTAAGTGCCAGAATCAAATGGCAGGCATTTGGAATGCAATACAGGGGTTTTAGCAAATTGGAGAGCAGCCTCAGCACCAACATCTTGGTGATGGGGCGTGCTAGGCTGGCCTTTTTAATAGGTGGGCGTCTATTGTCTGATAGATGCCTGGCTAGAGAAGTGTCTGAGCCAATCAGATGTCTCAAATAGGTTTGCACATTTTCTGACATTATGCAAACTAGATACAAGAATAAGTAACATCAGCAGATATTTACGCAAAGCATTGTCATGCCCTGTAACAGTCATACCACCTATGAAATGCCAATACATGCATCAGTACATTATTGTAACTCACCAGTAGAGTCAAGCACAAGTAGCTGTTCGACTGGAGCCCCTCGAGCCACACCTTCCGGGAGTGGTTGCAGCTTCACAGCATGGGAGGATGCAGGTTCTGTAGTTGTTCTAGCTGATTAAAAAAAATAAAACTTATTAACAACACCATCAACTTGCAATGTGACAATGAACACTGTTAAAAACAAATACAATGGTTCGCACAAACTCCCAACTGTGATTTTCTAATAAATACCCTGCACACAAATCACATCTGCCTATGTCTCAAAATAGTCATTTGTAACATAAAATATAACATGTCATACCTTCAATATTACATACAGTAGAATACTATCACAGAAGTATCATTGTCTGCTTTCAAAGAAGTTAAGTAATGTTTAATTTTCCTTCTTAGAAAAAAACAGTATCACCGCAAATACACTCCTCAGTTTATTATTACTAAACTTTTATTGTAAAATATTTTTTCCTTATATATCACTACTTACACAAGTATAGTACTACACATTATATACTTACAATTTACTAATAAATGATGATACCTAATTTTAATATAAAAAATAGCAATTTTGTTACTCACAAACTTATAAATCATAGGTACCACATGACCCTCAATATTAACATCACAACAGTTTCAAATGTATACTCACAGGTGTGATGGCGATCACCAAAGTCTGGTTTTCCTGCATCCTTCCACATAATATATTCTATGTCATACCAATCCCGGACACTCCTTCGCATATCACCTGCTGCTGACTTAGCTTTAAAAAACATCTGGCAGGTGATCTTCCACTTCTTTTGACACGCATCAGGAGATTTTCTTATCTCCTGCCTCCCCAAGGCATCACTAACCTGAGAAAAAATTAAAAACAAAAAGCACAGTGAGTGTTTTGTGTAACACTAAAATGGATAGCTTAACAAAGATGACGACCTAACCACAAATTCAATAACTGTGACAGTATCTACAGAAATAAGTCAGAGTTCGACATATGAAAAGAACAAAGCATTACACACTTTCTTGCATTGCGATAATGAAGACATGCGACAGAAGCAGTTAACACAGTCCACAAGGTCAAACATCAACTATATCAAATTACCCAGTTTAACCATATAAAACCAGAATAAGAGAAACTTTAGTTCATTTCTTCACACTGCACAATGGCATTTAGGTATATGTTAAATGTTAAACATTTGTGTAAGAAATATTCATAGAGAACTATAACACTTGGTGCTGCATTGCTAAAAACTGACATGTCATGTCCTAAGCAATATTCAACAGTGCAATGCCATGGCTCAGCACCATTCAACATACTATCATGGCTACCCACATTGTTTTTGTTCAACTGACGCCACACCACCTCAAGTGGCAAGACAGTTGCAGGGTGATGCACCAGCACAACTGCACTTGAACAAGTAGAGGAAGCGCAAGATTCAGTGTTGAAGTAGACATGGGCCTATAGTACATGCAAAGCACAAATGGGTATATTTGCTTCTCATTCTAGCCACATTAACATACAGGTAGATAAATAGCTGTAACCTTCCACCTGTCATCATGGCAGTCTTCAGTTCCTAAGATTAAGGTGACCTGCACTTCACTGGCAAATCAACCTAGTACCTGAAAATCTGAATTTGTAATACAAAGTAACAATTATATCTATTGAGCTGCTCCAAAATCCTATGCACAGCCCAATCATAATAATATGTGTTATTTAAATAATATAAATATATACACAATGCTCTAGTGGAGTGTCCCCACTCTGGCCACATATATTTGGAACACAGTATCCCCAGCAGTCTACACAGTGTGCTCCCAATCCCAATCGCACAGATCCTAAAAGGAAGAACGTGGTGCTTTAACAGTATCCCTCTCCCCACATGGACACTTACACCCACCACCACAGTATCACCCACTCACCAACATGTGCCACATCCCCACCCACAAGTCATCCACCCACCTGCTGACTCATAGAATACACTAAAGCTGCACAGCTATTGTTAAACAGCATAGATCAATATGCATACACATCATACTGTGCAATACATTAATAAACATGAGACTAAATCCATTGATATATCAGCAGTATGACATTCACTACTGTACTAACAACCATTGTCACATGCTCTGCAACAATACACACAGACCCGTACTATATGGTGTTACTCAGCAGTCTAGGAAACAGTTTTGTGGGTCATGACGTGCTGCCCAATATAATTACCTGGCAACAGACACACAGCTCTCAGTGCCTGTCTAGGCAGGAGGGTACTGCTGGGACACCTACGTTCTCTCCTTTAACAATGTCCACAAGCAGGCTTCACACAAACCCCACTCTACCAGCAAGTAAATCTAAATGTAATTCCCAGTATATACAGCTCCATGATTAAGCTGTGAATGGCACACTGTAGCACCAACAGTCAATGAATTTGCAAGATATACTACTGAACCCACTGTTGTCAAGTATCACATGTGTAGCTGTGTAAAAAATGTGAAGTCTCAATTTAAACAAACACCTACCTCGTCCCATGTATGGGTCAGGCTCAGGTTAGTCGCACACATGACAACTGATGCATTCGCATGCTCCCTCACAGCCTGAACTAGGGCCAGCGCCCTATCTGTAATAAAAAAAGGCAAAGAAGAGATATCAAAAAACATTATTAGATATGATATTGATACTGTTCTATCTTACTACTGTTTCTGTTGCTTAGCACTCATAATGAAATATGTGTGATAACTTATTAATTCTGAGGTGACAATTAGTCTATTATTAAAACACATCAATGTACCCCCTCCCTAACATTACCAAAACAGCATAGTCATGAAATATTCACAGCTGCTGCACTATCAGCTTTAAAAATAAAACAAGCTGTATTATTAATATATTAACAGGATAGTGTGATACGTCACATCAAACAGTTGTGCACCATTCAGACACACTGAGGATTCTTCCAACTATTCCTCACACAAGTGATGTACTGATAAGAAGAAATATTTATACCCAACAAGATGGATTACATTTGAGAACACCATGGTACTTGGTTGTGGAATACCACCTAAGTGATCATCCTGTACAGCATAATAAAATGTACAAAATGATTACAGTGTGAGATGTATTGAAAATACATATGTTTGTAACTCTTCATACTATTTTTATTTGCACTTGTATGTAAAACAAGTAATACCTCCACTTGTTTTTTAGTTGTCTTCTACACATCCTGTTAGCAGTCAACCCCCCCCGCTCACCAGACACATTAACACACTATTAACATTTTGTAATAACTACACCCCCACTTCCTCATTAGCAGGACACACACAAGAGCAGCATTTGAATACAAATTCTTTATTTCACTACTTTAGAAGTTTATTTCTTTGCAGGCATTGCACAGCCACTACTCAGGAAACAATGAACTGCCTGAAACTTAACAAGATGGTTATACAAGATGACACTTTGCAAATGAAGTACCAAAAGGTGAAAAATATTGTGCTACAAAGAACAAGCAGCCTAAGTTAAAAGTCATAAGTCTGTCTTCTTTGATTTGCTCAGTGGAATAGCAGTTGTAGTAATGTGGCACATAACATGGTTAATTCCTTCGACACGTCACTGACTGATGCTGAAAATTGCACCACATTACTACACAAATTCAGCATACCCAAAGATTTTGTCACCTAATGTTGTATGTTTAATAAATAATTATTTAAGAGTTGTCATCTACTACACATTTAATCATCCTCCCACCATTGCAATAAGACATACAGACATCTAGTTGTCTTATGTGATTTTGTCATGACTCAGTAAGGAAACGCTGGTCAAGACAATGTGGCCTCATTAAATACATTCTATTGAACAGTGACATAAAACAAAAAGGACAATACTTACTGGATGGTAGAGTATTAGTGCTAGAAAAGCCAGTGAGAGTTATTGAGCTGTTTAAACAAAAACAGAAAAAAATATTGAAAAACTTTTAAATAACACACATTTTACACAGCAAAACAGCATCACTGAGTTCCTCAATCAATATATCATACCGACACATATTAAACCACATAAACACCATATGTCTCCTCATGTCACAAAACCATCCCTTCCTTGCCAGTTCATGTTCAGAAACATACATCATATTTTCACCCATACTTGGAAAATGCATCCCCCCTTATAACTTGACCATTCTCAACTGTTAGTAAAAAAAAAAAGTTAAAAAATTTAACACTAACACAACATACACCCTACCTCATATTAACAAAGATTAGAAAACAAGCAGCCTTTTGCACAATGACAGACAACCAATATACCATGTAACCCACCTAAAAAACACACATACAATCTCAAGTAATAATGAACATCCTACTCATCTATTGACAACCATTGTTACACTTCTCTGCTGTAAAACATCACAGAATTTGTGTTTCACACACACTCACAACCTAACATACAGAGAGCAATGTGCAAGTTGTAAACAGTTCTATTTTTTGGCCATTTGTAGTGGATCTAAAAAGAGCTGTGTTTTTGGCAGTGTATATGTGATGTACTTGAGAGACACCATACTAAAGGCACACAATCACAGAACTGTAAGGACATCGTGTCGAAGGACCCCAACAAAAATGTTATTACCAGTGTTAGAGAAATGCACACCATCTTTTAGATATAGCCAATATTTGTCATAAGTAATTTGGGGGTGACGAATAGTATGCATTCCCATAACATGGAGGAATCCAGATATTTGTATGTTTACCTTCCTGCATGATCTTTCAAGTGCAGGACAGTAATCCTTACCTTTCCAGACCATGCACTGTATAATATCTGAATACAGGATTTTACGCAATGGTAACATACTGATAAGATGCTGCAAGTCAGACTGTGAGCTTCTATTAAGTCAATTGCCCTTTTTTACCCAAATCGTTGCCTCCAAGATGGATAAGTAGTATGTCTGGTTCTGGGTGTGTCTCCAATAGATGGTACATGGTAGGCATGAGCTGCTCCCACCTCATGCCACCCTTCCCAAACCAACACACTGAGCATCCAGGTAGGTGTAAGTCATTCTCAAAATGACTACCTCTACTGTACACTGCTGCCATTCTCACCAAACTTGATCCCACTATCCATACAGTCACTGTAGATTTTTCTACTATGCTGAGTGACAAATCTTAATAACTCAGATGTAGAAACATCACAATTGTGTCTGTCTGAGGATCATGTGATGAACCTGGCATGAAAGGACATCTTCTGTGCTGCTCCTAGGCCCTATGCATTTTAAAAGTTAATATTTTGGTTTAGGATCCATATTTCAGGGTTGCATTCTTTATTCTAGCTGGTGAAGTGTTCCTGATCGGACTTTAACAAGAAATTTTGAAGGTCTGTGCGATTGGAAGTGACTATTAATCCTCTGGCATTGAGCTTTCAGCACTCACAGAGGGCCACATTGGAGCATCGGAATGGAGAATGATAATATTGAGCCCCTGGTGGTGAGAACCCCGGTGGTAAAATGGTCAAAACCCCTGTCACCCACACCAGATGAAAAAGCAGGCCAAATAGATTTAGACAGGGGTTCTAATTCAACTATGGAGGACATTCTTGAAATTAAACAAATGCTGCAGGGACTGGTGGTCAATTTCACCACTGTTAAACCAGCATTACACTCCCTAGCTCAGAGAATGGGGGATGTAGAAGCTAGGGTCACTTCACAGGAAAGAAAGGTAACCACTATGGATCAAGAATTTATTGCAGTATGCAAGCAAGTCAAAAAACTCAAAGATCGGATGGATGACCAAGAATCTCGGAGTGGGAGGAATAATCTCATTCTAGCAGGACTCTCTGAGAGAGCTGAGGGGATGACTGTGTCTCCTTTTACAAGATCTTTTGTTTAAACTGTTTGGCCCTATGCCATATGGAGAGGCTTACAATCTGGAAGGGCACACAGAGCATTAAGAGAAATGCCTCCACCGGGAGTGAGACCTCGAGTCTTAATTCTGGGATTTCTAAATTATAAAGAAAAGACTCATGTGCTTACTGATGCTCGACAAAATAAAGCTGTACAGTGGAATGGTGCGTCTATTTGTTTTTTTCAGGATCAAACACCCTTGGTCAGGGAGAAACAAAAGAAATATGCAGAAATCAAGAAGAAGCTTTACCTTGCTGGAAATAAATTTCACCTGCAGTATCCAGCGACTTTGATGGTTCGATTGCAGTCGGTGGAGAAGAGATATCTGACTGCATGTGATGATTTGGAGGGCCTACGAGTTGAACTCCCAGCGCTGTTTAAATCACTGCCCTGATTCTCTGCTGACAAGAAGTTTCTGGCATAACGTACAAGCTGGGACTTAAATAGTGGTGGCAATGAGATGCAAAACTTCTTCTTTTGTCTTGGACTAAAAAGGTTTGGTTATTGGGGACTTGTGTGGGGCAAAGTGGGCTGACCTCTCCAGGAGGTTACAGGGCTCAAACTAGGAGCCTGATAGATTAGTATGGGAAATGGTTAGTTTGGGTCAGGAGGATGTTCAACCCACAGTTATATTTTAAGGGGTTATGGGACGTACTGTTCTGGGCTCCATGCTGGGGGTGTGTTCTATTCCCTTTTTTTTTTTGTACAAAATGAGAAGATGGGGAGGAAGTTAAATGTGCTGCTTTGGGAGCGGAGTAGAGTAGTGATTGAATCCCTTCCTATGTGACTTACTTTATTTGGGTCTTCAGATACATTGTAAATGGTGACTTTACACATTAGGCTTTAGGAAGGGGTCTTCACCTCTTCCCTAAAGGGGTGGGTTAAGAAAGGAAGATGAGGGTGATTTTTGATTTGGGGTTTGATTAACCAGTTCATCTTTCTCGCAGTAGTATACATGGCCCTTCTGACATGAGGGTCCTTATATCAATGAAGGATATTGATAGGAGTCAGGGAGGGGGCTGGGCAATGATTAAGTAAAGAAGGTGGATAAAGGGAGCGAAGTGGTGCATTTCATTCAATTTATAGGTTTAGATTCCTGTGCAGACTAGATTAGGGGTGTAGGCTGCTCATATAATTTGTTAGTTGCTTCACCAAGCATGTGGCCAAGGGAGCTGGAACTATGGAGACAAGGGAAATTGGGGAGTAACATTTAACTAGTGGCAATAGAGAGGGGGAGTTTAAGGTGGAAATAGGGATAGTACAAACTGGACAGGGTCCTGGAGTTGTGCGTTTATGCTACAGGGCTGGGAGGGCACAGGAAATGGCTCATCCATGAATTGTGGTACTAATGGAGGTCACTCCAGGGATAGGGGATTTGAGGGAGGAGCTTATGGGGATCTGGAAGGAGAGAGAGTCCAAAATCTGGTCAGAGAAGGATGCAGACCAGCTAAGAGGTATGAATGATGTTTTGATTAATCTTTTCTGTTTTTATACTTGGAAATGTTGTGTGTTAACATTATTCCATGGAATGTAAAAGGTCTTAGTGGTAGACGCAAAAGAGCTGTCATTTTGAGACATATTGATCAGATGGGTGCCAATATAGCTGCATTACAAGAGACCCACTTATTGACGGAGGAATTGAATCTTCTCAAGCGGATGTGGGTGGGTCAGGTTTATGGGGTAGGTAAGGAAATGGCCTCGGGGGTGTTGTGATTTTAATAAGAAAAACCTGTCCATACTCCATCGCACAGGTGATAACAATGGAAGATTGAAGTGGGATTTATATATCTGGTGTTATTTTAGGCAAAGAGTTAGTGGTGGCTTCTATATATGGTCCAACCCCCCCCTTAATCCAGACTTTTTTGCTTTACTTGAGCTGGATATTACTTTATTTTCTTTGCAACCTCTTATTTTAGTGGGCGTTTGGAACCTCTGCTTAAATAACTGGGAAGATAGGATGTCACCTTCTAGAGGGCATCCATCTAGGGCCCAACTGGCCATGAATAAATTACTGGAGGTCTCTGCCCTAGTGGATCCAATCTGGACTCACTCTACAGGGGCATAATATTACATTTTCTCAGCGGCTTATAAGAGCCACTCCAGAATTGATTTCTTTCTAGTCAATAGTGAGGCACTTAGGGAGGTCAAGGAGGTGACAACATGGTGTAGGCTCTTGTCAGATCATTCCCCAATTCAACTGACTTGGGAGCCGATATCTGCTTCTACCTGGCCATATAGATGGAAGCTGAATGACTCATTACTGGTAGAGAGGACAATCTGAAGTAAGCTCAAAGAAGCCCTATTGGACATAATACAGAAGCAACTGCCAACACTACAGAATAAACACCTAGCGTGGCCAGCCTGTAAGGTCTTTTATGCAAGTGTAGCACAGAGATATGCTACATGGAGCAATAGATTGAGACGTGCCAAGAAGGAGTTTATAATGGTGGCAATTGACTCTTTGGCTGCACTGGAAGGGTCAAATACAAAAATAGATAATGAACTTAAAAGTCTGAGGGGGGAGATGGAAGATATTATGTATAGGAAAGTAGAATTCTGGTTGGAAAAGATACAAGCCAAATATTTGTTAGAGGGAGACATGCCTGGATGAGTCCTAGCAGCTAGAGTTAAGGAGTGGGAAGCGGCTAGAACAGTCACGTCAATAAGACATGAGGGGAAAATCTTAACAGATGCTCAGAAAATGGCAGATGCTTTTGCATCCTATTATAAAGAAATCTACCAAACAGGACAAACTGCTGGGGGGGAGGAAATTAAGACATTCTTAGATAGTAACTGGCATCACCACCTGTGTTTGCACCCCATAACATCTTCATTCCCTATGCTGCTTCTGACCTTATAGGTGTCAGTTTCTGCCCTCTCTTCTTGCACTTACCTGTCCAAAGCAACTTCTAATGTACTTGCCCTGTGTCTGTCCTGACAAGACCCCTCGGCTGCCTCACCCTGACCCTCTACACCTATGCCTTCCCCTACCCTCAGCCCTCTCCCCTTCTTGCCCTCTTCTGCCTATTGTTTCTTGAGTTACTCATTGCTCAGTCTGATTTTGTCACAAAGTTACTGTCTAAAACCATGTACCTGTAACTGTTTTGTATTTTAGTGTCTGCTACCCTGTAACCACGCTGCCCCTGTTCTCCAGGGCATGGCCTTGACGGAACTAGGCAGGCTGCAGACCTTGTATAACAAGATTGTCCACTTTGCCACTCTATCACACCCAAGGACCCACCACTGCGAGGCCAAATCAAGGCTCAGGTAGCCGTCTTTGAAGGCTTCGTCTCATCTACCCTACTCTCTGCCTTACATTTTAGTTACTGGGTCCCACACCTACCCCTAGCTTCAAAGGTCTAGTCAGGGTTAAAACCAATCCACAGAGTCTACGTACCTCAGGCCAAACTTTCCTTGTGGTTCCCAAAATGAGGACTAAAGCAGGGTCCAGGTCCTTTGCATTCACAGCCCTTCTAACTGGAACAACCTCCCCTGAGTACTGGAGGCAGGGTCCGGCCCCTGCTTCCAGACTAAGCTCAAGGCACACCTGCTTGACAGGAGCATATGCCTATGTCACAGGACCTGACCATATGTCAACGTACCTCCCTCAAAGGAAGGTGAGCACTAAATGTAACAACATAGCCCCCTTCTGCTAAGCCCTAAGGAAGGTACCTTGTTTCTTCAGCAACTTCTTGCCTTTATCTTGAGCACTCCCTATTTCTACATGATATTTGTATGAAAAATGTTTTCTTTATGTCTAACTCCTAATGTCCTATTGCCTCTCTGTTCCTCCACCACCTATCCGCTTGTAACCTTATGAAGTATTTTATTGTCAAAAAATATGGTATTTACTGAGTGTACTGATCTGTTTATCTGTATGTCATTTTTACCCAGGTCGCCCTGAAAAAGCATCCAGGGCCCAGGGCCTACCCAGTCATGAAATTCAATAAATAAATAAACAAATAAACCAGCATGACATGGAACCTTTGGAAAGAGCCTTGGCTCAAAGGTACTTTGTAATCCTAGACACAAATAAATAAAAATAAATAAAATTAATAAATAGTATACCCTTACCAGTACTGGACCCAATACAGGTGAAGGAGTTGGCTGCTGCTATGAGAGAAACATGAGATCATAGAAGTGGTACAAACTCTGCCTTCTAAAACACTGGAGCCGGATGGCCTTACTGCTAAGTTTTATCAAACTCATCTTTCTACTATACTTCCTCTACTGAAAGATCTCTATAGTCACATAATGCAAGAGGGTATGTCCCATCTCCCGCTATATCAGGTATACATTACCATAATCCAGAAACCGGACAAGCCTTAGGATTTACCTGGCAGTTACAGGCCTATAGTCTTGATGAACCAATACATTAAGATTCTAACTAGGATTTTAGCTAACAGAATCCTGAAAATTGGCCCAACCCTTATTAGTCCTGAACAGCTAGGATTTATGCCAAGTAGGGGGGCACACGACACCCTTAGGAAAACCTGACTCCCAATTACCCTTAACCCTGATTTCTTTAGATGCAGAGAAGGCCTTCAGTAGGGTTTCTCACTCCTTTTTATTTGCTACGATGAAGAAGAAGATGGGTTTCCCTGAGGGCCTTCTCAGAAGCATCAAGAACTTATATGCAGCTCCCATGACTAGGGTACTGTGTAATGGTTTTGTCTCACAGGAGATCCAGTTAGAAAATGGGACCAGGCAGGGATGCCCCTTTCACCAATTTTGTTTAACATATACCTGGAACCTCTGTTAATTGCTATCAATAAAGATACTAATATAAAGGGGATCACAATAGCGGGGAGGGAGCTGAAGATTTCGGTCTTTGCAGATGATATACTTTTACATTTAAAAGAACCAGCAGTTAGCTTCAGCAGAACAGTTGAAATTATAGAACAATTTGCCACTGTTTTGAACTACAAACTAAATCTAAACAAAACTCAGATTCTTCCATTAATGCCTCATGTAACCAGAGCAGATTTTGTACCACTCCAAATCCAACGGGTGACAGAAGGAATTAAATATTTGGGTACATGGATTACAGCTAGTACGGAGATGGGGGCAGCAACAAATATGGATAAGGTCCTGTCAGCAATTAGTAGGTACTTACTTAGATGGAATAAGCTCCCTTTGAATTTTGCAGCCAGATTGAGATTAGTTAAAATGAGCTTGTTGCCAAGGCTATTGTATCCAATCTATTTAGCCCCATATAGCATTCCTAAACTCTGGTTCATTAAAATTAGGAAACTGATATCTGCATTTCTTTGGAACTCTAAGCCCTTAGAAAGAAACATAGTATACTGTGCTTACTGCATAACGGGGTAAAGATACCTGATCTCCATTATATTATTTGGTGGGTCAACTGGGAATTATGTGTCATTGGGTTAGAACAGTGGAGGAAGAGACATATATCCCAATATGGTTACAGACTGAAAGGCATACTAAAGATCTAGGCCTTTCTCCAGAGGTGATGCTTTTGCTGCACCAGATAAATGCCTTAAAACAGCAACCTCTACCCCAATTGTTAAATCAGCAATGGCCTGGTGGTTGTCTTACTCCCACCCAGAGGAAAAATCAAATGAGGACCAGAGCTCAACCTGTGCTGGGTAATCCCAATTTACTGATTGGGGGACAGGTAATTACCATGCGTTGGACAGATCAACTGGGGAAACTAACCTTAAGGGATGTTATAACAGACAATGGAGTGACTCTTCCACCTAGATGTGTTGCAATGTACTTTTACAGATGTCTGCAGCTTACCAAAATGTTAGAGGGGTATCAATAAAATTAGGGGATCCTCCCGAGAACCCGTTCATGTGGGACAATCTAAAGGAGGAAGATCCTTCACTGAAATCCTTCTCAAAAGTCTATAAGGTACTTTGGATTATATTAGCCCAATTTCCCCACAAGGGTCTTGTATTGGGACAGAATATTAGCCCTCTGAAAGCTTACTTGGGAGGACATTTGGAAATTTAATAAGTACATTCCCATACCCAAATATAAGATTATGCAGTTCTTTATAGCTTCTAATATTTACTTTACCCTGGAAACTATGTGATCTTGACTCGGACAGACAGATCTGTGTTTTAGATGTGGTGTGGATGCAGGAGATATTCTGCATGTGTTGTGGGAGTGTAGTAAAATAGGGCCTCTTTGGGTTTGGTGGACACAGGAGTGCAGTTGATGTCACCTACCTTGACTTCAGCAAAGCTTTCGATACTGTTCCACATAGAAGATCGATAAATAAGGTGGGCAGGACCGGTGTGGGTCAGAAGTTGGTCAACTGGGTGGCAAACTGGTTGGTAGGCAGAACACAGAGAGTGGTGATAAACGGTATACAGTCAGAAGAAATGCAAGTCACAAGTGGGGTACCTCAGGGGTCAGTCCTCTTAAATATCTTCATCAGTGACATTGCAGAGGGAATGGAGGGTAAAGTTTGTCTGTTTGCAGATGACACCAAGATCTGCAACACAGTAGATGATCCAGATGGGGTGGGCAGAATGAGAAGAGATCTGGATAAACTGGCAAAATGGTCAGAAGAGTGGCAACTGGGGTTCAACGCAAGAAGTGTAAGATCATGCACAAAGGGAAAAGAAACCCTGGAGCCACCTATAGGTTGGGAGGGGAGTTGCTGGCAATCACAAGGGAAGAAAGAGACTTGGGCATCGTCATCACAGATGACCTAAAATCATCCAAGCAAACCACCAAACAGTAGATAAGGCTAGGGGGATGCTGAGGTGTATTAGTAGGGGTATCACAAGTCATAAGAGGGAGGTAATATTCCCTCTTTACAAGATACTGGTTAGGCCCCATCTGGAGTACTGTGTGAAGTACTGGAGGCCGCACCTGCACAAGGACATTAACAAAATGGAGGCCCTTCAGAGAAGGGCAACCAAAATGGTGCAGGGACTGCATCAGAAAACATACGAAGAAAGATTAATGGCGCTCAATATGTATACCCTAGAGCAAAAGAGGGAGAAAGGTGATAAGATTGAAACATTCAAACAACTTAAGGGTATTAACAAGGTGAAAGGGTCTAACATGTTTCAATATTAAAAAAATAGCAGGACAAGAGGACACAGCATGAGATTAGAGGGATGCCGATTAAGGGGTAATGTGAGGAAGTTCTTTTTCCCAGAAAGGGTGGTGGATGCATGGAACGGCCTATCTCAGGAAGTGGTGGATATGAATACATTGCAGGACTTCAAAGAGGCATGGGATAGGCCTAAGGGAGCAACACAGATGAGTATGAATAGATAAGCCGTTGACATAGTAAAGGTTTATGGCATATTCATAAGGTAGAAAAAAAATCAGCAGACTAGTTGGGCCTTGCGGTTCCTATCTGCCATCAACTCTGTTTCTATGTTTAATTTAAACCTGGGCCCCAAGGCACACAGAGGACTAATAGGTGCGGAGGTATTTAAACCTTTGCTCAAGGTCACAGAGAACTAATGGGTCTGGAGACATTTAAATCTGGGCCTGCTAGGTTCACACTTTTGTGATCTAACCACTGAGTCACAATGTCTCCTGAAATGAGACATGGGCACAGAGTAGGCCCCGGGGTGGGACAATCAGGGACATTCCCTGAAAGTGCAGGGTATTTCTGCACCCAGGTCCCACAGCCCCATCACAACAGAATGAGAAGCCCCCAGTGACTTGAAAATTAGAGCACAAGATGCAACTAATTAGCAGTGGACCCCAAGTCTTCTCCAATTCCTTTTCTAGATGACTAATACACACATACCTTCTCTGTACAAATTGGAATACAAATCAGAGGAGTAGCCTCCCTCTGTCTGAACAAATTGCTATAGATTCCACCCCCCCTCCCCAGCTCAGGTCATGGCCCTGACGTGAAATATTTTCCCTCACTGACTGCTAATAGACTCTCGACATGCTTCAGATCAATAGCTGAATAAAAAAATCAGTCAGCATACACATTCAGAGATTGACTGGTTTTCTAACAGCTATTGCAAAAGAGCATTTCAACACATTGATCTCAGTATTTAAAATTAAAAACGCTGACAGTGCCATTTCAGGCTGTCCAGACTGGAAACCCGCAGGTGTGTCAGTCATCCCTGTGTTGTCATCATCCTGGGACAAAGTGCTCCATACCATGTCACTGCACTTTGAATGTGCATCACAAGAGATTTGACGGTCTGGCCCAGTGGCACTGTGGAAAGGCAAAGTTGATTTATTACTGCCCCCTGTCCATAAAGCTCTGAGCACTTAACAATTGGTGATCAGTACAATATAAAATGAAGCACATGCACAATACAAAATTGGGTATCACAAGACTGATCAATTTCAAACAATAAATTACAACAAGGCCTAAACGCAATAAAATCAGTATTGTGTTTATATTTTGTTGTAAACACAGTATAATCAGTATTGCCTTTATGCTCTGTTGTAAGCAAAACAGCATTGTATTTAGGCTTTCTTGTAAACACAATAAAATGAGTCTTCTGATTACGCTTTCTTGTAAACACAATAAAACTCAGTATTCCTGGAGGCTATCTGGAAATGTTAGGTCTTTTTTCCCCATCTATTATTTATGCCCTGTTTCTGTCTCCAGTGCATGTCCCTTCCAGAGTTTCCAGGCACTAGTAACCAGCTGCCAATCTACTACGGGTATTGTACTATCCTCCATGGAGACATGGCTTACCCCCCCCCCCCCCAACTACTAGGGGACAGGGTGGAGGAGATATAAGTCAAGCTCAGTGCATCAGAGAGAGAGGCAAGACAGGCCCTAGATATACCAGGGTTTTTCTGAAAAGACAGTGGAGCAGATTTTCATTTTCTCCAGACCTTGGATGTCACAACAAGGTTGTCAAGGGGCTTGTACAGGCGACGCATGCCAAAGTCCCCATATCAGCAGTGTCCTAGCCCTCCCACCTGCCCTCCGGCCGCACTACCACAATGGGTCATCCAGGTGTCAGTACTGCAGCAGAGGACAGAAAGTACAGTTACGTAAGAGCTTACCGTAACAGTAGATCTTTGAGAAGAGCTCTTGCAGCAGGTAATAACCAATAAGACTATGCCATCAGGCAGTAGGACCCCACAACAAGCTTCTAGCTAGCAGTCCAAGGCGGGGGACTGCCCCCGATGTCGACTCTGCCCACAACATCAGCCACTGTATAAAGGGCGTGGTCCCCCGGCGCCACCTCAGTTCACTCAGCTAGCATAAAGGCTGGGACAAACCAAGGAGGCTTTTTCGTCCCGAAAAGGGCAACCGGAGAGAAGCAATGGAGGGAGGAGGGAGGGAAAGCATACCTGCTGCAAGAGCTTGCAGTAAGTTCTTACATAACTGTACTATCTTACTTTGAGATAGAGCTCTTGCAACAGGTAATAACCAATAGGACTGAGTCCTAAGCAATACTGGAATGTTACCAGGTCAGAAGGGCAGTGGAAACCGTACTACCCCTGTGCTCTTAAGAAAGAAGCCCTTGGAGGACTGCTAGACTGAAATCTGCCCTCCTTCTGGAAGAAATGTCCAAACTGTGGTAGCAGACAAAGGTGTGCACTGAACTCCAGGTGGCTGCAGCACACAGATCAGCTGCTGACACGTTCCTGAATGAAGCGAAGGATGTTGAGATCCTTTTGGTCGAGTGACCTCTCACTGGACCCGGCAGGGGTCTTCCATGTTTCTCATGACAGAAAACGATGCAGTTAACCAGCCCCCATGACATGGTCTATTTGGTGACTGGTGCTCCCAACATCCGTTGGGCAAAAGAAACGAACAGTTGGTCCAACTTCCTAAGGGACCGAGTATGGTCGATACAGTATCTAAGAATTCTATGTACATCTAACGTCTGCAACATGGCCTCCCCTTTGTTATAGTACTCTGGGTAATAAACCATCAGGTTGATGTCCTGATTGAGGGTAAACTCTGACACCACCTTTGGTAGAAACATAGGGTTCATGCGAAGGGACACCCTATCCTTGTGAAAAACCAAATAAGGTTCTTTACAAATCCTCCAGGCTGAAGTGACAGCAACTAAAAATAATGCTTTCTAAGAGAGAAAGTGGAGCTTGCAACTTGCAGTTGGTTCAAAGGGAGGCAAAGATTACTTTTCTAACACAGAGAGTAAATCCCATGGAGGGACAGGGTCCCAAATGGGAGGTTTAATGTGCAGAATACCTCGCAGGAAGGTATATTACAGATCAAGCTGCGCCATGGTCTTGCCATCCACCAGTATGTGACAGGCTGAGATAACCGAAAGATGTACCTTTATGGAGGAATAGCTTAGATCTGAGTCAGACAGGGATAACAGATACTCCCAAGACCCATTTTACCTCACACAAGAATGGATCCAAGTCACAGGCAGCAGCCCAGAGGCTGAACCGCTTCTACTTCATGGTGTATATACGTGGCCCTAGTGGACAGTTTCCTAGCAGCCACTAACACTCCTACTACCTCCTCAGATACCCCAAACCTGCTCCTGACTAGGTCTGCAGGAGCCTTGCGTGGAGATGAAGAGACTTGAGGTTGGGTGAACTAGAGAGCCCTGCTCTTTGGAAAGCAATCAAGAGGACAGAGGAAGTGGAATTGTAGGTTCTACTGCCATCTACTACAGAAGTGGGAACCAAATCTGTCTGGTCCAGAACGATGCCACCAGTATCACGGTTGCTGGTTCAGACTGCAGTTTGAGCAGAACCTGCTGCAGAAGAGTGGGAAGGCATAGAGAAACCTCCCTGTCCAGGAGAGGGACAACACGTCTCACCAAAAACAATAGGCCCTGGCTCTAGCAAGCAAAGACTTGGCAGTTTGGCGTTGAATGGGGATGCGAAGAGGTCCAACTCTGGAGTCCCCATCTGGTGAACAGCTTATCTACTACATCTTGAAGCAGCTCCCATTCATGAGCTTGGGATCGTGAGCGACTGAGGCTGTCTGCCAGTGTGTTCTGAAGACTTGGGACGTGTACTGAGAATAGTTCCAGGTTGCAATCTCATGGCTTCTCTGCAAAGGGGGTAAGAATGTGTTCCCCCTTGCTTGTTGATATAGAACACCACTAGCATGTTGTCCGTCTGGACTAGTATGGTGCCTGGAAGGAGGTCGTTCTGGAACACCTGTAAGGCATATAGGACAGCTCTTATCTCCAGAACATTGGTGTGTAGAGAGCGTCCGGTCCGAGTCCAGGACCTTCGGGTCTTCTGGTTCCTGAAGTGGGCACCCTATCCCATGCCTGAAGCATCAGTGGTAACCACCTGCTGAGGAGAGGGGATGCTGAATGGCGCCACTATCAACAACTTGGAGGGGATCAACCACCATGACAAGCTCTGATGCACCTCCTTTGAGATCCTGACCATGTGGTCGAGATCATCGCTTCTCTGATCCCACTGCACTCTGAGGTTCCACTGGAGAGTTCTCATGTGTAGCCGGGCAAGAGGCATAGTCACTATGGCAGTGGCCATGTGCCCTAGAAGCTGTAGGACTGTTCTGGATGGAACCTGGCTTGCGGAGACTAATTGCCGAGCCAGTGCCTGGAGATGATCTGCCCTGTCTGCTGGAAGAAAGGCTCTCCCCTGAACCATGTCCAAGATGGCTCCTAAGAAACGGAAGCATCTGAGACGGCCATGGGGCAGACTTTGGGAGATTCAGTTATTCCAAGGTCTTGAAATGAAATGGGTACCCTTTCCCGACTCGCATCTTCCCGAATAAAAACTTCCCGTACTCGTTCTCCCGATTGTGCTTTTTCTCGACAGTACTTTTTCCCCGATTATCAAGTCACCGACACAGCGTACAAAAATCCACATTAGCAAGTGTCAGTAATCAATCAGTACAGCGCTCACATGAGCAAGAGGGAACAGATGTCAAGCATGGACTTCCTTCATGGAATTGCTCACAACCTCGTCATTTAAGAGAAATACTGTTTTTAATATTTTAATTGTTTTAAATAAATAGAACTGATGGATTTTAATTTTGTGGATTACTGAATGGTGACATGATGCTGTTCTGCACCAACGCACCCAACACTGCACTTTTCTCTCATCTTCAGGTAATGCTGCTCATTGTTTGTCTCACATTTAAAATTAGTTAAATGCTGTTAATGCTAATGCAGTTTGTCTCTGCTGCAAATCTGGGAAAGGTAAGGCACACACGATGTCTCAGCCCTCTTCACTACCAGACCAGTCTCTGTACTGAGTTTTATAAGTTATCAGCAGATTCTTACAGGCATCTCTAAAGAGTGCAGGGAGCCAACACTGAAATGTAAATACTAATGCAAATCTGCACACTATTAGTTAAATTCTGTTAATGCTAATGAAGTTTGGCTCTGCTGCAAATCTGCACACTAAATGTCGGGAAATGTTATGTCGGGAGTATGAGGTTACGGGCAATGTGTGATTCAGGATTTCGATGTCGGTAACATAATTTTCGGGGGAAGTAGTACAGATCCCCTTGAAACATGCTGAAGGTGCACTCCAGGGTCTGGCAGAGTTGTTCTGTGGTGGAGGCCGACAGCAGCCAGTCGTTGAGGTAGGAATAGATGCAATTCCCCTGCCTCCTGAGAGCAGCTGCTACTACTACCAGGCACTTGGTGAATACCCTCGGTGCTGAGGATACGCCAAAGGAAAGGCCCTGAACTGGTAGTGTTGACCTTCGAACGTGAACCGAAGATACTTCCTGTGGGCCGGCAGGATCTTTATGTGTATGTATGCATCCTGCATGTCCAGGGAGCAGGGACAATCTCCATGGCGTAGCAATGGACGCAACCCCTGCAGTGTCACCATCCTGAACCTTTTGTACTCTATAAAGAGGTTCAGTTGACGGAAGTCCAGGATGGGATGAAAGTCCTCTATCTTCTTTGGAACCAGGAAGAAATGAGAGTAGTATTCTGTGCCCCTCTGGGGCTCTGGCACTTGTTGAATTCCTCGCTTGGACAGGAGGGCCTGTATTTCCGCCCGAATGAGACCTGCATGGGATGGGGAGCAGGTTTGTGTGGACTGATGGACTGTCCAGCGGTAGCTGAGAGAACTCCATGCACAGCCCCTTTCTATGAGATGCAGCACCCACTGATCTGTGGTGATGTTCGACCATCCTGTGGGGTAAAGAGAGAATCACCCTCCTACTGCCTCCCCTAACAGCTCTGCAGGAAGAGAAGGGCAGGCAAGGAGTCATGCTGAGGCAGAAGGGGTGGGGAAAGAGGCTCTGGGTTGTTTTGCCATGCACTGTCCCTGACAGCCTGCTGTCTAAGGGAGTGTCTTCCTTTTAAACCCTCCTCGTTTGGGCCGTTTCTTTGACTGATGTCCCTGATACCTCAGAAAGGGCCGGCGTCTAGGTGGATAGGGCTCTGATTTGTACATCAGAGACAGTCTTTCTGAAATCTTGCAGGCCAGTTATTATCTTTTCGGCCTCTGGGATGAAAAGCACAGGGCCTTGGAAAGGCAAATCAAGAGTAGTGCCCTGGAGGTCTTGCCTGAATCCATACACTCATAGCCATGAGTGCCTCCTGAGGCATACGTCTGAGGCAGCAACATGAGCTGCAGTATCCGCTGCATCATATGAACTTTGGAGGACAAGCTTGCCCACATCTGAACCAGACTGCAGTACTGCCAGGAGCTCCAACCTGTTTTTCGAATCTGGGTGAGTTTTGGCTAGGTCCATAGCCTTTTGCCACAGACACCTCTGGTACATGACCATGTATGCCAAGAAGTTTAGGGACCTAATGGTACAGATGGAGGATGCATATACTCTCGGCCCCAGTGGATCTATTTTCTTAGACTCCTTGTCCGGTGGTTGGAAACTGGTATGCCTGGGCTGCTGCGACCTTCCATGGGCCACTGTTAGAATCACAGTCTGCCTTTGGCTGCTCGCCTAGGTGTGGCTCGTTCCTGGGGGTTCTGTACAGGCTGTCGGCCTTTTTGGGCACCACCGAAGTAGTGGTCGGATGTTTCCAAGCCAGCTTAGTTACATCTTGAAAGAGTTCTACCAGAGGGGGGGATGACCAGCAGTTTGGGGTCAGTGGACCCCAAAAGTTTTGCTAGGCTTCTCCTCTCTGGATCCAAGTCCTCAGTTTCCCACTAGTTGAGGAACTGTACGTGCCTCATCACCTCCAAAAAGTTGGGATCATCAGGAGGTGAGCTCGGCAAGTCCTTCCTGGGATTCGGTGATGGCAGGGGTAAGTCATCCTCTGAGGAGTCGTAGGAAGAGGAGGAGGAACCACTGTAGTCCCCTGAAAATTTGATGCAGTGATCAGTGGATCTACTGTAACACCGGGAGTGGTGTTCCCTTGATCTACTTCATCCGTGGGACTGACGGTCCCTGGACCTGCTCCTTCTACGTGAGGAAGACCTTGAAGAGGTATGGTGTCTGTGACTCCAACGTCTGTCTGAGCCATGATCTGAGCCACCTTGAGTCAGGTGGGCAGGTGTCGGGAGGGTAGTGATGTAAACTTGGGAGGAGGCGTTGGCTGCGGTTGTGGGGCAGCACTCCCATGGGTTCTGGTTTGGGAAGGAGGTCACCCTTAATGATGTTCCACCAGCTTGTAAAGAGTGCACCAACCTCAGCCAAGGGGACCACTGAACTGGACGGCCGATCTGGCATCTCGTCGACTGGGCCCGGAGGGACTGGCAGCAGGCCTGGCATCTGCGGGAGCCCCGGTAACAGTCCCATCATCAGTCCGATCAACTGGCATCTGATCCTCTTCCCAGGGGCCAAGCATTAGTGGGTTGGCTGGTGCCTGGTCATCAGGCCCTGTGGTTAAAGGTTTTGCAGGGCTGGATGCCAGGTCAAGTGTCTTCCAATCCTCTGGCATCGGCCCTTGGGGCACTGACAGCTGAGAGGTAGACGTCTTGTCTGACATCACTGAGGAGGAGAGAGCAGCAGACACAGGCTGTCCTCGGTCCGCAGGTAAGGTGGACGACAGGTCAGGCACCACGGGTGTTGTCTTGGAAAGGTCAGCACCTTGGTGCCTGTCGTGGTCATTAGTTTTGGCTGACAACCCTAAAGATGAGGTCTTAACGATGGCAGAGCCCATATGGACCCCTGTCAATGATGGTGAAGAAGGCGAAGCCAAGTCCTCGGCCCTAGACCCTAACGAATGTTTGTGGGGTCTGAAGGCCAAAGAAACTGCAGATGGGGCCTGAAAAGGTCCATGCCCCAAACTCCCATCTGATGTCAGAGAAGAGGTGGGAGGCCTAGTTATCAAATCCCCCAGGAGGGATAGCGACCTTGGGGTCAGAGTCCGACCTCCAGCCAGAGGTTGATGCCTTAGCCTTGAGCGGGGAATGGGACCATGAGTCTGACCTGGACCTGTCCTTGTCCTTCTTATGATGCTTCCCTGAATGCTTCTTCTCCTTGGGGGAGGCATTGTGGGCAGAGTACAAGGAGGAGCTATGCCCAGAGTGCGACTTCTTCATCATGGTCACTTTCTGTTCCAGTAGATAGGCTTTGAGAGTCCTGAGGCGGCAGATGTGGGTACACTTCTTGAAGCTTTGGCAGTGCGAGCAATCGTCCGATTTGTGCTCTGGTCCCAGGTACAACAGGAAGGCCGAATGGCCGACTTTAGGTGGGATTTGTTTGCTGCACGCACACTTCGCTTTGCGCCGATGTGTAGTAGTAGTAGATTCAGCAGACATACAGAGGTGATCGATTATTTGAAGAAGGAGGCATCCTTGGAGCCGAGATGCTAGGTCGACGGCGGGAAAAGAACTGAGGTGGCACTGGGGGACAGCCCCCTTTATACACCGGCTGATGTCGTGGGCGGAGCCTAAGTCGGGGGTGGTCCCCTGTCTTGGACTTCTAGCTAGAAGTTTTCTGTGGGGTCCCAGTGCCTGATGGCATAGTCCTATTGGTTGTTACCTACTACAAGAGCTCTATCTCAACATAAGATCCCTACCTCCCCAAAAAGGACAGCATCCTCTATGAAGCTCAATCCTTCTCCCCAAGGCCAGCCCCCCATGAATGGGGCCTGTTTCAGAACCCGGATCACCGCCATTATGAGTATTAGCCCTTCCATTGTGCTGACAGGTCAGCGAAAAGGTGGTCTTTTAAACAGTTTTGCTCAACTGTAGGCTTTTGATACAGGGCAGTCAAAAGTGCAAAGTCCTTTTCTCCATCAGATTTTAAGCAGGACCTGTATGTTAACTAGCAATAAAGTTTGTCTGAATAGTGAGGGCATACTGGATGTATGTGGCACAATGATATCATAAGCATAGTGTGGACCCAGTCTGTTCAAGGCCTGATATATTAATAGATATACCTCGAAGGTGATGTGCCATCTGACAGAAAGCCATTCCAGCTCACACAGTGCAGATGCAATATGGTGTTTATGGTTTGTATTGTTAGCAGCCTGGCTGAAGCATTTTGCATTAACTGCAGCTGGCACACCAAACCCCCAGGAAGGCCCAGGGGTAGAGTGTTACTGTAGTCCAAACGCAATATTACAAAAGCATGCACCAGCATGGCCAACTGCAGCTCAACACTGATATGGCTCTAGTCTGGCTACATTCTTCAGATGGTAAAAGTCACACATCACTACTGATGCCAGCTGGAACTCCAGTGACAACTTGCAGTTGAGCATGACTCCCAGATTCTCAGCCATAGTCATATCCATGACTTTCAGTGGCATCCCATCCAGAACTAAAGCCCCGGTTTCTCCATGGGCCATTGCAGATGAATGGGGTATTTTATTAGAGTTAAGACACATCCAGATTGCGGCCATCCTATTTTTAACCTTAGGTGAAAACCAGTTAACATAGCTGCCAGTACACATGCATCCTGCCTGGTACAAAAGACAGGTACAGCACGTTATCACATGCATAGCACTGACACTCTACACTGTGCCAACTAATGACCTTCCCCTCAGGAAAGCATAACACAGAGAACAGCACTGAAGGGAGGATCACGCCTTGCAGCACCCCACAAGTAAGAGCCCCGAGATTAGATGAAACGCTGCCCACCATTACATGCTGCTCTCTGCTGGTTAAGATGGATGCAAACCAGAATACTCTCCTGGTCAGTTGTTAATAGAGCTCTAAGTGATCCATAAGTACTCAGAGGTCCAGCATGTCAACAGCGGAGAAGAAATCGAGGAGAACCATGATGGAGTGCTACTCTGTATACCTTGCCAAGAACAGCTCATTTAGTACCTTGATAAGGACTGCCTTGGTGCTATGCCGGGGACTCAAGCCAGACAAGAACGTTTCATAGATGCTGTTAAAGGGACACAGTCAACCTGCTTTTCATCATATTATTTTTATTTAAAAACTAGATTTTGTGATTGCTTACCTTCTCTAAAATTCACTGATGTTGCTGTTTGTTTTGTATGCCTCCTTGTTTAGTAGTACTCAAATGCATGCTAATGTATACTTATAAACAACCTTGTTTTGTTTACAATCCTGGATCTGCTCTTACTACATACTTACTGAGCCTCAGAAACACACCCAAACAGTGCAGTCACTCATGAGGCGGTAGCTTCCCAAACTCCCACTGTATAATGAGTGACTAGACTGTGTGTTGTGTGTACCCAAGTCCAGGAAAGATACAGTTGGAGCTGAGCAAGGAATGTAAAACAAGCATTTGTCAATGCCGAATGTTGCTTGCTTCTATGTGCTGTTTAGGTATTTGGAAGTCATTGGAGTGTAAATATTGAAAATTTGCGAACTTACGAGCGTGCGTAGGAACTGCTCAACGCACGCTAGTAAAACAGTCATTTTTAGGATTTTTTTCACCAAATTTTCAACATAGCCATTTTAAGACCTCTGGTCATGAACAGTGTCACTGTGATTTTGTTAATGTGTCCCATGCATTGAGTTTGCACACCGAGTGCGCCATTTTGCGCTACATGGGCGGAAACACGTTTTGGGCAGGATGTGAAAAAATGACAGCTGTACTGCTCATAAGGAGGTGTGGTAAAATGGCAATGTTGAAAATCTGGAGTGGAAATATTGAAAATTCGCTAACCTACGAGCGTGCATGGGAACTGCGCAACGCACACTCGTAAAACAGTCATTTTTTAGGAATTTTTTCACCAAATTTTCAACATAGCCATTTTAAGACCTCTGCTCATGAACAGTGTCACTGTGATTTTCTTAATTTGTTCCGTACATTGACTTCGCACACCGACTGCGCCATTCTGCGCTACATGGGCGGAAACACATTTTGGGTGAGATGTGAAAAATGACAGCTGTACTACTCATAAGAAGGTGTGGTAAAATGGCAATGTTGAAAATCTGGAGTGAAAATATTGAAATTTAGCGAACTTACGAGCCTGCGTAGGAACTGCACAACGCACGCTCATAAAACAGTCATTTCTTGGAATTTTGGCACCAAATTTTCAACATGGGTTTTGGGCCCTTCTCATGAATGATGTCACTGTCGTGGTGGTATTTAGTCAAGGCGATTCTCGCAGTCACGCAGCCACTGCGCGAAATCACCCTTTGGGGCCCCTAATAACGCCATGGCAGTGACATCATTCATGAGAACGGGTCCCAAAAACCCCATGTTGAAAATTTGGTGCAAAAATTCCCAAAAATGGCTGAGATATGCAATAAAGTTGAAACCCCCCTATCTAGCCCATTATACAGCTTACCGGCATTTCCTCAGTTCGCGGTCGGCTTTGAAGAGTGCAGACGGGTTCCCAGTCCACCGAAGATCATCGCGCCGAGTCCGGAGGTAAGTATGGGGTGAGGGGGTGTGTGGGGAGGCTGGGTGCGCAGTGGGTGGGTTGCGGGTTGTGGGAGGGTGGGGAGGCGTGCCGCGGGACGTTTCGTTTTCAGGTTAAAAAAAAAAAAAATACTACGAGGGCGTTTGCCCGCTGGGTGGGCTCCCGGCATAGCACAGGACATTGGGGGGGTTGGCGTTCAGCCGGCGGGATAGGCACCCGTCGGCTAAAGGACTGGTACTTGCAGGGTGGGCTCCCAGCGTGGCACCTGTGGGGAGACAGCGCGGCTCGGCCCGGCGAGGTTGGGCACCCGTCGGCCGGTGCATCTTGAGGCGCATGCGGGTGGGGGCTGCGCGCGGGCAGCTTCTTATCGCTGCTCACTCAAGCGTAGCTCCCCTTTCAACTGTATTCCACTGCATTTTGGGCGTGTCATAGACAGCTCCAAAATGCATTGGCTAGGGTACGTGCCAGCACACTGCCTGAATTGGAGGAGAGGTGACACACCTCCGAAATCTCCGATGATGGCACTATGTTTCTTGCACATGCGTGCAAGCAACATAAAAACTGTCTGTTTGTATGGTAACACCAGTATGGTGAGCAGTCTGTTTTTCACTTTTTTAAAGAAAAAAGAATCAGAATCAAACTACCAGCTACATCAGCAATCTTCACAGTATGTTGGCAATCATAAAATGTGTTTTTTTAAACTAGGGACACTTTGAGACCTAAGGGAGTTGACAGTGTCCCTTTAATTTCCAAGTGTTCCTCAAGCTGCAGCCCCACCACCTTCTCAGATACCTTGCTCCAAAAGGGGAGTTTTGAGAGAGGTCTGTAGTTTGCAGTAGCACATTGTGATAATGCACATATAATTTGAGGAGGCAGTATAATTCTGTGGTTTAGGGCTCTGTGCTGCAAACCTGGAGACCTGGGTTTCAATCCCACAGCCCCCGCTTATATACTGTGTGACACTGAGCAAGTCACTTAACTTCCTTGTGCTCCCAGGTCGTACCTGGAAATGAGCTTCAGCTTAGTGTGCCTTCTCTGGTTAAACAACTTCCACTTTCCCTTTGCTAGGTTATCAGGGTCCAAAGATGTTTTTTTTTTTTTTGCAGATAGGTCTCACCACAGCTCACTTCACGGCTGCTGGGAAGCGATTTAAGCAACCTTCCTTCAGGAAGGCTCTGATAATCCCCCACAATCACTGGGAGCAAGGCCTCCTGGCAGCTTATCACAAGCCTGAAAGGCAATGGATCCAAAGAAAAGTAGGCCTAAGATGAAATTAGTTGCAGTAATTATGGAGAAAATAAAGCTTCTGGAAGAGAAAGTGTCTCGCACAGAATGAAGCTGTCTACCAGCTAAGACAAAATAAAAAAGACAGTGGAGTCTGGGAAGGGGGCGTGTCCTAAAACGTCTATCAGACTGTTACAAACTGCCCCACCTAGCAGGTGAAGACAGCCCATACCCTCCAACTACCTATTAGGAATGTCACAGTATTAAATCAGGTTTTAGGTCCAAGCCCAGTATGGAGATTGCACTGGTCAGGGTGCATAATGACCTTTTCAGGCCACAAGAGATAAAGGAGAGTGGTCAATTCTTGTCCTCTTTGATCTCTCCTCAGCCTCTGACAAAGTGGACCATGGGTTGATGGAGGATCTGCTAAGGGAGCATGTGGGGCTCACCAGCAAAGTCATTTGCTGGTCTGAGTCCGACCTCGAGACAAAACACATAAGGTGGTGCTGGGAAATTTCTCGTCACCACCCCAATGACACTGCCCTGTGGCATACCCCAGGGTTCAGTCCTCTTGCCCATGTTGTTCACAGCGTATATGCGACCCGTGAGAGGGATCATCAGAAAGTATGGACTATGGATTCACTCATATGCAGATGACACCCAGCTCTATCAGTCATTTGCACCCGGGGATGTGGAGTGTGGTGGATGTGCTAAATAGATGTTTGGCTGAGATCCAGGACTGGATGTCATCGAGCTGGTTAAGACTCAGCCCTGACAAGACTGAAGTGCTAGTTGTTGAGCCGGGCCGAAGGGGGAGAGTGGCAGTTAGCAAGAGGGAGACATGGCTTTAGTTCAGTTCCTCTAGGCTCTTGACTGCCCCTAAGGAGAAAAATCTGAGGGTCATTTTGGACAAGGGGCGGACACTTGAGGCTCAAGTGTCAGCAGTAGTCCAGAGTGGGTTTTAACATCTAAGGAACATCAGCCAGATTAAATCACTTATCTCCCTCTCTCGGAGACCTGGTGCTGCTGGGTGCACACGTTTGTGACATCTCAGCTGGACTACTGTAATGCTGTATACCTCAGTGTTAGTGGAGGCATGCTGCAGCGCCTGCAGCTGGTGCAAAATGCAGCTGTTAGGTTGCTGACTGGCCTTTCTGGGACATGTCATGTCTCCCCAGTGCAGCATGAATTGCACTGGCTGCCGGTAAAGTGGCATCTCTCCTTCAATGTTGCCTTGGTAACTTAGAAAGCAATACATGTGTTGGGCTCAAGCTATCTGGGGGATCTCCTGTACCCTTATGTATCCTCATGCTTTCTCTGCTCCACTGAGGTGGCCTCCTTGCAGTGCCAAGGGCAAGGTTAAAAACCTTAGAGACCAGACCTTTAAGATGATTTTACAGCCCTGTGGAATTCGCTTCCGAGGGCCCTGAGGGAGGCCCATTTGGTGGAGGCCTTTACGAGGGTCTTAAGACTTATTTTTTTAATCACACTTTTAGGGAGTAACAATCTCTTGCATTTGGCTGCCATCCCAGTAAAAATGTTTTACTTGTTCAATAGTTTTTAGGATGTGGTATTTATAAATGTCACTTATTTATGTTGTCTATTTTATTGTTTATGTATTGCTACTGCACTTTATGTAAGATGCCCTGGGACTCCAGGGAAGGGCACCAAATAGAAATAAAACTAGCATTACTGCTACTAAATTTTGATGGTATAACTGTGACATGTAATACTGCAGTTATTATGTTATTACAGAAACAGTCAGTTTTGTATGAAAAACTGTCTCCTCAAACTCTAGTGTTAGGGAGAGTTGGTGCAGAAGGGATACTGGTTCCTAAAAAGAATCACAAATATTATTTGAAAGGCCTGAAAACTGCAATATACAATGAACCATGGTTATCACAGTATTGGAAATTGGCCCCAGAATCAATGCCACAATTCCCAATATTGTGGTATATCATGAAACCTTGACACCTTGACATCCCTACTGCTATAGCAGTCAACACACACAAATCCCAGAATCCCATGCTAGGCCAAATGGAGATGGAATGCCTCGGGGAGGTGAGGTGCTCAGTTCCTGAAGACGTTAGTTCAAGTTCAAGTTAAAGTTTATTGCAGTAAAGACTCCGTTGAGCAAGCTCATTCACAAGGCGGTCCTGAGGCACATACACATACAGTTCGCAATTACATAGACAGGCGATATGAAATGTAGAACAACAAAGAAAAAATATATAATACAAGAGGTATACACAATAGAAGTCCTTATGCTATATATGCAGTACATTCCAGCTTTAACCTTGCCCTAAATTATGCAACACATTTCAGCTTAATAAGAAGAGGACCAGTTGGTACCTAGGAAGTTGACCTGGCGTTAGGGGCCTAGTAGCATCTACATATGTCTTTTAATTTAGAGATAGCTAGTGTTTTGTAGGAGTTAATTGATACAATGCTGATTAGCTTCAGCATGGCTTGTAGCTGGTTCCAAATGTTTGGGAAGGTGTATGAGACAGCTCTTTGGCCAGCTGTGGTATGTGTCCTAGGAACATCTAGTAAGATAAGGTCGGATTTCCTTAGGGAGTAGGCGCTATACGTTAGGCATGGGCTGCCCCGTTTTCAAGCCCTCCTGTAGGTTAATCCCAGAGCAACATTCATGCAAGATGTGAAGGGGACTGCTCAATCAGACATGCTCCGTGCTGAAGGAGGGTTTTTTCCATTATATTAGGTTGGTCAGTTTTAACGCATTTGGGTGGCTATGTGTTTTCGTAAGGTGGCTGTAACACATGTTAATAAGGTGGTTACATTTGTTATTAAGGTGGTTATTACATATGTTAATAAGACTGTAATATGAGGTGGTTGTAGTGTGTTTGTCAGGACTCCATTTGTTATGAAAGTGTTAATAATGCAATAACACAGTAGTAGTGGTTAATCGGTTGTTTAGCATCTCATAGGGTGTCATCAAATATGGGGAACCATACGATACTAGAACCTGTCTGGTAAAATGGCCGGACATTTAAAAAAAAAAAAAATACACACACATAAGTGTGTATATATATATATATATTGTATACGGCAGAGAAGGACCAACAGTCCATCCAGTCTGTCCAAGTACTGTATTTAGCCCTGGGACATACTGTCCTCCAGGCTCTTAACCCTCCCTATCCTTCCCCCCCATTCTCGTCCCAGCTTCTGCCACCCCGAGCAACCACTATACCCTTCATTCTGTTCCAGCTGTGCTTGAACCCATCAACAGTTTTAGCACACACCACTTCAGCAGGCAGACTGTTCCATGGCTCCACCACCCTTTCTGTAAATTAATACCTCCTCATGCCCCTTCTGAGCCTCCCTTCTGTCAGTTTTCACTCATGCCCAGGTGACCATGAACTAGTTTTCAAGCTACCTAGTTCACCTTAGTAATTCGTTTTAGGAACTTGAAGGTCTCTATCATATCTCTTCTCTCCTTTCTGGTCTCCGGTGAGTACATGCAGTGTATTAAACAGCTGGTATAGCATAGCAAAACACTACGCAAAAAAGGAAGTATTGCTAACCATTTCCAGATATCAGTAGCAGTAGACTGCAAACCACTTTTGAGTGAGTCCATGGCATAATAGATAAAAGCCCGGATATTCAAAGCAGTTGCGCTGGTGCAAGTCCGCACTTGCGCCCTGGAGCGATATTTAGCAGGAGCCAGCACACAGTGCAGATCTCATTGCGCCAATGCGCAACTATAATGAATGCAGGTGCATGTGCAGGGGGCGTGCCCAGGAATATCCAGCGCAGTACGATATTCAAACGTGAAACCAGGGCGCAAGTGCTGAGCAAAATTAGAGATGTACAGGGCAGACTTGTTCCTATAAATACAGGGCGCAAGCACACAGAAAGCACTTGCACCAGGCGAGAGGGTGTGAGACAGACAGAGAGAGAGAGAGAGAGAGAGAAAGAAAGAAAGAAAGAAAGAAAGAAAGAAAGAAAGAAAGAAAGAAAGAAAGAGAAAGAAAGAAAGAAAGACAGACGGCAGGGGAAGGGGGAGACAGACAGACCTAGGCAGACACAGAGGGAGAGGGTCAGAGGTGTCAGTGAATAGGGAGACAGGGGCAGAGAGAGTGTGGGAAACAGGCAGACACATGGCCAGGCAGTGTACCAGGGTGGCACACAGCTAGCAGCAGCCAACCTCCCAAGGGGATATTGGACAGCAAGGGCCATGAATAGTGTGCCCTTCATGATGGAGGCCATAATGAGGGGGTGTGAGGGGGCAGCAGGAACAGTGACGTGGCCGTGAAAGGGCCCGTCGGCGGTATGCGCAACACAGGTGGTACTGTGTCCGCATCACATTTGAGCAGTACAGTGACACGGAGATCGTGGGCCAGTACCACCTGAACAGGGCCATTCTGAGGCAGCTCTACGAGCTGTGCAGTGAGGAGATGCAGGCACCCACCAGACAGAGCCACGCCATGTCTGTGGAGATGAAGGTGACAGCCGTCATGTGCCTGCTCGCCACGGGCACCTTCCAGAAACCAACAGGGGACACCTCAGGCATAACCCAGTTGGCCACGTCCTTCCCCCTCACATAGTTCCTCAACGTTCTTTTGCCACATGCATCAGAATAAATCCATTTCCCCAGCACACAGGCAGAGCGTACAGCAACCATGAAGGACTTCCACAGGGTATACGTATGCCTGGCAAGATTGGGGTCATTGACTGCACCCATGTGAGCATCTGCATGCCACCTGGCCCTGAGGGTGTGGCGTACATCAACAAGAAGGGGAGCCAGAGTGTCAACTGTCAGGTGGTGTGCGATGCCACGAGGCGCATAACCAATGTCTGCGCCATACACCCTGGGACTGCATGTGATGCGTTCATCTGGCACAGCTCTGCACTGTGCCACAGGTTTGCATGTGGGGATATCCCCACGAGCCACCTAGTGGGTGAGTATGGCATGGGCAAGGGGTGATGGGCAAAGCATACCGCGGGATGAGGGAGGGCAGGGTGTGCACGTTGGTGTGGGCATCAGGGACAAGCAAGGGGTGCAGCAGAGCATAGCAGAGGGCTAACCATGTCAATATCCACACAGGGGATAGCGCCTATACACTGCGGCCCTGGCTGCTCACCCCCTGCCAGCGCCCATCATCCCCAGCAGAGGAACGCTACAATGAGGCACATGCCAGCATGCGCAATATCATCGAGTGAGACTTTGGCATGCTGAAAGCACAGTTCCATTGCCTAGACAGGTCAGGCAGTGCCCTACAGTACAGCCCCTTGAAAGCCTGTGGCCTATTCCTGGTCTGCTGCATACTGCACAACATGGCCACTGACCGGGGGATAGTTATAGAGGCCGATGAGGGTGACAGTAGTTGGGATGATGGCGGCAATGGGCCAGAGGGAGGTGAACAGCCACCCTCTGGGCGGAGAGATCCCCGACTGATCCATCAAGCAAGATGGCACCAGGACACCATAGCACAGGAGTACTATAGTGCACACAGGTAGGTGGTGCGATACACATGCATAGGCCACACAAGCAGGTACAGCACACATGCAGGACCATGCGTGGCAATGGGCCAGAGGAAGGTGAACAGCCACTCCCTGGGCAGAGGGATCCCCGGCTGATCCAGCAGGCAAGATGGCACTATGACACCATAGCACAGGAGCACTATGGTGCACACAGGTAGGTGGTGTGATACACATGCATAGGCCACACAAACAGGTACAGGACACATGCAGGGACGTGCATGCCAATGGGCATGCACTCACTGAGGTGAGAAGCAGGGGCAAGGGTGACAGGGGCACACACCCACACACAACCACACATAGCACCCCTCGCAGCCCCTTCCCCCCTACACACACTCACACACACAGGTGTGGGTATGCAACGAGGATCAGATGCACAGGTGCAACCGGTGCAGGACTGCTGTCATCATGCCCATGCCACACGGCCCAGCGGTCAGGCAAGCACGCACTCAGGCAGTGTGTGGGGCACGACACACAGGCGCCACACCTGCGGTAGGCACACACACAACGCCCATGTGTGCATTGGGCAGCAGCTGCAGACCGCAAGCAGGGTGGGCCACACATCAGGTCTACTGCACGGAACCATGGCCACCACGGCCACAGGGGTGGCCACACCTGGGCTGATCAGCAGCCAGAGGCTGCACATCAGCCATGGGGGGCACTGGACCGCAACTGTGCAGGGGTGTTGAGGTGCCCAAACAGCCCAGCCACGGGCATGCCTGGGATGCCGACATCTGAGCCCGGGCATCGACTGTGCAGGGGTCACCCAACGCCGGGTATGCAGGGTGGCCTGCGAGGGGGGGTCATCTGTGCCGGCCATGCTCTGTGGCAGCCAGCAGCGCAAAGCCATCTGAGATCGCAGTGGCAATGCGATCCAGGGATGCAGTTGTGGCCTCCTGCATGCACTGCATCCCCGCCAGGATCTGCGCAGCGCCCCCCTCCTGCTGCTCGGCTAACTGCCGCACCTCTGCCCGCAGTGCGCACACCCCAGTGGCGAGCAGCACCTGTTGCTGAACGGACTCCTGCAGCAAACAGGTGTGCTCAACCAGCTGGTCGATGTCGTGGGGCACCCGGGCCAGACATCAATCCCCATGTGGTGACAGGCCATGCTGCACAGTCCACCTCTCTGGTGGACGCTGCACAGTGGGGTCTGCAGGGAGATTGGGTATGGCAGGTGCACAGGCAGTGGATCCTGTGTCTGACTGCCCGGTGGCACCCACAGCTTGCTGCTGCTGTTGCCTGTCCGGCTGCTGCATGCCACCCTGTGCCTGCGCGGCTGCACCACCTCCACCGGAGGGCACAGCCTGGGCAGCGCACACCGCTGCACCTGCAGTGGTGGTGGTGCTGCCTGTGTCAGTGGCCAGCAGGGGCATCTCCCCCATAATGGTGGCAGACCCCCGCCTTGACCTGTGTCTCTGTGCACAGGACCCCAAGGCTGGCATCCCTGCAGGAACACATCCAGGGCCTTGTCTGACCCCAGGTCCAGGACATCCGCCTGCACAGTGGTGGTGAGCTTCAGCCTGTCAGGCCCCCGGATGCCCACAGAGGTGAAAGGCTGGTCCTCCGGGGGCCGGTCCAGTGGTCATTGCTGCTGCCCCATCATCTGCACAGAGGCGTGCTGGTGCTGCAAGAGAAAGAGAGGCGTGTTAGTGATGCATTGCCCACATGTGCCCCTCCGCCCCACTGCCACGGCCTGTGTACTGCAGTATGGCATGCACGTGGGTACACACACTTTCACATGACAGGCATGCCAGCTGTATGCACGTCAGCATGGCCATGTACACACCCTCCACGCCCCCAGCCGTGCGTGGCTGACATAGTTACCTTGCAGTGATGGGCTGCCACCTGTCTGGAATCCACCGCCACGCATACGCTCCACCGTGCTGCGGCGCATGATGGCTGTCACCACCTTCTCCTGCTCTGTGAGTGGTGGAGCAGCTGCAGGCCCCCTCTGGTGGCATTCCAGGAGGCACGGATGGCAGCCACCTTCTCCTTGATTTACCTCTTATCCATACTGACCTTCTTCCTGCACTCCAGCGCTGAGCGCTGCCCTGCTGGTCGACGCATGCCGCCACATCCACCCAGGCCTCAGCCCTGGCCTGTGGTGTGCCCATGGCACCACTCAACAGAGGCTCCCTGTCAAGATAGGCTTAGAACTAGGCCTCTGTCTCCGCCTTTGTGAAACTGGACCTGCGCTTGCGAGCAGGCCCACGCTCCTCACCTTCCTCATGTTCCAACATGTCGCTTCCTGGGACATGGACAGCACAGTGTGTCAGTGGCAGTATCACCCTGTTTCATCCCCCCCTGCTGTGCTGGGTGGTCCCAGTGAGCTGCAGCAGCATGCGGAACTTACCCGGAAAGGATGCAATACCGGTCCATGGCTTGTGCTGTTCCGTGGCGCTTATATAGTACATCGCATGCAAGTGAGCTTTGGCGCAACGGTAATGACATGCTAATTCCCTCAGTGCACCATGCATTGGCTGATGAGCTCATTTGCATGTGGCATCTGAATATCGCGATTTTGGTCCTTTGTGCAATGAGACTGCTCCAGAGCAAGTCGCGGCGCAATGGGCATACATGCACGGTGCATAGGCCCGCAGTGCGCATGCGCTGCATGGTATCATGTTGTCAGTCGCGCACCGTGTGCCGACTGTGCAATGAGGGCCATGGCACATGATGCACCAGACCTGCTATCACGCACGTAAACACTGCGTGGAGGCGGGCGACCGCTAACCCCTGCTGTGACCCCTGCCCCTGGGTCACCCCCTCACCCACGATCCCATCTAGCCATGCCCATGCCACGCATCTCCAAGACTATGCAATGGGTGGACACAGAGCATGTTCCCTTGCATTGCGCATCTGGCGCACATTGTGGCCACGTGCACTTACTGCCGCAATTTTGCTCACTGGCTACTACTTGCAGCATGGTGCAGCAAAGGGCGCAAAACTGGACACAGGTGGAGCTGGTGAATCTGGTCGCCTGCGTCCAAACCCACGCACCCCAACTCTTTGGCCAGGCATCCCTGCAACAGCACAGGGTTGCAGTGTAGCGGAGGATTGCTGCCACAATGCAGCAGCGGACGGGAGTGACCAGGACAGGAGAGCAGTGCCACCACCGATATGAAGACCTGGTGAGGAGGGACCCAGAGCGCCTGAGGAGGCTGGAGGTGTGTGTCAGGCGTGGGGCTGTGCCACAGCCAGGTGAGTAGGCCCATATTGCATGTGTGACCTGGTGCTGTACTGTGGTGTTGGTTAGGCTACCTGGCATGCCCTGCAGAGTGGTGCACTGCCATCATGCGTGTGTGGGGTGGCAGTGCCAGCTGTCACTCGCATTGCGATGCAGCTGCGTGGGACATGTTGAGCAGGGGCTCACCCTGTGCACAGGGGTGGGGGTAGTGGGCAGCTGCTGTGGATGTTTACTGATGTGTACCTACATAGAAGCATAGACTTTGACGGCAGATAAGGACCACTTGGCCCACCCAGTCTGCCCATTTCCCTACCTATTGGATAAGCTGCAGATTCTAGTTAACCAACAGCCTACTTCCTGCAACCCCCCACTATAATTGCCTTATGTCTGTCCCATGCATGTTTGAATTCCCCACTGTTTTAGACCCCACAACCTCTCCAGGAAGGCGGTTCCATCGTCCACCACTCTCTCCATGAAAAGAATTTCCTCACATTACCCTGAGCCATCCCCTCTAACTTTAAACTGTGCCCCTTGTTCTTACACATCTCTTTTCTGAAAGATGCCACCCTCCTGGACTTTGTTGATTCCCTTGGGGTACTTAAAAGTTTCTATCATGTCCCCCCGTCCGTCCTTTCATCAAGGGTATACATATTAAGCTCTATCAGTCTCCTTCATATGGTTTCTGATGTAGACCCTGCACCATTTTAGTTGCCCTCCTCTGGACTGCTTCCATCCTGTCTATGTCCTTTCGTAGATGAGGTCTCCAAAACTGCACGCAGTACTCCAGATGGGTTCTCATCAACTGTCTGTATAGAGGGATAACCACTTCCCTTTTTATGTTTGCTTGCACACATGTGCAAGAAACATAGTGCCATCATCCGAGTTTTCGGAGGTGTGTCACGCCCTCTTCCAATTCAGTCAGTGTGTTGGCAGGCGTGGCCCCAGTCCATCAATGCATGCTGGAGCTGTCTATGACAGCTCCAAAATGCAGTGGCGTACAGTTGAAAGGGGGAGCTACGGCTTCATTAAGCAGCGATCAGATGCCGCCTGCTCATCGCGCAGCTCCCCTACACACACACACACACACACACACAACACACGTGCGCATACTACGTTGCTGCCCCCACGCTTGCCAGCGTAGCCGACAGGGTGCCCAATCCCCGTCGTGTGCTGCGCCTCAAAGTTTTCCACATGCCACACTGGGTGCCCACCCCAGCGTGGCAACTCATAGTATCCCGTCAGCTCCACTGTCCTTCCGCCCCCAGAGTACAGGGTGCCAAGCTGGGAGCCCACCCCAGCATGGCAATAGATGCTGTGGCCGACAGGGGTGCCCAATCCCCGTTGGCTCCACGCCCCCAACCAGCTGTCCTTGTGCCACGCCTGGAGCTCACCCCAGCGTGTCCCGCCGTCAATTTAAAAAAATCTGTAAATTAAAACGGTCCCACACAGTCTCCTGCCCCCACAACCCGCACCCACCACTGTGCACCCTGCCTCCCACCCCCCCATCCCATACTTACCTCCGAGTCCGATGCAACGATCTTCGTGAACCAGGAACACATCTGCACCTTCAAAGCCGACTGCAAACTGAGAAATGCCGGTAAGCCGTATAATGGGATAGATAGGGTTTTTTCAACTTTGTTGCATAGCTCAGGCATTTTTTTGAATATTTGCACCAAATTTTCAACATGGGGTTTTTGGGACCCCCTTCTCATGAATGCTGTCACTGTCATGGCGTTATTCGGGCCCGAAGGGTGATTTCGTAGTCACTGCGTGAAATCACCTTTCAGGACCGATTAACGACACTGCCAGTGTTCATAAGGTGGGCTCTCAAGAAGCCTATTTTGAAAATTTGGTGGAAAAAATTCAAAAATGACTGTTTTGACGAGCGCTGCTGTACAGTTCCTACGCATTTAAGTTCACGGTTTCAATATTTTCACTCCAGATTTTCAACATTGCCATTTTACCACACCTTCTTATGAGTAGTACAGCTGTCATTTTCACATCTCACCCAAAGCGTGTTTCTGCCCATGTAGCACACAATGCGCATGTCGGTGTCTTGAAATCAATGTCTGGACAAATTAAGAAAATCACAGTGACACTGTTCATGAGCAGAGGTCTTAAAATGGCTATGTTAAAATTTGGTGGAAAAATTCCAAAAATGACTGTTTCAGAGCGTGCTGCACAGTTCCCGCATGCTCATAAGTTCGCAAATTTTCAATATTTTCACTCCAGATTTTCAACATTGCCATTTTACCACACCTCCTTATGAGCAGTCAGCTGTCATTTTTCACATCTTGCCCAAAATGTGTTTCCCCTATGTAGCACACAATGGCGCAGTGAGTGCGAAATCAATGTATGGGACAAATTAAGAAAATCACAGTGACACTGTTCATGAGCAGAGGTCTTAAAATGGCTATGTTGAAAATTTGGTGAAAAATTTCCTAAAAATGACTGTTTTACAAGCGTGCGTTGCACAGTTCCTATGCATGCTCGTAAGTTTGCGAATTTAATATTTTCACTCCAGATTTTCAACATTGCCATTTTATTACACTTCCTTATGAACAGTGCAGCTGCCATTTTTCATATGTCGCCCAAAATGTGTTTTCGCACATGTAGCGCACAATGGTGCTGTTGGTGCTAAAGCAATGTCTGGGACAGATTAAGAAAATCACAGTTACACTGTTCATGAGCAGAGGTCGAAATGGCTATGTTGAAAATTTGGTGACAAAGGTCCATAAAATGACTGTGTTACGAGTGAGCATATGCGCAGTTTCATGCACCCTGTAAGTTCATGACTTTGTAGTATTTTAAGTCCAGATTTTCACCAGTGGCATTTTTCCACACTTCCTTATGAACAGTACAGCTGTCATTTTTCACAACATGGCCGAAGTGTGTTTTCACACTTTCAGCACAGAGATGCGTGGTCGCTGTGGGAAATCATTGTTCAAGACAGATAAAGAAAATCACAGTGACACTGTTCATGATCGGAGGCACCAAAATGCCTGAGTTGACAATCTGCTGTAAAAATATCCCCAACCTAATTATATTACGGGTGTGCGTACAGTTTCTATGTACGCTCGTGACTTCACCATTTTTTAAATATTTTTACTGCAGATTTGCAACATTGCCATTTTTTACACCTCCCCATGAACAGTACAGCTGTCATTTTTTACATCCTGTTCGGAATGTTTTTGCACCTGTGGTGCTAAATGCCATAGTCGCTGTGCATAAGCAGCTTTCGGCTAATAAACTGATATTGCCACTGTTCATGAGGTGGGGTCACAAAAAAACATGTTGAAAATTTGGAGTGAAAATACCAACGAATGCCTGAGGTATTAGGGTTTCCAACCATAACGCCCAACCCTGTAGAGAATGACAGGCATCAGTGGTGTGACTTGGGATTCTTGCCTGTAATGCTCATACCATTCCACGCCCTGCAGCCAGTGAGAGGCATCGAGGTATGCCTTGGACTCTTCGGCCCCAAAGTTCACCCCATTCTCCTATATCACACCCATCTCACCGTATTTCCTAATGGAATGGGGTGCGCATAAGGGCCAAAGACCCCAAGGAACACCATGACACTAGTCAGTGTCTGCAGGGTGGGGTGTGGTGAAATGGCGTGGCCGTTATGCCTGACGACCCAAAGGCACACCCCAATGCCTGTCACTCTCTGCAGGGTGGTGGTGGGGTTGGCTTCAGTTCAATACTTCACTGCCATTCCTATTACGCAGCTCTGTAACTTCTACACTACCACTGCCAATGCCAGCAAGCAAACATTCGGCATTGACAAATGCTTGTTCTACTTGTGATGCCCCTCCCTATGCATCCCAGTATCCCCCTGGCTTTCCTTACTGACTTCTCACATTGCTTACCCACCTTTAGGTCATCTGATATGACTACACCCAGATCCCTTTCCATTACTGTTGTCGTTAGTAACTCCCTGCTATTGTGTACTCTTCTCTGGATTTTTATTTCCCAGGTGCATTACTTTGCACTTCTTTGCATTGAATCTAAGTTGCCATATGTCTGACCATTCCTCCAACCTTGCCAAGTCCCTTCTCATCCTTTCTACCCCCCATTGTGTATCAACTCTGTTACAGATCTTTGTGTCATCCGCAAAGAGGCATACCTTTCCTTGCAGACCCTCTGCAATGTCACCTATAAAGACGTTAAAGAGGACTGGACCCGTACTGAGCCCTGAGGTACTCCACTAGTAACCCCCCTTTCTTCAGAATGCGTTCCATTCACTATTACCTTCTGTGTCCTGTTGTGCAGCCAGTTTGCTACCCAGACTACCACCCTGGGACCTACTCCCAGGCTGGCTAATTTGATTATTAATCTTTTGTGGGGACTGTGTCAAATGCCTTGCTAAAGTCTAGGTAGGCCATATCCACAGCCCCTCCCTGGTCTATTACTTTGGTCACCCAGTCAAAGAAATTGATTAGATTTGTCTGACATGACCTTCCTGCTGTGAATCCATGCTGCTTTGGGTCCTGTGCCCCACTGGCCTCTAGGTACTGAACAATTCTTTCTTTCAGAAGTGATTCCATCATTTTCCCCACCACCGAGGTCAAACTAACAGGTCTGTAGTTTCCTGCTTCTGCCTTGCTCCCACTTTTGTGAAAGGGAATCACATCTGCCCTCCTCCAGTCCTCAGGTACCACCCCATCTTCCCATGATTTGTTAAAAAGTGTGGTTAGTGGTGTCACTAGGTCCTCCCTTAGCTCTTTTAGGATTCTAGGGTGAATCCCGTCAGGCCCCATTGCTTTGTCCACCTTGAGTTTTAGGAGTTTTTTCAGTGTGCTTTCTTCTGTAAATTCTTCTGTAAACCTAAGTTCCATTCCCAGGGCCTGAGAATCACCGCAGGGCGGCAAAAGCAGCGCCAGGCCACAGCAGGACCTGGAGGTGGCACAGGAGCAGCTCCGGCACCAGCGGGGCCACAGAGGGCAGGTAGGCACTGTCATGGTCCTTCGCACTTTAAATGGGGGGTGGTGGGGGCATTGGTACGGGCATGGCCACCTGTGCCATGTGCCATGGCAGCTGTGTGTGTCTCACCATGCGTGGTGCGTGCCATTGTGGTGCATCCATTGGATATGTGTGCCAGCTGTTGGTGGGGTGGGTGTGCGCCTGGCTGCCACTGACACTGCTGTGGTGCTGCCGGTGCACTGTGCCATGTGACTTGTCATTGCGCAGTCGGGTGTGGCCATTGTGCGGTGGGGACCACTGCTGTGCACTGTCGTGGTGTGCCGCATTGCTGGCAGGCGTTGGCCCACCCCCCTGCAGGTGGCCGGTATGGGCCCTCCAGGGGTGTGTGTTCCCACTGCCCATTGCGCGCTGTGGGTGGGCATGGTTCCTTGGGACATTGCACTGATCACCTGTCCTGTCCCTTGTCATAGGTGTCCAGTGGAGAGAATGGAGGCCCATGTACTGCCGGTTGCCCCGGCAGCTGATTTTAATAACTTCTACTACCATGGAGGCTGTGCTTCAGATACGCCGCATCCTGCTGCATGATCAGCAGAGGCAAAGGCGCCAAAGGGCGACAGGCCATGGCCGCAGATGAATGCACCCCAGCATTCCCGTTTTCCCTGCTGTACTTCCCTCTACAGTCCCACATCCCACTGTACAGTCCCTGTCCCCTTCCCTTGCTATCCTACCCTTTCCCACCCCCTTGTTATTGTATATAGTTTTTTGAATATATATCTATTTTGACTTACCTGCCCGTATCAGTGTCTGCATTGCAGGTGGCGTGAGCAGCCATGCTGCAGTGACCCAGTGCCTGCCTGTGTGGTGTGCATGTGTTGGGGCACATGCTGTGCTTCTGTGGTTTACTGCTGTGTGCTGTGGTGTGTCCCACTGTGGTGGTGTCCCTCCCCACGGTCGCTGGCTGTGCCTTGGGGTGCCATGAGGGAGGAGGCTGTCGGGGGGTGTGGTGGGTGTGCGCGGTGATACACGAGCCCTGGTCTTTGGTAGAGTACTGGCCTTGGATCAGTACTGGCTGCACGCTGTGCTAGGGACCCTGCTTTGCATTGTGCGGCCTGTCCCATGTGGTCTGCTGCGCCGTGGCTCCTTGCATGTTCCGTGCTTCCTCTGTGGGCCACCTGTGTGGTGTGTGTTGTGTGTTCATGCTTGCGTGGTCCTGGGTGTGGCCTGCTCTGGTCCTGGGTGTATGGGGGGCACAGCCTGCAGCCTGGGGGGGGGGAGCTTCCTTGGTGGCCCTCTATTGGCCACTGGCACCTCCTGTTGCCCACTATATGTGCCACTGTTGTGTTCTGGGGGGGTCTGGGTGCTTGTGTGCGCCCTGGTATGTCCTGCTGGTGGTGGCCTCCTGTGGCCTGTCACTGTGATCCTCTGGCTCTGTCCCTGGGTCTCTTCTCTGTGCCATGCCCCCCTCTGTTGCTCTGCTTCCACAGTTGCGCTGGAGCATCTCTTTCTGCACCATGGCGCAACTGTGTTTGCGCCATGGCCCATCTCTGGTTGTTCCATGGCGCAAATGTGCCATATTCAGCTGGGTTGTGCTGGCGCAGTGCGGCCAGCACAATCTCTGAATATGGCTCCTGTTGCACCACGGTGCATCGGATTTGCGCTGCGCCGGACTTGTGCCAGCCTTTGGCGCATTTCTGAATATCTGGGCCAAAATGAAATAAAACTATATATATATTTTAAATTTTACTAACCAGTCTATGCCAAGTGCTATTAATTTTCACAGCTGATTAACACTTAAGCGTGCAAAACTGTTAATCAATTTTCTCGGCTTATTTAATATCCTGACTGTTCATGCCCCGAGATGCTTCTCATAGGACCTGCCCTGTTGTCCCTGAATCATTTTTGTTTCCCTGTGCTGCACCGTCTCCAGACTGTCTGTCCTTTCTCTGGTGATGACTCCAGAACTGGGCGCAGTACTCAAGGTGTGACCTCACTAAGGAGCTACAGAGGGAAGTATTACTTCTTCCCTTCTGCTATCAATACCCTTCCCCATACAGTCCAGCATCCTACTCACTCTGCTAGATGCCCTGTTGCACTGTCTGGATTGTTTGAGGGAGCCACAGATGATAACTCCAAGGTCCCGTTGCTCAGCTGCAGTGCCAATTCTTATCCCGCCCATCCAGTACTCTGCCCTGGGGTTCATGTTCCCTAAGTATTTTACCTTGCATTTCTGGTGTTGCATTTCAACTGCCAAACCTCAGACCACCGCTCTAGCTTTCATACATCACTCTAAATTTCTTCGATTCTCGCGTCATTATCCACCCTCCTACAGAGCTTAGTGTCATCTGCAAAGAAACACAACTACCCTGATATCCTCACTGATGTCGCTTAATGAACATACTGAAGAGGACTAGTCCTGGAACAGATCCCTATGGCACCCTGCTCGTGATCTCCTCTCTGCCAACTTGGCCTCACTGACTACAACCCTCTGCTGCCACCCTTTAGCCAGTTACCTACCCAATTTCTATGATCTTGGCCACACCCAGATCCTCTATCTTCATCAGCAAGCATCTGTGAGGTACCAAGTTGAAAGTCTTGCTGAAGTCAAAGTACAGCAAATCCACAGCATGGCCCTATCCAATTCCCTTGTCACTCAGTTAAAGAAACTATCAGGTTAGTCTGACATTACCTCCTTGCTACAGATCCATGCTGTTTACTATCCTGGAGCCCACTGCTCTCAAGTAGTCCACCAGGTCCTCTTTTACCAGTGACTCCATCAGCTTCCTTACAATACAGGTAAGACTGACAGGTCTGTAGTTCCCCGCATGCTCACCCACCCCCATGGTGGAACAATGTCTGCCACCCTCCAATCCTTTGTAACTACCGCCGTCATATTGAACAGACCTAGCAGGGTTCAGCCAGTTCTGCTGCCAGCTCCTGAGAAACCTCTGATGCAATCCATCTGGTCCCAGGGCCTTATCTATTTTTAGTGCTGCCAGTCCCATCTGGATTCTTTCAAGCACAATTACTGGCTGCCTCCTCTCAAGGACCACCTTAGTGGCTGCTTTGATGCCACTCTCTAGCAAGGGTCCAACATTCTCCTTAATGAAAACTGAGTTAAAATAATCATTAAGGATGGCAGCTTTTTCACATCTTCCTCTGTCACCCCCTAACCTTATGATACTCCCTCCCTCCTTTCTTCCTTAATATACCATACTGGAAGAGCTACATTTCTTCACTGTTGACCCTCCACAATATAGGAAGAACTTGTTCTTCTCTGCTCTTGACTCCTCCTTAATATGTAGCTCTGTGTCTGCTTTTGCCTCCTAATAACCCTGTTTCCTTTCCTATTTTTCAGTATGTATTCTCCCCATTTTTTCTCCCACTACTTTTCTTGATATCTGTAGAAGACCTTTTTCTTTGCCCTCACTGCTTCCCCAACTCTTGCCAAGAACCATAACGGTCTCCTGACTGAACCTGTTCTTTTTGGTTAGCATTCTCATGCATAACTTAGATACCTCAAGAATGGCTCCCTTAGTTGCCCCCATCTCTCTTCCACCCCCCATGTTGTCCACACCAAGTAACTTTCCCTGACCAGTTCCCTCAGCCTTTGAAGTCTGCCCTTCTGAAGTCCAGGATGCAGCTCTCGATAGGGTATGGGATTTTCCAGACTCAATGGCAAGTTAATATCAAATGGAGTTATTGTCACTGTTCCCCAGCAGCTCCCCTATTCTCACAGCTCCAATCACCTCTGAGCTGGTGAGTATCACACTGAGAATTGTAGTCTGCTAGCTGGGTTCTGTGACAGAGTTGGGTTAGACCTTGTGTGCAGAGAGAGAGTTGAAGGCAAGAATCCTTTCCGTCTTCTCCTTGCTGCCACTTGTCTGTCTCTTGCCTGCCTGATTGTGCATTTATTCTTGTGGCACCTAAGAACTGGCCACTCCAGTGGTTCCACAATTTATCCCTGTTGTCTTCCTTGTTTCACTTGCTGATTCCATTCTTTCTTTTTCCTCTTGCTTCTCTGTGGTTCAAAACATATATGTGAATATTTATGTGAAACTGGGATCCCTTGGTTGGCAAATGTATATAATTATATTGTTGAAATGATTGCAGAAAGCTATTTGGGTTTCTTAAAATTATAAGTCTGTAATACAGGGGATTGACCTTGATATGTCTTTTGACCTCCACAAGCTTGTTTACAGAAATGCCAACAGTAGACCAGCTGTGGGACAGAATGTTCTATTTTGCTGCAGATGTTAAAGGCTGGCCTCAGGAAAGAAACTGACAACGTTCCGATCCATTTTGTGAAAGACAGGAGATGAAACTTAAGAAGAGGCTGCAAAGTTTGAAATGCCAGGCAGGGACATCTTATGTAGAGAAAGACAGAGAAGATTGAGATTTAAACAGAGGGAGAGAGAGAGAGAGACTCTCAGATGTAGGACCTTCTTTGTTTGTATGTACGAACAGCTCTCCTGCACAATGTTTTTTTTCATTTTATTGTTTACTGATAATAATAAAATGCTACTTGCAAAAATGTTTTAACTTCTGGTCTGCCTATGCTTCATGACTTCTGTTTCTATGACAGCTGGGGTCAGTCAAAGTGGGATTTACACCATGCATACTCTACGCCAAGAGTTCAGTGCGTGGGTACTAGACCTGGTGCCAGGGAAGCTTAGAAGAAAGGTATGGATCCTGCAACAGAAAGCCCAGGAGTGATTACCAGAAGAATGGTAGCCAAACTAGAAACAGAAACAAAAGTCCAAACTCAGACTGTACAGCTAGCACCAGTGATGAAAGAAAAAGAACAGGCAGGGCCCAAACTGGATAGCATGTCTGCCTTCTTCAAACGATGAGCTATACAACAAAGAGAGACTGAGAAACAGAGAAGATATGCAGCAACAGGAGCAGTGATGGCTGGATGCCTCACAAGCTATCAAAAAAGCTGGAGGATCTGGTACAGGTCCAGCAGATCAACAAAACACAAAAAACATAAAAGACATTAAACTTACAAAGCTGCGTCCCTTGGATGATATCAAAGCATAACTGACAACTTTTGAAAGGGTCGCCGGAGCCTACCAATGGCCAAAACAACAATCGGCAATCAGGCTGGCACCTTATCTGAGAGGTAAAGTCCAACTTGCCTACAGCAATGTGGATACTGCACAGTCAGAAGAAAACTATGACCTTGTAAAATGAGAAACCCTTATAAGATATGGCATCTCAGGAGACCTACAGGCAGAGATTCTGGTCCCTGAAGTACCACTCAGTCAACAATCCTCAGAAGCCTTTACCGGACTCAGAGAACTCCTCATTAAATGGCTCCATCCAGAGGGCAAAACAGTCTCACAGATCATCAACATATCTGAAATGCAACAATTCATCAACAACCTTCCTACAGATGCAGCTTTGGGTAAAATAACACTGACCAGAAAGTGGGGAAAGGCAGTTTCTTTGGCTGAGGACTGTCACATGGACAGACAGACACTGTAGCAGTGAAGTAACAGCCAAGGAATGGGAAGATCCTGTTTTTCCGATTTAACTCCAGATCAGATCAGATTAGCACTCTGACGGAGTAAGAAATCTGCATCAAAAACTTTATTTGCTGTAAGTGTAACAAGCCAGGCCATATTGCAAGAAACTGCCAAAATAAGGGGTAACATTGGAGCAAATTTAGCCTTATGAATTAGGGCAAGTATTTAACAGATTTCAAGGTGGGGATAAGACTGTGACAGGACTTACAGATTCGACAAGCAGACAGGTCCTGGTGCATGTTGAAGTTCTGGGCAAAGACTGTTCAAAAGGTCCAGGTACTGGGTTCATCTGCATCCATGGGGACACTCGATACTATCCCACCACCCAAGTGACTCTGAACATTAATGGGGTGTAGCACCAAATTAAGGTGGGGGTAATACCAAAGGTACTTGCACCTGTGATTACTGGAAATGGCTGGGATTTGATAAGTGAATAATGGAGGGAGTAAACCCTGCTGTTTCAGCAGCTGTGATAACAAAAGCACAGGCAAAGAAAATCTCCAATGTTGGTGACTTTGATTTGGACCTGTCTGAACCCAGTTCCAAGGTCTGGAATCCAGGAAAGAAAGAAGACACCTGAAAAACAGTGGCAACAAAAGACTGATGGACATAAGAGGCTGATGTATGAAAATGCTGGAACTAAACTGATAACTGACTGATTTTGTTTCTGAGCAAACTAACAATGTTTTTTCTCCAAGGTTATTTTAAACAGCTAGGGGTTAAACAAAACAGAGTGAACCAATGTTTAAAAACTATAATGAGCTACTGAACAGAGTTAGGGTTAATCCTCAGATGCAGGAACAGATAGAATAATTGGTTGTACTAAAGAAGTATAGAACTGAGTTTTTATAGACAGTACATGATAGTCCTATGGCTGGTCACTCGGGGAGGACTGCACCCTTGCCAGAGAGTTGTACAGATTTTACTGGCCTGAGATTCATAATGATGTTACTACCTATAGCCGTTCTTGTGCAAAAACAAGGAGCCCTGGTGCCCCTGCCCTTGATAGCTGTGCCTTTTCAGAAACTGCAATGGATATATATAGCTGGCCACTTAGACAAAAGTAAAAAAGGTAATCCATTCTTTTTGGTAATATGTGACTATGCTACTTGATAACCAGAGGCAATTCCAGTGTGTACTGTCACAGCCCCCAAAAGTGGCAACAGAGCTTGCTAAAGTTTTCAGCAGGGTCAGCATACCTAAAGAGATCATTACTGATCACAAAGAGATCATTACTGATCGGGGCAGTAATGGTGTATTGTTGAAGAAGCTGCACCGACTGCTAGGTATTGCTGCCATACAAACCTCCCCTTATCACAGAAAAACGGTCTTGTTGAATGTTTCAATCAAACCCTAAAACGTATGTTAAAAAGGTTTGTAAAAGGCGAAGGGAAAGATTGAGACCAATATTTATCTTACCTGCTTTTTGCTTACAGAGAAGTGCCACAAGCATCAACAGGTTTTCACCCTCTGAAATGTTGTATGGTAGACAACCTAGAGGTCCAGTGAATGTAATAAAGAAACATGGGAAGATAACTCTGCCCAGAAAGAATCTATAGTGTGTACTGAGAAAATGGCAAAACAGGTTGCAGCTGCCCACAATAAACCAGGAAGTAGCCACCACCAAAAAAAAAAAAAAAGATTAAGGTGTATTATGGCCATGGCGCTAAAAGCGATTTTTGAGCTAGGTGAAAGGTTTTGCTACTACCCACTACAGAAAATAAACTGTTAATGAAGTGGCAAGGGCCTTATAGAGTGGTTAGACATACTGGTAATGAGACTAAGAGCCCTGATAGGAAAAATCCTACCAAGATATTCCATGCTAACCTCCTGAAGAAATGGACTTGAAAAACACCACAGGTTACTTCGTTAGTATTACCAGAAACTGCTAAAGAAGATATACATCTTACAGTATGACAGACTGGAACAAACTGTAACTTCTGATGCTGTAAAGGAGAATGTTTCCTTATCCACAAAACAAACAACAGAAATTCATAACTTGGTAAAGACATTTAGAAGTACTTTTACCACAGTGCCAGAATGAGCAAAAGGGGTAAAGCTTATAACAGTGACAGAGAATGCTCACTCCATCAGACAAAAGACATACAGAATAGCACAGCACCTAAGAGCAGATGTGGTTAAGGAAATTCAAAAATGAAAGAGTTGGGTGTCACTGAAGAATCGAGAAGTAATTAGTCATCACTAACGTTGATTGTAAACAAAAAGAAAGGAGTGAGGCCATCCGGTGAGCTGAGGGTTGAGGCACTGAATGCCACACCTCACGCCACCCAGCGACCGGGTTCAGAAATGGACTTGGGCCGTCGGTGGTCAGCAGGAGGGAAGGACTGAGCATCCGGAGGACTGCCTCCTTCCTGGGAGAGGAACTGGGGTTAGTGCCGCTCCTGGGAGGCTCCATGTGGTGGCCACGAGCAGCACCAGGAACATGTGGCACTAACAAACGTGGGGGTGGAGCATCAGCAGACGTCAGCGCATCAGTGCCATAGATATCATTGCACATCTGTGCTCCAAGGGGGCAACCAAAAAGGAAAAAAATCCCCGGTGGACCAGGGAGGAGATGAGGGCTCAAGGGACCGAACCCACATCCCCAGTGCAGGACCATCTCTCCTCTGGCGCTAACCAGGAGGACCCTCTAATTGCAGAAAGGCCTCTAGGTAGGTGAGAGGGGTGAGGGGTGATCTGGGGGGCTGGAAGGTCCTGGGCTGGGGATGCCTGGGAGGAGAAGTCTCAGGCGGGCAGTAGAGGTCAAGAGAGCACCTCTGAGAGATGCCCTGGCCAACGAGCAGTAAAATAAAATTGAAAAAAAGAAGGGGTGTAAGAATTTGCCTGACTTTAGGAAACATAATCAAGTGTGCATATTTGACAACTGTCCTATGCCCAGGATAGATGATTTGGTGGACTGACTGGGAAGTGGCAAGTATATTAGTAGCCTCAATCTCACCAAAGGTTACTGGCAAATTCCCTAGCTCAAGAATCCAGAAACAAAACTGCATTTTCACTCCAGTTAGATTCTATCAGTTCACCACCATGCTTTTTACTTTGCATGGCACACCCACTACATTCCAGTGGAACATGGATGTAATTCTAGCCCCTCACACTGGTTATTGGGCTGCTTACCTGGATGATGATGTGGTGTGCAGTCCAGACTGGAAACGCTGCCTGGAACACCTACGAGCAGTTATCCAGTGTATTAAAAATGCAGGTCTGACCATTAATCCTACCAAGTGTGCAAGAAGGCATGTAAGAAACCAGATATTTGGGTTATATTTTTGGAAATGAAGTAGTAAATCCAGAGATTTCCAAGACAGAAGCTGTACCTAATTACCCTATCCCTAAAACAAAGAAACATGTCAGGTCAATTTTAGGTTTGCCTGATTACTACTGGAAATTTGTTCCCAACTTTGCCCAAATTGTCCAGATGATGTCATCTCTGGATGTCACAGGAAGTTTCTTCCGTGACCCATCAGGGTGGCCACACATTGGACCTGGTCTCGCTGGGGCTTGACATAAATAATCTCAAGAGTGATCAGGTTGCATGATCTGATCACTGCATGGTAGGGTTCTAGTTCAAGGCCCCCCCCCCACGCAGCCCTCCCTGCAGAGATGGTTAGCTACTGCCCTTTAAGGGCTTGACCCTCTAGGGTTTTCTGGTGATAGCTGATCTATCTAGTGTGGGCACTGCATGTGCTGGGGGTTCGGGCGCTGCAGTGGCCACCTAGAACAAGGTGTTGTCTGAGGTGCTCGACTCACTCACACCGGTCCATGTACGACCCAAATCTTCTCACTTGAGGTACACATGCTTTGACAGGGAGCTCATGATGTTGAAGATGAAGGGATGGAGGTTAGAGCGCTGCTGGTGGAGGGCCAGGCTTGAGACAGATAAACTGGCCCTGTGTGCACACTATTGTGTGTACAAGGGGGCAATCAACTATAAGAAGGCAGAGTTCCTGTCCAGGGAGATTGCTGCTGGGAAGAATCGACCATCCATGCTCTTTTGGATTGTAGACAGACTTCTGCATACGGCCTGTCTGCAGCTGAAAAAAGCCTTCTCTAATGCTGTTTGCGAAGAGTTTGCTCAATTCTTCTCGGACAGGGTGTCCAATATCTGGCAGGGAATTCTGCCAGTGAGCCATTGTATGGCTGACAGTGATCGCCTTAGGTGTCCTGAGTGCAGTCCGTCTAGTTGGGGTGAGTTTAGACTGGTGGAGGTGGTGGAGGTTATTGAGGTCACCACCAAGCTGAGCTACTTATTGTGAACTGGACCCGGTGCCTACACATTTCTTGATGGGATGTGTCGACTCCATTGGCCTGGTGTTTGCCCTGATTGCCACTGCCCTTGTCAGAAGGGTCTGCCCTAATGCCTGGAAGGAGGCGCTGGTAAGACCCCTTCTGAAGAAACCATCTTTGGACCCAGACGTCAGGGCAAATTACTGACCCATCTCCAACCTTCCCTTTTTGGGTAAAGTTGTTGAGAAAGTTGTGGCGCTTCAGCTGGAGGAGCACCTCGTGACCCATGAGTTATACAAACCTCTCCAGTCTGGGTTTCGTGAGAGGCATAGCATGGAAACTGCATTAGTTTGGGTGCAAAATTATCTACTCAGGGCAACAGATTGGGGAGAGAGGACAGTTCTTGTTCTCCTCGATCTCTCTTCAGCATTTGGCATGGTGGACCACTGTGTGTCGCTTGACCGCCTGAGGGAATTCTGTAGACTCACTGGCACTGTCATCTGCTGGTTTGAGTCTTTTCTCACCAACAGGAGGCAAAGGGTAGTGATGGGGAATTTCTCCCCCTCTAGCCTCCTGTCATGCAGAGCACCCCAGGGCTCGGTCTTGTCGCCGGTGTTGTTTGCTGTGTACATGCTGCCCCTGAAAGAGATCATTAGGAAGTATGACTTGGGTTTTCACTGCTATGTGGATGACACCCAGCTGTACCTTTCCTTTGCCCCTGGAACATCCAACGCAGTAGATGTGCTAAATACCTGCCTCACTGAGATCACTGACTGGCTGGCTTCCAGCTGGTTGCGACTGAACCCCGATAAGACAGAGGTACTGATGGTGGAGTCAAACAGGGTGCATGATAGGTTGGCCTCTGGTGCAGAAACAGGGCTTGTCCTTGGATCTGTTGCACTGAAAGCCTCTTCTAGGATGCAAAACCTAGGCATTATTCTGGACAGTGGATTGACACTTGAATCTTAGGTGTCTTCTACTGTCTGAACCAGCTTTTATCATCTGAAGAATATCGCCAGGATAAAACCCCTACTTCTGTATGTGGACCTCTGCACCTAGGTGCATGCATTAGTGACGTCGAGGCTTGATTACTGTAATGCGCTCTACCGCGGGGTCTCTGGGGGATCCCTCTGCCGACTGCAGCTAGTGTAGAATGCAGCTGCCAGGCTGCTTGACAGGGCAGCCAAAGTATTGATCATATTACACCAGTGCTCGTGGAGCTGCACTGGCTGCAGTCAGGTGGAGGTCCTCTTTAAGTGGGCTTACTGACCTTTAAGGCCCTACATGGCCTGGGCCCTGGTTACCTGTCAGACCTTCTGACACCTGCTGTCTCGGTCCGCTCCCTACGCTCCTCTTTTAGGGTCCTCCTTGCAATTCCCAGGATGAGGTGAAAAATGGCCAGCGACAGGGCATTCAGTGTCGCTGGCCTCATCCTGTGGAATCTGCTATCTGAAACTGTAAGGGAGTCCCCTTCTTTAGAGGTATTCAAGGCCCGCCTCAAGGCCTTCTTGTTCAATCAGGCCTTCCCAGATCTTATTATTTAGTCCTGCCTTGGCTGAACTGCTTCAGAAATATACTAAGGCACTGAAATCCCAGGGAGATAAGTAATTATTGCTGTCTCATTTTATTTATATTTATAAAATGTTTAAAAATGTTTCTTTTTTCTTATGACATTTTATTTTATTGTTCTATTAGTAAATGTATGATGAATGTTAAATTGTGTACGGCACTCAGAACCTCTGGGATTGTGCGTCTTTTAAATAAAATTTGCCTTGTCAATTAGCTGCTGTCCTTGCTGAATATAAAACGGTACCCGAGTAACATGAAATGGTCCCCAGACAGTGATGAGGCTTTTTGGGCCATCAAGGCTGTATTATATTCGGCCCCTGTTTTAAGAATTCCATACTGGGAAACAATTTATGTTACAAACACGTTTCAGAGGTAGGCCAAGATGCAGTCCTAAGTCAGAATATAGATGGGAAGGAACATCCATTCTGTATATCAGTAGGAAACTGTACAGCAGAGATAAAAAGTACTCAGTTACTGAAACGTAATGTCTTGATGTGAGACTCTCAGATGCAGGACTTTCTTTGTTTGTACTGCCTGTATGAAGAGCTATCCTGTACAATGTTTTATTTTTTTATTTTATTGTTATTGATAATAATAAATAGGACCCTCAGGATGGAAGTGGTGTACATGCCATCCTCTCAGACTGAGGGTTAGACAAGGAACTAGCGGGACAGATCAGAAGGACCTGCAGGAGGTGCAGCATGGTAATTGTTGGGGACTTCAACCTGCCTGGAGTGGAACAGGTGCCTCCCAGCCTCCATTAATAGAGGGAGCAGGTACTTCTGGATGCCTTCCAGGACAGCTTCCTATTGCAGATGGTCAACGAGCCAACAAGGTTAGGGAACACCCTAGACCTCGTACTGGAAAATGGTGAGTTTGTGAGGGAGCTGGGTGTGGAGGAACTGCTGGCAGAGAGTGACCACCACTCGGTGTGGTTCACGATAAACATGGGGAAAGGGGGAGTAGGAACAGTCACAAGGATGTTAGACATCAGAAGGGCTGACTTCGGGAGGATGAGGGAAATAGTACAGGGGTATCTGGCCAGGATCCATCCAAACATGAACACTAATCAGAAGTGGGAGGTCATTAAACTGGGAATTGAGGAGGCAACGTAACACGTACGGGGGTCCAGAGTAAGAGGGCTAGGGCCAAGAAGCCAGGCTGAGTGAGCCGGGGGTCATGGGAAAGTAAGAAAGAAAAGAGCGCTTTAGAAGGTACAAAAAACAAGGAGAGGGGAGGACAGAGGAATACCTGAAGGAGTTGAGGGAGGTGACAAGGGCAGTTGGTCAGCCATGACGCCCAGGAACTCAGGCAAGCACAGGACATCAAAGAGGAGGAGAAGGACTTTCAGGTACATTAGGGAGAAAAGGAGTTGTAAGGACCAAATACTAAGGATAAAGAGGGATTGGGGTGGGTGGAAACTGGGGCAGAACAGGCCGAAGCATTAAATGAGTACTTCTGCTCAGTATTTACTAAAGAGAAAGGGGGAGCTGTACCCAAGGGGGGGGTGGAAGGGGGGAGGTGACAGATGGGAAAATCCCAGTGGGCAGAATAATGGAGGGCTTGAGGGCACTGAGGGTGGACAAGACACCTGGGCCAGATGACATACACCCCATGGTGCTGAAGGAGCTGTCAGACATCCTGGCAGAACCCTTGGCAGACCTGTTCAATGCCTCCCTGACTCGAAGAGTGTACCTCAGGACTGGAGAATGGTGCATGCACCCACAAAGCGGCTCAAGGATGAGCCAGGAACTACAGTTTAGTAAGCCTCACATCTATCATGGAAAGCTGATGGAGACAGTCCTGAAGAGAGGCTGGTTTCCCTCCTAGAGGCTAATGGGCTGGAGGACAGCAGACAGCATGGGTTTGTCTCAGGCAGATCCTGTCAGACCAAACTTGTGGAGTACTATGACTGGGTAACCAGGCAATTAGACAGGGGCCATGCAGTGGATGTCCTGTACCTGGACTTCAGTAAGGCATTCGATTGATGTGCCGCATGGGAGGCTAGGAAGTAAGCTGGAAGGCACCGCGAGGGGGTGAAGATGGTGGGATGGGTAGTGAACTGGCTGCAAGGGAGGCGGCAGAGGGTGGTGGTGGGAGGGCTCTCATTTCCCAGAGGCGGTGACAAGCGGGTGCCACAGGGCTCTGTACTGGGGCGGTGTTGTTTGGGATCTTCATAGCAGACCTCTCAATACGCATCAAGAGCAAGGTCAGTCTGTTTGCAGATGACACCAAGATGGGAGCAGTAGTGGATGACTTAGAAGGGTGTCAGGGGTTGCAAGACGGTCTGGCAAAATTGGAAGCCTGGTCGGACACTTGGTAGCTGGTGTTCAATGTCAAGAAATGCAAGGTGCTACATTTCAGTGCAAAAAAAAAACAAGGAGGGGCTACCAGCTAGGGGGGAATCAACTAGCCAAGACGGAAGAGGAGAAGGATCTGGGGTGATCATAACAGGAGCAATGAACAACTCAGCACAGTGTAGAAAGGCAGCTGTAAAGGCCAACAGGATGCTGGGTTGTACTGCCAGAGGCATATCCTCCAGGAGGGGGGAGGTGATCCTGCCACTATACATGTCACTGGTTGGACCACACCTGGAGTACTGTGTGCAGTTCTTGCAACCATACCAGAAGAAGGACATTAGGCTACTGGAGGGGGTGCAGCACAGGGCAACAAAAATGATCCAGGGGCTAGGGGACTTACCCTACGAGAGCAGGCTGAGGGAGCTGAACATGTACTCCCTGGAGGAGAGGAGGGTGGGGACATGATGGAAACGGCTTCAAGTACATGAAGGGAATAAATAAGATGGGCACAGAGGGCTTTTCAAATTAAGGAGGGAGGGACACTCGAGGCATGATCTGAGACAGCAAGGTGGAAGGTTCAGGAGAGAAATGAGGAGACACTTTTACGGAGAGGTGGTGTCTGGGTGGAATGCATTGCCAGAGAAGTGGTATCCTTTTGAACAGTGGGCTGCTTCAAAGGGGATGGGTAAGGTAAGGTCACTGGAGGGAAAGGGAGGCAGGGGCAGCTGCAGTATGGGGCTGCTAGCTGCATATTTAGCAGACTTGATAGACACAAGGCTTTATCTGCTGGCACTTTCGCCTGTTCGTATGATACAAACATATGAACATCCGAAACTGCCAGCAGAAAAAGGCCCAAAGGTCTATCAAGTCTGCTTGATTGTGCAGCTAGCAGCCCTCAAACTTCGGCTGCCCCTCCCTAACACACTACTTGTGAATTTTTTTAACTTCTCCTGGTCTGCCTATGTTTCCTGGCCCATGCCTCTAGGACAGGTCCCTTAACCAGCAGTACCAGCAGCCAGTCCTGGAAGGTGCCCAGTAAGCCTGGCTTCTAGTGCTGCTGGCCACTGGACTATCCAGATCGATGTTTTTGCAGATTCAGATCACCCATCACCACTACTTCCCCCTTTGCCATCCCTCTTTCAAGTTCTTCCCTGAGCTCTCTTGTCTCTCTTTTCCCCTTGCCCTAGAGGCTATAGATCCCCCGACCCAAGCGCAGTTTCTTTTTTGTTTTTAGTTAATCTGTTTTCTCCCTGCAGTGGTGCAGCCTAGCCCCCCACTGACCCTCCCCCAGCCCCATGACCCGGCATCCTAGGGACTTATCTCCACCCAAAGCTTCCCCCATAGCTTACCTCTGTGGCTGGGTTCAACAGTAAGTGCCATACTGTCGATGATATGGAGCCAGTGCAGGAGAGGGCCCTGTAGCCCGGTGCAGAGCCTGCGAGGGGTCGGTGTCATCCACGCTGCACTGGCCATTTTCCTCTGTTCTAAGTCAGACGAATAGAAATGCAATGCCATCCAGATGCACCACACACACTATCATGCATGGAACGTTGATGGCCACCATCCCTTCCAGTCTCAACGTGCTGGCACTGATTGCCCATCTCCGAGCCTCTTCAAAGTGTCAGACCAGTGCTGGGAATCCACAACCCTCCTCCCAGAGGAGGAGAACCATCCTCTGGATGCTCAGTCCTCCTCTCCTGGCCAGCTCTCAGCGAACCGATCCATCACTGAACCTGGGTCACTAGCGTGAGCAGGTGAGGCATGGATGCCTCTGCTCCAGCAGGACGATGAGTGCAGTTTCTGCCTGAGGCTGTCGTGAGCTGCATACAAAGTGACTCAGTCTCTCCATTACTACCCCTGACACACTCATCTTCCATCAGCTCAATGCCTTCCATGACAAAAGCACTACTTCTGCCCCTCTACGTACAGTGAAGCCCACCAGGATGATTAATAATAATACCAATTTTCTATTTATATGGTGCCTTTCAACAGCCAATGCACCTAACAAACAAAACAAGATAGATCATAAATTCACAACATCATAAATAGTATAAAATGCAGATAAAACGAGATTGAAAAATAAATCACCATATGCTTGGTTTCACAAATGAGTTTTAAGTGCCTGTTTAAATCCCTCCACGGTCACGTACTCCCGGAACCGACAGGGTAGAGAATTCCAAAGGGTAGGGGCCACATGCATAAATGCTCCGGCCCCAGAGGATTTTACACACACACCCTTGGAATCTTCAGTAACCCCTCATCAGCTGAGCAGAGCGATCGCCCAGGGCAGTAAGGGACCAGAAGCTCTTTTAGGTAGTCCAGGCCCTGTCCACATAGAGCTTTATAAGTCAGACGTCTGACTTTAAAGGTGATCCGCCACTGTACCGTCAGCCAGTACAGTCCACACAGAACCGGAGAAATATGGCAGGACCGAGGGGTTCCCATCAATAACCGGCTGCTGCGTTCTGCACCAGCTGCAAGTGATGGATATCCACCCCAGGTAGCCCTAGGTAAAGGAAACTGCAATAATCCAGGTGCGAGGACACAAAGGCGTGGACCAATGTGGGGAGATCGCCAGACGGAACAAGATGCTTAACCCTGGAGATATTCCTCAGATGGTAGAAAGAGGATTTGATGACGGCCGACACCTGCGACCGTAGTGTCAGCCCTTCATCAAAAATCACCCCCAGGTTTCGCACCTGTTCAGAGATTGGGAGTGACAGGCCCCCAAGAAAGCGTCCCGAAGGCGAGCCTACCCCTGGCCCCCCTATCCGGCATGCCGGGTCCACAACCAGCACCTCAGTCTTCTCTGAGTTCAACCGCAAGCAGCTCGAATTCATCCAATCGTGGATTTCTGTGAGGCAGTTGTTAAAGACTGAGAGAGCTCTATCCTGGTCAGGTGCAAAAGAAATGCAGAGCTGGGTATCACGAGCATAGCAGCGAAACCTCAGTCCATATCTTCTTACAATGTCTCCGAAGGGTAGCATATATACTGCGAACAGCTTGGGGGACAATGCTGATCCCTGAGGAACCCCACATGACAGAGGAACTGGGTCGGAGGAATGAATCCCTGACAACACCCTCTGAGTTCTTACTGTGAGGAAAGATGTAAACCACCTGAGGACTGTACCCGACAGGCCAGGCCACAGATGAACCTCAGGCGACCTAGCAGAACCCCATGGTCCACACTATCGAATGCTGATGAGAGCTCTAGAAGAACCAAGATGGAACCTTTTTTTCCGATCTCTTGCCATCAGGAGAACACTGAGCACCCAAACCAGCGCTGTCTCAGTACTGTGCCTCATTCGAGAACCAGACTGGAGAGGTTCATAGATGTCATGGATGGTCAAATGATTCTCCAGTTGTACGGCCACTACTTTCTGAATCACCTTCCCTATAAAGGGAAGGTTTGAGATTGGTATGTAGTTTGCATGGCATTCTGGGTCCAAAGAAGCTTTCTTCAGGAGGGATGTTACCAACGCCTCCTTCAGGGAGCTAGGAAACTCACCTGTTTCCAAGGAGCACCAGACTATCTATGCTAGGACCGGACCAATGATGTCACTGCAACCCATAATCAAGGTAGTTGGTCCTGGGTTCAAACTACAGCACACAGGGCTCATACCCTGGACAATCTGCATGACATCCATGAACTCTGAATGGTCGAAGGTACTCCAGCAAAGCTGAGGGGCAGCGACCAAGAGCAGATCCAAAGCAACGTCCATAGAGTGTGCTGGTGGAGCACCGCCTGATGTCAGCCACCTTATTCGCAAAGAATCGAGCAAGCTCATCACACTCTACATGTGAAAAAGCTTTTCAAACCTGTAGACAGGCTAGGTTGCACAGTCTGTTCACAGTTCGAAAAAGCTGAGCTGGTCGATTCTGAGTAGCTGCAATCTCCCCGGACAGGAACTCTGCCTTTGTACGGGTGATTGCAGATTGATAGGCTTGATAATGGTCCATCAATCTAAGGTGGTTGGCATCCAGAGTGGATTTCCACCAGCAACGGGTCTAACCTCTTCATCCTAACTGCCGCATCTCCCTCAGAATCCCGTCAAACCAGGGGGACCGAGGGCGAAGAGGGAGAGAGGATGAACTCGGACAGGAGCAACGACATCCAGGGCCACAGAAATGGCCTTATTATATGCCATCACTAGGACCGCTGGGTTGCTGTTTGCTGAAGGAAGACCCGACAGGTCAAGCGCCACCGCCAGGCCTTTGGAGCTTACATCTCGTATAGGGCGGTACCCAATCATCTCCACAGGGGTAGGCCTATGAAGGGGGCGTGGAAACTGAACCCCACAGTGTAGTGATCAGACCATCCAACTGGTTCCATCCCCAAATTCGAGGTTTCGATCCCCAGGAGGAAGACTAGGTCAAGAGAGTGACCATGTTTATGGGCAGCAGTGGTAACAATCTGTGTAAGGCCCAGAGATGTCATCAACTGGAGGAAGTGCTTGTGAAAGTTCACCGACCAGCGTTAAAGTCACCCAGGACCATCAGCCTGCGGCACTCAAACACCATGTTGATCACAAAGTCTGCCACTTAAACATAGAAACATAGAAACACAGACTTTGACGGCAGATAAGACCACTTGGCCCACCCAATCTGCCCATTTCCCTACCTACTGGATAAGCTGCAGATTCTAGTTAACCAACAGCCTACTTCCTGCCACCCCCCACTACAATTGCCTTCCTTAAGGAACTGCTTCTCATCCCCGGGTGGATGGTAGATGAAGGAGATCCTACAGACCACACCTGCTACCACAGTACACTCAAATGACAGTCTCCTCAACTGGTACACTCGTAAGGCCCAGTTTAGAATTCTGCAGAGTTTGGCTTCATCCTGGTGGGCTTCACTGTATTCATCTATCCCTCCTGAACAATGAGTACCCAGAGGCTATCAGGTCTCAGTCATTATTTTCTGAAGCCTACACGTCTGCAATGGCCACTAGATCCACCTCAGTGTCTCCCATCAGCATCTGGACCTTGCTGATTTTGTTACCCAGGCTCCTGACATTAAGGCATACCTCCTTCCATTTGACCCCTGATCCTCCATTGCTACTACCCTTGTGCTTTCCTTGTCCTCTCATTCTTTTTTTTGTGTTTGCACACTTTGCATTACCCCTCTCTAATGTCTTCTCGCTTAATCCAGTTGGAGCCATAACACCCTTTGCACCTACTGTGCTGCTACATGTCCCCAGATGTGGGGGAGCACTAGCTAGGATCCCCTTCCTCTCACCTGCCACCATTGTTCTCCCAGTTCCAGTGTCCCCCAAAGTCGCTTTAAACACCTAATACAGACTTCAATTTTCTGCTCCAGTGTGCGGGCCCCCCTCTCTTGTCAGGTGAAGACCATCACCATTTAAGAGTCTCCTATCCCAGAAGTTCCTCCATCCCCCACAAAGTGGTACCCCTTCTCCTGACACCATCCCTTAAGTCACCTGTTAAACTCTTCAATGACATTACTACTTGCCTATCCTGCTTCCCTTCCCTGCCCCATACAGGAAGGACTTCGGAAAACTTCAGAGAGGCTGAGTGTGCCACCAATCTGTCCCCCAGTCTTCGGAAGTTCCATGTCACCATTTCTATTGACTGGTTTACCAGATCATTAGTACGCAGGTGTACCAGCTCCTCCTGCTCCCTGTCTGCTATCCTCTCTATCCTGTTTAAATCCCTGATGACCAATGCACCAGGAAGGCACCGGACCATCCCCATAATGTCTAACCCCCTCCACCACCCTTTATACCCCTCTAATCGTCAAATCCCTGACCACCAAGAGTCTCCTGGTAGACTTGCTCCCCCGGGTCCCTCATGCTGTCCTGCCCTTCCCCACTTGACTGACCTGGAGTCACCCCCAGTGGAGTCAGGACTTGAGCCCCTCTAAGGGTATGAAACCTTTCTCCATCTGTAGTGGTGTTGGGCGCAATCTCCTTATGGTGACCCCTTCCCCGCCTCCCTTTCCCACTTCTCTGCCACTTTCCATCCCCTGGACCAGTGCATCTCAGAGAGTGGGGATATGGGGGATGGGTTCCGGTTGAGTAGGTGAAGCAGCTGAGATATTTCTAATGTTGCTCAGATAGTGCTTTTGTGGATCCTATCAGTATCTGTCAGATAGTGCTGGTATACTACCTAGGATCTTACCAGAAATCCTACTGAAGAGAAATGTAGGATCCAGGTTCAGACAGCGATGGATCCTAGTTAGGATCCAGGGATCCTAGGTCAGATAGTTAGGATCCGAGCTGGATCTGTTGCTAGGATCCACAGTATATGTAGGATTCATGCACTAAATCTTATAGGGTAGGTTCCATGGTCAGATAGCACTGCTATTCTACCACAGCAACTATCTGGCCAAATGGGAGATATCTGTTGGTATCCTAATTTTTAGGATACTATCTGAGCAACATTAATTTCTACCCTTGCTGCCACCAGCTCAGCCTAGTCATCTACCATAGTCCTACAGATGCCATGGGCAACACCCCCTCCTCCATATCCCTACAGAAGAGTACCTCACAGCCACCATAACCATCTCCCCTCTGAACCCTATCCCTGTACAGGCCACTGAATGAGGCTAAACGAGCTGATGTGGATTTCTAACATTAGATTCACAGTTAACAAAATACTAAGTCAACTCATAGTGTTCACCCGGACAAGGTACAGCTGTTATGCTCAGCTATAGCACAGGAAACAGGGATAAAAACTACCCTGCAGTGCTCACTCAGTCACAGTGTAACTGCAAGACCCAACTATAACACAAGTACAAAATTAACTCACACAGCTACACCAAGATAGGGTGTAACTGTAACACTTAACTATAACACAAGAATTAAATTAACCCATTGAGCTCACCCAGACAGGGTGCAGCTATAAGACCCAACAATAACACAAGTACTAAATTAACTCATCCTGTACAGCTACACCTAGATACGGTAAGACTTCTCTATACACAAGTGCTAAATTAACTTATAGCGCTTGTCCAGGTAAGATGTAGTTGTAAGGCCTAATAAGAAACACACTTACTCTACTTACTCACAAACATACTTCTTACATCTGCCATACTTACTCCTTAACCTTAGTTAATTTAAATGCTAAAAATAAAAGCAACACGATGGGGATAGAAGTGGTAGTGTGTGGGATCAGGGAGCAACAGAAATGAGCCCAGGATGTTACACCAGGAAAAGGATAAAAAGGCCAGTAAGGTGGGGGGATGGATGATGCTATCCCAACCGAACGGGTGTGGCAAGCCCTTAAGGCCCTAAAGAAAGATAAATCTCCTGGGCTGGATGGCATTCATCCGAGAGTACTATGGGATTTGGCGGATGTACTGGCTGCACCCCTGGCAGAGCTCTTCAACAGGTCGCTTGAGACAGGGAGGGTACCTAGGGATTGGTGAGAGGCACATGTGGTGCCAATCCATAAAGGGGGGGTCAAGAGAAGTACCAGGTAACTATAGACCCATCAGTTTGACCTCAGTGGTGGGAAAAATAATGGAGAGTATACTAAAGGAACGATTGGGGGCGTACTTGGAGGAGGTGGGAGGTCTGGATTGTCGGCAACATGGGTTTATGCCAGGTAGATCGTGTCAAACCAACCTTATGGAGTTCTACAAATGGGTAACATCGGAACTGTACAGGGGAAAGCCTGTGGATATACTATTCTTGGACTTCAGCAAGGCGTTTGATTTGGTCCCCCACAATGGTCTGATGGAGAAACTGACAGAGTTGGGAGTGGGCCCGTTGATGGTCAGATGGATAGGAAACTGGCTAGCTGGATGCACTCAGAGAGTAGTGGTCGGTGGGGAGCTCTCGAACCCTAGAGAGGTCAGTAGTGGAGTACCGCAGGGCTCGGTCCTGGGTCTGATCCTGTTTAATGCATACATATCTGACATCAGGGAGGGTATACAGTGTGAAATGTGTCACTTCGCTGATGACTACAAGATGGCAGCAGTAGTTGAAGGGGAAGAGGGGAGGTTGGCCCTGCAAGGGGATCTGGACACCATGGAAAGGTGGGCTCACATCTGGAAATTAAATTTCAATACCACCAAGTGCAAGGTGTTACATCTTGGGCAGGGAAACCCTAAACACAGGTACACCCTGGGAGGGGAGGCACTGGAGGCCTCAACAGGGGAAAAAGACCTAGGGATCATGGGAGATGCATGTATGAATAACTCTGAGCAATGCTGAAGAGCATAGCAAAGCAAACAGGATGTTGGGATGCATCGTAAGGGGGATCACCTCTAGGAGCAGGGAAGTGATTCTGCCGCTGTACAATGGACTGGTTAGACCACACCTTGAGTATTGTGTTCAGTACTGGAGACCACACTTAAAGAGGGACATACAGCTCCTGGAGAGGGTACAGAGGAGGGCTACTAGGATGATATGAGGACTAAGGGATTTGATGTATGAGGACAGACTTGAGGAGCTCGGCCTGTTCTCATTGGAGGAGAGGAGAGACAGGGGGGACATGACTGAGGTGTTCAAGCACCTCAAGGGAATAAATAGGGTAAAAATGGAGGGATCTTTAGACTAAAGCAGGAGGTATCACCAGAGGGCATGGTTTGAAGGTGGAAGGTGGTAGGATGAGGGGAAGAGGAGAAGGTTTTTCACTTAGAGGGTGGTGTATCCTTGGAACAGCGCTGCCTGACAAGCTGGTTCAGATATCCATGGTGGAGGGCTTCAAGAGAGGTGGGACAGATACAGAAAGCAGATGTATCAGACAATAGCCTGGCCGGGGGTGGGGATGGATGATAGGGGTTTCTGGAACACAAGGGGAAGGGAGGACCTCAGTACCCAACTACAGATCTGAGGTTCGAGCAGACTCGATGAACCGTAAGGCCTAATCTGCTGGCAATTAGTATGTTAACATTTTCTTTTAAGACTTACAAAACACTTAGTGTTTTAGAACGTTATTCTCTGCAATATATATATATATATATATATATATATTGTGTATATAACACACACACATATATGTATTTAGCATTTTAGAGTTGTACTCCTTGTGCAATTTATATATGTACAGTATGTAGAGATAGAGATATATTCAGTTTATCAGAGCACACCCAGACAGTTCAGAACTGAATGACTGTTTCACTTCAAAAATAAATTTAGGATCTATTTTATAATACCCTTTGAAGTGTCTGGTGTACTGATATACAGACTTCTTGGGTGGTTGAAGACATTCGGCATTTGCCTCATGCCTCAAGAGTCACAAAGCACCCAAGACATACTATATCACAGCATGCCAGGACACCACAGTGTTATTCCATATATACTGTATATGTATTGTAAGTAGAGAGAGATAATCTGTTGTACATTTTGTCTCTGACTTGTCAAATGACATTTTGTACAACATTACAGCTACTCAGAAGCTTTTCTTTGCAGTTGCTGTATTGAGTCTTCTGTTACTACTGCTATAAGGTACTGAGAGGAGACTGCACTCAGTACCAGTCCATCTCAAAAGCTTAGGAACATAACTGTGGTCAAATGACACAACAGTTACAGGTTAATCCAAGTGTTCGGCCAAATCAGTAGGATTCTGACTCCATACTCCCATTCTGGGAGCAGGGCCTCTTGAAATGATCATTTATCATGTGCATTGCCTTGCTCTATAATTAAATCCATTTCATTGCATTAGCTGCGTTTAGAATTCACCGGGCACGTCTGCTAGGATTTGGGGTCTCAGCTGTGCCAGTCAGTTCCACTAACTGACGATAAAAACACTTGCTGGGCAGGAAAGGAAGGAAACAAATTCACGCACACACAGACACACACACAGTGCAAAAGCACCATCTAAGGTCACAGGTGTGGGCAATCACATTTACATACTGTGACACATTGTCTCCCAGAAGCCCCAAGCTATGCCCACATAGTTCAGAAGTAGGAACTATAGACCATGTTTTTTTTTCTGTTTCTGCAGGGGAAATATATAAGGGCTTGGAAAAGCAGCTGTATGACAACTTATGGGAATAAGGGTGTTATAACTGACCCTTAAAACAGCAAGATGGGGGAGGGCAGAGAGGAATATATTGCAATCTAAATATTCAAAGAGGTTTCTTCACATTTCTAATGATATACGAGGGAATAAGATGTTAGTTACATGAGGAGAAATGGTCACTCTGAATTTGGGGACTCCTGTAAAAAAAAAAAAAAAACTGCTCTAACAAGACTCTATCCTGTACTTAGTCAACTAGAAGAGTGCAATGAATTCTGTGTTTATCTGTAAACTTTCATGTACTGGAACCAAACTCTGTTAACATTGTACAAAATAAAGGGCTATCACTGTCATATAATATCTGTGGTGTGGTCCAAATTCCATATTTAAGATAGTGATTTCCACCACCAAAGACACAGCTCCTGAAGGCAGTCTGGGACATCCAGGGGAAAAAAGCTATGGGACCACACTGACAGCCTTAAAGCAGGTAAGCTTTACCCTAAAGGGTGTGCAAGTAAAGCGGCATATGGTTACCTGGGCACAGTGGAGAGCCTGCAAACCATCCCCTTGGTTGGCCCCATAAGAGTGGCAGCAGACCATTGCAAAAAAGGCTTGAGAGTGAGCACAACCATTACACATACCCCAACCCTGGCTCCTCCTAGTTAAATTCATTATAGATAGAATGCAGGGAGCACTGACCGTCTGAGAGCTCACAGAAAGGTAGCTGAGGAGGTCTAAATGGCCCAACACAGGGCTACCAAGCTGATCAGTGGCTTAAGGGACCAAAGCTGAGGACAGCCTAGACCTAGTGCTCACATTATGTCACTTAGAGAATAGATAGCTGAGAGGGGTGAATAGTGGCCATGATCCCAGCCTTCAAATGCTAACAGGGATAGGTGGGGTGGAGTATACACACAGCTGTTTTAATTGATGAGGGCACACAGAACCAGAAAACATGCATTCAGACTGCGGGGAGGGGGTTGGATAAGTGGAAATATCAGAATGTATTAACTTCACATGGAGTACCCAGAAGGTGTGAAACCTGGAAAATCCTAGGGTCCCTATGTTATTCACTCAAGGGTAACAATGGTGTTAAAATGGATTCCAGCTTGTACCTTGTAGACATCTTTCAGAACTCCTTACACACAGGAATAGTACCAGAGGATTGGGCAATAGCCACTAACATCCCCTTATTCAAATAAGAACTGGCTACAGCCAAAACGGCTGCTTTTAACTTGGCATTACCTTAATGTTTAAGGCTGTATTGCATTTGTGGTTTGCTGTAATACAGTACAACCCTTTCATAGCAGGTAATATAGCAGCAGCTGCTGTCATCTCTAGCAGGCTCCAGCAGCTTCAGAGTTTCAGTAATCTTGCATGCTGTGAGCTGATCCCCCGCCCTCCAACAAAACACACACACACACACACACACACACACACACACACACACACACACACACACACCCTTCAGCCTTTTTATATCAATAGACAGAAAAAGAAAGAGACAGCAACTGGCACAAACCTTTCTCTCACCACCTTGGCAGGCCACTGTCAGAATAAATGGAATGCAGTATGCTCAAAGTAATTAGCTGATCACTATATGTGTGTGCACCCATTCACTGAGATGGCAGCCAAAGAGGTGGTGAGAGGAGAGTATGTGCTAGTCATCCTTTTCTTCCGGGTTATATTCTTTCTTGGGACAGCATGTGCGGGGAGATGGGTGCTGGAAAGGGGTGGGGGTGTCTACAATTTTACCATGGTGATGTAGGGAAGAAGACTGGGATAACAAAACCTGGGATAACAAAAACCCAGGGGAAGAGTACACAATGGGGGGTGAGATACTAACAACAAAAATGGAAAGGGACCTGGGGGTAGTCATATCAGATGAAACTAAAGGTGGGCAAGCAATGTGAGAGGGCAGCAAGGAGGGCTGGGGGGATACTGGGTTGCATAGGAAGAGGCATCACCAGTAGAAAACAGGAAGTTATTATCCCTCTGTACAGACAGTTGGTGAGACCCCATTTGGAGTACTGCATGCAGTTCTGGAGACCTGATCTCTGCAAAGACATAGACAGGATGGAGGCTGTCAGAGGAGGGCAACTAAAATGGTGCAGGTCTGCACGGAAGACATAGAAGAGAGACTTAAGGAGCTGAATATGTATAGCCTCGAGGAAGGAGGAGGGTGACATGATGGGAAACTTTCAAGTACCTCCAGCGGATCAAAACACAGTCAAGAGGTAGCATCTTTCAAAAAAGAGGTGTGCAAGAACAAGGGGCACAATTTGAAGATAGAAGGGGTGGCTCAGAGGTAATTTAAGGAAGTATTTTTCACAGAGAGTTGTGGATGCATGGAGCGGCCTTCGGAGGAGGTTGTGGAGTCAAAAACAGTGGTGGAATTCAAGCATGCATGGGACAGTCATAAGGCAATTCTAGGGGGTGGGGGTAGGAAGAAGTAGGCTGCTGGTTAACTAGGATCTGCAGCTTATCCAGTAGGTAGGGCAATGGGCAGACTGGGTTGGCCAAGCGGTCCTTATCTGCCATCAAAATCTATGTTTCTATGTATGTTTCTATTGAGTGTTGTGAGTGAGTGGGGGAAAGGGAAGTGTTCTTTCTTGCCAAGGCAAGGAGAGAAAGGGTGGTGGTGTGGGTGTTGACTGCCACAGAGGTGTGGGGAAGTAGGATTCTCTTATACCCACAGGGTAGGGTGGGGGAGCATGATGATATAAGGTGCTTCCAGACGTTTGGAGAGAGAAAAATGTTTTATTTGGTAAATCAATCAATCAATCAATAAATAAATGGAAATTCACACTGCAAATTACACATAAAGTGGCAACTTTGTTACAGTTATGTGTCTCAAGAAGTTTAGCACTTTGACCAGAGAAGTGCTGCTATGCATACTGTAGTTGTGTAAAATAATTAAAAAAATAAGTGTTTGCATGCAAATAAACAGATGACCTACAACTTTGTGTGACTCCACCCTTTTCACTAGCCCAGTTCAATAAAGTTAACCCCCCACTTTCTCCTCACTGCACCCACACCTCTCTCCCCCCACCCATCACTGTTATGGTAAAGTTAGTATTCATCTTGTGATATAAATTTATTTATAATCATGTTTATTACATGCATAGTACTCTGCTCTGGACCCCCACCCTAACCAAACTGAACAACCATATCCCCACCCCACCACCTTTTGACACCCCCGCCCTTCTATGTCGTATGTCCACTCTGTGTTACCTGTAAAGAAACAAAACTGCCCTCATTTGCACCACATACATCAGGCAGGAAGACCCTGAAGGTCTGCTAGGACTGCATCAGTTTTCATACATTTGACATAGGGTGGTGGGCCAGGAGGTCATCTAGTTTTATGTGTGCAGCACCAGTGAGGTACAGTTTCTCCCTTTACAGGTAGTACCGAGTTGTCACTGAACATTTGTATCATTACTGTTGGGAGGTGAATGAGTGAGTGAGTGAGTGAGTGGTGAGTGTTTACTTGAACTACTGGGTCGGGGTGGGAGCCTATGGTGGAGTACTCTGGCGTGCAATATACGTGATAAATTCATTAACATCACAAGAAGAATACTAACTTTGGGACCGGAGGGTGAGGTATGAGTGGTACAAGGAGGGTGGTAGATTAACTTTATTGAACTGAGCTGGTGAAAGGGGGTGGAATCACATAAAGACATGGATGCGGGTAAAACTCTCCCTCGTTGGTACCATACACATCAGACGAGAAGATCCTGAGGGTTTACTATAGGACTGCATAACTTTTTCATGTTTGCCATAGAATGGCAGGCCAGAGGGGTCAACCAGTTTTAGGTGTGCAGCACCAGTGAGGGGACAGTTTTCTCTACTTTACAGGTAGTGCAGAGTGGTCACTGAACATTGGATCATTTACTGTTCAGTTGTTGGGTGAGGGTGATAGATTGAGGGTATACTTGAACTACTGGGTCACGGTGAAAACCTATGGTGGAGTACTATGCATATAATATACGTGATAAATTCATTATTATCACAAGAAGAATACTAACTTTGGGACTGGGGGGGTGACTTATGGGCGCTACAAGAAGGGTGGTGGATTAACATTACTGAAATAAGTTGGTGGGAGAGGTGGAGTCACATAAAGACATGGATGCGGGTGGTTTATTTGTATAAAAACACTTTTCTAAAAGAACTTTGGGCAGAGAAGTTGAATCAAGTAGGGGAAAACTTTGTCCCACTACAGGTAGCATGAAATTTTCCAACTTGCCACCAACTTTGCCAGCAACGCTTTTACTAGTTTTGGCTGTACCAGTATACCTATAGTGACTGCATACAAGTCTTTCTGACATGCACTTTCCATGGGGATACCCATCCTTGCTGTGCTAGCCAGTTTAGGCTTTGGCCACAACAACTGGGAGAGAATCACTGGCCTCTCCGTCAGTAGCGGAGGCAGGTTTGGGAGCGTTTGGGAGCCGGGGGGGGGCATTCAGTTAATCATGGGATTCACAATGGGCACTAAACAGTGAATAAAGATGGTGGTGGGGCACCACTACTAACACTGGGGCAGCCAGGAGGGACACCCCCCCCCCAGCTCTGCCACTGCTCTCCATTTCTTTGCAGCTACTGTCCTTCAGTAGGATTTTTCATTTTATTTTATTCAAATTCCCTCAGGCCATTTCAGACACCTGCACCTTACTGTCAGACCCTTAACATCCCCATGGCCACTCCCTGCAGTTCCCTACTCCCCCTCCTAGTCCTCCTCTTCTGCCTCTCCATTACTCCCCCTCTCTCTCTCATCTCATCCTTCTGCCCCAATACCGATTCCTGCCTCCTCTGCAACATCACCATCCCAGCCTCTGTCTCCCCGCAATATTGCATCCTTCCCCAACTCCACCTTCCTTACCCATTCCGGGTTTCTCAAAAGCCCTCTCCTACATCTAGAAGCCATTCACAAGCTTTACTCCCCCATGCCCAATCCCCATGCTATACAGCAAGAGAGTAGCCTAAAGCACAAAAACAGTGGCTCCCATAAGCTCCTTCTACTCCTGCTCTTACTGTTGGCTGGTGATGTTGAACTAAACCCTGGCCCCAACTTCCTCATCCCCCCACCACCTTCGACACAATCAAGTGGACTGAGAATCTTCTATATCAATGTTCAAGCCTTCTTCCTAAAATGGACGAGCTAAAAGTATGGGTCATGCAATACTCCCCTGACATTTAATGCATATCTGAAACATGGCTATCCTCCTGTGTCACTGAAAATCAGCTGGTTCTTCCTGGTTTTTCCCTCCTCAGACAGGATCATGGTAAACGGGAGAGTCACTATTAACTCCTGCTCTTCCATCCTGTACTATTTTACATAATGAAGCTATTCCTCAGTGCCACAAGCTCCTTGTAACAAAACTCTTTTTCCTCATCCAAGCCACTCTTTGTTAGCATGCTCTATCCCTCCCCAAACTCCCCCTTCTTCCCTCGTTTCCTGCATTGCGGCTATCTCCTCACTTGCAGCATCTGGCGAACTCATCCTTCTTGGAGATTTTAATCTCGACAGGCAGTCACCATCATCGCTAAATGCTTGCCAGCAGATCGAAGCCTTAAACTTGATCCAATTAACCCACTCACCCTAACTCTTGCTTCTTTTTTTTTTTTATACTTTCTTTCTTTATATTTTCCAATTAGCTATACACACCCAAGGGATACATACATACTTATGTTGTTTATCTTAGTTCACATTGAATTAATTATATTTTTCCCAGTGTTCCATAGTATACCCTTAGTGGAGACATGAGATGCTTATATATATCTTTCAGGACCTTCCTAGAGAATGAGAAGGGTCAAAATGCTCTGGGTATTTAACATGGGGGCCTATTTACTAGAACATAAGGTTGCTGAATTACCAAGAGGAGCAATACTCCAGCCTCTCTTGAACTTATTTTATAGGATGGGTCCAAAATCCATTATGTGGAGTCATCTCCCTCCTTTCCCCTCAGTCAGGGATGAAATCTGGTCTCTCCTCAGATATATCATTACCCAACGTCTCCACAGAATCTCAAATTGTGTTACCCTCTTATTTATAGCTGCCGTTAGGGCTTCCATTCTATATATAGAAATCATAAGGTCATGCCATAGTTGTAGCAAGATAGGCAAAGGGAGAGCCAATGTTTGGTTATCACCTTTTTGAGCCATAAAAAGAAATCTTTAAAAATTTGCTTATGCTAGGACTCCTATATTCCTTTGGCAGATCCAAAAGAAATAACCTGTGGGGTAATCTGAAATCCAGAATCTATAATCTTTTTAGGGCCTGTTGTAGTTCCTGAAAGAAGAAAAAGCACTGGACAACTCCACATTATATGACCTAGAGCTGATGGGGAATGTCCACATTTTCTCCAGCATGCCATGTATTCAATCCCCCTATATTTCCCCTGGATTGCTGGTGTCCGAAAGTATCTAATAAAAATCTTCCACGAGAATTCTTTCCAACTATTTGCTGATAGGCCCCATTGCACCCTTCCCTGTGCCCAGGACCACAACCCCTCTGTAATCTGAATCCCCAAGTAATTCTCCCAGGCTTTTTTAATTGAGGTAACTGAGTCCCCTTTCCAGATAAGAAGAGATTGGTACAAAATGGAAATAATATGAGCCGTGGGGGGTCTCTTTCCACTGCTCTTTTAAGGATGCAGGCTATTTGTGGTAAGGAAAGATTATCTGCTCCCAATGAGACTGTAATTTCTTAATGTAATTTCTAATTTGAAAATATCGAAATCTATCTTGCCACGATATTCCATACCCATTTACCAAAGTTTGAAATTCCTTTATTTCATTGCCTTCCATAAAGAGCCAAATAAGATATAAACCATGCTCCTCCATCTCTTGAATCCTATATCCACTTAACAGGAGAAAAGGTATCCAGATATGGAACCGAAAACAGGAGACATCTCAATATTTAGCCTTCTTATCCCTAACATTCCAAACCACACATTTAAAGTTGATGCTGTGTAGGGATTACCTATAGTATGAGCTGCAGGGCCCTTCCCTTGTCTCAAAAGAACAGAGCCAAGATTTGCCAGTGCCCCTCCCCAATTCTAGTGATTTCCATCTGGCTATATATGTCTGGTCTAGCCAATACATTATTGTTCTGAGTTGTGCAGCCTGATGATATATTTTAAAATTTGGGAGAGATAATCCCCCTCCTCTCTTAGGTAATTGTAATACCGTAAGGCGTACTCTTGGTCTTTGAGATCCCCATAAAAACCGAGATATTCCTCTGCCAAGCATGTTAAAGTATGACTCTGGTACTAAAATGGGTATGGTTTGTGCCAAATATAAGAACCTGGGGAGGATTATCATTTTTATTGCTTCTACCCTCTGAGTCAGCGGAATAGGAACAGGGGCCCATCTATCTAATTCTCTTTTTATATCCTTCAGAATCGGGTAAAGTTAAGGGTAAAAGATGATCTGGTTCGAGCTCAGCTGAATACCTAAGTATTTAATACTTGTGAGATTCCATTTGAAGGAATTTCTTTAAGGTCTCTTCGAGGGTTATATTGTAATTTTAATATCTCCGTTTTGGTGAGATTTACTTTGTACCCTTCTTGACCAAATTCTGTCAGATGTGTCCAAAGTGGATCTAATGACTGTTCGGGTCCTTAAGATAGATCAACAGATCATCTGCGTGAGAAACTAATTTATGTGTTTCCTCCACTTCCCACCCTGGATTAGGTTATCTTGTCGAATCCCCTGGGCCAGTGGTTCTAGATATAGGGCAAATAGGAGAGGGGAAGCGGACATCCCTGTCTGGTACCTCAATATAGCCGAATTGGGGGGGGGAGACATTACCATTAATCTTCACATAAGCTTTTGGTTTCGAATATATGTTGGAAATACTTTTAATAAAAAGGTCAGAAAGTCCAAATTTCTTCAACACCATCCCCATGAAGCTCCATGCTACCTGGTCGAAGACCTTCTCAGCATCCAAGCTTAATAATAAACACAGATTCTTCGACCGGGCAGCATGGTACAACAAGTGTAATGATCTTTTAATATTGTCCTGGGCCTGTCTTCCCAAAACAAATCCAGTTTGGTCCTGATCAACCAGCTTTGGGAGAGCCACCTCCAACCTCTTGCCAGTATCGAGGTATATATTTTACAATCGATGTTAAGGACTGAGATAGGGTGGTAGAGAGCTACAGTATGTTATGTCCTTTCCAGGTTTAGGGATACTAGAAATAACTGCATAGTTCCATGTTTCGGGGAATACCTCCCCTACCTGCGCCTCTACACAGGTCTTCAAGAAGAGTTCTTTAAGTTCGGGCATAAAAAATTTGAAAAATTCCGGGGTAAATAAATCCGGGCCCGGAGATTTTTTAGTTTTCAGTTTCTTAATAGCCCTTTCCAGTTCTTGGGAAGTAATTGGGGCATCCAAGGTGTCTCTGGACTCCCCGGTCAGCTTGGGCAATTGTAACTTGTCCAGATAGGATTCTATTTGTGAGTTATCAGGGGTATGGTCTGATTTGTAGAGTTCTGAATAAAATTTCCTAAAGCCTATTCTGATATCCTCTGGTGTTTTCAGCCAGGCTCCGGATTTTGGATCACGAATCCGAGTAACTGTGGACCTAGCTGTCTGTTGCCTGAGACGATGTGCTAGAAGTCGGGATGCTCTGGGGCCTGTCTCATGGTATTTTTGTCTCAAGCGTTGTAATGCCTGTTCTGTTTTGACATCAATTATTTTTTGGATCTTTTGTTTAACCCCCTGCATATCCTTTATTGCTTCTTTGTCCCCATTAGCATGTCTCTTTTGTAAGGCCTGCAATTGGTTTTGCAATTCCTCCAACTGCCTGTTTGTTGCCGTTTGAAATCGATGCATATTTAATACATTCTCCCTGAATACCATCTTTATAGTATCCACAATACCACCTAGTAATTTCAGGTGCATCATTTTCCTGTCTAATTTGTGCTAGTCTTGCCTTGGCTTTTCCGTAAACTCCTTTACATTTAACATATAATTACTGAATTTCCATAATGTGGGTCCCTTCTGACTCTCCAAATTAACCTCAAGTGTAATTGCGAGTGGTCGGAAATAACAGATGGAATATGGGTACAGCTCTCTACCTGACTCTGATGTTCCCCCGAAATCAATAGGTAGTCAATTCTAGCATACGACCCGTGTGGGTAAGAGTAGTGTGTATATTCCCTAGTCCCCTTATTATGTAACCTCCAGGCATCCACCCAAAAGGCCTCCTTCAGGTGGTCTCTAATAACTCTGCTCGTAGGGTTCTGTCGAAAAGACCGGGCTTTAGGAGTGTCCCCCTGTTCCCAAACCTGGTTAAGATCTCCTCCTATTACCAGTAGACCCTTATGTATCTCAGTGATTTTATTTAGAAGGAATCTTAGGATTTCTTTATTTGAACTTGGGGGGACATATAAAGATGCCAAAGTAATAGGTTCACCTGCTAAATTTCCCGTCAAGATGGCTAGACGGCCCTCAGGATCTATATAACTGCCTGTTCTTTGGAACTGAACTCCCTGAGCGACTAAGATGGCAGCACCCCTTCTTTTCCTCTATCAAATGAGGCTGCTGTGACTTGTTCATACCCAAACCTACCTAGCTTCTGATGTTCAACTTTACTGAGGTCGTTTCCTGTAGCAACACAAAGAAGGGCTTTGTCTTTTAATAATAGACATGACCTTATATCTCTTTACGGATTATTTAGTCCATTAACATTGTGTGAAATTATATTTAAAATATTATTGTTCTTATCCCCATTATAACATAGAAAGATATGCCTCTGTTTATATGTCACTTTATTTCTACTTGCTTTTGCCTCTCCTCCCTCCCTCCCTCAACCCCCTTCTCGGGTCCTTCCCTTCCTCTAGTTCCACTTTCCCCATGTTGTAGTTCAGCTTTTAGTCTCTGGTATTTAAACTTAATAAGCTATGTGAACAGTCATATTTGTCATTGTTTCATACAACCACTCATACCATTCCCAACACTCTTCAAAACATAAACCAATAAACCCTTTTGGATAGGTGCCAACTGAGCGTTCCTCTCCCAAAAGAATAACTATTACATATTGACTGTAAGGTGAAGAACATGAATATAGTTCCCAACAAGTTCGAGTCTTTGAACTCTGTGGAGGAGAAAAAGGGGCCAACATATTGACTGTTCCTCCTGGATCATATTGTTAAGCGGTCCATGCCCCCTTAGGGGGCTATCCGTCTCCTGTAGTGACTCTGAAGGGTGGTTCAACGTCATGGCTATGACTCCCTTCAAGAGGATCCATGATATAACTATGAGCCCCACAGGACAGCAAAGCTGCAGCATGAAGGTTATAATTAACTCACCCCTCTCCCCCAAACAGCAATTTAATAATAAAGCTGTGATCTCAGATAAATCGGGTATATGCATATGCCCTATCCCGGTTTGGCTCAGTGGAATATCTTTAACTTTAATCCATTGAGATCTATGCTTAGTAATGTTAAGATCTCTTGTTTCATTTCCTGGGAAAAAATAAAAACATTTTTCTTTAGCCACAAGGGGGCGTCTATAATATACAATATCATGACAACAGAGCCCAATCACTAATTGTATGTAGTGGCTACACGTAACTGTAACATAACTTTCTAATTTTAAAGGCTCAAATCAGGTAAACATTCCTCACTCCCTGATTAATAACAACTTCCCAGGAAGGAATCTCCGAAAACTCAGTACATAGAGACCTATCACAAGTCATATTCCCAGGCCTACAGTGGCTCATTCCAAAGTCAGCAATTAGCCACATATGGGGAAATCCCACAAACCTGTTCCATATCATTCCAGTTTCAGCTTCAAGTATCTCCTTCTTTCTCCAGAACTTCCCCTCCTACAGTAGATACGTGTGTGAGCCTGCTTAGCATGTTTTTGATGTCCTGTAGAGTTGAGTGCGCAGACTTCCCCTCTCGCATGGTGTTTTGGGTTCCCTCTAATCGCTATGTACTCCGTGGTCTGGTCGGTTGGTCTGCACATCAAGGGAACTCTGGAATATCATGCCCTTTCATTTTCATCGCCTGTAGTGCCTCTTTGGATGTACAGTACAGCTCGACCCCAGATTCCCAGTGGACCCTGGAGGGAGGGGTAAGGTGTCTGAAATCTAATCCCCAGCTCTTTCAATTTTCTCATGATAGGGGCATAAGAAAAGCACTGTTGCTGTATCATAGGAGGGTAATCTTGATCAAGAACAGTCTAACCCATTATATTTCCTTGACCCTGCTTCCACGCCGCACGGGATTGTCTCTTTCTCACGAAAACTTGCAAACTTAGCAATTATGGATCGAGGCCTAGACAATTTTGATGTGGGTCTAGGCACTAGTGCTCTGTGCGCCTGTTCAATCCTAAAGATAAACCCTTGTGGTAAATCCAGCACATGGTAAAAGATCCTCCAGGAAGTCATGTGCATTTAGCCAACCTCTGCAGATTAAGAACACCATATATTCTCAGATTGTCCCACCTTGATGTTCCAAATCCAAACATTTAGCTGATGTAGCCTCTTGCTGCTGTGTTAAAATCTCCATGGCTCTGGAAATATGTATGAGGTCATCTTCTACTGTCGAAATCGTTCCTCCGCATTAACCATCCTAGACTCCAGTCCTTTCAGGTCGAATGGAGCTTGTTAAATTCGACTTTGTTTCAGATCGAAACAGTTTTATTTCGGATAGAGAGTTCCAAATCATGATCGTGAGGAGTTTCCATTTCTGCCTCAGTATCTTCTCCGCCATACTGTCTGGTGATTTTCTTCCACAGATAGGTGAGCTTGCTGAATCCAATCCGAGGCGATCAGGATTGTGTTTTAAATTTTAGTTTGAGATCTTTTCACCTTTGAGGCTCCACTGTTAGCTTTATTCATATTTAGGCGAATCTCCCTGTTCTAAATTGAGTGGAGTCGCTGTTTTGCTACTTAAGGGGAAGCTCTTGATTAGGCAGCCATCAAGCATGGTGACATCACCGGAAGTCTCAACCCTTGTTCTTGACTGACTTCCTGCTCGACTGGGGTACTCTCTTCCCATCCCCATCGTATCTGCTCCGCTGGTATATTACCTGATGCGCTCAGTGACCACTGCCCTACCTTCTGCATCAGGAAACTCCACTCTCTCCCAACCCTCCCAGATACATTCAAGATCAACACTTCAGGTCCCTTGACTCCAGCAAACTTCTTCAAGACCTGGCCTCGGCCAACTGGTCTCCTGTCCTCTCCTCCACCTCCATGGATGCTGCCCTCTTTTACTTTACTTCAACCTAAGGGTGTGGGGTACCTGTGCCCCTCTAAAATCCATCAGAATTAAACGATCCCACCACCCTTGGATGACTCCTGATATTCTGTCCATGTGTAAATCCTGTGATCTATTGTGGCATCTATTTAAGATCTCACAGAGCCCAGATGACCACCAGACCTATGGAACCCTCGGCAACTATTGTACGAACCTCCCCCCTCGACCCACCAATTTCTACCTAGAACTGGTTTCAACCTCTGAAGTCTATAGAGCCCTCATCTCCCCAAATCCCTCAAAATCTAGTCCTAATGGCTTGCACCCAAAGCTCCTCAAAATCTCTGCCCCCTCAATTGTCATCCCCTAACCTTTATTCTTAACCTCTCCTTCCTCCTCCTCCGCCTCCTCCTCTATTGTCCCAGCAGCTTGGAAGACCGCAACAGTACTCCCCCTTTTCAAAGGAGGGGACACAGCTGCCTCTGGCAACTGCTGCCCCATTTCACTTCTCCCTTCACTTGCCAAAGTCCAAGAGTCCCTGGTCCTCTCCAGGTTAAATGAGTTCCTACAAGCTGCCAACACACTGTCCCCTTTTCAATCAGGCTTCAGAACGAACCACTCTACCACCACTTCCCTCTTACATTTTACAGACGCTATCCACTCGGCCAAGGACCAAGGCTTCATCACCTCAGTCATTTTCCTTGATTTAGCCAAGGCCTTTGACTCGGTATCACACCCCCCTCCTCCTCCTAAACAAACTAAGTGACTCTGGCCTTTCACCTTCTGCAGTGTCCTGGTTCAGTTCCTATTTAACTGGCGCTCCCAATCGGTACAGATCAGTAACATCCTATCCTCTTCCCTCCCCATCCTAGCAGGTGTCCCCCAAGGCTCGATCCTCGGTCCTCTCCTGTTTTCCTTGTTCATAAACAATCTCCCCTCTGTTTGCACCCATACCAGCATCCAGATGTATGCAGACGATACAGTCCTGTTCCTCTCTGGCTCATATACCTCAGCCATTCAACCTCCTCTACAAGATGACGTCATGGCAGTTACCTCTTGGCGCAATGCAAACAATCTCAAACTAAACACCAAAAAAACTGTTGCAATGACTTTTGGTACCAGGCAAAAACTCGCCAGAACTCAAACTCTACCCTCCTTCCTCTCTGATGTGGACATTCCCCTCAAGAACATCCCTGTTTTCAAGTACCTTGGGGTCTGGCTTGATCCCTCACTCAATTTCTCATCCCACTTCAATGACCTACATTCAAAACTGTGTCCTAAGTTGAGGCTGCTCTATCGCCACAAAGCTAGCCTCTCCCTCCCTGTCAGATGTGACTTTGCGATCAAATGGATCATCCCCACCTTCGACTACACTGACATGGTCTACAGTGTGGCCCCTGCAACCTCCCTTGCCAAACTTGACGTCCTCTACCACACTTTCTGTCAGTTCGCCACAAACTCCCCCTGACTAACCACCACTGTGATCTCTATTCTTCTCTATCCCTCCAATCCCTCTCCCAGAGTTGCTTTTTGCACTGCTCCACCCTCATTTCCAAATTCTGGTTCAGAACTCTCCCACCTTACCTCACATCCCTCCTCAAACCTGCCACCCCTTTCCTGTACAACTCATGTTCAATTGATGCCCATTCCTTTGCACTCCCACAAGTCCGCACCTCACCTGGTCAGCTGGCCTTCTCTTACAAGCTTCCTTCCCTCTGGAATAGCATCCTTCCCACCCGCCTCACCCCTCCTTTCCTGCCCTCAAGAGACCACTCAGACCAACTCCAACTTCATCCTGCACCTGTTCACATCACTAATAAACCGTCTCCTTCCTTTCCTCTCTTCTCTCCTCTCTCTCTCCCGTACCCCTCTCTTTCTCCGTAGCCCTCCTACCTGTGACAATCTACTCCCCATAGCTCATAAACTCATTACTGAGTTTCTATATCACATTATTATGATGTAAATACTATTGTAGAATATTGTATATTACTGTACTCCTAGATGCAAATCAATGTAACCATCTATGTGAGATGATTGTTTCTATTATCTATCCTCTGCTGTATGTCTCTCTGTACCCCCTCCCCGGGTCATACTTGGAAACGAGCTTCACTCATGGTACCTTTCCCAGTTATCACATTTTAAATAAATCAATCCTTGGGCAAGCTGGAGGTGGCTGATCAACACACTCAAAAGTAGTGCACCATTCACTGGAAAATGTTCTGGTTTCCATCTGGAACACTTATTGTTACATGCTAGCAAGAAGTGAGCTGGCTTATGCCAACAAGCCTTAAAAAGGGTGAGGTACCTCTCCCACCCAAAAAAAGACCTGTGAGTCTTACCTCAGTGCTTGAAAAAATGTTTGACTAAATCATAAAATATTTGGTGGCCTCAATGTGCAATTACTGCCACTTGTACAGTAAAAGTCATCCATGCAATGAAAACGGTTATTACAGTTCAATAACACAGCTCTGCGTCTTCGGTGTGCAATTACTGTGCTTTATACTGTGAAAAGTCATCCATGTGATGAAAACGGTATTAGATTACAGTTCAGTGGCACAGATCTGCAACTTCAATGTGCAATTACTGTACTTTGTACAGTGAAAGTCAGCCATGTGAAAATGGTACTAGATTACAGTTCAGCAGCACAGGCCTATAACTTCAATGTGCAGTTACTGTGCTTTGTACAGCAAAAGCCATCCATGTGATGAAAATGGTATTAGATTATAGTTCAGTGGCACAGTTCTGTGACTTCAATGTGCAATTACTGCACTTTATACAGTAAACGTCGTTCATGTGAAACTGGTATTATATTGAAGTTCAGTGACACAGGTCTATGAATTCAGTATGCAATTACTGTACTTTGTAAAGAAAAAGTTATTCATGTGAAAATGGTATTACAGTTCAAGGGCATTGTCTGTGATTTCAGTGTGCAATTACTGAACTTTATACTGTAAAAGCCATCCATGTGAAAATGGTATTAGATTACAGTCAGGGCCTCTAGTGCTCTCTGGCTGCATTTTCTGATTTCTGCAGCAGGGCTCCTAGGCTTCTGTGGCAGCACTTTCTGATTTCTGTGACATGATTTATTCATTTTTGTGACATAATGCTGTCCTGCCATTGGCTAAAATATGATGTGATGTCACTGATGACATCACATGGCAAGCATAGAGGAGGGGCTTCAGGATAATCAAGATGGGTAAGGGAGCCTGACTCTATGGAAAAACAGTATAGTTGAATGAAAATTCACCAAAAACAATGAATTTTACAGCACTATATATATTCTATGCATGATGCAAAAAATTCTACAGAAAATTCCACAACCGTGGAATTGCAGAATTCCAGGGGCCTTGATTACAGTTCAACAGTACAGGTCTCGACTTCTATGTGCAATTATTGCACTTTGTGTAGTGAAAGTCATCCTTTTGAAAATGGTATTACAGTTCAATGGCATAGTTCTGTGATTTCAGCGTGCAATTACTGCACTTTCTACTGCAAAAACTTATCTTAGTCAGCCTGACAGCACAGCGGCAGGGCTACTGTTGTGACCTCAGTAACCCGTTTCAGGAAAAAGCTTGGATCTTCAGAGGGCTGGCCAGGGAGAAGGCTTGAACATCCCAGAGGACACTCTTTCCTCCTGTTAGAGAATGTCACTGCTTTTACTGCAGTGCTGCAACTTAGGTGACCACAGGTGACAGCACAGCATTAGTCAGAATGGGAGGGCATCAGCCATGCACGGACTGGCACACCATCATGTGCGCCATCACACTGTGCCGCCTAGCACGACAACATCCTAAAGGGATTTGAAAACATGGAAAATGGCCCCAGAACCCACAATGAGGATTCCCAGTATATCTGGACCTCGCACCACACCAGCGACACCTCCCGATGATGAAGAAGAGTCAGGGCTATATTCCCACTGCCCTATCCCAGTCTAGAGGGTTAGCCATGGCTAAGTGAAGTATGGCAATCACAGGCAGAAGTGCAAGGGGTTGGGTGTGCCTTGGGAGCTCCTGAAGGAGATAGGTGATGGAGACAGGATGGTGGCATCCACAGAAAGTAAAACACCCAAAAGGAAAAAGTCACCAATGTTAAATGCTTCATACAGGAAAAAAATCAGCCATGAGAAAATGGTATTAGATTACAGTTAAATGGCACAGTGTTGGGACTTCATTTTTTCGGTGAAGTTGCGATGTGACAACTGTAGCTTTCACTAAACATTTGCACTGCTCTCCCCCGTTAACCAAACCTGCTCGTACATCCACAGTCAATACATCCTGTTTGTATATACTGTGTCTTTCTTGATGTTTTTGTTAGTGAGACCAGCTGCTTCCTATCCGAGATGCTTGCAGTAAGGGCATGAGTACACATTCCTTGAAAACAGAGGAATCCATGACAGATGTAACAGCAGATGTCTCAGTATTATGGTGCCTTGGCAGGAGGTATAGTAACACAGTATCATAGTAAACAAGCACTGTGATGACAGAAGGGATTAAGGGTCCACCTTGTCCCCCCTCTCCTGCTGCACTTTAGTGACTGTACTCAATGTGAGTAAGCAAAATAGCAACCTAGTATTGTAATAATGGAAGGGATTTTGAATCCATGCTGCCACCCCCAACTGCACTGCTGTGACTATATCCAATGTTAGAATGAAACACAGAAACATAGTACTGTGATGACGAAAGGGACTTAGTGCTCATCTTCTTCACCTCTCCTCCTGTATGGCAGTAACTGTATCCAGTTTGAATAGTTTGAAGTGCAACTAAGATGGCACAGGGTTTGCACCACAAGACTTATGAGAAAAGATTAAGGGACCTCAATATGTACTCACTGGAGGAGAGGCGGGAGAGCGGGGGCATGAAACAAACATTCAAGTACCTCAGGAGCATAAACAGGATGGGGGGGGGATCTTCCAATACAGAAGGAGTACAAGAACTAAGGGGCTAGACATGAAATTGGACAGTGGCAGATTAAGAGGGAATGTGAGGACGTTTTTCTTCATTGAGAGGGTGGTGGACACATGTAATGATCTGCCACAGGAGGTGGTGGGAACAAGCACTGTGGTTGGATTTAAACATGCATGGGGCAGGCATAGGAGAACGACAGAGGTTAAGTGGGGGTAGCAAGTCTTGTACCTCATGTGCCATTTTAATGATGTTCATGATGCCTACGATGTTTTTCTTTTTTCACTGTTATCTTAATTTGTACTTATTGTATTGTATTTGTAGTGCTCTGTTTTGTCCCTAACTTGGAACCTTTGAAAATGAGTATTTGACTCAAAGGTATTAATCGCAATCGAAAAAAATAAATAAATAAAAGGTTCAAAAGCTGTAATTAAGTGCAGGACTTACGGGCAGACTGGATGGGCCTAGCAGTCCTTATCTGCCGACAGTTTCTATGTTTCTGTGTTTCTATGAATATGGACACACATCCAAGCTTCACTGACATGTTACCCCTACTCATGCTGTGTAACCTTCAATGCTATTTTCCCTCAGGAATCTGTCTAGTGCTAGCTTCCACAACCTCACCAGGTTGGCTATGCAATATACTAAACACCCTCTATGCAAAGAAATGCTTTCTAATGTTTGCCCTTATTCTGCACCCCCCCCCCCAATTTGAGGGCATGCCTTCAAGGTCTGCTTGCACTCATCAATTTAAAAAAAATCTGTGTGTACCCCACCCTGTCTATCCCCTTTAGTATGTGGAAAACCATGATCATGTTCCCGCTCAACCTTTTCCTTTCTAGACTAAACAGTTTAAGTATGTGCTAGACAACATAGTTTGAGCATGTGCTATGTGTCCTTGTAGCTTCTGCCTCCAAAGCCACAAATCAGCTGGGTCGCACAGGCTGAACCCTTTCAGTACAGCAAAATAAAAGTGCCATGTTTCCATACCCTAATTTGCACAGTACAATTTTACATGGGGGTTTTGGCACCATACCTCTCAACTGGCGTTATTTTCACGGAGGTCCCTGATTTTGCCTCAGAAATGTCTTCTGTCCCTCCTAAATGTGGCATTTCTGTCACTGAAGAGTAGGGATTTGAATCACAAAATAATGCAAACCATTGGTGTTACAGTCTAGTTCTCATTAAGAAAATGCTATTCATACTAAGAAGCATGTTGTACATAGCTTCCGAACTAATACTACTATTTTTCAGATGTGTCTCTGATTTTGGTCATTTGTCCTGATCATTTTAAGCCTTGTCCCTGATTTGTGATGAGGGAGGTTGAGAGGTATGTTTGGCACATGTAGGAGTTTTGGCACATAAGTGTACTGCTGCTACATGTAATCATAAAACTAATTCTTAACATATGAACATACGAAAGGAGCCAGCAGATACAGGCCATGAAGGTCTATCTTGTCTGCTCTATTACGCAGCTGTGGTTTACACCTGAGCTGCCTCTCACCTTTCCCCCATGTCCATTTCTTCTTCCAAATGAGTTTCCCCCTTGGATTGAGTCTCCTCCGGTAATTATTCTGTCCTTGACTCTATCCCATCACTTCTTAAAGCTGTCCACTGTATTCTGTGAGACCAGCTACTCTTGGGAGTCTGTTCCACTTTGCCACCATCCTCTCCATGAAGTAGTTCCTCCTCAATTCCCTCCTGAACCTGCCCCCCTCCAGTCTCATGCTGCGTCCCCTAGTGACCCCCTCTCTTTTCAGCCTGAGCATGTGGTCTGCGTTCCCCCATTTAGGCCCTTTAAATATGTAAAGGTCTTCATCATGTCGCCCCTGTCCATTCTGTCCTCCAAGGAGTACATGTTGAGCTTCCCTACACTTTCCTCATATGGCCTCCCTCCCATGCCCCTTATCATTTTGGTCACCCTTCTCTGGACCCTCTCCAGGAGTCCGATGTCCCTCTTTAGATAGGGTTGCCAGAACTGCACACAGTACTACAAAAGTGGCCTCACCAGTGATCTGTACAATGGTAGGATAACTTCTTTGTTTCTGGAGGTGATCCCGGTGGGACCGGTCCTTTTTAATGTCTTTATAAGTGACATTGCAGAGGAACTGGAAGGAAAAGTATGTCTCTTTGCAAACGACACAAAGATCTGCAACAGGGTTGATACACAAGATGGAGTGGAAAGGATGAGAAGGGACTTGGCAAGGTTGGAGGAATGGTCAAATGTACGGCAGCTCAGATTCAATGCAAATGTGCAAGGTAATGCACATGGGAAACAAAAACCCAGGGGAAGAGTACACAATGGGGGGTGAGATACTGACAACAGTAAAAATGGAAAGGGACCTGGAGGTAATTATATCAGATGACCTAAAGGTGGGCAAGCAATGTGAGAAGGCAGTAAGGAAGGCTGGGGATACTGGGATGCATAGGAAGAGGCATCAATAGTAGAAAACAGGAACTTGTTATCCTCTGTACAGACAGTTGGTGAGACCCCATCTGAGTACTATGTGCAGTTCTGGAGACCCCATCTCAGAAAGACATAGACAGAGTGGAGGCTGTCCAGAGGAGGGCAACCAAAATAGTGCAGGGTCTGCACCAGAAGACATATGAAGAAAGACTAAAGGAGTTTAATATGTATACCCTTGAGGAAAGAAGGAGAGAGGTGACATGATAGAAACTTTCAAGTACCTCAAGGGAATCAATAAAGTCCAAGAGGGTAGCATCTTTCAGAAAAAGAGATGCGCAAGAACAAGAGGCACAATTTGAAGACAGAGGGGAACGGCTCTGAGGTAATGTGAGGAAGTATTTTTTCACAGAGAAGGTTGTGGATGTATGGAACAGCCTCCCTGAGGAGGTCGTGGAGTCAAGAACAGTGGGGGAATTCAAGAATGCATGGGACAGACATAAGGCAGTCCTAGTGGGGGTAGGAGGAAGTAAGCTGTTGGTTAACTAGGACCTGCAGCTTATCTGTTGGGTAGGAAAATGGGCAGACTAGGTGGGCCAAGCGGTCCTTATCTGCCGTCAAATTCTATGTTTCTGTCAATACACCCCAACATTTTGTTCACCTTGGCTGCCGCCCTCCTGCACTGCTCTGAGTGATTCAACTTTTCTGTTACTATTATACCCAGATCCTTTCTTCTTGAGAGACTTTAACCCCCAAGTGGTAGCTGTGCCTAGGGTTCTTTGACCTGAAGTGCATGATCTTACAGTTTTGCTTGGAATCCCGGACTGCGAGCCCTTGACCATTTCTCTAAGTATCCAAATCCCTTTGGAGAACTCTCTCTTCCTCTACACCATCTACTACTGCACCAATTTTAGTGTCACCTGTGAACAAGTTCATTTTGCTCTCCATCCTCCTGTTATATCAGCAATGAAGATGTTAAAGGCTTAGGTCCTAGGGATGGAGCTCTGGGGACTCCACTGATGACTGTTCGGGGTTCTGAGAGCCCCCAACCTCTGATGCCTGCTACCCAGCCAGTTTCCTATCCATTGAACCAATTTTTCACCTGCTCCCAGGGTCGAAGGCTTTGCTGAAGTCCAAGTATAGGACATCAACTGCGTGCCACCCCATCCAATGCCCTAGTCACCCAGTCGAGGAAGTCGACCAGGTTAGTCTGACAGGACCTCCCATGGAGGAACTCATGCTGATGTTCATCCTGCAGCCCATTCTCCTGCATGAATGCCACCAGCCTTTCCTTCACAAGCAAGCATTTGTCAATGCCAGATGTTCACCACTGGTGTAGAAGCCCTGGGGTACTAGATGCATTGTGGTGCAATTAGTGGTTTATGTATTACCAAAGCTAGGAGCCTATGTTTGTACATTTCAATGCAGGCTCATAACTTTGTTTTTTTGAAATATTATTGCCTCAAATTGTCAGCATAGCCTGCTTATGACCTTATCTCATAATCAAATGCTGAGAAAATTTTCAACTCCTGCCTGAAAGGTGATTTTGCACAGCGACTGCAAAATAGCCTTTCAGGGCACAAAAACACATTTTGACCAGGTTTTGAAAAATGAGAGGTGTCACACTTATGAGACGCTGTAAAGAAATGGCTATGTTGAAAATTTGGGGTAAAAATATTAAAAATTACCAAAGTTACGAGCCTGCATTCACAAAATTCAATGTAGGCTCATAACTTTGTTGTTTTATAATATTTTACACCAAGTTTTCAACATAACCTTCTTAAGGACCCCACCTAATGAACAAGTGTAGAGAAAATGTTCAACTCCTTGTCCAAAGGTGATTTTGCACAGCAACCAAGAAATCACCTTTGGGACAAATTTGCCTAATTTCACTGCCATTGTTCATGAGGTTGAGTCCCAAAAGGCATGTTGAAATTCTGGGGCAAAAATATGCACACATGGCCAAATTATGCCACTAAATTCAAACCACCACTGAAATACATTAGTACATACCTGATTCCCTCAGTTCATGATTCGACTTTGAAGAGAGAAGACATCTCTGTGGTCCACAGAGGATTATGGCGTGGACCCTGGTGGGTAAGTAAGGGCTTGGGTGGGGGTGGGGTGGGTGCTGAGTGGCAGGGTCAGGTGAGGGGGTATAATGATGCAACAGACATTGATGGACATTTCCTTTGTTAGTAGCTGAAAAAACGATGAAGGGTGGTTTTCATTATTTCAGATGGCGACAGGATGCTGGGGATTGGGCATCCCCAGTGTCAGTGTTAAGTTTGTGGGGGAGGTGTGGGATGGTGGGTGCAGAGAGAGAGGGTCAGGTGGGTGGGACAGTTAAAAGGGCAGCAGCAATATCTACGAGACTTCTGGTGCTTCAGCACTGACAGCGACACTGGGAGTTGGGTGCCACACAGGGTCAGTGTTATGTTTGGGGAGGGGTGCTAAGAGGATGGCCGGGTGGGCAGGACAGTTACAGGGGTGGCGCCTTGGAACTGCTTCAGCGCCATTTAGAGATGTGACCTGACCATGGGGTACTGCTTTCAGGTGGAGACACTGGGGTATTGGGTACCCCAGTGTCAGTGTTATGTATATGGGGGGTACTGAGAGGGAGGATCGGGTGCAGGGGACAGTCACGGGGTACCACTAACAGACATCGATGGACACCTTTCTTTGTTACAGCTGGCGTGAGCCCCTGGATGTTTGAAATTCCAGACTGATCATGACAGATCAACTCTGGCTGCTGGGTGGCAAAAGGAAAGAGCCAATCCATGCTTCGGTCAAGTTTTTCTTTTCAAGTACATGAGGTCTTTGCCAGGCAAGCCAAAACTCTGTCATGATTGATGTAGCACCGTCGCACCCCTAAAACACTGCTCTGCATTGGATGAACAGTGTCACACCTCTCAAAAGCCAGCTACCATAGCAAGATGTTCACTGTGCACACACATGCATGGCAAACATAAAAATGCCATGCTTGACATGTGCCAGCTGCACCTTGCTGCAACTATTTAAGCAATAATGCATGACAGGGCATGTGTCGTGCTGGGATAACGTGATGTCTAGGGTGGCTGTACACGTGGCCATAGGTCAACTGCATCAAACACCAGAGAAGTTACATTATCCCAGTGACACACACCTTGGAGTGCATTACAGCAATTATAAAGGATTGCTTATTACAAAAAAGAAGAAGAAAAGAAAAAAAGATTTTTTAAAATGCATTGTTTGTTGCTTTCTGAACAGGTGTCATGTTGTGCTGGGATAACATCACTGCTGAAAGTCAGCACTGACCAATCAAAGCACAGGGATTATTCTTTCCACTTTATAATTCCATTTTTGTAATTTATTTATCCAAGGTAACCCAGCTGAGATGCAGCATCTCATTGTCAGTGGGGTCCTGCTTCTATGCATTTCCGCAGCCAAATAGACAGAAGCACAGGGAAATGGTTTGCTCAAGGCACTCTGTGAGCCAAACGCTGTGGCAGGACTGGAACCCTGAGAGCGCCTGAGGTGAATTAAATGGCTTTTAAAGGGGCGCTGTTGTACAGTGACAAGATGGATGTTTAGGAAAATGCTCCATACCATGAGGCCTTTAAAACTCACACAAGTAACGTCGACTCCAAGCCCCAAAATTAAAACATTTTCAGGATGGCAACAAAGATAATTTTGGGTAAAGCAGCAGGAGTGATGGGCTAAATGAAGTCCCGTGTAAACACAACAGGTCCCATGACAGTTCAGCACCCAGCTCACCAGATGCAGAGCTGCTAGCCGGTTCTCAGGCCACAGTCTTAAAAGAGCTCCAGAGCTTGAACAGCGCTGTCCAGTTGATGTCTGGGAAGGTTATGGCAATTAAAAGTACTGTGCTAACAATCCCATCCATCCTAGACAAGACTGACAAAAGATTTTGGGAGATGGAAGACCGAGGGCGGGAGGTAGAAGACAGGCTGAATGTGCTGGAGGGCCAGAGTTATGATCACGAGTGAGAACTAAGCAAGCTGCAGAAAAAGCTGCCTTGGGGAAGTGTACTTAGCTCAAGAAATAACGCAGCTGCGCTAATACCTAACGTAACCCCCTTATAGGACTACATCATCCAACTCACCGCCCATCCCTCCTCTCCCATCCCCCTATACCTACCCCTTATCTGCCACCCTCCAACTCCCTATGCTCCTGCTCAATTCTGACAATGCTACACTCGTAGCAGCTGTTTACCTGTTTCTAGATCGAATGAAGGTCATGTTGTTGAAATTTATTTGCGTCTTTGACAACCGACTAAGTGGACTGATCCATAAGGACCCATTTAAGTCATGCTTGTCCAAATCATTGTATTGCTTGTGACTCATCCAAATACTGCTCTGAAATGTATGATGTGGAACCTTTGTAAATGAGCCCTGGCTCAAAGGTGTATCTCTGAAATATTAATAAAGATAAAGACAAAAGTGATGGACTTAGAGACATATAGCTATAGAAACAATATTCAGCTCACTGGTTTTGCAGAAAAGCGCTGAAGTGGATAGCGCTATAATTTTCTGACAAATAGTCCTTCCTCAGAGTATAGAGCTACAGTGTGAGGCCCCCATAGAATGTGAGAGGGCACATTAAAACTTTACAAGCCAAGGGTGGGAAACTGAAAGCAGTCGTCTGCCACTTACTGTGGTTCCAGGATACAGAAAAGCTGATGCAACAGACTGGGGAAAAGAAAACCTTCATGTGAGATGGGACCAGAATATCAATTCTTTATGATCTGCCAAAAGAAGTGACTGGTGCCTTCAAGTTATCTGAACCCAAAAAAGAAGCACTGAGAAAAGCAGGTCTACAATATGGCATGGAGTACCCTGCAGTTCTAGCAGGGACACAAAGAATGCAAATCAGCAGCAGAGGCCATAGACTTTGTTAAAATTTTATGGACAAGGAGACCCCGGCCATTCAGCAGACAAGACTGTGGGAGCAACCAAGGTTCGCTGGAGCAACAGCCGTGAGTGAGCGGAGAGAGAGATACTCCACAGCTTCAGGATCTTTAGGTCAACATGAGTACTGAAACACTGCAAACAAGAACTAACTGGTGTGGGACAGAGTACATACTGCCTCGATAATTTTCTTGGGTAACTTAATGTAATTCATGAGATGCTGGATAGAACACCCATGGCCCAGTTTGTTTACTGGAGGCTCACTTTTAATCCCATGGAGCGCTACAGGCTGCTTTCCCTTTTATTACTGCATCACAGCTACAGAGGCAGGCAGGCCATGTGGCAGAGACTGTAAGTAAACCACCCAATTAGAACTGCAGAGTGAATTACACTTTTTGAAGACAACACCTGTACAATTTAATTGAGCAGCACATACACTGGTAATGGCACAGCAGCTCTGCAAAGGGGCAGTAAGTGATAAAGTTGTGAGTGACATACTGATGCCGACAGGGGTGGGGAGGGGGGAGTGAGCTGCCATGGACCTATGGGACTTTTCTTGGTTTTCAGGCTCCAGGCTAAATGTGCCACTAGGGGTATAAAGGGTGGAGGAAATGGTCCTAAGGGGGTACTATGTGTAAGGGGGCTCTGTAAGTCAGAAAGGGGCTTAGATTTTGTTATAGCTGGGTCATGGCTGGCTATATGCAGCAAAAGAGGAGGATGCAGTGAGAGGCCAGTGGCTGTACCCTCCAGCTGAACCATATAATCGGTGGGAACTGGAACCTGTGAACCTTGGACCCATATGCCAGTAATCCTAGCCTAAGGGCTATTTGTTAGCTGGAGCACTTAAGGGCTAAGCCACCCTACCAAGTGTGTAAATTCATGGGGACACTGTCTGAAACACAGAAGCTGTCAGCAGATGGGGACCATACGATCCATCAAGTCTGCCCTTGGTTTCCTACCCCCTTACTTAGTTGCCTCCTTGTGTATCCCACAGTATCTGTCCCATGCTTGCTTGAATTCCCCCACTGTCTTGGCTCCCACCACCCCCTCCAGTCACGCTATTCCATGGTTCCACAACATGCTCTATGAAGAAGAATTTCCTCGTATTGCTTCTGAATTTTCCTGCCTTAAGCCGAAGGTTCTGTCCTCTAGTCCTGCTGTAGTCCTTTACCTGAAAGAGGTTCTGCACATGCACTCTGCTGTTGCCTTTAAGGTATTTGAATGTTTCTATCATGTCCCCACGATTCCTGCGTTGTTCTAGGGAGTATAATTTGAGGTCATCCAGTCTGCCTCGTACGGTTTCTGATGCAAGCCCTGCACCATCTTTGTTGCTCTTCTCTGTGCCATCTCCAGCCTATCTATGTTCTTCCCGAGGTGTGGCCTCCAGAACTGGACACAGTACTCCAGGTGAGGCCTGACCGGGGACCGATACAGGGGCATGATTACTTCATGCCTTCTGCTCATGATGCCCCTCCCTATGCATCCCAGGACACTACTAGCCTTTAGAGCTGCCTTTTCACATTGTCTACTGACCTTGAGGTCATCTGATATGATCACCTCTAGGTCTTGCTCCTGCCTGGTAGCCACCAGCTGCTCCCCTCCTACTGAGTACAGTTTCCCTGAGTTACGCTTTCCCAGGTGCATGACCTTGCATTTTTTTGGCACTGAATTTCCGATTGCCAGGTCTTGGACCACTCCTCCAGTTTTCGGAGATCAGCTTCCATGCTTTGCTGTCCCTCTGCTGCGTCTACCCTGTTGCCGATTTCGGTGTCCTCTGCAAACAGGCACACCTTTCCCTCCAGTTCATCTGCAATGTCACTGACTAATATGTTGAAGAGGATCGGACCTAGAACTGAGCCCTGCGGGAGTCTACTAGTCACCCTCCCTCCACAGACAGAGTGCCATTTACTAAAACTCTCTGAGTTCTCCCATGTAACCAGTTTCTGACCCAGTTTGTAAACTCGGGCCCAATTTCCATGTTCTCCAGTTTTCTGACTAGTCTCCTGTGCGAAATGGAGTCAAAAGCTTTGCTGAAGTCCAGATAAACGACATCCACTGTCCCACCCTGATCCACTGTTTTGGTGACCCAATTGAAAAAATCAACCAGGTTTGTCTGGCAGGACCTCCCTGCCATGAAACCATGTTGATTTTTGTCGAGCTAACCAGTTTGCTCCAAAAAAAGCTATGATTCTTTCCTTCAGCAGGGACTCCCATCAGTTTTCCCACGACTGATGTTAGACTAACCGGACAGTAGTTACCTGGCTGCTCCTTGCTTCCACTCTTGTGGAGTGGTACTACTGTTGCACTCTTCCAATCCTCCGGCACCTCCCCACTCCTTAATGATTTGTTGAAGAGCACTGCTAAGGGGGCTGCCAGTTCCCTCCCTAGTTCTTTCAGTATTCTTGGGTGCATACAAGAGATTCATTAAACAGACAAAATGGCTGAAATAATGTGTCAGGGATGGGATGGGAAAGAATTCCACAGCACCTTCACCTCCAAACAGAGGACAGTGGCAATCATATGCCAGAAGGGGATAGCTTTTTGACAAACAGGAATAAATCAAGGACTATTAGTGTCAGTGGATACTGGTAAAAAGGACTTCTGCATGTGCAGACAGTGGTGACAGACTTGGTATACAGTTCCACTGAAGATGGCCCTGGATTTTTTATGGCGCTGACTTACAAACTTGATGGGCTCAAAACCACAAATATAGTCTTGGGTAGGAACTTTAATATAGCCCCCCTGATGATACCTTAGATGCATCAGACCCAGACAAATAAAGAGCTCAAAGGCAAGCGTACTCTACTGGAGATGCAAAATGGGCAGCAGAAATACATGGAGAGTAATAAACCCTGAGGGAAGAGAATTCACTTGCCATTCAGCAGTACAAGATCGTTACAACAGCACAGAACTATTTCTAATTAATCAGTCCTGGAGTAACTGGGTGAGATCTGTAAGGAACGAGGACTTCTTGATCTCAGACCATGCTCCCCCAGAGCTGTACACAGAGTGTGGTCCAGAGGTTTTAATTTTTATTTAAAAGTTGTAATAGCATAGGATAGATTCTATGAGAAGCAAGACTCATTGACAGAACATCCCAAGTCAAATTAACACAAGAAACAAAAAACAATAAATAAACATCAAGTAACAAGAATACACATGGTAGTGTGTCAGCTGAGGCTGAGGCTTTACCCTAGTGTCCTGAAGGAGGAGGAATTCAAAACAAGAATGCAGATGGCTACAGAACAGTTTTATTTTTTAAATAAAGGATGAAACCCCTGATATGCAAGTGAGTACTATATGGGATGCCTACAAGGTGTGCATGCAAGGTCCTATCATAGCCTACACCACAACCAGACATAAACATAGGCAGGAGTGCTTTAAAGATAAAGAGGTAACACTGAAAACACTTGAAAAGAAATGTCAGAAATTAAAAAGCACACTGAGCAAATATGGAAGCTGACATCTCAAACAGGAGATCAACAAATGTGCTCAACAAAATTCTTGCCTACAAGGCAGACTATGCTCTTTACAGACAAGGCCAGTAGTACTGGGAGAGTGAACGGTGGGCTGGTACACTTCTGGCCTACAGGGAAAAAGCGAGACAGAACCCAGACTATGTCCATACTATATGAAAGAGTAATGAGTCTACTCTCTGGCCTCTAATGCAGAAGAGATAAATAAGAGGCTCAAAGAATGTTATGAATAATTCTATAAAAATAGTCCATGCCTGCCCTACATGTAGCAGACTTCTTGGGTGCACAGCAATTACATAAACACTCTGCCCTAGACAATCAGAGATTAGAGGCGCCAGTCAGTGAAGCAGAAATTAGGACAGTTGTAAAGGATATGCCACCTCAAAGGTGTGTTTGCGGAGGGGTGGAGGTGGTGGACTGCAAGGGAATCAACAAAGTATAGAGGGTAGCATCTTTCAGAAAAAGAGATGTGCAAGAACAAGGGGGCACAATTTGAAGACAGATGGGGGATGGCTCAGGGTCAATGTGAGGGAGTATTTTTTTCATGGAGAAGGTGGTGGATGCATGGAACAGCCTTGCTGAGGAGGTTGTGGGATCAAAAACAGTGGGAATTCAAGAATGCATGGGACAGACATAAGGCAATTATAGTGGGGTGGAGGAGAGTAGGTTGTTGGTTAACTAGGATCTGCAGCTTATCCAACAGGTGAGGAATGGGCAGCTGGTGGGCTGCCGGTCCATATCTGCCATCAAAGTCTATGTTTCTAGGACTGCCTGTGGAATATTATAAAATGATCTCCTTGAACTCAGTATTGCCTTCTGAATACTGCAAATGGTATCCTCCAGCACTTTATTGTACTGCAGTGTATTTTCTACACAGAACTCTTGTCTTGCACAACTGCTATTTAGATGCTTACAGTATATACCTTTTATTTGTGTTATTGTTCTTAGTGTACCTCAGTATCCTCCCTTACCCCTCCACCAGGGCACATCTAGAAATGAGTCATTATGAGCTCAGCACATCTTTCCTGGAAAAATGTTTGAAATAAATCACTAAACAAACAAAATGTTGATCGATTGTTTACCACAGAACCTAATGCATTTTCAGAAACTGAGAAAGAAGGCAGGCTCCCTCACACCAGGACAGAAGCCACTATTACACTAATTCACAAGAGGGAAAGCAGAAAATGAATGCAGGGGTTCAGATCCATCTCACTATTAAAGTGTGAACAGTCAGCACAAAGGGCTCCACACTCAAGTGTGGAGCGGGTCCCAAAGTGTACTTTGTGGGCAAACTATTTTGGTTTACTTATGGTTTACTGTAGTAGATTAAATCAGACTAACTGCTCTTAGTTATAGATTGACATCTTTTACTGCAAATCCCAGAATCCCCTGCAGCTGACATCAGAGCAGTAGGCAGCAGCGGGAGATTCAACTGGCAGCAGTGCATGAAAGAGCATTTATAATCTCTGATAAGCTGTTTTCTGGGTCTGCTTTTCTTCAGGATCTAAATACAGTCCTCTGTGACTGTACATTGCCCATGGAGGACTGCGTGACCCGCAAACAAAAGATGTGAGCTTATGTAAACTCTAACATGCACTGCAGGCTACTGAATCTCACACTGCTGCCTACTGCTCTAATGTCATCTGCAGGGATTCTAGGATTTGTAGTAACGGAAGATAGCCTACAACTTAACAAAATTAGCTTGATATAGTCTTCTATACTACGGTAAACAGTGGCATCAGGACCACCTACATCACTTTTCTTGTGACTAAAATTAACTACTATCGGCAGGCACTGCTCCTGACTGGTATGGGACAATACAGGTATACAACAGCTGAGAACTATTCAACCACAAACAAATATAGCACTTAAAAACGTACTTGCAGTACTGATAAAAACTTGGTATGAGCCATATCAAAAGGAGTGCTCCTTTAGTATTTCAAATGTAAAAAAAAGTGTTAGGCAGACTCAAAATGGGGAAAGAAGGGTATCAAGCAAGACAGGAGGTAAAGGAAAATCTAAAATCGAATACAAAGTATAGGTCAAAATTATCACTGGAACATTCACTGTTGCTTTAACATGAAAACAGATCACTCCTGCCTTGACTTCACTTACTTTAGCTACTTGTCTACCCTGGACATCAAAATTATCTGCTAGTGACATCACAGTCTGTTGCTTTGAAATTAATAGGATGTCATAAACAGAAGATTATGATAGCATGCAAGCAGAAATGTCTAAACATTCTGTTTTTCCAGTTTCCTCTGTGAGGTCGGTTGCGAGAGGGACTTTAAATACGACATCCCGATTCCTGTCCACCTGTTCAGGCAGGTAGCAGTGGAGCACAAACTACCTCTCCAATAGCAAGGTTTACCACCCAAGGAACAGCCTGCCTACCTGACTACCAGCCAGCAGGGAAACCTACCCTGTCCAAGGAAAGAATCGCTGGCATGGCTACCTCTCTGTACAGGGTTTCTCTCTCTCCCAGTACAGAAAGGAACAGCACAGACAGAACGATATCAGGACAGCCTGAAAGAGAAACCAGAAGGGACAAAGGAGAGAGGATTAGTAAGTAAGGGTGGTGAGGTGAGGGGAGATAAGAGGGAGGAGAAAGAGGGAATGTAAAAGTGGGTGGTGGACATTCAAAATGATGAATGAGTTGAGAGATGTTTATCTGTTTTAATAATGTTCAGTAACCTGCCTTTCTTTGCAGCATGGGTGTTTCAGTACTGCACCACCATCTTGGTTCTGGACTGCCTATTGGAACCAATCAGTACCTTTGAGGACCCTAAAATGGTGTCTGTCCCCAGGCGTCTTGTGGGAGTGAATTTCTGTAGGAATTGTAGTTTTACACTTTGGCACCTAAATAGACCAGGAGGGAGCTTAGCTGTGACAGACCAATGGATTAGCCAACCAAACCTTTAGATTTCTAAGGAAGTCCCAGTGCTGCTTGCAGCAGACGTCAGTCTGGAGGTAGAGTTTGGAGAGTGAACAGTTTGAGTGATTCGAGCAGCTGCCCCTGCGTAGTAGCGTGGGAAAGCTGTGTTTGGCCACCTGCCTCATCTTCCCTCGTTAGGGAATCTTGCTGAGACAAAGAGAAATTGGACTTTCTCCAAAGTTGCTGTGTTGTGACCAGAATCCTGAATTGTGACAAACTGAATCTTCCTAAGGGGACTGAAGATTTGCCTTGGTATGATTGGCTTGTCAGGACCCGAGACTACTGCAGAGCACCAGTTTTGTGCAGAGACACTGTATATTGTTGCCGCACTGCTATCCGCTTGGTGGTATGGTGATTGCTTCACTATAAATGTGCTGTATGCTGTTAGTGGGTCGCGATTTGGTTCCCCACTATTTAGTTGTGCCACGCTTGCTGGAAGCTGTATCCAGCCTTCCCGGACTGATATCCGAACTGTTTCTCCCAGCCTGGGCCTTGCCACACTAGCCCAGCCAGCTACTTCAGGCACAGAGAATACCATCGACAAGAGACTCGCCTGGGGATCAGCCCCCTGCTCAACATCTCAAACAGGAACGACATCTCGGTGATTTGTGTGGGCCCTGCTTCTCCTGGCATACCAGTTGTCAACCTGCAGTCTCCATTTCATCCCTACTGTGTCTCGTATTGGGCAGCATGAGTAACAATCAGGGTAGCTCCCTGCAACATCAGCTAAATCATAAGTGTTTTCATCTGAATGCATTGTTGTTTTCCTTTCATGAACTGAGCCTCCTGGCTCCAGATTACAAATTTTGTGTGGTTGTGCTTGCCTTTTCCTTTCCTCACAAGGCCCCTGTTATGTATTTGAAATGGTAATGCATTGCGTTACTCTGCCACTTGAGGGTAGCATTCCGATATGTGTAAGCTAGAAAGAGAGCAGAGAGGAGTGTCGTTGCTGTAACCAGAGAGGCACCTGAATAAAAATGAAAGCTGCTCTACTCCTGTTGCAGTGTGAGTTTATTGAACTATACCAGAATAAATGTTAGAACATAACAGCCCCGACCAACTGCAATGCCGGCCTACCCCGGGCAACATTCCAGGCTAGCCCATCTTACTTCCATCTGGGCACCCAGAGTGTGTGACTGTGCAGGACTAAAAGTGCATGCATAATTGCTCAGACTAGATCAGTTTCAGAATCAATCAACCTGATTACACCCCTACCTTGTTCAATTCCCTGAATAAATCAGATTTAACTCTTTTGCATTTCATCTGACTGTGGTTCCAGTTTGTACCAAAAGCACTGTACTATTGTTATTTGCTGTGCCTAACCTTGTTTTACAGGGGTCTCCAGGGTCGAACTAGTGGAACTAGCCCTGGTGGTAAGTGCAAACAGTGTGGGGACTTGTATGCTGAATAGGGGCTACTGTAAAAGTGTTTGTTGCATATTGTTTAGGCCACTAGAGGGAAAAGAGGGGGGTTACAGTGTCCTGGAGGGCTGTACCCAGGTTAGCTTTGCTACTAACAACCCTATCCTCTGGGTGGAGGCACCAGTTTCAGTACCCAGGCCCCTTAACCTGCAACTAGCCAAGCAGGCAGGGGTAGTAGCCCTTGGGATAGCGCCACCTAGGGGTTACATTCTGCAGGCACCGCTGGGATCAGCACCCCTAGTGGCCTGGAGGATAAATGTCTGACTTTACTGGAAGGTTTGGCACCAACTGGTTTCCCTTTGACCAATCATGGAGAGCGTGTTCTCTGGAACTGTACCTACCCCCAGCAGGGGAGAAGACTGGGCATGTGCTAAATGGATGGTGCAAGATTGGTGTGGAACCGATGATCCGAAGTGGCAGGAAATTTTAGCCTCACTTAAGGGGCCTGGATTACATGTTGAGCAGGGGCTTCAGGAGAGGAAGGCCCCTGAGTCTGCTCAACAGTATTTGGACACTTTGGCTTCTGTATTCGACCCTGACTGGGATGTGAGGAAGCTGTGGCAGAGGTTTACGACCATGCAGCAGCAGCAGGGGGAGTTGCTGTCAGTTTACATCTTGAGGATAGAAGGGGTGTTGCAGAAGTTGGTAATCCGAGGGGAGACAGCACCCTCAGAGATGGACCTGATGCAGATGAACCAGTTGCTGATGTTGGTTACCGACCCCAAGTCCCTGGTGTTTCAACTGCAGATGCAACAGTACCTCACTAATGCTGCAGACTTCTTTTTATTAATGCGAGCGACAGGAGGGTTGAGCGGTCACTGGAGTTCGATCCAGCTGTAGCTCACAATCCGCCAATTTGGCTGGTCTTTGGGGGGGGGCTGGCCTGAGGCTTCTGGTGGAGAGTTTGGGGCCAGTGGTGAGGTTTCTGAGTTGATGGCGAAAGACCGGCTGGGATTCCTGGAGTCTGGGTTCGCTCGAGTGTGTGGACTATTGCTTGAAGTGTTTCAGCATCCTGATTTCCCTGTTGCTGCTGAATCCAACCGATCTGCAAGTTCACGTCCAAAACAGCTGCTCTGAAAAAATGTTCTGAGGGAAGAACAAGGTGCCCCTGTCCCATCTAGCTCCAACTTAGCTGATAGGGAGGGGCCCTCGTCTATGTTGTTCATGTAATGGTTTCCTGCACTATGAAAAGTACAGTAATGTTATTGCGTAGTTCACAGTAAAATCAATATTGAATGTATGAAAATGCAAAGCTGTTGTCATTATGAATATAGAGTATGAATAAAGAACACTGAATAAGTATAGTAATGTGTTAAGTTTATGCTTACTGATGCATTAGTCATTATTGTATTCTGTAGTAATATCACGTATATAATGTATCATATATTGTCTTTTTCCATGCTATTGTGGTATAGACTTGACGCAGACACCAAGTTTTTCCAGGCAGGGAAGGGTGTAACCCCCTGCAAACAGGGTTCCCAAAGTCTTCCTTGGCTTGCCTGAATGCCCACTGCCAGGCTGGTGTTCTGTGTCCTAGCAATTTAAAAGTGTTTGCGTGGCGCCCTGTTAGCCTCCGTGCCTGTCTCTTTAAGAGATATTTTGTGGTGTAAAATTAACCTGGGTAGGGGCCGGAGTGATTTCAGGCTCAGTCCCACCCAGGCTGCAGTGTTATTGCTCCATTCTGTCATCGCTATTTGCACAGAGGGAGCCCTGCTAGAACTGTGATTGTTTACTGTTTATCTGTTTTAATAATAATAATAATAATAGTGTAGTTTGTCTAACCTGCCTTCCTTTGCAGGATGGACGTTTCAGTACTGCACCATCTTCTTGGTTCTGGGCTGCCTATTGGGATCAATCAGTACCTTTGGTGACCCTAAATGGTGTCTGTCCCCAGTGGTCTTGTGGGAGTGAATTTCTGTAGGAATTGTAGTTTTTACACTTTGGCGCCTAAATGGACCTGGAGGGGGAGCTCTAGCTGTGACAGACCGATGGATCAGCCAATCGAAACTTTTGGATTCCTAAGGAAGTCCCAGTGCTGCTTGCAGCAGAAGTCAGTGTGGAGGTAGAATTTGGAGAGTGAACAGTTTGAGTGATTCGAGTAGCTGCCCTGCTTAGTAGCATGGGAAGCTGGTGGGAAGGCTGTGTTTGGCCTGCCTGCCTCATCTTCCTTTGTGAGGGAATCTTGCTGAGCCAAAGAGAAATCGGACTTTCTCTGAAGTTGCTGTGTTGTGACCAGAATCCTGAATTGTGACAAACTGAATCTTCCTAAGGGACGAAGGTTTACCTCAGTGCGATCGGCCTGTCAGGACTTGAGACTACCCATGAGCATTGGTCTTGTGCAGAGACACTGTATATTGCTGCCAGACTGCTATCCGCTTGGTGGTATGTTGACTGCTTTACTATAAACATACTGTATGCTGTTAGTGGGTCGCAATTTGGTTCCCCACTATGTAGTTGTGCCACCATACCTCTAAAGTGTCCCTCATTATGAGGGATATCCCTCATTTTGCCCCTTAAAATTGCTCTGCCCCTCATCCGTCCCTCATGGAAAAGGTGCTGCCCACACAGCGAATGTGCTGTAAATTCAGACTTTAAAGCAGAAACACTTAATATTCTAAAATAGTAAATGCAAAATAAACAATGTACAAGCAAACACTATGGTTTTCACAGTGTTCTGAGCTTGTATCTCCATGTTTGAGGATGGGTTCCTCATTCTGAGGGTCTGTGTCCCTCATTGTCCCTCATTTTGAGTGTCCAAAAATGTCCACGTCCCTCATTTCAGTGACAAAAGGTTGAGAGATGTGTGTGCCATGGTTGCTAGAAGCTGTATCCAGCCTTCCCGGACTGATATCTGAACTGTTTCACCCAGCCTGGGCCTTGCCACACTGGCCCAGCCAGCTACTTCAGGCGCAGAGAATACCATCAACGAGAGACTCGCCTTGGGATCAGCCCCCTGCTCAACATCTCAAACAGGAACACCTCAGTGATTCATGTAGGCCCTGCTTCTCCTAGAATACCAGTTGTCAACCTGCAGTCTCCATTTCGTCCCTACTGTGTCTCGTATTGGGTAGCGTGAGTAACAATCAGGGTAGCTCCCTGCAACATCAGCTAAATCATGTGTTGTCATCTGATTGCATTGTTGTTTTCCTTTCAGGAACTGAGCTTCCTGGCTCTGGAGTACAAATTGTGTGTGGTTGTGCATGCCTTTTCCTTTCATCACAGGGCCCCGACCAGCTGCAGCGCGGCTACCCTGAGCAACGTCTGAGCTAGCCTACCTTACTTCCAACTGGGTATCCAGAGCGTGTGACTGTGCAGGGACTAAAAGTCATGCATAATTGCCTGATTAGATCAGTTTCAGAATCAATCAACCTGATTCGCCCTCCTTGTTCAATTTCCCTGAATACATCAGATCCACCTCTTTTGCATTTCATCTGACTGTGGTTCCAGGTTGTACCAAAGCACTGTACTGTTGTTATTTGCTGTACCTAACCTTGTTTTACAGAGGGTCTCAGGGTCGAACTGGTGGAACCAGTCCTGGTAATAGTGCAAACAGTGTGGGGATTTGTATGCTGAATAGGGGCTACTGTAAAAGTGTTTGTTGCATATTGTCTAGGCCACTAGAGGAAAAGAGGGGGGTTACAGTGTCCCGGAGGGCTGTACCCAGGTTAACCTCCCTACTAACAACCCTATTCTCTGGGTGGAGGCACCCATTTCAGTACCCATGACCCTTAACCTGCAACTAGCCAAGCAGGCAGGGGTAGCAGACCTTGAAATAGCGCCACCTATGGGTTACACAAGGATGTGGTAAATTACAGTTGGACTTGTCCACAGTGCCAGAGGGTGGGAAAAATCAGGGACAAGGCCAAGGCAGCTTTGAAGCCCCTGCCAAATACTGATGAACCCCTCAAGAGGGTAGCTGTAGATATAGAGGGGCAACTTAGCACTCCAAGTAGCACTGGCAAGTAGTATATCCTGGTGGTAGTGGATTATGCCACAAGATACCCAGAGGCAGTGACCTTCTTGACCACTGAGGCGGAAGAGGTGGCTGACGCACTGTTGGGGATATTTAGCAGGGTGGGCTTTCCCCAGGAGATACTGTCTGACCAAGGTGCCAGCTTCATGTCTTGAGTTAATGAGTAGTCTGTGGGAGAAGTGTGGGATGAAGCAGCTCAGAACCTCCCCATACCACTCCCAGACTAATGGTCTGGTTGAACGAATAAATTCGTCTCTTAAGACTGTGCTGAAGATATTCGCTGACCAGTTCAAGCGGGATTGGGGCAAATATTTGCCCCATCTCCTTTTTGCGTACATGGAAGTCCCACAGGAGTCCACAGGGTTTCTCACCCTTTGAGCTCCTGTTTGGCCATAAGGAGGGTGCCCTAGATTTAGTTCAGGATGGTGGGTGGGTGACCGTGCTTCCCAAGGAGTCTGTTGTAGAGTCGTCCTAAACTTCACCCCGACTTTCAGAGCTCATGGGGCTTGCTCAGAGCACTTAGTCACTGCTAACAGGGCAGAGGGTCTGGTAATCGATCGTGGGGCCTAAGCCTGAGAATATGAAGTGGGACAGAAAATGATGGTACTCATTCCTGTCTGCCAGAAAAAACTGCAGGCAGCCTGGGAGGGGCCATTCTCCATTGTCCAGAAGGTGAGTGATGTTAACTACCTGATAGAGCTACCTGGTAGGAGTTGCAAGCGAAAGGTGTATCATGTTAACATGATGAAGCGCTACTACAATAGGGAGGAGTTTGTCCTCACTGTGTGCAGGGATCCAGAAGGGGAAACTGAGGCTGATCTGCTGGTGGACCTCCTCGAGGAGGTGCAGGTAGGATTCTTCATGGACAACCTTACCCTGTCCGACCAGCTAACACCAGTCCAAGAGCAGGAGATTCAGGGTGGGTTGAGTGAGTTTGGGGACATGTTCACAGAGAAACTGGGGTTCACCATGGTGGCTGAGCATCACATGGATACTAGAACCCAGCTGCCACTGAAGCAGTCTCCTACAGGGTACCAGGGAAGGTTAAGCAGACCAAGAAAGTGGAGCTTCATGAGATGCTGGAACTTGAGTGATCCAGGAGACCAGTAACACCTGGACCTTGCCCGTGGTCTTAATCCCTAAAAGAGATGGTACCACACGGTTCTGTGTTGACTAAAGGAAGCTCAACAGCTGCACAGAGTCAGACACCTACTCCATACCCAGAACAGATGAGACCCTGGAGCAACTGGGGGAAGCAAAGTATCAGACCACAACAGACTTAACAAAGGGCTACTGGCAGGTACCTCTGACCCCCGTAGCCAGGGAGAGATCAGCTTTCGTCACCCCATTTGGTTTATATGAATTCAAAGTAATGCCTTTTGGGATGAAGAATGTACCCACAACCTTCCAACGGCTTGTGGATCGCACTCTGTCTGGGTAGGTGATTTTGCACTGGCCTACATGGATGACAAATCCATATACAGTCAGACCTGGGAGGAGCACATCCAGCATGTATGAGAGATGTTCCACAGGCTGAAGGCATGGGGCTGACAGTCAAGGTGGAAAAGTGCCAGATAGGTATGGCGGAAGTGTTCTACCTCAGGCACCGAGTGGGCGGGGACACATCTGTCCAGAGCCTGCCAAGGTCGAGGCCATCTTGGCCTGGCCCACTCCTACCACTAAGAAACAGGTTAAGGCAATTCTGGGGACCGCATGGTACTATAGGAGGTTTATCTCTCACTACAGTGACATGGCCACACCCCTGACAGACCTAACAAAAAAGAGAAAACCAGAGACGATCAAGTGGACAGAGGACTATGAGTCTGCTTTTCAGGAACTAAAGAAGGCCTTAAGTGGGCCACCTGTGCTAGCTAGCCCCAATTACAGTCTGAAGTTTATTGTCCATGTGGATGACTCAGATCATGGGCTGGGAGCCGTGCTGAGCCAGGTTATGCCACAGGGGAGTAGTACCCTGTAGTGTATCTGAGCCAGAGGCTGCTATCCAGGGAGGGGCCTATGCCACAATTAAGAGTGAGTGCGGAGATAGTAAGGCTCTTTGAAGCTGCAGCCTTACCTGTACAGGTGATAATTTACTGTGGTGACAGATCATAACCCCCCTGATCTGGAGTCAAAGGTCAAGCAGGTAAAATGGAAAACTACTGCACTGGAACTTGGTACCGCAGGCTTATAATATGATCATTCAGCACTGTAGTGGTAAACAAAATGCCAGTGTGGATGGGCTGCCTAGGCAGGTCTAACAGCAGGGCTGAACACTTTGGGCACTTCCAAAAGCTGCACTAACGGCCGTATCTCTTGGGGTGGCCCAAAGGACACGCCTTCATCACCTGGGGGTTGGGGGGAGATGTGACAGAAACGGAACTAATTAGTTAATTGTTTGGATTTAGTAAACTATTTTCTGGTCTTCTGAATCTCATCAGAAGTTTTCCTGAAGCTTACGAACCACAAAGGAAAAACACTGGGATACTACGTCACTAGAAGGCCATCCCTCGATGTGTGTAGGTAATAAATCTCAGGAGACCAAAGGTGTGGACATCCACACACACAGATTGTGGACAGCATTTGACAATTCATATATAAACTGGTTGCTAAATGGATATTATTGGATGTACATAGGTTTTAATCTGATTGGAGGCAAGAGAACTCAAACTTGTACAGAAGTTAAAATAGTTGGTTAATTCAAAGGAATGATCTAATCATAGTGCTTCAGATGTGGGCTATAAATTTAGAAATTCCTTTCCAGCAGGGCTTTGCCAGAGAACCTCTGTGAAGATAAGTACAGTCTGCATTCAACTAAGGTTTGTGTAGGGGTGACAGATAGCCTTAGATATCAGTTTCTCTTTGAGCTTAGAAAGGTAAGTACCTTTTTATGTTAGGTTAAAGCAGTCTGTATTGTTTTCTGTTCTGACTCCTGTTATTAAAACCATTTGTTTATTTTTCCTGTAAAGTGTTTTCCTCTCATTTGTATTGTTGATATCCTGGAGTTGCACCTAACTCATAAAGTAAAATACTTTTATTTACATAGCAGTCATGACTGTGTCTTAATTGTAAGGTAGTTGATGTATTTTCTTGGGCTAAGGGAAAACTCTGTTGGCATCCGTTATCAGAAGAGCATACTATCAAAGTTAACCTGTGGTGACCTTCCTAGCCTTGTACAAGGAAAAGTGAAGTCCTGGAAGACCAGGCTGGTGTCTGCTTAGAAACAAGGAAACAGATGACTCTCTAAAGGCAGTTACAGCCAAAAGAGAGAGGGTTGTCACAGACAGCATGGTACTGTCACAGCATGAAATTTGTTCAGCACAAAAGTATCTACAAAATGAGTAGTGTTTCATTTATAGAATAGTTTTTTTATAATTAGCGGAAAAAAAAACAGCAGAAATTTTTTTTCTCACTTTTACAACAAACAAATGCAAACAGAGGGTGATCTAGAAAAGTATAGATACAGTAACCCCTCGCTATAATGAAAATGGGTTTGGGAGCCATAACCCGCATTCCTTATAGCTCCCAATTCATTAAAGCGAGAGATGCTGAAATACACAATATTGTACTGTACTGATTTGCTGTTGCCTCTCCCTCAGACAGTAACAAATCTTTTACTTATTTCAAATAAATAAAATAATGTGGTACATAAATATTGTGGCGTGAACCCGTTTTGCTTTTGAGCACACACACAGATCTTGTGTTTTCACGGTTGTAATAGCAGGAGTACCAGCTGAAAGGAAGCGCCCTCACAAGGAGACTGCTACAGTACAGTATATTATTGAAGGGGCTGTAGTTAACTTCCACTCTCATTACTGTCTGACTGAACTGCTCAAGGTAAGATCTCAATGACACATCAGATTGTTTAATGTACTGTAAAAATGCTGGGACAACAGCTCAGACGGACCTTCCACGTGCTTTGTAAACATAGTCCCACCCTCCCGACTCAGAGACTCTAAGAGACACATGGTGCTCATCATGATGCTGCATATATTTTATGCACAGTATGTTCCATTCTGTGAGTTCTGCATAAGATAAATACAGTATCATACAGAACATCGGCCTCCGAGTCTCTGAGCTGGGAGGGTGGGACGTGTTTAAAAAGTGTTGGGAAGGTCTGAGCTGCCGTCCCAGCATTTTTACAGTACTTTCACTATACAGTACTTTATATAAAACAATCTGGATGTAGCGTTGAGGTCCTTAAACAGTACTCCATGTATGGTAATACTCTATGTTTCTGAGTTGGGAAGTTGGGTCGAGTTTACAAAAGCAGCTGAAACACTGGGAGCCATGAAAGGCATTCGTTATACCCGAATCTCGTTATAGTGGGGTTTGCTATAGCGAGGGGTTACTGAATGAATACTTCTGTTCAGTATTCACAGTAGAGGAGGAGGGACAGGGACTACAACTAGACAGCAGAAACGATGGGGGGAAGAGGGGGAAACATCAGTCCTTTTACAGAAGAGAGTGTCCTGGAGGAACTCACAAAACTGAGGGTGGACAAAGCGATGGGACAAGATGATATACACAACAGGATATTAAAGGAATTATGGACTGTGCTAGCAGCACCACTGGCAGCCCTGTTTAGTGAGTCACTCAATACAGGGGTGGTTTCGGAGGACTGGAAGGAGGAAATGTAGTCCCTCTTCACAAGAGTGGTAGCAGGAAGGAGGCAGAAACTACAGACCAGTCAGCCTCACCTCAGTAGTGGGTAAGATTATGGAGGCGCTGCTTAAGGAAATGGTTGTGGAACACCTGGAAACCATGGGAGCACAGGATCTGAGGCATCATGGATTCACAGCAAGAAGGTCATGTCAAACAAATCTGACTGACTTTCTGAGTGAGTGACAAAGGAGGTGGATCAGGGAGGAGGCGGTGGATATTGCCTACCTTTCAGCAAGGCCTTTGACACTGTACCGCACAGAAGACTGGTGAACAAGATAGGTAGCCCAGAGGTGGGCCACAGAGTGGAAATCTGGGTTAGAAACTGTTGAGGACAGGAAGCAGAGGCGGTGAGTAAATGAGCTCAAATCCGAGCAAAGGAGGATGACGAGTGGGGTGCCAAAAGGATCAGTCCTGAGGCCAGTCCATTTTAATATCTTCATCAGTGACACTGCTGAAGGGCTGGGGGGGGTGTTTGTCTATCTGCAGATGATACCAAGATCTGCAACAAAGCAGACAATCCAGAGGGGGGCAAAAGAATGAGAAGGGATCTGGGAAAGCTGGAAAAATGGTCTAAAGTGTGGCAATTAAAATTTAATGCAAAGAAGTGCAAAATCATGCACCTGCGGTGAAGAAACCCTGCGGAGAGCTACAGGATCGGGGGGGAGGGTAGTGCTGACAGCAAGGAAGAAAGGGATTTAAAGATAATCATCTCAGATGAACTAAAGGTGGCCAAACAGTGTAACAAGGCTGTGGGGAGGGCCAGTTGGATGTTGGGAGTGCATGAGAAGGGATATCACTAGCAGAAGAAGGGAGGTGGTGATGGCACTGTACAAAACACTGGTGAGGCCTCATCTAGAATACAATGTTCAGTTCTGGAGCGTGTCTTCATAAGGACATAGACAGGGTGCAGGCAGTCCAGAAGGGCGACCAAGAGGTGTGGGACTTGCATCAGAAAACTTATGAGGACAAATTAATAGACCTCAATATGTATACACTGCAAGAGAGGAGGAGAAGAAAAATTACTCACCTTAGTAATGTCGTTTCTTTAATGGAGTCTTGCTGTATTCTGACTATTGCAGTGATATCCAACCTTTGAACTGCCCCAGAGAGGAAAGAGTTAACTTTCCATGCAAGGCATGGAACGCTGAGCTCGAGTTCGGTTGAGACTCTGTCTGTTGTTATTTGAACCCAAACTGCCAGATCTTTACGAGCTATACTCACTGGGTGTCCTGTGTGGAAACTGTAAACTCACACTAGCCAACTGGCTACTAAATTTAATAAAAAGATTTTTTGGTTCCAAGGCAAAGACTCAAGTCAGGAAACCCAAAAACAAAACACAACACACACACCAAAAATAAGAGGGTGAGAAAAAGGTGGCACCTCTATGGTGCCAACACTGTTCCTGTCCACCCACATCCCAAAACCCAGGTTCTGAGAGGGGAGGCGGGGGGGAGGTCAGAATACAGCAAGACTCCATTAGAAGAAACAACATTACTAAGGTGAGTAATTTTTTCTTCAAACAACATGAAGTCTTGCTGTATTCTGACTATTGCAGACTACCAAGCAGTACCTCCATGGAGGAGGGACAGAACCTACTTTGGAAACAGGCTCTGAAGCACTGGGTTGTTAAACCGAGCATCACTCCCAGCCTGGATATCCAGAGAGTAATGCTTGGTGAAAGTATGTACTGTTTTCCAGGTGGCCGCTGACAAATCTCTAAGATAGGAATATCCCTGGCAGCAGCAGGCAAGCAGCTTACCTCTAGTAGAGTGAGCCCTCAGGCCTGAGGGTGGGATTCTACCTAATTTTTCATAGCAGAATTATATACAAGAGACAATCCACCTGGCAATAGATCTCTAGTGGCAGGTTTTCCTTGCCAACCTCACCATAAGTGAGGAACAATTGAGGGAGTCAAACCCAGGACCCTTGGTACGGCCTATGTAGTAGCTAAGAGCCCTTTTCACATCCAGGTTGTGTAGCCTCCTCTTCCCAGAGGAGGAATGGTCAGTGAAGAAAACAGGAAGAGACACAGACTGATTAAGGTGGAAATCTGAAACCACCTTAGGCAAAACTTCCTATTAGTCCTGAGGACCACCTTATCTCTATGGAAAGAGATAAAATCAGGCTCCACTGACAGGGCTGTAACTCACTTATCGTCTGGCAGAAGTAATGGCTACCAAGAACACAGTTTTCCCAGTCAAGTACTTAAGCTCTGCTGAGGACAAAGGCTCAAAGGGGTTAGCGGCAATGCAAACATTAAGGTCCCAAGCAGGGGCAGGGTCCCTAAAGGGAGGATTGGTATGCAGCAATCCCTTGAAGAATTTACAGAATACAGGGTGAGCTGAAAGGAAGAGGGCTTGCCTGCTGACAAGAAGGCAGAGATGGCTGCCGGATGCACTCTAAGTGTAGCTGGTCTGAGTCCAAAGCTATTGAGATGAACCATATAGTCCAGGACTGTAGGCAACCCAGAAGACTGGAGAAATATGCTTACGGAGCACCAAATAGTAAACCTTTTCCATTTGGAGTTGTAAGTCTTTCTGGTGGAAGGCTTTGAGAAGCCTTTAGAATATCCAGAACACCTTGAGAGATGCAAATCAGCAAACTCTAACTCTCCAAGAACCAGGCCTTGAGATTGAGAGATTTGAGATTCGGATACCAAACCCTCCCCTGAGAACATGTTAACAGGTTGTAATTCCTGGGAAGAGACAGGGGAAGGTGGACTGCTAAGGACAACAAGAGAGGGTACTACGGCTGTCTGCCCCAGTCTGGAGCAATCAGAATCACTTTGCAGGGTTGAGATCTGATTTTGACTAGTACCTTGAACAGGAGAGGGAAGGGGAAAGCATACAGGAATTTCCCTTCCCAATTGAGGACTAGAGCATCCGGGGGACTGAGCCCAACACTGGGGGTCTGCAGCAAAAAAGAGGAAGTTGGTGATTGTCTGGGGCTGCAAAAAGATCTATCTGTGGAGTGTCCCATCTGGAGAAGATTACCTTCAAAGTCAGGGGATCCAGGGCCCATTTGTGATGGCCCTGAGATATTCAATCAATCAATCAATCAATCAAATCTTTATTTATCCAGGCGAACATCGTTGAGCAAAGCTCATTTGCAAGATGGACCTGGTAAGGTCAAGGTTCAATTTACATGAAATATAGCATTCAGAGTATACACAACCTTGAAGACAGAAGTGAGATAATACATCAAATCCAGAAATATAACAATCAGAATATACACAATTTTGAGAAGACAGAAATGAAAGCAAAATATCAAATACAGAACACGTAAATTGATATGTTAGAAAAACAAGGATATAATACATACATACAAGATTCATGAGGTAGCCAGATTGTTAAATAGGTAATGGGAGACACTTTAATACTAGCACATTTGATGAAGGGTTGAAAGTATCAGAGAATTACTTAGATAATTTTAAACTAAGGTGACAGGATGTATGGATAGCTGGAAGATATATCTACAAAGGAGGGTTCTTGCTGGCGGTATCGGCAGGAACAGTGACAAGGGATAGATAGGATGCATACCTGAAGAAATGGTCAGCGTAGGGGACAGGAAGGGGGGGAGGAATCGTAAGAGCTGGTGCAATAAGGGGATCTAGAGTGGGTCTGGGGGAAAAGAAGAGGGCCAGACTGGAGAGGTAAAGAGCTAAGAGTGTAAAGGAGACTAAGAATATTAATGAATATAAAGAGTGGATTGAGGTACAGGTTTGTGATCTGTAGGTAACTTCACATAGGGTGCTGGTAGGCTTCCTCCTCTGTCGCCCATAGAGATAGATGGAAGGTTAATCTAGTGTTGGTGGAAGCAGTTACATTTTCTTTGAATATCCTATTAGAAAAATTACTCACCTTAGTAATGTTGTTTCTTCTAATGAGTCTTGCTATATTATAGACATTAGCAGTTTGTTCCAGCTCTAGAACTGCCCGGGTGAAATGGTTAAAACCATTCCAAAATAGAATTTTGCACAGGAGCAGCTCTATCTGTGTCATTTCAAACTTGAACTGTCAGATCTTACGAGCCAAACCTCACTAAGGTCTGTGTGGAAGCTGTAACTCACACTAGCCAAATGGCTACCTAAATAATAATAACCATTGATGGTCCCAACATCCAAGACTCAAGTCAGGGACCAGAAATACTAACACCATTCTAATAATATGAAAAATGGAACATAAGTATAATAAAACACACACACGTACACATACACACCCCAAAGTCCCAAAGGGACAAAATGCTAACAGGACATAAGTAGTACCCACACTAAGTTGCCGCACCCCACCAAGTAGAGGTTCTGAGAGGGGCAGGTTGGGGAGGTTCATAATATAGCAAGACTCCATTAGAAGAAACAACATTACTAAGGTGAGTAATTTTTCTTCAAACAACATGAAGTCTTGCTATATTATAGACATTAGCAGAATACACAGCAGTACTCCATGGAGGAGGGCAGAACCTACTTAGGGAATAGGGTTTGAAGAACAGCTGAAAGCGAGCATCTCTCCTGGCCTGGACATCCAGGGAGTAATGCTTGGTAAAGTGTGTAACTGCTTTCCAAGTAGCAGCCTGGCAAATCTCTAATAAAGGATATCTCTGGCAGCAGCTAGAGACTAGCTGTATCCCTGGTAGAATGAGCCCTCAAACCGGGGGCTCTGCCCACTTTCTGATAACAAAATTGATACAAGAGACAATCCACCTGGCTACTGATCTCTTAGTGGCAGGTTTGCCTTTCCCAACTTCACCATAGGTAAGGAAAAGTTGGAGGATTGAACCTGTGACCTTTAGTCGCTCTATATAATAACTAAGAGCTCTCTTAACATCCAGGCTGTGCAACCTTCTCTCACCGAAGAGGGTGATCAGTGAAAAATACTGGAAGGGAGATAGATTAAGATGGAATCTGAAACCCCTAGGCAAAAACTTCCTATTAGTCCTAAGAACTACCTTATCCCTGTGGAAAGAAATAAGTCAGTCTCCACTGACAAGGCTTGCAATTCACTTATCGTCTGGCAGAAGTGATAGCCACTAGAAAACTGTTTTCCAAGTTAGTACTTAAGCTCTGCAGAAGACAGAGGTTCAAAAGGGGTTGCATTAACTGGGCAATGCAAACATTAAGGTCCCAAGCAGGGCCGGTTCTAAAGGAGGATTAGTATGAGTAATCCCTTAAAAACTTGGAAAACACAGGATGAGAGGAAAGAGGGATGACTTTCCTGCTGACACAAAAGCAGACACAGCTGCCAAATGAACTCTCAGGGTAGCTGGTCTGAGACCCAGAATTAAGATGTACCATGTAATCTAACAAAATGGGCAATTCAGCAGATTCTGGGAAATATTTTTCCTAGCACACCAAATGGAAAACCTTTTCCATTTAGAACTATAAGTAGCCCTAGTGGAAGGCTTTCTGGAAGCCTTTAGGATCTCAAGAACACCCTGAGAGAGGTGTAAAATCAGCAACTTAACTCCTCAAGAGCCAGGCCTTGAGGTTGAGGAATTTGAGGTCCGATACCAAACCCTTCCCTGGGCACAAGTCAACAGATTGTGATTCCTGGGGGGCACAGGGGAAGATGGACTGTCAGAGACAGAAGGAGTGGTACCAGGGCTGCCTGGCCCAATCCTGGGCAATCAGAATCACCCTGCAAGGCTGAGATCTGATTTTGACTAGTACTTTGAATAGGAGAGGAAAGGGGAAGCATAGAGGAACTTCCTCCCAATCCAGAAGAAGGGCATCCAGGGAACTGAGCCCAGCACTGGAGGCCTGCAACAGAACAGAGGAAGTTTGTGATTGTCTGGGGCTGCAAAAGATCTATCTGAGGGATGCCCCACTGGCAAAACTATCCCCAGCATTTGAGGATCCAGGGACCATTCGTGATGGCCCTGGGAAATCCTACTGAGGGCATCCGCTAGGACATTGTCCTTCCTGGAAGATGAACTGCTATGAGGAAGTGTTCAGGAATAGGCCAGACCACAACTTCATTGCCTCGTGCACCAGGCCGAAGACCAAGTGCCCCCTGTTTGTTGATGTACCACATTGTTGTGGTGTTGTCTGTTCTGACTTGTATCACCTTGTCATGGACAGATGCAGAAAAAGCTTGAAGAGCTAAAAGACAGCTCTGAGTTCCAGCAAATTGATGTGGAGCAGAGATTCCTGGGGACCAAACTCCTGAGTGGAAAGGTCGCCATGTGGCTCCCCAACCCAGAAGGGAAGCATCTGTAGTGAGAGTCAAGTCGTGAGAAGGGAAATGAAGGGGACCCCGCTCTTAAACTGCTCTGATCCTGCCACCACTGGAGAGCTAGGATCAAGGTTCAGTCACTGGGACCAACTTGGAAGGGGTCTCTTCTCTGAGACAAAAGGTTCTCAAGTGAAACTGAATGTCTCTCATCTGAAATCTGGCCCCTGCACAACAGCTGTGGATGCAGCCATGTGCCCCAGGAGCTGCAGAAAGTGTCTTGCTGGTCGAGAGACCTGCAGAGTGAAGGAAGAGGCCAGAGCCACTAAATTCCTTACCCTTTCTGGGGAAGAAAGGCTCTGGCTAGCTTTGTATCCAATTCTGCCCCTATAAAGGTGAGTACCTGGACTGGTTCCAGAACCGACTTTGGTAGGTTTAGCAGAAACCCAGGAGGTGAGAAGCTGCTGGGTGACCTGCAGGTGAATTTTACCTGTTCTGGGACTGGCCTACAATGAGCCAGTCGTCTAGATAGGGAAAACAGCAATCCTCTGCCTCCTTAAGTGGGCCACTGCCACTGCTAGACACTTTGTGAATACCCTTGGAGCAGAGGTAAGGGGTCAAGGGGCATTGCTCTGAACTGGTAATGACCTGAGGGCAGTCTGAATCTGAGGTACTTGATGGGATCTTCTGATTAGAACATGGAAATAGGCATCCTTGAGGTCCAGGAGGCTAGCCAGTCCCCTGGCCTTAGGGAAGGTAAAATCATTGCCAGAGTTACCATTTTGAACTTTGGTTTCAAAGATGCTTGTTCAGATATCTGAGATTTAAAATGGGCGCCATCCTCCTGTCTTTTGGGGTAAGGAAGTATCTGAATACAGACCCTGCCCTGATGCAGGGAGGAACCCTTCTACTGCTCTGAGAGCTAACAGGGATGAGACCTCTGTTTCCAGAGCGAGGGTCTCTGAAGCACTTGCAGGTAGAAAAGTCTGCTTCTCAACTTGGGAAACTTTTTGAAGCTGAGAACCAGACCCTGGCTTACTACTTCCAGAACCCACTTGTCTGAGGTTAAAGAAGCCCAACCTGACTGAAGTAAGCCAGCCTGCCCCCACTGGTACAGGGAATGGCCCTGGGCACCCCATCAGGGTGCCTGTTTCAGGAGCTTTAGGCTGGGGTGGGAGCAGGTCTGCCCACCCCTTGTCTGCCCTCGCCTCTGAAGAAGCCCCTCTGAGCATAGGCAGAGGAGGCCTGAGTCTGGTAGAAAGGCCTGTGAAAAGGCCTACCCCTACCCTGGGCATGCCTTTGAGGAGTGGCTGCCGCCTCAGCCTGGGCACTCTTGTAAGTAGTCCCATATTCATCCATCTTCATGTAATTCTCTGTCCGCCTCCAAACAGAGAATTTCCCACCACAGGAAAATCCATAGCCTTAGTCTGGGTATCCTGTGACAAACTAGTACACCTGAGCTAGGCCAACCCACTAAAAGCTACAGATGTGGCCATGACCCTAGAGGAAACATCATTAACATCCACAGCAGCATGAAACTGAACCTTAGAGGCTTCCAATGCCATCAGCAGCCACCTGTTCTAGTTCACTAGCCAGCTGGCCATGGGCCTGCTTGGCCATTGCATAACAGTATCCATCTAGATTTCTGATACCTAGCTACATAAACCATATAATTTGCTTGCCTGAGTCCCAGAGAGCTGCCATATACTGTTTTTTGCCATGGCATCAATCTTCCTGGAATCCTTGTCAGGAGGATGTGAGCCAAGAAATATTAGCTTTATCACAGGCAGCAGCCTGAACTACTAACATGACTGCATTGCTGAGAAAGGAATTCTGTATCAGGGCCTGACATTGTATACCTTCTGTTCATCTTTTTATCTACAGGAGGCACAGAATTAGAGCTTTTAAAATTTTAATTGTTTGTTCCTAAAGCTTATGTAAAGGAATAGACAATCTCCTAGACTCTGGAACATCCATCATTTCTACAAAATCAGGCTCCTCTTGCTCATCCACAGCCTCTTCTAAAGGAAGCTGGAGGGTTTCAGCAACTTTTTTATAAAACATAAAATGAGATGGGGACTCAGACAGCATAGGGGGAGATTCTAAAGGTCTGTCTGGGGAGATGTCCGGTTCAATGGGCACACCCAGACCTTCCCAGCCACATTCATACTTCATAATCCTGAACCACTGGGACCGGACGAACCGACCTTTTACCAGATAGTGGTGGTTCGGACGGACACTGAGACAGTGACTGGACAATTTGTATGGCTTTTGCTATCTCTGCAGCAGTTGGAGAAGGAATTTTGGACTCCAGACCTGCTTATTTTCTTGTTTTCTTTACTGGAATTGGTTCCTCAGAACCAGCTTTTCTTTTGCCCGAGGAAGTCTGGCCCTGGTCAGAGGGCACTCCCTCTGGTTCGGTTGGCACCGAACCGGGCTGGCCATCCGGGTCAGCGGACTTTTTGGCCTCTCGTTCCCTGAGCCTGCCCAATCTTTTTTCCAGGGTGGCTGCAGGGAAATTCTTACATACCTGGCAGTCTGACTGGAGGTGGTCAAACCCCAGACAATAAACACATGTGGTGTGTGGGTCAGCCTTGGCAAAGACTTCCCCACAAACATCACAGTGCTGAAACCCAGTGGGCCCGGTTTTTCTTTTGGGTTTCTCCAGACATAATGCCAGCCTAACCAAGCTTTTGCCTTTAACTGGCAGTGCCAGGCAAGACACCCTTATCGGTTCCTAACCGTGTCCGCAGTGTGGAAAAAACCGTAATAAATCCGTTTTAGAACCGACCAGAACGGAACCGCACTCTAAAATAGTAACTTTTAGTTTTAAATGAGTTTTAAACCCACGATCGGTTCAAAACAGACCAATAACTACAAGTTCCACACAGACAAAACCTTCATTTACTTACGGTTACCACAGATAGAGCTTGAACCGAACGGTTTCCTGTTAAAATAAACTATTCTCGGTTAAATCCAACCGAGAAAACACTTTTAAACCGAGAAATGAACGAGCAGAAGGAGAAATCTCCGGAGCGACTGTTCACTGAGGCGGAGTAAAGAATCTGACAGTTCAAGTTTGAAATGACACAGATAGAGCTGCTCTCGTGCCAAAATTCTATTTTGGAATGGTTTTAACCATTTCACTCCGGGGCAGTTCTAGAGCTGGAACAAACTGCTAATGTCTATAATATAGCAAGACTTCATGTTGTTTGAGTATAGATATTTGAAGGCTGTAATAGATATAAACTTCTTCACTTTCAATGTCTTCTGCACTGTGTTCCATAGAGTGGATAACACATAGCTAACTGCATATCTGCCGTGTCGGGAGTGGAATTTAGGCACCTTGAGGGTAATGAGGTTCAGACTTCTTAATGCATAACTACTTGATGTGGCTTGTAAAAAACAGCCAGAGATATATTTTGGAAGCTGCTGTGATATTGCTCTGTAGGTCCATAGTATTGCATTTCTATCTCTTCTAGATTGAGCGAAGTCCATCCCACTGCAGAGTATAGCAGGCAGTGGTGAGTGCTGTAAGGTAGGTCTGTGATATTCTGCTGAGAGCATCTGCCAGGACATTGTCCTTCCTGGGAGGTGCACTGCTATCAGAGAGGTATTCAGGCATAGGCCAGAGACCACAACTTCATTGCTTCTGTGCACAAGGCCATAGACCGAGTGCCCCCTTGCTTGTTGATGTACCACATTGTAGTGGTATTGTCTGTCTTGATCTGAACCAGTTTGTTCTGAACAGACTTGGAAAAAACTTGAAGTGCTAGAAACACTGCTCTGAGTTCTAAGAGACTGATGTGAAGTAGAGATTCTTGAGGTGACCACAACCCTTGGGCAGTCAGGTCCCCCAAGTGGGCTCCCCAGCCCAAGAGGAGGCATCATTAGTAAGGATTAGAGAATGAGGTTGAGTGACAAGGAACTCCTTGCCTTAGGTTGTCCTGATCCTGCCACCATTGCAAAGCCTGCATCAGGGTTCGAGTCACTGGGATTAGCTTGGTCAGAGAATCCTTTCTCTGGGACCAGAAGGCTCTTAAGTGGAACTGAATGTCCCTCATCTGAAATCTTGCTCCTTGGACCACTGCCGTAGAAGCAGCCATGTGGCCCAGGAGCTGCAGAAAATGCCTTGCTGGTCGAAACACCTGAAGGGTGAATGAAGAAGCCAATGTCACAAGGGTCCTTGCCCTGTCCAGGGGAAGGAAGGCTCTTGCCCTTATTGTATCCAGCTCCGCCCCTATGAAGGTGAGGAGCTGCACTGGCTCTAGAACTGACTTTGAAAGATTTAGAAGGAACCCTAGAGAAGTGAGCAGTTGCTGAGTTATCTGTAAGTGTGACTTGACTTGGTCTGGAGACTGACCCCAATATGAGCCAGTCGTCCAGGTATGGAAAGATGGAGATCTTTTTTCTCCTTAGGAAAGCAACCACTACTGCCAGGCATTTTGTGAACACCCTTGGAACTGATGTTAGGACAAAGGGCATTGCTCTGAACTGATAGTGGCCTGAGGGCAACTCGAACCTGAGGTACTTTTGTGGGAGCATCTGATGAGAATGTGGAAATAGGCATCCTTGAGGTCCAGGGAGACTAGCCAGTCCCCTGGCCTTAGAGAGGGTAGATTTATTCCCAGAGTCACCATTTTTAACTTTTGGTTTTAAAAGGTGCTTGTTTAAATATCTGAGATCCAGGATGGGCCGTCATTCTCCTGTCTTTTTGGGGGTTAGGAAGTACCTGGAGTACAATCCCTTTCCCCTGTGTAGGGGTGGAACCCTTTCTATGGCTCTGAGAGCCAAGAGGGAAGAGACCTCTGCCTCTAGGGCAAGGGCCTCTGAAGCATTTGCAGGTGGAAAGGATCTGGTTCTCATCTTGGGAAATTGTTTGAAGCTGAGAACCAGTCCCTGGCTTACTACTTCCAGGACCCATTTGTCTGATGTTAAAGACATCCAGTCCTGGACAAAGTAAGCCAGCCTGCCCCCTACAGGTAGTGGAGAATCGGCCCTGGCCACCCCATCAGGGTGCCTGCTTGGCAGGGGCTTTGGGCTGAGGGGCAGAAGCAGGCTTGCTTGTACCCCGTCTACCTCTCCCTCTAAAGAACCCCCTCTGGGTATAAGCAGAAAAGGATGCCTGGACTTGGTAAAAAGGCCTATGAAAAGGCCTGCCCCTGCCCCTGGAATGTTGCCTTTGAGGAGTGGCCTGCCTTTCCTTGGCCTGTGCACTCCTATAGGTGGTCCTATATTCATCCATTTTCTTCATGTAATTCTCTGTCTGTTCCCCAAACAGAGAATTGCCCACAACAGGAAAATCCATGGCCTTAGACTGGGTATCCTGTGACAGGGCAGTACATCTGAGCCAAGCCATCCTGCGAAGTGCCAGAGATGTAGCCATGACCCTTGATGACACATCATTAGAGTCTACTGCAGCATGAAATTGCACCTTGGATGCCTCAATACCATCCGCAGCCACCTGTTCCAGCTCCCTGGCAAGCTGGTTAGGGACCTGTTTTGCCAGGGCCAGCACAGTATCCCATCTGGATTTCTGGTACCCTGCAGCATAAGCCATATAATTTGCCTGTCTGAGTCCCAAAGATGCTGCCATGTACTGTTTCTTTGCCATGGCATCAATCCTCCTGGAGTCCTTTTCAGGGGGGTGCGAAGCTAGAGGAATATTAGCCTTGTCACAGGCTGCAGCCTGCACTACCCCCACATGGCTGCATTGCTGTGTGAGGAACTCCATATCAGAGCCTGATAATGTATACCTCTTGTCCATCCTTTTATCAACAGGAGGTATAGTGTGAGGAGTTTTTAGAATTTTTACTGGTCTGTTTCCTAAAAGATTTATGCAAAGGAATAGACAGTCTCCTAGACTCTTGAATATCCATCATTTCTACATAATCAGGCTCCTCTTGGTCATCAACAGCTTCCTCAACAGGGAGCTGGAGAGTTTCAGCAACTTTCTTATAGAACATAAAATGAGAAGGGGACTCAGATAGCCTGGGGGGAGAAACCCCTGATGGTCTGTCTGGAGAGATGTCTGGTTCAATGGGCACATCTAGACCTTCAAAACCACATTCACTCTCCTCATAGTACTCTTGCCCCTCCTCTGGTTCATAAAAATCCTCAAAATCATAATCTTGAACCGGTGGAACCGGCTGAACCGAGTGCTTCCCTGATGGTGTTGGTTCGGTCGGAACAGGGAAAAGTGACTGGACAATTTGAATTGCTTTAGCTATTTCCTCAGCGGTTGGGAAAGAACCACACTAGCTGACTTTTAGTCCTTTAGTTGGAACCGCGCTCTAGGCTGGCTCTTTGTTGCGAGGAAGTATCGCCCTGGTCAGAGGGCACTCCTCCAGTTCAGTTGGAACTGAACCGGGCTGGCCATCCGGGTCAGCGGACTTTTTGGCCTCCTCTCCTGAGCCTACCAACTCTCTTTTTCTATGGTGGCAGGAAAATTCTTACAAATCTGGCAGTCTGCATTGAGGGGTCAAACCCCAGACAATACACACAGGTGGTGTGTGTCAGCCTTAGTCAAGGCTTCCCACAAACACTACAGTGCTGAAACCCATTGGGCCCGGTTTTTCTTTTGGGTTTCTCAGACATAGTGCCAGCCTATCCAAACTTGCCCGTTTATGGCAATCCGCCAAGCAAGACTCTCTTATCGGTTCCCAACCATGTCACGGGTCATGGAAAAAAACGTAATGAAATCCGTTTTTTTTTTAGAACCGATAAGAACCAGGAACCGCACTCTAAATAAGGACTAGTAAAGTTTGAGAATAACCTGTTCGGTTCAAACCGAACCGAAAAGCATTTACAAGTTCCACACGCAATAAAATAAATGTAAGCCTATCTATTACTTACAATACCACAGACAGAGCTTGAACCATCAGGTTGCGGTTTAATTTCGGTCAAAAAAACCGAAAAATAATACTTTTTAATTGACAAAGCGAACCGAGCAGAAGGAGAAATCTCCGGGCGACTGTTCAGTGAGGTGGAGTAAAGAATCTGACAGTTTGAGTTTGATTAACATCAGACAGAGTTTTCAACCGAGCTCGCTCAAGGTTCCATGCCTGGCATGGAAAGTTAACTCTTCACCTCTGGAGCAGTTCAAGGTTGGGACTCACTGCATATGTCATAATATAGCAAGACTTCATGTTGTTTGAAGAACCAGATATGGTTTGAAGAGACATGTACATTGGGAAGTAAAATAAAACACACACACAAAAAAAAACCCTCAATCCCTCCATCCAACCTCTACCCTTCCCCCACCCCCTATATCCCCGCTCGTCAGACCAGGCAACTCAGTGTGGAACCATGATGTGGTGACAGAACTTATTATGTAATAAAAGAAAATGGCAAATGCTAAGAGTAAAAGCGCAAAGGAAAGGGCTCATATCTACGTTGAATTTGCTTAATTTTTTCATAAGCTGAATATCATCTTCTCGACTCTGAGACAGTGTAGTAACTCCGTCAACCACTCACAATATGATAGGGCCTCGTTGTCCATTCAATGCCTTAGTACTAACTTTTTAACTGTCATTGCTATAAGGGCAATGTGATATTTGCGCGCCTTTACGGAGATTTCTGAGTAGTTCCCAAAGAGGCAAGTATCAATCGAGAAAGACTCACCTAGACCTAACAGGGGGTCTGCCCGGACCCTAATCTGCTCCCAGAGGGGGGCTACTTTGGGGCAGGACCAGAAAATATGTACTAAATTGCCATCGCCTTGTCCACATCTCAGACAGGTGACGGAGTGTCTACTGTCGAACTTAGCAATCTTCTGGGGGGTATAATATAGATTGTGCAAAATACAAAACTGTATGAGTCGGAGTCTATCCTGAGTAATATAGTGATGACAACCCCACCAGAGTGTTTCCCACCTGAAGGGTATCCCTGGTAGGAGAGGTTCCCAAAAAGCCTTAAGTCCGAAGGGGCCAGGGTGTAAACGGTTGTACAAGTTTTTGAAAATTCTGGAGATCGCGTGAGAAAGGCCAGCACTTTGTGCCATTTCGGACCAGAAGGGGGATACTCCAGCAGACGGGAGATGGGTTCCAAAGGTTTCTATCAAAAGGTGTCATAATTGAAATAACTTGAAAATACTGGAATTGGGCAGGCCTGACTTTTCTAAGATGTCTACGGAGGAGGCCCATCTTTGTTCTGCCTCGGCCCAGAAATACCTACGTTTGACATCCTGGAATTGTGGGATCCAGGTAGGGGAGAGAGTTTTCCCTTCCAATCCAATGTTCGGGTTCCCCATGAGGGGTTGCTCCAAGTCTCCACGTTGGTTATATTTGAGAATCGTACAGAGCTGAGCATGTGCCTTCACCGATGTAACAATGGGTGACCCGAACCAAGACATAGGGAGACTTTTGGGGTGGACAAACAGGAGAGCTGACGGAGAGAGGTGATGCCTACGGATTAGGGATAACTCTATTTGGACCCATAGCGGTATGTACTTATCAAAGAGGCCGGGATCAGGAGGAAGAGAGCCACCTTAGGTATTTGCTTAGATGGCTGGCCCAGTAATAAAGACCAACATGAGGGACCCTCAAGCCTCCCTTAAGCTTGGGGGTGGCAAGCTTGTGATAGGCCAGCCGGTGTCCTTTACCAGCCCAAATGAAGTTGGCGAAGATGTTGTGGACCTTTTAAACCATGGTGGGGTAACCAGATATTGAGGAGACTGAGGGATAGAGCAGCTGAGGGAATCGTTCATTTTGATGAGGCTGATCCTGCTGCAGATCGTGAGAGGGAGAAGGGACCATCTGTTCAAGTCTTGGAACAATGGTGTTTAGTAGGAATCGAGATTAAGTTTATGCATGAGGAAGCATTTCTTGAAAATGTGATACCTAAGTACTTCACTGTTTTCCTATCCCAGGAGGCCCAAGGCCTCGACCTCATTCTCATCACTCTGTGATTAGGGAAAAACTACCGTTTTCTCAACATTGAGTTTATAGTTTGATAATGAGCTGAATTCTCTGATAGCCTCAAGTAGAAATGGGATGGACTTCTTGGGGTGTGAAGTGCAGAGGAGCAGGTCGTCCACATAAGCCAAGACTTTTAATTCTATTTCCTGTACCGGTATACCTTGGATCCTGGGATCAGCCAGTAAGCGGCGTATAAGGGGTTCGAGATAAATATTGAAAAGTAATGGGGACAAGGGGCATCCCTGTCTCGTGCCAGAGAGGATGGGGAACCTATCGGAAAAACACCCGTTGCTGAAAACCCTGGCTGTCGGGGCAGTGTAGAGGGCTTGAATCCACTTCTGAAACTCTAGGGGAAAACCAAAAGTGTTCAAAGTCTGGAATAGGAAATTCCAATCAACTCTGTCGAATGCCTTCTCGGCGTCCAGGGAGACCAACGCTGCGGGAAATACAGCATCCCTGGAGCTGAGAAGGCATAGTCAGGGTTCTGATGTGATCACTGGCCAGTCTATTCGCCATGAAGCCGACTTGTTCTGCACCAATAAGACCTGGAATCACGGCACTCAATCTGATTGATAACAGTTTGCTGAGAATCTTGATATCCTGATTGAGTAGCAAGATAGGCCTGTAGCTTGTTACATTTTGGGGGCTTTACCAGGTTTCAAAATGAGAACAATTATGGCTTGAAAAGTGAGGTATCTGTGCTGGACCCGTCTAGGATCTGCTGGAAAGCGGGAAGAAGTATTGGAGCGAGGGTCTTTGAGAACACTTTATAGAAGTTGGGAAAACCGTCAGGCCCAGGAGATTTGTATTGGGAGACTGTCGATTACACCAATAATTTCTGTTTCCGTTAAGGGAAGCATAGTCACGGCACACTGTTAAGCTCTAAGTGTGGGGAGGTGCAAGCCTTTAAATAGTGATCCAGCACCGTGTTAGGGGATTAGTCATCGATGAAATATAGGGATTAGAAAAAATTTTGGGAATTCGGAGGTGATTCCTTTAGGGTCCACCAACAGGGGCTGTGTGCCGAATAGTAGGAATATATCTGGTGGATTCCTGCTGCTAACTCTGGCCGCCAGTAGATGCCCGCCTTTTCCCCTTGGTGCGACATATGTGCTTCGTTTTAAGGATCATGTATTCGGCCTTCTCTCTGAGGTGTTCCATATAGGTGTTTTTGAGTTTAGCCAAATCCAATAAGGTCTGTTCGGGGTGTGTGGAGAAAGGTTTTTCTATGTCCCTAATCTGTCTGAGAAGTTGGACTAGTTCCTGCTCTCTTACCTTCTTTCTTCTTGAGGTCACCCCAATGAAAAGACCCTGAAGTAAGCCTTAAGGGCCCCCACTCGATATCAGGTTTACCCGTGGAGTTTAAATTAGCAGCAGTGTATTGGGCAATGTGGCTGTTAATATGTTCCACTATTTCTGGGTCTTTAAGAGTTGGTTGTTGAGCTTCAAGCAGCCATTCTTGTTAGGAACATCAATATGGAAGGTGGCATGAGACCAGTGAATGGTGGGAGGCGGGCAGGGTATATATCGGAGTCGACCACACCCGGGATCAGATGGTGCGAGATCAGTATATAATCGATCCTGGAGGATGTCTTATGAATGGGAGATATAAAGGTGAAGCCTTTTTCAGAGGGATGTAATAATCGCCAGATATCGTGTAATCCGACCTTGTCCCAAAGGTCTCGAAGAGCCCTTTGTGCTGGCGATAAGCCTTTGGGCCTGCGCCCTGTCCGGTCCATATTAGGGTCAGCGACCACATTGAGGTCTCCTCCCAAAATCATCGGTGTGTTAGCGAAAGGGATTAATTTATTTGTGAGATCTACGAAAAACTCTGGGGAATCGGAATTGGGGCCATATATACCTCCCAGTAAGATTTCCATATTGAAAACTCTACCCTGGACCAGAATATATCTCCCATGAGGGTCTTTTATTACTCTATTTGAGATAAAGGAGCGTCTCTACCTATTAATATCATGACCCCACAGCTCTGTTTTGAGCCTTGGCGGAAAAAACCTAGCCTACCTTTTGCTTCTTCATGTTTAATTCTTCCGAGGTCAGAAGATGAGATTCCTGGATGAACGAAATATCGGACTTGAGGAGTCTGAGGTGTTTGGAGACCTGGTACTGCTTAGCTTTGTCTGACTCCTTCGTTCCATGAAAAAAATTCAAGCTACCCATCAGTATTCGAGTTGTATATGCCAGGAAATATGGGCGCTGCAAAGGAAAAAGGCATCTGCCAGCCCATCGATAGGCTTGTTTGAAAAGGGTCTGGTCCAGCAGGCCCCCCACCTATCCTAAGTGGAAAAGTAAAATCATATACAGTATTATCGGAGGTAAAGCCCAACCCTCCCCACCCCATCATAACAACAGACAGTGAACAGCAAGTCCTCTAGTTATCCCTTCCGCCCCCAGCCCCCAGACCTAATCTGCCACCCCCAAACCCGAAACATTTTGTAATATGCTATGGTGACTGATTATGGGAGCTGTTACTGAAAGTACCCCCATAACTAGAAATGTTCAGGATAAAAGTCCCAACAACTAACAGTATTAACTATTGCAAGAACAACACACATCAGCAAAAACTATGAAACAAACTGTCAGCTACTTGAGCCAATCTAGGAAAGGATAACCTGGTCGCGAATTAGCAGAGGAACAGTGCTGATGTCTTGTGCGTGAAACTTGTGAAAATGGCTATAGGTGAGCTATTCTTTTTTTTTTTTTTTACTTTTTTTATTTATAAGATATCTTAGTCAAAGTACATTCAAGTTACATTCAATCCACAATATGAAAGGTTACAAAGGCAAATTCACATACAAATTCATACCATTTTTCATTTACTCTAGGTTAACAATAGGGGTGGTGGATATCTGCTCCACTATTTGGATATGTACTTAATGAGGGACTTTCAATCTGTACATGGCTTTTACTAGTAAATCTTTATTTATTTCTGGTACTATCCTCACTCCCTTCAGGAGAATAATGAGGGCAGTATAAATTTAATTGAAGGGACAGCACTCCCTAGAATAAAAAGGGGTATCATTCACTATGGGACAAAATCAGGTCTTTCCCTTGCCATGTACAAGATCCAACGTCTCCAAAGTATTTCGAATTGAGGTTGTCTTTTATTCAAGGAAGCCGTCAATGCTTCCATTCTATATATGTTTATCATAATTTCCTGCCATTTGTCTATGGTGATAGGTAGGCGAGACTTCCAGTTCCTGGTTATAGCTTTCTGCGCAGCTAGGAATGCTATTTTCAGGAATCTGGTGGTGAGTGGGTCCCCAAACCCCTCCGGAACTTCCAAGAACAAGAAACAGGTGGGTGATATTAATATATCCGGTGTAAATATTTTTCCCAAGACTAGTTGCAGCTCCAGCAAGAAAGTAGACAGTACTGGGCAGCTCCACAACATATGGAGATATGTTGCATCTGTCCACACCCCTCCAACAATCTGTCCTATTGTCAGCTAAAGGCTGTCCTAAACTCTTTGGCAAGCGAAAATATCTGGAAAAAATCTTCCAGGAAAAATCTTGCCAGCTGATAGCTGAAAGTCCCCAATGTATTATAGAGTGAGCCCTGGTCCAGACTTCTTCCGGGACCTGACTCCCCAATTCCCTTTCCCAGGCTCTTTTTATAGAGTCTGTAGTATCCCCCTTCCAGGCTAACAAATCCCTGTATAAATTAGAAATAATATGAGTCCTGATAGGTGCTCTCTCTATCACTTTCCTGATAGTAAGGGCAAACTGAGGTGGCTATAAAACCCCCCAACCAAACTCCGATATGAGCTTCCCTACCAGATTCCTGACTTGAAAATATCTAAATCTATCCTGCCAGGGGATGTCATATCTGTGGACTAAAACCTCAAAGGGGACAATCTCTTCATTTTCTATAAAATGCCAGATTAAATGTAGGCCCTTGATTCCCATCTCCTGAAGCCACTATCCCAAATCCCAGGTGAAAAAGAGTCCAGGTATGGGACAGAGAAAGAAGAAATTTCAATTCTTAGCCCTTTGTCATTTAAGATATTATGCCACATCTCAAGTGTAAAAGTTGTAAAGGATTTTCCTGATGGCCCATATAAGATTTTTACCTCGTCTGAGCAGTGAGTTATTTAAGTCAGAAGATTTCCATCTAGAAGTTCCATATTTTTCCATTTGGCGATATACAGATTGTCCAACCAATACTGGATAGTTCTCAGTTGTGCCGCATGATAATAAAGCTTAAATGGGAAGTGAGAGACCTCCCGCCTTCTTCGGGATTTGAAGAACTGAGGGCGGATCCTGGGCTTGTGTGGGCCCCAAAGAAACCGAGAGACTACCCTATTTAATAAATTAAAATATGAATCTGGGACCTTGATCGGAATTGTTTGTACCAGATATAGGAGTTTGGGGAGAATTATCATTTTTATGGGCTCCACTCTCTGGGTCAGGGAAATAGGGATAGATGACCAAGATTCCAATTCTGTCCGGATATTTACTAAAATTGGGGAGAAGTTAAGCGGAAATAAATTGTCAAACTGAAATCCCAGCCGTACTCCCAGGTATTTAAAATTGGTCAGGTTCCATTTAAAGGGAAACCTCTGTTTAATACGATCAGATGGCACATAGTGCTTTTTTAGAACCTCTGTCTTAGCTACATTCAACTTGTAACCGGACAAGAGGCTAAATTCTGATAAGACGTCCCACAGCTTTTCTAGTGATTGCTCCGGATCTCTGCGATAAATCAAGAGATCGTCTGCGTATAATGCTAATTTATGCAACTCTCCTCCCACCTCCCATCCCTGAATCCCCTCCTCCTGTCTCAGCGCCTGAGCTAATGGTTCAAGATACAGCGCGAAAAGAAGGGGGGAGAGGGGGCAACCCTGCCTGGTGCCACGCTGTAGTAGCTGAGCTATTCTAATTATAAACAAGAGCATGAGCATGAAAATGCAAATTAACATTGTAATAGCCCCCGTAGAGACGATAGGAGTAGCCGCAAAGAACAATGCAGCGGATGATCTACAGTCCGGTTATATCAGGAAACAGCAAGCAAGAGGAGTCCAGCTGAAATGGTGAGCAGCGTCCGTTGTGCAGGAGGGCCGAGACCCCCACATGAATAAGATGCAGTCCCCACGGATCCGTGTGTACTCGATGAGTTGTATCTTCAGGAAGGCTGAGGAGAGTCTGCATTGGTATCAGAGTGGTGCGCTTAGATAGTAGAAAATGGAAGCACCCCAAGAGGAGTCGAGGGTCCCCATAAACAAGGTCTTGTACAGGAGAAGCCTAAAAGGGGATGCAGAGCTTGATCGAACCATCCTGCATCTCTGACCAGGGGTACTCTGCCATAATGTCGATCATTACTGCCGTGGCTATGGGATGTCACACCAGAGTACCGGTTGATAGAAAGCGAGCCGCTAGTTCAGCAAGGCGACTGAGCAGGATGACAATTGGGTCCCATGAGGCAGCAGCCTGCAGGAGGAGATTACTGAGATAGGGGACCATGCAATGAGGTAGCACGGGGATAGAGGTCAGAGCAATCACTGGTAAGCCATAGGCGAGAATTGACTCTTAATATGCGCATTCAAAGCCTAAGGTATCAGCTGGATGGGGACTCGAAGGTGAGAAGGCACTGCAGGCGATCAAGTAGGGCAGTCCCAAAGCTAGGTCGGCTCTGGCAGCTTAGTAGTCAGTTACCAGCCATCTCTAAGACTTCAGGATCCTTTGAACAGTTCTGGAAGGTTATGAGCCTTAGCAGCGGCTTCTGAGTCGTCAAATGTAGCCCAGGCACCTGAAATCCACATCCCTAGCTTGGCTGGGTAAGACATTCGGAATTTTATGCTGGCGGCAACAAGTTTTGAAACCAGGGGATGAAACTGGGACCTCCGCTGCCTGACCGAAGCCAGAAGATCTTGTGCCAGCCTTATCTTTGTGTCTTCCCAACGCACCTCCTTTAGATCTCTAATTTTGGCGAAAAGATGCTGACATTCGAGGTAGTTCAAAATTTAAAGATCAGCAGGCAGAGGGCTCCGGGAGGAGTTTGGGCGAAGAGCCGGTGCGCCCCACTCGATGGAGTGGGTGGTGCCATAGGGGAGTCGGCTATCCCTCTCGATTAACTTTTGAACAAAAGAGATCACATCGGTTCCTTCAGCATCCTCCAGGGGCCTATGAGGACCGCGTTGTTCCGGCGACTACGGCCCTCAAGGTCTTCTATCTTCAACTCCATTTTGGCCAATTTCTGACGGAGAGATACCATCTCGGGATCCATTTTGTCGGTCCGTCTTTCCACTGACTTGATCTTGCATCTGCATCTGCGGATCTTCGTTGCAGATCCTCCACAGCTTCAGTGAGTGATTTAAGTTCTGCGGTTAACTCTGCCATGCTGTCTTTGAAAGGGGAAAATTCCAAAAGAAAGCAATGCAGGGTGAGGGGTTGCAGATCCTCATTCGAAGCCGCTGATGTTTGCTTCTGTTCAGTCCCCGAGGCCCTGGCTTTCTTCGGGGCTTTTTCGGGCGAGACAGGCGGCGTGTATCTGGCATCGTTTTTCCTGGAATGCATCACTTGTAGAGCTTGACAGGCAGCACAGGTTGGGCTCGAGTTTCTACCGAGGGTTTTGATCTTCACTCTAGTAGTCGGGCATCGGGTAGATCGTGAAAATATAACTTTGAAAGGGTCGGAGAGCTGGAGCTACGATAGAAGGCAGTTATCTGGAGGACTGCATCACGTGACTCCCCAGAAACGAACGCTTTCTCAGAATAACCTCTAAAATTAAATCATTTGTATCAAATTTAAAATGCAATATATCCTTCTGCAGTTCTTGCTCTAAATGACACCACATGGAATGGGTTAAGAGCTGAGCAGTGAGTTGCTTATATATGTATTTTCTATAGGTTTGCTAAAGGGTGTGTATATTTATTTTCCTTTTCTTTCCTTTTCAACAACTTCAGGCCTGAGTGGGGATTTTCTTTATTGTTTTCCTTATTATGCACAGTTTTCCTTTTGAGTGTATGATTTTGTGTTATTAGCATTTGTTTAATTTCATTTAAATTCCCTACTCTTCTTGAGAAGAGCCATGGGATGTTTAACATCCACCTGAACTACCACACAAGGCAGACAGGACCTTGGTTCACTGCATCATCCAAAGGAAGCCACACCCTGACAATACAGCATCCTTCTAGTACCGCACTGAAGTGCCAGTGTGTATGGTATGAACCCAATCCTGGTGTGGGAACAGAACCAATGACCTGACCCAGAGGGCCAACTAAGATGCACTGACCCTTACATGTTTGCACAGCATATTTAATCATCCCTGTTTATGCTATGAGGTGGACATGACAGACCTAGTTTCCCTTTTGACCATAAATTAATACGCAACTACGTCACAAAGCTGGAGAGTGGGAGATAAAGGATTGAAAAACAGCTCAACCATCTGAATGACACTTTCTGGTGCTACGAACCTTCTACACTGTCACAGCTTCTTGGTGGATGCCAGGACTGGAAGACCTCCAGTGAATGCCTGATAGCGGTGACAGTTTTGGTGGAAAAGGGATAAAAAGTAGAAATAAAAGTAGATGAAGCACCATTCTGGAATGAGGTTCATAGGCTTTATAATAAGACTCCTGTGCTGTTATCTTCCATTCCTGCTAGAGCTATGGATCCTGGGGGACATAACCTTAGAAACAAAGAATTTGTCAGTCAAAATGGACTGCTTGGCCCCACCAGTCATGGCCTTGATTCTGCAGGCAGCAACACAGCACCCAAGTTGTTGTTTATTTTACCTATGGCAGCTAGGAGGCAGCTTCTGCTCAAATGGCATCAGCCAATTTGCCCTACTCTAGAAGCCTAGGTAGGAGAGATAACCAGGCTTACTATTACCGCACTCTTTATGGAGGGTTGTGGTAACTCGCACAATTTGTAAATATTTGGGCACCACTACATAACAACAGAGGAGGGTTAACATAGAGAAGCTGTTCTACGTTAAGTTTTCTATAGAGATCTGTTTATGTTCATCAGCTTTGGCTTATGCAGTGCACGTATCTCCTTCCTTCATTATAACTTTTGGGTATGCACCCGCCTCATGGTGAGAGGGACTGAAATACAGGTTACTCACCTGTAACAGGAGTTCTAGGAATGGTATATGTTGTTCATCCACACTCATTGGCAGTATCCTTGCCGCTTTAAATCTTGCCGGAAGGTCTTCAAGCTTGCTCCTCCCACCCACCCGGGTGGTATAACTCTCGGCTCCGCCCCATGACGCCAGATCTGGCCCGCTGGAAGCTCAGGTTGTGCGTCGGCGGGGAGGTCGGGTGGGTGGGTGTGGATGAACAGCATATACCATTCCCTGGGACTCCTATTACAGGTAACGTAACCTTATTTATGCATGGATATGTTGTTCATCCACACTCATTGGCAGACTCCTAGCAGTTCTCCGGGAGGAGGAGGAGGCAAGAACACACCCCATATACTTACTTGGGAAAGAGACTGGAGACAGAGGCCCCAAAACCAGCATCCAGCGTGACTCAAGGTCGATGTGGTAGTGGGTAATGAAGGTGTTTGCTGACTTCCAGGTAGCAGCCTGCAGATTTCCTGGATAGGGCGTCCCTGGAAGCAGCCACCGTTGCTGGCAGTATGGGTGAATGAGCTCTTATCCTCTGGGAGCTCCATGCCCCGTAACATAACAGAGATCTATGCAGGGGATTTACCACCTGCTTATCGTCCGCTTGGCTGCAGGTCTGCCAGATCTTGACTTCAGCGTGGGTGACAAACAGCTGGCGAACCTCTCCCGAATTTCAGCCGTGCGCTCCTTATAATAAGCGGCGCCTTCTAGAGATCCAAGTATGGAGCCTATAATTGACCTCCGAGGTGTGATTGGGGTAGAACACGGCAGAGTCAACACCTGGTTAGGTGAAACTCCGGCACCACCTTCCGGAAGGAATTTCGGGTGAAGGCGCAGTACAACTTCTTGTCCCTATGAGAGACCAGGTAAGGAGACTGGATGGAAGCGCCTGGAGCTCTCCCATCCTTCTGGCTGACGTGATAGCCACCAGAAGGCGGTCTTCCACGACAGGTGAGAGAGAGCACACCTGTGCATGGGTTGAATAAAGCGCTTGCGAGCTTTGCCAGATACCAGCCAGTAGATCCGCGAGGGTGGGGTTCCCACACTGGAGGAAATGTGATCAAGGCCTTTGGCTGAGACCACCTTCTCCTGACCGACTGCTTCCGCCCAGCGCCGGTAAGCGAGATGGCTACCAGGTGCACCCTTAGGGTCATCGACCTAAGCCCTTGACTAGAAAGGGACCATAAATAGTCAAGATGCTTGCAAGGAACAGGAGGAAGGGTCAAGCCCTTGCCCTGACACCAAATGGAAAACCTTTTCCATTTGAAGGCATAACATTCTAGTGGGCTCCTTACGGAGCCTCAACTACATTGAGGACCTCGTGGAGAAAGACCAAGCCTGGAACTCTAGCCGCTCAGGAACCAGGCCGTCAGGTGCAGGTTGAAGGTCCGGATGGAACACCTTCCCTGATTGACTGAGCAGGTCCGGGCAAGCTGGAAGCTGCCGAGGAGTCCTGGAGCTGAGACTGAGGAGATCTGGGTACCAGAACTGGCGAGGCCAGTCTGGGGCTATCAGAATCACCTCCGCCTTGTCCCTCCCTACGCCTTGAGAAGCACCTTGTGGATCAAGGGAAATGGAAAAGCGTAAAGGCCAGGGTCCATTGCCTCGAGAGGCATCCCTGCAGCGAGCCCTGCTGAGGGGGCGGGCATGGAACAGACTCAGCTTAGCGTTTGGGTCTCGTGGAGGCAAACAGGTCCACCTGAGGTGTGCCCAAGGAGAACAGATGCTGTACTACCTCCGGCAGGAGAGACCACTCGTGGGATGCAGCCCCTATCGGCTCAGGGCATCGGCCAGGGTGTTGGAGGCTCCTGCCACGTGAATGGCTAGGAGATCCGCCTCCAGGCTGCGCACGAGTGACCAAATGCGGAGCTTCCTTGCATAGAAGCATGGGCGTCCCGCCCTGGCGGTTTAGATAATACATGGTCGTGGTATTGTCCGTCTGGACTCGGACCACTTGACCCGAGAACGGAGCAAAGGCGGTGAGAGCTGAGGCGGACAGCTCGGAGCTCCAGCAGGTTGATGAGCATCGGGACTCCCAGAGGGACCAGAGGCCATGAGCCAGTGTTCCCCAGATGGGCACCCCAACCCATCAGAGGCATCGGTCGACAGAGACCGTGGCTGAGGCGGACGAGCAGGATGCCCTCCTGCAATTGATCTGGAGCAGTCCACCACTGGAGCATTCCACATCCCTGTGTCACTGGCACAAGCTGGTCCAAGGATGAGCTTGTGACCACTGGCTGGCCAGTCCCACTGAAGGGGCGCATGTTCCAGCAGACCCAGCGGACCACGCTGGTACAGGCAGCCCTGAGACCCAGGGCGCCAGGAAGTCCCGGGCAGGGGCGCAGTGCCAACCAGAAATGATCGGGCAAAGGAGGGAAGAACCTCGGCTGTCACTTGGGAGCAGCTCTGGCTCGAAGAGAGTCGAGCTGCGCCCAGATGAATAAAATCACCTGCAGGCTCCGAGTTCCGACTGGCCTCGTTGACAAGGAGGCCCAGTTGAGAGCAGAACCTGGAAGGCAGATCTCTGGACCCTCCGCCTCCTTCCTGGAGGAGCTGCTATCAGCCAGTACGTCCAGGTAAGGGTACACGGACCCCTCGGTCGCATGAGAATGCTGTCACCACTGCCATGCATTTGGTGAAGACCCTGGGAGCTGGAGACAAGCGAAGGGCATGGCTTAGAACTTCGAAGAGATCCTTCAGCTCGGGCGAAGGAATCTCTGGTGAGACAGACGGATAGTGACGTGAAAAGCTCGTCCTGCAAGTCCAGAGAGCAGAACCACGCCCGGCGTTCAAGGATGGTATTATCTGAGCCAGAGTGACCATCCTGAAGGTTCGAGACCTTAGGAACTTGTTTAGGTCGTGTAGGTAGAATGGGGCGCCAGCCCCCGTCGCTTCGCTGGAACCAGGAAGTACCTGGACACAAACCCTGGGTCTGAAGGAGGGTCCACCACCTCTCTTACCACCTCCTTCTGGAGGAGGAGAGTGATGTCGGCTCGACGGGCCGCCAGTGAGCTGGGATCCCAAAGCCCCGAGGCGGACAGCTCTGAAGGGTGGTGCCTGCTAAATTCCAGAGCAGGCCTCTTCCACCACCTCAGAAACCCACCTGTCAGTAGTGACAGTGGACCAGGCGGAGCAGAGTGCGGGCCGTCCCCCGGGGGACCCAGGGAAGCAGGTAGCCCGGGGATGAAGGCGACACCCTCAGCCCGTCACTGGGCAAACGGAGGAGGAGACCGGCGAGGGACCTCCTGGGCCTTTCCTCCTGCCTCCTGTTAGAGGAAGCCGGTAGCTTGGGTTTGGGATGCCAAGGCTTGGTGCCTGCTGGCCTAAGCATTGCACTGGGCGAGGCGCGCCCGGGGGCACAGAAGACGAAAAGGGCTTAGGCTGTGGTTGCGGCCTTTGTCCTTCTGAGCGGAAGAGACCGAGTCAAGGTGGCATTGGACTTCTCGATCCTCTGCAGGTGACCTTCCACCCAGGGCCGAAGGTCAGTCCCAAAAGGAACATCCGCCAACTTGTGCTGGGTATCGAAGTAAAGGTGGATATCCTCAGCAAGCCCACGACGCGTAGACCACCGCGGTTGCCACCGATCTGCACATGAGTCCCCATCCAAAGCAGTCTGAAGCTGCTGTTTGGCCACTACCCTGCCTGGTCCCGCACCTGCTTAACCGTAGTCTGCAGATCGGGCGGGAAGATGAGGATGACCTCATCCAGGAGCCCAACAGGGCATGAGAAAAATGTGCCATGAGGACCGGAACTGGCCTGGCAGAAGGTTGAGAGAGTGGGGCTGTTCGCCCGACATAGTCCAATTTCTTAGACTCCTTGTCAGGAAGGTTTGTCCACATCCTGGCGTTGCGGCAGCAGGAACGCTGTCGGTAACCAACCCCTCAGCAGAGGGTGTTCCAAACCGGACAAGGAACGGTGGGGACCGCGACACTTCCTGGCCATCCTGGCCGGCGCGCAGGGCAGGAAGCAGGGCTGCAAAGATTCAGTGCTGGACCCACTGTAGCCTACGGCCACGGAAAGGCCTCATTCGGAGTCCACCGGTCCAGAATCTCCGTGAGGGGATACCTGGCCCGTTTGGAAGCAGTTCGAGCTCCATCCCGGTAGACTCGAGATGAGCCAAGCAGTCCTAGGAAGGACGACGGGCTATCGGCCATTGGCTGACCTTCCTGAAGACTCCAAGTCCAGTCGCTTGGAGAAGGAAGATAAATCTTCGGACTCGGGAAGAGTCCTCGAAGAAACTGCCTCTGGCCTGACCACCCTTCACCTGCGAGGTCGGTCGGGAGTGAGGTAACTGACAGCCGATGGGTAAGCCTTAGCCGACCGAGAATCCTTGGTCGGGCCCAATTGTAGCAGGTGGCTGTGGAGGCGGAGGTTCCACCGCAATGGTGAGCAGCTGGTTTTGGCGAACAACCGGCCTGGGTATAACTCCTCGGGCAAGTGGGAGTTGTGGTAAACCGTTCGGTGACAGCCACTTAATGGCAGGGGAAAGGCGCCGAGTCGGCTATTCCCGGCCGGAGAGGCTGTTGCAACATAAGGTCCTCATTGCCGTCGGCGTAATTACGCGGCTTCCCTCATCCGAGGAGGAGAGCGACGAGCGGCGACGCCACAGCATGTGCCGACCCGAGACCGCCTATGACGTGGAACGGCTGGACGCGAAGAGGTCCGGACCGAGACCGAGAGTCCCGAATTTCGGTCGGTGCAGGGAGGTGTCGGCCGAACCGACACTCCCCTCGCTCGAAGGTCCCTCCGAGGTCCGGAACCGGAGGCACAGGCGAGCCCACGGGATCCTCAACTCCTCCGGGGAACCGGGAGAGGGAATCTCGGCTGCTAAGGCGACAGCCGTCAATGGGTCGAGAAAATCTCGGACTTCATCAGTGGGAGTCTCGGTCAACTGACCTGGCCGGGACACCGTGAGGCCAGTGGCGGCCGAGTGCCTGATCAAGCCGACGCCCGACGGCCCGGAGGGGACCTTCGCCTCCCAAGAGCGCCGGACGGAGGGATTCCTACCTTTGTCCCTCTTTGACCGAGAAAAAGGTCCAGCAGACGCAGGCCCTTCCCTTTAGTGAGAGAGGGACAGACAAAGCTCCTTAAAGGAAGCCGTGTAGGAAGAACCCAGAGAGGCGGGATAAATGCCGCGGCCGAGGAAGATCACGCCCAGCTGCCGCCCTCCTCTTCGAGGCGACCATCCGCTCGAGCTGATCCGCCCGAGCCGCCCCCGCTGACACGCCAACCGGGCCTCCTTGGACTTCACCGGAGAGAACGCTTCGGGAACTGACCCAGTTGCAATCGGGCAGCACGGTCTTCGAGGACGAGGTCGAAAAGATGAGCACAAGTCGCAAGCCCGCGGGTCGTGCTCAAGGCCTAAACAGTAGACACACGTGGAGTGTGGATCCGTCCGAGACATCTTCTGCCCGCATGGGCATCTCCGAAACCGGAGTCGATTATCCATCGTGAGCCATGAGGGATCAAGATCAAAGTCTTTTGCAAAATATTATTTTTAAATCCGTAAACGGAGAAATAGGAACTCAGTCACAAACGCAGAGCTGCTATGAGGGAACCTGAGCTTCCAAGCGTAAGGAAGATCTGGCGTCATGGGGCGGAGCCGAGAGTTATACCACCCGGGTGGGTGGGAGGAGCAAGCTTGAAGACCTTCCGGCAAGATTTAAAGCGGCAAGGATACTGCCAATGAGTGTGGATGAACAACATATCCATGTCCCTAGAAAAGCACTTTCATTTCGGGACCCCCCCTCCATCCCCTTTCCCTTATAGAGTTATCTTTTCCTTTCTTTTTCTTTGCTGACAGGACCCGGTGGGCTCAAGGAGCCCAGTGTTATGAGGCTTAAAACAATACGGTGTCATCCTATGCAACCTGTAAAGTTAAAAAGAATATTGATATTAAATAGTGAAGTCTTGTTAGTATTACCCAACGGTTGAAATGTGTAACTGTGAAAGTTTTCAGTGATATTGTCACATGAATTACTGTAATGTTTGCATATGTATGCTTATACATGTGTTATGTGGACAATCAATACATTTTTTAATAAAAGAAAAGTAGATGAAGCATAGAACACTTGGTGAGGACAGAGGGCCAGCAAGCCCTTAAGATGCTAGGTTCTTGTTAGTTAGGGTTTTTCTTTTTTCATTTAATGAAAGATACAATCAAGGTGCAATAAAAGATTCATTCAAACACTGTGGCTCATTTATTAAACTGTGACTCCACTGTGTAAGGTGGGAGTGGAGGAAGGTGAGGGGCTGCTTCCCTGCAGGAACAATCGACCCAACTGATTATTAATTTATATCTCTATTACAATTAATCAGCTTAGCCTCCCTCTGGAACCCCTAAACAAATATTAAAAAACTTTAAGCAAATAAGGTGAGGACCTTCTCAGTGCTGCTGGCACACAGAGTGTTTAAATCCAACTATTAAACTTGGAAGGGGGAGGGTGGAAGAAAAGAATGACATCAGCCAGCTATGAATTAGAACATTTAGCGCACAGCTGCAGATGCTCCAGTGACACTGGTGACAAACAGTTGTGCTCGCGGTAGGAGAAACTCATTTTTATTCTATATTATTATTATGTTTACCTTGAATTCTCGCCAGACTCCTCCTCCCATCCACTACTCTGATGTTCAAGCTAGGACTGTCACAATATCAAATTTTGAGTAGTGTGATACATGTAAAAGTACCATGATAACCTGCAGCATTTAAGATTTTAAGAAAAATATGAAGATGGGCAGGGGAAGATGAGGAATCAGGATTATTGGCCACACCCAGAAAAGAATACAGTACTGGAACAACAGGGATGAGAAAGTCTACATGGTATATCAGGGTATACTGTGGTATAACAAGGTGCATAATTATAGCAATACTTTTTTACTTTGATAAATTATCAATGGAATCTATTGAGATATATCGTGCTATCATGACTTCCTAAGTTCGGAGTTACCACAATTACAAGCTCTACTCAAGCTGGGAGGGAAGTGGGTAAGAAACTGCTGTCCCAGATGATGCCAATGTGCCTCCCTGCTTAGCCTTCAGGAATGTGCAGACATGAAGCGCATGCCTTTCATTCCTCGGGGCCTTACAATGAGCAGGTACCCAGGCTCATAAAAACAGAGACAAAGACAGAAGATAAAGACCAGGGGCCGGGCTTTCAAAAGCCTAGGAATGTCACAAGCCCCGGGTGTGCCGACCATACGATGCACTGAGCTTGCAGCATTCTCCCAGCCAGTGACTGGGATTCTCTATCACACGCACTGACTGCAGCAAGTTGGACCAACTTTTTGCTGATTCAGTCTGCGTCATTCCTGGGTACCCTTTCTACAAGGCATGTGCCACATATTTGGTGCAATCTGCCGTGAAGTGGGTAAGCTGTTACAACTTCACCAACCTATTAAAATCGGGCGTGGTTGCGGCAAGGTATTTGGCACAACTGCACCAAATATGGTTGGATGCAGGGCTTGACACAAGCCCAGCACCCTCCTTTGAATATCTAGCCCCATTAGTCCATCCAGTCTGCGGTAACATCCTAGCAAACCCCAAGATCTTCTGTCTAGAGAGGTCGTAGTCCACACTATCCACCCCCATGTTCCCTGTTTTACTGCTACCACCCAGAGTAACTACTACGTCCTTCACTGTGTCCCAGCCATGCTTGAAATCATTAACTGTTATGGCACCCATAACATCAGGTGGCACACCGTTTCGTGCTCAACCACACTTTCTGCAAAATAAAATCTTCTCACATCCCTCCAGAACCCACCCCACCCCACCGCCTGCTTCCACTCATGTCCCTGTGTACGTGATCCGCTGTTCCTGCCGAACAGTTCCTCACAGTTTACCATGTTCATCCCCTTCAAGATCCTGAAGGACTCTATCCAGGACCGATCCCTGTGGCATTTCACAGGTGACCTCCCTCTCTTTGGATCTGATTCTGTTTACCACAGCCCTCTGTTGTCTCCCCTCCAATCAGTATCACAACCAACTGTGTCCTTTGCTGCACCCCTATCCTCTAGCTTCTTCAGCAGCCTTCTATGAAGCACCGAGTCAAAAACCTTGCTGAAATAGGGAAGCTGGCAGCAAAGCCTGGAGCAGGGGTGGGCAACCTAAGATAATCAGAGGGCCACAGGTGCGCCCTCAAACACCTTCAAGGACTGCAAGTCCCCATTTACTACAGTCACAAGCCAAATTTATACATCTGAATTAAAATCAAGCTATATATAACATGTCCATCACAGCCTTTAGTCAATCTCCCTTGTTTAGTTTTGCACCGAGAGCCTCCAAGTGTATTTTATTTTTGGATGAATGAGGTGGCCACAGGTTGACCACGGGGGGGGGGCACGTGCAGCCCTCTGGCTGCAGGTTGCTTACTACTGACCTAGAGGTTAGAGTAGTGAGCTGCAAAATGAGCTCGGTACATCCAGCAGACCTGGGTTTGTTTCCCACGACCTCCACTTGTATGCAGTGTGAATCTGAGCAAGTCACTTTACCTTCCCAGTGCTCCTGGGTCCCTCCTGAAAACAAGCACTTATGCCCAGTGGGCCTTACCCAGTTACTATAGAATAAAAAAATAAATAGAAGTCGAGTAAATCTACAGCGTGAGCCTTATCCACTACCCAAGGTAGTTAGTATTCGTGATAAACTTGTACATAGCCAATGTGACCAGAATGTGAATGTCAGAAATATAATCGTCTGGTTACCACCCAAATCCACATTACATAAATGTCAGAGGTGCAACATCTGTAAGCTTTCAGTACCAGGGAAGGTATCTGTATACCCCGTAAGTGGAAGAAATGTGGAAATCAGAGAATTTGTTATTTGTGATACTACATTCACAGTACATGTACTCTGGTGTACTTGTAATTTTATTTACATGGGGAGAACCATCAAAAGTCTCGACATGGATACAGGAACATGTCAGTCCTATCACTAATGGCAAAAGACATACACCTGTAGGTAACCATTTCTTTGAGACACACAGTTCCAACCCTCTTGATTTAAAATTCTTGGGAATGGAGTGGATTAGACCTCCGAGAAGGGGTGGGGACAGAATCAACACCCTACTGAGAAAAGAAGGTGCATGGATTTTCTAATTGAACTCTGTGAACCCACAACACCTAAATGAACAAAGGGACTTAAAACCGATTTTGTAGTGTCTCTGAATCTGATATATGTAATTCTTAAATTATTTTTATGTCTCCCTCTAGATCCATTCATCTGCATCTATCCATTTCTCTGCCTGGCCCTTTTGCTTGGTACTGTGGGTCCCCCTTACATGTTTACTAGAAACTGAAGGAAGTACAGGACTCTGCAGTTATCACTTATCCACAACCAGGCAATTTCTATCTTTTCTTGTAAAATCTATCTGTAATCAGGTCTCTGTTCACAGCAGGCTAGTGCACAGAGGCTATTTTAAACCCTGCATGAGTCTAACTTTATTGAGCAAAATTTTAACATGAAATTATTTTTTTAGACTCTGTGAATCACACCAGGTACAGTACAAAAACTAGGCACCGAATGTAAAAGCTTTAGCTGTTCGTAATTTGATACGTGCTTTATATGAGGAGTAAGATGCATAATATGGTGGTATTAATGATGGTAGCATGAATTATATCACTTTTTGCACCCCTTTTATTTTTGAGTGCACTGAATGATGACATCATTTCTTGGCTCAGTACTTAATGAGCCACATATCTCTTGGTGCCCTGCACCCGACAAAGCTTGAGGTGAAGTGTCGTGGCTATGGGCTGGCCTCTGGAGTCATGTTAGGCACGCTATGGTGAATTTCAGTGTTTGAATTTGAAGTATTACTCTGCATCTGTGTGCTGGAGCCTGATCCTGGCACTATGGAATATCCATTCTGGTTTATACAAAGTATCCAGAAACATGGATATGTCTGTTTGATGTTTTCTTGGAGCGCAGACTATTCTGTGATTGTTTACCCAGAAAGTGCACTGGCAATAAAGCCAGGTTTCAACAAAATGTAAAATTACACATACTCCCATAATGCATAGGGAGCGATCACCCAGAATTCATTTCTGCAAGGGGGGAACAAGTAAGCCTTGGAGCTCTGAACAGCATAACACGAGAGGTGAAATGCAGGGGGACATAAGCAAAATGACCATGCCCAACCCATTTTCCTGCTGTTCTTCCCTTAAAGCCCCTCCCAAAACTATGTAAGACATGTACGCTGCAGTTCTGCCATCCATGTGAATGCTCTTGGCAACACTGCCACCTGCAGGCATGTTGGGGATGGTACTGCTGTGACAGCTGCTGCCCACTCTCACTGAAGAAGCAAAGCTTCCACTGGGATACTTGAGCTTCCTCCATTAAATCAGCACTGGTGACATTCTGGGCTTGGAGCACAAAACTGGGTCACCACTGCCATAGCAGGCACCAACCACCACTGTTGAGCCAGTCACCCAACTGGGATGTCTTCTCACATACAGCAGTCATGCATTGCTTCTGTGAGCCCCTCACTACATACAACCAGAGACTGATGCTCTGCATATCAGCTGATCCAAGTGTTCTACTAGGATAGTTTTCAGGCAAACCAAAGATGTTTAGAACTCATCTGAAACCTGTCAGATCAATGAATCATGAATACAGCGCTGCATGGTCTGCACCCCCCCTCAAAAAAAAAAAGATACTTTGGACTTCGTTAGAAACCAGCCAATGCTGTCCAACATGAGTGGTTAGAGGGGTCACTGTGTTACAAAATGGCCTATATGATTGCTAGGAAGCTATTATGCAAAAGACTGGTGGAGACCATGTGACAACCCCCCTAGTTTGTAATGTATACAAACTTTATGGTCGCAACTTACACTCATCAATTAAGATGCTCAGACAGTGGATCCTGTGCTCCCACCGGCTACCCACCAGACAGTGCCAGTAGCTGTTAGACTTGGTGCTACTGTACAAGTTGAATACTAATATATATATATATAGGGGAGGGCAGTGGACATGGCCTATCTGGACTTCAGCAAGGCCTTTGACACTGTGCCACATAGAAGACTATTACACAAACTGGGGAATATGGGTGTGGGCAGGACAGTAGTGTGGTGGGTAGGTAACTGGCTGGGTGGCAGGACACAGAGGGTAGTGGTAAATGGCTGTTACTCCACAGAGGGAAGAGTGACCAGTGGGGTACCACAGGGATCAGTGCTGGGACCGGTCCTATTCAACATCTTCATCAGTGACATGGCGCAGGACCTAGAAGGCAGAATTTCACTGTTCGCTGATAACACAAAGCTCTGTAACAGAGTAGACACACCAGAGGGTGTAGACAGAATGAGAAGCGACCTGCAGAAACTTGAAGAATGGTCAGGGGTTTGGCAGTTGAAATTCAATGCAAAGAAGTGCAAGATAATGCATATGGGGCACAAAAAACCCTGGCACAATATATCAGTTGGGGGGTGAGGATATAGCATGCACCAAGCAGGAAAGGGATCTTGGGGTTATCATCTCTGATGACCTCAAGGTAGGGAAACAGTGTGACAAGGCAGCAGGTAAAGCAAATAGGATGCTGGGCTGTATAGGCAGGGCATTACCAGCAGCAGGAAAGGGGTCATAATTCCGCTATACAAGACACTAGTGAGGCCCCACCTGGAGTACAGTGTACAGTTCTGGAGACCATACCTACGTAAGGACATAGACAGGGTAGAGAAGGTTCAGAGGAGGGCAACAAAGATGGTGCATGGATTGCATCACAAGTCCTATGAAGACAGGTTGAAGGAACTGAACATGTACTCCCTGGAGGAGAGGAGGAGAGAGGGATATGATAGAGACATACAAGTATCTTACAGGGAGGAACAGGGTGCAGGAAAACATATTTTAAGCGAAAAGATGTTCCCAGGACTAGAGGGCATGGGATGAAGTTGGAGGAGGACGATTCAGAGGAAACATGAGAAAGAATTTCTTCACAGAGCGGGTGGTGGACAAGTGGAACACCCTGCCAGAGGAAGTGGTGGGGGCTGAAACAATCACAGGATTTAAGAATGCATGGGATAGACATAAAGGAATTCTGGAGGTCAGGGGTAAGGTGCAACAGACTTCTAGGAAAACAAACTGAACTTACTAGCTCAAATGGGCAGACTGGGTGGGCCATAGGCCCTTATCTGCCGACACTGTCTATGTATGTATGTATCTATGTATATTTGTGGCCCAAGACCAGTTACATCTCCTCCAAGACCGGACAGTCACAAACTGCTACACTAATCTTTCCTCTCTGCCGAGTATACCATGTAGCTATAACACTGAAGTTACAGGTGTCAGCTGTAGTCCAGTGTACTTACTGTCATCTGAGAAACGCCGCCAGGGTAAAGCATCTGGCCCCCGAGTGTTCTTCCAGCCCTGGTCCATGCCTTTGTGACTTCGCGGCTGGATTACTGTAACGCCCTTTACCTAGGCCTACCGGGGGGTTGATCTTCACCACCTGCAGCTAGTGCAGAATGCGGCAGCCAGGTTGCTAACTGGTCTTTCGAGATCGTGTCATATCACACCTGTGCTGTGCTCTCTGCACTGGCTGCCAGTTAAGTGGTGAATCACATTCAAGTTCAGTTTTCTGACCTGTAAGGCCCTGTACGGTCAGGGGCCCGGTTACCTGAAAGACCTCCTATGTTCCTGCCACTCAGTCCGTCCCCTTCGCTCCAATGACAAGGGTGTTTTGGAGATTCCCAGGGTCCGCCTGAAGACATCTGGTGCCCGTGCCTTCTCGTTTAGTGCACCTACCCTGTGGAACTCCCTCCCTCTTCAGGTTAGAGAAAGTCAATCTGTAGAGGTTTTAAAGAATAAGTTAAAAACTTTTCTGTTTAGTCAGGCCTACCTATCTGATTAATTACTGATCCAGTATTATTATAAACAAAATAATGTTTGTTGTATGTTTTTATTGCTTTATCAACTTTGTTCACAATTGACTATGTGTGCTATACCAAATAAAGTATGATTGATTGATAACTGACTGATGTGCACTACAGACTTTCTGTTCTTGTCTGCTTGTTGAATATGTTGGATATCTGAATGCTGCATCCCCACCACCACCACCACGCCACTACCACCATACACCTTCATGAAAACAAGATGTTGTATTTCATGAGGTATGCCTAACCAACAACATTTTAAATAACAATCAATGTTCAGGTAGGAAACAGGGCCAACACGATGGATGTTTTCTAGAACAGGTTTGTGATTGCTTTGTATAAGTTAACAACTCTTTATTATAACCAAGCTCGTTTAAAGGTACAGTAAGAGTAAAATACCTAGGAAATCTCAGCAGATGTTATCCAATATTATCCAACATGGGTGGCTTACATGCTGACTGGAGAGAGGTGTTGTAATATGAATATTGTGCTCTGTTCAGGGTAGTAAATATGCTGAAAAAGCGATTAGCAGTTTATGCACAGTGCTATTCCACTGTGAAATGTACAGCATTTTGCACAAATGTATTAACAAACTTAAAAATAAAATGCAGTTTTACGCGTCTACAGTGATATGAACTTACTCAGACAAATGATTAGCAGTCTTCTGCTACACACATCTAGAAATGGTTAGCATTACCCCAGTTTTAAGCAGCATTTTGCTATGCCATACCAGCTATTTAATACCCTAGTGTTTGAATTAAAATTAATGATAAATCCATTAAACCAAGTACTGCTGTATTTTTAGCTCTTATTAGGCAGTTCCTGAAGTACGATATGTGTAAACAAGAGATCTGGTAACAAATACAAGCATGTCTACAGTGGTGGGTGGTGGCAAAGAGGCCCCAAAAGGTTCTGGTTAACATTTTCTTTTCCTAGCTTCACCACTGTTATCGGAGTATCTCAGGTCATCTTCCCGGAAATGAGTACCTTGACCATTGCATGTGGTGCGGCTGCCACAGCTCAGTGCACCTTGCCTGGTCAAACATCACAAAGAATGCTGAAGTACACTAGTCAGATCTACAAGCATCATGGAGTACATTCCGATCCTACTGCCAACCTGCAATGCACATACAGCAGAGTCAGCCAGGATGCAATGCTCTGTGATAAGCACATCACCCCTCTACATGACAAACCTGGAGTATTTACCATTTTACTACACTGTGTTCCTCCAGTATTCTGCAGCAAATCACTGGCACAAACTGTGATAAAGGTGTTGCACCCTTGTAGTCAGAGGATTTATTTTGTCTCAAGTGGATCCGCACTCACATACATATCACACGCATGCTGCAAATTGCAAAAGAGAAAAAAAAATATTTTTTTCAAAGTAACAAATGCATGCAGGTGAATTAAAATGCTGGCAGCAATTACCAGGCCCCTTGACGAAGACCGATTGTCGAAGCGCTGGGGTAACTGGTGATTGCTGTTGGCATTTTGATTGTCCTGCATGCATTTATTATTTGGAAAAAATAATGTTTTTTTCACTTTTGCAATTTGTGACATTCATGTGATCTATGTGCGAGTGTGGGGCTACTTAAGACATTATGAGTGATTTTCTAGGTCTGACTGACCTGCCCCAGCACTCTGTTTCTCAATACCACTAAAGTACAAGTTGCTTTCTTGTTTCCATAGAGGATTTATCCGAAGTGCAGAGCTGAACAAGTGCAAATGCCTGAGGAGGCAAACCACACCCCAGCGTTTCACCTCGTCCAGTGACTTCAACTGCACTTTAAACAAATCCTGCTGCTACAAATATGTGCTATCATGTGCATATATGTTCAGCATTTCAAGCCCTCTAGGATGAGGCAGCCTGCAGCACCGACAGGAGTTCTCCCTACACCCCCTCACCCCACCAGTTCTATACTTAACAATTCCCATGGAAATGAAGGTCAAAGCTTGATTCGTAAAGCTGCTGATGCTCCGGTCACCACATTAATGAATCAAAAATCATCAAACTACAATTGATGATTTATCATTAGAGACAAAGTTACCAAAACCAAAAATTATGCAATAGGTATGTATCGTAAGCCAATCAGAACAAAGAAAACCTTCATTTAAAACCCCATGATTGACGGCCCGGTGGAGTAGAGGGTTGAGGTGCTGGACGCCACACCTCGAACCACGCCAGCGACCTGGGTTTGGGAATGGACTCGGGCACCGGGGGCTGGCAGGGGAAAGGAGAGGCTCGAGCATCCAGAGGACTGCTCTCCTCTCCTGGGGAGGGCTGGGGGTAGCCCCGCTCTGTAGTGGCCCCTGGTGGAGACCGGGAGCACTACACATAGTGGCGCAGGAGAGACCAAGAAAAGAAAGCTGGAAAACAGCTTTGGCACCACCGGATGATGGCCTCCTTACTCACGTTCCCGAAACTTGGGAACTCCTCCGCAACAGCAGCACCACAGGCCGTGAAGGAAAATAATTGTGCTGGGTTACCCGCCCCAGTGCCTTCCCTCGGAGGAGGGACTCTCCTGGCGATTGATACGCCAGATAACTTAGTCGGGTTGCAATATGGGGCAGAGAAGGACAGCTCCAGAAGAATATTGCGGGTCATAGGAGCACTAGGTGGCCCGAAGGAGAGGTGGAGCTGGAGTGTGGGAGAAAGGTAAAAGATCATACAAAAAAAAAAAATACCACAATATACTACTACAACCACTTCATTGATAATTCACATTTCAAGCACGAGCACGGTAGTTTATCCACAATTCAGACATGTCCAAAATAGTTTATCCACATCTAGACCATAGAATAAAGGGAAAAAAAGGCACCTTCTGCTTAAACTATCACAGAGCTTTTTAAATCCTGGATTCAAAACTCCTAGTTATACAAAATTAAAATATTCAGTTGTTAGCCAGAGTATACTCAAAATAACTGGCTTTATATTTTATGACCCACATCAGTCCGTTACTCCTCTGAATACTCTGAATAACTGAATGTTATCACTTAAAGCAGCAGTACGTTACTGGGAAAACTCTGACTATATTTTTTACTCCATTTTAGATTGCCCCTTACTTCCTGTCTTGCATAATACCCTTCCTTTGCCATTTGAGTCCATTTTAGATTTTTTTTTTACATTTGAAATAATAAAAGGAACATTCATTTTAACATGGCTACAGCCAAGTTTCATCAGGTATTCTCAGCTGTTTTGTACATCTGTTGTCCCACAGGGTCAGGGAGCACTGTCTGCTGCATGCTAGCTCATGTGAAAACCTGGACCAAGTCAAACTAAAAGAGCACTCCTCTTATTATTTCAAATGTAACAAGAAGTGCTGAAGCAGACTCAGAATGGGAAAAAAAGGTATTATACAAGTCTGGAGTTATGAGGCAATCGAAACTAGGAGAAAAGTACATCCTGGAGGTCAAAATGTTCACTGTTAACATGCACTGCTGCTTTAAATGTAAGAAACAGACCCCTTTGTTTCAACAATGAAACATTTCACTTTTTCAAATGCACCCCACGAGGCTCCCCTACAGTTCTGAGGTTTATCCTTTTTATGTTTGTTTGCATGCGCAGCGCACAATAAACATACTGAGGTTAGTAGAGCACTGCAGAGGTGTGGCAGTGTGTGACCAGAGCAGTCCACGCTTTCAGGGGCCCATCCCTCGGCTAACAATCAACAGAAAAACTGCCAGTGATGGCAGTTTCAGAGAGAGTGCTGGACTTAAAAGAAATGTGCTGCTGCAATCAGGGACAGTTTCGTCATCCCTGACTGCAGTGGCAGCTCCCCCCCGGCCGCAACCAGGAACACAGAGGCAGCGGAAAAGACTCTCCGCTGATGCACATTACAGTGCACAGTAATGCGCGTAGGCGCGGATTTCCTTCTTGTTGGCTGCTGCCCTGTTCCTGCAGCCAGCAGTGTGCTTTCTTGGCAAAACATTTAATATATGAATTGGCAGCTCCTGCCACTGGCCACATTCCCGAAAGCCGAGCATCGGGTGCCCAATCCCATGTCAGCATATTCCACCCCTCATTAAAAGCAGCACTGGAGCCCACCTCAGTGTTCCGAATATGGCAGCTCCTGATGCCCGCCACACAATCCCCATAAACCGACACAGGGTGCCCAATCCCTGAGTTGGCATCCCATGGTGTGTCTTTCCTGGTTAAACAATTCCCCCTTTCTTTTCCGTACGGGATGCCCTCTCCGGTGTTGGATGTCCCCCCTCCCAAGCCCAACACCCCTAGACAACACTGGGGTGCCCAATCCCAGTCAGCATCCCTCCTCCACCACTACCACCACCATTGTTGCACACTGGGGGCCCACCCCAGTGCACCAAACTTTTTTTCATTCTGTAAATGAAGAAAACCATTCTATGCTGCTGTTTTTTTTTTTAACCTGAAAAAAAAAGAAAACTGTCTCTCATTGTCTCCCCTGGCCCCCATCCCCATCCCCAGCCTCCTCTGCACCCTACATCCCAGCCCACACTTACCACCGGAGGTTCAGCGCTGTGATTTTCTGTGGACTAAGAACACATCTGCACTCTTCAAAAGCCAACCGGGAACTGAACAAATGCAGGTAAGCTTTATAATGGCAGACAATGGGCGGGTTTCTACTTAGGTTGATATCTCAGCCTTTTTTTTTTTTTGAGTTGTGGCCCCAAATTTTCAATATGGGGTTCTTGGGACCCTGCCTCGTGAACACTGTCACTGTCATTTCATTTCTTGGTCCCAAAAGGTGATTTGCGGTCGCCTCACGGAATCACATTTCGGGACTGATTCACGAAGCGACAGTGCCACTTTTCTATGGTGGGGTCCTAAAAACCATGTTGCAAGTTTGATGAACAAACTCAAAAATGACTGCATCTGACGTGCATTGTGCAATTTATATGCCGCTCGTAACTTCTCCAATTTTTATATTTTCACTTCAAATTTACAACACTGGCATTTTCCACCTCCTTATGAACAGTACAGCTGTCATTTTCTGCATCCTGCCTGAAGCGTGTTTTCACCCTGTGGCGCAGAATGGCACAGTCGCTGTGTGAAATCAACTTTTGGGACAGATTAATAAGGGCACAGTGCTACTGTTCATGAAGGAGGTCCCAAAAGACCATGGGTGGGATATTCAAAGGGCACCGTCGCCCGGCGGATATTCAAAAGGGCTGGTTGTGATGCGCAACCCCGATGCATCGGGGTGCACGGTAATGTATGCGGTGCAAGTGCAAGGGCGTGCCCATGCATATGTGGCACATCCGATATTCAGCCCGCTGCACAAGGGGCGCCAATGTTGAGCCCGTTGAAACCTGGAACATGTCGGGGACACCCACAGGCTGGCTGCCGTATTGCTGGGTGCAACACAGCAGCCGCCTGCTGTGGGTGGCAATCCGACCGCCCAGGACACAGTCCTCGAGCCCCCTGCCCAGGGGGCATCGTGCCCCTCCCTCACCCGATTGCGGGCATGATTTAGGTTAATCCCTGGTGGTCCCGTGGACCCTACCCCTGCGCCCAATCATGGGCATGTAATAAAATGATCCCTGATGGTCCAGTGGACAGATCTCCTTCGCCCGCTCGCAGGCATTTGACAAACACTCTGGCGGTCCAGTGGTACCCCCCCCGTCCCCACCTGCCCACTGAGTCCCCCGCCACTCTGCACCCCTCCCAGTCAGCGGTGGGCAACAGCTCTCCGCCCGCAAGCTGCCCAGCCGCCCGCCAACTGACAGTGTACAGTAGGGTTGTACACCTATTGGTCCACTGCATGGGCCAATGGAGCTGATGCAGACTACTCTATACTACACAGTCGAATTGTGAATGAGCGGCTCATTCAAAATCGGGACTGTGTAATCGACAGCCGCCGTGTACGATCAGACTAATAGGCGTGAAACCCTACTGTATGCTAATCGGTCGGCGAGTGTGGGAAACTTAGCGGGTGAGAACTGCCCCGCCCGGCTGCTGGACGGGGAGAGTACGAGGTGTGGGGCGGAGGGTACCACTGGACCACCAGGGTGTTTGTCAGACGCCCGGGCCGAAGCGAGGCGATCAGTCCCACTGACCACCGAGATCATTTTATTACATGCCCGCGATCGGCAGGGACAGCGGTCCACTGGACCACCAGGGATCGTTTTATTACATGCCCACGATCGGGCAGGGGATAGCGGTCCACAGGACCACAAGGGTGTTTGTGGACATATGCCCGCAAACGGGCATTCGGGTGCAGAGCATGCCATGGGGCGTCGGTCACCGATGGCTGCAGCCTGGCAAGGTGCCAGATGCAAGTCGCCGATCGGCACATGGCAAGCAAATGGGGCCATAATAACATGCAAATGGCCCCATTTGCACCTTGCATGCATTATGGCCTAATTTGCACGCCCACGGCTGAATAACGCTCTTGCTGCGCCATTTGCAACCACGCTTGCGCTGGCGCAGCCCCCTGCTCCCCTGCTGCCACATGCACTGGTGCAGTGCCACTGCACTGTGCGCAGTGTGTGTGCCCTCAGTGCCATATTCAACAGTGCTAAGCCATGGCACAGCACCGTTGCATATTGCCTGGACTATGCCCTGGCTCAACCCAGTTGTGCTGCACCCAGGCTTGTGCCCTCAGACAGAGCGTGCAGTCACGCGTATGCTTGTAACTTCGCCACTTTTTCATACTTCACCCAGATTTTCAACATTGCCATTTTTTCACACCTCCTCATGAACAGTGCAGATGTCATTTTTCATATCCTGACTAAAATGTTTTTTCACACCTGTTGCCAAATGGGAATTCAGCTGCAAAATCACCTTTGGATTGAGTAATGAATGACAGTGCCACTGTTCATGAAGTTGGGTCTCAAAGGCCCATGTTGAAAATCTGGAGTGAAATACCAACAAACGCCTAGGAGGTTAGGTTTCCAACCATAACACCCCACCGTACAGACTGACAGACATCGGGGGTGCTTAGTCGCCGGTTGTACGTTATTATTACTTCACCCCCACCCTTCAGCCACTGACAGGCATCGAGGTGTGCCTTGGGGTTTTCAGCCCTACCATTCACCCCATTTTTCTGTACTGCACCCATTTCAGCTTATTTCCTTATGGAATGAGGTGAGTGTAAGGGCACACCATGACACCTGTCAGTGTCTGCAGGGTGGGGTGAGGTGGAATAATGTGAGTGTTATGGCCGATGACCCAAAAGCACACTCCAATGCCTGTCAGTCTCTGCAGGATGGGGCTGGGGGTTGGCGTTAGTTCAATACTTCACTGCCATTCCTATTATGCAGCTCTTTAACTCTTGCAGTACCAATGCCAATATCAGCAAGCAAACATTCCTCATTGACAAATGCTTGTTTATATTCTGTTTTTCTGACTGGTAGTGGAATTCCTATGAATTAGTGTATGTTACTGTTCACATATAATACTTCTACTAATCTCTACTTATGACGCAAGGGGAACGGACATGAGGGACCTAGTGTATCATCTGACTTTGAACTGCAAAGTTACTGTGTTAAAGTTCTTCCTTGCATGCACAGCCCTTCTCAGGTGGCAGCAATGTTGAAATTAAACTTTATAAGCTTTGGGAGCTAGAAGGGCCCATAAGGGTCATATATTTAAATTGAGCCCCCCCCCTCCCATTATAAGTCAATTGCAGTGACTTATGAGCTACCAGGACTCTCTTCAGAGCTAGGGGCTAGCCTTGTGCAAGCCCCTCCTGTAAATCCAACACTGGGTAGCAGCCGCCCAGTTCCAATGCCAGGTCCTCCTCATCATGATCCCCCATTACCCCACCTGCCGCCAGGGCTAGGCCCACTGAGACACAACATTCCCTCACCCCTCAGGACAGTCTACATACAGTTAGACGGGAGAGGCACAGGGCCCAAATGTGCCTGCCATCAAGCAGATGGCATCTTGGGGACTTTCCCCCCTGTGTGGTCTCATCCTGCTATACTATTCCTTTTACTGCCAGGTCAGCCCTGGGATTCCTCCCACCTTGTTGATATCGCTAGTGGCCTCTGGCAGCCTCATGCACCACGATGTTGCAGTTCAGTCACTCCCTCCCCCTTGTGAAGGCGCAAACTTTCAGGTACACCACAAGGGGTCCCTGTGGTGGTAGGCGGCAACATCTGGGATGCACTGCTCCCTATAGACTTTATAAGGAGCCTACACACTGCTAGTTCTGCTTACTACCTCTCCTGTATGCCACCTGCAAAAGTACAAAATTGCCATAAGCACCCAGTAGCATGCAATATGACCTGGTATGTACCCAAGAATATGTTTTTTTCATTTGTTTTTGCTTTCTCTTCTCCCCCTTCTACCCAGCTGGCCCATCCTCGCACAACCCCCAGCCCCATCACCAGCAGTCTCTGGGACTTGTTCCCAAACCTCCATTCCTTCACAGCTTACCCCAAGGTTTCTCAAGCCCTTTGTAACATTGTGCTTGTTAGTTAAAGTCGGGTGCCCAGAGAAAGGCAGTATGGGGCCAAGATTAGAGGAGGGAGTAACTCCATGTCATCCTGTCATTCTGGGTGCATTTCTTCTTTTCTGTCTCCCTGATCCCCCAAATACCTTTTGGGCCTCGAAGGCAGCAGTGCACACACAGACTGTACTCACACCACCATCAAGAAGTGTCCTCCCACCCATTCTGGGTCCAACTGCAATGCCACTTCTGGTCACCAGGTGGGGATAGTGTAGAGAGCTTGCTAACCACCATCCCTGGAGGAAGCATCCTATGGGATGCTCAATCCCCTCCCCATGCCACCCCAACCCAGGCTTGCTCCTGAACCCAGATTGCTTGCACCACATGCCGCAGTGTTACCACTGCACTGACAGGCTGGCCTAATAATAAGGTTCTGATATGGAACATAAAATTAAACTGCATGTTTCAGACTTACCTAAAATACAGCTCCTCTTTACAGTACAAAGAACTGTCCAGTTTAAAGCTGCAGTCTTTGTCTTGTGTTGTCCTCTCCACCATATAAACCAAAGAGCAGCCCACTGGGACTGTATTTCTTTATTTGAAACATATTTTACCAGGTAATCAAGCTGAACACATGGAGTGCTCATTTCAAGTGGCAACTGTGTGGTGGGTGGGGCTACAGAGGAGTCTGTAGGATACACAAGCAGGCTGTAACAAATTTACAAGCAACCAGTTGCAAGAGTTACAGTAAGAAACAGTGAACACTTGAACACCAGCAGTAATGCGTGTACAATTGTGCCAGCATCACCACGGGCTTGGGAACTTGGCACAACAGACTATAAGAGTAGCCTGTGAGCAGCACAGGAGAAGGGTGACGGCATAACAGCCAGTCAGAGTAGCACAGGAGAAGAGTGACAGTTGAAATTAAGTTTCACAGCCACTAGCCAGAAGGGCTAGTGAGTGGGAAAATCCACTAGCCCCACAGACTTTCCCACTGGCCCAGCTGGTGTACATAAATTAAATGTTACCTTCTCCAATACAAGCCTGCACAGCTAGTTAAACGAATGCAGAGGCTGCAACAGCTGGCAGCAGCCGTAATTTGTCCGGGGCTATCCTCCCCTGGACACGGGAAGAGGAGGAGGAGGGTAACAGTAGATGGTGGTCCCAAGGGAGGTCAGTAGTTGGCTAGTGATTGGCCGCAGGGACCACCAGGCCTCCCACAAGGGTTGGGGAGGGTCACATCCTATGGGGGGAGGAGGGGGATAACTGAGCCTGCAGCCAGCAGCTCTGCCTCTTTCCTCCTTTCCTCTCACAGGATCAAGATCAGCAAGAGCTCCAGCTGCAGGAATCAGGAATTTAGGTAAGGCAGCTGGGGTCTAGGGGACAGGGACAGTCCTGGGGGCATTGGGCTGACCCACCCAGTGCTGGGAGCCTATCCTGCCGGAGTGCACACAGGGCTCTGCAGCCTGGGCAGACTTCCAGCAGCACACTGCTGCTTTCCTTGGGAAGTGTCCCAGAGCCTGAGGCAGGCAGTGGAGGAGGGCCTGCTAGGCCCGCGCGTTGGGCCGGCACCTTCCCTCAGCCTCCACGGCTCTCTCAGCTTCATTTAAAAAATAAAAAATCATAATAAAATGTATATCAATATAAGATTAACTGATGATCTGCAGCAAAATAGGGTGGGCCTACCTGGTCGCTGGATCCGGGATCCCCAACGACCTAGGTCGGCACCTCGTCTGACGAACGGCAACCGGGGGGGCTGCCTTGCAGTAGCAGCAGCAGGCAGCTCTGACTTGTAGTGCCACGATAAGTCCTGGGGGCCATCGAGCATGCAGCGGGGATACAGTACCTTCTCCTCGCCCCGCTCGACTAACACTATGGTCGAGAACCCGGGAGTTCGGCAGCGGGCCCCTGTTAGCGGGCGGTTGGGTGAGACATCCCTCTGTGCCCTGAATCCGTGCGGCGGCAACTTCTCCAGTGCACCGCCGCCATTTTTTCATGTCCCAGCATTCCAAGGGGGGGCAATCGAGGACTGGTCAAGCAGCTAGCTCGTGCTGCTCGAGGATGTCCCGCGAGATCTGGGCTCTAGCAAGCAGGCAGCTCTTGCAGATGTCACGGGGATGCATGAGAGGGCCAGGAGCCATCTTGGGTGGGACTTGTAGGTGGCTAAGTCTGCTTTTCAGTTATGGAGTGCTACGCAAGCCCCTCTCTACCTCCCCATGCGTGATAGAGAGAGGAGGCTCAATGAAGGGGGTAGCCTAGCCAGCAGTTACTGGCGAACTGGGGCAGTGGCTAGATGGAGTGCAGCTGCCTCCCCTCCTCTCCTTTTTCTCTCAGTAAATAAAATAAAATAAAGAGAGAGGTTATTCCTGCTGGGGATGAAGCAAGCACTTGGGGTTCAGCCTGGAGTGGGGGTGAGCAGGGGTGAGGGGCTGCCTAGGGCATGAGGTTCTGGGTAAGCAGTGGCCCCACCCCTCCTCACTGTGGGCCATGGAGTTGGATCATGACTTGACTTGGCCATATCCCCTTTAAAAAAAGAAACATCAAAAAAACAAAACAAAAAAACAACCCTGAGCTAATAAGGCACAATAGCCCATAGTGCATGCGTAACGTAATAAAAATAAGGATTGGTTGGTGGTGGGCGATGCCACTGCCCCCCCTTTTTCCTTTAATCCGCCCTGCAATCTGCACAGAAGAGAGGGTCAGACCTCACGGGAGGGGGCCCAATGGGGGCAAGGTCCCGCTGTGTATGGGAGCCATCCTGGTCCCTCTAGGTTTATTACTGCATGGCAATACTAATGATATGTCGGGGTGTGGGGAGTTTAGTGTTTTCCAGATGGCTACAAGGTGGAGAACCTCATCACAGAAAGCCACGGAGGGACTGGAAGGGCAGCTGCGGCAGATGTACCAGAAGAAGCGACCAGCCTGGCTGGCAGTCTGCTTGGAAGGACTGGACAGACCATTGACAGCGACAGCCAAGTGGGGGGCGCCTCCGCATAAATGCTCAGCACAGGGGAAGGTGGCAACCCCTGCTAAAGTGCCTAGGATGCCAGGTAGAGGTACGCAGGTCACCGGGGTACTGGAGCTGAATGATGGGGAAGGGCAGCAGGTTACTGATGTGGCACTAGGAGGAAGGTGCCAATCCCCACACAGACAGGAGGTTGACAGAGGGGGAGGGCTCCCTGCGTTACAGGGACAGGTCGACAACGAGGGAGGTAGGGGCGGGGGGGCTACTAATGCCGAAGGGGCAGAGGCTAAGCTTGATGCGTTCCTGGACCTTATGGCAGCGATGGTGGCGAAAAGGGGGTTGCAAGACACAGCCACAGGGCCATGGCCTCACCGGCCTTCAGTACCACCTCCTGGCCCCAGCTGGTACGCTGGGCTGACAAGCAGTCGGGTCCCACCTCACAGAGAAGGTTAGGCAGCAAATCAGGAATCCGAGTATGTAGACATGTTCTCCCTGCTGAACAGACCAGGAGTGGAAGGACAAAGGGAGGAGGATGATAAGAAACCACCCAAAGTTCCCCGCACTTCAGAAAATTGATAGCGGCCTTCCCCATATATGCAGGTACCATACTGCAGACGGAGAAGAAGCAGGGCCTTGACTTTACACGACAATACAGGATCACACTCATGCACCAGAGGAAAGGGGGATGGCCTGGCTTGAGTACGATAAGGAATTCAGGAGGCGGAGGCAAGAAGACTGGTCCCTGGGATGTGGTCAGTGGACATAACATTGCTGGTGGATGTTATGCCGCGGAGAAGTGCACACCGACAGTGGCTTGCTGCTCAGGCCCCCCACCGCAGTCACCAGTCCATCTGGAAGGGGCCACTGGGAACACGCGGAGTTTGCTATGTATATCCAGTCAAATGTACCCGGGTCTCGTGCCGTTTTCGGCACTCATGCATGGCTTGCGGACGACAGCACACCTTTGTCCAGTGCTCCTCCCCTTGGCCCCTCGGGGGGGAGTTCAGGGGAGTAGCCAGAAAATCGGGGAGGCTCCAGAATGACAGTCCTGATTACCCCAGTAAGGGTGGACAGGATTAGTTGGTGGTTGGACCAGTACCCGGACGGGAAAGCTGCCAGCCTGCTCCCGCAGGGATTCACAGCGGGTTTCAGGTTACAATACACAGGCCCCAGAAAGGGTCAGGAGGCTGAGAACCTGAAATCCGCCAGGGATCACCCACAGGTAGTCTGGGAGAAACTGGAAAAGGAGAGGCGGCTGGGGAGGATCAGCGGGCCCTTCGCTGCCCCACTGAGCCCAGCCCTGAAGGTACTGCCCATCGGGCTGGTGCCCAAAAGAACGCCAGGAGAATTCAGGATGATAAATCACCTTTCTTATCCAGAATGGGACTCTGTGAATGACTACATTGACCCAAGTCATACAGCAGTGCAGTACGCTTCGTTTGATAGGGCAGTTTAGGTGGTGCAAGAGGTGGGGCCTAGGGCACTCCTGGCTAAGGCGGACATCGAGTCTGCATTCAGACTTGTGACCATGACCCTGACCGTCACCGGGGCTCCCGCTCACTTCAATTCCATCTGAACGTGAGGGGAGACCTTCTGAGGCACCTAGGAAGCTGCCCTGGTGCCACCCGCCCTGCTCATCAGAACGCCAGGTATGCTGAAGCTGTAGCCTAAACCGCCCACATCCCTTGCTGATTGGCCACAATGAAGCAATGTAATTGACGAGTCTCCCTACCGTGCCTTGCAGATTGGTCCACTTCTAAGCAGTGCTTCTGGTGCTGTTTTTCAAACTGAACTCATAATTATTTTGTGAACCGCTTTAAGTCCTGCATTGTAGGCATGTGGTTATTCGTTTAGGGGTAATTTTGGCTATTAAAATCCTCAGCTGTGCTGTATTTGATTATGTAAAACCCTTGCTGTGCTGCCCTTGGTTATTTAAAATCTTCTGCTGTGCTGTATTTGTATTTTGTATATCTCACTAAATCGGACCCTGTCCGCGTCTATTGCCAGCGGCTGTAACCCTTGCTGCATGGAGTGTATCATTTGCTGGAAATCTTAAGCATGCTGTTGTAACCCTTGGCTGCACTAGTTTGTAACCACTTTTATTTTAGTCATACCTTTAAGAGTTAAACCTTGGCTGGTCAGTTTGTTTGGCTTGAAGGGACTGAAAGCTTACTGTTCTACAACATTTTGGCTAGTGATATACAATGTATTTGTAATAGCCTGCCTGACTCCTAAAGTCTACAAAATCAGCCTGTTTGAAATCCTGTCCTAGTGTACCCCTTACCCCTAACATTACCTCTCTGCAAGTTGAATTTGAATTGTAAATATTTCCCTTGTCCTGCACTAGCGTTTTCTGTGACTCTCGCTGCCGTCTATTTTGCTATTTTTTCCCTCTTTAAACCCCCCTCCTGCTAGACTTTCTTCTTTTTTCTCTTCCTTGGTCTCCTTCTCCAATTCTTGCTTCGACTAAGTGCCTTTTCCTCTCCCTCTAGACATCGTTCTCCCCCCCCTCCCCTTAACTTAGCACCTCTATTTTCTTAAAAGATTACCCTTGGCGCCAAACCTTAGCCCCTCTGATTCCCAATAACTACTACTCCCTCCCCATCTATAGTTCTCACTATTTTTGCTCTCTAAAGCAGCCTATGCTGACGCTCCTCTGAGGGCCCTACTAATTGCCTTGTTTCATTCTGTCCTCCAGGACCCTGACCGTCACAGGCTCCACCTGCTTCAATTCCCAGACAGTGGGAAGACCTTCTGAGGGTGGGAAGCTGCCCTGTGCCACCCGCCCTGCTCACAGGAACGCCAGGTACGCTGAAGCTGTAGCCTAAACCGCCCACTTCCCTTGCTGATTTGGCCACAGTGGAGCAATGTAATTGGATGAGTCTCCCTACTGTGTCTTGTGGATTGGTCTGCTTCTAAGCAGCTTCTGGCGCTGTTTTTTCAAGCGGAACTCATAATAATTATTTTTGTGAACCGTGTTAAGTCCTGCATTGTAGCGTGTGGTTATACGTGGGGTAATTTTTTCCCGCCAGCCACCCCAACCCCGCTGCTATTAAACAGCACTCTTCCCCACAACAAGGTTACATTTCTAAGTCACCCCTTGGCACACCTTACCTCTGCTCACCCTTAAAGACATCATTTCTATTTGTCACTCTTTCAGTGCTTCCCTGCTGTGTATATACTGCACCATATACTTCTGCTTTCTTCCTTCTCTGTTTCTCATCATCCCACGGAGATGTCTCAGCAATCAAAACCAGACGAATTTAACCTGGGTAGCCTTGGCACTGTAGCCAATCTTACAAGAAGGTGCCTTCTCTCTTCGGACACTTAATCCCCCTAGTGATGGCGGCTTCTGCCTTCCTCCTCCTTGGTTGCACCCTCCTAATTACAATAGTGCTTGCCTTGGATTTAAAAAAAGGGACAAACTGGTCGAAGAATCCCACATGTCAGGATCAAAGCCCTGCGGTTTCAGCTATTAAATTAACTCCCTCCAAGGGCAGTAATCCTCTCATATCCTCATCGGTTTACACCCATTACTGCCCCATACCCTCTAAGCTGGCCCCTCTTACCCTCTCCGTTAGGGTAATTTTACTCATTCTGACCAACTTCCGCAGCTTCACGAACTCTTGTCCTGCTTCTTAGCCATGACCAAGCAAAGAGACCCAATAAAGCCTTTCTGAGAGTCTTGGTTAGATGCCTTGAAACTATTAGTGCTGCTGCTACTCTGCGCAGGTAATGTGGAGTTAAATCCGGGTCCCCCCCTCGCTGATAGCTGCCCCCAGGGAACTCTCCCAGCTAAAGGGCGTGAGTTTTCTGCACATGAACATATGCAGCCTTGCCAGCAAACTTGACCAGGCCCAAGCCTAGGAGTTACATGCCTCCCCTGATGTAGCAATGTTATCGGAAACCTGGCTGGAGAGCAATGTACCTGATAAATTCTATATCCTGGCTACAATCTATTCAGGTGTGACAGACTGTCCAGAAGAGGTGGCGTCGCCATTTATATCAAACATAAATTCCAAACCTCCGACCTTGATCACACATCGATGCCTAAAGAATTTAAGTGCCTCTCCTTAAAATTATGCCATCACCTGGAGTAGCCCTACTGGTAGCGCATGCTACAGGACGCCTGCAACCCGGTCTGGGCATACTGACCCACCTACATTCTCTCCTGGAAAAAGAAGTGCAAGTGCGTCCTAATGGAGGACTTTAACCTCAACTGGACCGATAATTGTGCTAACAGCCTTAAGGTCTTTTGTGATGACCACGGGCTAGCTCAGATGACCCACGAGATTACTCGACCAAATAAAAAAAATCCTGACTGTAGTTCCTTACTGGACCTTATTCTGGTCAGTAAAGCACACAACATCTCCCAAGTTGGGGTCTTTCATAATGATCTCAGTGACCACTGCACTACTGCCTGTGTCAGGTACACCCCTTACCTTCCTTCCACTTCCTCTTTCAAGGTGAAATGCAGCATGAAAAATGTTGTGCTCCCTGCCTTCTTGGCAGACCATGGAACATTCTCTAGCAGGACTTCTACCTCGCACCCACTGTATCAGAAGCCATATGCATATTCCAAGACCTATTACTTAAGGTCATCAACAAGCGCGCACCCTTAAAGAAAATGTAGTTAAGGAAATGTGCTCCTGACTGGTTCAGCCCAGCTCTGTATAGGGCCCTGCGTCATAGAGACACTCTATGGAAAAAGGCAAGGAGGTCGCAGTCTGACTCTGATTGGCTATCCTTCCGAGTAGCCAGGAATGCCTGCACCAAACTGGTCAGGCTGGGAAAAGCACGACTCTTCCGGTCTGCCCTTGAGGTAAACAAAAACTGCTCAGCCAAATTCTGCCAGATTTTGAGAGAGGTTGAAGGCCACTCTCTTGCCACTCCCCTCCTGGCCAAAACTGTGGCAATAACATCTCATACACATCCAGGGCTGAGATCCTTGATGAGTTTAATAACCACTTCACAACTGCAGGCCTCTCCTTTGATGTATCACCTGTTAGTAAATTGAGTACCACTTGTTACGCCAGCTCTCTACCTAGCCCAACCCTGCCCCTGGGTCTGACAGCCCTACTTTCAAGTTCCAGGTGGTATCCTATAAACAGGTGGAGGACCTCCTCCTCTCACTGGACATCAAAAAGAGCATGGGTGCTGATTTACTAGAACCATTCTTCCTCAAAGCAGGCTATTTCTATCTGACAGCACCAATTGCCCACCTTTTTAATTGTTCATTAATCCAAGGGGAACTGCCATCCAGTTGGAAAATTGTGCACATTATTCCTTTGTTTAAATCAGGAGACCCTACAGATTTGAACAACTATAGACCCTTTTCACTGCTTCCTGTACTATCCAAGCTCCTTGAAAAAATCATCAACGCTCAACTAAAGGAGCATTTGGATAGTAAAACATCCTAAACCCTGTTCTATCAGGGTTTAGACTCAAACATACACTGTGTCGCCCTTGCTAAAGTTTTTACGATTGGTTACAAGCCCTGGACAACAAGCAGAATATCTATGCACTTTCCTTGACCTTAGCAAAGCATTCAACATGGTTGAACATTCCATACTACTTGACTCTCTGGGATGTATTGGTTTAACTCCTGCTGCAGTAAAATGGTTCCGCTGTTAACTCACAAATAGGAGACAGCAAATAAAAATCCAAGATGAATTCTCCCATTAAAAATTCTGCCACGAGGCGTCCATGAAGGCTCTATCCTGGGACCTATCCTCTTCGCCCTTTATATTAACCGTATTGACTCTGGCCTTTTAGTAGGAAACATTCACCACTTAGCTGATGACACTGTCATCTATTCAACGAACCCTCTTGATCTTGCCTACAAGGAGCTCCAACAGGACTTTCATACTCCAACATAACCTGCTGAATCTGAAGCTACTTTTAAATGCCAAAAAAACAAAAGCCATGGTTATCTCGCCCCCACCCTTAACACGAAGGCCCCCAGTACTACCTAGATTGTCACCCTTCTTGGTGAACCATTAGAAATAGTGGACAAATTTAAATATTTGGGAGTCTGGTTGGATAACAAGCTGAACTTCAATGTACACCTAAACGATCTATCTAAAAAGTTAAGGCAAAGCCTTGGCCTATTCTACGCATAAGACACCTACTCACCCTGGAAGCTAGGAAGAGGTTGGTTCAAACAACCTTTCTTCCCTTACTTGATTACGGTGACTTTCTTTATAGCCACTGCCCCAATGAGAGCTCCAAAAACTTGATACCCTCTACCACGCTCTCGAGATTTCTTCTTGACCTGCCCCTAAAGACTCATCATTGCTTGTTTTTACCAAGCATTAGACTGGCCATCCCTCTCCCTGAGGAGACAAAAAAATGCCCTTATGTGGTTCTTCCGGGCCTTGTCAAACAATCTGCCATCCTATATCGGCGAACTCTTCGAGCACTCTAAGGCTATCTACGTCATGAGGAACTCCTCCTTTATCAACTTTAAACTACCACGGACCAGGACACGTCTTCGCTCTACCGCCGTTAGCTCTTACCTACCTACACTTTGGAATAACATGCAAACAGCACTTAAACTCTCCACCCTGCCTTGACCCCACGTTTGTGTGTGATTGCTTTAGATAAACACTTCCCTTCTGGCCAATCATTCCCATATTCCTCAATTGACTAGGCCATCTATCCCCCCGTCAGCCAGCATCCCCTTAGGGCAACTATACCCCTTGTTGCTTCCACTCCCCTGTCCTTTGTTAGTCTCCCTGGAGGCCTCCACCTATTAGGTTGCCCTCCTCTTTCTCCCTCATGGTCTTGTTTTACCCCCCCTAACCTCCGCTGTTTCCCCCTCCCTCTCCTAACCTCCACTGTGTCCCCCTCCCTCTCCTCTTCCTGTATCATGTTAAGTTCCAGTATATGCTAAATTGCCTATGTGTCCATTCGCCATCAGTGGTTACGCTTTAATCATTACTGACTTTCATTCTGTATTACTCTGTATTAATGTCTGTCTTATGTTAATTGTTAAGTTCTCATTATTGAATGTGTCCTAAGTGTCCAGGACCATCTTGAAAATCAGCATTGCTCAACAATGTAACTGCCTGGTTAAATAAAGTTTGATTGATTGATTGATTCAGGCTGTTGCCAGTTCACATGGTTGACAGGGAACTTCTGGGCATGAAGTTCGAGGGGCAGTATTATGTAGACAACTGCATGCCTATGGGGTGTTCGGCAGCCTGCGCAGTCTTTGAGACTTTCAGCAGGCTCCTTCACTGGGTGACAGAGAAACAACTGGGTAACAGGCTCGTGGTCCACTACCTCGACGACTTTCTTTTCGCCGGGGCTGATGGGACAGATGTGTGTGCAAGGACGCTGTCCACCTTTATGGCAATCTGCAAGGATTTTGGGGTCCCCTTAGCCCCGGGGAAGGTTGAGACTCCTGCTAGGGTTCCTGAGAATCGAAATCGACACCGTTAACAGGCTCTGCCGCTTGCCTGGTGACAAGGTGGAGGCACTAAGATGCCTGCTGGATTCCATGGAGGGGGCCAGGCAGGTAACCTTGAGACAGCTGCAGCAGCTGGTAAGGCACCTCAACTTCATGCGTCAGGTCATGCCGACGGGGTGCACATTCTTGCACTACATAGGTAAGCTAAGAGGGGGGTGCACCAGGCCACATCACAGGTTACGGGTCACAGAGGACTTTCAAGAGGACTTGCAGATTTGGAAGGTCTTCTTGGAGCACTTCAATGGCATGGCTCTTTGGCAGCTGGACAGCCGAGGCTGCGATTCAGCTGTTCACGGATGCAGCTGGGTCTTTAGGTTTGGGCTTACTTTCAAGGGGTGGTGTGCTGGGCAGTGGCCGCCAGAATGGGAGGTGGCGGGTTACTTAGAAACATCACGTTGCTGGAATTTTTCCCCATAGTGGTATTCCTGACTTTATGGGATGCACAGCTGAGGGACCGTGGGTCCTCTTCAGGTCGGACAACATGGGGTAGTGCACACGATCAACAGGCGGTTGGGGCCGAAGGACCCAATGGGGGACTACATGTGCATCTTCATCCTAAAATCCTTACTACTGAACATCTCCTTTAAGGCCATTCACATACCAGGGGTCGATAACGGGATCGCTGATGCTTTGTCTCGTTCATAGTGGCAACGGTTCCAGGAGCTGGCTCTAGCAGCAGAGCAGCAGCCACAGGGGTACCCCCCCTTCCTCTGGAAGGTTGCGACATCTCAACTTGGAAATGGGTAGGTAACTCCATTGCACAGAGCACCAGGGAGACATACAGGAGAGGACTCGAACACTTCTTAGCCACGAGGGCACAGGCAGAATGGCGGAGAAGTGGCCCATCCTGTGCAGCAGCTGTGTAGCTACATCATGCAGTCAAAACAGGCGGGGCAACACCAGAGGTGGTGGATAGACACATCGCTGGCTTGTCCAGGGTTTCCAGGGTCCTGGGGTAGCAGACCACATGAAGCTGCTCAGGGTGAGGAAACTTATCTAGGGGTGGGCGAGGTTGGTGCACTCGTTGAGACACGATGCACCCAATCACACCGCAACCCTCAAGAGCATCAGGGGTCCTACCTATAGTCTGTTGGACTCCATTTGAGGCCCTCATGTTCAACACTGTGTTTCTGTTGGCTTTTTGTGGGGCATTCAGGTCTAAGGAGTTACATAGCCTTCAAGAAGTCAAGCATATAGGGTTCTAGGAGGAAGATGTGCTGGTGGCAGCACGGGGGGCCAGGGTGAGGCTCCGGATGAGCAAGACTGACCAGGAGTAGAAGGGCCGTTGATGCCTGGTGCAGGCTCCACCTGTTGTGTCCTGGAAGACTCAAGATAAGCTGTGAGCCTATTTGGCGGCTGCGACGAGGGCAGGGGGTGCCTTATTGAGGCACGCTGATGGGGCTCCAGTCACGACTTACTAATTTCTGGTCATCTTGGATAAGGCAGTCTGAGAGGCAGGACTGGACCCGAAGGAGTATGGGACTCATTCCTTTAGAATTGGTGCAGCCACATATGTGAGGAAGCTGGGGTGGGCGGACAAGTCAGATGCAGGCGCTGGGGTGGTGGAGGTCCCAAGCGGTCTTGGGGTATTTGCGCCCACACTTGCAATAACAACTTTTGTTTTTCCAGGGTCCCCCAGTGGATGGTTCAGGCTGGCTGGTGGTTAGATCTTCATGCTGCAAGGATATTGGGCAGGAGGCTGCTCTGAAGGAAGGGGGTCATCCGGAGAATCTTGCCAAACAGAAGGAAGACCATGGAATTGCGTTGCAGGGCATGAAGAGCAAACCACAGGGAATAGCTATTGCTCGACCTGCTCTCCTGGCCAAGCCGACCTGGTAGTTACCGGTCCGGAAGGGGAGGAGGTTCCTTTCAAGTATGGCCCACTTTAGGGTTGGATTGGGGAATGAGCAGGTCGGGCAGGAGCTAGGGGAGACCTTGGAAAGACATAGCCAGTGACAGGAGTTGGGCTAGATGCGGCAGCCATGGTAAGCCTTGGGCCCAAAAGGGGAGATGGTACAGACAAGGCAGATGGGGTCTTGGAGCTACTGGAGGAGCAGCGGCTTGGGGGGGGTTGGACGCTGTCCATCCTGTGGTGTCTCGGGAGGATCAACATGCTTCAGGTGGTCATGGGGGGGGCGGGGACGTGCCAGGTGCTTCTAGGCTTGTAGCCCCCCCGCTCTGGCTGGCGTGGAGGCGGAGACTGAGCATCCTGATCTGGGGGAGGGGTCGAGGTCCGCCTCCAGCAGGTACAGCTATCCTGCAAGGCTAACAGCACCTGATGGGAGGCGGCGGCAAGCCTTGGCCCTTACAACCTCGGATCGTAGATCCTCCCGGGTGTGCACACTGCTTTCAATATGGTTGTAATCAATCAACTCATGGCTGTGGTAATTTTCCTCAAAGATTGGTGTCTGTGTCTTTCTTCCTGGGAAAGGGGTCATGGATGGATACCAGACAATGCAGAGGCTGCAACAGCTGGCAGCTGCCGTAATTTGTTGAGGCTATCCTCCCCGCCTTTCCCAAACCACTTCTCCACTAATTTTAAGGCGTAGTACATTGAAATCAATGTAATTCGCCTCACTTCGCCCTGTAATTGAGCTCCAAATGAAATTCTGCAGTTATTCATGGGATTGCAGGTCACATGGGCTCTAGATTGTTCGGTACAGCCTCAGTTCTGGCCTGGGTAGTATGTGTACAGTGCTAGCTGGAGACAGTTTGCTGTCAAAGCTCTGCGATTCAGAACCTCTAAAAGCTCTTTAAAATGCATTTTTGAGTAATATTTTTTGTTCAAAATTTAGTACATCGATTGTAGGAAACCCTTCTGTGCTCAAATCATCGAGTGTTTATTGTTGTGTGTGGATTTTAAATGTTAATTTAGAACAGTCAGTCTGTGTACTGTGAAGCGTGCTTTGGGGGAGGGGCGTATTTGTGGTATAGGTAGATAAACTGGGAGAAAAAGGCAGTCTTTCTGTTTTGGTTATATTTTTCTTGTATTACTGTGTTAATGTACACACAGTAATATTTTCAGTAATTCATGACTTTTTTTGCTGATTGTTGTGGTACAGCAGTGTACAATTTGTCTGTTTATATTACTAAAGGTTTTCAATTTGCTACGCATTACTTGAGTGTGTGTGTGTGTGTGTGTGTGTGCAATGCGTGCCATTAAATCAGACACCTTTTATTGTGTTACAAAGTAGTTGCAGCAGTATGAATCTGCTGTCCATTAGACCTGCATGAATTTTTTGTACTGCTTTGTACTGCTTTGTGGTATCTTTACTGGTAATGGATTGTTACTGCCGTGCACTAATCCCCCAACTGGCAAAATGCATTCCTTTCCAGATTTGGATTTGTGACTTGTGAGCACTGATTAGGTGTTGTTGTGCCTTTTCGTATGCATCCCTTGAGTGTGCAGTGCAATCTTAATCGTCTGTGCATTTGCAGTACACCATTAATTCTGGGAGACTGCATTTCTTGTTATGCTCTCATTTCACTTCGTCAGCACTGGGGAATTTTCTGGACACAAGACAGTAGCATTTTGGGGATGCACATTAATTCTGGTGACTCTGTGTGAGACCTGACCACTGCACGCATGACTGAGTGTGCCATTAATTCTGGGAGACTTTGCATTTCTTGTTACACTCTCATTTCACTGGGGAGTTTTCTGGATACAAGACAGTAGCACTTTGGGGATGCACATTCATTCTGGTGACTGTGTGGGTGGGATGCTGCCAGTATTGTTGTCACTCCAGCTTACTTTGCGTATAAGTAAGTAATAATAACAAGGCGAAATGAGCCTTTCCTATGGAGCACTCCACGTAGCGCAGTGCCAACGCGAAGTGGCCACTTCGCATTCACTTCACTGGTGGATTTTAAATTCACTGAATCTCTAGTTGACAGTGGCTTACCAACTAAACAAGTCTGTCCCTGTCTCTGGAATTTGACCCTTGCACCAGCTGTTCTGATATTCTGCAGTTCACTCACAGGCCTCTTGCTCTAGGTCAGTGCCTTTTGCCAGCACAGGATTTGAGCTGCTACTCCTCAGCCACTCACAGGATACAGGATAGATCTGTTAGATGCATCAAGAGACCCTTCTTGAAGATTGGTCCTCAACAGGCCCCCGCTGTTCTTGATCTCATACCAAGCTGAGCCCGAGCCTCCAGTGAGCCACACCAAAGGAGACTAGTGCCACCCGGGCCCAGGGACCGTACCACCATCCCAGCTTTCACAGGCCCTATCTGGCTGGTTGCAGCCAGAGAAGGGCACCCATAGGTGCTAAACTGGAATTGCTACACATAAGGCTGGCACTCTGTACTAGAACCTCTTTATGGTAGTCCAGAGTCCCTGTATGCCCCTTAAAGAAGGGAAATGATGCCTGGGAACTCCCCCAACCAATGGGCAATTTAAGGTGCAGATGTAAGCCGCCAGACATAATGTCACTAAACAAGGCACACATTGCAGGAACATATTTAAGAAACGTTGGTGGGATTTAAATTAACCCTGTAAGTACACTTAAACTAGCACTTTATTTTATATGGGCCATAGAGTATAACCTTAAACACTGGCATCCGTTATCTGGGTGCTTGAAACCTGCTGTGCCGACATATGGGTTATACTGGGTCTTGCCCAGATGCTTCCATCCTCCCATTTCAATTACTAGGCCTTGTATGGATGGCCAATCCTCCTGTCTAGATCACTGGATCTTGTTCGGATGCACCACCTTGCAGTCTCAATTTTTGGGTCTTGGCCAGGTGCTCCAGCCTCCTATCTCGTTACTGAACTTTGTCTAGATGCAAGTTCCTGTCTGAAAACATCTCACCAGATCAAATGGGAGTACTAGGCTATTATTGTCCAACTGTGGTCTATTTGCCCAATGTTTATTCTTTCTCTCCCTAACTCTGTCTCACACTCCCTTGTTACTCCCTCTTCCCTTTGTACTTCTCTCTGTTTGCCATACTCTCTAAACGTCCTAAAGTTTTCCTTCTCATTCTTTTCATCTTCCTCTCCCTCTCCTGCTTCCTTCCTCCTGCTGGCTACAATTGTTCCCCCCATATTTTTTACATAATTTCAGAAGGATGTGAAAGAAAAGCATTCTATTCTGAATGAATAAGCCGATACTGTCAGGATGTCATTTCTTAAAAGAGCCTTGGAGCATGCGTGCTGTCTTTGTGAATGATTAGACATGAAAAAACAAACCCAGGATTAAAAATGCATTTCTAGCCCACTGTGAATTTGGAGACTCAATCAAGAACACAGTGGAGGTGCTGTTAGCTTGTGTTTTTCTGAATTACTAACTAGGGTCTCTGGTCCATCTAGGCTTCTGCTCTTCTTATTTCTATCAGGTGTCTCAGCAGTATGCAGCAAAGTGTGCAGGGAAAATTATAAAAACCAAAGTGCATTGGGGGTACATTCAATAAGGCAGCAGACTTCATGCAGTTGTGTGTGTGCGTGTGTGTGTGTGGGGGGTGCAAACTAGTGGGCAAATCATCTACATCATCAGAATACTCCCCCCCAGCACCATTTGAGCTAAAAATTCTGTTAACTGTTTGACATGAAAAGATGATTTACAGCTGCTAGTGTTATTAGAAGTGATGGGATAATCCAAAGTGTCTTTCAGATAATCCAAATAGAGAATTTTTGTTTCCGATTTTTTTTGTCCTGGATTAATTAATGAGATATCTGGGTTATTATCCAAACATTTACCTGAATTATATGACATTGTGCTGAAATATAATTAGCCAGTATCTTGAGTCAGTCTACCAGGATACACATACTGAAACTATCTGCATATTGTGATCCTACGTGGATGCATTGTCTGCGTATTTCTACTGTTTATTCCCCTAGTGCTGTAGAAAGAAATCTGAAAAACTCAGATTATTGCTTGTCTTTATTTATTTATTTATTGAAAATCAGTAACCAGGAAATGCACACAGTTCCAAGGCTCATTTTCAGGTATGACCCGGGAGTAATGGTACAGAAATAACAATACATTCAAAGTTAAGTACAGTCGTAGAGAAGCGACAACTAAGTGGGGACATGATCACTGTTTTCCAAATACTAAGGGGGTGGACCAGGTTGAGTGCACACAGATGTTTAAGCTGGTGACTTTAAGCAGAATTAGAGGGTATTCCATCAAATTCTGTGTGGGGAGGATGGGCAGGACAAGAGAAATTGTAAATTTGCGCAACCAAGGGGGAAGAGGTGGTGTGATCTGTGTCATTAATGATGCAGACTGCTGTGCCTCGCCCCCCACCTCCCTCCAGTCACACTCTCTTATGTGGTGGAGTCAACTGATAGACTCTGTATAAGAGTTGGTGCACGGGGTTATGAGGAACAACTGAGCTAGGTTGGAATGACTACCATCGCCTCCAAATCATGAATTGGGCATCGGGAGGGGCCCAGCCCCTAATAAATAGCACTTCAGTCATGGAGATTGGACTAGGAAGTAGGGGTTGATGAGAAAGTGTCTTCAGACCTTAAAAGGTGGACTAGACAGATTCCTGAGGCTGAATAAGATTAAGGGTTATACAGCATGAGTAGGGCAGCATTCTGGCTGATAAGCTGTGATGTGCTGAATCCTCAAATTCTGGTGGAATTAAATTTTGCAGTATTCAGAAAATTCCTCCTTGTTCCATGGAAGTTCGTTGGAAGAGGAATGTTGGAGATGTTGTGCTGCTCACTCAGTTTGCAAGTTTTAAGTGGAACGTTTTGTCATTCCTCATGTTTCCAACAAAATGCATTCTGGGAGTACTGTATGCAATTTTCATGGTGCAAGTGGGTGACTCTTACACAACTGCATGGAAGTCCATTAATATGTCTTGATGGCCAGTTGCTTGTATTGAAGCTGTGTCCATATTACGCCATTTACATTGACACTGCATTGTAAATTCTGTGCAGTGGTTTAGTTTGCCACAGAAGCACTTAATCCATGGAACATGTCTTTGTGCAAAAAAGGATGCAGACGATGCTTAGTGAGAACAGGTGGGTGCTTTTCAGACAGAATGTCCATACCATGTGACTCACTAAGTGCTTTTTAGTCGTGCAAAACCTGTGAAGCATTTGAGAGAGAAGGGTCTGCTCTGTGGTGCTGCTGCAGTTTTGTTGCAGAACACAGTCCCCACATCTTGCTAAAAGCTTGCTTACTTTTACTACAGGCTTGTAGTTAGAGTGCCAGAGAAATCTTTAGAGGATTTTTCTGCTAAATTGAGGGCTTTTCAGTATAAGTTATCTGACTATAGTTTCTGTTTTGTGAGGGAGAAACAGTGTGTGCTGAGCCCTGCACCTTCCCCTGTATCAGGTGGTTTTTGGAGAAAAAAACATACAACAAGATGCTGTAAAAAAGACTGCAGTGTATTTTTTCTTTTTATTTCTGTTATCTTGGTGGTTGAAATTTTTTTTAGCGCTTGGTACAAGCTGCATTTGTGCAGTGGTGTGTGGGTCATAGGGCTCTCTGGACTCAGTCAGTAACAGCCTGCATGAGAGATAAGGAAAGGGGACTTTTTAACCAGGAAAGGCACACTAAGCCAGAGCTCGTTTCCAGGTGTTTTATTTATTTTTATTTATTTATTCATTTGATTACCGGGTGGGTGCACTGATCCCAGGGACCGTTTTCAGGGGTGACACGGGCCATTAAGATGGCACATCTGACAACAAGGTACAGGTTATTTGGAATCACAATAGAAAAAAAAAAAATACAATGATGACAAGTTTACAATCAAAGTGGGAGAGAGAATATAGTAACAAATTGGCAGACATAGATAAGAAGAGCCATCACTTTTTCATAGACATCTACTCTAATAAACAACAGCAAGTAAGTGTGTTTAAGTGACCTAGCTAGTTGATTCCTAGGTAAGGGACATCCAGCATTCACTTACTAGATTACCTGGAGTAACATTCACATAAGGATCCACCAAGCAAAGCTTCCTGGAACTTCAGTTTGAATGTGTGAGGAGAAAGTGGTGCTTGCAGTTCACTAGGGAGGGAGTTTCAAGGTTTAGGGGCTGCATAGGTGAAGGCCCTCCTACCCATCTCAGTATTGCATCTGGGACATTCAAGAAGCCTGCAGGTAGATGACCGGAGTTCACGACTGTTTCTATTTATATGTAGCAGCCCGAACAGAGGTGACTCTGTTCCGTCCTGCAAGATTTTTGGTGTGAGTGATCCAAGCCTGAGGTCTCTCCAGTCACAGGGGGAGAGCCAGCCTATAGAATTATAGAGATGGCAGTGATGGGTACGGTATGGGGCTAGGGTGATGAATCTGCATATGTTGTTGTAGGTGATATTCATGCAAGTTTGTAGTGAGGAGGGTGCGAGGGCTATTATCGGGGAGCAGTAATCGAGTATGGGGAGGAGGAGACCCCTCCCAATCCCTAGTCTTGCCTCAGAAGACAGGAGGTGCCTAAGTCTTTAGCACATACCGATTTGCTGGTTTACTTTCTTTATTGCCGAGTTGATATGAAAATCAGAGATCATGTCAGACAAATCTAATAGATTTCTTTGACTGGGTGACCAAAGTAGTAGACCAGGGAGGGGCTGTGTACATGACCTACCTAGATTTTGGCAAGGCATTTGTTACAGTCCCACACAAAAGATTAATATACAAGCTAGCCAGCCTTGGAGTAGTCCCAAGGTGGTAGCCTGGATAAAAAATTGGCTGGACAACAGAACACAAATGGTAATAGTAAACGGAGTCCACAGTGAAGAAAGGAGGGTAACTAGCGGGGTACCGCAGGGTTTAGTACTGGGGCCAGTCCTCTTTAATGTCTTTATAAGTGACATTGCAGAGCACCTGGAAGTAAAAGTATGTCTAGAAACATAGAAGTTGATGGCAGATAAGGACCGCAAGGCTCATCCAGTCTGCCCATTTCTTTTTCTACCTTACGAATGTGCCATCGGCCTTTGCTCTGTCTATTCATACTCATCTACATTGCTTCCTTATGCCTATCCCATGCCTGTTTGAAGCCCTGCACTGTATTCATATCCACCACTTCCTGAGTTAGGCCATTCCATGCATCCACCACCCTTTCTGTGAAAAAGAATTTCCTCACATTACCCCTTAATGAGCCTCCCTCTAATCTCATGCTGTGTCCTCTTGTCCTGCTATTTTTCTTATATTGAAACATGTTAGACTCTTTCACCTTGTTAATGCCCTTAAGGTGTTTGAATGTTTCGATCATATCACCTCTCTCCCTCCTTTGCTCTAGGGTATACATATTGAGCTCAGTTAATCTGTCCTCATATGTTTTCTGATGCAGTCCCTGCACCATTTTGTTGCCCTTCTCCGGACTGCCTCAATTTTGTTAATGTTCTTGTGAAGGTGCGGCCTCCAGTACTGCACGCAGTACTCCAGATGGGGCCTAACCAGTGTCTTGTAAAGAGGGATTATTACCTCCCTCTTCCGACTTGTGATACCCCTACTAATACAACCCAACATCTCCCTAGCCTTATCTACTGCTTTAGTGGTCTGCTTGAATGATTTCAGGTCCTCGGTGATGATGATGCCCAAGTCTCTTTCTTCCCTTGTGACTGCCAGCAGCTCCCCTCCCAGCCTATAGGTGGCTTCAGGGTTTATCTTTCCTATGTGCATGATCTTGCACTTCTATGCATTAAACCCCAGTTGCCACTCTTTTGACCATTCTGCTAGTTTATCCAGTTCTCTTCTCATTCTGCCCACCCCATCTGCATCATTTACTCTGTTGCAGATCTTGGTGTCATCTGCAAACAGACAAACCTTACCCTCCAGTCCATCTGCAATGTCACCGATGAAGATATTGAAGAGGACTGGCCCTAGGACTATTCCCTGAGGTACCCCACTTGTGACTTGCATCTCTTCTGACTGCATACCATTTACCACCACTCTCTGTTTTCTGCCCGCCAACCAGTTTGCCACCCAGTTCACCAACTTCTGACCCACCCCAAGCCTACCCAGCTTATTAATCAATCTTCTCTGTGGAACAGTATCAAAAGCTTTGCTGAAGTCAAGGTAGGCAACATCAACTGCTCCCCCTTGGTCCACCACTCTGGTTACCCAGTCAAAGAAATCTATGACATTAGTTTGACTGGACCTTCCTATTGTAAACCCATGCTGTCTTGGATCCTGTGCTCCTATGGATTCCAGGTGTTGTACTTCCTTTCCTTAAGGTGTGCCTCCATAATCTTGCCCACTACTGAGGTAAGACTGACTGGTCTGTAGTTCCCTGCCTCCTCCCTGCTACCACTCTTGTGGAGCAGGATTACATGAGCCCTTCTCCAGTCTTCTGGGACCTCTCCTGTGCTTAGAGACTCACTAAACAGTTCTGATAATGGCTGTGCTACTTCCACCCTTAGCTCCTTTAGTACCATGGGATGTATGCCATCAGGTCCCATTGCCTTGTCCACTCTGAGCTTATTGAGCTCTTGTAGGACCCTTTCTTTTGTGAAAGGACTAGTGCACACCTCCCTCCCCCCTGTGTCCATGGTGCAGAGCTGTGGGCCCTGCCCTACCGTTTCTTCAGTAAATACTGAGCAGAAATATCTTTTTAGGATAGATGCTTTTACATGGTCCTCCTCCTCACATGCCCCCTTATCCCATTTGATCTTAGTGTAACCCCCTTGTTATCCGGGGTTACTAGAATCCCAGTAAGACCTAGTGGTAGGCAGGGAAGGCAGCTTGCGAAACTCCGGTTAAATGGGTTTCACACTGTCTCACTCTTTGTTCTCAGTCTCAGCTGAGACTGAGGGAATGACATCACCAATAGAACTTTCGCAGCTGCATAAGCCACATTGGAATCTGCAGCAAAGGGAGTTAGATAGAACATTGGGAGTTTTCAAAGTGAGAGTTTGCAGTTTGGCTTGAAGAGTGAAGTTGTACTCAAGTGGTGGAGACCGCTGTCCGGGTCTCACTGCCCCCTCCTTCCAGGGGGGAGGGGATGTAAAGATTCCCAGCAGATTCCTGGGGCAATCCCCTTAATTCTGCTAGTGTAAGGAAAAGCTGCCTGTTTAGTCCAGGATTTATTTTGGAAGATGGAAGATTTGTGAGTCGCCTGTGGGGCACCTGCAACTTAAGGGTGAGTGTCTGGTCTGGCTAAAAGGGCATATGTTTTCTTCACCCTGGGACTTGTGTGGAAATCTAGGGATTGAACTACATATTGGGAAGCCTAGAGAAATGGGCCAAGCAAGTAGAAGTAGTGTCAAATCCCAGAGTTTTGTGAGATGCAAATATTATGTAGAGGAGATGTGACAGACGTCTACCCTTAATCTACATTTAGAAGTTCAGCAAAGGAATGGTTCAGTTTTCCAGGGAAATGGCCGGGTATGGGCTGTGGGAGCTGGAGGTGGGTGGCCCCCCATCTTTAGTGACCAGGTCCACCTCTACGGATTTCTTCTGTGTTTTCTACTTTGCCTCAGGCACTTGGCCAGTGATGGGGGAAGTACCCAGACGTGGGATTGTAAGGAAAATTCTCTCTAAGAGTTGCAGGACTCTAGTGTGGTGTGAGGGAGCCACGACATGATAGTGGTTCATTCCTCAAATGGACCATGGATCAAGTGGCGGCAGGGGCAGAGCCAGTGGGGAAAACCAAGTGTGTACAAGTCGAGTTGTGTACCCAAAGCTGCGTGCAATTCCGGGCTGTGTGCCTGGTGGGTTCAGAGCCTGAGGGCTGGAAATGGTGATAAAGTGTTCTGTAGTCTCTATTCTGCATTACCAGGAAATGTAGCCCCATTGGGGTCCATCTATGCTTTGTTTGTTCAGCTAGTATGTGAATAAAAGCCACACTGAAGAATCCCATTCCTGGTTCTGGACATTACAGTTATTGCTTCCTGTGTTCGGATTTACTTGGGTGCTCCTGACCAGAGTAGCCAAACCTAGGCTCCCCTGTGCCGAGTAACCTCATCCTCCCCAAACCCAGTCCCCACCAGGTATTGCTGTCAGCTTCAACAGCATGCCTCCTGTCATTTTGGCAAAAAGGCAGGGGTGAGGGGTTACATTAGCAATACCCCCTCTGGACTTTCTCCTTTCAGTAATGTATCTATAGAAAGTCTTGTCACCTTCTTTTACTGTTCATGCTAGTGTTTCCTCGGTTTGGGCCTTTGTCTGCCTTACTACCTTCCCTGCTTCCCTTAGGGAAGTTTGGTATGCCTCCCTATCTTCATCCCGCTGCATTCCCTTATATTTCCTGAAGGCCAGCCTTTTGGCTCTAACCTTTTCTGCTACTGTTTTTGAGACCCAAAGTGATTTCCTTCTTCTTTTGCATTTCATTTTCTCTCTAACACAATGGGATATTGCTTCAATTATTGCATCCTTAATGCTTGCCCACTTTGTCTGTACCCCCTCACCTGTATTTTTTGTTGCCCATCTTATCAAAGTCAGCGCCTCTGAAATCCCATATTTTTGCCTTGGAATGTGATGATTTAGTTCTAGTGGCTAAATTGAACCATGCCATGTGATGGTCATTGGCCCCCAGGTGACCTTCTACCTGGAGATCTGTGATCCTTTCCCTGTTAGTCAGTACTAGATCTAGGATAGCCCTGTCTCTTGTGGATTGTTGTACCAGTTGTTTGAGGCCCTCTCCCTGCAGGGAATCCACCATGTGTCTAGTTCTGGCAGATGTTCCTGCTGGTATTGACCAATCTGTATCTGGCATGTTGAAGTCTCCCATTATCAGAACCCTCCCCTTTAACTGTCATGTTTTGTATATCTTCTAACAGTAATGTGTCTATGTCATACCCCTGGTCTGGAGGCCTGTAGACAACCCCTGTTCGTATGGCTGTCCCATTTCCTGTTTCCAGGGTGACCTGTGTATTCTGAATTTCTGTAGCTTTGATATTTTCATTGACATACAGGGCCACTCCACCCCCCCTTTTTGCACATTGGTCTCTTCTGAACAGTACATAGCCAGGTACTGAAGTCTCCCAAGTGTGGTTACTGGTAAACCACGTCTTGCTAATTGCTACTATGTCCAGTTTAGCCTCTGTCATTATTGCCTGCAAGTCTAGGATCTTGTTTTCCAGACTGCAAGCATTTGTGTACATGATTTTCCATTGGCCAGATTTCTGTGTGTTAGTTGTTGGGCGAGGTCTGGTGTTTTCCCTGTGCACGATGGGGAGCCAGTCCTTTACTTACCTGGTGATGCAAATGAACTACAAACATGCTGAACTCCTGTTTGACCACTAGCTGGGGTGTTCTTCCTATTCGACATATGGGGTGCTGCACCCTCCCCATTGCTAGTTTAAATATTCTGCAAAGGCGTCAAACTTCTGCCCCAATGCACTGACTCCCTCCTTAGTCAGATGCAGTCCATCAAATTAAAGAACTTTCCTCCCAAAACTGTTGCCAGTTCCCTACAAATTTGTGTCCTTTTTCCTGGCACCAGCCCTTGAGCCACATGTTTAGCTCCCCTATCTCCCCTTCTCTGACCTTCAGACGACACAAAGATCTGCAACCAGGTTGATACACAAGGTGGAGTGGAAAGGATGAGAAGGGACTTGACTAGGTTGGAGGAATGGTCAGATGTATGGCAGCTCAGATTCAGTGCAAAGAATTGCAAGGTAATGCACCTGGGAAACAAAAACCCAGGGGAAGAGTACACAATAGGGGGTGAGATACTAACAACAACAAAAATGGAAAGGGACCTGGGAGTAATTATATCAGATGACCTAAAGGTGGGTAAGCAATGTGAGAAGGCAGTAAGGAGGGCTGGGAGAATACTGGGATGCATAGGGAGAGGTATCAACAGTAGAAAACAGGAAGTTGTTATCCCTTTGTACAGACAGTTGGTGAGATCCCATCTGGAGTACTGTGTGCAGTTTTGGAGACCCCATCTCTGCAAAGACATAGACAGAGTGGAGGCTGTACAGAGGAGGACAACCAAAAGGGTGTAGGGTCTGCAGCAGAAGACATATGAAGAGAGTCTAAAGGAGCTTAATATGTATACTCTCGAGGAAAGGGGGAAGAGGGGGGACATGATAGAAACTTTAAAATACCTCAAGAGAATCAACAAAGTCCAAGAGGGTATAGTCTTTCAGAAAAAGAGATGTGCAAGAACAAGCGGGCACAATTTGAAGACAGAGGGGGGAGGGCTCAGAGGTAATGTTAGGAAGTATTTTTTCACAGAGAGGGTTGTGGATGCGTGGAACAGCCTTCCTAAGGAGGTCGTAGATTTAAGAACAGTGGGGGAATTCAAGAATGCATGGGACAGACATAAGGCAATTCTAGTGGGGGGGGTAGGAGGAAGTAGGCTGTTGGTTAACTAGGATCTGCAGCTTATCCATCAGGTAGGGAAATGGGCAGACTAGGTGGGCCAAGCAGTCCTTATCTGCCGTCAAATTATATGTTTCTATGTTCAGAGGTGAGAGTTGGGTTGAGCTTGACTCCCAGGTATTTAAAGTCTCTAACCCCCTCAATGGTACCACCGTCAGCAGTTGAAATGTTTAGGGCATTGGCGTTGTTGATGGCACACTTTGTGAGCTTCTGTTTGGAGCCAGATAGCATACTTTTGGTTCTCTTGGAGTTTACGAGAAGCCTGTGCTGTGTGTACCAGTGTATCGTGGCAGTAAAGTCTGCATTTAGGTCAAGGTTTAACTCTGGAAGGTTTTTCCCGCTTTTGAAGATGATGAGGTAATCCGCATACATTAATCTGTTACTGTTTGATGGTGCAGAGAGCAAGGGGTTAACAAAAAGGGTGTATAGGAGGGGACCTAGTATGGAGCCCTGAGGGACACTGGACCGCACTTTGAAGGGAGTTGATAGGACATGCACAATTTTCCCTTGTTGGATCCTGTCAGTTAGGTAGCTTTATACCCAGTTCGTAACATTCCTGGGAAGGCCCATGGAAGATACTGTGTTAAGCAGCAATCAATGGTCCACCATGTCAGAGTCCTTTGATGAATCTACAAATATGGCCCCCATGAGGTTACCATTATCTGCTTCACTGAGCACATGGTCTGAGAATTTAGTGAGTGCTTTGGTCATGCTAAAATCCCGTGCGGAACCCATGTTGCTCTTTTGATAGTAGCCCGTTTTTTTCTATGTACTCCACTAGCTGGTGGTGGACCACTCTTTCAAGGATTTTTCCCACGTGGGACAGGACAGATATAGATCTGTAGTTTTCAGGGAGCTGCGGGTCACCTGCCTTAAATATGGGGACTATTCTCATTTCCTTCCAGAGTGCAGGCACCTTGGCGGTGACCAGGCATAGGTTTACTATGTGCAAAAGAGGTTTTGCCACAGTTGCTGCTGCTAGCTTGAGGAATTGTAGCGTAAGCCCGACGCTTCCCACACCACCCAAGGTGTGATCTGGGAGCACAGCTAAGTGACTTGCTCAGGGTCACACAGTATTTAGGTGGGGACTGATGGGATTCAAACCCAGGTCTCTAGGTTTGAAGCTCAGTGCTCTTAACCACTTCACTATGCTGAATCCTACCATTCCTGCAGAACATAAGGCCCTCAGGGTGTGAATAACATTTTTTTGAAGTCCTGTGAGTGCTTCCTTGCACTTTGGTCTGAAGCACTGGAGGCAGCCATCTCCAAAAGGCTGAACATTGTTCTTTGAGTAAAGTGCCACAGGCCATTGCTTGTCTTACACACTCTGTCCCTCTGTCCAAATCGTACACTTGCAAAAGTGAAACTAAAGCGCAACACATATGCCACCCTTTTAAAACTGCAGAATGATATTCTGGTGCTATTAAGGGGCATCACTGAAAACTACAGTCTCAGTACAAAAGCTGCAGTAACACTTGAACTGCAGAATGGTTTCTCATTGGATTAAAATGGCACAATTTCAAAATCATAAAGAAACAGTGGAATTGCAATCTGTGGATTTAATAACGAATCTGCAAAGTGCTTTCAGAATTGCTGAAAATTACCCAAAAATGTCATCAGCAGAATGATGCATTCTGCATAGCACTACTGATAAGCTTGGATACATGTTAGTATTCAAAGTAAGCAATAAATAATACCTGACAGGGTGGGTGGTATTGGGCTATCCCGGACTGCCCAGGGGTGTAATGAGGCCCAGCGCCACACGAGGAGGGCCTTATAGCTGGAAAAACAAAGAAACACACCAGCACTCCCATGTGTCAGTAACTTGATTTACTGTACAAACTTGCAAGACATTTACAGAGATTGTGTCACATATTACATATGCAGATGCAAACAAACCACAACCCAAGCAGCCCGGCACTTCAAGGCATCAAACCTCTTCCTCATGGGCGTGAGGAGGTTTGATGTAATCTGGGGCCTGGTGGCGTGTCAGTTCGTGATGCATATATACATGGGAGGTTGGTGTATTGTTTTGCCAGCATTAAGCCACCAGCACCCAGTCCTTGCTGAGAGCACAGCCTTGTGAGCAGTGTTTTAGGAGGGCCTTATAGCCCCCGGAAGGTCTGGTTTAGCCCAATACCATCCACCCTGGGGGGTATTATTGCGCTTTGAAAATGGACACTGTAAAAAAAAATATTAAAAAACAATTGTTAATGAATAGTTAGTTTAAGATCAGTTTTGCAATAAAATAGTTCCTCCGCCTGCATGAGTTATGGAGTTTTGTCCTACTGGAGACTCTGTAGTTTGAAAAAAAGAACCAGTTGTATGCAGTTACATGCCCCCATAGCAGTCTGTTTATACCCCCTCGTCGTCATGTAGTATGTGTTTAATTTAGTTTAGTTGGTGATTGTGTTTCATTTTGTTTACCCCACCAGCAGTTTGAAAAGAAAAGGTTGTATGCAGTTACACCCCCCTTAGCAATCTGTTTATTTTATACCCCTCCTCCTGTTACCCCCTGTGGCAATAAAGTTTTTTTTGAACCACCAGCTGTTGCCATAGCGATCACAACACAAAGAAGGGGAGAGAGAGAGAGAGTGTGTGTGAGCATGATCTGCAGCAGAGGGTACTTATTTTATGACAAACAGTATATATAGGGGATACATGATGGCCAGGAGTGTGATATGGAAAATATTTTCAATCCTGCAGAGTGACCACTGGATACTCACGAGTGCCAAAGGTGAGAGTATCCAGAGGTCACGATGCAGGAGTGAAAATATTTTCCATAGCACACTACTGCACATCATGTGTCCGATTCATACAAAAGGGATTTCCAGAAGTTTTTATTTTTTTGTTCACTTTATCTTGTGGAATAAACAAAGACGACACAGGACAAAAAAAGAAACTTCTGCTAAAACAAGCTGAAACACTAATTTTCCATTTGGGATGAAGCAGGCTGTATTCATTGGTAGTCGAGGTATTCATGGATGTGAAAGGTTTTGCTCTTTTTTGGCTTCTTGTCAGTATGAAACTGGATGCTGTTAGCTTGCTTTGGTTCTTTGCAGGAACACAATGTGCTTTTCTAGGGCTAGCATGTGAGTTGCAGGTGGAACTGATATACTGATTAGTTTCCTAGGCTACTGAGGGTTTGGTAGAGTTCCTTCCTGATTGCTGTGTTAGGAAAACCTGCCTAGAGTGATGATATCTACTTCAGCAGAATCCAGCTGAGTTTTCTGATTGGTCAGGATGTCATTAAGAGATCAGGATAGTGATTGTTTTAGGCAGGGTTTCAGCCTGACATCAGCACAGTGATAATATCAGCCTGTGAGGTAAGCACAATATGTATAAATGTCAAATACTATCACACTGTGATAATATTCCTGGTAAAAAAAAAATCACAGTGTGATTTTCTACCAAGATTTATATCACTGTGTGTAAGATACATGGATTTATCCACTACTCATTTGTTTCACCCCTATTGTATAAGTAAGTAATATTACCTGACAGGGTGGGCGTTATTGGGATTTAATATATGGATCATGAATTTAATAGTCTACTAAAGCATACAAAAAAAAGTTGGTAATACCATCATGCCTCCAATGTTAATACTATTGTCAATCAGTGTTAATAGTATTGTCAGTCAATGTTAATACTATCGTTCCACAGCTGAACAATAGTATTAACACTGGTACCAAACAACGCAAGCGCCCACAAAAATGTCTTCTGCCCCCCACGTTGTCATAAGCGTGCCTTCCGATTGGCTGCTTTTCCTGTGTGGGCGGGCAGAACAAATTTAAAAACATGGTGGCATGTTCTCTCGCTTAGCGAGAGAAATCAGCGATGTTGACCAAAGTATTTTTTTACTCCGCTGCCTACTCCGGGCCATCTCCCCCTACTTTGACGTGCCTTCCTCACCAAAAAATCCTTCGCTTTCGCTCGGCTCCTCACTAAAGTGCTTGATAGATACTGCGGCCGAATGAACAAAAAAAAAAAAAAAACAGGTTTAAACACAGGCCACATCACCGATGGATCCATATGCGTGATGCTTACAAGAAGACCGTCGACAAACACATGTACTTGTGAACTGGAGGTGAGTCAGTTCACCTCGCATTCATATATTAAAAAAAATAACGGATGCCTTATTATGCATGACAAGGCAGAAATCCCATCTCGACGTTCTGGGGACATGGAACCTCTCAAGCTTCGCTCTCAAGGTTACCTCTGTCCCCAGAATGTCTCGATGGGATTACTGCCTTGCAATGCACAGTAAGGTGTCTATTATTCTATATGTAATGGACCACCGCAGGTGGAGGGCCTTATAGCCCCTGGAAGGTCCGTTATAGCCCATAACACCCACCCTGGAAGGTATTATTACACTTAGAAAATGGGATATCGGTGTAATTCAAAAAATGTGTATATATAATAAACAATAAACATATATAAGAAATAAATAGAAAATAAAAAAGGTAAACTTTACAGTAAAATAATTTGTGTGGTTGGACTTACCACAGGAGGGCGCTGCCGTGTTTGTGTGTGGCATGAGTTTGTTCACTTGATGTTTTTCTTTATGCACTGTCTCACAGACAATGAGAGCTGCTTCTTCAGCTTGTTGTTTTGCTTTGTCTCTCGTTCGTCGCTCAGTGGCACACAGAAGCACACAGAGAGGAGAGATGTTTATTTTAGATGTTTGGGTAATTCGTCACAATGGGGAGTGTTGCATAGTTATTTATATTTGAAGAGAGGTACTTTGTACTCTTGGAGTCACGTGAGTCTGCAGGTTAGCATAATAGTCGGCTGTGTGGTGACACGGAGCACAATCGCGCTCAGTAAAGAAACTTAAATTAGTTAAAAAAAAAACAAAACAATTACTGTTGTTGCAGGCTTTTTTCTTCACTCTCCTGTGACAGTGTTGACAGAAGTCAGTCTCACTAAATGAGCAGGGTGAAAGTGGCAGTTGGTGCCCAAGGATAGTCTTAGTAATAGGGCACCCCGATTGGAACTTGTTTTCACGGCGTTGTCAAGAAATAACAGCCCGGTGCCAGGCTGTTTTAGCCAATCAGGAGGTGAGTTTTGTTTGCCCATTCTTTAAATAGATATATATATATATATATATATATATATATATATTATATATATTCTTTGCAAAAAACTTTGTTAATGCACTAGTTAGGTAAAAGCAACAAAAGTACTCAATCAATACTCTGCCACTCCTCTCCACAAATTGACATGGCCTTTGGTTGCCTCCCCAACTCCTACCTCCCCCCACCTAACCTGCCCTCTCCCTGTTCATACCCTCCATCTAAATCAGGTTGCAAGGCCTCTGGCTGCCTCCTCATACTTTTCTGGCTCCGATACCATCCTCCTCTCCCTTGCTCTACCTTCTTTGTCATAGCTCTTTTGTACCTGCAATGTATTTTTACTCAGATTTACTGTTTTGTTAGGAACAATGTATTTACCTCCTCTGTATGTCTGTCGCCCCCCCTCCTAAAAACTCGGAAACTTTGTAAAACAGCTATTTGTGCTCAAAGGTATTGTATTCTGAGACTGTATAAATCAATAAAATAAATAAAAAATTAGGGAAATACGCGTTAAGGTTTCCAACCCTAACACCCCATCCCCACCCTGGAAGCATAAAATGAGGCATGAGGTGTGCTGTAGGGGTCTCGAACCTAATGCTCACCCCATCACTAAATAAGTGTAGATGTGTACAGTGAATTTGAATAGGGTGAGTATTAGGCTTGAGACCCTACTCACACCTCATTTTCTGTCTCCAGGGTGGGGGTGGGGTGTTAGAGCTAAGAAACCCTAATGCCATATTTCCCTACTTTTGTTGCTTTAACCCTAACTAGTGCATTAACAAAGTTTTTTGCAAAGAATATCCTCACTTTTTGAGACAGTATAATTGTATCCTTTGCAAAAAACTTTGTTAATGCAATCGTATCCTTATTTGCCTATGAAGGGCCCTGCGCGCCCATGCTTCCATAGATGCGTATATGCATGTAGCAGTGGAAGGACCCTGCACTTCAATTTATAGGGTAACAGTGACCAAATAATCAGCATAGCTGTCTTATTACCCCACCTCATGTACCCGTACAGAAATTTTTCAAATGCCCGCCAGAATTTAATTCCATGCAACTACAATGCCATTCCGTGCCACAGATGAGAAAACATATTTTGGCCAGGATTTGAAAAATGGCAGCGGTGACATATATGAGGTGGGGTAATGAAAAGTCTATGTTGAAAATTTGGGGCAAAAATATTTAGAATTTCCAAAGTTACATGCATGCATAGTGAAATTGCAACAGACAGTCATAACTTTGCCATTTGTACATATTTTGACCCCAGATTTTCAACGTAGCCTTCTTATTACCACACCTTATAAACAAGCACAGAAAAAAATTCCAAATCCCACTGAAAAGGTGAATTCGCCAAGTGACCACAAAATCACCTTTCGGGTGGGAGTTGCATAATAACAGTCATATTGTTCATGAGGTGGGATCCCCAAAATGCCATGTTGAATATTTAGGGTCAAACTGTTAAAAGAAATGGCAAAGTTATGCACCAAAGTTGAAACCTCCATTGAAATACATTTGACTGCATTTACTTTAGTTTCTCATATTGCAGCTGCTGGTTCCAGCAGCAAGAAGTGTCTTCGATGGAAGCGTAAATCTTGAACCTGGGACTTCTTCAGGTGAGTGAGGGTGTGTGGAGGTGTACTGGGGGTATGGGGTGGTGGGTGCTGACTGGGTGGTGGGGATGGGGCTGATCGGCAAGGACCTTTTTTTTTTTTTTTGGCTTAAAAAAAAAAACACCAGGACGGTGATTGGAGTACAGGGAAGGGGGGAGGGACCACTGGGCTACCAGGAAATGTAACTTTGACTTGGGGATGACTATCAGAGAATGGAGAGGGGGGAGGAGGAGGAACCACTGGACTACTAGGGAATGATATTTAGACTTGGGAATGGTGATCAGAGAACAGGGAAGGGGGAGGGACCACTGGACTACCAGGTAGTTGTAATATTTATATGGGGAAGGCGATCGGAGAATGGGGGAGGGGGAGGGACCACTGGACTAGCAGGGAATTATATTTTGACTTGGGGACAGCAATCAGAGAATGAGGGAGGGTCCACTGGACTACCAGGGAATATTAATATTTACCTGGGGATGGCGATCGGAGAATGGGGGAGAGACCACTGGACTACCAGGGAACATTAGTATTTACATGGGGATGGTGATCGGAGAATGGGGGAGGGACCACTGGACCAGGGAATGTAACTTTGACTTGGGGACGGCGATCGGAGAATGAGGGAGGGACCACTGGACTACCAGGGAATGATTTTTTGACTTGGGGACGGCGATCGGAGAGCAGGGGAGGGACACTGGACTACCAGGTAATATTATGTTGTGGGGACAGTGATTGGAGGAGGGAGACCACTGAACTACCAGGGAATATATTTTTTTATAAAGGAACAGTGATGGAGAATGCGGAGGAGCTCTGGACTAAAAAGTAGGTAGTGTATTATTTGAAAAGGGGACCATGATTGGCGAACGGGGAGGGACCACTGGACCACCAGGGAATCAATTGTTTGCCACGGGGAAGGGATCAGAGCATGGGGGGGGAGGAACCACCGGACAACCGGGACATATTGTTTTATTCAGGGGATGGAAATCGGCGGTTGGGGGGTGCCACTAGACACTTGGGAGCTATGACAGTTTGAACGGTCTTGGACCTTTACTGTTCTCAGTCTTTATAGTTCAAACAGTAAAGTTCAAACTGTAAAGAACTGCGGATGGTTATTTTGGGATCAGATGATCCACAACTAAGCGAGTGATGGGTGACATGATTCTCACCCTAGATATAGTTTCCATCAAAATGTTTAAATAATAATACAATAAGGGAACTAAGCATGTGACTGAGACCTAAATACTGGTCTTGTTCATTCATTACAAAGCAGTACTTTTATAAAAAAAAAAAAAAAAATGGGGAGGGACTACTGGACTACCAGGTAATATTAATATTTACATGGGGACAGTGATTGGAGGAGGGGGAGAAACCACTGGACTACCAGGGAATATATTTTTTTATAAAGGAACAGTGATCGGAGAATGCGGGGTTGGGGAGCTCTGGACTAAAAAGTAGGTAATGTATTATTTGAAAAGGGGACCATGATTGGCGAATGGGGAGGGACCACTGGACCACCAGGGAATCAATTGTTTGCCATGGGGACAGGGATCAGAGCATGGGGGGGGGGGGAGGAACCACTGGACAACCGGGACATATTGTTTTATTCAGGGGATGGAAATCGGCGGTTGGGGGGTACCACTAGACACCAGGGAGCTATGACAGTTTGAACTGTCTTGGACCTTTACTATTCTTAGTCTTTATAGTTCAAGTTCAAACTGTAAAGAACTGCGGATGGTTATTTTGGGATCAGTTGATCCACAACTAAGCGAGTGGTGGGTGACATGATTCTCACCCCAGACATAGTTTCCATCAAAATTTTTAAATAATAATACAATAAGGGAATTAAGCATGTGACTGAGACCTAAATACTGGTCTTGTTCATTCATTACAAAGCAGTACTTTTATAAAAAAAAAAAAAAAAAAAACAACAACAAGATGGTAGAAGCACAAACAGTATTTCTATAGCCCCCCATGCCCCTTAGCAGGATTTCTCAGCATCCTGAAGGGGCATCTTTATTACCCCTATCCTATTTTTACCTACCTTCCCTCCCATCTACATTCTGTAGGGGCCCTCCTGGCCTCGGACTCTCCCTTCTCCCTCCTTCCATATGTTTTCTCCCTCTTTCTCCCCTTTCTTCACTTAAGAAACCAGTGGCCCCTTGCAATTATGTATATTCTTTCTCTTCCCCCCTTGGCTCACCTCTTATTCCTCCCTAACTCCCTTCCTGCCTCCCCCACCCCCTTGCAGGGTTCTTAACACCTTGGAAGGACCCCCCCGAAGGTAAACAAATATTCTGATGGGCCCCTATTGCTCTTCCCCCTCCACTCCCTCCTTTCAATTTTAGGTCTTTCTTACACATTATACTTTATTACTCTTAGCACTTAATTACCTTCCCTTTCCAAAAAACTCTGGTTCTCCTTGGGTATTTCCCACCTCTGCTGGCATACCTTGCCTCCTTGCAGGGTTCTCAGCATCCTGGTGGGGCCCACGGGTACTGCTTCTCCCCGCCACCCGCAGTTCTCTCACCCCTCTTCCCAATCCCCCCTTTTACCCCTGGCACATTACAAACTTTCACCTAAAGTGAATGCACTTACTTTTTCTTCCTAATCTTCTCTACTTTGTTTCTACCAAATTGTCCCCTCACTACTAGTTGTTCTCATCTACTTTGACTCTCATCTGTGCTACTTCCTGTCCCCTCCCTACTTACTCTAGTTTGCTGTCCATTAATTTGACTACTGATCTATTCTCTATATGTAATTGTGGCCTTTTGTACCTAGAATGTATAATGAATTGCCTACTGTATTCCTCATTGTATGTAATCTGTTGTCTCGAGTACCATGAATGTAATCGTTTATCCACTGTGTACCCCATTCCCCCCAGGTCGCACCAGGAGACGAGAAACTTGTTGCTCAGTGTGCTTTCCTGGTGAAACATTTCAATAAATAAATAAAATAAATAACTAAATCCTTAACAATTAACAGTTGAAATGGTTTTCATTTACCTGCCTGTCTAGCCGCTATCACAAAAACAGTTAAAATTTAAACATGGTGCAATATCTTTTCACCAAACTATCCAAAGGCACACCCTTGGCACAGACCTCATCATACCTGAACATTTCAGAAAAAAAATAATTTTGTTTGGGGGCTGTAGATCAGAGCAAAACATACCATGTTAAGTGTAGGAAAAAAAGTGTCAAGTTTTCACTTTTTACCCTCCATGTCTCAAAAACCACACAAGATGCCATTCTGAAACTTTCTAGGTTTTGAGACACTGGCAGAATGACTGTGCATGCCAAATTTTGAGCTATTTTGTCAAAGAATGCTAAAGTTATTAAGGTGCAAAAATTGGAGTTTAACATAGAAGTCCTGGTACAATCCTAACTATAGGGGCACTAACATGCACACACACATATATATATTCATTGCAAAAACTCCATTAATGCATCAGTTAGGTTATTACTAAAGCAGCAAAGCAAGGAAATGAGTTGTTAGGGTTTCCAACCTTAACACCCCACCACCACCCTGCAGACACTGACAGACATCGAGAATGTGTATTGAGTGGTGGCCCTAAGCTCACGCCATTCCACCCCCACCCTGCAGACACTGACAGGTGATGGGGGTGTACCTTGAGTCGTCGACCCTAACACTCACCCATTCTCCTATACTGTACCCATGTCAGCTTATTCTTATGGAATTTGGAGGCATTAGGGCCCAGTGACCCAAGGCACACCCCGATGCCTGTCAGTGTCTGCAGGGTGGGAGTAGGGTGTGAGCATGAGCGTTATGAGCTAATGACTACAAAGCACCCTCTGCAGGGTGAGGGTGGGGTGTTAGTAACACCCATTTCCTTCCTTTGTCACTTTAGTAAAAACCCTAACTGATGCATTAACAAAGCTTTTTGCAATTAATTTCCTTACTTTTTCAGATAGCTTACTTGTATCCTTATTTACTCCCACCCTACATAACTGTCCTTATGTCACAAAGGGCCCTGCACTCCCATGCTCATTGATTTTCCTTATTTTACTGTAGGAGCACAGGGTCATAGATGCATGACCAAATTATCAGCATAGCGATCTTATTACCGTAGCACCTGTACTGCACCTGGTAGAGAACATTTTCAAATCCCCACCAAAACATAATGCTGCGCAACTGCAGCACCATTCTGCACCACAGGTGCAAAAAACACATTTTGGAGAGGATTTAAAAAATGACAGCTGTGACATACATGAGGTTGGGTAATAACTTAAGAAGGCTATGTTGAAAATCTGGGGTCAAAATATTTAGTTTCCGAAGTTAAGAGCAGGTGTACAGAAATCGCAACAAATGGTCATAACTTTGGCATTTTTATGTATTTTGACCCCAAATTTTCAACATAGTCTTCTTATGACCCACCTCATAAACCCCATAGCTAAAAATGTTCAAATCCATGGCAAAATGCCATTCCATGCCACAGGTGCAAAACACATTTCGGGCAGGATGTGAAAATGACAGCTGTACTGTTCATGAGGTGGTGTGAAAAAATAGCTATATTGAAATTTGGGTAGAAAATATTAAAAATCACCAAAGTTAAGCACGTGCATAAAAAAATTTAAATAACCACTTCATACTTGGCCATTTTAGGAATTTTGCCAGATTTTCAACATGGACTTTAGGACTCCACCTCATGAACACTGTCATTCATTAATCAGTCCTGACAGGTGATTTTGCACAGCAACACGTGAAATCACCTTCTGGGCCTGATTAACGCAATGACAGTGACAGTGTTCATGACTTGGGTCCCAAAAAGCCCATGTTGGAAATTTTGGTGCAAAAATACCTAAAAATGCCAAAGATATCAACATAAGTTCAAATACATGGAATACATTATACAGCACTTACGTGATTCCTCAGTTTGGAGTTTGGCTTTGAAGAGTGCAGATCTGTCCCAGTAAACAGAAGATGCTGGATGACCTCCATGAGTAAATATAAGGGTAAGGGTGTGTGTGCGGGGTGGTGGATGCTCTGTGGGAGGTGGGGATAGGGGGATGGCAGGGACAATGAGGGACCATTTTCTTTTTTACAGGTTTTAAAATAAAAGTACGTCAGGACAGTTCTCTTTTTCCAACAGGTTTTTATGGAAAAACACATATCATGACTCTGGTAGTGAGCTTCCCAGTGTCTCACACTGCTGAAGGGGGAGGGTTGATACATCTATTGGGACACTGGGAGTGGGCTCCCCAGTGTCCCATACTACTTGAGAGGGGGAATGATGTGTAAACATGTGGGGCCACATTACAATAAATACTGCCATGTTGCTAATGTATTGCTGTACACTATGATTATGCTGCAAAAACCAAAAAAAATCCAGCTTCAGGATTAGAACTCCACACCAGTGGCATCAAAGGCAGTTGTGTAGCTTACTGAGCCACTCAACCTATATGACAATTCTGAGTCATTTAGTTAACTTATTTCTTCACATGAAGATAGAACTGTCAGTGATACAGACACAGCAGCACGATCATAGTGTACAGTAATAAATTGGCAACCATGGCAGTATTTACTGTAAGGTGTCCCCACATGTTTATACATCATTTCCACAATGCACACAGACTTATGCACAGGGTAATTAAGACAGGGGGGATCAGAAAATGAATACCTGCTCTATAACTTTCTGTCTCTTGCTAATGAGAAAACAAGATGGCAAACACAGCAGAGCTCTGCAAAACTAACAGAAAGCTCTGTGTGACCCTACATGCAAAATGACAGTAGATCCTGTGAAAACAAGAGAGGTCTGTGAAAACAAATTAGGCTCTATATGACCCTACATGCAAAAATGCAGTACCTCCTGTGGCAACAAAAGTATTTTCGTGCGGCACATCTAACTTTCCAATAGGACAATGATGGGGAAATTAAAAGTTTAATAACTTTTGAACAGATTGATATTGTTTCACTAAACCTTCAAAAGGCACATCTGTGAGGCAAAAGCTTTCTGCCCTGAAAATGTCAGACCACAAGCTTAAGCCATTTCTGAGATACAGGTGGACAAAGAAATGGCAAAGACTTGGTAAATGTACGGATTTTGGAACTTTAATAACTTTGCAACTGTTCAATGGATGCACTCGGAATTTGGCACGTCACATTTTGTGCAAATCCGTTGAACAGTTCCATAGTTATTAAAGTTCAAAAATGTAGCTTTAACATAGGACTGTGCACTCACCCTAACTATACTTGTACGGTGCTGGTGTGGTAGTGCCAGTATAGTTAGGGTGAGTGCACAGTTCTGTGTTAAAGCCAAATGTTTGAACTTTAATAACTTTGGAACCTTTCAATGAATTTGCACGAAATTTAGCATAAATAATCTCTACGTGCAGGTCTCTTGACATGCCAAATTTAGTGTGCATCCATTTAATGGTTGCCAAGTTATTAAAGTTCAGATATCCCTAGATTTACCAGGTTTTTGCAATTCCTTTGTCCACCTGTATGTCAGAAATGGCTTTATCTTATAGTGTGAAATTTCCAGGGGTAGAAAGCCTTTGCCTCACATATATCCTCATGAAGGTTGGTGAAAAAATTAATCTGTTCAAAAAGTGATAAATACTAAGAATTTCTCATTACATCCTATGGGAAAATTAGATCCATATAGAATCACTATTACCAACAAAAGGTACCGCATTTCCTCGTACTGTAGGGTCACACAGAGCCTAGTTTGTTTTGCAGACTTCAATGCTTCATAGGCCTATCATTTTATATAGAGGCACACAGAGCCTTCTTTAGGTTCACAGAGGCTCTGTTGTAGTCCCACCATCTTGTTTCTCGTTAACAGAGACAGAAGATTATAGACAGGTATAATTTCTGATTTTTCCCCACTGTCTTAAATACCCTGTGCATAAGTCTGTGTGCATTGTGGGAATGATGTATAAACATGTGGGGCCACCTTACAGTGAATACTGCCATGGTTGCCAGTGTATTACTGTACACTACGATCGTGCTGCTGTGTCTGTATCACTGACTGTTCTATCTTCATGTGAAGAAATAAGTTAACTAAATGGCTCAGAACTGTCATATGCGTTGAGTGGCTCAGTGAGCTAATCAACTGCCTTTGATGCCACTGGTGTGGAGTTCTAATCCTGAAGCTGATTTTGTTTTTCAGCATGATGCGTAGTGTGCAGCAGACAATACTTGGCAACAGTGGCAGCTGTTGTGTAATGTTGCCCACATGTTACATCATTCCCTCTAAGTAGTGTGGGACTCTGGGGAGACCCTCTCAGTGTCGCGAGACTTAAATCACCCCTCCAGCAGTGTGGGACTCTGGGAAGCCCACTGCCAGTGTCCCGAGTCATGTCTCCCCCCCCACCCAGAGTGGGACGCTGGGGAGCCCACTCCCAGTGTCCCGAAATATGTTTTTTCATAAAAACATGTTGGAAAAGAAAACAGTCTCCTGACGTCTTCTTCATTTTAAAACCTGAAAAAAAGAAAATGGTCCTTGTCCTCCCATCCCCCTCCCCATCCCCACCCTCCCACTGAGCACCACCTACCCACACCCCCCCTTACCCTATATACTTACCTCACGGAGGTCATTCCACGATCATCTTCTGTGGACCGAGGACACATCTGCACTCTTCAAAACCGAACCGCAAATTGAGGAATCAAGGTAAGTGCTGTATAATGTATTTCATTGGCTTTTTGAACTTATGTTGATATCTTTGGCATTTTCAGGTATTTTTTCACCAAATTTTCAACATGGGCTTTTTGGGACTCCACCTCATGAACACTTTCTCTGTTGTCTCATTAGTCGGGCCTGGAAAATGATTTCATGGTCACTCTGTGAAATCACCTTTCAGGACCAATTAATATGAGACAGAAACAAAACCGCTCCGATGGAAAAGTGTGTGCGGAATATAAAATTGCCAAAGAAATCAAATACCTGCACCACACGGCACTGAACCAAACTGCAGCTTTATTTACATATAACAAAAAGAGCGCCGAACGCCAACATCAGCATCAGCTCAACTAAACCTCTACGGTTTAAACATATGTGTCATCAAGGCCTCTGATGGCGTAGCATATGTTACAAAACAATGAGAGACTATGGCTCTAATGTTGGCGATCAACTGTTCATGTAAGTAGACGTTCCCAATTCATGCAATAATCTACATATGTTGATTTCTTTTCCAGGACCAATTAATGAAATAACAGTGCCAGTGTTCATGAGGTGGGGTCCCAAAAAGCCCATGTTGAAAATGTGGAGAAAAAATTCCTAAAAATGGCCGAGTTATGCGTGGTTGTTTACATTTTTCTATGCGCTTGTGTAACTGTAGTACAGCATGAGAGGGGTGCTACACTTCTAAGGTGCCGTCTTTCAGATGAGACATTAAACCGAGGTCCCATCTGCCTGGATTGGTGGTAGTTCAGGTGGATGTTAAAGATCCCATGGCATTTATCGAAAAGAGTAGGGGAAATTTTATTGACAAGAGAAACAAAACCATCACATAAAAGAACATTTACATCAGGAAAACAATAAAGAAAAACAAAAGAACATCAGATAATAATGACAAAAAAAATCATATCAATTGAGAAACACAAAATTTTTCCATAAGTTAATCACTTTCTGTCTTGGAAAATTCAGTCTATCTCTGGTTTTCAGGTCATTTAACTCTGTTTCAATAGAAGATACAACTATAGAATGAGGTGTATACAGTTGTTGCATAACAAATTGACATCGTGCCTGCCACAAAAAGAATTGTAGGAGAGCAAAGAAAACATTTAAAGTACTTCTATGATAAATATCCCAAACCCCTGAATAATCTCCAAGAACCAAGGTACCATAAGATAGATGTTTTAAATGAGGCATGTGCCAGTGCAATGCTGCAAATTTCCAAAAGTCCTGACTATGTGTGCATTCTAAGAAAAAATGTATTTGACTTTCAATATTAATATAATCTTTCCTTAAACAATACCTATCACTCAGAGGTTTATATTTCAAGTTTCCTCTAACTCCTAACCTCCCATGTGCTGACATCCATATACATCCCAAATTTTAATCGGAATTCTAAAATCTGTTAGTTTATATAAAAGCGTACTTCATGTGAGATGGAGAACAATCAGGAAAAAGGAGAATAACTTTCAGTAAATCATATACAATGTAGTTATAAAAGGACTTTCTATTGAAAGAACGCAGTTGTGGCAGGGAGATTTTCCACTGAAAAAGTTTTTTAAAAGTGGAGAGACCGTATGAGGGAAGACCATCAGAAGCCAGTACTCTAGGGGGAGAAAGGGACCATTTAAAAAAATATTTATGCGAAATGGACTTAATCCAAAAATGCCATGGTAAACTTTCACTACTCCAAATAAAAGGAATAGAAGAATACAAAAAAATAGAATGAAAAAACACTACAGGACTAATCATGTTTAACCCTCCATGATGTTTTTTTAGATAGGTAAATTCCCTTTTTACCGGATTAAGCCTATTTCCCCAAAGCATTTGGAAAAATATACTGTATAATCTAGTTTCACAAGAAATTGGAGGTGGAAAAATATGACTAACATAAATAAATAGTGGTAGAAGGAATTTTTTAATAATTAAAACTCTTTTCTGTTTCCCAAAACGCCAATGTTTCCATTGATTAACTTTCAGATCTCCATTCAGTAATTGTTTTTCCCAATTAAAAAGTGCCATATCTTCCATCCCAAACCAAATCCCTAAAATTTTCTGAGGTGAAGTTAATAAAGGAATATTCTAACAAAGTGATAGGTCAGGAATCCTAGGCCCTAATTGTAAAACAAAACTTTTTTGTAAGTTAATTGAGGCTCCTGAAAAAGTCCCAAAAAAGGAAAAAATGTCCAAAGCTTTTTGTAGTGACCTAGTATCAGCCAATAATAGAGTGACATCATCAGCAAAGGCGGTAACTTTGATTGGAACCAGGTGAGGGGAAGGGGCAATACCAAAGATATCGGTGTCTGAAATTATACCTCGAATGACTGGATCTAGAACAAACGTATATAACAGAGGGCTAAGAGGGCAACCTTGTCTGACCCCTTTATTTATCGATATTTCAGCACCAAAGAAACTATTAACAATAGGAATAGTAACAGCCTGAGTATATAAATTAGAGATCAATTTACAAAAGTCCTTGGAATCCCATAATGTAACAAAATGAAATAAAGATAGGAATGACATACTGTGTCAAATGCCTTTGCTTGATCTAGTGCTACTACCATTTCAGAATTTTGAAAATTATTCTTACTTGCGAACAAATCTCGAATTAGAAAAAGATTATGCTGAATTTTCCTCTGAGAAATAGCACAGGTTTGTGTGGGATGGATGAAAATTCTAGCCACCTTTTCTAATCGCAGATTCAATATTTTGGCTAGAATCTTGTAATCACTATTCAACAAACTAATGGGACGCCAATTTGTTAACAAGGTTCTATCACCTTTTTGTAAATAAATTTCAGTAATGAAAGGAAAAATTTTACAAGGCGTCCTGAAACCAAAAAGGAATTATATACTAAGGTAAGAAGTAACTCATATAAAGAATGCAAGTTTTATAAAATTCATTGGGAATGCCATCAATCCCCGGAGCTGATCCAGTGTTTAACTGCTTTATGACATCTGTGACTTCTTGTGAGGTAATGGGGTCAGTTAAATGATGCAATAAATTATCCGGAACTGAAGGTAAAGTACTAAATTGCCCCATTGGGAAAGAATCTAAATCTGATGTACCTGGACATGAAAAAAAATCTGGTAAATATCGTTGCACTAAGGCCAACATATCCAAATCTGCAGTAACTATATTGTTATGCAAGTCACATAATCCTGTCATAAAGGTGTCTGCCAATCGTAATTTACATGCCTGATAAGGGTCAGAACTCGGACAGTGTTTTGTGCCAAACCTGAATTCAAATCAGGACTTAGCCCTGTCGTATTGAAATATTCTCATTTGTTTTTTATGTCAGTAATAGTAGAAGTATGAACAGCACGTCTCTGAGGAGATATGGACATTAATTTATATAGTCGATTCGAAGAAGTAAATATTTCTATAATCAGAAACAACTTTTCCTTTGCCCCAACCCTGAAAAGTGTTTTTATTTCTTGTTTGTCTGCAACCACCACTCAAAAGGGGATGAAAAGAAATCAATTGTAGAATATTTAGCTGCAAAAATAATTCTAATTTAGACGAATAGATTGGATTACTTAAAAGAAGTTTTAAGTCTCCATCGATGAACTGGAGTACAAAGTAGGGGTAAACGCCTAAAGAGAGAGTGCAAAGTAAAATAGAATGGTCAGAAAATTCGTAGGTGTGACTGAACAAAAACAGGATACAAATAATGAGATATAAAGACCATATCAATACGATTCGAAAGGTGTGCCGATGGTAGGTTTCACCAGCCTGTGCATACAAGCTTCGATAAACATCTTGAAGATTAGCATCTTTTACTGTGTTAATAAGGGCATTTGAGTCACAATAGACTTTTTTTCCTTAGATTTAATAAATCCAGTATCTATGGAGCAATTAAAATCACCCCCAAATAATATGTCATTTAGTAAATAAAAAGGTTTAATTTCCTCAAATAAATCAATCGCCTGTTTTGGATTGAGACCCATAAATAGTAATCAAGAAAATAATAAGTATTAAGTGAGCAATCTAAAATTAAAGTTCTACCGGATGTACATCAATTACTTTAGTGATTTTGAAAGCAGAACTGCAGAATAGTATTCCAAGACCGTCTGCTACATCAGGCCTAAAAGTCCAAAGGAAGGACCTAATGCCCATTTCCTTTTAGCCGATTCGTTTCCCAAAGGAAGAAAGCCTAGTTTCTTGTAAAAATGATATCTAATTTCAGGATTTCAAATACAAGAAAATAGGTAACTGTTTTTTAAATGCCTTCAAGCTGCAGACATTATATGTAGCTAGCTTTAATGTGGACATTAGATGTTACTAGGTACTATTTTTCTGACTCACTTTCCGCTTTTTACCTTTTTTTCCCTTGGCTAATTCCGTGGCCTTACTATCTTCATCATCTGTGATGAGCTCTGAAATATGTGATGTGTCAGATTCAAGATCAGAATCTCTGATATCATCTTGTAAAGGGGAAAAAAAATTCTCAGTAGGAAGAGGAGTAGAAGAAGGTTGTTTTAAAGAAGCTCTTGTAAAAACACCTATTCTTAACTACTTCAAAGGGCGGAGGCATAATTAAAGTGGAAGGGTGCTTATTAACAACAGGAGGCCTTGAACCTGATTTCTCAACTAAAGCTTGAGGGTCCTCAGAAAGACCCAACCCTCATTAAGTGAGTCACTATTGGTTTTGAAAGTAAAGGAGGAGAAATCGTGGAGGAATTTGAAGAACAAGGTTCATTAAGTCCCTTATTAGTAGCTTGAGCCTTACGCAGTAAACCATCATGATCAAGGCCCTCCATACAATTCCGCCGCGCCCAGGGACATTGATGAAATGCATGTCCTTGTTCATCACAAAGATTACACTTAAAGATATTAGTACACATATCAGTAGAGTGGCCAAACCCACCACACAACGGGCATTTTAAAACATCGCACACACTACTAATATGAGTCCTATCCCCACATTTGTAACAGGCCCTGGGCTGACCCCCATAAAAACATACCCCCCTATCCTTACCTAAAAAAAAGCTATTAGGTAGGTGGACGATGTCCGAGTTAACTTGAAAAAGTTTTACTTTGAATTTCCACCCTCCCGTCCAAATACCTTCAACATCTAACAGGGCTTCAGGTGGACTCAAAACATCGCATTTTGACTGGAGCCAATGGTAAATATCACTCACATTGACCCCTTCATTCCTAAACATAATTGTTATAAACGAATTAGGGGTTTGGAGAGAGGTACTGCAAAAAGGAGACCATAGGGGAGTGTTTTTTTGAACAGAATATTTCTCCCAAAAACGTTCCATATGGGAATTAGTTTGAAAACTGACATCAAATGAGTCCTCACCAGAAATATGAATAAGGGCATATATATCCTTAGCCAGAAAACCCATACAACTTTTCAACAAGTGCTTGAAAACAAAATATCTATCTGGATGTTCAGCCAAACTCCCTTTATATCTAATCCTGATTGCATTTCTACGTGGAGCCTGTTCTAATTTATTTTTAAAGAGTTCAGACATAGGAAGTTTCTGAGGTTGTTCTAAAGAAACAGATTTAACAGTTTTCTGCAAATCAGCTGAAACAGCTGTGGAGGTACTTGGCTTAGAGAAAGCCAAGACACGCTCCCCACCCTCCCTTGTACTGTTTTTAGAAAGTCCCTTATTAGATAGTACAGCTGTACCTTCGTTTATAGCCTGGCTCTCGTTGGCATGCATAGTTGAAGAATGTAAAGTCCAAGAAGAGTCCGGCGTCCACACTCCCGTCTCCGATTTTCGCCAGCCTGCCTCCGTTAGCGCCATTTCCTCTGACCAGTCCAGTGTTTCGATAGATTTATTCTCTCCTGGTAGGCCAAACTGCTGTCTCAGAACAGAGGAAATACGTGGTCCGTCACCCAAATTCATCCTCCGGGAACTATATCCTCGAAATGAGTTCCTTGGCCTGAAAGCCCCCTGCTTCCGGCATGGTGCCTGTTTCCGATGCCGTCAAGGAACGAGCAGTCTCAGGAAAAGAATCACCAGACACATCTCCAGGGGCCAAATCAGCTGTACCTGCACTCAAAATCACCTCCGAATACGATGCCCGCAAAGGAGCGTTCTGTAAAGAGGCACCAGGCACTCCGGTATGTCCTGCAATATTCGACTCAGATACCGTGCTTTCTCCGACCTCCATCTCTGCTTGATGCTGTGAGCAGTCTGCCATACTGCCCCATGACATCAGTGAGACGCCCAAACTAGCCGCCAGCCAGCAGCCAGTAGGGGAATTTCCCTGGTGTCCTGGCCAAATTTCCCTCATTCACTAAAAATACCACCAACAGCTTAATCTGGTTCAAGGTCAGTTGGCATTCATCTGTATCCCCTCCCCCGGGTCGTGCCTGAAAATAGGCAGGATTTGTCTAGTGCACTTACCCGGTCAACAAAAACTAACTAAATAAATAAAGAAAAACTTGTGATTTTTTATATTTTTACCCCAAATTTTCAACATAGCCATTTTTCACACCACCTCATGAGCAGTATAGCTGTCATTTTTTCATCCTGCCCCGAAATGTGTTTTGCACCTGTAGGCAGAATGCTATTTGACACTGATTTGAAAATGTTCACCTATGTGGTTTATGAGGTGTGGTCATAAGAAGATTATGTTTGAAAATTTAGTCAAAATATGAAAATGACAAAGTTATGACCATTCTTGTGATTTCGTATGCCTGCTCAGAATTTGCAAATTATAAATATTTGACACTAGATTTTCAACATAGCCTTCTTATTACCCAGCCTCATGTATGTCACAGCTGTCATTTTTCAAATCCTCTCCAAATGTGTTTCGCACCTGTGGTGCAGAATGCATTGCAGTTGCATAGAATTATGTTTTGGTGGGGATTTGAAAATGTTCTCTGCCTGTTATAGGTGCTGGGTAATAAGATGGCTATGCTGATAATTTAGTCATGCATCTATGGAGGGATGAGTGCACAGGTCAAAGGACCCTGTGCTCCCATAGTAAAATAAGGAACTTCATGGAGCATGGGCAGGCAGGGCCGTGCGCTCCTACTGCAACATAAGGACAGTTATGGGGTTAGGAGGTAAATAAGGATACAGTTAAGCTATCTGAAAAAGTAAGGAAATTAATTGCAAAACACTTTGTTAATGCATCAGTTAGGAATCTTACTCGAGTGACAAATGCAGGGAAATGAGGTGTTAGGGTTTCCAACCACACCCCACTATCCACCCTGCAGACACTGACAAGTATCGAGGTTGTGCCTTGGAGTCATCGGCCCTAATGCTCACGCCATTCCCACCCCCACCCTGAAGACACTGACAGATGTCGGGGTGTGCCTTGGGGTCATCGGCCTAGCTACTCACCCCATTTAGTAAGTAAATAATCTGACATGGGTACAGTATAGGAGAATGGGTGAGTGTTGGGACCATCCAAGGCACATCTCCAATGCCTGTCAGTGCCTGCAGGGTGGGGGTGGAATGGCGTGAGCATTAGGCTTGCCTACTGCAAGGCATACCCTTGACTCCTGTCAGTTTCTGCTGGGTGGTGGGGGGAGGTGGGGTGTTAGGGTTGGAATGAAACCCCAACACCTAATTTCTCTACTTTTGTCACTTTAGTAAGAACCCTAACTAATGCATTAACAAAATTTTTTGTAATTGATATATATATTTTTTGTCTGTTTCTTTCAACACTGGGACCAGGAGCTTCAGATCGGAGAAGAAAGTGTGGTCTGTACTCATGTGCATTTGGGAGAGTGAGCATGGTGGAGGAAGCAGTTGTTTACTTCAAGTTGCAAGTGAGACTGTAACATTACCCTGCTATGGAAAAAAAAAGGAGGTGGTTTGATTTTATTCAGAAATGTCCAGGAAAAATGTATGTTAGTTCATGTTGTGGGGTGATCTATCTGTGGACAGAGGAGGGACAAGAAAGGGCCAGTATCACGACTGGCCATGAGATAGTGATACTTTGTTTTCCATACCGCAGATGCATGTCCACCTGTGGTATGGAAAACAAAGAAAGTACCTCTGCTGTCATTTACTGTAGCTGTACCAGAGCTATACCTCTATATTTCCTTGAATGTATTTCACACTTTTGCAGCTCAGCTGCATTTTTTTTGAGCTGCTGATTTATTTGTTTATTTTATTATTTGTTGTGTTTGCCATGGGAGAAAGTGGGAGAGCAGCCCGGCCGGTACTTTAGGGCTCGCTTAGCCGAGTGGGAAAAAATGGAGGCTGTCGAGTTTAGAAATCCTGGGTGGCCCAAGGATATGCTAAACAATGGGGCACCCCAAAGTGTCACTCGTTTTTCGCTGGGCACTGTTTCCTGATTGGCCAGTTCCCTACCCAGAGCCCTAGTCTATCAGAAGGGAGGATTTTAGAGGCCCATTTTCTAATCTGATTTTAAGTGCTGCCATGCAGCAGGGTAGCAGCAAGACAACAGATGGAGAACAGGCAAGACTAAATCTTTCTTCACAATACTATGATCTTCTTCAAGGATATCTCTTTCATCAGGTCACACCTTTGGAACTACTGCCATAGGCACCAGGATCACATGGAATCTTTTTCCGTTAGTCTACTAGGGGTCGCCCATTCCGACATCATACGCCAACATTGCCCTGCTGTATAAATGTGGACGGCTCTGCTCCCTCCTCAGTTCTTTCTCACCATTGACCTAACATGCACGGACTCTGCGGAAGTTTCATCATTCAGTTGACTGCCAAAAGTTTACTTACCTTTTATTTTCCTTTGCCTTTGAATCACTTTATTTTAAAGTGATTTCCTTTCCTTTTGTATGTGGAGAACTACAGTTTTTTGCCCACTTCTATCGCTGCCGCTGGGGAAAGATGATCACTTTGTGAGATTACGTTCCTGTTTTGCTGAAAGAAAGCTCTGCAGCTTTTTCTGATGGAGCAGCAAGCAGCCAGGTCAGAGCAGGAATCGTCAGGGGTTCCCCCATCCCAGTCGCTGGCCTCGTAGTCAGGTTCTCAGACTACCAAGGCCCAGGATAAGTCTTTGGGGGAAACACTCTCACCGGGACTAGGAATGCTCCAAGGACTCTTCCCTCTGGTGGCACTCCCAGTCCCTGCTGGCTTCCACCTCCTTATCTGGGTTACTGCCATCGCCAGGTTTGACAATGTCCACTCCTGCCCTCCAGGTCTTGCCTTCCTCCAGGCCTTCCCAGGTAGTGAGTTCTGCCAACCTTCCATGGCTGGTGAAGGCCCACCGACCCCGGGTCATCGGCTTCTGCCCACCACAGCGACTTCTTGCACAGCAAGATCCTCAGGCACTGGGCTCCTTCTGGCTCTGCCATGCCAGTCAGGCACCAAGTCAACGATGCTGGGCTCCATGCCCCTGCCATTGCAGCCAGTGTCGATGGTGATTCCTATGCCTCCCATTGACTTAAACACGATACTTACCTCCATTACCATGGCCCTTATTGGCCTTCATCGCCACTGCCTTCGGCTCTGCCTCGGGTTGGTGCCAATTTGGCCCTCCCGCCTCAGTGCTCTCCAGGGCATTGTTGGAGTCTTTGTTGTCGGTCTGTGTTCCAGAACAGGTGGAAATTGAAGAGAGTACCATTCTGACCTTATCCTTTCTGATGAGGAGGATGAAGACGCTGACCTGGAGGCCCTTTCCTCAGATAGGTCCACTGTCTCTTCAGGGAGCGAAGACCCAGTGAAACACACCCGAGATCCTCGTGGAGGACCCCTCCTTCTTCAGTATCATGAAACAGCTCCAGGCAACAATGGGGTTCCAGGATGAGGAGGAGGAGGAGGAGGAGAAGAACATCACCAGAAATAACCTAGTGGACTTCCTGGAGATTCCTGAACCTCCACCTAAAGTCATACCTCAACTTTTGCCAGCCTTACAGGATGCTGCCACTGCTGCCTGTCACAGGCCTACCATTATTCTAGCCATGCTTATGAGGGCTGACAAGCTTTATCAGGCCCCTCTGGGGCACCCCTTCTATGCTGCCCAACCATACACTGACTCAGTGGTTATAAAGGCGTCTCACGACAGGTCCAAGCTGCCCAAGCACCTCAGTTCCCTTCCCCCTGACAGGGAATCTTGGAGGATTGACCTTTGGGGTAAGAGGACCTTTGCTTTGGCCACTTTAGGCCTTATATTTGCCAACTACCTGCCCCACATGGCCAAGTACCAGAATACCCTCTGTAAGAAGGGCAAAGCTGCTGTGCAAGCCCTTCCAGAGGTTCCCCAGAGGCAGGAGCACCTCAAGTCTCTCCACACCATAGAAACTGTCAGCAAACACCTCCTTAGAACCATTTGTGACATGGTAGATACCACTGCTGCTGGCATTTGCCTTAGACAGCACTCCTGGCTGAGAGTCTTGGGCTTTGTTACTGATGTTCAGCAGAAAGTTCTGCATGGCCCTTTTGTGGGCTCCAGGCTCTTTGGCCCTGATGTGCAGGTTATTGTGAATGATCTGCAGGCCTTAGGTAAGGTCATTAGGTTTGTCCACTCACTGTATACACTTAGTGGTGTGCTAAATTGGAAAATTTAGCTCTGCAAAATATTTTGCATAATTTGCACATTTGCAAAATATTTTGCAGGGCAAAATGTAAATCGATCCCCGGAGAGCTACGAATTTTGTTTGCAAACCGGCGAATTTGCCACTCAGGGCAGAATTTCTCGCCACCGCAAGTGAAAGTTTGCCACCTGTATGCATTTTATCTCCCGGGGTGAAATTCAAAGTGACCACTGGCCAAAGTTCTCCCTGGTGTTTAGTGGTCCCCGCCACTCACCCTAGCCGGTCACTGGCCCAAATTATTCTCCCTGGTGTCTAGTGGTCTCCCCCACCATGAGTCGATCACTGGCCGTAATTGAATAAAGCCTCCACCCAGTTGCCCTTGTCCCTCATGTCCTTTTTTAAAAAAAAAAAATTGAAACTCACACTCACTGGTGTCTAGTGGTTTCCCTCCCAGCCAATCACTGGCCATAATTGAATTAGCCCCTCCCCCAGTTACCCTGGCCCCCTCCTTTCCTTTATTAAAAAAATAATAATAATCAGATCCACACTCCCTGGTGCCTAGTGGACCCCACCCTCTCATCATGGGCTAGCCCCCTTTCTGCCCCAGTACCCCGTCCAGCCCTGCTTCACAGCCCTCCACTCATCTCCATGGCAGCAGTCCAGCTGAGTTCGTCATGGCGGCGTGGTTGTGCAAAGCACGCGCTCATTCATTAACACTCAATCTCAGGCTGCCAGCCATGGAGATGTAGTGGAGGAGGCTTGTTTCGATAACGCGCTGAAGAGGCTGAGAATAGTGCTAGCTCATGATGTTTATGATGAGGGTCCTGGGCACTTCAGGGAGTGAGGTATGCACAGGAATGGGTACCAGGGAAAATAAAATGAGTTAACTGGGGGGGGGGTGAGAATGGCATGATTTATTCACTTAATGGCCTGGTGATTACCTGGGGAGACAATAGACACCAAGGAGGATTATTTTTTTCAAAATTTGGGCCGGTGAGCAATGGGGATGCATTAGCGTGGCCGGAGGGTTATTAGGGCAAAATTGTGACTTTTGCCACAATTTTGCTAAAAATTTTGTGGTGAAATTGCCGATTTCACCGTGAAATTATATTTTGCTGCATCTCTAATCACACTCAGCCCAGGGGTGGGCCAAGACCCTCCTTTCATAAGGTCTTTCACAAGTCTGGATCAGGGACGAGACCACAGGGCAAATGCAGGGCCAGCTCTGCCTTGCCTACCCCATCCTCCACCACCAGTATTTCAACCAAATGCCCCGCGGGTGGAGATCTGGCCCCTGCCAAGGGCTGTGCTTCAGTCTGACTCCGGACCAGACCCCTCCCTCCTGTTCCAAGGTGGTTGGGGGTCATTTTTGCCTTCATGTAAATCAGTGGAGGGCTGTTAATACAGATGCTTAGATCCTGTAGTTAATCAAACAGGGTCACACTCTAGAACTTCTGGAAAAGCCTCCAGTTGTTCCTCCAGTTCCTTTCACCCCTCCCCCACATCACCTTTCAGTGCTCAGTGCGGAGGTCATTTCCTTGCTGAGAAAACGGGCTATTGAACCAGTACCCAGACAGCAGAGGAACAAAGGGTTCTACTCCCAGTTCTTTTTGGTTCCCAAGTGCACTGGGGATTTGAAGCTTATTCTAGATCTCAGAGCTAAATTGTTACATTCAGTACAAAAAGTTCCAGATGGTCATCCTCACAGGCCTTCTTCCTCTGATGAAACAGGGAAATTGATTATGCTCCCTGGATATGCAGGATGCTTGCCTCCGTATCAAATTCTAACCCCTGCACCGGTCGTTCCTTAGGTTCCTGTTTCAGGTGGAACACTGCCAGTTTAGGGTTTTCCCTTTGGCTTATCCTCTGTACCATGGGTCTTTACCAAATACTTAGTGGCAGTAGCTGCAGCCGTCAGATGCAATGGCTTGTACATCTTTTCGTACCTGGATGACTGGCTACTGAAAGCTCAGTCTTGGGACATGCTTCTTCTGATCTTGGAGCACACCCTCAGTCCCTAGGGATAACTGTCAACTTGCCCAAGTCTGTTCTGGCCCCATCCCAACAACTGTAATACATAGGGATGGTTCTGGATTCTGCTCAGGGAAGGGTCTTCCTCCCTCAGGACAGGGCAGAATGTTTAATGGCTTGGGCCCAATTTGTGGCCAGGAACCAGTATGTTATGGCCAGGGAATTTCTGAGACTGTTGGGCCTGATGGCAGCTGCCATTGCATTGTGACCATACCTTTGGCCAGACTGCACATGTGGGTTCCCCAGTGGACACTGAGGGTCCAGTGGGACTAATGCACTGACGATCTGGATCAGCAAGAGGTCCCTTCCCTGGTGCACAAGGTGCTTCAGTGGTGGAGGGAGCCCAGCAATGTCCTAAAAGGGGTTCCCTTTCTTATTCCATCTCCCCAAGAGATTCTCACCATGGATGCCACAGGCCTCAGTTGGGGAGCACACATGGGTCCTTTTCTGACCCAGGGGACCAGGTCCATGATGGAGACCCACCTCCATATAAACATTCTAGAGATGCGGGTGGTCCTGTATGCCCTTCAGGCCTTCCAGAACCATCTCTCTCCAGGTACCCTGTTGGTGCAGTCAGACAACCTCAGTGTGATCTATTACATCAACAAGCAATGGGGGGACTCGTTTGTACCCCTGTGTCGGGAGGCGATGAGAGTCTAGTACAGGGCTCTAGATCACTGTCTAAAACTGTCAGTCGTCCATGTTCCAGGTGACCAAAATGCCTTGGTGGACAGCCTCAGTTGATCACAGTCCAGAACACACGCAGTGAGAGCTGCTGTCCTCGGTCATGAAAGATCTGTTGGCAGATGGGGTCTTCAAGAGTTGGACCTTTTTGTGTCCCCACAGACATAAAACAGGCGTGTTTTTCTCACTAGATCCAGGGCTGGAGTTTTCTGGTGAGATGCATTGTCCCTCTCCTGGAAAGGGAGGTTTCTCTAAATCTTCCCACCCCCACCCACCATTTCTCTGATTCAGAGGGTACTCATCAAGCTTCAAATGGAAGGGGCCACTCTGATTCTGGTGGTGCCATTCTGGCCACGTCAGATATGATTTCCATTACTGCAACAATTGGCTGTGGTGCCTCCAGTTCCCTTGCCCCTTTGCAGGGACCTGTTGACACTGGCGCGGGGAACCTTGGTCCATCTAGACCTCAGGTCCCTCCATTTGCATGCATGGCTCCTGAAGACAAAGCCATTGCCTGGTTTGGGGTCTCCGAGAAGGTGGCTGATGTCCTGGCGGCTGCTACGATACCATCTACCAAGGCCATGTAGTTGATGAAATGGAAGAGATCTGCCATCTGGGCCACTTCCTGTCACTTGCACCCTTTCTCCTGTCCGGTGAACCAGGTTCTGGAGTACTTACTGTCCCTGTTTGATGCAGGCCTTCAATACTCCTCCATTAAGGTGCACCTGTCTTCTATCTCAACCTTCCATGCACCCATTGGTGGCTGCACCATGGCCCAATTGGATGAGGCCTGTACTTTTTTGTGAGGCACCCTCCACTTAAAGCCTCCTATTTGAAATCTGGTCCCAGCCTGGGACCTCAATTTTGTACTAGAAAAATTGACACTGCCTCCTTTTGAATCAGCTGTGTCTTGTGAGCTATACTTTCTGTTGTGGGAAGCATTATTTTTAGTTGCTATTACTTCGGCTTGAAGAATTTCAGAGCTACAGGCTCTCACTTGCGAGCACCCTTATTTGTTTTCACAAAGACAGGGTGTTTTGTACACTAACCACAAGTTTCTCCCTAAGGTGGTGTCTGCGTTTACTGTAAATCAGTCATTCCGCCTGCCTGTTTATTTCCTGGAGCATGCCAATCCAGGGGAAGCATTGCTCCATACTTTAGATGTGCATAGAATTCCCAGGTACTATACACACCATACCAAGGACTGCAGACAGTCCTCTTATTGTTTGTTTCTTTCACCCCTGGAAAAAAGACACTCCAGTTTCTAAACAGTGTTTGTCAAATGGCTGGCCAACTATATTACTTTTGTTATAGGAAGCACAGTAAGGAACTTCCTGGTGTGGTTCATGGCCACTTCAGTTGCCTGTTTCAGGAATGTATCTGCAACTGAGATCTGCACTGCTGCCACTTGAAGTACTGTCCACACTTTCACATGGCACTACAGTCTGAACATTGCCTCTAGAAGGAGGGCAGGTTTGGCTTCACTGTGCTTCAGAACCTTCTTTCTTGGGCCTTTGGCCTCCTGCCTCCCAGACTGTTTTGCCTGCTGGCACTGCTTGGGATTCATGCCAAAGGTGTGACCTGATGAAGAGAAATCCTCAAAGAATATAGAACAGTTATGTAAGAACTTACCATAACAGTAGATTTTGTGGGAATCTCATTAATCAGGTTATGCCGTCCCACCCTCCAGACCCCTTCTATCTCTGTCTCTGGACTGACTTTCTGGTTGCTCCAGCCTCTTTACAGCTGGGCACCTTTTTTCATTCTTTTCTCAGTTCCCTACTGGGAGGCCTAGTTTGCTTGGTCTCCGACGGGGAAAGAACTGTGGAGGGAGTGGGGCTGCCCACATTTATATAGCAAGGTGACATCAGCGAATGACATTGGAGTGAGCGGCCCCTAGTAGACTGCTACAGAAAAAGCTTCCATGTTATCCTGGCTCCTATGGCGCTAGTTCCAAAGGTGTGATCTGATGAAAGAGATTCCCTTGAAGAGCTACTGTTACAGTAAGTTCTTGCATAACTGTTCTTTACAAACTATGAAATAGTACATCAAGCCCTACCACCACCACCATTATGTGTACTGCCTTGGTCTGGATGGCACACAGATGCAGATATACTATCAGTGCACGACAGTCACTCTGTGCTGTACAGAGTGGCCATCTGGTGTAACAATGGCGGTCCTCAGTACAGTAAAGAGTGACCATCTGGTGAGTGGCCACTCTGTACTTTACACCTTCGCCTCCTGCTCACTAGATCTTCCTACTCTCTGCACTGCACACTATGTGATTTGAATCATCTGCAGAACACACCTGAATATTTTCCAGGTGTCCCAGTGAATGCCAGTGTTTTTCCTGTTCCGTCTCAGTAATTGTCAGGGTTTCACCAGGTACTGTACTTCCATGGCAGAAAGGTATATAAAGGACCTTGAGCTTCTAAATCAACCAATCTAGATAAGGTCAGTGCAAAAAGTCTTACAAGCATCTGCATCTGTTCTTACCAGATGGTAAACATATATTATTAAGCAGTAATTTGCCAGCGGAGTGGATTTTGATGAAGTGGAAACCTGAGAATGCATTTTTCTTTCATGAAGGAGACTCAGTAGCATAAATAATTTTTTTCCTTTTTCTGTTCTGCTTGTCAACTCCAGGATTATGGAAGGTTCAATGTAACCAGTTCTTGAAGTTAAAACAGTCATCCACTTAGCAGCCAGAAGTCTTCTGACCTTGAGACGGAATCACAGAAGTTTAATTATAATTTACTGAACAAAGGGATTCTGCTCTTGATAAATAAATCCAAAATGGCTGGTTGGGCTGTCCCACAGTTCAAGCAGCTGCACTGCTTAGAAAGCTGGAGACAGCAGCGTATATTTTGGGGCTGGAACTTCCCCGGTGTGGGTGGGTAGCAGGTAGAGTGACCCACAAGACTCTTGCTTCCTTTGGCATGAGGACCAACATGTATTTCGAAGCTTGTACACTCTGTATACTAGTAGGTCAGGGGTCATTGTGCCACACTTTCATGGAGGTACAATGCACTGGTCTGGCTTGTGAGACTCGTCTTGTGTGCTCTCTGGTGAGCCTTTGAGTCCACATCTCTAGAAGGTGGGCCATACACTAAAGGCAGCTCCACAGATTCCATGCAGATTATTGAAATATGATGACCATCATCAGACCCTATTTTGGCTTTCTTTGGTCTTCAAGGATGTAGCATGAGCCGGCCTGGTGGCGCAGTGGGTTGGGCGCTGGATGCCGCCTCGCGCCCGCGACGCTGGTGACCCGGGTTGGGAACGAGCACAGGCCGCTGGGAGTCAGTGGGGATGAGAAAGGATTGAATGTTCTAAGGACTGCTCTCCTTCCTTGGAGGGTTAATGCATCGGTGCAATAGCAGCCCTAGTGGCTACTGGGGATTGCATTGCCCGGTCAACAGATACAGGGAATCAGGGCTGCGGCAGATGCCTTTTGAGGGCGCATGGGAGCGTGCACTGGTCGAGCAGGGCATCATTGTACTTCCGAGCCCAGGGAACTATAAGTGCAAAATACCTCTCCCTGCAAGTAGTATGATGGCCACCGATGGATGACCTAATCCAATGGGCCAGACAAAGATCGATGAATGGAGACGAGGGCTCAGGGTAATGTGGTCTCCTCTCCCGGTTCCCTCCGCTGGGGGGTGGCCCCGCCGTAGGTGACAAGCTGCGGTCCTCCTCGCTTCAGCCATTGTGGCGGAGGCTGGTTCCACCTGGGGTTAGTTGAGCATCTGCGTACAAGGCTTAATGGGGGTAAGTATTCCCTGCTGCAGTGAGAGTATAAAGAAAGTGTGAAAAAAAAAAAAGGATGTAGCATGAGATTTTGCTGCCCATGCCCATTCTTCTTGCCAGTCAAGCCCTGCTGGTGAAGGCGAGTAACCCCAGAGGTTGTGGAGTCCTCTATGGCAGGGAAAATTAGAGTAAGACCTGTGCACAGAGGTTGGCAGGGTGGAGCAGTCTGGGTCAGAAGCGCTACTAGGCATTGTGTAGACTGAAAAGAATCATGTTAAATGTCTGCCACATGTTTTATTGAGGGTTTAAGAAGTTGTCTGAAACAATTAACCACAATGTCTTCTGGGATAAACAATTGTCTGTTGCCTTCTACCAGCAGCCAGCAGTTAGTTCAGCTAATACCTGTCCTGATAGTTGCATAATAGACATAGGTGGGTATGGATTATCTGTCAGTACTCCAACAGTATGCTGCATACTACTGTATATAGCTGGCTATGGATTATCTGTCAGAGTACTAAGATGATAAACTACATAATAAAGACGGTGGATATGGATTATCTGTCAATGTAGTCGAATGATATGCTGTTAATAGAGACAGGTGGATGTGGATCATCTGTTGATGCACTGGAATGATATGCTGCATAATAGAGACAACTGGTTATGGATTATCTGTCAGTGTGCTCGAATGATACTCTGCATAATAGAAAGGTGAATATGGTTCATCTGTCAATGTAGTCGAATGATACTTTGCATAATAGAGACAGCTGGCTATGGATCATCTGTCAGTGTACTCAAATGATACTCTGTATAGTAGAGAGAGGTGGATATGGATCATCTTTCAATATACTCAAGTTATACTCTGCATAATAGAGACAGGTGGATATGAATTATCTGTCAATGTAGTCGAATGGTATGCTGCATAATGGAAGTAGCAGGATATTTTTATTTATTTATTTAAATTGCTCATTTGCAAGGTTCCTCGTCCTAGAGTAGTACAATTACAACACATTGCCACATCACAATTAACAATTAATAGATTAGCATAGGAAGTGACAGTAAAGTATACATAACATTGTTACAGAATACATAGATCAGGGTAACTCTTCTGTGGTCAGGAAGCTCATGAAAGTAAAGTGCTGAAGTCATGGTAGCAGCCCAGCAGGGCATTGTCAGATGAAAGAACTGTGCACTTTTACAGCTCAGGGAGACAGTGCAGTGGCACAGCGCATGGGGTCAGAGATAGAGAGGAGTTTCTGCATTGGTGCCATGAGCCCCATGCGTGGCAGGGTCAGGTTAGTGAATACCAAGTGTAGCTAGTGCAGTGCTAGAAGTTGTAGAAGGTATGACAGGAGCCAGTGTTATTGAGGCCCTACTGGTGGGTGCAGCCACAATTGGTGCCAGATAGGAGCATTTGTAGTAGTTCCCTTTTAAATTTGCCTAGTTTGACAGATGTCTTTGGCTAGACCGGGAGTTCGTTGAGCCAGTTAGGGGCTCTGGTTGCAAAGGATCATTTAGCTAGACTTGTTCTGTTGTAGGGCACCTCCAGGATGCCACTTGCCATGCCTCTAGTGGGGGTAGGGATTTGAGGCATGACTTAGGAGAGCCTGAAGCCCTGGGGGTTGAGACCCATGATGGCTTTCATGCCTAGCAGGCAGGTCTGGTATTTGATTCTTTCATTCAGTGGGAGCCATTTTGCAAGGGAGTATAGGGTGCATGTGCGTGTGAGTTTTTCTGTCTTGGTGACAAAGCGGCAGGCTTTGTTCAGGACTAGCCAGACCCTGTTTAACACCGTGTCTGAGGCACTACCCATAGACTGTTACTCCGTAATCTATTAAGGGGAGGATGTAACTTGTTACTGCCACTTTTTTTGGCTACTGGCTTCCGGGATATGGATTATCTGTCAGTGTACTTAAATGCTATGGTATATGCAAAGAGAACCTAGTAGCCTACCTGGCAACCAGTGGGCTCCAGGATAGTAAGCAGCATAGGTCCAAGGCAGGGACGTCTTGCCAGACCAACCTGATAGTATTCTGTGACTGATTTCCAAGGGCAGTGGATAAGGGACAACTAGTAGATTTACCATACTTCAGCTTTAGCAAGGTATTCGACTCCATGCCTCATAGATAATTGCTAAAGAAATTAGAGGATCTATGAGCAGTGAAGGACCTAGTTAAATAGGTGGAAAGTTGTCTAGGGGTGTAGGCAGCAGAGGTTGGTAATTAATCAGATCATATCACAAGAGAGAGGTTGCGATTGTGGTGCTGCAGTGGTTAGTCTTGGGTTCAATCCTTTCCAGTATGCTCTTCAGCTGTATAGGGAAAGGGATACAGGGTAAGATGTGTCGCTTCATGGATGACACTGAGCTCTGTGGCAGGGTGGACAGCTAGTAGGGGGTGCGGGAGTTGCAGAGAAACCAACAAAGGTTCAAGAGTTGGGCCAAGATTTGGCAGTTGAAATTCAGTGGCAGAATGTACAAGGTGAGTTACAAAAGGAACAATAAATACTAGATGGGGTAGAATGGGCACTTCTTCAAAGGAAAGGGAAGTGTGAGTCATCATAAGTGACCCCCTAAAACAAACCATGCAACACAATAAGGCCTACAGCAAGGCAGTCAGGATGTTGGGGTTTATTGGAAAAGGTTTGTCTAGCAGGAGGAAAGAAGTAATGCTACCTCTCTATAAATCACTGTTGAAAACTAATCTGAAGTGTTGTGCCCAGTTCTGGAGTCCCCACCCGAGGAAAGACCAAGACTATCTGGAGGTGGTGCAGTGTAGGGTAACCAAATGACTTGGACAGCAGGGCAAATCCTATGATGTTTGCCTCAGGGCACAAAACATGTAGCCGCTGGAGGTCCGAAGGAAGGGGGCAACATGACAAAGACTTTGATGGTCCTGAAAGAAATAAACAAGGTGAACTTTGCAGGACTATTCAACAGAAATAGAGGATCAGTAACAAGGGGGCATGAATGGAAGCTGGTGGGTGGGGAGGGTCTCAGGAGGGATGTGAGAAAGTTTTACTTCATGGAGAGAGTGGTTGAGCTGTGAAACAGCCTACCAGATAAGGTTGTAGTAGCAAAAACCATAAATGGATTCAAGCATAGCTGGGCCTGAGTAAGGGGCTTGAAGTTACCGGGGCGGGGGGTTGGTAGCAGTAAAGCAGGGAGCAGGGAGGGAAGTGAGGGCAAAAATCCTGTCTGGACAGTAGGGTAGGTAAAACAGGGCAAACTGAATGGACCATTGATCTTTTTTCTGCCAATAATGTGTACGCTTCTATACATAATAGAGACACAGTGATATGCTGCATAATAGAGACAGCAGGATATGGATTACCTGTCAATGTACTTGAATAAAATACCACATAACAGAGACAGGTGGCTATGGATTACCTCCTGCCAATATTCTTGAGTGATACATTGCATAACAGAGACAGGTAGATATGTATTACCTTCCAGTGTACTTGAATGCTGCACTGCATAATATACACAGTGATACGCTGCATAATAGAGACAGGTGAATATGGATTATCCATCGATTTATTTGAATGATACACTGCATAGTAGAGATAGGTGGATATGGGTTACCTGCCAGTGTACTTGAATGCTGTATGGCGTAATAGACATAGGGGTATGCTGCATAATAGAGACAGGTGGATATGTATTACCCGTCAGTGTACTCAGATGAATATGTTGTATAATAGACAGGTGAATATGGATTGCCTGTCAATGTACTCAGAATGATATGCTGCATAATGATGATGATAAAATCTTTATTTTTTAGCAAGAAAAAACTGTTAGGACTTTTCAGCCCCATTTACAAAGTTGCCCTGTTATTATGGAGGAGGTGACATATAGGTTACAGTTTGGCATATAATTAGTTTAGCATGCATGAGGCAGATTTGACATTGAGTGCTTTAAGAACAAATATGCACACGTTTACACCATGCACGCACATGCTGTTACATATTTCCATAGACTCAGTTAAGAATATATGCACCATTTAACATACAGGCATCGTCTGACATTGAGTGCATTACCAGGAGCACCAGTTAGGCATATTACATTCAGGAAATGAATTGCCATTGGGTGTTCTTTCAAGAACACCTAGCGCAAGACTTGCACACTTGTTCACCACTCTTCTACAGGCATTTACAGGTATCCTTATATGCATTTTCCAGTAACAGCTTGAAAGACCCAGTTCTTGGTGCCTTCCTAGACTCTGGGGGTAGCTTATTCCACTCTTTAGCTGCCCACCAGTTTGCGGTCATTTGCCCGTATGAGGAAAATATCCTAGGGAGATTGACTCCCCTGTTTATTACTTCCCTTAGTTTGCGTGAGTGCAGGGGGACTTTACTGGATTCCAATTTAGGAACTGTGACAATGCCTTTGTGTAGTTTGTAGGCTATCTGGGCTCTCAGTTTTTCCCACTTGGTTTCTAAGGCGTCCCACATTAGATCTTTATATATTAGGCAGTGGAGGTAATGATAGCCACATCCTAGAACAAACCTTGCCAGATTGTTGTATAGTCTGCCTGGCTTCTTTAGCACTGTACTGGCTGCATGCTGGTATATAATATTCCCATATTCCAGCACTGGTAGTAGGAGCTGGGTAGCTGTAGTTTTCCTTATCTCTCTGGGAATAAAAAATGCTTTCCTTCTCAGGGCTCCTAAACTGCATGCTACTTTTTTGACACAGTTGTTTATGTGCGAGTCAAGTTTCAGTGCCTCATCTACTATTAGCCTAGATATTTGTATTCTTTGACCTTGGTTACTGTTTGGCCATTCATTGCTGTGATTTTTAGGTTGGACTCTACCTTGTTGTTTTGCCTAGTGTGTCTGAACAGCATTGCCTGAGTTTTCTTGGTACTCGGACCATGTTTGATTTTATAAACCATTCATGGAGACAGTTGCCAGCCCAGTGGCACTGAGGGCTGAGGTGCTGCATGCCACACTTCACACCACGCTGGTCACCCGGGCTTGGAAGCGGGCTCAGGCTGCTGGGAGTTATCCAGGGAGGAGAGGATTGAGCATCTGGAGGACTGCTCTCCTCTCGTGGGGAGGGTAGACTTGAGGCTCCCTGGCATCAGTGACTCCCAGTGGGCTGGGGTGCTATGGCTAAGTCATTGGGAATGGGTGGAGGCGGCGAAGGACATCCGTGGGCTGGGTGCAGCAGCGCGCTTGTCTCACACTGGACGTCATTGTATGTCAGTGCTTCTGGGGGGGGTCACGCTCATGTCACAGAAAAAAGAAACGCCCTATGCTGGAGAATGATGACGTGCCACGGCCCCATGCCTACCATCGAATCCCACCCACCGAAGTCCCCGATATCCTCTAACCCTCACACTGCCTGCAATACAACTGGAGTCAAAGAGCACCATGCAGTGGAGGTGGCCCTGCCCTGGGGGGTGCAAGCCAGGAGGATGGTTGCAGGTGAGGTGTAGGGTGTTCACAGCACTGGGGTGGACTCATGGTGAGAGGATCTCATGCCAGGTGGGAGACACTGGGGCGATCTCTGAGGGAGGTCACTGAGCGTGGTGACAGGAGGTGGAAAAAGAAGGGGAAAAAATTATTGGCGGCAGTTGAAGTCATGCTGCAGAATGCACTGTAGTTCATCCTGTGACACAGCTTTGCCTATCAGCACTGTGTCATCAGCGTATAGCTTAATCTCCATCCTTGTGATGTGCTTGGGCAAGTCATTTATATAAATCAGAAACAGCAGGGAGCCCAGGATGGATTCCTGTGGTACGCCTCTTTCCAGGATATGGGATTTTGAGAGCACCCTTACACGCCGCCTGCTGTTTCCTGTTACTCAAGTATGACCGAACCATGATGTGGCTCATTCTGACAGATCTATCTGTTCAAGTCTGTCCAGTAGTATCGGGTGGTCCACCAGATCAAACACTATCGAGAGGTCAATGTATACCACCCCCACGAACTTCCCTTTACCCAAGCCAGAGGCTACTATGTCCATAAAGTCCATAAGTGCGGTCGTTTTCAACCTTCCTGCCCTGAAGCTGGATTTATGAATGGATAATAGCTCATTCGTGGCTAGGTATTGATCAGTCTATTTCCTGATTAGCTTTTTCTAAGATTTTTGATACAGTAGGAAGTAACATGACTGGATTGTGATGTGCTTGGGCAAGTCATTTACATAAATCAGACAAATGGAGGCAGGTGGATATGGATTACCTGTTTATGTACTCGAATGATATCTTGCATAGTAGTAACAGATGGATATGGATTACCTGTCAGTGCACTCAAATGATACTCTGCATAATAGAGACACAGTGATATGCTGTGTAATAAAGATAGATGCATATGGATTACCTGTCAATGTGCTTGAATGATACTCTGTATAATAGAAACATAATGATAAGCTGCATGATTAGGTAGTATAGTCTAGCAGTTGGCAATATGGGCGATTCTAGAAGGCAGTAAGTCACTGCCAAATGCAACTTGCGCCACCCGTATTGCGACATTGACCCTCGCCCCTATTCTAGAAGGGCAGGGTCTCCGTAGCTAAGTCCTGCGACTTGTACATGCAGCCAGGTAGCCGAATCATGGGCATGACATGGCTGGCATGTCGCAAGCCACAACGCTGGATCGCAGGTGCCCCCATGCACAGCTAGCCTCAATACGCAACCCACAGGGCTGCCCACTGCAACTGCTCCCTGAAGTATCTGAACAGAGCCCCACAGGGTTCCCATACCCCATGCCCCGAAGTGTTCAGCCCCGAGTCCCACAGGGCTTCCATACCCCATGCCCCTGAAGTGTTCAAGCCGAGTCCCTCGCAGGGCTTCCCATACCCCTATGCCCTCTGATACATGTCCAAGTGGAGCCTCGCAGGGCATCCCATACCCTCAGCCCCCGAATCCCTGTTGGAACACGCCTGCAAGTGTAGCCTTATCATCCCCCACCCGTGCCTCGACCTCGGTTGGCAATCGCAAATGCGGCAAATACCTCCTGCCCAGTAGTTCAGTGGCCCCCCTACCCAGTTATGCCAGCTCATTTGAAAGCACCCCCACCTGGCCCCTGCCAAGCTATGATGGCACATAGCCTGTTCACCACTATGGTTAGCCGCCGATTGAGTTTTGTATAGCATGCGCGACTTGAACAGACGCACGCAGAAATGTATTTCTGAGCGTTCAGGCCAGGTATGCACTCATGCGAACTCCAGTCAGTGGCTGGCCGTGGTGGTGAGAGGTGGGCTGTGCCGGGGGTGCTGGGTGGGCTGGCATGGTTGGGGAGTGGGGGCACTATATTACTAGGTAGGGTATTTGCTGTGATTTGCAGCCGCTACTCGGGGTCGCAGCATGGGTGGGGATGACAGCGCCTGCAGGGCATGTTCTTATCGTGGGATTCTGGGGTGGAATACTGCGGGCTCTGTTTGACAATTCGGGAGGCAGTTGTTGCAGGCAGCCCTGCAGGGCACCTACTGTCACGGGGGCATGTACAGTAGGGGGATGAAGGGGATCGTGGCCCTGAGTCTTTGGTGCGTGTCCATTGGGGCAACAACAGAGCGGTCTGGGCATAGGGGGGCTCATGGACTGGTCTACAGGACCCTCAGAGGATGGATCTAGATTACACCAGCTAAATGCAGGTGTAGCTTACCCTCCTCCGGGGGTTCTTGTAGAATCCTGACTTTGAGGTCTTTGATGCTGCCCTTCTGGAATGGGGCGTAACTGCTGCCGTAAACCCCCTAGCACCATGTCACGGGGGGTTTATGGGGCAACTGCTGGCATAACAGCTGTTCAGCGCAAGCAGCCTGCAACATGTCGTAGCCCACTTTGTAGAATCGCACAAGTCACAACTGCTGGCGTAAGTTGCTACTTGCGCATTCTACTTGGCGCAAGTGCTGTTATGCCAGGCATAACTTTTCTAGAATCTGGTCCATGGTCTACAAGTTAGAGCACCAGCTTGGGAACCAGAAGATCTAAGGTTCAAACTATGTGTTACCTTGCGCAAGGCACATAACCTCCCAGTACTCAAGTCCATCCAGCTGCAGAAATGGGTAAAAGTGGGACACAACCAGAAGGAAGATGTTGCATCTGAGCTGGACTAGCCTGGGTAAATAAACTGTAAAATAAAAACAAAATCAAGACTGGTAGACATGGATTGTCTCTCAATGCACCCAAATGATATGTTGTATAATAGAGACAGGTAAATATGGATTATCTCTCAGTGTACTTGAATGATACGCTGCATTATAGAGACAGCTAGATATGGATTACCTGCCAATATACACGACTGATGATATACTGCTTAATAGAGACAGGTGAATATGGATTACCTACCAATATACTCGATTGGTAATACACTGTGTAATACAGACAAGTGGATATGGATTACCTGTCAGAGTATTTAAATTTTTTGATTTGGGCCTTTTCCTTTGGTGTCCCCTCCTTCCCTCTGTAGAAACAGAGCAGTCCTTCTTCTACTCCTTTATGACATGGGATGAGAGGCTAGGACACCTGAGCGTGCTCTCCCTAGAAAACATAACACTGATGGGGTGATACGGTTGATATATTTAAAAGCAAAAACTCATGAAAAAAGTATACCGTACAAACATAGACATGGGCAGGCTGTTTAACAGAATCCAAGATCACAGAAGCAGGGGTCATGAGTACAAGCTAATGGGGAAAGGCAGTTATTAGGGACTAAAGGAAGAATTTTTCATGAAGAGGTGTGTGGCATAGATTACTGGAGGATAATATCATTGAGCCCCATTCAGTATTCAGTGCTATTTTAAACTGCTGTTTTATACACCAGAGAAGGTGCTAATGCAGACAGTGCACTGAGTTTCAAGACTAGGCTTGATAGTTACTTGGAGGGGAAAGGCACTGGGGAGTTATTGCAATTAGGAGAACAGGGAGGCAGATGTGGTTGACTGCATAGGTTTACTTTGTTTCATTACTTCTTAGGAATGTCACAGTATCAAATGTTGATGGTATGATAACCATGTCACTTAATACCATGATTATCATGAATACTGCTATATTGCAGAAGTCGTTTTTATACAAAGAATGTTTCCTCAAAATCTTGCATCAGGGAAAGCTGGTACACAAGGGGCAGTTCCTAAAACATTGTGTCCCATGAACCACCATTATCACCATATCAGAAAGCAGCCATGGTATCAGTACTATGACTTCCGATAACGTAGTATACCTTGAAACCTTGATATCGTGACATCCCTATTACTGCTGTACCCACATTAAATGAACAATCATGAATACTTGCCTTTAACTTGTTACTTGACCTTGCACTTTACATGCATTGTTTCTCTCAATGTACCCTTGAACTTTATTTATATTTTCAACTGTTGTTTCCAGTGTATCCAAATATATTTTACCCTGTTACATATTCCTGTGCCATCCTAAACTAATGTAATTTGAATGGTCTGTAACCTTTTGTCTGTTTTACCCATATGCCATCTTTATGGTCCAGATCATGCCTGAAAATGGTGTCTTGGATCAGCGCACCTACCTGATAAACAAATAAATAAATAAAATTACTAACCAGGAAAGGCACGCTGAACTGAGGCTTGTTTCCAGGTATGACAGAAATAATACAACTGAATACTGTTTGAAAGTGGTCACAATGATCTCTCTGTGCAACTGTTCTAATGTGCACCCCATTGTGATATACACAGTGGGCCTGGGAGCCTTTCCTTGTGCTGTCCTAATGGATATCGCAACAGCTTGGACAGGGTGGAGGCAGCTATGCTAATGTATGGGATGTAATGTGTGCAGTGCCATGCATTGTCGCATGGTGGCCCTCAGACACCCCCGTGGTATTCCGGAGAGCCACCCAGCTGTTACAAGCAGGAAGAGAGTTTTGTTATGGGACTGAGTTTGATTAGGTACTGGTATTTAAAAGTCAATGATTAGGGGAACGGAACCACTAGATGCCAGGGAACTACATCTCAGTTAGCAGATGTGAGGCCACTGGATCACCAGAGAAGACTGGTAATGGACTGAAAAATTCTTCACGACCCACAAGCGGGCATAAAGATATCTGTTGGGTGGGTGGGGAATGACTTAGGCAGTAGTGCCTCTAACCACTGACTCCGGTCATGGCATATCATCATACGACTGTTGTGATGCCATGCCAAAAGCTCCTTGGGTGTTGCACACAAGCATTTTAGTGGGCAAACCCACTACAAGCACCTGGTGGCTACATTTGCATTGCGGCTTGGGAGACTCCTTTGTCTGATCTTTGTGTATGGCAGTTTTTTGTGACGGTACATTGAGGAACTTCTTTGCACCCTGAATTTGCACTTCCACTGGCTGTGACTATGTATGGGGCCCCAGGATTTCAGGGATGCACATGCTCCCTGTCTCTCATCCTTGGTTCAGTTGTGCTGTCATACAGAACTCTTGGGGTATTCCATCTTCTACCTCTGAATTATCTGATAAATTACTTTATTGCTTTTTTACTATTATTCTGTTACTTTTAACAAGTTAATAGGAGCATTGAGCTGTGTTTCTTGTATTGTATAGTATAGTATAGTAGCAACTTGCTGCACAGGTTTGGGCAGCCGCCCATGATCCACTCTGCCACGTTTCAAAAGTCTTCATGGCCAAACTTGCACAAAATTACTTTTGTACCACGAGACCAGGGTCAGACTGTGGTGCAGTGGAACAACCTGGAAAGTTGATGGTGGGGGGCCCACCTGGAAAATCAACAAGAAAGAGCTCAAGGGGACAAGGACACATTCATATCAGCATTCATTTCCAGTTTAGTACCCTAGCTTTGTGTATGCATTTACTATTTATAGTGCTTGAATTGATCAGAAAACACCACTGAATTGGAAGCTATATGATATGTGCAAGGATTTTCAGAGTTTCGATGGTGGGCAGTAGCCCACCTAAAGTGTGCCCACCAGGAAATTTCCAGGTATCCAGATGGACCAGTTTGACAGTGTAAAAGATGCATCTTGGTGCCCCTATTAACTTGAAATATTGACAGATATGTCTACAAGGAAGGATTTTAATGCTCATCTTTTTTCTTCTCTCCATCTGCAGGTGAGATGGACGAAGACTGCTGGCAGTGCAGCAGATAACTTCCAAGAGACATCCATCTTCGATGAGACTTTTCGGATTGAGAAGATCCAGAGGATGCAGGGGGGTCGCTATTACTGTAAAGCGGAGAATGGGGTCGGCAGGCCTGTCATCAAGTCCATTCGAGTAGATGTGCAGTGTAAGTCACCAGGGGGCAGTCTTAACACTCCCACAGTTCTACTGTTTGTCCATCTGTCCATCCTTTCCTGTTCGGAGACTCTACATTAACCCCACTGCACTGACCCGCGCTGGGAAAGGAAAATTGTAGGGCTGTGTTATTTTCAGGAAGTGTCTTTCCATATGATCCAGAGAAGGTCCTTCACCAAAATGTTCAAATATATAAAGGGCATTTGTATTTAACTAATGCTGTAATGTGATATTGTAATAATGAAAGGAATCTTGTCCTCTCCTGCTACTCAGCAGTGACTATATCCATTTGGTACACACATCCGAACTTAGCTGGTTTGCTACCCTTGCTCATTCTATGTAATAGGGCTGGGTAATAAATGTTTGTACCCATGAAAATCACACAAACCCCCCTCAAAAACCACTGGTTCAGACACCCTTGGGGAATTACTGATTTGTAGAAACCCTTCAGAACCACTGGTTCAGACAGACATTTCAAAACTGCTGAATCGGACAGATCCTTCAGAACCACTGATTTACACAGATCCTTCCGAGTCACTGATTTGGACTGACCTTTCAGACTTCTGAATCAGTTATTTCATTTATAACTGCAGGATCAGACGCATCCTTCGGAACCACTGTTTTGGACAGACCCTTCAGATCCTGTTGTTTAGACAGTCCCATCAGAACCTCTGATTTGGATAGACCTTTTAGAACCATTGGATTAGGTAGCTCATTCTGAGACACTGGTTGAGACAGATCGTTCTCAACTGCTGGTTCTAGCATACCATTCCTAACTGGTGGTTTGGACAGATCCTTCTGAACTGCTGGTTTGGACAAATGCTTCAAAATTTCTGGTTCAGATACAGTATATCCTTTAGAGTTGCTAATTTGGACAGACTCTCCAAAACTACTGGTTCAAATGAATCTTTAAGAACTGCTGGTTTGGACAGACCCTCTAGAACCTTTGGTTTGGATGAATCCTTCAGAATCCTTATATCTCCCACTGTTTCCAATCCCCTGAATGTGCCAGGCAGATGTTTTCATATATTTTAATGATCACGTAGACTAATACAAAGTTTTGACTATCCACTGCAGCATCTCTATTACACCAAGCTGACATTATTGGATCCAGTTACCTGGAATGAATAACACAACATGGTCCTGAGGTTAGGAATCTCCGAGAATCAAGGCCTGGGTAGCACTGGGGAAAAAGTTCAGTGCCCCAGCAGTGTGTTGTCTTCTTCCCTGAGCAGCATACTGTAGCAGTGGTTAATGTAGAGCACCGACAACCAAAATCTGACCTTTAGAACTATGGGGCCGGTGGAGTGGCCCCGGGCTCTGTAATACTAGCATCTACTCTCCAGATGGACTTGGTAAAGTTGCCTGCTTCCCACATCTGAGTATTTTTCTAGTTATGTTGTCTTTGTGATTCCTGCTGGTACAACCTGGGGTTGGCATAGCTCTGAGATTGCCCTCAGCAGTACTGCTACATCACTGTCTAAAGTGATTCCAGGTGGGAGGGACTGGGACTAGAGTCGCTGGTCAGCCTCCCCACATCCAGTGCTACTACACCATTGCCTATAGTGACCCCTGATGGGAGAGTCTGGGGGTGGCGAGCTGTTGAAGACTGTACTACTGATAGATTGACTTCAGATATAACCCCAGTGACAGTGAGAGTACACTGTAACAGCCATGGAACATGATGTTCCCTACATTGTCACGGTCCTGGCACCAAGTGTTTGGTCCCACTGTTACTGTCACAGTACCAGTTGTGTAACCATCTCAATACCAGGTGTTTGGTCCCACTGTCACAGTCACACACAAGGTGTTTGATCATGTTGTAACTGTCTCAGCGCCAGGTATTCAGTCACATTGTTGAATTTCACAGCACTGGGTGGTTCAGTGCGCTGACCCATCATGGCACCAGATTATTCAGTATACTGTTGCAGTTATGGCACCAAGGTGTTCGTACATTGTCACAGTTATGGTACTGAGTGGTTCTGTACACAGTCACAGTCATGGCATGGATGATTGGTATATTATAACAGCACTGGATAGTTCAGTACACTGTTGCAGTCATGGCACTTAGTGTTCAGATGCAGTGTCACAGCATAGCAAAAGGTGTTCTGTCACAATGTCACAGTCTGGGTGTTCAGTCACTCTGTCATGGTCAAGGTACTAGGTGTTCAGTCACACTGTCATAGTCACAGCACCAGTTATTTAGGCAAACTGATGTGGTCACATTACTTGGTGTTGAGTCACACTGTCACAGTCACAGCACCAGGTGTTCTGTTCAGTTACACTGTCACAGTCCCGTCACGACACCTGGTGTTTAGTCTCAGTCTCATCAGTAGGTGCTTAGTTACACTGTTGCAGTCATGGCACTGGGTGGTGAGTTACACTGTTTCAGTCACAGCACCAGTTATTTAGGCACACTGTTACAGTTACGGTACTGGGTATTCAGTCACATTGTCACAGTTATAGTACCAGTGATTCAAGCACACTGTTACATTCACACTCCACAGTCACAGCACCCGGTGATCAGTTACATTGTCATAGTCATGGCATGGTACTTGGTGTTCAGTTACACTGTCATAGTCACAGCACCAGGTGCTTAGCTACACTGTCACAGGCACAGCACCAGTCATTCAGGCACACTGTTACAGTCCTGGTACTGGGTGTTATTCAGGCTCTGTTATAGTCACAATGTCACAGTCATGGCACCGGGTGCTCAGTTACACTGTCACAGTTACGGCACTTGGTGCTCAATAGGCTGTTACTGTCACTGCCATTTCAGTGGCTGTGTAGTTCAGTTCATGTTGCAGTGAGAGTGTAAACCCTCTGGTGCTGGATCCTAGGCATCTAATACTAGATATTCTGCTTTATCAATTTCACTGTTGCTTTGCCAGGAGGCCCTTTTGAGGTGGATAGTACCACTTTTGCAAGGGGGACCTGGCCAACCTGGCAGAAAACAATTCGGTCAGTTACATTGGTAGTGGCTTCACTGACTGCCACCTCTGCCTTCTCATTGACTTCTCTCTCTGTGTGCTTTTGCTGCTTTGGTTTACTTGACCCTGTAAAGTATTTTCTTATTTCACCATCATGTTATTTTTATGCTTTTAGGTTTTATTACTGGTACTTATGCTGAAATTCTAAAGCCAAGCCAGATATGTTTGCTGGCTATGAGAGAGGCCACAGTTTACATGGCTTGGGCCTGTGAAGGCTCTGTTTTTTTAATTGCTGTTTTATCCTAATTACCCAGCCCCATGACCTTGTCAAGCTGCCACCCCAGACCCACCACCTGCAATTTCCAGGGCTTACCTCCTTGCCTCATTGAAGCTCCCATGGCTTGCCCCACCCTTGGTGGGGCCACCAGGGTGCTCCAACCCCTTCAGAGTCCAAAACCAATGTAAAGGAGAGAACCTGATCTGTAGTGCAGGGTCACCACCTGCAATCAGCAGGCATTATCATGCTCACAGCCAAGAGATTTTATCCTTGTATTCAGTCATTCCATGAGACGGTGGCTCAGCATACACTTTCAGCTTGCATGCAGCAGGCATGCGCTGGGGCGTGGCATGCTCGTCTCTCCCTCCCTATGCCAAGCAGTGCACATCACCACCTGTGGCTCACCAGTGGGTGCTTATGAGGTGTCTTTCAGTAACTCCCACCATAGAGGAGGAAAGCATCTGTTGCAGTGCCCTAGCCTAGTTTCCTTGCCTGTCAGTTGTCTTCCTGGGCTCATTCAGGACCCTGGATCACCAGTGTCACAAGGGACACCGCTACAGCACTGACAGGCTGGCTTATATGGCGCTCTTCTTAAAGGGCAACAGATAGTACCAAGAGCACCACACCCACGTTTGGGGTTGCTCCCAGTTTGCACTGTGTGCAAACATTTTTTTTTTTACTAACTGTTAACTATAGTATAGTTGATTGTATCAGACTACTTTTGCTTACTTCCGGGCTGACATTTTCTGTAACTACAAATCCCAGAGTCTCCTGCAGATGATCAGAGGAGGTCTCTAGCAGTGAGAGACTCAATAGTTTGCAGTGTATGTTAGAGCTTCCGTAAGGTCCATTCAGATGTTTGTCATTCCTGCTTTTCCCCTAGGACTAAGTACAGTCCTCTGTGACTGTACTTAGTCCTGGCAGGACAGTCGGATCAACAAACAAAAGATCAGAGCTGATATATATTTTAACATGCAGTGCAGGCTGTTGAATCTCCCACTGCTGCAGCCCTCCTCTAATGTTAGCTGCAAGAAATTCTGGGTTTGTAGTTATAGAAAATGTCAGCCTGAAAATAAGCAAAATTAGTCTGATATAATCTGCTAAACTACAGTAAACAGTAAGTTATATATATATATATATATATATATATATATATATATATGTATGTGTATATATATATATATATATATATATATGTATTTACACACAAAGGGCAACTTGGAACCAGACCCATGCTTAGGTGTGGAGCTCTCAGTGTTGACTGTTCTCCCTTAAGCCATAAGGCATGACAGGGTGTGCATTATTGTAGAATAATAGCACCCTTGGGGAAATGAGGTACAAGGTGTAGCTCAGTGCCTTACGCACCTGAGAAGTGCAGTTATCCCACAGTGAGAAATGCCCTGGAGTGCCTTATTGTGATTATAAAATGGCTTGTAGTCAGATCCCAAGGCCATGCACATATCGGCATGATGCAGTTCTGTTATATTATTCCTTGCCCAGCATACACTCTGTCATGTGTTATTGTTTACCTAGTGTATTCACCCAAAACACAGTGCACAAGCTTGCACCAGTGGTGAGTAGTGCCTTCTGGGTACTCTTATAGCCACATCTACATCCCTTTTCTGAAGGCTGTGAGCATCCTCTGATATACTCTAGCAGCCTCCCACTGGCAGCCAGTGGTCATGGAGCATGGGATGGAAACCCGAGTCCCCATCATGCCAAGTGGCAACCCTTCCATTTGATCCATGGGCAGGTCAACACACTGCTTCAAGGGACTGTAGCCTAACACATTGATTTTGTCTCTTTTACATAATTTTTGTTTATTTTAACTTGTAATTTCAGAAAACCAAAAAAAATGTATGACATCATGTAACTCTTGTGGACAAGGTCAGAAATCTCATCCTCCCTTTCCTGGTACCTGGGAAGGTGTAGTCCAGCCCATTTTATAAATACCAGAATGCTCCAGGTCACAGTTTTTTTAAATAGCAGGAATTAATAAAAACAAAGTGTAAAAGCAATTAACCATCAGATCCATTAGGTTAACAGCAATACATGTTTGCTCTGGCTTTATAGAGAAGCAAGTTTTTAATGTATCTTGAATGTCTTCTGACTACATTTTGGCCCTGTCCACACTACCAACTGAAAATCCATAATGTTTCCAAAACTGTTCCAACAGGTAATGTTACAATGTGTCTACATTACCTGTGAACGGTTTTGGAGACCATTACAGTCCGTCCACACACCGGGCGAAGTGTGACTGTAACGGTCAGCACCCCATCCCACAGTGCAGTTCATGCTGTGCTGAGGGCAATGCTGGAGCTTACACGTTCACGCATCCACATTGCCACCAGTAATGTTTCAGGCTAGAAAACATTACCCATTCCAATCTCAAGACCGCATGGAATCAGGTCTTGAGATCGGTTTCAAGGTCGGTGCTCGTAACATTACAGATGCGGACATAAACCGTTTTTACAAAGATTTGTAGCAGTTCAGCTCATCTGTAACATTTCCATATTGGTAGTGTGGACAGGGCCTTAATAGTGCAGAGTGTGTCTCCTTCATCATGGTGTCACACCATTACTTCCCAGCTGCTGACTTCATTTTGTGTACTATGTGTGTCTCCTCCTATCCTGGTGTGATGCCATTGTTTCTGAACTGCTGACTCTATTTTGTGTGCAATGTGTTTTTCCTTCCATCTTGGTATGATGCCATTTTTTCCCGTCTTGCCTTACTAAACTCTTTGGTCTCTTTAACTGCAACTCCGGACCTCCATTCCAGATCTAGATGAGCCAGTTTTGACTGTCCACCAGACCGTCAGCGACACACGAGGCAGCTTTTACCAGGAGAAGACAGTCTTCTTGCGTTGCACAGTCAACTCCAACCCACCAGCCCGTTTCATATGGAAGCGGGGCACGGAGACCATCACGAACAACCAGGACAATGGAGTGGATATTTACGAACCTCTCTACACACAGGTGGGACTGGAGAGCTGTAGCCAGCATTAGGATTACAGTTAGTGGCCATCAGGAACAGCATTTCTCAGCCTTGAATCACTGGCACAGTGTGGTCTTCTTTGTACTCCATTTATGCCTTCAGAGAATGGGAGCTGAGAATTCTTTGTTTTCAGATTATCTGGCTAAAATAACATGTTAATTGTGCCTTCATTGTGGAGTAGTTGGTCCTTCTGCTACACATGGGGCAGCCTTTTTCCTTACTTTGACAACACTCCAGGGTGTGCGGCTGTTGAGGTAAAATATCCATTTTGCATGAGTATTTAATCATCTTCACCTCATGCCTATTAACAGTCCTAAGTCACATGTGTTTGCTTTACATAAAGTTGTGTACTGAAGGAAACTATAAATATATTCTTAGTTTACTATACAGTACTAATTTACTGATTTAATACTATAAATGTACTTCTTATACCACTAGAAAGGGTACATACAAAAAAGTATACCTCTAGAATATGTTGAATACTAGTATAATATTAACCATACAGTACTTAGAGTATATTATTTAACAAGACAAAGAACCTCAGTGCAAAAACACAGAAGTGAGGGTTATCCTGGTAAAGCATTAAACCACCTGTAACAGACAAAATTGCACATAATCCACTAATGCAAAGCATCATGTGAAATATATGCAAATGACCTGTGTCCACTCTGCAAGGGCTTTGAACAGCAGACACATGTTTTGCCCTTGTTTGAAGACATTCTTGTACATCATCTGTATTGCAGACCAGAGGGAGGAGGAACATGCCAAATGGATAGATGTGTGTATCGTAGCAAACTGACCGCAAAAGCTAAAGCATAGAGAGAGAGAAAAAACAAAACAAAAAAAACTTTACTTTTACTTTGGTAGCAGGGATTGAACTGGCTGTTTACCTTTCCCTTATATGCCCATCTGTGCAAAAACTATAATCATGATAAATATAATGCCAAATTAAAATTTCATGTCAATATCCATTTTTAAAAGTTCATGTCTCAGTGGTGCTTAAAAGATGGTACTTCATTGGTACGATTTTCAAAATGGCTTCTCCCATTCTTTTCCAGTGGCAACTAATCTTTCAAGAACTGATAGAACACATCCAGACAGGTAAAACAGAGCAGACTGAGCCAGCCCGCCAGCACAGCGGCAAGGCATCTGCTTGTAGTGCTGACATCCCGGGTTCAGAGACAGACTTGAGAGTCGGCGGGCTGGCCGGGGGGAGAAGGATTGAGCATCCTGAGGACTGCTCTCCTTCATCTTGGGAAGGGGAGCAGAGTGTCCGGTGCTTTAGGGACCTCTGGCAGAGGTTGGGGGTACCACCACATCCGACACCCTTATCTAAGGAGGGCAGGGTGGCCACTGGACCTCATTGCATGTCCCCATCCCCAAGGATCTACACTTCTGTACTGCCGCCTCCCTCTGTGATGCTCAGCATTCCATGCCCGTCCATTCCTCAACCCTTTCAGCGACGAATAGAAGTGCATCTGCTGGCGTGTTCCAGTCCTGTGGCCCCACCTTGGGGGACAAGCCAGGGGGTTACTCCAGTGGTAGATTCCTGCCGGAGTCCCGACTTCAGGTTCTTGGGTCACGGGCCGACCGATGGCCCCACCCAGTGGGGGCGAGCCTGGGATCGGCTCGCCACAGCAGGTAAGTCCAGCGGAAGGTTGGTGCTCGTGGTGGCGGGAGCTGATCCTGGGAGGTGCAGCGGAAAGCATATACTAAATTGCAAAAAAAAATGGAGCAGACTGAATGGGCTCTTACCTTTATTTGTCCTCATTCATTTATGCACCAGTGTATAAAACAGGGCCTAAGTACTGTATACACTGGGTTATGTAGAGAGTGTGGCAACTCTAGGAATGTTTATACAAGAATATAGAAGATTATGGAAAGACACGCTTGATCTATCAAGATAAGTGACTTATGGGATACCCTAAGTCTAGAACTAAAGGGATCACAATATGAGGCAAGAGCTCATAACTTCCAACTTGAAGAACCATATAGAACCAAAAGATGTGGGATATGGATCCCTCAGAGTGGTTACATGTGGAACAGCTTACCAGTCGAAGTGGTGGGTCATGACAACGTTGTCTCTTTCAGAAATGCACTTGATAAACACTATGCACCAAACAACCTAATGGGATACAACCTCTGAGAAGGGGCAAGCCACGAACAGCAAATCTGCCTACTGGGCCTGAAACAATCCTATAAATCCTGTGTATACTATAAACTGGCATGGTAACATTAGCATAGTTAGGGTTGCCCAATAGGTTCTATGTTAAAGCACTATCTTTGCAGCTTAGTAGCTTTGGTGGCATTCAGTGAAATTGCCTATAATTTTGTATGCCTTTTCTGGGAGTCAGGATTTAAATATTCTGAAAGTGTTGTGATGACCGCTTGTGTGGTTTCTGAGATACACATATGTTGTCCTGTAGCTGTCTGTTGTTTCTGTAGTGCTCCATATTATCAGTGGGCAGTCTTTGCAACTGGGTAATGTGCACCCCTTCTAGGGGAAATGGCACAGCCCAAAGGCTGTATCCGTTTAGAATGTTGGGCACATGAGCATTCCGGACAGCAGCAACTCTCCAGCCTTTGCTGCCATTGAAGGGGAAACAACTAAAACTCTTCTTTGAAGAAAATCAGGCTTCTAGTCTTCTGGGGCTGCCGATTTTGCATAGCAGGTTGGGGCTACCTGGTGACAGGGAGCACCCCTAAATTAAAATCATGCCTGTTAAGTTGCAGCTTTTGGTATACCCTCTGTACAGCAACACCATTACAGTGAACACATTGATGCCGACAACATTGACAGTTCGCTGTAATACTCCGCCTGAAACCCTGGCACTCTGTCCCCCAGTCCTTTACCTCCTCCCTGAATCAACTTCGACTTGGAGTTGATAATCCTTAAGCTCGGGGGGGGGGTGCAGGGGGCAGAGCCTCCCACATGGGGTGTTTAGAGACGAAGCCCCCAATAGAAAAGCAACTGGGGTCTCCTTTCAGATTTATGTGCACTGCAGCTTGTGATCAACATAAATACATCGCTGTGATGTCGGTCGACAATGTCAAACTGGCATCATAGATCCGTGGCTTTCAGATTGGCTAACCTGCTCTCTCCATTTCCACTGTCTGTGCTAGGATTGGGGGCCAAATCTACCACTTAGTTCAGGGTGTGTTTCATCAAATAGGTCTATGACTTCCTTAAAAAAAAAAAAGACTCCTAGAAAAACTTAACGTGATCTTACGAGCTCAAATGGGCAGATTAGGTGGGCTGTAGGCCCTAATCTGCCAACAGTATGTATCTGTGTAAGTACCTGTTTTCTTTTTTGGGGTGTTTAGTCTAGGGCATTTCTGGGGGATCTCCTTCTGTCTCTAAACGTGGCCCCCCCCCCCAGTTTTTAGGGTCTCGTTTTTAAGGCTGCAGTGGGCAGAGCCCTGCAGACCTCTTGCGATCAAAGGACGACTCCCTAGATTCTGGCTGAAGAACAATTAAGAGTTCCATCACTGTCTCATCTGCAGTCTGTGAAGCACTCCAGACTCTCCATTGACTCCAGCAGTTGCACAACCCTGTTTTTCATCAGTCAGTTAACTTTCACTTGTGGAGGTCACGGCGGAAACCTGGCACCATCTGCCATGTCCAAGATGGCCGCCAAACTATATTGCGCATGCATGACTACTTGCGCATGCATAAGAGAGTTCGATGGCCGTCATGGACACGGCAGACTGTGCCGTATTCCGCCGTGACCTCCGCAAACAAGACTGAAGATGAGACTGTACCCAAGATAAAAGATTTTATTTGCCGTAATGAAAACTCACTTGTCCATTTTAGTTTCATGATCCCTTACAGGGTAGGCTGGACAGCAGTAAACTATGGACTTCTGCTTTACTAAATGAAAGGAGCCAAAAAGGAAAATTAACTATCATTGAAGATGATATAATTTTATATATAAACAGTCATCAATAAATTAAGGTGAAAGTTGATCTGCTATGTAACCTCCTGCATGGAGGCACGGTTATGTTGTTAACAAAACTGCAGCAAAGATAACTGTGGCAGGGAGCAACAGCTGCACAACATCAAATCCTGTCTGAAAGAAACAATCTGTTGAGTGTCGAGCCGAACAGAAGTGGGGACCAAGAGCTCTGTGTGTTAGTCCATTCACTGGGGTCTATCTGAGTGCAGAAGCACAGATTGAGAGGTGCCATGGAGGCACTGTGCAGCTTGGAGCAGTCAAGCTTCAGGTTTTGGGTGAGTCTCCAGGAACAATGCTGCCAGGTAGAGCTAGTGTGAGGTTGCCTGTCATCGCTGCTGCATAGCAAGCGAGCGTAGACAGATTAACTTTGAATGATCGTGTTGTAGTTTGTCAGTCACAGTTCTGCCATCCTGCTGATCCCACACAGGTCAATTAAAGCTGCATTACTGTTAATCCAAGGTGAGGTGACACATGGATGTTTTTTTAATCAATCAAAAGCGGAGAGAGGTTGCCCACTGGCTGCAGCTGTGAGAAGTCGAACAAGTAAATCAAATAACAGAAAAAGCTTTGCATGTGTGCCGGGTGAGAGTAGACGAGGAGTGCAAATGCTGATGTGTGTTTAAAAAGTTGTATCTTATGCCAGCCCAGAAACACAGAGTTGAGGCACTGGATGCCACACCTTGTGCCACACCAGCGACCTGGGTTTGGGAGCGGACTTGTGCCATCAGAAGTCAACAGGGGAGGAGATGATTGAGCATCCGGAAGACTGCTCTCCTCTTTTGGGAGGGAGGTTGGGACTTCACCGCCACATAGTGGCTCCCAGTGGAGACTGGCAGCACTACATCAGCTGGGAACTTACACTGGGGAAGGTGTCAGTGAATGTCTGTGGGCAGGCGTAGGAGCGTGCCTGCTGCATGTTGATGTCATTTTACATCTGCGCCTTTGGGGAGGGACCGAAAAAGAAAAAAACCCAGACTACGAGAGGATGCCGGCATCACGGGGGGCTAGCCCACACACCCACTGCCAGACCCAACCAACCAGCTCTCCCTGGTCTCTCTCCACTCTTGAGCCTTGGCCGTCTGGATTATAGAAAGGGTGCCAGAAGGAGTAGGTGGCCCCACCCTGGGAGGGGCAGAGTCGGGGAGTCGACTGAAAGCTATATGGAGTGGAGGGGACCTAGCACCTGATTTTCTGGTGTGGGGGGGCCTCAGGCAGGGTGTTATGGAGCCAAGCCGAGGATGAACACCTGGTGGAGCTCTAGCAGTCTGGCGATTGGAGAGAAAAATAAAAAAAAAAAAAAATAAGTTATATCTTTATTGTACTTCTATATAAAACACACTGTCCATATGAATAAATAACAAGCCAACCCTGCTAAAAAGGCCAGACGGCATTTTGCTCCTTTACTTGGAGCTTTGTCCAGAGCTACTGATAGCTGTGCTACTTGGGCTTAAATACATATCAAATTAAATTAATTGCATTCCAGTTCTGTTAGGAACTCACGGTTGATATCTAATATAACAAATGACCTCTCTATCCTCGCCATACAGTGAATATAATTAATAAATATAAATAAATGCAATCCATGAAAGATGGCTGATATTCCGGGCTGGCAGTATAGCCTAGAGGTTAGAGTAATGAGCGTCGAACGAGCTTGGTACATCCAGCAGACCAGACCTGGGTTTGATTCTCACAATCTCCACTTGCATACTGTGTGACTCTGAGCAAGTCACTTAACCACCCAGTGCTCCCAGATTGCCCCTAAAAAAGTCACTTGTACCTAGTGGGCCTTACCCATTACCAAAGACTAAAATAAATAAAATTCCCTAATTTGTGATGCCATCTTTAACAATTATTGCAATTATTTATTGAGCATTAATGCCTGTATCCATAGCACCATCTCAGCCACTTATTAAAATTCCCACTTGAACAATACAACAATCCTTATTTCCAAAGGGGGGGGTCCTGGTAAAATAGCCAGTAGAAAAAACACTATGGGCCCGATATTTTGCACCTGGCTCTGGCACAAGTGGTTGTACAGTGCAACTGAGTTGCGCTGGAGCAACAAAGGAATATATTCAAAAGAGATGTGCCATGGCGCATCTCTTCTGAATATAGCAAATAATGCACACGGTGCAAATACAGTGCACTGGCGCATCCCCCAGACAGATCTGAATACCAGGACTGGGAATGCTCCAGCACAACTGTAGCTGCGCCATGCACAATATCCAGATATTCAGACCTGGATATGCAAATGGGGCCATTATGCATGCATGGCACAAATGGGGCTATTTGCATGTTATTATGGCCCCATTTGCATGTGTTGTGCAGGGTCGGCCAGCAAAATGTACCTGGCACCCTGCACAGCATGCAATTCCTGTACCAGGGACCACAGTAGTACCCCCTCCCCAACCCGTAACCCCGAGCGCTGTGATACACTCCAATAGAATTCCCTGGTGGTCCAGTGGTTCCCCCTCCCGCCCAATACCTGCAGTTATCATCATATTATTAAAATAAATGTCCCAGGTTGTCCAGTGTGTCCCCATACCTCTGATCACTGAAAATAAATATCTTTATTATCCCTGGTGGTCCAGTGGTACCCCCTCTCTGCCGAATCCCCAATCACCATCATATTATTACAATAAATTTCCCGTGGTCCAGTGGCCCCCACTGACAGGACCCCCTAAGACCAGCTGCCCCCGGTCATTGGTGGGTAGCATACCCGCCGCATACCACGTAGCTGCCCACCAAATGACAGCTGACAGTAGTTGCTACAAGCTCATTTGTTCCACACTGTGGATCAATGGGCATGCAGTGCATACTGTAATAATTCACAACTTTGTTAATGAAGTCATTCATTCACAAAGTTATGAATTATTACAGTATGCACTGGAAGCCCTTTGGTCCACAGTGTGCACCAATGAGCTTGCAGCAACTACTGTAAGTTGTCATTCAGCAGGCAGCCGCGGTGGTATGCGGGCAAGTATGCTGCCTGTTGATGACTGTGGGGGAGTTGGATGGGCTGGCGGTCCCCGAGGGTGGGGAACCACTGGACCACCATGGAAATTTATTTTAATAATATGAATGTGATCAGGGATTCTGAGTGGGGAGGGGAGTACCACTGGACCACCAGGGATTTATTGTGGTTACTCGTGATGGTGATTGTAGGCACGGGACGGGAGGGGAACACTGACCACCAGGACATTTATTGTAATAGTATGATGATGATTGCAGATACAGGATGGGAGGGGGAACAGCTGGACCACCAGGGACTATTGTATGTGCTTGTGGACGGTATTTGGGGGGGTTGCCCCCCTCAGCCAGTGGCTGCTGTGTAGTGCACTGCAACACAGCGGCTCACCAGTGAGTGGATAGCACTTGAGCCAGTATTTGTTGGGCTCAACTTTGAGCCCAGGTATAAGGCACATCTCTGGGTTATGCCAGCAGATGCGCCACACATCCCAGGCTGAATATCGGGATGTGCTGCATATGCATGGGCACACCCCCTGGAGATGTGCCATGTACATTATCTTTATGCCCCAGCACATCGGGAATTGTGCTGCGCAGTTCCCACTTTTGAATATTGTCCCGCGGTGCAGTTTAACCCGTTTGAACATCTTGGCCAATGAGTCCATATTTTGGCCCACATTTCTGAAGTCCTTTTCGTATTGTGCTTCATATATTCTTCATTTTCCATTCTTTAAGTACCTGTCCTTGATGTCTTGCAAACGTCCTGTGTAGGCTAAACCGGGATCAGAATGCGCCAGTATCTCATAGGGACTTAAGCTGTCTCATCCCACTTAAAGTGATAGATCTCCCCACTCAGCAACACCTATGTAGAACAAAAATAAATAAATAAAACGAGCAGTATATGCAACTGGACATAGAGATTTCTGGCACCAGTACAATAATTGTTGGTTTATTTATAATTCTTATAAATAAGAGGTAAGTTCCAATTTGGAGTTTAAACCTGGTGGGTGATGGGCTCCCATTGTATAGGTACAAAAGGTTTCCCTTTTCAGGGTAAGATCTTCAATATTGCCTCCCCTAGGACCCAGGTGAACAACTTCAATCCCCTGGAATGCCCATTTATGTGTTCCCACCCCTCTAGCGCAGACTACCCCTGGGGCCAGACTGCCCGAGGAGCTGCTCCTTCCCACCCTGCCAACACTGCCCAGACTAACCCTGGGGCCGAACTGCCCACGGAGCCACTCCTGCCCACCCTGCTGACACTGCCCAGACTACCCCTGGGGCCAGACTGCCCATGGAGCCACTCCTGCCCGCCCTGCTGACACTGCCCAGACTACCCCTGGGACTGGACTGCCCACGGAGCTGCTCCTGCCCATCCTGCCAACACTGCCCAGACAACTCCTGAGGCCGGACTGCCTGCTTAGCCACTCTTGACCGCCCTGCTGATACTGCCCAGACTACCCCTGGGGACAGACTCCCCACAGAGCTGCTCCTGCCCACCCTGCCGACACTGCCCAGACTACCTATGGGGCAGGACTGCCCGCGGAGCCACTCCTGCCTGCACTGCTGACACTGCCCAGGTACGCTGAAGACCACAATCACAATTCTTTTGTCAGCCTGTTTCAGACTTGGAGCCTTTTTCTATCGCGACCACCAACTCGCTCCTGGGGGTTTTCAATCTACAAACCCGACTGAAACTGCTGTACTTTATTTCCCTGAACACTTTTACTAATATCCTGCAACATTTGAAATTAACTTTATTCCAGTTTAGAACTGTAACTTAGTGTGCTGACAGTCTTTTCTACAGCTGAGTGCCACCAGCATTCCTGTTACACTAGCCCTGCTAAACCAGCCAAACCTTAATTTTAACTTTTGCACTAAGGAGCTACTGCCTTACTGTAGTTTTTTACAGGCTGCAGCTACAGCAATTTCTACTGAACTGGCGGAGTTCCTTCTGCTGAACAGGCTGCCCGTGTCCCTGGTTGGCTGCTCCTTGTGCACCAGCTCGCACCTGCCCCCAAATACCCTCCGACCCTTAGCTAGGGTTAAATATATAGGTTGAATAACCTCTTGTGAGATTCTGTTTTTTTTATCTACCGAGTTTCTCATTTGCTCCTTATATTTCTTCCCCACTAGAGGCCGTCTGACCCATTCTGAATATTTCCTTATGCTTTCCTTGCCTCACTGCTCCCTTATTAACCCCCCCACAGCTGTCCTCTCCAGATGGAGTATTTAGCATTTCCTCCTCCCACTCTTGCTGAGCAACCTCATTTTCCTCCTCTACTGCTGTTTCTCTTACTCTGCTTATAACTGCTTGCCGTCTCACTCCGTCTCACTGTTTGCTGTCACTTCTGTTTGCTATTGGGAACTTTATTTACAATTTTACACTCCTCTCTCTTTCTCTCTCTGTCTCTCTCCACTTGCCTTTCCTCTTCTCTGACTACTGTCTCTTCCCTAACCACCCCTTCTTATACACCTTTGTTACCATGTATTTGAGGGCTTTATACCTCCTCATGCTAGTACTCTCTTTGCTATTTCTTCTTGAACTCTCTGCTGTTCCTTCTGTGCCTCTCTCAAATTGCCATACATATTCTCTTGTGAACTCCTACTACTCGAACTTACTGGTGGGGATGGACCCTATCCTTCACCTCTGCTAGGTCTTAGCAATAGATATTTAGGGGTGCTACTTAGATACGTATATCTTGCGAAGGTTCTCTATCTCCCCTGGTTGAGCCTCTCAGGTGATGGTGACTGCAATATTATGGATAATAACTTTATCCCTTACCCTGGCTGGTGATATTGAAACCAACCCTGGCCCTCCTATTCTTACTAATGCTACTCAGTCTCATCCTGCTTATTGCATGCCGCAATCATCCTGTCTCACCTTTGCTCACCTTAATATAAGGAGCCTCACTGCCAACCTCCCTGAACTTGAGGCTTGGGTAAGCGCTAACAACCCTGACATCCTAGCCCTATCTGAAACTTGGCTGAAGCCCTCTATGACAGACTTCCTCTGCTCCATTCCAGGCTACAATATGCTTCAGGCAGATTGCCCTAGCCCTAAAAGAGGTGGGGACTTGTCACTGTACTACTAATTTCATCTTAACATCGCTATCATTCAGGGTCCCGCCCTGACAAACTGTGAGGTCCTTCATACCCGCCTATTGCTTGGTGGTGTCAGAATTCTGCATATCTTCTGTGTGTCTATACCTCCCAAACACTCCAGACTAGGTACTGAGGAATTTATAGAGTTGGTGCCATCTGTGTCAGGGAAAAATGAGGTAATCTGCTTGGGGATTTTAATCAGGACTGGGCGGGTCCTCGTTCCTCTCTCCTATCATCCATTACCAGCAAGGCCAACCTTACTCAATTAATCCAGGCTCCCACTAGAATCTCTCACCAGGGCTCCTCCAACACCCTTTTAGACTGGATCCTGACTAATAGGAAGGAGAACTTCCCTGATGCAGGTGTTCTTCCTGACCCTTATCAGTGATCACTGCCCAGTTTTCTGTGTTTGGGACTCCTCACCTCCGCCCCCCCCAAAAAAACTACTATCTTTTTTCCAACTTCTCCAACCTCAACCCTGCTGCTTTCCTGCATGATCTGAACCAGGTTGACTGGTCCTCTCTATACATAACCAATGATATTAACTGTGCGACTGAGTATTTCAGTGCTACCCTTCTCTCTCTTCAGAACCTACACATCTCGGTCACCACACGTAGGGTAAAAGGGAGGGTCACTAAATGGCTCAAGTGTCCCCTACTCCAGCTGCTAAAATGCAGGGATAAACTCTGGTCAGTCTGGAAGTCTTCTTCCCTTCAAGCTGACTTTGATGCCTACAGGTCATTGCGAAACACTTGTGAAAAGGAGATTCGCTTTACCATGAGTATGTACTACCGGAACCTGCTCAATGCCTCTGCCTGTAACCCAAAACGCTACTGGTCTCAAATTAAGGAAATTCTAGGGAATAATAAGGCTCTGACTCCAAATGATATGCTCGTAGACAACATCCACTGTAATAATCTCACTATAGCTAGTGCCTTCAATGCCCTTTTTCCACTCTTCCCTCCCCCACTTCTACCCCCTCTCCCCGTTATTCTCCTTGCCCCCATCATTCTACTCCGAATACTCACACCACTCTTGTGTGGCCTGATTTACAGCCAGGAAGTCCTTAAGTAACTTAGGACTATCCCCTCATGGCAGTGCAGGTCCTGATGATGTGATCCAAGGATCCTTACACAGTTCAGCCTCTTGTCTCACTGAACTAGTTACCAGGCTTTTCAATCTCTCTATCAGCACAGCCTCTGTACCTTCGGCCTGGAAAGTCACCAAAACTATACCGGTATTTAAGAAAGGTGATGCCAGAATCCTGTCAAACTATCGTCCTATCTCACTTCTGCCTACGCTCAGTAAGCTGCTGGAAAAAGTTGTGTATTGGCAGGTCTCTCAGTACCTACCCCACTCTAACCTTCTATCCGCTTCACAGCATGGCTTTAGGACTGGGCACAGCACTACTACTGCTCCCACCCACTTCACCAGTGACGTAAAATGCAATATGGACAAAGGCTTACTCACTGGAGCCATGTTCATCGATCTATCCAAAGCATTTGACATGGTACATCATCCTCTACTACTGGAAAAACTGTAATCTCTTGGAGCCTCTGACTCTAACAACAAAAATGGAAAGGGACCTGGGGGCAGTCATATCAGATGACCTAAAGGTCGGCAAGCAATGTGAGAGGGCAGCAAGGAGGGCTGGGGGGATACTGGGATGCATAGGGAGAGGCATCACCAGTAGGAGACAGGAAGTTGTTATCCCTCTGTACAGACAGTTGGTGGGACCCCATCTGGAGTACTGCGAGCAGTTCTGGAGACCCAATCTCCGCAAGAACATAGACAGGATGGAGGCTGTCCAGAGGAGGGCAACTAAAATGGTGCAGGGTCTGCACCGGAAGATATATGAAGAGAGACTTAAGGAGCTGAATATGTATAGCCTTGAGGAAAGGAGGGAGAGGGGGGGACATGATAGAAACTTTCAAGTACCTCAAGGGAATCAACAAAGTCCAGGAGGGTAGCATCTTTCAAAAAAAGAGGTGTGCAAGAACAAGGGGGCACAATTTAAAGATAGAAGGGGGCAGCTCAGAGGTAATTTAAGGAAGTATTTTTCACAGAGGGTTGTGGATGCATGGAACGGCCTTCCGGAGGAGGTTGTGGAGTCAAAAACAGTGGTGGAATTCAGCTTGCATGGGACAGTCATAAGGCAATTCTAGGGGTGGGGTAGGAAGAAGTAGGCTGCTGGTTAACTAGGATCTGCAGCTTATCCATTAGGTAGGGAAATGGGCAGACTGGGTGGGCCAAGTGGTCCTTATCTGCCGTCAAAATCTGTGTTTCTATGTTTCTACCCTATCCTGGCTTGCTAGCTATCTTGAAAACCAATCTCAGACTGTCTCCTTCTATAAGGTTCTCTCTGCACCAGCCCCAATCACCTCAGACGTTCCTCAAGGTTCAATTCTCGGGCCCCTACTCTTTTCTGTTTTTATTAGCGATATCCCCAATCCTTCTTCACTCTCTAATACTATCATGTATGTGGATGACTTGGTACTTTACTCTGCCTCGAAGTCCATAACTGACCTTAACCAACAATTTATCGCCTGCCTTTTGGTGCCTCCAATCTTGGTTCTTCTCCAATTTGCAAATTCTGAACCTATCTAAGACCCAGGCCATGCTTTTTGGGTCCTCTAGAAGGGTATCGTCTGTGGCCCCTATGCTTCTGGTCCGTGACTGTGATGGGTCTCCTTTCTCTAACACATTATCTTTCAAATACCTTGGGGCAATGCTCGACCCAGCTTTGGATTTTGCTGCTCATGTCAATGAGGTCTGTCACTCAGTTAACTCTAAGGTTGGTGTGGCCTACAGAGTGCGCCACTCACTTTCTCCGGCCACCGGGATTGCTGTTGCGAAAAGTGTGTTACTTTCACAACTGCTATATGCTCTCCCAGTCCTTTCTCATGCCAATACTGTGGTACTCCATAAATGGGACATTACGTACAGCAGCATCTGCAGATTCACCTTGTCGGCTCCACGTCTGACCCACCACTGCTAACTTAACTCTGCCTTGAATTGGTTGCCTCCCAGTATCCTTAGAGCATATGCACTGGGTTGTTTTGTTGACTCTTTAACCAGAACGCCTCGCCATGCGGCTCTGGGTACCATGCTTACCCCTGTCTCTCACTGTCGTGCCCTCAGGTCCTCTGCCTTCCCTTTGCTTGCCATTCAGCCCTGCTTCACAAAAATGGGTGAGCAGGCTTTCTCACATTTTGCCCCTCATTTCTGGAACTCGCTCCCCCCTCATGTGAAAAACTCCTCATCTCACCTAGCTTTCAAGCATGCTCTTTTTTCTCACCTTAATGCCCCTGGCTACTGTGACTGCGCTTAAGGCCTGCTGCCTGCCCTCTAGCTGCTCTCTTGCCCATTTATGTACTTCTGCTTGTATGTGTGCCTACTTGTCTCCTGTCATCACTATTTAGGACTAGTGATTTGTTAATTGACTAGTGATTTGTTAATTGAATAAATTCTGCAACAATTGTATGACTGCTCTAACCTGGAGTATTCTTATGTTATTATTACGCTGTTTCTCAATGCCGTTTGAGAAGTTTGTCCTGAATGTTATCTTTGCATTTGTACTGCATTGTTGTCTTTGGTGCATTACTGTAACTTGTACTCTCCCAGGTCATGCCTGAAAATAGGCAGGTTTCTTTGCCTAGTGCACTTACCCGGTCATCAAATGCTAATAAATAAATAAATAATGCATTTTTCATATTACTATTATGATCAAAGAAGGACTCAACTGGATTCTGACTGAAGAACAATTAGGAGTTCCATCACAGTCTCACCTGTGGTCTGTGAAGCTCTCTGCTCTCTCCATTGACTCTAGCAGTCACACAGCACTATTTTTGTCAGTCAGTTAAGTTAACTTTCGCTCGTGGAGGTCATGGCGGAACACGGCACTGTTGTACTGTAGCTCACCGGCTCTGAAAGCTGAAGTGGTCCTGTGTCAGTGTTACACCTCGCTGTGTCTATAATCTTAAACTCGGATATCGGGTTGAACTCCTATAATAGTGGCATTACCAGAGCTGAATTTTAGTTGATCTGAGACTAGTACAGTTAATTTAAAAACTATTGCTCACAGCAAAGAACTGTCTGTGTTGGTGAGGAGCGTTGGCATTTGAATACCAACATTTTTTTTCCACTTCCTCAAAAGAAACTGACATGAATTATTCAGTGACATGACTATTAAAAATTTGGGGAAACACATGAGCATCTCCAGACATCAGCTAATCTGACACTCACGCTGCTGCTAATGACATCAGCCCTAGAATGACGTCATTAGCAGTCGTCTCTCAGCGGAGATCATAAAAAAATGGATAAAATTTCAGTGACTGATAAATCACAAACAGGAGTATGTATGGATACTTGTATGGATGTACTGAAAATAATCACAGGACACAGTGTATAATGGTTTATACATAACATTTATTATCGAACACACACAAAACAAAGCTAAAATTTGACATTTTCATTTCTATATTTGCCATTGATCTTTAAGTGATCTAGATGCAAGTTTGAGATTAGCACATTAAGAAAAGGACCTTGCAGTATAACCTAGAGGTTAGGGTGCAAGCTGTGAATGGGCTTCTTTTACATCCTGCAGACTTTGGTTTCATTCCTATAACCTCCATTTGCATACTGTGTGACTCTGAGCAAGTCACTTAACCTCCCCAGTGCTCCTGGGTTACCCCTGAAAACAGGCTTATGTGCCAAGTTGACAATACCTAGTTATCAAAGAATAAAAAAAGGACCCTGCTCTATTAAATCTCTCAGCTGTTGACGCTTTTGTCAGCTCAGCTGAGATAGCTTTGGGTGAGGGCAAAAACAAATTGTAGTGAGAAATAATGTGGTGAATGATAACTGTCATTTGAACTGGGCCCTAATTGGGAGCTGCGGCTCATAGGTGTAGGAAGGCATATGCTAATCTCGGGGTCCAGGAGCACTTGGGGACCTCCTGATGTGCCACTATCACAGCAAGAAAATTGTTGCGCACCAACGTGCATGCGCGGACTGCCAGCATGCACATTCTTGGTGCAGCTGCAAGGGGTTCTGCCTCTCTGCTCTTTCAGCCCCTCTTCCGCAACCTCAGCTGCAGCCCTATCAGCTCTGGCCATAGTTTGTTTATATGGCAGGCACTTGTGTGTTGTTTTGAGGGGACATTCCCCCTTTAATCTAGATCACTTGTTTGTTGAGGGGCATTTTCCCTTTAATTTTCCTCAGCAGCTTTAACAAAAAAATTCCAAAAGTGAAAGGAAGCTGCTGGAGTGAGAACTGTTTGATTCAAAGGGATCAGAGTCTTTCTGCAGATTTCTACAGTCCTTTTTTCCACCTTTCACTCAGTTTGTCTTCATTGAGCCATGCAGTTTCCCGACATTTTTCTGCTCTGCTCTGGCCATTGGGCGCATGCCCTTGTTTTTGTTAGAGGCTGCTTAACCTCAGTGCACCATTCGCGTGCATGTGGTGTGCACGTCCCCTCGGCAAGCTGACATCATGTGCTCATGTGAGAGCACATGCGCAAGCCTGCACTTCCTCAGTGAAGAGACACGGCACCTCTCTTTTCTTAAGTTTGCTCCTTATTGCCTACTTGTTTTGTTTGTTCCTGGCAGGTGGTTCGGCTGAGGGACATACTCTTTCTGAATTTTTCTTTTTCCTGACAATCGTGTTGGGGGAATCTCTGCAGTAGTCCTCTAGATTTACTTTTTAAAAAAGTGACAGACTTTCTGCTCTTTAGTCTAGGCACCTGTAGGGCTATTTTACTTTGGCACCATGGCTTATTGGAGACCTCACCTCTTACCTTTAAAATATGTAAGACCTGCAAGAGGGTAATACAACCCTTTTTTCTGGGTTTCTATTGCCCCCATTGTGTTACTCAAGCTAATATATCTCTTACTATTTGCACCAGTTGCACCTCCGAGCTGGGGGGGGATGCACCTGGTATACCAGTTGGCAGTGGCAAAGCAGCATTGTGTAAATGTTTCTTATTGCTCTTAGGAGAGCTTTTGGGCCCTGATGTTCCACAGGACATCCCATCAGACACACATGACCCTAGATGGGCCCCTCATGTCAAGGGGGGCTCACACAGACACGTCCAGATGTGCTGCAGTAGGTGAGGGCTGCTATTACAGATAAGCAGGCAGACCCTGACCCTGACCATATAGGGGGTCAGGGTGAGGATGTCAGGAATCTTGGGGAAAATCCTGACCAAAAGAAGTTACTTGATGATGATGATGATGACGAACCTTCTGAGGAGGAAGGAGGGCGGACAGAAGCAAAACAGGAGGATTCCTATCCCTCCCCTCTTTGATATCAAATTGTGGTCCAGTCTGGTAACAGAAGCATGTAGGACTTTACAGTTGAAGGAGGTGTAATCTGTGGAGGCATTAGATGTCGACCCTAGCCTGTCCATGTCCTCCTCTGCGATCAGATTATTGAACAAGAATGGGCAGGTGCGGTCCAAAGAAAATATCTGCCAAAACCTAAAGTGTGGTGTTTCCCTTTTCTGGAAGAATACCTGCAAGTGGGAAACCCCTCGTGGATAGGAAGGTTCATAATTCCGTCAGACACACTACTCTTCCTATTGAAGGATTCTTGGCCTTAACGAAGTTGCACGACAAGTGAGTGGATACTTCATACAGAAGAGCTTTCGTCTCCAATAGTGCAAAACTCCATACCTCCTGTGCTTCCTTTATTGTTGCCAGAGCCTTAAACTTGTGGTTACAACCCTGGGCAGCTTTGTTCCCCCGGATTCGGAAGGGGCAAGCATTTTGCAGCTGGTATCCATGGCCTTCACCTTCAGAGGGGATGCTGCAGTGGAGAATTTGCGCATGTTGGCCCACTCCACTTACCTCACTGTGTCTGCTATGCGAGGAGTGTGGCTTTGGCATTGGGTTGCTGATCAGGCTTCGAAGACAAAGCTGTTTAATTTGGCCTTCGAGTGAGGATTGTTGTTTGGTCCTGGCCTGGATGATATTTTGGAGGATATCCAGGATAAAAAGGGCTACCTTCCACTGTCAAAGCAACAGTAGAAGGCCAGTTAAACTCCACATGGAGGCGGAAGTATCGAGGGTTTTTTCGTCCCTTACAGAGCTCGGCAAACCAGAAAAGTAAAGGAGTCTATTCTGGTTTTAAGAGCAGTAGTAGAGAAGAGCCCTTGCCTGAAGATGTAACGGAGGCTCAGGGTGAAAAGCGGGTGCCTTTCAATCAGAGTACGCAAACCCATCTCTGCCTCCTTTCCCTTGGTGAAAGACTGCACAATTTTTACACAAGCTGGGCCCAGATAATATCAGATGCGTGAGTTTTAGAAAATCTGGCTTTAGGTTATGCAATAGAATTTTCAAAATTACTGCAAAGGGAGCTTTCTTTCATCCCCAGTTTCAAAGGACCCCATGAAGAGACAAGTAGTGTCAGAGACCCTGGACTACCTCACTCAGATTGGGCGATTGTGCTAGTGCCTCCCAGTGATCAAGACCAGGAATTCTACTCTATCTTTTCATAGTTCCCAAGAAGTTGGGGGGTTTCAGGCCTATTCTGGATCTGAAACACCTAAACAAGTTTGTGTGCCACACAACCTTCAAGATGGAGTCCCTGCATTCAGTCATTCAAGTTGTCCAGCTGGAGGATTATTTAGCTTCCATAGATCTGAGGGATGCACATCTCCACATCCCCATCCAATATTCTCATCAGAGATTTCTCAGGTTCATGGTCCTAAGACAGCACTTCCAGTACAGGGCACTCCCATTTGGGCTGGCAGCAGTCCCCTGGGTTTTCTCGAAGGTGTTCATTGCCCTGGTGGCTCAACTCTGACAGGAGAGACATCATGTCTATCCCTAGCTGAATTATCTGCTCATTCAAGCACTGTCTGTGCCCATTGGCAAGGAAATCAGTGACTAGGACTCTGGAGGTGTTGGAGTCCCACGGCTGGGTGGTGAATTGGGAGAAGAGTTCTCTCAAGCCATCACAGACCCTGGAACACTTAAGAGTAGTATTCAGGATGGACGAGGGAAAGGTATTCCTCTCGCCAGCCAGGAAGGAGTCCCTATTGACAGAGGTTCAGTGGCTGAGGAGCCAATCTTTGGTGTCAGCTTACTGCCGTTTGCGAATTCTGGGCCTCATAACAGCAGCAATAGAACTAGTTCCATGGGCTCATCTGTTAGGTTGGGAGGCAGTCCTGGACCACATATCCATTCAGGGTACTTGGCCAATGCAGGAACTGCACCTACACATGAACGTTCTCGAGATGAGGGCTGTGCACCTCACTCTTCTTCATTTTCAAAGTCAGGTGCAGGGAAAAGCTGTGAAAATAAGGTCAGACAACACGGTCATGGTGGCGTACGTAAACAAGGGTGCAAGAAAAAGCAGGAAGATGAACTGTGGCTCTTATCTATGTCAATCTTCACCATTCATCACTATTGGGTATAGCTCACCGAAGCTACGACCCCACAGAAGACTTTTTTTTTGTCATAGGCAGGGAGCGAACTCGAGGCCGATGTTCCACATGGTGCTCGAGGGTTGGCAGTTAGCTGTTGTTGACTCCGCCCCAGCCCCAGTTCTTTCTCTCCCGCCATCGAGTGAGGATCCTGCATGCGAGACTGTAGTATTTTGCAGCCTAGTCCATCGTATAACTTGAATTTTGCCTCGGTTCTGCTTGTCTGCTTGACATCACTTCTACAACCCAGTAAGATCTTTCCTTTTTATTAAGTGACATAGAGTACTGTGTTTTATCTTTTTTCTCGACTGGTCATGTATCGTCCAGGGGGCAAGAACGCATTGAAAGCGGGGAGGCCCTCCCATGTGTCAGTGCCCCTATGGCCACTTTTACTTCATAACGGACCAGCAGGACCATTGCCTCTCCTGCCTCAGGCCCAGACACCATATGGATAACTGTGATATTTGTTTCTCCATGGACCGCCGTGTCATTGAATACCACGTGATGAAGATTGGACGTGCACCGCTGACTTTCGGAAGTCGAATTCACAGTCAGTAGGCCAAAGTCAGGACTCCCGGCTCTTCCTCTGGGTTTCCCCCAGTCCTATATGGCCCGTGGAGGAGAGAACCTCTGTCTCTTCTAGCCTTGCCATGGCAGAGATTTCTTCCACTGTGCAGGAGGCCCAGGCTGGCCCCTTGGGGTCAGTCGGGAGGCACTGCTTGGCAGTCACTACTGCAGCTAAGGCCTCAGTGTCACAGCGTCTGGGCCCCTTGGGACCGGGCTGCACTGCCCTCAAGCCACCTCCCAGTGTTGCTCTTGGTCCTGGCACTGTTCATGGCACCGTGGGCTTTGAGTGTGGCACTGTGGTCAGCGTCGGGCCTGCTCTTGGGCCGCCGTCGCCCCTGATGCTGCTCGCAGCGTCGGGGCTCTTGGCCGCATCGGGGTTGGTAGTGTTGAGGTTTCTGGACCTGGTTCTGGTCCCGGCGCTGTGTGCGGTGCCAGGGCAGAAGCTGGAACTGTCTCTGTCCCCAGCGCTGCGAGCAGCACCAGGGATTGAGTTGGCACCATGGTCGGGGTCAATCCTGCCTTCGGCGCTGGAGTGGTGTGCAGTGTCATGTTCAGGGCTGAGTCTGTCTCTGGTGCAGCTTTCATGACTTCCAGTGGGTGTCGGCGCTGAGCTTGGTGCCATTTGGATTTGCACTCTGCAGCACCGGAGAGATGCAGAACCATGCTAGGGTTGCGCTGACTCCGGTGCCATTCGCGGCACTGAGGAGGGTGTTGGCGCCGGGCATGGGGCTGTGCTCTCTTCTACTGCTATTGAAGGCTTCGAATCCCAGGGTGCCCGGCCTCGAGGTCTGGGAATGGGAGGAGTCTGTGGGGTGGTCTGGCATCAGGCCTCAGAGCCTACCTCTTTGTAGGCAGATTCTGAGTCTGATCCAGACTGGCTCCCGGATTCTTCAGAATCTTCAGATCCTTCTGTCTCCAGCACCTCGGCCCCCACTCTCCCCTCTGGAATTCAGCTCTTGCTGGTAGACCTCAGGGTCAGGGGGGTCTGACCAGCCAGCGGTGGTCCCTGTGGCTACTGCTGAGCAACCTGAAGTCAATGGCTTAGCTGTTTCTTCAGTTGAGGTACCCCCCCCTTGGTGTGTTTGGACAGCCCAAGTTTGGGGCAGCCCAGGGCGCATCAGGAGGGGCAGGGTACGGTTCAGTGGGTGGACTCCTCGGAGGCTGCTCGGGGATGCCAGTTGCCTAGGTTAGTGGCTAAGAGGACGAGGTCCCTCTCTGACTCTGAAGGGTTGAGAGGTAGGGGTGTGGCGCAGTGAGCCCTTCCTAGGGCCCACCTGGGTTCTAGTAGGAGCCAAAGTGCAGGCCCTTGCCATTACCTAACTGGGTCCATGCGAGAGAGACTTCTACTTATGAGGTCAGGGGCCATCCTTCTGGACTGACACAGTCCCGGTCACCTCATGGGGGGATTTCTTCTTTGGGGCACAGCTCTGACTGTTCCGACCCAGTTGAATGGTTGTTAGCTGCAGCGGCTTTTGGTTCCCCCTCCTTGCAAAGGATTTCTTGTTGGTCTCCCTGTCCTGACAGAGACCGTTCTCCTGTTGCCAGGAGCCTCCATCCCCGATAGTCCCAGGTATTCCTGGTCCTTGCAGGCCTCTTACCTGGGAACAGTTCAGAGGTTCGGCTGCCCATTTTCCCACCTACCTCCATGCCCTGGACCAGCAGGTGTTTCACCATGCCCCTGTGCAGCTGGCTGCTGAACCTGGGAACTAGTCTTCCTCCTCTTCTCCCTCTACAGAGGGAGAGGAGCCTTCAGTCCACATATACTCAGCGTCTGATCTGTCCTCCTATCAGCGCTTCCTTGTGAGGTTGTTGAATGAGCTTCACCTGACCCCTCGTACCTGTCAGCAATACTGAGCATGTGACATGCACCTTCTTGGGTGAATACAGTGCGTCTCACATGGTGGCTCCCTCCTGGCCTGTTCCTTTTCAGGAAGCGTTGCATTGGCTCTGGCTTCATCTCTTCTCCACAGTACCAACCCCAAGGGACTTGCGCCAGCAGTATTGCACTCCACCTGGGTCTCCAGGTTCTTTGCCTCATCCCTCTTCAGGTTTGCCCTACCCCTTCTAGCATATTTAAGAACAGATTATCCTGCCCTTTCTGCTGTCATTCCCTACATGGCCTCCACCCAAATGCAACTATGCCTCTCCCCTTTGCTACCCCCACCTGACTCCTCTTAGTATTGAGTCCCCCAGCACTAATATTCCGTCCCTCTTACTAACTGATTACTTCCCTTCCTCCCCACCTCTCACTCCTGACTCCTCATCTTCCTCCTGCACAATAGTTCCCCCTTCTGCCCCTGTTGTAATTCCTCCAGCAGAACTTCCCCGCACTCCAGTTTCATCTGGACTTCTATCAGTTACTCCTCCAATTTCATTACCTCTTTCCTCCTCCCTTCCCTCTAGTGCTGAAAAACAATTTTCTGAAGGCCCTTTTCCAATGCCCACTTCCTCTCTCCAAATATTAGCCCATTCCCTCCTTTCAAATCCATGACTGTTGCCACTTCTCCTCCTCCCCTCACCAGTTCCTTTCTCCTCCTTCCTGTTGTCTTCTTTCCCTTGACCTGGTTTCCCCCAATGCTGTTCTTCTTCTTGGACTGGGCCCCCCTGTCTTTGTTTCCCTTCTTCTGACCCTCTCCTCCCACTGTTGGCCCAAATAGCCCTCCCTCTTCATCTCCCCTCCTCCCTCCCTCCAGTGTTTGGCTATAATCTTCTCCAGTCTGTCTCGCCTGTCTTAGCTCCTGCTGCAGACCTTCAATCTCCTTTTTAAGTTTCTCTGTTTGGTTGCACACTAAATATCCCCCCACTCTCCACACAATTTTAGAAAGATTGGTGCACTGAAGTTGTTACAGCCTACCACCCTATCCATTGCTCTCATTACCCACCAGTGACCCCCCACCTTTCCAGATGAAGGATACTCAATGCTCCCCCAAGTCTCCCCTCTCCCCCATCATTGCAAACATTTTCTCCTTTCTCAGTTTCCTTACCCCTTTGTCATACACTTTAGAAAGACTGAGCAGCTACCTTTTAAGTTCATATCCCTCCCATCCACACCCAAAAGAAACTGTTAGCAATTATTGCACAGTCCCTTCTAACTCCTACTTCTCCTTTTTCATGATGCAAGCACAAATGCAAACAGGTAAAATGAAAGCTCCTTGTGTGCAGTTACTTCCCTTCCATGGAGATTGCAGTCACCTCTTCACTTGCTGCTGTTCCTTTCCTGGACATCTGCTTCTGCTATGACAGGTGCATGTCCTTTGCCCTTTTGGGAAGTGATGTCAGAACCCTCAGTATAAAGGAAATGATGTACTTGGGGTGAGTGGGGTGAGGGGCAGGGAGGTGGGACCAGCCCATCCCTTCCAGAAACAATTAGGTAGCTGAGGCCCCTGGCCAGACAATTAGCTACCTCCACCATGCACTAAACTTTGCAGCTAGTGAAGACAGCAAAAAACAATCAGAACTTCACTAAAAGCACAACAAAATAGGTTTGATACCAGAAGAAACAGGTCTCCAATTCTAACAGCCTCACCAACACACCAAAATAGGTTTGAAATTAGAAGATATATGTTTCCAATTCAAAGAAATAGCCCCACCAGAACAGCCCCAATAAAAACACACCAAAACAGGCTTAAAATCAGAAGAAACAGGCCTCCAATTTACTGAAATGACAGCCCCACTTAAAGCACACCAAAATAGGTTTCAGAGTTTCAGTAGTTTCCAAACAGTTCCCTGCTGGCCCCTTTTAAGAAGTAAGGAAAACTCAAGCCTGCTACCAAGTGAAACAAGACAAATCAGCCCACTTACAGCACACCAAAATAGGCCTCAAAATTCCAGCAGCCCCAAAACAACACCCTGCTAGCCCCTTAGAAGTAGTAAGAAAAAAAAATAACCTGCTACCAAGTGAAATCAACAAGAATCAATTTAAAAGCAGCAAGGAGCAGCTACTGCACTTCTCCCTCTAGTCACATCTTGACACAGAGGTCTGCGAAATACCCACAGTATCACCATTCACGGTCTGGAAACCCCCACTTGCTAGGGTGCAGAGTGTCAAGCTCACCTTCACCTCGATAGGTATTGCACGGCCTCTCTGCATCCTGCTCTGCAAGTCATCTCTGAGATCCAGCCACAGGTCCAAAATTGCAGCCTTGCTTAGATGATATCAGGCAATGCATTGCTCCTCAGTGAGGTCCTTGTAGAATGCTCACCTCACGATATACCTGTCTTGCATGTCTCCTGTTTCTGTGTTGCTGTTGCCTGGCATGACTTGTGCTGTGCCACCCTGTTGACGGGCACATCTCTGCCATAGTAGCATGGCCAACTGAATGCCTAGTAGGGCCACTGCCCCTGACATATTTGTCTCTCTCCTCTGGTGCTTCTGCTGCTGCAGTGTAGCTTCAGTGGTGATTCAGTTCAAGCTGCCTGCTGTGTGCCTCTTTATATATGCTCTAAATGTCATTAGATCTGTGGTTAGTGTAACAGGTGTGTGCTCTTGCCTGCACATTACACATTTGTGAATCCCAGAAAAGGGGATGTTGCGTCATTTTCTTGACACAAGGCTCCTTGCACCATGCAGCATCCCAATTTTTGACACAGGGGCAATGCAAGCCATCTTTGCCAGATGCAGGCTGTGTTTGATGTGCATCACTCCAGAATCTTTGAGAATCAAACCCCAGGTCTCATTCATAGTTGGAACCAAATCTAATCTTTTACCATTTTTATTTCCCAGGTCAATATAAAATTAATGTAGCTGAAATTCCAATAGGACCTGTACTTGATTGCTTTTCTTGGGCCCCTATCCTGTCATGTTTTCTTATGCAAACAAATGACTTGCCGATCAGAAAAAGAGTCTGCTAGGATGCTACTATTGTAAAAAAGATCTGGATTTGAAATCATAATTAGGTCCAATATAGGCAAGACATTAGGGTCTTTAATATTTATTCTAGTAGTTTCATTTATTATTTGAGTCATCCCTTGGTTTGCCGTTAGGCACCCTGATGTGGAACCTTTGTAAAAGAGGTCACGCTCAAAGGTCTTTCCGAAATACTAATTAAATAAAATAAAAAAATAAATAGCTTATGATTGTTATCAGTTTTCTGCAATAAACATTTAAATCACCTATTATTATTATTAGTTTGTGACTTTACATTCTTCAATAAATGGTCTTGCAATATATGAAAAACCTCTATCTTTGCTTTCGTGGGGTGGTACATTCCAAATAACATAATATGCCTCTTGTAAATTAATTTTTTTTAACGGCAATTTTTTTGCCTATTTCTGATCTGATCACGGAAGCACTACTGAAGGAGAGATTGGTGGAATGAAGATCTAGTTGTCAATGGACTACAGGACCCAAGGCAGCATGGTTTCACCAGGGGGAGGTCATGTCAGACCAACCTCATTGACTTTTTCAACTGGATGACTAGGGAGGTGGATCAGGGGAGGGCAGTAGACATGGCCTATTTGGAATTCAGCAAGGCCTTTGACACTGTGCCACATAGAAGACTGTTACACAAACTGGGGAATATTGGTGTGGGAAGGACAGTAGTGTGGTGAGTAGGTAACTGGCTGGGTGGCAGGACACAGAGGGTGGTGGTAAATGACTGTCACTCCACAGAGGGAAGATTGACCAGTGGGGTACCGCAGGGATCAGTGCTGGGACCAGTCCTATTCAACATCTTCATGAGTGACATTGCGCAGGACATAGAAGGCAGAATTTCCCTGTTCACCAATGACACAAAGCTCTGTAACAATGTAGACACACCAGAGGGTGTAGACAGAATGAGAAGGGACCTGCAGAAACTTGAAGAATGGTCAGGGGTTTGGCAGCTGAAATTCATTACAAAGAAGTGCAAGATAATGCATATGGAGCACAAAAACCCTGGCACAATATATCAGTTGGGGGGGTGAGGATATAGCATGCACCAAGCAGGAAAGTGGTCTTGGGGTTATCATCTCTGATGACTTCAAGGTAGGAAAACAGTGCGACAAGGCAGCAGGTAAAGCAAATAGGATGCTGGGATGCATAGGCAGGGGCATCACCAGCAGGAAAAGGGAAGTCATGATTCCATTATACAAGACACTAGTGAGGCCCCCATCTGAATTACTGTGTACAGTTCTGCAGACCTTACCTACGTAAGGACATAGACAGGGTAAAGAAGGTTCAGAGGAGGCAACAAAGATGGTACATGGATTGCATCACAAGTCCTATGAGGACAGGTTGAAGGACTTGAATATGTACTCCCTGGAGGAGAGGAGAGAGAGGAGAGAGGATATGACAGAGACATACAAGTATATTACAGGGAAGAACAGGAGTAGTAATACACTATTTTTAAGTGAAAAGATGTACCAGGACTAGAGGTCATGGGATGAAGTTGGAGGGAGGACAATTCAGAGGAAACATGAGGAAGAATTTCTTCACAGAACGGGTGGTGGACAAGTGGAACACCCTGCCAGAGGAAGTGGTGGGGGCTGAAACAATCGCGGATTTAAGAATGCATGGGATAGACATAAAGGAGTTCTGGAGGCCTGGGGTGAGGGGTAACAGACTTCTAGAAAAACATAAAGTGAACTTACAAGCTCAAATGGGCAGACTGGGTGGGCCATGGGCCCTTATCTGCCGACACTGTCTATGTATTGATGTAGGCTATGTATCTATGTATTTGGGAGACTCTGGCCCCTCACTCTCGCTCACCATCCCCCCCATCCCCAGGCTTACCCCCTGGGTGGAGCCACCAGGTGGTTGCCCATCCCCGGGTAACATGGTCTCGAGGCCCTGTCTTGCCCCCCAGGGTGGGATCACAGGCACGGGACACCCCCAGCGGGCTTTGATCTTCGGTAGGGAGTGGCAGCTGAGGCAGGGGCCATCATTAGCAACTGGTGATGATTTTTGGCAATGTTTCCTCCCTGTGGACAGGGACGTGCAATGACACAAGCATCCACCTCACCCCCTTGACATGTAGCACCAGCTGAGGCAGTACCCCCAGCCTCCACCAGAGGTCCACATTGCACCAGACACTCCCCCCCCCGGAGAAGGAGAGCAGTCCATGGAATGCTCAGTCCTTGTCCCCCGGCCAGCCCTCCGACTCCCGAGTTCATCCCCAAACATGGGATGTCAGCAACTCCCTCCTACCTTTTAGATCTATCCATCCTTCAAGACAAATTCCCATCAACATTAATCAGATTGCTTGGAGTGTTTTTTTGTGAGCCATGATTCAAATACCACTACTAAATCTGCTTTAAAACAAACAATCTGTTCTTTAAAATGGTCAATTTTATTTAAAATACTTCTAGAATTAGAATGCCCAAAGCTCAGTCCCTCACCCTTAAATATTTCAGCTGACCAACTGGGGTTATTTATTACCCCAGGTCCTGGATAAGTGAATATCTCTAAATAAGGTAGACAGACCTCAAGAACAAATCTACACCACTTACAGTGGCCACTGTGTCCCTGGATGACATATTCTCTTCTAGTTACTTTAATAATTTTTTTAGCAAAATTGTTGGTGAAGGTTCTGAGGTCTCTTCATTTATCCACAGGGAAAAAGAGACAATAACATTATTTTAATCAAAACTTTCTCTAAACTGTTTTTTTAAAGAGGGAGGGTGAGATAGCCTCATTCCATGTTGCAACTCTAAAATTTCCCAATGTCATAGTTCCTTTGCCATAGATTTCATCCTTCTACAAATAAAGATGAGAACAATTCTTTAGCTTTGTTTCATTTGCTGTGTTAGCCAGCAATCCCCTGCAAAACATTAGTAGACCCACCCAGAGGACTGCCATGTTTGACTGTTATCCAAAACAGGAGTCTTAAAACCCCACAACTAAATGTTGTCTTAAAATGGAAAGTCAGCAATAAGGAGTAATGCAACCACCAGTGCACTAAAAGCTAAAACTACTAATTTTAACTACCAAATTAAAATTTACTTCTTAAAGAACTATCACAACTTACTCTTTACCAGGTGTCGTTGCAAAAGTGGCAAATGCTGAGCTCCTGTGCTTCTATCTTAGGTAAAAGCAAACAAAGTTCCTCAGTTACAATAGTTGTCAAGGAGAGAAAAAGCAAACAAAAAATTACAGCGTCCCAGGTGGCCTCTCATTGGGTAACTCCATGCCACTCTTGCATGAGCCACTCATGTAGTCGAGTTGCTGTGTAAGTATTTGTTGCGTGGGTCTGGCTTTGTAGAGCCAGTGATCCCACCCCTGATGTCACCCCTGGCCCTGGTAGCTCCCCTCGCTTACCTAGCACTGGCCCCACAGCGGCAGAGCAGGCTGGCGGCTAGATGCACAGGGTATAATTTAACCTGTCCTCCCTGATTTTCCTCCTTCTTCTCCCTGACCAGCCATGAACATGCAGTGAGCATGTTGTGTGAGTTCCGTCTCCGCAGAGAAGCATCCGGTGCTCTGAATGTGGGGTCATCCACACTGTGGGCTGCACACGCTGTGGCAGAGTGGTGGACCACACATTCCCCCCCTCCCTGAGGGAGGAGAGCTGTCCTCCAGATGCTCAATCCTCCCTCCCCTGGCTGCCCCCCTGGCAACCTGCATCTGTTCCTGAACACAGAGTGCTGGTGTGGCAGGAGGTAAGGTGTGTATATTGCCTCAGCCCTTCACGCCACTGGGCCAGTTGGTCCTGCCTAAATTAAAGATCTCCTGTACCCATACACTCCATGTCACCCTATCCTCTTCAATGGGGAGAATTTGCTTGAGGTACCCAGGGCCTGCCTAAAATCTCCTGGAGACAGGGCACGTAAGGTAATTTAATTACACTTAGCAAGGCTTATTTGAATAAAAGTCATTTGTCCTAGACACAGTTTCCATAGAAAATTACTTTGAAAGTAAATTCTGTAAAATAATAATAACATTTTGTTTGCCTTTGGCTATGTAAGAAATAGATACGCTACTGCAGGATTTTTTTTTATTTATAAGTAGAACTGTAAGGAGAATGAAAAAAAAAGGATCTATGGAGAGCACGGTAATGGTAACTGGAATAAATTATGAAAACTTACTAACAGATACTAAAAAATAATTATTGCTTTTGCACTACTGTGACAATCCAGGGGTACATATGTTGTCATTTGAGTTTCTTAAATGTGTTTTTGTACCTGAATTTTGCACCCCTAAATATATTAAATTGATATATTTCTATTTGAAATAATAATACATTTCCTCTTGTTCTTAATTTGTAGTGTTAATGAAATGGGACTTGTATTTTGATAACTGTAGTTTTTCATTTACTAGCTGTTAATCTTGTAACAGACACATTAGGATTGATTGTTCTTTCCTATGGTTTACATGCACTTTCTCCTTTTCTGATATGCAAGGATAGCCGCTATGTTGCATTAGTATAGGCATGATGGAATAATGTACTTGTTTCATGTATCAAACTTTGAAACCTATAAATAAGAAGTTAAAAAAGGAACCAAACCCTTTGCCCCCTATCCCCCAGTCATTGCCTTTAAATTTGATATCTGTCCACAACTCTCTGACTCCTAGTCTCCTCTAAGTTCTGGTTTGATTCCCTCCTCTAATAAGCCAGCTCCCATCTGTACTATTCCTTTCCTGCTTCCTATATCTAGTGCTCTGCTAACCCTGCATTTTTTCTTTAACAAATGCTAAGCACTTGGCAGGGTAGGCTCCCCTCTTCTGTCAGCTCCCTTAAATTTGTACTAACCTCCCCCTTCCTATCTGCTCCTCTTCCTCCCTCCTCTTTCCTAGAAGTCATACTCCATGTAATCATTCATATCTCTGCCCAATTACCACCCCTCTTCTATGTCGGCTTCTCCCTTTTGTCCCACTTTTTGCCATCCTTTCATATCTCACCCATATTTGTTCTGCCTGTTATTATGCTCTTGCTTCCCAGATGCTCAGTAAAGTGTATTTTTGGATTATAGATTCACACTAGTCATAGCCTCTAACATGGGTTGGATGAACTGGAACCTTGAATCTGATTTTCATGTCCTTGAATGATAATTTTGTGATAGCCGTCTGGTCCTTAACACAAAGAAGACCAAGACCATGTTGTTTCATAACTCTGGGTCTGTATCTTCATCTCAGCACCCGCTTGCAGTCAGATCAAAGAATTGCAACCCCTAGAACTAGTTACCTCCTTTAAATATCTGGGGGTCACCCTGGAGCCCTCACTCATTTTTGAGAACCATGTCAATGTTTTGTCGAAAGCTTTCAATCAATGGCTTGGTCTCCTTTACCGCCTATGTCACCTCCTGACTTGGGCCTCATGTCTAAAAGAGCAATGTCTACTCTTCACCCCCTGCTAGTTTATGGCACTTACTGCTCCTCTGGCATGGGCATCCATTCTGGCACATATCAATCAACTCTACTTAGGGCAGGACATTCGCCCTCGGTTCTGACCTAAATCTTCATCACTATGAAGTTCTCTCCTCCTAGGCTGGGCACACCTTGAGGAACAAATTCCTGTATACAACAATATGCCTTATTTCAGCTTGGTTCATCATTATACCCCACCTAGCCTGAGTGATCTAATCAACCGTACACGTACTCAGTGCACCTTATGCTGTACAGCCTTACCCCTCCTGGTTACTCCCAATCCCCATCTGATGGTATGCAGGCAGTCCTTTGCCTTTACAGTAATGTCTACCTGGAATTCAGTCCTGCATGAGATTTTCTCCTCTTCCTCCTTCATTCAGTTCAAACACAAACTTTCATGCTATCTTCTTGTCCCCCCTCCCTGCACCTGTTTCCGCTAACCTGCTTCTCCAGATAATCGCCGCACTGCTTAGAATTTGTACTATGCACTTAACTTAATGGCTCATTTTTCATGCTGCAACATGGACAGACTCCAAAGTCTCCTTGTAACTATACCTGTAATTGTATATCATTGTATCGACTGTTCATTGTATTTGTTCTCTCCTAAATGTTGTACTTATGTTGTATTGTTTCAATCTGGGTCGCCCCTGAAAAAGGGACTGTATTGGCTCAGTGGGCTTACCTGGTTACCAAAATTCAATAAATAAATAAATATCTGTGCAAGGTGGCATCATTCCAATAGCCCTGGGGTGAGAGGGACATCACTACTTTATAATGCCACCAGGTTGCTGTAGATGTCACAGTGGCTCATGGGTTCATTATCTCTTTCTCGAGTGAGGGGGTTCATAGACAGAGAGTAGAAATAGTGCAGTTTCTCTACCCATAGAAAAATTTAAGTGGGCCTGGTAACTAGTCAGTGCAACCCCCAGGATGCTGTAACTCCCACCTCCCCCTGTGGTCACCCTGCCTGTGGACAATACACAATACCAATGTTCCCCCAATGAGCATGCACTTATACTTTATTAAGACATTAGTAAGTGTAACCCCCCCCCATCTGCCTATATCTAGGAACCTGATGAAAAAAATATGATGGAGGAGGGGCACAAGCAAAGAAACTATCCATAAGGAAAAGTATAATCATGGCATACCTGACTGGTGATACAAATAGGGTTCCAACAGCTTACCAGCAGCCGATGACACCAAGGAGCAGGAACAGTGGGCAGGTATGGTCACTGAGCTTACTGGAAGGTAGAAAGTCATTAGCAGAGGCAGCAGCACAAGCTACACGATACTCAAGGGTAACAGAATAAACAAATTATTAATTTAGTTAGAATAACAAACAGCTCCATGGGGCTAGGCCCACAACTGGAGACAGGCACTTAGAAGCTGACACTTTAAGTTTCCTTCAGTGCACAAGACTGCGGCACAACACTTAGGGCCAAACTGACCCACTGGATGGGCTCCATATCTACTGAGCTGGGGGTCAGATGGTTTGAGCAGCATTACCAGGCCTCAGAGCTCCCAGGACTCACATAACTCCTCCTTCCTCCTTGGCTATCACTCCCTGGACAAACTTAGCTGCTCATTCCACCAACAGTCAGGAGTCACTCCTTCCCAGGAGCTCTCACTATGTGGATGGCTCCCTTTCACTTCCTCTGCTTCTCTCAACGTGCTGCAAATACAGGCCTAACGGTTGGCCCCAGCCAACATCCCAGAGCAGGCTCAACACAGGCCATTGGGGGGCACCGACCACTTCTCGCTCCTGGCAGGCTATCAAAAAATGATGGAATGCCACGCGGGTATGACTCAAAGGTGCTGCCACCGCCTCCAGGGCCACGTGGAGGGATGCCACTGCCATAGCACTCCCACCATCTCCCAACTACAAACTGAACTAGGCCCCAGGCCCACCCAGGTGCTGCGGAGCACAAGGTGGGCCTCATATAGATGTTTCTCTGGGCCGTGGCTCCAACTCCACATGGGGTCCAATCCCACCAGCTACACTCCCTGTTACCACCCTCCAAATCCCGGTGGACCATCATGCTGCTGATGCCTGGGTCAAACTCCCGTGCTGGGGATCAAACCCCCGGCCCAACTAGTGACATTCTCCTGCCAGCCTCCTGATCTTTCCAGAACCACACCCTTTATACCCTACAGGGCAGGTCAAAGCTCTGTCCAGGGGCAGATACTTACCACCAATCCCATAAAGGGCAAAGGGAGATTGGTTACCATAGTAAGCCCTCCCAAAGGGTGTGGCTTAAACTCGCCCCCAAAACCATTCCCTCCTGGGGAATGGGGTACCTGACTACCCACAAAATATGGGCCAGGGGGATATGCGCACTCTCCCACTGCACCCCTCCTCCTACAGGAAATACTGGACCAAACTTGGGGGACCCAAAGAAAATCACTTATCTATTTTCTATATGTGGAGCCTATCCAAATAAAAGCATCCCTCCAGGCAGTCCCCAAACAAGTTAATACAGAAACATTCTATTTTGCCAGGGCACAAACAAACATTAAAACTATTCCCGCTCACTAGTCTCTCACTACCACACCAAACACTCTCTAGCAAACCACACAGACAAGCACAGTCACACACAGCACACAACAGCTCTCAATCCACTCACATACTGTACACACTAACTCCCCAACACAATGTTAATTGTACAACACATACATGCTGTAAATGTGTTTTGTTGTTTTCTCTTCAATTAATAACAACTGCATAATGGGATTCACTCACCTGGTAAAGGTGATTGTCTGAGTACCCTTTATAGTAGTCTGCAGTCAACACCAGTGGGTATTCCTTGTCCATTCTATAGGTTGATGCACAATCCAATCAAATCAAAGAGGCGAGGACATACCTCTACTCATCAGATTATCTCCAGTGTGATTCTTCCATAGCTACTGTATATAGTGAGAGAGAAAGGAGAATCATACAAACCAGAAATACATCCAGCCAAAGGTGGAGCCATCAATGTGATGTGCTTCCTTAGTGTGCTGGGCCAGTGATTATTGCCTGGTAGCCATTACTTGTGCTGTATATTGGATAGAACACTTACTCAGGTGTTGTTTTGCACCCATCATCTTTATTGTAGTACTTTCCTTCTGTATTAAAACAGACATATATTTTTCTTATAGGTATAAATCTTGCTTCGTCATATCTTCACATTAAACCATTAATAACAGTTGGCACCACTTGCTCAGGTCACTGCATATAACGTGATGCTAGCACCTATTGCTAACCCGACCTGAGGAGTAATCTGCTGTCCTGAGCAGGGCTGCAGACTGCTATAAAGGGTACTCAGATAATTACCATTAGCAGGTGAGTAAATCCCATTATATTTCATACCTTTATAGTACTCTGCAGTCAACACCAGTGGGACCTTAGTAGCAGTGTACCTTTCAGAGTGAGTACTCTAGGGTGGGTGAAGAAAAGGCAGATTAGTATAGGTCTATCCTAGTTGGTCCCCTGCCCTTAGTACGGTCTTGGCAAATACTGTCCTTTCGGCAGATGCTATGTCTAGCCGGTAATGCCTGGTGAAGGTATGTATTGACGACCAGGTGGCCGCTGAACAAATGTCTTCTACAGACACATTTCCCCTTTCTGCTTAGGATGTTGCTACTGCCATGGTAGAGTGTGCTTTGAGGCCTTCTTGTGGTGTCTGCCCTGCTTCCCTATAGGCTTTGTTAACGGTCTGCTTGATCCATCTGGCAATGGTGTCTTTGGAAGCTGCCTGCCCTACTCTCTGCCCCTTGGTTTGTATGAATAATCTGTCTGACTTCTGAATGTCACTTGTCATACGGAAATATTTTCTCAGCTGGTTGCCCACATCTAGTGGGTGATGGGTTGATGTGTCTGGTGGTTAACCAGAGTTATGTAGGATAACAGTACATCCTGGTCCCTGTGGTACAGTGATGCCACTTGGGCAGGAAGGATGGTACTGTTCTAAGAATTACCCTATCGATATGAAAGATGATGAAAGGCTCCCTGCATGATAGGGCCTGAATCTCCCCTATCCTCCTGGTGGAACAAAGTGCTACAAGGAAGGCTGTCTTAATAGTACACCAGTGTAATGATTCTTGCTGCAGGGTAGGTGAATGCAGAGCATCTAGCACTGTGTTCAGGTTGCCATGGTGGGCATCTCTGCCTCACCTTTGGTGCCGTTAATGTAACTGCCTTAAGCAGTCAGATAGTGTCGGGGTGTGAGCCAATGTAACCTATTCCGTTAGTGGACCCTAATGGAAGATACAGCTGGTGCCTGCACTCTGGAGTGAGGGGGACTTAGATCCTTGTTAGCTCTTTAATTCAGAAAATCCAGAATTTGTGGTAACCCCACCACTGAAGGCGAGATACCCATTTCCCTGCACCATTTGTGAAAGATTTGCCATTGTCTGTGGTGAGTCATATTTGTAGATTGTCTCCTGGATTGCAGCAGACGATTCATGACTCTGGTATGATAGCCTTGGTCTAATAGTCTGTTCCTTTCAATAGCCATGCTGTCAGATTCAGGCTGGCTGGGTTCGGGTGAAGGACTGGTCCCTATGACAGTAGGTCCGACCAATGTGGTAGAGTCATTGGAGGACTCACTGACATGGCTTGAATGAGTGAGTACCATGGTCTCCTTGGCCAATTGGGAGCCACCAGGACCACTGACACTCCCGTGCTTGTGGAGCACTTTGAGTATCATTGAAAAGGGTGGAAATACATAGGCTCAAGTGAAGTTCCAAGGAGCTGATAGTGTGTTGACCTCCTGGGCCTTGGGATCTGAGAACCTGGAGTGGTAGTTGGGCAATTGGATGTTCATCCGTGATGCCATTAGATCGACTTGGAAGGGTCCCCATCTGGTTTGCAGGCTCTGGAAAATGTTCTTGTTGAGTCGCCACTCTGCCTGGCTGACGGTGACTCTGCTTAGCCAGTCTGCCTCTGTGTTGGATGCTCCTGCTAGGTTTATTGCGGTAATGGACAACAGGTTTCTCTCTGCACAGTGGAGTAGTTGTAGGGACTCCTTTATTATTGCCATACTTCAGGTGCTGCCTTGCTTGTTTATATATGCTACTGTCACCTGGTTGACACACTGGACTAGAACTGATTTGTTGGTGAGGAGAGGTGCGAAGAAGAGCAGGGCTAGGCAAACAGCTCTCATTTCTAGTATATTGATCAGTAATGTGGACTCCTTCTGAAAACATAGGGCGTGGGTCACGTGATTGTTGTATGTTGCTCCCCAGCCCGATAGACTCACATCCGTGGTGATTACTTCTGCGGTTGCCTGTGTCAGCGTTCTGCCCCGCAGTATATGGGTTTTCAGTGTCCACCATCTGAGGCCAGCAAGTACCTGGGGGAGGGGGGTGACTCGGAATTTGAAGTTTTGGACTGTCTGGTCCCATGAGTTTATCAGGTACCTCTGGAGTGTTTGCATGTGCACTCTGGACCATGGAACCAGGTCGATTAGTGCTGCCATGACTCCCAGGACCTGGAGGTAGTCCTATACTGCCCTGTTTGGTCTGCTGATTAGGTCTGAAACCAGTGTTCAGATGTTTTGGACTTTCTCGTGTGTTGGAGTCACCTTGTTGTTTTTTGTGTTTATTACTGCTCCTAGGTATGTAATGGACTGGGAAGGTATCAGCTGGCTCTTGGCCGCATTGATTACCCATCTGTGTTGCTGCAAGCAGTTGATTGCGAGTTGCGTGCTTCACTGTGCCTGCTCCACCGTTCTTGTCCTTATCAGCCAGTCATCCAGGTATGGGACTACGTGAACCCCTTGTTTCCTGAGGTGTGCTGCGAGGGACCTCCAGGGTCTTAGTGAATATTGGGGGCAGATGCCAGTCCGAATGGTAGGCAGGTGTACTGAAAATGTTGCCCTGAATGTTGAATCTGAGGTAATGGTGGTGTGAAGCCCATATGGAGGTAGGCATCCTTGAGGTCTACTGAAGTCAAGTAGTCCCCTGGTTGAATGGATGACAGGATCGACCGGAGGGTCTCCATTTGAATTTTTGTAAGCCACTGTCCTGTTTAGGTACTTGAGCTCTAGTATGGGACCATCCTGCCCATCTTCTTTGGGATGACAAAGAACAAGGAGTAGACCCCTGTCTTTTTTCTTCTGAAGGGACAGTAGACCCCTGTGCTCTTTTGCTGAGCAAGTCCTGTATTGCCTCCTTTATAGCCTGTATCTTGACTGGGCACCTCCATATCTGATACAAATGGTCTGTGTCTTGTCAGCTTGCTGCTGAACTCAATTGCACAGCCCTTTGTGACCACTTCCAGCACCCATTTGTCCAACATTGTCTGGGCTCATAGTTGTGCAAACCACCACTGTCTCCCTGCCAGCGGTGGGTTTATGTGGGCCCGCACACCTTCATTTCTTGTTACCATGGGTCTTGAAGTTTGGCTTTTGACCTCCTTTGGAGTACTGGCCCCCTGTATTGCCTTTTGCCCTGTTATTGTATGCCCTGTGCTGGAAGTGCAGCCTTTGGTGCCACTGCTTTGGTGCCTGTGAGCTGTAGGACTGCATTTTGGTTTAGAAAAACTTGCTTTTGGGACAAAAAGTTCTGTCTGTGGGGAGGTAGACATCCTTGTCTCCCTGCACCTGTTTATCCCCCCTCTTTGTTTGAGGTATGGGGTTAAACCTTGACTGAATAGTGTACCCTCTTAGAAGGTTAGCTTCAGGAGATTGTTTTTTGGATTTGTTGTCCGTCTGCCATAGTTTTAGCCATAGTGATCTTCTGGCTTTATTGGCCAACACTGTGGCCTGTGTCCCGAACTTGAAGATGTTGGAGGAGGCATCCATTATGTATTTCACTGCCTGGATGGCACACTCCTCTGCTTCAGCTTGAGGGAGTCCTTGGGTACATTCTTGGTGAGTATGTCTAACCACCTATGGAGTGCCCTGCAGGTGAACCACACGGCGGTGTCTGCCGAGCATGTAATGCCGGCCACCTCATGAATTTTCCAGATGTGCTCTTCTACCTTCTTATCCATTGGGTCTTTTAGCACTGCCATGCTCTCAATTGGAATGGTTGCATGTTTGGACAGCTCAGAGATGGGTCAGTCCACCTTGGGGGTCTTTCCCCAGTGGTCGCTTCTTTCCTGGGTCATGGGGTACCATCTGTTCACCATGCTCTTTTTGGCATTCTGGTTGGTTCTGGTGCCTCATGCGCCTTGGCAAGGAGTGTGTCGAGGGTCTTACATGAGGGAAGTGGAATTTCTCCTCTGGTTCGCCCATGGATAGTAAGGGGTCCTCTGATGTGGAGGTTTGTGCGGGCTGGTGTGATATTTTGAGTGCCACCCGTGACAATTATAATCAACTAGTCGATGTTGCCCCATAGCACATTCAGGTTGACTTGTCCAATGCACCCTCCTCTGGGTCTCCTGTGGCCTCGGACATTGTGCTGTCCATTTCGAGCCTCTGGTGTTTCTTTGTGTGTTCCTGAACGGGAGCTTTCAGGGTCCCTGCTGTTGTAATGGGGCTTCCTGCTTTCATGGATTCCAGAAGCTGGAACAACATCTGTGCTTGGCTAACATCCAATGCAATTGGGGCACTTGGCAGAGGCTGGGATTCTAAAATAGAGTCTTCCTCTTTCATATCCGCTGAATCTCTGTGCAGTGTGAGTGTGCACACCGCAAATGCTGTTTCATCCTCTTCGAGTGCTGTGAACAACTCACCACACTCCCTGCATTTCCTCATGATGTGTATAGATCTGCAGAAATCAAGAGAGAACTGTACCAGATAGGGTCCTCCTAGTGCAGCAGGCCACACAGTTATTTCCACAGCTGCCAGTTTGTAACATTACTGGTTGCTTTCAATGGGGAACAGGGCTTACACAAGGAAAACTGAGTGAGAGGCCAAGGAAAGATGGCAGCTGTGAGATCTAGTGAGAACTCACGAAGTCTGGGAACACTGTATTAGACTCCTTAGCCCAGCCAAGATGGCCACTGCAATCTCGTGAGATTACGAGCGAGATCTGCACTGCTTATTAGAGTGGTCCTTGTAGTTCTCGCAAGAGCCATGGAGCATCATGGGGCTTGTCCATCTCAGTAGCAGAACGAGTGATCGCAATGCCATGTGCTGTCTCGGGAGGGTGGGGGATCGATTTATGACCCCCCCCAAGACAAAGGAATTCCTCCGGAGTGGAGAAGCGCAAAAATGGCCCGCGTTGGATAGTGAAGGGCCTTTGGAGATCACCCAGCCTGCGGAGAAGTGTGGATCTGGTGGCACTGAACATTCTCAAGTATGTGAGGGAGAGGAGCTACTGCTCTTGGAAGCTGTTGTCTGATTGATTGGTCAGGACTGTTTTGTATGGTTCCTCACACTCTGGTGGTGGGGGAAGGTTGGGGAGGTGCATTCTTGGCTGAGCCCTGTGTGTGTGTGGGCTAGATGCCTAGGAGGTCGCTGCTGGAGGGACCTCGTGGCAAAAATCCACTAGCCAGGCAGATGTCCTGGAATGTATTTAACCCTTTGAGGGTTGTGCTGTTTTTATGCATTGGACAGGGATCACTACTGGAGGAGCTCCCAGCCAGGACTGTTTGTTCACGAGGGACTCCGCTTTTATTTGCTGTGCCATTGTCTGTGGGCTCAGCGCCTGCTATTGGAAGGGGGGGGTTGCCTTTCCACATGGACGGAGGTTGCTATGGGAGGGACCCAAGTCCTGATCAGTACCAACAGGGGTGTGCAGCTGTTGTGGGTTCAGGACCCGCTAAAAGAGGGGGTCCTGTTCCCTGCAGGGTGCAGCACAACTTATTGCAGAGGTCTGATCTTTATCCAGGCTGATTCTGTTACTCTTAATGCCTTAATACTGTAGGTTACCCAAAGCAGAAATTAGACGCTACATATAGTAAACTGAGTGCAGTTAGTATTATACTGATCTAGCTGGCTACCCGGCTGCTTGTGTTAGTTAGAAGTAAAATTAAAAGTACCTGTAAAGTTGTTCAAGTTGGATAAAAACTGTTGGGAACAGTTAGGACGTGACCAGCTTATCTTGATGCACGTAAGTAAACTGAGATAATCTGATGAATACAGAGGTATGTCCTTGTCCCTTTTGATTTGATTGGGTCATGCATTAACCTATAGAATGGACGAGGAAAACCCACTGGTGTTGATTATGGAGTACTATAATGGGTACATGAAACACAATGCACTGTAAGAGTCCTAAAGTTCATAATCTCAGAAGTAGTCCCAAAGCACAGGCCTTACACAGGCACAGTCCTTCTTTCCAGCTTCTGGGTCCCACACTTAGGAGATGCATATGTTGCTTGCAGAACCATAACAAGAACATTAACTACAGCAGTCTGAAATGTAACTCACCAGTGGGTAGCAGTCCCACTTAAACAGAAGAGCAGCCTTGGCAAAAAATTGCATACCATGAACATCCTCCCTCACAAGACAGGTCCACCACCACAGGGATAGTAGTAGCTGGAATCTGGCTTAGTGGTTTCGTTGCCAAACGAGTCAGTGGAGATGATTTAATACTTCATCTTGTGGCCAACAATATCCTGAACCATTGCAAAATGTTTGTAACGGGTCAGTCCTGACCATGCTGCAGAGTAGCATAGAGAATGAACACGGTGAGTTAACTCCTCTGAGGGGGGTCTTCTGGCTGATGCAAAGTAGAACCTTATTCACCATTCCTCTGAAGACCTAGTCCACCCACATTTCTTCAATTACATCCCACAGGTGCTCCAAAAGATACGGGTATTCCTCTTGGGGGTATTCCATGTGGATTTGTTGCCTGATCCACCGTTCTGCCTGCAATCTGCTGCAAATATGGGCTAATGGTTGGCCCTCCAACCACCATTCTGGAGCAGACTCAACATGAGCCATGGGGGGGGCACAGACCACTTCTCACTCCCAGCAGGCCACCAAAAAAGAATGGACCGCTACACGGGTATGACCCCAAGGTGAAGCCCCTGCCTCCAGGGCCATGCTGTGGCAATGCCACTGCCAAAGTGCCCCCACCATCTCCCAACTACAAAATGGACTAGGCCCCAGGCCCACCCCAATGCCACAGACCACAAAACAGGCCCCATACAGATGCTGCTCCAGACTACAACTCCCAACTCCACATGGGGTTCAATCCTACCGGCCACACTCCCTGTCACCTCCCACTCCAAATCCTGAGTGGACTATCATGCCGCAGACACCTAGGCCAAACTCTCTGGCGGGATAAACCCCAGCCCAACTAGTGAAAGTCTCCTGCTGGCCTCCAGGATCTTTCCAGAACCACACCCTTTATACCCTACAGACAGGTCAAAACTCTGCCTAGGGGCAGACACCGCTACCACCTAGGCCATAAAGGGCAACAGGAAGAAGGTTAGTTACCATAGTAAGCCCTCCTAAAAGGGGCTTACATAAGCAATGGTTTCAAACAAAACATTGCATTGTTTTTGTTTTTATTGGGCTCACCACAACCCAAAACCAATAGACCAACTTAAGGCAGCTGGTTCATTCCACTGGGGTACCATACAGACTAGGCACACTGATGAGTCCTGGTAGGACGAAACACGTGTCTGTGTCTTCTGTTGGCATCCTTTGCAGACTGTGTGAGAGGCCTTTTGGCACCATACATTCCTGCTTAAATTTGAACCAGTATAATAATTTGTGGTGATTTGCATGTGCAGCCCATGATGCTTTGCATTGTGGGGGCATGTGTGATTTTGTATTTCTTTGAAACTTGGCTTCCTGGCCAATACCCTTTGGGGTAACCCTTGCCTCAGTGTTTGCACACTATGTTTCTTTGTCTTATTGCATTTTTTAGGTATACACCCAATGGGGAAAAGGGGTACTGCAAAGTCAAGCTGGCATTATTTACATTATGGTAGGTCAACCATTTGCCGCTATGTAGAGGCCAGGTGAACAATCACAGCTGCTCTTCAGTGGCCAGCCAGGGCACAGACAAATTAGACACCGTTCCAACTTGTCACTAAAAAGGCCCTGTTAGGCACAGCTCTGACACTCAACCTGCCCCCACACCAGTGTGCAGTACAGTAACTGATCTCACTGTCCTGTACTGGAAGCACTACCCTCTCCCTACTGGTACCAGTGCTTTTCTCTTTTTAAAAATATGAGGTGCTCCCAAACAAGTTATTGTATAAGTCATTGCTGAATTTGTGCAGACCTAACATAGAAACATAGAATTTGATGGCAGATAAGGACCGCTTGGCCTACCTAATCAGCCCATTTCCCTACCTATTGGATAAGCTGCAGATCCTAGTTAATCAACAACCTTCTTACTCCTACCCCCCACTAGAATTGCCTTATGTCTATCCCATGCATTCTTGAATTCCCCCACTATTTTTGACTCTACGACCTCCTCAGGAAGGCCGTTTCATGCATCTACAATCCTCTCTGTGAAGAAATACTTCCTCACATTACCTCTGAGCCTTCCTCCCTTCTACCTTCAAATTGTGTCCCCTTGTTCTTGCACATCTCTTTTCTGGAAGATGCTACCCTCTTGGACTTTGTTGATTCCTTTGAGGTATTTGAAAGTTTCTATCATGTCCCCGTCTCCCTCCTTTCCTGAAGGCTACACATCTTAAGCTCCTTTAGTCTTTCTTCATATGTTTTCTGGTGCAGACCCTGCACCATTTTAGTGCCCTTCTCTGAACAGCCTCCACCCTGTCTATGTCTTTGCGGAGATGGGGTCTCCAGAACTGTACACAGTACTCCAGATGTGGTCTTACTAACTGTCTGTACAGAGGGCCAACAACTTCCTGTTTTCTACTGGTGATGCCTCTCCCTATGCATCCCAGTATCCCCCAGCCCTCCTTACTGCCTTCTCACATTGCTGGCCACCTTTAGGTCATCAGATATGACTACCCCCAGGTCCCTTTCCATTTTTGTTGTTGTCAGTATCTCACTCCCCACTGGGTACTCTTCCCCTGGGTTTTTATTTCCCAGGTGCATTACTTTGCAGTTCTTTGCATTGAATCTAAGCTGCCATATATTTGACCATTCCTCCAACCTTGCCAAGTCCCTTTTCATCCTTTTCACCCCACCTTGCGTCTCAATCCTGTTGCAGATCTTTGTGTCATCTGCAAAGAGACATACTTTCTCTTTCAGTCCCTCTGCAATGTCACTTATAAAGACATTAAAAACGACCAGCCCCAGTACTGAACCCGCGGTACCCCACTAGTAACCACCCTTTCTTCACTGTTGGCCTGTTGGTGTTTAAGCTGGTTTGCTGATGATGGTATACTTTAAATTAAATAAAAATAAATAAAATTAAATTAAACAGTCACAATTGTTCAGTGAAACCCCAAACCCAAAGGCCATGGAATTGCAAAATTGATTAACCTCAGCTCAGAGCTGTTTGTAAATCTCTCTTTGGATGGCGAAATGCAGTTAATGGATTCCTAACTATTTTACAATGAGTCTTGGTTGCAGGGTCAAGCCCTGACCCTTACTCATAGTTCTCATGAACCTGGGATGATCCTTCACTATGCAGGCTTTCAATTGCAGCTCTTGGTGATCTCACTGAGGCCTTCCAATGAGAACTCCATTCTTCTGCTTCACTCTCTTCCGGCACCTTCACTGGTGATGCAGGCAGAGGTTCAGCTATCTTGCAGTCAGCCAGACAACTCCATGTCCTCACTGCCTCACATCTTGGCCTCCAAATCCTTAGGGCAGTAACAGCCTGCCACTGGGCTATAGCACCGATGATTGAACATGGCTGCAGTCTTGAGTGACAGATCACTTCTTGCTCTCTCACTACCCTCTTTTCAACAGTGGTGTTGATCTGCTTCAAAAATGTGCTAGCTAGCACAGCCACTGTTTCCCTTGGCAGTGAATACTGCTACTCATATGCAGTTCATCAAATAGCAGGCACACAGTCTCTCACACCACAGACCAATCTCTCCCAGAAAGCAGTACTGCCTCCGCAAGATCTCTCCCAGATCTGCCTAAAGTCAGTTCAGTCCCTTCTCTTCATGGGGGCAATGATTATTCTCATTGGTCCATTAGGGTTGTCAGGACTGGGTTGTCTTGGAGGACTGCTACTCTACAGGCAATTGGTTGTGGTAAAGGCACATGAATTAATTGGGTGCACCTGTAGTCCATGAGCCCCTGTCTGTGTCTCCCTTTCCAGGCTCTGAAACCTGGTTGGTCGTTGGTTCAACACCTGACCTCTATTGTTGCCATGGTGCAAAAGTATTATGGTATCCTATAGAGGTTGGTGACACTGTCCCCAATTATCTAATTGTAAAATAGCTCCTGCCTTTTAACATAGAAACAGATTTTATTGGCAGAGAAGGACGTATAAGCCCATCCAGTCTGCCCCTTGTCCCTGCCTGTTCCATCATGACTGACCATAACTGGTCATAGGTGTCACTCCCTCATCTGTTCTTCTACCTAATGTGCCCCTGTGTCTATCCCACACATGCTTGAAGCTCCCCACAGTCTTTGCCCCCACTACCTCCTCTGGCAGGCTGTTCCAGGCATCCACCACCCTTTCTGTGAAGAAGTATTTCTGCATATCTCTCTTAAACTTCCCCCCTTAGCTTAATTGCATGCCTCCTTGTTCTAGTACCTTCCTTTCTCTGAAACAGACCCTCCACTTGCACCTTGTTCACTCCTGTAAGTTCTTGTACTGTAGATTTCAATCATGTCCCTGGTCACTCTCCTCTCTTACAGGGAGTACATGCTGTGGTCCTGCAGCCTTTCCTTGTATGGCTTCTCATGCAACCCACACACCAATTTGGTTGCCCTCTTCTGTATTGGTCCCACTCTTTCACTGTCCTTGCAAAGGTGTGGCCTCCAGAACTGGACACAGTACTCCAGGTAGGGCCTCACCAGTGACTGATACAATGGTAGCACCACCTCCCTCCTCCTGCTAAAAATCTCTCTCCCAGGGCACCCCAGCATCCTAGTAGCTTTTTCTACTGCTTTGTCATGCTGCCCAGCTACCCAAAGGTCATCAGATATGATGACCTCTGGGTTTCTTTCTTTCTTGCTTGGTGACTGTAAGCTCTGATTCCCCGGTCTTATACACAGCCCCTGGGTTCTGTTGCCTTAAGTGAATAATTTTGTACATTTTGGCGTTGAAACCCAGCAGCCAATCCCTAGACCTTTCCATTGGTTTCCTCAGATCCCTTTGCATTCTCTCCACCTCTTTCTGAGTCTCAACCCTGTTGCAGATTTTTGTATCGTCTGCAAAGAGACATACCTTACCCTCAGGCTCCTCCACAATATTGCTTATGAAAACATTGAAAAGGACCGGTCCAAGCACCAAACCCTATGGCATCCCACTAGTCACTCTCCTATCTCCTGAGTGGCTACCATTTACTACCACCATTTGCCTCCTATCCCTTAATCAGTCTGATACCCAGCTTGTCACTTTGTCCCCAGTACCAATGCTCATTAATTTCTTAACTAGCTTCCTGTGTGGCACAGTGTCAAAAACCTTACTGAAGTCCAGATAGGCCACATCCGCTACTCTTCCTCGATCCACCTCCCTGTAACCCAGTAAGAGAAATCTATGAAATTAGTTTGACATAACTTCTCTCCTGTGAAACAAGCAGCTAGTGGTCTTGTAACCCTTTTGCCTCCAGGTGCCTCACAAGCCTCTCCTTCACTAGTGCCTCCATGGTTCCATGTCATAATGCGATCACAAAATAGAGATCGCTATTATAGCAAGTGTATATCACAGAAAGAAAACTGGCAATATACACTTTGAGGTGACCCAACATCTAGAAAAGAAAAAGTTTTTGCTTTGTCCTGAACATAGAATCTCAGCTCAAGGGTGATGCATTTCAGGGAGGGGCAAATCTATATCGCAAAAAATTAAGTGCCGCAGCCGCAAGCAGAGGCAAAATTTTATGCACCCCTGCCCTGAACCCTGTACCTGCTGCACTGAGCTAGCCACCCACACCACCACACCACCCTACTAGCTTAAGGTCAGCAGGCACACCAGTCCTTCAGAAATCCTTCCCTGTCCCTCCCCTCACTATCCCCCTTCCCATCGCGCTCACTACCCTCACATTCACAGCGAGGGTCGCTACTCCTGTAGGGTAGCCCAAAGTATAGCTCCCAATATGAGTTGCTGTTTTGACACGGTGCCCATATTTGGTTGCTATACTCATGGTATACCATCTCCATTAACTTTCTACCACTAATGTGAGACTTACTGGCCTGTAGTTGATAGCATCCTCCCTACTGCCACTTTTGTACAGAGGGATTACATCAGCCCTCTTCCATTCCTCTGAAACTTTCGCCATCTCCAGTGAGGTGCTAAAAAGTACTGCCAGAGGGGTGGCCAGCATAGTGCTTAGTTCCTTTAGGACCCATAGATGGATCCTATCCAGCCCCATTCTCTTATTCTCTTTTAAGGCTTCCAGACCCTTCAAACCCTTTTCACTGAGAATGGACTTGTGTTCACCCTCCTCCCTCCCTCTATTGCTTACTGCAGCATGCTGGTCCTTCCCCGACCCTCTACCATGAAGACAGAGCAGACGTAATTAATCAATATTTCTGCTTTCCCTTGGTCTTTCTCTGCACAGTCCCTCCTGCCCTCCTGAACCTCACTATCCTTCTGCTTGACTTCCTCTTTCCACCACATACTGTACCAGAAGAAGGTCTTGTCCCCTTTTTACGTTCGCTTGCGCGCATGCGCAAGGAACATTTTGGGAGAGTAGCATACTTTGGAGGTGTGCCTCTCCCTTGCAATCCACTGCTCAGTTGAGCAGGCATGGCGGACCTGCACCAATGGGTGCGGGAGCTGTGTATGACAGCGGTGGTCTTCGCTTCAAAGAAAACCACTGCTGTCATACAGAGCACCGCGTCATGCCACCCCCTCCGCATCACGCCACCACCCCCGCATCACGCCGCCCCAAAGCTTTGGTGCCATGCTGGGAGCCCACCCCAGCGTGGCAAATGTCCCGGTTGTCAGCCGACGGGGTGCCCAATCCCGTCGGATCCACGCCCCCAGCCATCTTCTCCATGCTGGAGCTCACCCCAGCGTGGCAAACGTCCCGCCGCCAATTGTAAAAAACAAAACTGTAAATTAAAACCATCCCACGCAGTCTCACCGCCCCTCCCACAACCCGCACCCACCCTCGCACCCTGCCTCCCACACCCCCTCACCCCGCCACCTCAGGGCTCGGGCGCAATGATCTTGATGGACCGGGAATACGTCTGCACTCTTCAAAGCCGACCGAGAACTGAGGAAATGCCGGTAAGCTGTATAATGGGCTAGATAGGGGGGTTTCAACTTTATTGCATATCTCAGGCATTTTTTGGAATTTTTGTACCAAATTTTCAACATGGGGTTTTTGGGACCCCTTCTCATGAATGATGTCACTGTCATGGCGTTATTCTGTCCCGAAGGGTGATTTCGCAGTCAGTGTGCAGTCGCTGTGTGAAATCACCCTTTGAGCCTGAATAACACCATGACAGTGACATCATTCATGAGAAGGGGTCCCAAAAACCCCATGTTGAAAATTTGGTGCAAAAATTCCAAAAAATGACTGTTTTACGAGCATGCGTTGCGCAGTTCCTACGCAGGCTCATAAGTTCGCGAATTTTCAATATTTTCACACCAGATTTTCAACATTGCCATTTTACCACACCTCCTTATGAGCAGTATAGCTGTCATTTTTCACATCCTGCCCAAAATGTGTTTCCGCCCATGTAGCTACAAATGGCGCAGTCGGTGTGCGAAATCAATGTATGGGATGCATTAAGAAAATCATGGTGACACTGTTCATTAGCAGAGGTCTTAAAATGGCTATGTTGAAAATTTGGTGAAAAAATTCCTAAAAATGACTGTTTTACGAGAGTGCGTTGCAGTTCCTACGCACGCTCGTAGGTTTGCGAATTTTCAATATTTCCACTCCAGATTTTCAACATTGCCATTTTACCACACCTTCTTATGAGTAGTACAGCTGTCATTTTTCACATCTCACCCAAAATGTGTTTCCGCCCATGTAGCGCACAATGGCGCAGTCGGTGTGCGATCTCAATGTATGGGACACATTAAGAAAATCAACGTGACACTGTTCATGAGCAGAGGTCTTAAAATGGCTATGCTGAAAATTTGGTGAAAAAATTCCTAAAAATGACTGTTTTACGAGCGTGCATTGCGCAGTTCTTACGCACGCTCGTACGTTTGCGAATTTTCAATATTTGAGGTCCAGATTTTCAACATTGCCATTTTAACACACCTCCTCATGAGCAGTACAGCTGTAATTTTTCACATCCTGCCCAAAACGTGTTTCCGCCCATGTAGCGCACAATGGCACAGTCGGTGTGCGATCTCAATGTATGGGACACATTAAGAAAATCACAGTGACACTGATCATGAGCAGAGGTCTTAAAATTGCTGTGTTGAAAATTTGGTGAAAAAATTCCAAAAAATGACTGTTTTACGAGTCTGCGTTGCGCAGCTCCTTCGCACGCTCGTAAGTTTGCGAATTTTCAATATTTTCACTCCAGATTTTCAACATTGCCATTTTACCACACCTCCTCATGAGTAGTACAGCTGTCATTTTTCACATCCTGCCCAAAACATGTTTCCGCCCATGTAGCGCACAATGGCGCAGTCGGTGCGAACTCAATGTAATGGGACACATTAAGAAAATCACAGTGACACTGTTCATGAGCAGAGGTCTTAAAATGGCTGTGTTGACAATTTGGCGAAAATATTCTAAAAATGACTGTTTCAGTGTTCATTCGCAGCTCCTATGCACGCTCGTAAGTTTGTAATTTTCAATATTTTCACTCCAGATTTTCAACATTGCCATTTTACCACACTTCCTTATGAGCAGTACAGCTGTCATTTTTCACATCCTGCCCAAAACATGTTTCCGCCTATGTAGCGCACAATGGGGGTAACAGAAAGGTCATGCTGAAAATTTATTGTGCAAATACCAGAATCACACAGGGCATTAGGGTAAAGCACCATACATGCCAAACACCACTGCAAGTACCTGCAAGCGAGCGTTCGGCATTGACAAATGCTTGTTTGACCTCCTTTGCTATTCTCTCCTGTGTTAGTGCTTTAGCTGTCTTCACCCTCTTTTCTACCTCCCTTTGCTTTGCCAGATATAACCCTGTCTTCATCCTTCGGGTCTCATTGTACTTTCTTAATGCTGTTTTCTTCCTCCTTCATTGTCTTTGCCACCTCCTTAGAGAACCATAGTGGCCTCTTCGTCCTTTTTCCCTTGTTCACTTATTTTAAACAGCAAGCCATTGCCTGGACTACACTGTACCCTCCATACTTTTTCTTCCTTGAACCTCCACTCCCCCGCTGCCTTCTCCCCTTTTGAGGCATACTATGAGGCAGTTTCCCATTTCTTTAAAATCTATCCTACTAATGTCCAGGACCCTTGTCTCGGTGTTTTGTTTTCCTGCCATATCCATATGCCAAACCACAGTGTACGGTGATCATGTGCACCTGGGGGACTACCCACTGTGACATCAGCAAAGCTGTCTCTGTTTCTAAGTACCAGATCAGCACTGCCCCATCCCTAGTGGGTTCTAAAGCCAGCTGCCTGAGAAATGCCCCTTGTATGGAGTCGAGGATGGCCCTGCCTCTTGATGTAGCTGCGGTGAGAATGCCCCAATCTACATCCAACAGATTAAAGTCCCCTATTATCAAAACTTCCTTTTATTAGCCATTTTCCTAATGACTTTCCCAGGGCTCTGTCTAAATCCTCCCCGTGTCAGAGGCCTGTACACCACTCCTGTATGGATAACAGCCCTGAGCCTGTCTCTAGGCTGACCCATAGTACCTCCAGCCCTTCTTTACCCCAATGTTCACATATAAAACAACCACTCTGCCTTTCCTCCCTGACCTTTCCTTCCAGAACATGCTGGGATGGCCACTTCTCAGCTGTGGTTGACTGTGTACCATGATTCTGTAATGACCACCAGATCTAGGTCTACCTCTACAATGATTGCCTCACAGTCAGGAATTTTGTTTCCCAGACTTCTTGCATTGGCACACATGGCTCTCCATTCTTTTTGTCCCTCTTTTCCTCTAACCTGCCTCCCCATTGCCCTCTCTGTTACCCCAGTCCCACCCTTCCCTGTTACATTGTCTTCATGCTTTGCCTCCTTCCCCCCTCTTCCAATTGAATTTTCTCCTCCAGCTTGCCTGTCCTGCCATTCTCTTTGCTTCATTCAATCTCCAGGGAATTTCTTTTCCATGGATTAACTTTCCCTGTTGAACTAGTCTCAGGGGTAAGGGGCAATCTCTGCCTCCCATAGTCTTTCTGCCTCCCCCTTCGGCAAGTTTAAATGCTCATCAAAGTAGCATTTAAGCCTTCCACCCAGGACTGCTGCTTTCCTCCTGGATGGATGGAGGCCATCTCCCTCGTACAAGCCTCCATCCCCCTAGGTGTGATCCCAGTCCCAAAGTAGCCAAATCCCTCCTTCCTGCACCATGCCTTCAACCACTCACTGAAGGACCTGGTGCAGAGTTCCCTAACCTTCCCCCAACCATATGCAGGTAGGAACTCAGTGAAGGCCACTGTGTGAGCTACCTGCTTCAGGAACCTCCCAGCTCCCGAAACCTAGCCTTTCCTGCACTATGCCTACAGCTTCCCTTGCTAGATCATTTGTCCCCAGGTGGACAACAACATCCAGTTCCTTCCTACCCCCCTCTTCCCTGGGGATCTCCAAGATCTTCCCTCAGTTCTCCACACCAAAGTGCCTGGAATGTACTGTACTACTGTCTCTCCTTTCCCCTGCCCCAAAATCAGTCCCCTGAGTATGGAGTCTCCCACCATCAACTGCTTCCTCCTTGGCTGGGGACTCTCCTCCCTCCTTGTGGCCTGCTCCTTGAGGACCCCCCTTCTTTCTTACTCCTGCCTCGGTGCCTCATGTTGGTGTCCCTGTTCTGGCAGAATGGCAAGGAATAGTGCAGTGGTAAGGTCTGTGGGGTGCTCTTCCTCCCCCACCCTCCTGGAGCCCACCAAGGTCCAGCCACCCTGCCTCCTTGCTGGCATCCTTTGTGAGAGCAATGGCAAACTAGGTGGCCCCTGGGTGAGGCAGATGGTGCCCTGTATTCTTGCCAGTTTGGCCTGGAGTCCAACTACCTCAGCTCTCAACCAAGAGGGTGCCTGCATATGGGGCAACACCTTAGTCTCAGAACATGTCTCTGGAGATGGCAGCCCCACATCCATTACACTGAACTACTCCCAAGCATGATGATTTGTTTATACTCCTGACTTTTGCTTCCCTGCCTTTCCCTTGCCTGTAGTCTTCCTTATCACTAACCCTCTCTTGGTTTCCTTCACCATTCCTTCCAAGTTTATATTTGACCCCTTACCTAGATAGGGTTTATTTCAATTCCTCTTTTTGGTTCTTTGGAATTTAGGATGAGTGGGCTTCCTATTTTACTTTTGTCTCCTCCCTAGATAGGGTGTTGCCGCTATTCACACCCTACTGCGTGTTTCAGTTACCCTTTGCTTGACCTTCTTAGGTCTTGCCTCCTACCCTACACCATTATTTACCCCATTCCTCTGACAGTACACCCCTTTTAAACAGACAGCAACCAGTACACGATGGTTTACCTTACTTGACCAGCAAAGTTCTCTGCATTCTTGCTGTTGCCTGCTGATGCCAACTGATGCTTATTGGTGCCTACCAATGCCTACAATGTTAATCGCACTCCTGTGTCACTCCTTCGCTGTTCCACTCACCCGCTGGACTTGAACATGGTGGACATATTAGGAGGGAGTCCTTTTATAGTTCTCTTGTTAGAAGGCTAGAGAAGTCTTAAAAAATGCAATTAGTCCCTCAATGCCCCCATTCTGTGAGCACAGTCCATGCCTGCAGTCTGGTGCTAGTCAGAGTGTGGATCAGAGAATTTCTGGTCAAGTCAGGAGCATGACTGCTTGCTCCATCAGTGGCAGGTGGCCACGTTTGTTGTGTGGTGGGAGTCATCATCTACACCGGTACAGGAGATGTTGAAGCAAATCTCTCTTTCCATCCGGCAGATCTTCTCCAGTCCTCCAGGATAGAATTTAAGTACATGGGGCCAGATAGAGCAGAAAAAGAGAGCAGCAGACCTCATGGGACTCCATGAATCAGAAGGTAAGCCCCTACTTATGGGAGTATTGGATTTGTACCTGTTGCAGAACTTCTTAAGAACCCTAATTTGCCTTGCTTTCAGTTGTACACCTGCTCTGTTTTATGCAGTAGATTTTTACTTACTGTTTGCACTTAACTGTGCTATACTGTTTTATTGCACTGGTGTCTTACATTATTTCCTGTATCTGTTCTCCAAGACACCTCTGGAAATGAGCTTTCACAGTTCCATAGACCATTCCTGGTAAAATGTTTAAATACATAAAATAAAGTTTAGCCATTTTCCAGTCCATAATACTTTTTCTCCACAATCATGCTCACTAACTTGATATATCAACCGACACAGGGTACTTTGTCAAAAGCTCTATAAAAATCTACAGTAAATAAACTGAACCTGATGTATTCCCTGTCCATTCCTCAGTCTATATCTGGAGAAAAGTGTGGCTAGAATTTTTTGACAAAACCTCCCTCTACAAAGCCAAGTTGTCTATCACAGAGTATCTCTTTGCCAAATGCCAAAATATTTTTAGTTACAGCTTTCAGCATTTTAGATACTACTGATCTTAGTTCCTAACTGTCCAATAGTTCATGTAGTCATCTCTAGCTGAATATGGGGATCACAAGAGCTGTCCTCAATTCCTCTGGGACTTCACCTTTTCCTATACACAGTACCTATTAGATTTCTGCTATATGTAGTTCCAGTTCCTCCTAAGTTTCTGCAGTTGTGCATCATGCATATCTTCAGTGTTGTGCTGATATCTCCCTTACTGTGTACTTTGCTACCAGCTTTGTTATAATCTCTGCTTGCTTTCATTTCCTCTTCCACTGTAGAACCGACCCCGGCTACAGTTAGTCTCCCAGGCTCCTCAAAGAAGGTTTCTTTAGTCCAATTAACAATATTCCTCCCAATGGATACTAAAAGCACTTCTCTTTGTCTGGCAGCCTTCTTACATCCAACATAACTACAACTCTTCTTTACTATTTCTTCCTATACCACTGGCAATGCTGTTCTCATTTTCCCAATAAATCTTCCTAATAGCTGCTGTACTGTATTTTGCACTCCTCTGTAGTCCCTGTTGGAGACTTCTTTGTTGTTGCTTCACTATATAGTCTTTTGTGATATTGGCTTTTGGTGTTTATTTTTAGTTTGCACCACTATTCCAGGAAGGAAGGTTGAGGCTATAAATCTTGATGATTTCAATCAATCTTTGCAGTTGAAGGCTGTTCCTAAGTATGCATGCTGCTTCTTTTTCCCATTTGGAACAAGATTCATGAAGGAGATATATGCATACAAAAATGCTATTTCTGTTACTTGAAATGCAGCCACAGTGCAGAACGGCTATATTTATTTAGATACTTTATTTTCTCATTTAAAAGTTTCACTTGGAAGGCCTACTAAGCTGAGAAACATCACATTTCCATAGGGGTGTGTGTGTATGCGTTGGGGGGGGGGTTACAAATGGAAAGGTGGACACATTCCAAAGAAGACAAATGTGTCATGCAAACTAATATGCAGTACAGTATGCTAGCAAGGGAGGCACAGAACAAGCAAATCAAAACTAGGGCATTTTAAAGAGCTCCTGATGCCATTGGGGCAACTTTGAAAGCATGTAATATATAGATGCAATTCATATTGTATTCTGATCTTTATTTCTATTTTGCTCAGGACATTAACATGAAAACTGGATCTCTGCACTATCTCCTCCAGCTGCTTTTCAACACCTAATGTTGTAGTTCTATTTATGGCATACTGTAGCAATCTGTTGCTGAAGAGGAAATTATGCTCAATGTTTTAGTGAATAGAGTATGGGGATAGTAGTGCATCTGTAACTGTAGTTTACTTTTGGCTTTTCTCTGTTCCCACCCTTGGTAGGTAAGCTGGCTACCGAGTAGGGAATAGAAAGCCCTGCACCAAGGGTGAGTGGAGTGCCGGAGAAGGAGGAGGCAGGGGTGGATGCTGGGTGCTTTGCAACATGTTAAGCAGAGAATTGCCATGGGAGGCTGGCCTTTATTAAGGATGTGGGAGGAGTTATTCCCCCACATTGAACCTAGGGCTTTAGCCCTCCCATTCAATGTTTTGGTGAATAGAGTATGGCGTTAGTAGTGCTTGTGTAACTGTAGTCTACTTTTTGGCTTTTCTCTATTCCCACCCTTGGTAGGTAAGCTGGGTAGTGAGTAGGGAACAGAAAGCCCAAAAAGATTACCTCTTCCAACTCATGGAGAGTATGACCAGTAGCACCCAGGAGAGGAAAACCCCTCAGGTGGAGGAAACCTCTGGCTACTGACCCACCCATCCTCAGGGCAAACTAAGAGGAGATGATGCTAGGTTCTTACAACCATATTCAAATTTCTGAGTAAGGTGAACTGTTTGTAGAGATGACATTCCAGCTTCAGAATCAGTTGAAGGTGTGTTCTAGAAGTTCAGTTCTGAAGCTGAAGAGCAGGTCCATTCTAAAGGAGTGTCCAGATCCTGAATATGGATTAAGTCCAGCTGGGAAAGAGGTGAATATGGTACAAGATTCCAGTATAGTATTGGTTGTTATTCAATGGGGTTATAGAGTGAATGCGAGCATGATGAGCATGAGTTGATTGAGCAAACTGCCAGACTCTAAACTGTGGGAAGATTGATGGGTTATGAAATTCTTAAAGTTATCTATCAGACTTTGTAGAGGGTTTGACATCCAGATTAGGGTCTCAAGGCTTGGAGTTCAGCAATGCGCGATATGTCGCTATATAGTCATATATGGAGATGATGAAGAATTTGGACAGAAGCTTTAGATATCTGGTAGGAGGGTTTAATGTACTGTATAAGATTTTGACCAGTGAAGGAAGAGTGGTATATGCTACAGAGATGGTAACTGGATATTGATAGAAATAATTGGAAGTTTAGTACAATGAATTTGAGGGTTGAATAAAGTTATTGTTGCTATAATAAGATTTGCAGGGGCTCATACTCAGGAAGGACCGCTAGTGGGAAATGGTAGATGGCTATTGCTGTGGCTTAACTGCCTGTGGCAGGAGCTGAAGTGGCCATGGGGGCTTTGCAATGCTGGAGCATCCAATCTCTTAATGCTGATGGGGAGCCCAAGAACAGATCTTCAAATAAGTCTGTGGACTGATGTGGCAAAGGGAAGCTGAGAGCAGCATAGAATCAATGGGAGCCGACAGTAGCATGCTTAGTCAGATACAGCACTGTTGTGAGGCATGACAGATAGTGAGACAGCCAGGTCAGTTGCAGATGTGCAGATTGAGGAATCAATGGGAAACCTGCTCTCAGTGATGGTATTTACTAGAGGGAGTATGGGAGATAAATCCCAATGGATCAGTTAGAAGGATCACTGGATAGGAAGCTGGCATTATTTAGGGTAACATGATGAAGAGATGTTGATAACTTTATGAGTTATGGTGACTTCCAGGGGCCAGGGGAACATTGGCTCGGATAGAGTAACTTTTAGCAAGCCAGCTAGGCACTAGATATCCAATGATACATGTTCAGGGATACTTGCTGAAGAAGGTCTTAGGAACATCCAATGGCTATTAAGGGAGTACAATTTGAATAACATCATCGAACTGAGTCAGCGCTTTTAGGAGAAGTCTATGAGCAGAAGGTATAATGGATGTTGCCAGTAATGCTCTGAGGTAACCTGCAGTTCTCGTTACCCTTTACAGTGATGGTTATGGAGCTGGTACATCTCAGAGGGAATTAGGGTTATGGTTCCAGGTAAGAAGATGGGAGTCAAGGAGGGTCCATTAAATCTTAGATCTTATGAAGACATTGGAGGTAGGGATGCCCATACTGCTTGAAGTAATGGAAGATGTAAAGAAGCATCCTGCAGAGTTGGTTGAGAGATGAGATCTTCTATAGTCCAGCTGAATGGGATTCCAGAAATGGGTCCAGGGGAGGGTATTGGGAAGTACAGATGATTTTATGGTAATGTAGGAGTGTATAGGGCATGCTATTCAAGGGATGTTGCTGGAATAAGGTTTCCTCAGGTGAGAAGAACAGGTAATCCATAGAGCATTGGAAGGGAGCTGTTATGATGGCCGAAGTAGGAGGCCCGGGGTCATAATGTTGCAAGACATTATGCCAAAACAATATACTGTGCTGCCAAAGCAGTGTGATATATTGCCAGTGGTATATGTCTGTGTTTTGCGAGGGGCTGTGCCCCAGTACCTCCAGATATGGGAGGGCTGTGCCCCTGAAACACAAAAACTAAAATAATTAACTCAGGGTGGTGGACACTTAATTCACACAAAGTGCAAATAAAAGAAAAATTACGTGCATCTGGAACCAGGATTCCATATCTAGTCCACAGATGCACTGCCTCCATTGCTGCCCATGGCTCATCCCATCAGGCCACGGCAGCTGCTCAGTGGACTCTCCTCCAAGCAGAGGACTTATCTTCTGCAAGGGAAAAGATACAGGGTGCACAACTGCTCATAGATTCTTTAGCAGTTTTGCAACCTGTCACTATTCCTGCCCTTGCTGTCTCTGATGAGCAGTTTTAGCGTGCACCATTCTCTCTGTGGCGAACTGACCCGGTAGTGAAGTAGGAGTATGAGGCAGATAAAAGGGTAGGAGTCGGTCATCAGGAAGGGATGCTGGATGTAAGTCATTGTAAGACTGCCCAAACAGAGATATGGCAAATGTGTAGGAGCCTTGAGCCACCAAGGTGGTGAGGAGGAATGCAGCAGTCCAGGGATGGAAGGCAGAAGCCAAGCAGGAGCTCACCAAAGGAAGGATGGAGCCATATAAATAGACAGTGGAGGCCGATCAGCACAGACATTGGCTGGAGCAAGTGAGGTACAGGACTGGGGGCAAGCACCACAGCATACCTGAATAGAAAGCAGGAAGCTGCATCAGGCCTTAAGTGGTGGGGCCATGTATGACTGAGAAGTGAATCCAGGTACCAGGTGCTGCGAGTTGGGGCATGAGGTTCCTGCTGTGGAAGGAGATGACAAATGAAACATGCAGATAGCAAAAGGCATTGCAATGGTGGTGTATGAGGTCCCCATGTCTGAAGAAATTGTTGAATACAAATTAGTGATAGGAAAGTCACAGTGGTGATGGGAAATGGGTTCCCACCTCAGAGGAGATGGCAAACTCACATTGCTGACAGTGAAAGGGCAGCAGTGATGTGGAAAGGTTCCCACTTCAAAGGGGATGGCAAATAGGGAATGCTGAAAGATAATTGCTGATGGCAGACCTCTGGTTGGGATGAGGCAGCATAAGGGGAAAAAGGGAAAACTGTAGAAGGTCACAGGCACAGGCCTTGAAGGTAAGAAAATTGCATGTATCCAGCAGGAAGCCATGGGGGAATGCAAGAAGATGTGTCTGTAAGGAAGGCAATAGGGAAACACAATCATCCAGAGTAGCAATGAGGGGGTAAATGGCAGCTTGAATCTGAAGATCTGCAGATTGGAAGAGGTTGAGCCAGAAGGCAAGCCATGGTGATGATGCCCAGGAGCACGGGAGGAGGTGGAAGACAAGCAGCAGGGAAGTCCAGGAGTCTGATGGACTGAGTGGAGGCGGTGATTGAATAAGCTGGGGGTCCAAATCCAGAACATGAGGAGGCTAAGGCAGAGGAATACATTGAGTCCATGGAAGTGCTGGACATAGTCAGGTAAGGTAGGATATTGAAGGCAAAATAGAGTAAAGTGATTCCATTCCTGAAGGGAATGTGGCAACCGGGTATCAGGTATGGAATGCAGGTGGTTGGAACAGTAGATTGGAGGCAAATGGAGTATAGTGGTCCCGTTCCCAAAGGGAATACTGCAACTGGGCATCAGATGTAGAATGCAGTTGGTTGAAATAGTAGATTGAAGACACAGACTCCCATCTCCGGTAGTCGGGGCAAGCTAACCTTCACTCGATGCCATGTCAGGCAGAGTTTAGAGACGGAGACTGTGGAAAGTCAACTGAGAGTATAACTGGTTGAAACTGGAGGTAGAGGAAATAGGCCACCCTCCCCAGTGGACAGGGCATGCCTAACTGCACTGCTATGCCTCAGTAGGCAGAGTTAGGGAACAGGCTGTCATACTGCTGATATGGGCTGAGCAAGGAAAGGGCAGCTGTCAGCTGTATAGTGAGGGGTAGGGAATCAAAACAGGCAGGATGAAGGGAAAGCAGTAAGTCAGAACTTAGAAAGAGGAGGAGGAAGTTACCCTAAATGCCATGAAGGTGGAGATAGGATAATCCAGGAGGAGCATGTGGTCCAGCAATGGAATGTAATGAATAACCAAAGGCTGAATAGGCTGCAAGGGTAATGATTTATGCAAAAGTAATCTCCTCTAGAGGGCTTACCTGAATTGTGCCACGTGTCCCCATTTCTCCCATTTTCCTCTGTTGTTCCCTTTGTTTGCCCTTCCAAATGTCCTGTGCTCCTGAGTCTTTTGCTACTCCCCAGGTACCCTTTTTTGCAGCCCCCATAGTTGTTTAGCACTGTTTCGGCTCACCGAGTACACTCGCAAGTCGCTGGCATTCTCCTGACCCACCAGCAACCACTCGAGGGTGTTGGCGAGAAGCCACAGTAAAGTTTAATTAAATGGTTTATCCTGGGTCACTAGTGAGGGCTGTCATTGAGGCACAGGTCAGAAAGCATAGGAAAAACAGGAGCAGTTATAAAATTCACAAGTGTTTTATTATTAATAACAGTAAAATAAAAAATAAAAATTGTTCAGAATAACTATTTATAATGGCAATATAAACAGAAAAAGTCCATCTGAGTTTCTTCTCAATTTCCAGTCTCAGTCTCTGTGTTTCTCTCTTGCAAGAAATTGTAGCTCTGTTTTTATAAGTCTTTGCAACCCCCCCGCTTGCTAAGAAAACAGCAGGCTTCTCACATAGTGTTCTTGTAAGTTTCAACAAGTGCAGCAAAAAGAACATTGTGACCCAGAACTGACCTCTTGCTTACAACTTCTTAGAGAGTTTGCAGACAGGTTAACCCCTTGAGTTCCAAACAGTTTTTTACAATCATTTCAACAGTATAACTTACATGTCTAAACAAAGGGATCCCAGTATCAGTTACATTTCCACATAATGATTCACATACATTTTTATACCAGCTGATATGCTATGGGGAAGAAAGGACAGAGCAGCAAGAGAAGGTAGATAGATAGCGACAGGAAGAAAACTGCAAGACCATCGAGGTGATCAAGTCCTAGGTCTCACCAGAACATTTGGTTGTGAAATCAGACAGATAAGAGACAGAAAAGGAGAGAATAAAACAGATTCTTCCATTTAAACTCCTTCTCCATAACAACTGGGACAGGGCCATTTCAACTCTGTCTCAAGGGCTCATGAATACCTCATGAACCCTCATGCATATTAATAAGTTGCTGCCTGCACATGGGGCACAGGATTTCAGCAGCAGAGACAACAGAGGTGCTGCATGCAGTTAATTAAGAGTGAGCTTGCTTTACACAGGATAGTTGGGGCTATAATACAGTGGGACTATTATAAGATTAAGGTATTTGCCTTGGCTGCACCAGATATTGGAAATGTGGAACTGGTAGGTACATTAGGGAGCATCAAAAGACCAAGGGAGGGATAGTGAGGCTTAATAAAGGGAGGGAGGTGGGCAGAGGGTGACAGTGAAAAGGCAGAGATCTTGAATAAGGTCATTTGCTCAGTATTCATAAAAGAAGAGGAGGGGGAGGTACCTAATCCAAACATTAGAAGCACTCTGGATTGGGGGTCTATACCAGTCCATTCACAGAAGAAAGGGTCCTGAAAGAATTCGTAAAACTCAAGGTAGACAAAGCAATGGGGCCTGACAGGATTGAACCCAGAATTCTAAAAGAACTAAGGGGAAAACTAGTAACACCACTGACTACCCTTTTTAACAAATTATGGGAGGATGGTGTGGTACCTAAGGACTGGATGAAGGCAGATGTTATTCCCCATCCACAAAAGTGGGAGCAACTCAGAGGCAGGAAACTAAAGACCTGTTAGTGTGACCTCAGTGGTAGGGAAAATTATGGAATTACTTTGGAATGAAAGAATTGTTGAGTACCTAGAGGTCAGCAGGGCACAGGACCCAAGGCAGCATGGATTCACAGTGGGAAGGTCATGTCAGATGACTCTAATAGATTTCTTTGACTGGGTGACCAAAGTAGTAGACCAGGGAGGGGCTGTGGATGTGGCCTACCTAGACTTTAGCAAGGCATTTGACACAGTTCCACACAAAAGATTAATAAACAAGTTAGCCAGCCTGGGAGTGGGTCCCAGGGTGGTACCCTGGGTTAAAACTTGGCTGGACAACAGGATGAAGAGGGTAATAGTAAACATAGTCCACTCCGAGGAAATGGGGGTTACTAGTGGGTACCTCAGGTTTCAGTACTTGGACCGGTCCTCTTTAATGTCTTTATAGGTGACATTGTGGAGGATCTGGAAGGAAATGTATGCCTCTTTGCAGATGATGGAAAGATCTGCAACAGGGTTGATACACAAGAGGGGTGCAAAGATGAGAAGGACTTGCAAGGCTGGAGGAACAGTCAAAGTATGGCATCTTAGATTCAATACAAAGAAGTGCAAAGTAATGCACCTTGGAAACAAAAACTAAGGGGAAAAGTACACAATAGTTGGGTAGGTACTAACAACAACAACAAGCATTTGTCAATGCCAAATGTTGCTTGCTTCTACGGGCTGTTTAGGTATTTGGAAGTCATTGGAGAGCAAATATTGAAAATTTGCGAACTTACGAGCGTGCGTAGGAACTGCGCAACGCACGCTCGTAAAACAGTCATTTTTAGGAATTTTTTCACCAAATTTTCAACATAGCCATTTTAAGACCTCTGCTCATGAACAGTGTCACTGTGATTTTGTTAATGTGTCCCATACATTGAGTTTGCACACCGACTGCGCCATTGTGCGCTACATGGGCAGAAACACGTTTTGGGCAGGATGTGAAAAATGACAGCTATACTACTCATAAGGAGGTGTGGTAAAATGGAATGTTGAAAATCTGGAGTGAAAATATTGAAATTTAGCAGAACTTACGAGCCTGCACGTAGAACTGCATAGCGCGAACGTAAAACAGTAATTTTTGGAATTTTTGACCAAATTTTCAACATAGGGTTTTGGGACCCTTCTCATGAATGATGTCACTGTCATGGCGGTATTCAGGGCCGAAGGTGATTTCAGTCATGCTGCACAGTCACTGTGCAGTCACTGCAGAAATCCTGCTTGGGCCTGAATAATGCCATGATAGTGACATCATTCATGAGAAGGGGTCCCAAAACCCTATGTTGAAAATTTGAGCAAAATCCCAAACATCCTGAGATATGCAACAAAGTTGAACCCCCTATCTAGGCCATTATACAGTTTACAGGCATTTCCTCAGTTCGCGGTCGGCTTTGAAGAGTGCAGACATGTTCCCGGTCCACCAAGATTGTCGCGCGGAGTCGGGTAAGTATGGGGTGAGGGGGCGTGGGAGGCTGGGTGCGCAGTGGGTGGAGTGCGGGTTGTGGGAGGGTGTCGAGGCGCTCCATGAGACGTTTTTGTTTTCAGGTAAAAATTAAAAAGACACGATGGGACCGTTTTCCATGCTGGGGTGGGCTCCCAGCATGGCACAGAGGATGTTGGGGGGCGTTCAGCCGGCGGGGATTGGGCACCCCGTTGGGCAAAGGACTGATTGCCACGCTGGGGTGGGCTCCCAGCGTGGCACCTACAACTGGGGGAGAGATGCAGCTCAGCCGATAGATTGGGCACCCGTCGGGCTCACAGTATGTCCGGGGTGCACCGCGCATGCGTGTGGGGGGGCATGCTCAGTGGGCTTCTATCTCGCTCACTGGAAGCTGCAGTTCTTTCGATCAGAGTGTTACTGCATTTTGAGCGTGTCATAGACAGCTCCAAAATGCATTGGCTTACAGGGCCGACCTGCCAGCTCACTGACTGAATGGAGGAGGAGGTGACACACCTCCGAAATCTCCGATGATGGCACTATGTTTCTTGCACATGCGTGCAAGCAACATAAAAATGGAACAGGATCTGGGGGTAGTCATATTAGTTGACCTAAAGGTAGGCAAACAATGAGAAAAGGCAGTAAGGAGGGCTGGGGGATAATGAGATGCATAGGGAGAGGCATCACCAGTAGAAAACAGGAAGTTGTTGTCCCTCTGTACAGACAGTTGGTAAGACCCCATCTGGAGTACTGTGTGCAGTTCTGGAGATCACATCTCTGAAGGACATAGACAGGATGGAAGCAGTCCAGAGGTGGGTAACTAAAATGGTGCAGGGTCTGTACCAGAAGCCATATGAAGAGAAACTAAAGGAGCTTAATATGTATACCATAGAGGAAAGAAGGGAGAGGGGGACATGATAAAAACATTTAAGTACCTCAAGAGACTCAACAAAGTCCAAGAGAGTAGCATCTTTCAGAAAAAGAGATGTGCAAGAAAAAGTGGGCACAATTTAAGGATGAGGTGGATGGCTCAGGGGCACTGTGAGGAAATATTTTTTTCACAGAGAGGGTGGTGGATGCATGGAACAGCCTTCCAGAGGAGGTAGTGAGGTCAAAAACAGTGGGGGAATTCAAGAATGCATGGGATAGACATAAAGCAATTCTAGTGGGGGGTAGGAGGAAGTAGGCTGTTGGTTAACTAGAATCTGCAGCTTATCCAAAAGGTAGGGAAGTGGGCAGACTGGGTGGGTCAAGTGATCCTTATCTGCCATCAAAGTCTATGTTTCTGTTTCTATGTGTTGGACTGCATAGATCTGAATGGGGGCTGACATATTGGTGATACTTCAACCCCATTCATCAGTCAATCCACTTTCTAGGTGCCCAAAACTGAGCCAAAGGACCTCTGGGAGAGGGAGTTTCCCAAATTCAGGTGCCTAAATTATGCCCCAATAAGCAAGCAGTAAATACTGATCTCTATGGATTCTCTAGAGACCACCCAAGGACTTTCTCGGTTTTAATCAGTCTGTTCCCCGGCTCTTCTCAAGCTAGTAGGATCCTGTGAGAGTGGAAGTGCTTTTTCAGAGGCCTTGCTCAGGTCTTGGTTGGACATTGCCACTATGGGAAAAGAGTTCCAGAGGAAAAGAGAGAGTGAGAAGCTGGACTGATATTGAACCTCCCCGGGTACTGTGAGATGTGTTGTTTTGAGGGGAAAAGTAGTTGCTACAGAAACCCTGCACTGGTGGATTGAACTGTGCTGTTTTTGTTTGGAAGTTGAACCCTTGCTGCAGAGTACTTGTTTTACAGTTTGTGACCCTGCTTAAAATTCCAAAGGAAAAGCATCTCTGGTGCAGGGTGCTAGCCCAGTTCTGTGACTTTGCTGAGTGGCTGAGAGCTGTGTCTCAGTAGAAGTTGAAAGGAATAGTTTATGAACAGTTAGAGTTGAAAGCACTGAAGTGAACAGGGGTTTTTCTAGTTCTGGATCTCCACTATGGATTGCTATAGTCTGAATGCAAATCAGAGGGCTAGTACCAATGGGCACCCTGGTACTGCTGTTTAGTTGGAAGCACTGCCTAGTTACAAGTGACTTGTAAATTAAGTGCAGGGACTGTGGAGGGCTCCTACTTCTTGGGAGTCCTCAGCCAGAGCCAGAGAGGGAACTAGTTAACCCCTTCCAAGTGGGACCCACTGTCTCAGAAGGTCATTGGTACTTGCTGGTGTGCTAGGGCACCTATGACCTTTGTGGGGAGCAGGGCTCTGGAGCCACTCCCGGGTCTGGGCCTTCTCGGGATAGTGTGGACCCGTCATTGAGCTCTGAAACAGGCCAGAAGTGTATGAAGGTGACAACTGACCAGATCTTTAATCAAGGGGACAAGCTGCAAGACCTTCAAGCAAGATCCAACCTGCTAGGGGAACCGAGACCATCCTCCATCCTGCCCAATGCTGCATGAACTGAGGGGAACTCCACACTCCAGGACAGCTGGAAATTACTAAGCCAAACATGGTTGAGGTCTGCAGACCATGAGTACCCAGGACCTGGTTCCTGGATTCTGAAACAGGGGAGTGTGATTCTAAATTGAAACATTTTCCCAACCTTCCAGGGCCCTAACAGTCAGTCAACCCATGGCAACATTCAGGCCTGCACCAAGTGGGTACCCCAGGGACTTCTTAGGGTAACACTGGTACCAGTGGGGATGGGCAGCCAGGAGGTGAACTGGCCTACAGGCCCTCATGTTACAGTTTACCAATCCTGTCACTGACCTCTTTTCTTCCCACAGCTAGCCCTTTTCCAGGTATCCATTTCTTAGCCCTTCCCCTTAATAAAACAGTGAGTTAGTTGTTGGAATTGCCATGTCCACAGAGGTTCATTGCACTTGTTTTTGAAAGTTTTAAGATATCTGGTGGGAAAGGGTTGTTGGGGATCCAGGGTGCATAATGGTTGGTCAGGGAGGTGGGCAGGTGCAGCATCCCAGGTGGCTGTACCAACCAATCACCTGACCCACTTATGATTTACTCTGGGTAGAGGCACCATGCTATTATACATAACTTTGTGAAACAGGCCCCAGTTGCTACCATAGCAGGACCCAGGCCCTTTAACCTGGACTAGGGACAACAGGCAGGGGTAGCGGCCCACTGGCACACAGTGCCTGGGCTACACAAGGGTAGCAGAAAAGCTGTGTAGGCAAGAAGGCAGGGCAAATCATATAGCTTATATAAAGCATGCTCCTGCTAATTAAAGCCACGATGCCCAACCATGACATCCCAGTCTCCTACCACGGGACTAACAAGGGGGCTGCAGCTGAGCATCCTGAGACCAAACAGCAACTGGAAGGGTGGGAACCTGAAAGAGGCACCAGGATTGGCAGTCAAGTACCTTCTGGTTTCAAACGCTATTTCAGAGCCACGTTAATGAGCAGGCCATAGACGGATAGATACAATAATCAGTCAGATAGCGAGTCTTTGGTAAGAGGCAGCAAAATTGATGAAACATTACTGAATATTTGAGGAACAACTGTTATTTTATTGTGTGAAGGGACAGGGGTGTATCAGGTACTAGCCCAAAACCAGAAGTAGGAAGTCAAGTACCTTCCGGTTTCAGACGCTATTTCAGAGCTCCACTAGCGAGCGGGGTGATTGTGTGTGGGGCTGCACTCACAGATGTGCATCTCAGGGTGTGTTTGCGGTGTCCACGGGGGAAGCAGGGGAATAGGGCCATGAACATTCAGCTAGTCATAAGAACAAACTCAAGTAAGTACAGTATAGTGCAGTGGGAGTAAGCTCTGGATTGTGAAACATCATAATAAGTATGGAGATCCCAAATAACTACTGTGACTCCTGTCAGATGTTTGCCTGGGGTGATCAAATTAATAACTTCATCTGTGATAGGTGTATGTTAATGCAGACCTTGCAAGATGAAATAACAAGGTTCTAGGTGTCTAGATCGGCTAATTCAGATATAGAAGCTCTAGAAAACTACATTGACTTCATGGCTGATACAATGGACACCCCCAGTTAGTTCTTGCAGCACAGAATTGACTAATACCAAAGGGAAAGAATTATCTCCAGCTAATATTCTAACACCTGTCATGAAGCTGCAGGCAGATAGTTGGGCCCTTGTCACAAAAAATAAAACAAAGTGAAGGGGAGGTCAGATTTTTAATACTGCCCCTGTATTGCCCCTACATAATAATTACAATGTATTAACTGTTGAAGATGACTATATCCCTCCCAAGATGAGCTTCTCAGTAAATTACTATGGACATTCCATATGGTAAAAATTAAGAAATCACAACCTAATATACCATTGTACACAGAATTAACTAACATAAAAACACCTATAACCCCCATTAAGGTGCCCCCAAGTAGCTATGTTCACTGAGATTAATAAACCCAAAACAGAACACACTAAGCAGATATTGGTATTAGAGGATTCCATTATTAAGCACATCAGTCGGACGGTTTGTAATCCTGATAAAGCCAACCATACTTATTCCAGTTTTAGGGGGGCTAGGGTAGCCAAAATAACATCAAATGCCAAAAATGTACTTAAAAGGGCAGGTGATAATCCACTGATTATCATTCATGCAGGTACTAATGACATCAATCAAACTAGCCTTGAGAAACTGAAACAAGACTTTGTGGCCCTAAATAATATGCTAGCTGATATAGATTGTACAGTCTGCTTTTCAGAAATGTTGCCAGTACCCAGAGCCACCTCTTTCATTTCCAACAAAATTAAGGCATTAAATGAATGGCTTAGGAAATGGTGTTACCAACAAGGAATTGTTTGCATTACACACTGGGAAGACTTCTATGATAGATCCCCTCTTCTGGGATCAGTTTCACATCAGCAAAGGGCAGTATTTTACTGGGTAGGAGTTTCTTATCAGCCATCGAAAACCATTTAAACTAGTACATCTGGGGAGAATGGAAACATTCCCAGGTCTCTGAATATAGAACAATATAGAACATTCAAAAAATGTGCAAGGTACTATCCCTGAATGCAAGGTCATTAAACTTGCCTAAGATAGCTGAATTAGAAGCCAAATGTAGAATGTCTAATTGTGGTTTAGTATCTATCACAGAAACATAGTGGGACCCCAATTCTGCGTGAATAAAGGAGATTCCAGGAGATAAACTCCATCATAAGGACCGACAAGGTCAAATTGGTGGGGGTGTCTGCCTCTATGTCAGAGATGACATCCTATATTTTCAAATTCCCTATGGCACCACAACTGAAAGTATATGGGTGAATATTAAATTCAAGGGGCAACCACAGATCTTAGTGGGTACCTGTTATAGGCCCCTTCAGCTAATCATGAATATACAGCAACACTGATGAATGACATTTCAACACTGGTTAACAAAGATAATGCCATAATTTAGGATTTTAATATGCCCACAATTAATTGGGATAACCTTATTGGTAATGCACTATATGAAAAGACTTTATATCCTTATTAGTTGAAACAGGCCTTGAACAAATTATAACTGAATCCACAAGACGAAACAACATTTTGGATCTATTGATAACCAACATAGCAGATAATATGTTCAATATCATTATACGTGATCCATTAGGGAGTAGTGACCATTATACTATTTCATTTTCCCTAATATATGAATGTTAGTCACCCACAAATCACTCTCTGTTCAAAAATTATGATCAGGCAAACTTTGACCTGATTAATGAGCACCTAAGTAAAATTCCTTGGGAAGAATTATTATTACCTCTTCTGCTTGAGGAAGCCTGGGCTATTTAAAATCTACTATTCTTAACTTGGAAAAAATTATGTTCCAATAAGAAAGAAATACAATAAAAAAGGCAAGATTCCTTTATGGTTAAATAAATCAATAAAAAAAAAAAAATTAAAGAGAAGGAAAAACCTTTTTCCCAATTAAAGAAATGTAGTGGAAATGACAAATAAATAATTACCCTTAAATATAAAAAAAACAGTTAAAAATTTGAAAAACTTAATATTACAATCTAAAAGAAATTTAGAATTTAGATTAACCCATTCTAAAGATAGCCATAAATCATTATTTTCTTACCTTAATAATAAAAGAGATATTAACAGACAAACTGGGCCGCTTATTGTAAACAATTCAGCATTAACCTTGGACAAAGAAATTGCAGACACATTCAATAATCATTTTTGTTCTGTGTTCTCAAATAAAGAAGCATCCAGTTCCATTACTGACTTTGCTTATATTCATAATGACTATGTAATTACAAAATCTGACACCTTATTGGTACTTCAATCTTTGAATAAAACTTTGAGTTCAGGTCCAGATAACATAAACCCCAGGTTCCTGCATGAGACATCTGAAGCCCTAGCACTCCCCTTATCTCTCATATTTAGTAAATCCCTTCAGGAAAGTTTAGTTCCTCAGGATTGGTCAAAAGCTACAGTAGTACCCATCTTCAAAAAAGGTAATCGTTCCAAACCATAACGTTATAGGCCCATTAGTTTAACTTCGTCCTCCTTTGTAAATTAATGGAAAAATAAATTAAAACATTTCTAGTAAGAGAAATTGATACAATGAATCTTTCTGATCAAACACAACATGGCTTTAGGCAGGGCTTCTCCTGTACTACTAATCTAATAGCTTTTTATGACTATATAAGTCAAGGTCTTGACTCTGAATGCCCAATGTATGTGATCTTGTTGGACTACAGTAGAGCTTTTTACAAGGTTCCACATGGCAAACTTATTACTAAACTTTTACAGTTGGTTTCTCTCCAATCCTAGTCAAGTAGATTAATAGCTGGTTATCCAACAGACTCCAGCAAGTTAGAATAAATGGGACTGTGTCAGGGAGGAGTTGGTGACCAGTGGGATTCCACAGGGCTCAGTTCTTGGGCCCATATTATTTAATATCTTTATTGGCGCCATGCAAATAAGCTCAGCTAATCTGTTGTCTAAGTTTGCTGATGACACCAAATTGGAAGGGAGGGTTGATTCACCCATAAACAGAATCACACTAATTAATGACCTGATGGCAATCTAAAATTGGGCCCTTTCAAATGGCATGACTCTTAATACAGACAAATCTACTGTTCTGCATTTTGGTAAACTTAACCCCCTATAGATGTATACCTTAAATAACATCCCTCCGAAAGAGTCCATTTGTGAAAGAGGCTTGGGTGTTTTGATCAATAATAAACTCTCTTCAGCTGATCAGTGACAAAAAGTGGCCAAGACATCCAATGTGCTTCTTAAGCATTAATCGCACCTTTATTTCAAAGACCAAGAAATGTATTATTCTGTTATTTAGAACATATGTCAGTCCCTATTCTGATTACGGGTCCCCCTTTTGGAGCCCATATCTAGCCAAGGACATACAAAGGATCAGGCAAATTCAGAGGAGGGCAACTAGGCTGGTGCCCCACTTATCAACCAGAAATTATCAGAAGAGACTTCAGGCCACAGGATTACATTCCCTGCAGACAAGAAGAATCGGGGAAGGGAGGATCTTCTTCTTCTATATAATGTCCTGCAGTCACCTGACATAATGCAGCGATTTGGACTTAGTTTTATGAATAGAATGATTGTCTCTAGATTGCATGATAAACAAAGCAATGTCAATAGAACGAGAACAAATAAGAGATTAAACTTTTATACAATTAGAGCCCCAAGATTATGGAACAAAATGCCAGAAGAACTTGTGGATTTAGTATCTTTTCTCACTTTCAAAAGGGGGCTGGATAAATGACTAGAGCCTAACCCAGTTTAGGTTAATGTACCACAGTTGGACTTCTTTTGTCCCATTGATACCAAGTAAACCAAGTAAATAGTATGGGGTGCAGGAAGTATGGAACTGTTTCAGGGAAGGCATTTTGGAGGAGGCTGTATAGTGGTTATTAGGAATGGCAAGAGTTGAAAGGCTATGAGGTACTCATTATGTTCAAATACAGGAACAACTAAACAAATAATACAAAACAAAAATACCACACAATAGTTACAACACAATATAGTTATTTTTTGTTAATAAAGGATCTTTCTTACAAACATATCCCAAAACACTTTATGCCGGGAAAATGTACAGTACAGTAGCAAGAGAAAGAAAACATACAATTATGAAATAAAAGACCAATTAATAAAAGGAAAACAGAGAGTGAAACCGGAGTAAGAAATACTATTTGTGCTACAGATTTTGATATAGATTAATTGTAGAGATGAATATTAAAAGTATGTGGCAGTGTTTTTGTCAGTAAACAAAAAACACTCTAAGGAAGCACTGAACAGAAAAATCAGAGGTAATGGATTGGAAGCTCATAGCTTTTGCCTGACAGGAACATGTAGCCACGGTGTTATTACATACAAAACGTCAATCCAAAGGGACACTGAACAGCTACTATAGATCGAAGGAGCACTTCCAACCAATCAGAGCTCTTCTTTCCACTGTGTGTGACCTTCTTATTTTGTGAATAATGTCTCATCTGCAGCTGCCCTGGAAAGAGGCATGTTCAGGTAAGGTACAAAATTAATATGTTACTGATTGAGCTCGAGCAATAATATATTAATAACACTGCCAAGATCACTCTTACAATTGTAAGAGTGGACTCAATTAAATTCTTATGGTGTCAGTACTGTTCACCTTCGGTTTCCAGTTCTCATACCCTAAGAATGCATGTGAGACCAATCTTACAACTGAAAGAGTGGTCTCAGTGGTGATGTTAATATTAATTCAGAGGAGGCAGAACGGCATTATCACAACAATTAAAACAATGAAAAGGTGGCTGTCAGAGACTTAATGTATCTACTGAGATTTTTATCAGATCATCAGATAAAGGTGGAAATTTTGTGGTGATGCCCAGGCAGATGTACTATGATAATGTCACATGACAATTGGGTGATGAAATAGCTATCTGAGTTAAGGAAGAACCCTACTGTGGGATTCAAAGAAGAGGTGAATAACTTTGTTACCAGAGCGTTGTGGCTGGGGAAATAACTTTTCAAGAAGCTAATTTCCTACATACCAGTCATTCTATTATTCCCACATTCTATGTCCTACCAAAGCCTTATAAATGTCTTAGTACCCCCACTCCAATAACCCCATTATCACAGGGCTAGGCTTGGTCAATGAAAAATTGTCACAATACATTGATAATCATGAAACTGATAAAGAAATTGAGCAGCCTAGGGGTGGGATCCAAAGTGGTAAATCTAATAAGAAACTGGTCAATGGATAGGCAACAAAGAGTAGGGGTTAATGGCACCCACTCTAATTAGTGGAGAATGTCCTGTGGGGTGTTGCAGTACTCTGTACTGGGACAGGTCCTCTTCAATGTCTTCATAAGTGACATTGCAGAAGAACTGGAAGGAAGGTATTGTTTTTGCACGTCACCAAAATCTTTAATAGGGTGGATACTCAAGATGCTTTAAGAGAATGTATAGGGCACTGGGACACCCAAGAGTGTTAAGGGCATGGCAGTTGTTGTTCAGTGCCAAAAAGTGCAAAATCATGCACCTAGGACATAGGAACCCAGGAGTTGAATATAGGACGGGGAAGTCCTGACCATTACTAATCAGGAAAGGGACCTTGGAGTCATCATACAGTATCTGATTATCTCAAAGTGGCAGAGCAGTGTGATAAAGCAGTGGGTAGGGCTGGTGGGATGCTGGGTTGCACATGGAAAGATATCACCAGCAGGAAGAGTGAGGTGGTGTTATTACTGTATCTACTGCTGGTAAGATCCCACCTGGAGTGCTGTGTCCAGTTCTGGAGGCCACATCTCAGGAAGGACATGGACAGGGTGGAGGCAGTCCAGAGGAGGGCAACTAAAATGGTAAAGGGGTTGCATCAAAAGCCCTATGAGAACAGACTGAGGGATCTCAACATGTACACCCTAGAAGAGAGTAGAGTGAAAGGTGACATGGTAGAGACCTACAAATACCCTCACAGGGGTGAACAGGGTACATGAGGGTAGTCTCTTTGAGAAAGAGCACCAGGACCTGAGGGCATGTGATGAAGCTGGATATCTTAGTGATACGGGGTGAAACAGAAGAGGGAGAAGAATGCATTCATTGAGTAGATGAACAATAATAGTTCTCTCCTTCACTCCCCATATGGATAGCAGGAAGATCACATTTTTGGTCATTGTCTTGAATGTCAGTGAGATTTTAAATTAGAAGCAGCTACCTTTACAAAACTGACATGAAGTAACTCTTGATTGAGGGTGGCTAGCATTCTTCCTGGAAACTTAATTAATTGGATTCTAATGGGCCAATTTCTAAGAATTTAATGAAATTGTTCAGACCAAAAAATGTTCCAGTCTCAGGCAAATAAACTGTAGTCCAGGTTTTATGACAGAGGCTAATCAGCCTCCATTGTACATAAGGCCTACAATAGAGTGAAATCCACCAAAAGAGAAACTTTATTAACGCCAAGATAGAAAAATAATAAAAAAGTAAGCAATCTGTCAGTTTGATAATAAAATAATTATCTGGCCACAGAGATTAAAAATCAAGTGATGAAGCACTGGGGGTTTCTAGCATCAGACCCACAAGTCTTACCAGTGGCATGGAAATCCCTCAGGGTAACTTTCTCCAGGTCTTTACTGAGGAGAAACCTGAGGGGAAGACCAGGTCAAAAGATTCTAGAAACCGATAAATTTTCTTAACGAGGCTAGATAGTTACTGCTTATAGCCAGGGATTTGATTACTTGACTGTGAAAGCCAGTTTCTGGTCTGCTGTGTATATTTTTACTATTAATTCATAAGTTTAACCAGGACAGGGAATTGTGTTGTTACTTTCTGGTTAAGGAGAACAGTATAAAGGTGCAACCACCAAAACAGGCAATGGGGTGTCTTTTTTTCCCTCAGAGAAGTCCCTCTTCTGTTAAATCTCATACTGGAACATGGAAGAGGGATTTGAAGGAAGAGGGCAGGGGCTGTGTTCTCTGCTTAAAGTAGAGCCAGTCTGCATGTCTCAGTCCATTTGGTGACAGGTATATTTGTGAACTGTACTACTCATCTAAGATATGTGGGAGCATGTAGGAGATGGATCTTCCAAAGCTTTTCAAGATAATACACTGAAGTACAATCACATTTCAAAAGGACACCTCAGAATACATTACATACCCCAAACAAAGTACATATCCATATTTTGACAAAAATAATTGCATTAGCTCTTAATTCTTTTAAAAGAGGAGGCTAGAGGATTACCACCAATATCAAAAAAGTAAAAGTATAGGAAATGCCAGAATCCCTTACTACCTTATTTCCTTTAAGTGGAACAATCAGTCCCTGTACCCTGTCTCAGCTGTGTTTGAACCCATTTATAGCCTTTTCCTCCAACACCTTGCCAGTAATCTGTTTTACAGCTCAAAAACCTTCTCAGTAAAGTACAACTTCTTCAGATCCCTCCTTACTTTTCCCCCACCAGCACCCATTCATGGCCACTCATTACTGCATTCCTATTCCTATTAAATAGGTCCTCGATATTCACTTTATTCCCCTAAGGAACTTGTACTGTATGTCGCCAGTATGTTGGCTTCTCCCTGCTTGCCTCTAGTGAGTACATGTTCAGAGCATAAAGTCATTCTTCATATGTTAGCCCTGAATGATCTTGGTGACCCTGTGCTACCAACTCCAGCATATTCCTGTACTTCCTCAGTAGTGGACTCCAAAACTAGGCATAGTACTCCAAGTGAGGCCCCACCAATGGCATGTAGAGAGTATTATCACTTCATTTCACCTACTGCTGAATCCTCTTCCAGTAGACGTCAACATCATTGCTGATTTGATATATACCTTATTGCACTGACTGGTTTGTTGAGGAGTCACTGATAATGACTCTCGGGTCTCTTTTCTTGATTATTAGTGGCCAGCCTAATCCCCCCATCCTGTCCTTAGTTTGTGGGTTCCTTTTTCTCATGTGTATCACCTTACAGTTCTTGCCAGTGTTGATTCACAATTTCCATATTATCGGCCACTTCTCCAGTTTTTCCAAATCTCTCTGAAACTCCCTTATGCCCTTTTTGTTATCCATCCTGTGTCACTGCTTTATGTCATCTGAAAAAAGACAAATTTTGGCCTGTATACGTTTCCCTGTCTCACTAACACATTAAATATGACTCATCTCAAGACTTCCCTTTACCGTGATTTTACCTCTTTACTGCTACTCTCTGCTGCCTCCCCCAGCCAGTCCCCCACTCACCTAACTTCTTCCCCACTCCCAAGTCCTTTAACTTCATCAGCAGCCTCCTGAACAGCACCAAATCAAAGGCTTTGCTGACATCAAAGTAGACTAAATCTACCATCTACCCTCTATCGACAGCCCTCGTGACCCAGTCAAGTAACACTATCAGGTTGGTCTGACATGACCTCCCTGACTAAAACTTGTGTTTCTTACTGTCCTGCAACCTGCTGTCTTCTTTTTTTTTCTTCCTTTTCCATTAGCACTTTAGCCGACAGAGCCCTGGCGGGCGGCTGACTCTCTTCGGTCCCGCTGCTTCTGTGCTAGGCGGTCCCCGGTAGTTCCCCCATGGATTGCCTCAATGGCGGGGCCAGGAGGAGGTTGCTGGCTTTTCCCCCTCCCAGAGACCCAATCCAGAATCTGGGGACTGCTCTCAGGAGCAGCGGATCATCATTGAGCCTGCCAGGTTTGTTTTTCTGTTTTCACCTGACTCCACCTCCTTTCTAATGTATGGACATTGGATCAAGCCTCCCGGCTCATACTACCTTGCAAACACTGCCAGAGGGCAGTCAGTGAGTGGGGATTGACCAGTCCTCTCCCCTGAGAGAGGAGAGCAGTCCTCTGGATGCTCAATCCTCTCCCCTGCCAACCCTGAGAGGCCTGGGCTCATTCCTGAACCAAGGTAGCTGGCATGAGTGCAGGTCTGGTGTCCAGCACTTCAACCCTCAGTGCCATTGAGGCTGGCCAACCTGCTCTCTTCTCAGTACATCACCAGGCTTTAACTGGCTGGATCTAAATCAGTTTACAAAGAAAGATGTGCTTACAGGCAATAATCATATATAATGTTCAAACAAAGCATACACATGGTGCATAGATAATGACAAAGGCAAGGAGAGGGAGTTGCTCTGGGGAAAAATAATGCCACAGTATATCAATATTCTTCAGATCATTAATTTATTTTAGTACAAGCATCCCAATGTTTAGCCATAGGACTTTTTCAGGGGACTCTACTGAACTCAAAAGAAATATACCTATGGGTGTATTTTTTTTCAATTAATTGTTCAGATAATGTCATTTGGATTACAATGCTGTTTCTCATATTTACTTTTTTCCCAATGGTGACCATTTCAAATGCATAAAAGTCTCACAGTATCATGCATTCAATATGTTTCAACTCTCTCATGTCAATAGTAACCTATGTTGACTATCACCTTGTGCTATGCGTGTTTACTAGTCTCAAACATTGCCAAGACTATTGGCTACACTTTACACGTAACCCACCTACTGTGAGCTGAGCACCTGTTTGCAGGGATCAGATTGGAATATTTGAATAATCAATAAATCCTATTACCAAAACATACACCTCTTGTTAAAGTATATACATTCACTTTTAGTGATATCCACTGTTTTATAATGAACGTAATTAGTGTATCAATTCTCAGTATTCATACCACTTTTGCACTTGATTTATTTACCTGCAAGTTGTAAAATAATAGTACGTCATGCCAGCCAAGTCAGCATTCATTTGTAATATTTCACATGCTCAACCTCATTATGTGTTTCCTAGTTTGGTTCCATGTATACTGTTCAGTGTAATGACTCACAGTAATTGCAGCCTCCTTGCTGTGGTCCCACGCCACATTTTATATATTATATTAAACATTCTTTATATGAAAATGCTTTTGTTTTATATAAAAATGAATTTTATTCATATCTTTCATAGTCCATGGTGAATTGTTTAATAGCTCTAGCCTGAGCTTTGTTTACATGGGGCCTGAGGCTAACTGGGCCATAATTACCTGCTTTGTTTTTTCAGATATGCTGTATTACTGATTTTCCCCTTAGACTTACATTGTCAGTTCTAAATAAGTTTATTATCCCTCACTTTGCTTTTCAGTCTTATAAACTGTGCAAGTCTGTGGACGACAGAGTTATCCCTCTTGTGTCCCACTGTGTCACCTCACTGCCAGCACAGAGCAAACAGTAGCACTTCCTCTTATACCCCAGTGGGAAGTGTGATTATGTGGTGACATCAGCTGGTGAGCTCCTGGGCTGTGTCTCTCTGTTGTCTGGCAACCACTCCTAGCAGAAAACCCACTATGGGTTTGCCATGGGTATATAACAAGCTGACAGAGGGGGTTGAAACAGGCAATGTTTAAGAGAGGGTGGTAATTGTGAAGTTATACAGTAACTTAGCGTTAATTCTAAGTAAAATACTCATCACAGAATAATTAATTCTTCCCATTCACAATTCTTAATCTTGTGTATATAATCATTGGCCCATATATAGGGCAAGGTAGTGGTCGAGGGGGGAACAAAAAAGTGACCCTAGCATTTTTTATTATTATTTTATTTTGGTTTCAATTAAGTGTTGTTCACTTTTGTCAATATATAACAAACCAGTCTGGAAAACCTGAAACAGGGGATGATGGAGGAGTACTTCAGATGGTAAATCCTTGGATCTTCTCCCATAAATAAATTTTGATAATAAACTGTAAATTATATCATATTAGAAAATGGGTTGAACATTTCCTGGTCTCTGATTGATTGAGACCCTTGCTAAAGGGGTACATTAATTACCAGCACGATTGGGAAATAACTAGTGCCAACCCAACCAATCTTATTACAAGGAGAATTATTGTGCCCCAAATACAACATAAAAAGTAAATGCCAGCAATTTTTGGATTGTTTGGTGAGTGAACAAGACACCCCACCCTCTAGAGCAACCTAAATCCACTCAGAAAATGACCAACCCTATCCAAAACTGTGCCCTTTATGGGCTTTAATGTATTAATTTGTAATTTTATTTATTTTAATAGCAAACAAGCTACTGACAACAGCTGGATGGGTTGTGTGCTTACCTGAGTACTGGATAAATGGTTGCGCTACATTTCAAGTCCACATTCCCTGATAGCAGTGCATCGTACCTCACATTTCCTTTCTTTCTTTTCTTTTTTTTAATAATGAACCACACTGCAGGAAAAACACCTGGACTGCAATCAAACTGTTTCCCGATCGCAGCCAGCACCAATTCATCAGCAAACCCAGCTGCCAAAAATCAGTTGGGACTGTGATCCTACTGTCACCTGATCATAGTCCTCCCCTGATACAGCACCTGCAAGGTAATGAGAGTGCTCAATAAAAATACAAAACAAAGTAATGAGAAGAGACTGTGTGGAGGTTGGGGTGGGAGTAGGTTTATAGAAGAAACTGTGTCTTGGTCACAGAGGGTGAGGCAACCAGATATGAAACAGCAGACAAACAGCAGCACTTTCTCTCTGCAAATGTACCAGTGGAGGGATTACTTTATCCACATTTTTTAAATAATTGTTTTTCATTTTAAAGGGATTTTTATTATTTTAATATTAAATTTAAATTTACACACATTAACATTTTCTGAGTGTAATAATACCTCCAGGGTGGGTGTTATAGGCTATACTGATCCTTTCAAGGGTTATAAAGCCCTTTGCCTGTGCTTTGGGCCTCATTACACCACTGGGTGGGCGGTATTGCCCAGTACCACACACCCTGTCAGGTATTATTCTTTGCTTAAATACCCAAAAGTCAAGATGGGAAAAGGGATAGGAAGCCAGGGGATTTGTAGAAGTACTATACATTCAGTCCACCATTCCTGTGGAGGAACAATTTACTTGCTTGAGGGTGGTGGTCTGGTATGCCTGGCACAGAAACCTGTTATGTAATAATATTAACTACTGCAGGGATGGGCACAAAAGAATAGTATAGTTGCCATATTGGTCCTAGTAAGAACAGATCCAGAAGCAAATGGTTTGATACCTTTTATGGGATGGACACAAGACATTACTGGCACACCAGCCAATTAGAGTACTCATTAAGGCCCCATGGTGTCTTGAGAGTCTTCAAATGGAATATCCACCACATCTATGCTCATGCTAACACTATATTGTAATTGTTTTCCCTCAAGGGAGGGTCAACCTTGTGCACATCCCAGAACCACACTCCCTGAAGTGTTCAACCAAGCTAGATGTTTCATCCTGATTCCTGATGGTGCTTTTATGTTTGCCTGTCCTGAACCTGAATGCCCTTATTGTTTTCCCAACACAAAGTCAGTCACAAGTACAGTTTAGGGCATAGGCAACCCCTACTGTCTGACAATCAACATATGAGTGTATTTCAGATTTCTTATTAGTATGAGAGTGCTCAAATGCAGTGTATTTTGAGGTGTGTCCATATACTGCCCAGTTAGCTAATGGGCCATCTCTGATCTGAGAAGCCGTAAGAGGGTTCCCCATCTGTGCTTTATGGAATTCACATTCTGTTTTCACCAATTTCCTCTTGATGGTTGGTGCTCATTTTGAGGTGACCAAGGCTTCTGTGATAAAAACATTGAAGTACTGGATGGTTTTGTAACATATCCTAGTGTCTGTTTTCTATTTTCCTATTTCTGGAATCTGAGAACAGTGGCTAGTGCTAAACATAACGCTATAGTTCTGTTAGGTCTTTGGTCTGACAACTAAGGCTTGCCCTATTTCAATATGGACTAGTCTCTGCCCAGCCTGACATAATTCTTTTTTATTATACCTCCTCTCTTTGAATCTGTTTAGCACCACCTGATTCTCATTTTGAAATGCCGATTCATTACTGCAGTTTCTAGTCACATGTGATAATTCTGGGAAAGGAGTGTTTTTAATAAGTTTACTAGACTGGAAACTCTTCACATCACTCCCAATGAAATTAAATTAAGTTGTATGGTCATGTGAGGTATTGTATATGCTGGATGTCCTTTGTTTTAATCTATATATAGGAATTACAGTATTGTCATTTTTGTGTTCACTTGGGCAAGGAATGTCTTGGGACAATACATCATTTGAGAGGTGTGTCACTACCAGAGCCAATTACAACTGATTCTGCAATGGGCTGGGCAGTATACACCTATGACCAGGCACTTTGGTCATGACAGCAGGTCAGCGTTGCTGATGTGGTACATGCTGAACTTGAAAGAAATGTACCACTCCAATGGAAGCGCTTCATTTCTTTCTGCAGCCATAACTCCGCCATGTGCATTAGAGCTGACAGTAACGCACATGGACAAAGTTAGGTTATTGGTGGCTGCTGCCACCCACAGCACTCTCTCTTCTTGATCCGTCATCACTCTTGCACCCCTCCAGCTTCCACATTAATTTGTTGGCGGCTCCTGCCACACTCGCTTGCCCCGGTCCTCAGTCCTCTGCCCCCCCACCCAGTTTCCACAGTAGTGGGTCTCTCTTCTTGGTCTGTCCATGCTCCTGCAACCCCCCATTGGCTTCCACATTAGCCACTAGGCTGCTTAATTTGTTAGTGGCTCCTGCCTCACTCACTTGCCATGGTTCTCAGTCCTCTGACCCACTCCTGGTTTCCACAGTAGCCGCACTGTGGCTTAACTTATTGATGGCTTCTGCCACACTCACTTGCCCTAGTGCTCTGTTCTCTGACTCCTCCAAGTTTCCCAGGTAGCCATGCTGCAAATTATTCATGGATCCTGCTGCACTCACTCACCCCAGTTGTCAGTCCTCTGACCCACTCCCAGTTTCCACAGTAGCCACACTGTGGCTTAACTTATTGGTGGCTCCTGCCACACTCACTTGCACCAGTTCTTGGTCCTTTGAGCCCCTCCTGGTTTCCACAGTAGCCAGTCTCTCTTCTTGGTCCATCCTTGCTCCTGCAACACCCACCCCATTGACTTCCACATAAGCCCCCAAGCAGCTTAATTAGTTGGTGGCTCCTGCCGCACTCGCTTGCCCTGGTCCCTGGTCCTCGGTCCTCTGACCCACTCCTGGTTTCAGCAGTAGCCGCACTGAGGCTTAACTTATTGGTGGCTTCTACCACACTCACTTGCCCTGGTGCTTGGTCCTCTGACCCCCTCCTGGTTTCCACAGTAGCTGTGCTGCAACTTATTGGTGGCTCCTGCCACACTCACTTGCCCTGGTCGTCGGTCCTCTGCCCCCCCCAGTTTCTACAGTAGTCACGCTGTTGCTTCATTTATTTGTGGCTCCTGCTGCACTCACTCATCCTGGTCCTTGGTCCTCTGCCCCCTTTTCCACAGTAGCCACACTGCAGATTAACTTATTGGTGGCTTCTGCCACACTCACTTACCCCTTGATGATCGTGGACAGTAGGCTATGAAGGTGTTCTGGGGAATAGCATTTTGTGCTTTCCACAGTACACAATAGTTCACTGCTTTCTCAGGAGGAAGGGAAGACTGACAGCCACTGCAGATGGCTGGTGGATGTGAGGAGAGGATTTTTCTTGGGAATGTGAAGGAAGGGTGTATTAGATACTCCAGAATATGCAGCCCTGACTGGATATAAAGGGATAGTTCCAGTGCCAACAGTTTTGTATTTCTATTTATGGAGAGTGTTGGTAAATAGTGAGAAATATTCATCAGGAATAGTGAGTTGATAAATAAATAAATTTTAGTGCATCTGCAATTCCATCCACCTCCCTCAATGGCTCCCCCCAAACTGCTTTTGTTCCCTATGTATTAAAAGCGGGTTTATTCATCTTGATTCTCTGTGCATCCTGTCTTCCAATGCTGCCTAAGTCTGTGCAATTGTTATATTGTTTTCCGTCCCTGGCCACCTGCGGGAGGGGGAGACAAACTTTATAAGACATTTTATGTTTGTTTTTAGCACAAAATGATGAATATTGTATATCTGGGGCCCCAAATATGAATACTCATTGAATATTCAGCTGAAGGTACTGATGCACCCCAATCCTGTACTAACTGTTGCTGTATAACATATCCCCAAATCAACTGTCTGCCTCCAGTGGATCCTCTGTCAAGCCCCAGGGTTTCTGTAGAGCTCTGTAGGGCTCCCATCCTTGTCTCATCCCTACCCCTTTTTTTGCTTGCCTCAATCCCATCCTCGTCATATGACACAACCCTTCCACACCATTTAATCCTCCTTCCTCTTTTGAAGTAATTTTACTTTCCACTGTAACGTGGCATCCCAGCTAATTCCATAGTCCCAACAGGTCTCTGTGAGCTCCATTACATAGCAGCTGGCCTCTGGTACTGAGCTCATGGCACATGGCTACAAGATAGAGATAATATTTTTTTATTAAACTTATTTATCTTTCTAGTGAGGAGTCTCTCAGTTAAGTTGTCTATCAGCAACCTCCGAACCCCAACCACCCTTACCGTGCATCAGTGGTCTTCTGCAGCTTGACCCCCACAGCTGGGCCACACCATGGAAGCATCCTTCTTTCAGGACAGTATTGGATATGCAGTGCAGGTAGCAGTGTAGCACCCATGAGTGCCTCATCCAAACGGCCATCATTTCCTACTGCTGTGACCTGCACTTTTCCAACCCCCAGATGGCACCACACGTATGTCATGGGGTCTTGCACTCATGATGCATATCCCATGTGTAGGAGCAAGCTCCCTTAGGTCACTGCAAGAATGGATATAGCAGTGCAATGTTTTTACAGTTATTGCATTCATAAAACTGATTTATTTTTTTATGGAAAAATATTTTGTTTGCCTTTAGTTAGGTTGTTGCTAGGAAGAATAGGTGAATTTGGTATGTGTGCCCTTGAATGAACTAGGGGACTACATTTATTTTGAAGAAACATATGCCTTGCTGTGGGTTTTTGTGTTTAAAAATTGAAAACAATTTTTTTCTATCTGAATGGAAAAAAGCATTATTTTCATTTAGTTGGATTACTACTAGGTACATTAGAGCAGGTTAGTTACCAACGGTGCAGTTTATACTTAAATAATCAATTGTCAGGTGTTGTATTTTAAACAATGAAGTTGTTTGATTTGGTCAGTTTTTTATACCTCATTTTATAAACAAATTGGGGCAGCTTGTTTAGGTAGGTTTTCAATTTCATTAGCAACTAAAACAAAACTTCATATTTTGCTGAGTTGTGATTGTCTAGCAACAACCTCATTCTTTTCTTTTTCTTATTTTTTTATGTTTGCAAGCATGTGAAAGAAACATCTTGTGGTAGTAGCACATTTCAGAGGTGTGTCAGTGTTGTGGGCAATGCAGGGGATGATTTAGTGGGTGCGTCCCTCAGCCACCAATCAGTGAGCATGCTGGCAATGACAGCAAACTTTAAAGACAGCCAAAGAGTTGAAACAAATCTGCAGCTGCGATCAGGTGCAATTTCGTCATTGCAGCGGCAGATGAGAAGACTCTGGCCATGTGCATTACAGTGCACAGTAATGCACATGGCTGGAGTTACTAGCAGTTGCTCAGTGTGCCATTCCTGGTGAAACATTTCAATAAATAAAACAGCCATGGTGTGCCTTTCCACAATGGTGGCTCCTGCTGCTGGCCACACACTCTCACAAAGCTGACATCAGGGGTGCCCAATCCCCATGTCAGCATGTATCCCCCCCACAGCTACATTGTGGCACAATAGGAGCCCACCCCAGTGTGCCCATACTTTTTTTAATTTCCCGACACCAGGATGCCCACTCTCGGTGTTGGATGCCTCCCACCCCCAAGCTCAATTTCTTTGCCAACAGGGGTGCCAAATCCCATTCAGCATCATGTTTTCCCCACCCCCTAAGCTTGCTGATGGGGGGTGCCCAATCCCCGTCGGCATCATGCTTCCCACAAACTCATCTCTCACACTTGGGGGGGGATAATTACAGAGTGAGCTGGTCACCAAAAAGTGGTTGTAGTTTTTCAGACTTGAGGTATTTTTACATGGGCCAGCAGGAGTGTAGTTTCAGGAACTGCAAACCATTGCTAGTGCAGTAGAAACACTTCAGCAGTCTAGAGGATTGGAGTCAGTAACATGCCATTTCACAGCTTGGCATGCACTGACTCCCAATTAAAAAATCTATTAACCCAATGGAGATTTCATCATCAATAGGGCAGCATGTAAATGTGCACTTACATATTAACAATAACAAAACACACACGGACGCCATCTTGTCATTTATTATGTTTGCTTGCATGTATGTGTAAGAAACATAGCCAGGGAAGAGTACACAATGGGGTGAGATACTAACAGCAACAAAATGGAAAGGGACCTGGGGGTAGTCATATCAGATGACCTAAAGGTGGGCAAGCAATGTGAGAGGGCAGCAATGAGGGCTGGGGGGATATTGGGATGCATAGGGAGAGGCATCACCAGTAGAAAACAGGAAGTTATTATCCCTCTGCACAGACAGCTGGTCAGACCCCATCTGGAGTACTGTCATGATTCTGGAGACCCAGTCTTCGCAAAGACATAGACAGGATGGAAGCTGTCCAGAGGAGGGCACTAAAATGGTGCAGGGTCTGCACCGGGAGACATATGAAGAGAGACTAAAGAAGCTTAATATGTATAGCCTCGAGGAAAGGAGGGAGGGGAAATGATAGAAACTTTCAAGTACCTCAAGGGAATCAACAAAGTCCAAGAGGGTAGCATCTTTCAAAAAGAGGTGTGCAAGAACAAGGGGCACAATTTGAAGATAGAGGGGCGGCTCAGAGGTAATTTAAGGAAGTATTTTTCACAGAGAGGGTTGTGGATGCATGGAATGGCCTTCCGGAGGAGTCGTGAGTCAAAACAGTGGTGGAATTCAAGCATGCATGGGACAGTCATAAGGCAATTCTGGGGATGGGGTAGGAAAAAGTAGGCTGCTGGTTAACTAGGATCTGCAGCTTATCCAGTAGAGCAGGAAATGGGCGAGACTGGGTGGAGCCAAGCGGTCCTATCTGCCGTCAGATTCTATGTTTCTATGTTTCATAGTGCCATCATCGGAGATTGGAGGTGTGTCACCTCCTCCTCAATTCAGGCAGTGTGTGCTGGCCCTGGCCCTAAGCCAATGCATTTTGGAGCTGTCTATGACACGCTCCAAAATGCAGTGGCATACAGTTGAAAGGGGAGCTACGCTTGAGTGAGCAGTGATAAGAAGCTGCTCACGCAGCTCCCCCCCAGCCGCAGGCGGCGCCCCGCATGCAGCATATAGCCAACAGGGTGCCCAATCCCCATCGGCTGAACCCCCAAAACTTGTGCCACGCTGGGAGCCCACCCCAGCGTGGCAAACGTCCCACGAGGTTTTTTTAATTTTTGTTGCCGATGGGGGGTGCCCAATCCCCCATCAGCTGAACACCCCAAAGTCCTTGTGCCATGCTGGGAGCCCACCCCAGCATGGCAAGCTGTCCCATGAAGTCTTTTTTGTTTTAACCTGTAAAACAAAAAGCGGTCCCGCTGCACGCCTCCCGAACCCCCTCCCACAACCCGCACCCACCCACTGCACCCAACCTCCCCACCCCCCTCACCCATACCTACCTGGACTCCAGTCGCGACGATCTTCGGTGGACCGGGAACACGTCTGCACTCTTCAAAGCCGACCGCGAACTGAGGAAATGCCGGTAAGCTGTATAATGGGCTAGATAGGAGGGGTTCAACTTTATTGCATATCTCAGGCATTTTTGGGAATTTTTGCACCAAATTTTCAACATGGGGTTTTTGGGACCCCTTCTCATGAATGATGTCACTGTCATGGCGTTATTCGGGCTCGAAGGGTGATTTCGTGCAGTGACTGTGCAGTGACTGTGAAATCACCCTTCAGGACTGAATACCACCATGACAGTGACATCATTCATGAGAAGGGGGCCCAAAACCCCCATGTTGAAAATTTGGTGCCAAAATTCCAAAAAATGACTGTTTAACGAGCATGCGTTGCGCAGTTCCTACGCAGGCTCGTAAGTTCACGAAATTTCAATATTTTCACTCCAGATTTTCAACATTGCCATTTCACCACACTGTCTTATGAGTAGTACAGCTGTCATTTTTCACATCTCACCCAAAATGTGTTTCCGCCCTTGTAGTGCACAATGGCGCAGTCATTGTGCGAACTCAGTGTATGAGACACATTAAGAAAATCACAGTGTCACTGTTCATGAGCAGAGATCTTAAAATGGCAATGTTGAAAATTTGGTGACAGAATTCCTAAAAATGACTGTTTTACGAGTGTGCGTTGCACAGTTCCCACGCACGCTCGTAGGTTTGCGAATTTTCAATATTTCCACTCCAGATTTCCAACATTGCCATTTTTCCACACCTCCTTATGAGCAGTACAGCTGTCATTTTTCACATCCTGGCCAAAATGTGTTCCCATACTTAGCACACAATAGGCGCAGTGATTATGCAAACTCAATGTAGGACACATTAACAAAACCACAGTGATGACACTTTTCATGAGCAGAGGTCTTAAAATGGCTATGTTGAAAATTTGGTGAAAAATGCCTAAAAATGACTTTTTCTGATAGTTTTCCACAGTTCCTATGCATGCTCGTAAGTTTGCAAATTTAATATTTTCACTCTAGATTTTCAACATGTCCATTTTATTAAACTTCCTTATGAACAGTACAGCTGCAATTTTTCATATGTCACCCAAAATGTGTTATCGCACATGTAGTACACAATGGTGCTGTTGGTGTGCAAAAGCAATGTTTAGGACAGATTAAGAAAATCACAGTTACACTGTTCATGAGCAGAGGTCTTAAAATGGCTATGTTGAAAATTTGGTGACAAAAGTCCATAAAATGACTGTGTTACGAGTGAGCATTGTGCAGTTTCCACGCATCCTCGTTAGTTCATGACTTTGTAATATTTTCAGTCAGATTTTCACTAGTGGCATTTTCAACACTTCCTTATGAACAGTACAGCTGCCATTTTTACTAACATGGCGGAATATGTTTCCACTTTCAGTGCAGAGATGCGTGGTCGCTGTGGGAAATCATTGTTCGGCACAGATAAAGAAAATCACAGTGACACTGTTCATGATCGGAGGCACCAAAATGCCTGAGTTGACAATCTGCTATAAAATATCCCCAACCTACTTATATAACGGTGTGTGCTGTACAGTTTCTATGTACGCCGTGAATTCACTATTTTTAAATATTTTTACTATTACTTGCAACATAGCCATTTTACACCTCCCCTATGAAAGAGTACAGCTGTCATTTTTACAGCCTGTTCGAATATTTTGCACCTGTGGTGCTAAATCCCGTAGTCACTGTGCATAAGCAGCTTTCGGCTACCAAACTGATATTCCCCTGTTCATGAGGTGGGGTCACAAAACAAACATGTTGAAAATTTGGAGTTAAAATACCAATGAATGCCTGAGGTATTAGGCTTTTCAACTAAATCACCCAACCCTATAGAGAATGATAGGAATCAGGGTGTGACTTGGGATTCTTGCCTGTGATGCTCATACCATTCCACACCTGCAGTCACTGAGAGGCATCGAGGTATGCCTTGGACTCACATAGCTGAGAAACTTCACCCCATTCTCCTATATGGTACATCCCCGCGTATTCCTAATGAAATGGGGTGCACATAAGGGCCAAAGACCCCAAGGAACACGTGACATTTGTCAGTCTCTGCAGAGTGGGGTGTGGTGAAATGGCGTGGCCGTTATGCCTGTTGACCCAAATGCACACCTCAATGCCTGTCACTCTCTGCAGGGTGGTGGTGGGGTTGGCTTCAGTTCAATACTTCACTGCCATTCCTATTACGCAGCTCTGTAACTTCGACACTACCACTACCAATGCCAGTAAGCAAACATTCGCATTGACAAATGCTTATTATGTATTTAATAGTTTCAAATAACTCTAAATCGTTTCCGTCACCAGAGCTAGTGAACTGAGCCTGTTTTAACTCATTATGCTAACTGGAGTACTGAGCTGGTTGTTTTTTTCCCTAAACTATAAACATTTAAAATTTGTAATTGTTTTGTAAGGCTGCAAAATTCATCCTTAAAAGACCTCTCCAACTTGACACAGCTCCATTCTGGACAGCGTGCACAGATTCTGCTGTGAAAAAGAAAGTGATGCTGTGGGAGGAAAGCTGCACTGCTCAGCCTTATGTATTTTTTTTCTGATGAGACCAGTGAATAAGCATTAAACTTACTGTGGAGGCTTACTTACTTTGCTGTTTTAACTGATTTGTTGAAATACATTTGCCTCACTGTTTTGTGAAGTGTATGCTACTTCATGGGAACTGCTTGGATTGCAGTTTCATCTCCTTCCCCGCCACTTGACTCTGTGTCCGACAGCCCAGCTTACAACAACTGCACCACAAAGTCAGTAAACCTGTAAAGGCAAGCTAAAGCAGCAATCCATGTATACTTTGGAATCTATTAAGGACCTGCAACATTTTTTTAGTTCAGAGATCGCAAAATGATTAGTAGTTGTGACTGCTTACTGTGTGAGTGCCATTGCTGTTCACAAGCATTGTGAACAGTTACAAAAGACATATAGTAAGCAATGCCACCTATTAATCATTTTGTAGTCTCTGGAAAAAAAAATGCTGCAGGTCCTGAATAGAAAATATCAGTAGAATTATGAATCCCTGAGTGCCAATTCCCTCAGTACCTTGCAGGTTCTAGGTGCAGTTAGGTTAATAACTTTTACCACATGTATTTTCTTACTGAGTTTACTTTGCAGTGGGGGAAGCACTGAAGCAGTTCCTTTTGCGAGGCAGAGAGAGTTTATAACTTATCAGCACCCCGCTAATCAATTCATCCCTTCATCCGAACTCTCTCCAGTTTCCTACCAGGTCCTTGCTATGCTGCTTCCACTTGCAGTTCTGATGCTAACACAGACTCACAGAACTGACCGCCATGTTGCTCTTGCTACTTTCCCTTTCAGCCAAAAGGCTGTATGATCAGAGAGGGAGGCAGCGTGCTTGGGACTCAGGGGTATCTGAAGGTTAGGAGGGGGACTAAAGGACTTCTTTAAGGCTGCTCAAAAAGTTGGGAGGATCTGCATCACCTCACCCCTATAATTATGTCCTGATCCAGTTCTGTAAAATAAAGAACAGTTCACACAGGTATCTTACAGCATGAAATGATTAGGTAACATAAACATCAAAAGACACAAAGCAAATTTCCACTATACAGCCGAAACTGCAATATTTAGAAAATAAGGTTTTGTTCATTTAAACAGACAGAGCAAAACTGATCCAGTTTCAGGCACAAGCTAAACTGGCATGTCAGTCATACCTCTCAGCTGTCCCTGATTTTCAGGGACCTCCATGATTTTGCCTCAAAATTTGACTGTGTAAGAAGAGATGACCTTAATGCATCAGATTTTGGGGTGTTATTATTCTGAAGCCTAGTAAACAAAAAAAGCCCGGACTTGATGTGCAGCAAGTTTGTGAATAGTGCTGTAAATAACGTGTATCTGTCAGCCTTTTAGCACTATAAAATCAATGTGTGGGGCATTGTGAGAGAAATGGGCAGGAAAGAGTTAATGTTTTGGATTCTGTAGGTGCCTTATTTTTTTAGCAGTTTGAAAAAAAATACAGTCAGGCTGAAATCCTCTGTCCAGCTGCATCCAGCTTGTGGGATTCCTAGCTGGTAGATAAGAGCTGGGTCATAAATCTTGAGTGGATCTCCAGACACACACAGACCTGCAGACACAGACACAGGGCAGTTTGAATGGATTGGATCATTCAAATATAAACTTAGGGTGAAAAGGGAATATAATTGGTCACTGATAGGTGTTAACTCTGATTGGGACAATTAAATACATACATGTTGGTTGGTGCATTTAAAGGGAGAATAGGAATTACCTATTCTCCACAGAGTATATAACCTTCTAAAAAGACAGAGAAGGCTCTCCTTGTGCTTTGGAAGCTGTGAGGGGAAACATAAGCTTGGAGCCTACCTTGTAGTTATGTCCATGGGAGCTGGCAGTAAGAATAGGGTCCCGTGTCTCTTGTAATGACAGGGAAGGGTAAGTTTAGTGATAGCATATTTCAGTAATAGCCTTCTTCTTTTGCCATCTTTTATTTAAAAACATTTGTTTACTTTTTCTGTATGGCGTTATTCTCTTGTTTTGTGTAAATATATGTCCTGTAAACGCTCAATGCACTTTCTGTTAAGTAAAAGCTATTTATTTGCTCAACAGTTGTGACTGTGATATCATTTTTCTAAGGTAATATTTGGTTTTCACTGGCTGAGGTAACCTCTGTGTAGCATCCGCCACCCGAGAAAGACACACTACCAGACTTTAACTTGTGCAGTTGCATGTTTAATTATTCAAGTTTGGTACACTTGAAAGAGGTGCCGGAAGGAAAGTCCAGCTGGTGGCAGCGAATACCCGAGGACAGACACCTCTCTAAAAGCTGTTTCAGCCCAGAAGGAGAGGTGGGTTGTCACATATTGGTTGGCAGTGGTGGGGTGATGATAGCGGACTGCGTAGCACACTGAGATACAGAGTTTGCCAGTGGAACAGTTACCTTAGCATTGCAAAACAGGATATACAAGAGGATATATTTGTACAACAGTTTTATTTGTTTCTAGATAGCACAGTAAAGTGTAGCAGTAGAAGAATGAGCTTCACAGAGTATGACTCACTTACTGTACCACAGCTTTTGAAAGGTGCCAGGAAAAGGGATTCTGCCTGACGGTCTAAAGCAGAAGAAAAGGCAGACTCTATAGCTACCTCTTGGCACCTGATCTGAAGCAGACAGTTGCTGGGGTGAGTCAGGAACTGAGGCAGCAGACCCCCTAAACCAGCTTGAGACACTGCGACTGCAGCTGGTGCTGCAAAGAAAGGGCATTGGAGGCAAAAGACTGGATGCTGAAGCAGAAGCAAGAAGGTTGGAAGCAGAAAAGAACTTGAAGAAAAGAGACTGGCAGACAGAGAGAAAGAACATCAGGAAAAGAGAAAGAACATCAGGAAAAAGAGAATGAACAACAGGAAAGGAGAAATAATCCAAGAAAGAGAACAAGAATGGCAGCCGAGAAGAAGATGATTACCCTCGAGCCAGCAAATCATGAGTAATGGTGGAGTGAGTTTACCCCATGAAGCCAAAATGAATTTAAATTGTTCCTCAGTTTAAAGAGGAGATGACCTTGATTTATTTTTAAGGTCATTTGAGAGAGTACGCAATCAATTAAAATTGACTAAGGCTTCCTGGTCAACTTATCTCACACCATTGCTGATGGGGTGAGCATCGCATGCATTTGCTAAAATGAGTAATGAAGACTATGCTGATTATGATAAAGTAAAAACAGTGTTGTTGAAACATTTTGAATTAACTCCTGAGGCTTATAGAAGGAAATTTAGGGAGTTAAAGAAAAGCCCAGAAGATAGTTATGCAGAACTGTACACTTACCTTGATAGGTGGATGGAGGGGGCTAAAGCAACTACTGTGGAACTGATTAAAGATGTATTGGAGAGAACAATTCCTTAAAATTGTACCTGAGGACATGTGTGTATGGCTCATAGACAGGGCATGCGTCTCTTCCAAAGAGGTGGCAGGAAGCTACTAAGAGTATCTGTCTAGCCGACCATACACACAATGTAAGTCTTATGGTGGGGGACAGCACATGGTTATAAGGGATCCCATGGGGCAGCCCAAAGGAAACCAGCCTGCACTTGAGCCCAAAGTAGAGCCCTCTGGTTCTAAGGGACTCAAGAAATAGGTCCCAAGAAATGTCATATTTGCAATCAAGTGGGACACTTGTGATATAACTGCCCTCAGAAACTGGTTAAGGGGCAGAGATATGGGGGCTGGGGTGATCAAAAGGGTACTGGTGTGTTTATAGGGTGTTTCCAATCTGAAGAACCACTCTCCTCTGATGAGAATCTGTGTCCCATTACAGTTAATGAAATAGTAACACAGGGACTGTGGGACACAGGCGTTAACATCTCCCTGGTAAGGCAGGATCTCATTCGAGCAGAGCAGATGGTGCCTGGGAAATAATCCAAGGTCCGGGCATTCACAGGGCCACCAGTCCCATTGCCAATGGCTAGAATCTTCCTGAGCTGGGAAGGGGGCCATGGAGAAAAGGAGGTGGGAGTTGTAGAGAACCTACCTGTAAGTATGATTGTGGGGAAGGATTTGAGACCCCAGTAAAAAACGGTGTGTGTTGTAACTCGTAGTCAAGCACAAGGGCAAGCTTCTGAGGGTAAAGAGGGGTTGACTCTGGGTGGTCCAGCCACACCCTCAGCAGCTGAGGAAGTGTCTAGCACAGGGGAGGGGCTGGCTAGAAGCAGCAGTCCAGAACCCCAGTCACAAATAGAGGAGCCCACAGGACTTCCTTCAGAAGGGGCACTGGGAAGGGTCAGACGAGGGCAGCTGAGTGCTGCACAGCGAACTGACCCTACCCTGGAAAAACTGAGGGAAATAGCTCATAGGGCTGAGCATTCTCAGTGGGGGTAAAGAGTCCATTTACTGGGACAATGGGCTGTTGTACAGAGAATGTACAACAGAGGAAGGGCTAGATGGTGAGGTACTCCAGCAGCAGGTAGTCTCTAAGGTTCACCGTCAGCAGCTTTTGGCCCTTGCCCATGATATCCCTTTTTCAGGGCACTTGGGGGTGAGGCACACGTAAAAGCGTCTAACCAACAATTTCTTCTGGCCTGGTATTAGCAAGGATGTGGCAAATTATTGCAGGACTTGTCCTCAGTGCCAGCGAGTGGGCAAAATGGGGGACAAGGCCAAGGCAGCTTTGGTGCCCCTGCCCATTATTGATGAACCCTTCAAGAGGGTAGCAGTGGACATAGTGGGGCCATTGAGCACCCCAAGTTGCACTGGCAAGTGGTATATCCTGGTAGTTGTAAACTTTTGCTCAGTATTCACAAAAGAAGATGAGGAGGAGTAACAGAAACCAGACAATAGAAGCACTCTGGTTAGGGGGGTTGACACCAGTCCATTTACAGAAGAAAGAGTCCTGAATGAACTCCTAAAACTCAAGGTGGACAAAGCAATGGGGCCTGATGGGATTCACCCCAGAATCCTAAAAGAACTAAGGGAGGACCTAGTGACACCACTGACCACACTTTTTAACAAATCATGGGGGATGGGGCGGTACCTGAGGACTGGAGGAGGGCAGATGTGATTCCCCTTCACAAAAGTGGGAGCAAGGCAGAAGCAGGAAACTACAGACCTATAAGTTTGACCTCAGTGGTAGGAAAATGATGGAATCACTTCTGAAAGAAAGAATTGTTGAGTACCTAGAGGCCAGCGGGGCACAGGACCCAAAGCAGCATGGATTTACAGCAGGAAAGTCATGTCAGATGAATCTAATAGATTTCTTTGACTGGGTGACCAAAGTAATAGACCAGGGAAGGGCTGTGGATATGGCCTACCTAGACTTTAGCAAGGCATTTGACACAGTCCCACATAAAAGATTAATAATCAAGTTAGCCAGCCTGGGAGAGGGTCCCAGGGCGGTAGCCTGGGTTGCAAACTGGCTGCACAACAGGACACAGAAGGTAATAGTGAGTGGAACACATTTTGAAGAAAGGGGGGTCACTAGTGGAGTACCTCAGGGTTCAGTACAGGGTCCAGTCCTCTTTAACATCTTTATAGGTGACATTGCAAAGGGTCTGGAGGGAAAGGTATGCCTCTTTGCAGATGATACAAAGATCCGTAACAGAGTTGATACACAAGGGGGTGTAGAAAGGATGAGAAGAGACTTGGCAAGGTTGGAGGAATGATCAGACATATGGCAACTTAGATTCAATGCAAAGAAGTGCAAAGTAATGCACCTGGAAAAAAAAAAACCAGGAAAAGAGTACACAATAGCAGGGGAGGTAGTAACAACAACAAAAATGGAACGGGACTTGGGGGGTAGTCATATCAGATGATCTAAAGGTGGGTAAGCAATGTGAGAAGTCAGTAAGGAGAGCCAGGGGGATACTGGGATGCATAGGAAGGGGCATCACAAGTAGAAAAAGGGAAGTGGTTATCCCTCTGTACAGACAGTTGGTGAGACCCCATCTGGAGTACTGTGTGCAGTTTTGGAGACCTCATCTACGCAAGGACATAGACAGGATGGAAGCAGTCCAGAGGAGGGCAACTAAATGGTGCAGGGTCTGCATCAGAAATCATATGAAGAGAGACTGAGAGAGCTTAAAATATATACCCTTGATGAAAGGAGGAATGGGGGGACATGATAGAAACGTTCAAGTACCTCAAGGGAATCAACAAAGTCCAGGAGGGTAGCATCTTTCAGAAAAAGAGATGTGTAAGAACAAGGGGACACAATTTAAAGATAGAGGGGGGACGGCTCAGGGGTAATGTGAGGAAATCTTTTTCACGGAGAGAGTGGTGGATACGTGGAACTGCCTTCCTGGGGAGGTTGTTGGGGCTAAAACAGTGGGGGAATTCAAACATGCATGGGACAGACACAAGGCAATTGTAGTGGGGGCTGGCAGGAAGTAGGCTGTTGGTTAACTAGAATCTGCAGCTTATCCAGTAGGTAGGGAAATGGGCAGACTGGGTGGGCCAAGTGGTCATATCTGCCATCAAATCTATGTTTCTATGTTTCTATGCCACCAGATACCCAGAGGCAGTGGCCCTAACATCCTCTGAGGCAGAACCAGTGGCAGATGCACTGTTGGAATATTTAGCCAGGTGGGCTTTCCCAGGAGATACTGTCAGACCGGGGTGCCAATTTTATGTCAGGGTTAATGGTAGTTTGTGGGAAAAGTGTGGGGTGAAGCAGCTCAAAACATCCCCATACCATCCCAAGCTAATGGTCTAGTGGAGTGGTTTAATTCAACCCTTAAGACCATGCTAAGGACTTTTGCTGACCAGCATAAGAGGGACTGGGACAAATATTTGCCTCATCTCCTATTTGCATACAGGGAAGTCCCATAGGAGTCCACAGAATTCTCACCTTTTGAGCTCCTGTTTGGTCATAGGGTGCGGGGGCCCCTAGATTTGATTCGGGATGAATGGGAGGGTGACCGTGCCTCCCAAGGGAAGTCGGTTGTGGAGTATGTCCTGAAGTTCAGGACCCACCTTAGGGAGCTCATGGGGTTTGCTCAGGAGCACCTGGCCACTGCACAACAGTGGCAGAAAGTCTGGTATGACCGTGGGGCCCGAGCCAGAGAATATGAGGTGGGACAGCGAGTGATGGCACTCATCCCTGTCCGACAAAATAAATTACAGGCAGCATGGGAGGGGCCATTCTCCATTGTCCAAAAGGTTAGTGATGTCAGTTACATGATAGAACTACCGGACAGGAGATGCAAATGAAAGGTGTATCATGTCAACATGCTAAAGCCCTACCATGACAGGGAGGAAATGGTCCTTGCTGTATGCAGTGCCCCAGAGGAGGAAACTGAGGTAGATCCACTGGTGGACCTACTTAGGGAGGCCAGGGTTGCATCCTCTGTGGACAACTTTACCCTCTCGGAGCAGCTGACACCAGCCCAGGTGCAAGAAATTAGGGGTGTGCCAAGAGAATTTGAGGACATGTTTACAGGGAAACCGGGGTACACCACGATGGCAGAGCACCATGTGGATACAGGGACCCAGGTTCCCTGAAACAGTCCCCCTACAGGGTACCTGAGCATGTTAAGCAGACTGTGAAAGAGGAGCTCAAAGAGATGCTGGAACTGGGGGTAATCCAGGAATCTAGTAGCCCCTGGGCATCACCCGTGGTACTAATCCCCAAAAGGGATGGCACCACACGATTCTGCGTGGACTGCCGGAAGCTTAATAGCTGCACGGAGTCTGATGCCTATCCCATGCCCAGAACAGATGAGACCCTGGAACGACTGGGGGGGAGGCAAGTATTTGACCACAATAGACCTAACAAAGGGCTATTGGCAGGTACCTCTGACCCCCTGCAGCCAGGGAAAGATCAGCTTTTGTTACTCTATTTGGTTTATACGAATTTAAGGTAATGCCATTTGGAATGAAGAATGCACCTGCAACCTTTCAACGGCTTGTAGATTGCATTCTGTCTAGGGTAGGTGAGTTTGCATTGGCTTATATAGATGATATAGCCATATACAGCCAGACCTGGGATGAGCACATCAAGAATGTGCGGGATGTGTTCTACAGGTTAAAGAAGCAGGTCTGACAGTCAAGGCAGAGAAGTGCCAGGTAGGTATGGCAGAAGTATCCTACCTTGGGCACTGGGTGGGTAGTGGACACATCCGTCCAGAGCCTGCCAAGGTTGATGCCATCCTGGCCTGGCCTACTCCTACCACAAAGAAACAGGTCAGGGCATTACTAGGGACAGCAGGGTACTACCGAAGGTTTGTTCCCCGCTATAGCGATCTGGCTAAGCCCCTGACAGACTTAACCAAGAAGGGAAAGCCAGATACAGTGAAGTGGTCAGAAGGTTGTGAGGTTGCTTTTCATGAGCTAAAAAAGGCCTTAAGCGGACCAGCTGTATTGGCTAGCTCTAATTATAGGTTAAAGTTTATGGTCCATGTGGATGCCTCAGATAATGGGCTGGGGGCTGTGCTGAGCCAAGTTACCCAGCAGTGGAGGAGCACCCTGTTGTGTACCTCAGCTGGAGGCTTTTGCCCAGAGAGGAGGCATACGCCACAATTGAGAAGGAATGCTTGGGAATAGTGTGGGCCCTTCAGAAGCTGCAACCTTACCTATATGGGAGAGAATTTACTGTGGTCACAGATCATAATCCCCTGATTTGGCTTTATAGGTCCAGTGGGCAAAATCATAAACTACTACGTTGGAGTTTGGTACTGCAGCCATACAACATGACCATCCAGCATCGCAGTGGCAAACAAAATGCAAATGCGGATGGGCTATCTGGGCAGGGCTAATGGCCTGGCTAGATACTTTTGGGCACTTTCCAGTAATTGCATGAACGGCTGTGTCACTTGGGGGGGCCCAAGGGACACGCCTTCATTACCTGGGGGGGGGGGATATGACAGAAATGGGCAGGAAAGAGTTAATGGTTTGGATTCCGTCGGTGCCTTATTTTTTTAGCGGTTTGAAAAAAAAATACAGTCAGGCTGAAATCCTCTGTCCAGCCGCATCCAGCTTGTGGAATTCCTAGCTGGTAGATAAGAGCTGGGTCATAAATCTCGAGTGGACATCTCCAGACACACACAGACCTGCAGACACGGACACAGGGCAGTTTGAATGAATTGGATCATTCAAATATAAACTTAGGGTGAAAAAAGAATATAATTGGTCACTGATAGGTGTTAACTCTGATTGGGACAATTAAATACATACATGTTAGTTGGTTGGTGCATTTAAAGGGAGAATAGGAATGACCTATTCTCCACAGAGTATATAACCTTCTAAAAAGACAGAGAAGGCTCTCCTTGTGCTTTGGAAGCTGTGAGGGGAAACATAAGCTTGGAGCCTACCTTGTAGTTATATCCGTGGGAGCTGGCAGTTAGAACAGGGTCCAGTGCCTCTTGTAAGGACAGGGAAGGGTAAGTTTAGTGATAGCATATTTCAGTAATAGCCTTCTTCTTTTGCCATCTTTTATTTAAAACATTTGTTTACTTTTTCCCTAAGGAGTGTTATTCTCTTGTGTTGAAATATATGTCCTGTAAATGCTCAATGCACTTTCTGTTAAGTAAAAGCTATTTATTTGCTCAACAGTTGTGACTGTGATGTCATTTTCTAAAGTAATATTTGGTTTCCACTGGCTGAGGTAACCTCTGTGCAGCATCCACCACCCGAGGAGACACACTACCAGATTTTAACTTGTGCAGTTGCATGTTTAATTATTCAAGATGGTACACTTGAAAAGAGGTGCCAGAAGGAAAGTCCGGCTGGTGGCAGAGAATACCCGAGGACAGACACCTCTCTAAAAACTGTTTCAGCCCAGAGGGAGAGATGGGTTGTCACAGGCATAAACACTCAAAATGTGGAACTGTGTGGGTAGTTATATCATCAAACAGGGTAAGGCAACAGACTTCTAGGAAAACATAAACTGAACTTACAAGATGAAATGGGCAGACTGGGTGGGCCATAGGCCCTTATCTTCCGACACTGTCTATGTATCTATGTATCTATGTAACAGAGGTATGGGTGGGAAGGGGCAACATGATGGAGCTGGGGAGGGCTAGAGACTCTAGGGAGGTGAGTAGGGTGCAGCTTTCTATGCTGAGTAGAGAGCCTGAAATTCTGGGAGGCAGTCAGAGTGCAACTGCTAGGTTTTGGGAGGGCTGGGGCCTCCCACAGGAGCAGGTGGCTGAGCTATGGGGAGTGTGATTTGGGCAACACACTGGAATGTGGGGACAGAGCTAGGGTGCTGCTTACCAGGCACGGGGGGGGTAGCACAGTAGCAAATGCTGTTTCAAATGACCCCAAATGTATCAGAAAGCACTAAATTCCCTTAATTATATGGGGGCCTTAGCAGCCCCCAGACCCCTGGCCTATACTTCACATGTTTGAACCATGTGCATACAAATTTTTAAAGGCTAGTTACTCCATTGGTTGGCTGGGGTTTTTTATTGTTTGTGTTAAATGAAGGGAAGGTTTTAAAAAAGGCATGTGAGAGCGTGACTGGCAAAAAACATAAATTGCCGACTGGCACAGGTTTACTGCAGATTGATTTGAACGGGCGTGGGGAGACATGACAGAATCTGCCTGAGTCGATCTGTAGGTCCTCTGTAATGCATGGTGGCAGAAATTTTGTGCAGGGTGACAGGATTGTAATTTTGGGGATGCATTGTGCTGCTGGGGCTGAGAGTTGTATTGCATATGCATATTCTGAATATTCTGGGCACTCCTTGCAGGTTTGAACTGTGTTTACAAAGGCTGCCTCTGGTTAGCTCTCTATTGCATAAAAGGAGGCGGTGTGGTCTAGTGAGTTGCACATTCTTCATGTTACTGCTATTCTTGATGTAGTGTTACAAGTTGTGTTTTTACTTTTGTGTATTTGGGCCCTCTGAAAATGACATTTTATTCTCTTGAGACTTTACCCTATTATCCAATTGAAATAAAATGGTGGTTGGAGCACTAGCATGGGAATGGGAGAGTGCAGGTTCAAACCTAAGACCCACATTTTCTTGTGTGACCTTAGGCAATTTAACTTAACCTCCCAGCAACTGGGAAACTAGTGTTGTATCTCATTTGTCTGTGGGGTATATAGTTGTAAAATAAAGTAAAAAGATGGTGGTGTGTCTGGATAACATCAAAGGTATAGTCGTATCCTGCAGAATAAATGAGGAGTAACTGAATTGTACAGGGCTGTAATTCTATCAAAGGACATCTGATGACATCAAAAGTCACAAGTGCAAAGTTACATAATTTCAGGCAGATTTTTTCCTTTTATTGTGCAGTATAATGTTTGCACATGAAATTACCTATGGGGACTTGTGCAGCAAATGTGAACTGCAAATTTACTACTAACCCCCCGAAAAAAAACTGTGGTGGAAGCCTGTCACTGCAGCAGTTGAAATACAGCCTGAGATGCCAGTGAACCAAGTTTGTAAGCAAGCTCGAGTTGTCAGGGTCTGGGGGAGGAGTATCAAGTGTCTGCAAGATGCATTCATCTGGGGAGGAACTCTCATCCTGCTGCTTTACCACCACCAGGGTGATCCCAGGTGGTGGTGCAGGTCTGGAAGCCCGCAAGGTGCGTTGGGAGGGGACAGCACATGTCAGTGCAGCAGGCTTGCCAGCACCAATGACAGATGCATGGTCTTGGTGGGAGGAGCCTACAGTGAGTGGGAAAAATAGGGTCTGCAAGGCAGATGAAGCCTCCCTTGCACCCCCTTCCCACCAACTTGGGTGGTCATTTGTCGAGTACTCTGAATAAGGCTTCCAGGAGCGTCTCCATTGTGGGAACTTTTCTGAGAGCAATTCTGAGGAAGGGTAGGAGGTGGCATACAGTATGCAAAATTAGGAGGTCCCTACATATACACAGGGTGGATGAGCAGGGCATGGTTTACCTCCAAATGTTGTAAAGCACACTTGGCAGTTTTCTGTACCATATGTTAAAATTCAGTGTACTGTATTGCTTCTTATCCATTCCCCCCACTTTCATGTCACCAGAACCACTGTGCTTCCTTTGTATCCAAATACGGGTTTCAGTCCTTTCCTCTTACCTTTCATTACTCCTCTTCCTCATCCCTTCTGTTTTCTGCTCCCTCTGTTCCAGGGATCCTTGCACCTTTGCCATTCCTTATTCCTGTTCCACTGCTGGCAAATGTCCTTTTCCTATTCTCATCAATACGTTGGAACCAGCTATCTACATCCCTCTGCTTCACTGCCTCCCATGGCTCCCTCAGGTATCAGCTGAACCCCCCCTGTTTTCTCTCTCTCCCAGCGATTTCACCTGGAGTTGCCATCCTGTCCCATTTTAGGTGTGGCTGAGGTGCTTAGTTGTCTTTTGCATAGCTTATTCATGCTGCACATATACCTGTACTCCTTGGGTGGGATATTCAGACATGCACCAGAGGCACGCGAAAGAGTGGTGCAGCGTAAGTCCACTGTGCCATGGTGCACGGAATGCAATATTCAAAGGCTGTGCATGACGGCAAGCTCCAGCGCAACACAGCTGAATATTGCAGGGATGCACCATAGCGCAACCAGGGCTGTGCCAGGGAGCAAACCAACATGCACCATAGTGCAACCAGGGATGCGCAAGGGGCAGAGGTGCATGAGCCAGGACACAGGACAGCAGGGACAGCAAGGAGCATGCCACCAGGGTGGGATGGACCACCACCAGGGTGCAGAGGGTGCCAGGAGGGAGGCATGGCAGGCACACAGCAGCAGGCCCTGACCATGCACATCACAGTAGCACACAGAGGCAGTGATTCTCCAGACAGCATTTAACTGAGGGTTGCTGTGTCCCTGCGCATACACCTGTATTCAGGAAAACATTACTTTTCTCCAGACAGTGATTTATGCTGAGTGATTGTGTGACTGCATACACACCTGTATCTAGGAAAAAAAATCACTGTTCTTCAGACAGTGATTTAAACCAAGTGATTGTTGTGTCCCTGCGTACACACCATTATTTGAAAAAAAAATCACTGATCTCCAGACAGCGATTTAACCCGAGTGATTATTGTGCAACTGCATACACACCTGTATTTAGGAAAAAATTACTGTTCTTCAGACAGTGACTTAAGCTGGTGAATGTTGTGTCCATGTGTACACACCTGTATTTGGAAAAAGCACTATTCTCCAGACAGCGATTTAATCCAAGTAATTGTTATGTGACACATGTACACACCTAAGTTTAGGAAAAAAATCACTGTTCTCCAGACAGATACTTAAGCCAAGAATGTTGTGTCCTGTATAAACACCTGTATTTGGAAAAAAATCACTGTTCTCCAGACAGCAATTTAAGCTAAGTGATTTTTGTCCTCCAGACACATCTGTATTTGGGGAAAAATCACTGTTCTCCAGACAGAGATTTAACCCCAGTGATTGATTGTGTGAGTGATTCACAGCCATGTATTGTATTTAGAAAAAAAAATCACTGTTCTCAGGAAAGCGATTTAAGTCGAAAGTGATTGTTGTGTCCATGCACAACTGTATTTAAGAAAAAATCACTGTTCTCCAGACAGTGACTTAACCCAAGTGATTGTTGAGTGACTGTGTATACACCTGTATTTAGGAAAAACCTGTTCTCCAGACAGTGATTTAAGCTTATGATTGTTGTGTCTCTGCATGCACAGCTGTATTCAGGAAAAAAAACACTGTTCTCGACAGTAATTTAACCTAAGTGATTGTTGTGTGATCATGCACACAGCTGTGTGTAAAAAAAATCACTGTTCTCCGGACAGCGATTAAAGCCAAGTGATATTTGTGTCCCTGCATATACACCTGTATTTAGAAAAAAATCACTGTTCTCCCAGATAGCAATTTGAGCTGAGTGATTGTTGTGTCCTGTATATACACTCTGTATTTGGGGAAAATCACTGTTCCTGAGACAACCATTTAACCTGGAGTGATTGTTGTATGAATTTAGTACACAACTGTATTTAGGAAAATAATTCACTGTTCTCCTAGACACACTGATCTGGGTTGAGTGATTGTTGTAAGTCCCCTGCATGCACAACTGTACTTTAGAAAGCAAAAATCACTGTTCTCCAGACAGCGATAGTTATAACCTAAGTGATTATTGTGTGACGTGTACATTCCTGTATTTAGGAAAAAATCTCTGTTCTCCAGACAGCAATTTAAGCTGACTGATTGTTGTATCCCCTGCACATATGCATTTGTTTTGAAAGAAATCACTGTTCTCCAGACAGCCATTTAACTTGAGTGGGTTGTTGTGTTCCATGCAGACACACTATATATTCAGGAAAACATTACTGTTTTCCAGATAGCGATTTATGCTGAGTGATTGTTGTGTGACTCTGCACACACCTGTATTTAGAGAAAAAACACTGTTCTCAAGACAGTGACTTAAGCCGGAGTGATTGTTATGTCCCTGCATACACCCAGTATTTTTTGGGAAAAATCACTGATCTCCAGACAGCGATTTAACCTGAGTGATTATTGTGTGACTGTGTACACACCTGTATTTAGGAAAAAGTCACTGTTCTCCAGACAGCGATTTAAGCCAAGTGATTTTGTGTCCCTGCACAACTGTATTTAGAAAAAATCACTGTTCTCCATACAGTGATTTAACCCAAATGATTGTTGTGTGACTGTGTACATTCTGTATTGGGAAAAAAAATCACTGTTCTCCAGACAGCGATTTAAGCCAAGTAGTTGTTGTGTCCCTGCATGCACACCTGAATTTAGGAAACATTGTTGTTCTCAGACAGTGATTTAAGATGATGATGTTGTGTCGCGTGTACACCCTGTATTTGGGGAAAAAAAATCACTGTTCCTTAGCAGCGGTTTAAGTCGAGTGATTGTTGTTGTCCCTGTGCACACACCTGTATTTAGGGGAAAATCACTGTCCTCCAGACAATGATTTAACCCGAGTGATTATTGCGTGAATAAGTACACAACTGTATTTAGGAAAAAAAATCACTGTTCTCCACACAGCAATTTAACCTGAGTGATTATTGTGTCACTGTGTACTCACCTGTATTTAGAAAAAAAAATCACTGTTCTCCAGACAGCAATTTAAGCTGATTGATTGTTGTGTCCCTGAGTACACAACTGTATTTAAGAAAAAAATCACTGTTCTCCAGACAGTGATATAATCCAAGTGATTATTTTGTGACTGTGTACACAACAGTATTTAGGAAAAAAAATCACTCTTCTCCAGACAAAGATTTAAGCAGAGTGATTGTTGTGTGACTGCGTGCATTTCCTTAGTTAGGAAAAAATCACTGTTCTCCAGACAGCAATTTAAGCCAAGTGATTGTTGGAGTCCTTCATACACACCTGTATTGAAGAATAAAAATCACTGTTCTCTAGACAGCGATTTAAGCCGAGTGATTGTTGTGTCCATGCACAACTGTATTTAAGAAAAAAATCACTGTTCTCCAGACAGTGACTTAACCCAAGTGATTGTTGAGTGACTGCGTACACACCTGTGTTTAGAAAAAAAAAATCACTGTTCTCCAGACAGCGATTTAAGCCAAGTGATAGTTGTGTCCCTACTTACACACCTGTATTTAGGAAAAAAAATCACTGTTCTCCAGATAGCAATTTAAGCTGAGTGATTATTGTGTCCCTGTATACACACCTGTATTTGGGGAAAATCACTGTTCCCCAGACAACGATTTAACCCGAGTGATTGTTGTATGAATTTGTACACAATCTGTATTTAGGAAAATAAATCACTGTTCTCCAGACACTGATTTAAGTTGAGTGATTGTTGTGTCCTGCATGCACAACTGTATTTAGAAAGAAAATCACTGTTCTCCAGACAGCTATATAACCAAGTGATTATTGTGTGACTGTGTACACCCTGTATTTAGGAAAATTCTGTTCTCCAGACAGCAATTTAAGCTGACTGATTGTTGTATCCCTGAGTACACATGTATTTAGGAAAGAAATCACTGTTGTCCAGACAGTGATTTAACTTGAGTGGTTGTTGTGTTCCTGCATACATACCTATATTCAGGAAAACATTACTGTTTTCAGATAGCGATTTATGCCCGAGTAGTTGTTGTGTGACTGCGTGCACACCTGTATTTAAGGAAAAAACACTGTTCTCAAGACAGTGACTTAAGCCGAAAGTGGATTGTTATGTCCCCTGCGCATAATTCAGAGTTTGGGGAAAAATCACTGATCTCCAGACAGCGATTTAACCTGAGGATTATTGTGTGACTGTGTACATCTCTGTATTTAGGAAAAATTCACTGTTCTCCAGACAGCGATTTAAGCCGAGTGATTTTTGTGTCCCTGCACAACTGTATTTAGGAAAAAAATCACTGTTCTCCATACAGTGATTTAACCCAAGTGATTGTTGTGTGACTGTGTACATACCTGTATTTAGGAAAAAAATCACTGTTCTCCAGACAGCGATTTAAGCCGAGTGATTGTTGTGTCCCTGCATACACACCTGTATTTAGGAAAAACTTACTGTTTTCCAGACAGTGATTTAAGATGAGTAAGTGATGTGTCTGTGCGTATTACACCTGTATTTGGGAAAAAAAATTACTGTTCCGCAATCAGCAGTTTAAGCCTAGTATTGCTGTGTCCTATGCATACACACCAGTATTTGGGGAAAAATCACTGTTCTCCAGACAATGATTTAACCCGAGTGATTGTTGTGTGAATGAGTACACAACTGTATTTAGCAAAAGAAATCACTGTTCTCCAGACAGCGACTTAAGCCGAGTGATTGTTGTGTGCCTGCGTACACAGCTGTATTTCAGAAATAATTACTATTCTCCAGACAGTGATTTAAGCCGAGTGATTGTTGTGTCCCTGCATACACACCTGTATTTAGGAAAAAAATCACTGTTCTCCACACAGCTATTTAACCTGAGTGATTATTGTGTCACTGTTTACTCACCTGTATTTAGGAAAAAAAATCACTGTTCTCCAGACAGTAATTTAAGCTGATTGATTGTTGTGTTCCTGAGTACACAACTGTATTTAAGAAAAAATCACTGTTCTCCAGACAGCTTATATAATCCGAAAGGATTATTTTGTGACTGTGTACACAACAGTATTTAGGAAAAAAAAAACACTCTTCTCCAGACAGAGATTTAAGCCGAGTGATTGTTGTGTGACTGCGTACACACCTGTAGTTAGGAAAAAAATCACTGTTCTCCGGACAGCAATTTAAGCCAAGTGATTGTTGAGTCCCTTCATACACACCTGCATTGAAGAAAAAAATCACTGTTCTCTAGACAGCGATTTAAGCTGAGTGATTGTTGTGTGACTAGTGCACCTGTATTTGAGGAAAAAATCACTGTTGTTCAGACAGCAATTTAAGCCGAGTGATTGTTGTGTTCCTGCACAACTGTGTTTAGGAAAAAAATCACTGTTCTCCAGACAGCAGTTTAAGCTGAATGACTGTTGTGTCCATGTATACACACCTGTATTGGGGAAAACACTGTTCTCCAGACAGTGATTTAACCCAAGTGATTGTTGTGTGACCGCTTACACACCTATATTTAGGGGAAAAAAATCACTGTTCTCCAGACAGCAATTTAACCCAAGTGATTGTTGTGTCCCTGCATACACAACTGTATTTGGGGAACAATCACTGTTCTCCAGACAGCGATTTAACCCAAGTGATTGTTGTATGAATGTGTACACAAATGTATTTAGGGGAAAAAAATCACTGTTCTCCAGACAGCGATTTAAGCCAATTGATTTTTGTGTCCCTGCATACACATCTGTATTTGGGGAAAAAAAAAATCTCTATTTTCCAGGCAGCAATTTAAGTCGAGTTATTGTTGTGTCCCTGTGTGCCCACCTGTATTTAGGGAAAAAATCACTGTTCTCCAGCCAGCGATTTAAGCTGACTGATTGTTGTATCCCTGAGTACACATGTATTTAAGAAAGAAATCACTGTTCTCCAGACAGATCCAGAAGCAAATGATTTGATACCTTTTAATGGACCAACATAGATGTAACAACAAGAACAGAGTGCTCTAGCTTTCGGACCAACCAGTCCTTCTTCAGAAGCTCATGGCAGTTGTTTAGAAAATACAATACTTATAACAGCTAGATAATGCAGAGAAAAACAGAAAAAAATCCCCATTGGTTTAAAATACTCATTTAAAAAAAAAAAAACAGAAGATAGCGATTTAACCTGAGTGGTTGTTGTGTCCCTGCGTACACACCTGTATTCAGGAAAAACATTACTGTTCTCCAGACTGTGATTTATGCTGAGTGATTGTTGTGTGACTGCGTACACACCTGTATTTAGGAAAAAAAATCACTGTTCTCCAGACAGTGATTTAAACCAAGTGATTGCTGTGTCCCTGCGTATACACCATTATTTGGGAGAAAAATCACTGATCTCCAGACAGCGATTTAACCCAAGTGATTATTGTGTGGCTGCATACACACCAGTATTTAGGAAAAAATTACTGTTCTCCAGACAGTGATTTAAGCCGAGTGATTGTTGTGTCCCTGCATACACACCAGTATTTAGGAAAAAATTACTGTTCTCCAGACAGCGATTTAACCTGAGTGATTATTGTGTCACTGTATACTCACCTGTATTTAGGAAAAAAAATCACTGTTCTCCAGACAGTGATTTAAGCTGATTGATTGTTGTGTTCCTGAGTACACAACTGTATTTAAGAAACAAATCACTGTTCTCCAGACAGCGATATAATCCGAGTGATTATTTTGTGACTGTGTACACAACAGTATTTAGAAAAAATCACCTTTCTCCAGACAGAGATTTAAGCTTAGTGATTGTTGTGTGACTGCATACACACTTGTAGTTAGGAAAAATCACTGTTCTCCAGACAGCAATTTAAGCCAAGTGATTGTTGAGTCCCTTCACACGCACCTGTATTGAAGAAAAAATCACTGTTCTTAGACAGCGATTTAAGCTGAGTGATTATTGTGCTACTGCATACACACCTGTATTTAGGAAAAATTACTGTACTCCAGACAGTGATTTAAGCTGGGTGAGTGTTGTGTCCATGTGTACACACCTGTATTTGGGATAAAAGCACTATTTCAAGACAGCGATTTAACCCAAGTGATTGTTGTGTGACCACGTACACATCTGAGTTTAGGAAAAAAAATCACTGTTCTCCAGACAGATACTTAAGCCAAGTGAATGTTGTGTCCTTGCATACACACCTGTATTTAGGAAAAAAATCACTGTTCTCCAGACAGCAATTTAACCTGAGTGGTTGTTGTGTCCCTGCGTACACACCTGTATTCAGGAAAAACATTACTTTTCTCCAGACAGTGATTTATGCCGAGTGATTGTTGTGTGACTGCTTACACACCTGTATTTAGGAAAAAAAATCACTGTTCTTCAGACAGTGATTTAAACCAAGTGATTGTTGTGTCCCTGCATACACACCATTATTTGAGAAAATAATCACTGATCTCCTGACAGCGATTTAACCCAAATGATTATTGTGCACTGCATACACACCTGTATTTAGGAAACAATTACTGTTCTCCAGACAGCAATTTAAGCTGGGTGAGTGTTGTGTCCATGTGTACACACCTGTATTTGGGAAAAAAAGCACTATTCTCCAGACAGCGATTTAACCCAAGTGATTGTTGTGTGACCACATACACACTGAGTTTAGGAAAAAAAATCGCTGTTCTCCAGACAGATACTGAAGCCAAGTGAATGTTGTGTCCTTGCATACACACCTGTATTTAGGAAAAAAGTCACTGTTCTCCAGACAGCAATTTAAGCCAAGTTATTTTTGTGTCCCTGAGTACACATCTGTATTTGGGGAAAAATCACTGTTCTCCAGACAGAGATTTAGCCTGAGTGATTATTGTGTGATTGCGTACACACCTGTATTCAGGAAAAAAAAATCACTGTTCTCCAGGAAGCGATTTAAGCCGAGTGTTCGTTGTGTCCATGCACAACTGTATTTTAAGAAAAAATCACTGTTCTCCAGTGACTTAACCTAAGTGATTGTTGAGTGACTGTGTATACACCTGTATTTAGGAAAAAAATCCCTGTTCTCTAGACAGTGATTTAAGCCAAGTGATTGTTGTGTCCCTGCATGCACAGCTGTATTCAGGAAAAAAAAAAACACTGTTCTCCAGACGGTAATTTAACCCAAGTGATTGTTGTGTGACTGTGTACACACCTGTGTTTAGAAAAAAAATCACTGTTCTCCAGACAGCGATTTAAGCCAAGTGATAGTTGTGTCCCTACATACACACCTGTATTTAGGAAAAAAAATCACTGTTCTCCAGATAGCAATTTAAGCTGAGTGATTGTTGTGTCCCTGTATCACACCTGTATTTGGGGAAAATCACTGTTCCCCAGACAACGATTTAACCCGAGTGATTGTTGTATGAATTTGTACACAACTGTATTTAGGAAAATAAATCACTGTTCACCAGACACTGATTTAAGCTGAGTGATTGTTGTGTCCCTGCATGCACAACTGTACTTAGAAAGAAAATCACTGTTCTCTAGACAGCGATATAACCCAAGTGATTATTGTGTGACTGTGTACACTCCTGTATTTAGGGAAAAAATCTCTGTTCTCCAGACAGCAATTTAAGCTGACTGATTGTTCTATCCCTGAGTACACAAGTATTTAGGAAAGAAATCACTGTTCTCCAGACAGCGATTTAACTTGAGTGGTTATTGTGTTCCTGCGTACACATCTATATTCAGGAAAAACATTACTGTTTTCCAGATAGCGATTTATGCTGAGTGATTGTTGTGTGACTCTGTACACACCTGTATTTAGGAAAACCCACTTTTCTCAAGACAGTGACTTAAGCCGAGTGATTGTTATGTCCCTGCGTACACACCAGTATTTGGGGAAAAATCACTGATCTCCAGACAGCGATTTAACCTGAGTGATTATTGTGTGACTGTGTACACACCTGTATTTAGGAAAAAATCACTGTTCTCCAGACAGCGATTTAAGCCGAGTGATTTTTGTGACCCTGCACAACTGTATTTAGGAAAAAAATCACTGTTCTCCATACAGTGATTTAACCCAAGTGATTATTGTGTGACTGTGTACATACCTGTATTTAGGAAAAAAAAATCACTGTTCTCCAGACAGCGATTTAAGCCAAGTGATTGTTGTGTCCCTGCATACACACCTGTATTTAGGAAAAAATTACTGTTTTCCAGACAGTGATTTAAGATGAGTAAGTGTTGTGTCCGTGCGTACACACCTGTATTTGGGGGAAAAAAAATCACTATTTTCCAGGCAGCGATTTAAGTCGAGTTATTGTTGTGTCCCTGTGTGCCCACCTGTATTTAGGAAAAAAAAAAATCACTGTTCTCCAGACACTGATTTAAGCTGAGTGATTTTTGTGTCCCTGTATGCACAACTGTACTTGGGAAGAAAATCACTGTTCTCCAGACAGCGATTTAACCCAAGTGATTATTGAGCGGCTGTGTACACATCTGTATTTAGGGAAAAAATCACTGTTCTCCAGACAGCAATTTAAGCTGACTGATTGTTGTATCCCTGAGTACACATGTATTTAAGAAAGAAATCACTGTTCTCCAGACATATCCAGAAGCAAATGATTTGATACCTTTTAATGGACCAACATAGATGTAACAACAAGAACAAAGTGCTCTAGCTTTCGGACCAACCAGTCCTTCTTCAGAAGCTCATGGCAGTTGTTTAGAAAATACAATACTTATAACAGCTAGATAATGCAGAGAAAACAGAAAAACTCCCATTGGTTTAAAATACTCATTTAAAAAAAAAACAGAAGATAGCGATTTAACCTGAGTGGTTGTTGTGTCCCCATGCACACACCTGTATTCAGGAAAACATTACTGTTCTCCAGACAGTGATTTATGCTGAGGATTGTTGTGTTACTGCATGCACACACCTGTATTTAGAAAAAATCACTGTTCTCCAGACAGTGATTTAAACTAGTGATTGTTGTGTCCTCCATGACACACCATTATTTGGGAAAAAATCACTGATCTCCAGACAGCGATTTAACCCAAGTGATTATTGTGTGGCTGCATACACACCTGTATTTAGGAAAAAATTACTGTTCTCCAGACAGCGATTTAAGCCGAGTGATTGCTGTGTCCCTGCATACACACCAGTATTTAGGAAAAAAGTACTGTTCTCCAGACAGCGATTTAACCTGAGTGATTATTGTGTCACTGTATACTCACCTGTATTTATGAAAAAAAATCACTGTTCTCCAGACAGTGATTTAAGCTGATTGATTGTTGTGTTCCTGAGTACACAGCTGTATTTAAGAAACAAATCACTGTTCTCCAGACAGCGATATAATCCGAGTGATTATTTTGTGACTGTGTACACAACAGTATTTAGGAAAAAAAATCACTCTTCTCCAGACAGAGATTTAAGCTGAGTGATTGTTGTGTGACTGCATACACACCTGTAGTTAGGAAAAAAGTCACTGTTCTCCAGACAGCAATTTAAGCCAAGTGATTGTTGAGTCCTTCATACACACCTGTATTGAAGAAAAAATCACTGTTCTTTAGACAGCGATTTAAGCTGGAGTGATTGTTGTGTGACTAGTGCACCTGTATTTGAGGAAAAAATCACTGTTGTTCAGATGCACTTTAGCCGAGTGATTGTTGTGTTCCTGCACAACTGTGTTTAGGAAAAAATCACTGTTCTCCAGACAGCAGTTTAAGCTAAATGACTGTTGTGTCCATGTATACATACCTGTATTGGGGGAAAAAGCACTGTTCTCCAGACAGTGATTTAACCCAAGTGATTGTTGTGTGACCGCGTACACACCTACGTTTAGGAAAAAAAAATCACTGTTCTCCAGACAGCGATTTAAGCCAAGTGATTGCTGTGTCCCTACGTACACACTTGTATTTAGGAAAAAAATCACTGTTCTCCAGACACCAATTTAAGCTGAGTGATTGTTGTGTCCCTGCATACACAACTGTATTTGGGGAAAAAATCACTGTTCTCCAGACAGCGATTTAACCTGAGTGATTGTTGTATGAATGTGTGCACATACGTATTTAGGGAAAAAAAATCACTGTTCTCCAGACAGCGATTTAAGCCAATTGATTTTTGTGTCCCTGCATACACATCTGTACTTGGGGGAAAAAAAAATCACTATTCTCCAGGCAGCAATTTAAGTCACATTATTGTTGTGTCCCTGTGTGCTCACCTGTATTTAGAAAAAAAAAATCACTGTTCTCCAGACACTGATTTAAGCTAAGTGATTTTTGTGTCCCTGTATGCACAACTGTACTTGGGAAGAAAATCACTGTTCTCCAGACAGAAATTTAATCCAAGTGATTATTGTGTGACTGTGTACACACCTGTATTTAGGGAAAAAATCACTGTTCTCCAGACAGCAATTTAAGCTGACTGACTGTTGTATCCCTGAGTACACATGTATTTAAGAAAGAAATCACTGTTCTCCAGACAGATCCAGAAGTAAATGATTTGATACCTTTTAATAGACCAACATAGATGTAACAACAAGAACAAAGTGCTCTAGCTTTCGGACCAACCAGTCCTTCTTCAGAAGCTCATGGCAGTTGTTTAGAAAATACAATACTTATGACAGCTAGATAATGCAGAGAAAAAAAGAAAAAAATCCCCATTGGTTTAAAATACTCATTTAACAAAAAAAAAAAACAGAAGATAGCGACTTAACCTGAGTGGTTGTTGTGTCCCTGCGTACACACCTGTATTCAGGAAAAACATTACTGTTCTCCAGACAGTGATTTGCTGAGTGATTTGTTGTGTGACTCATTACCCTGTATTTAGGAAAAAAATCACTGTTCTCAGACAGTGATTTAAACCAAGTGATTGTTGTGTCCCCATGCACACACCATTATTTGAGAAAAAAAATCACTGATCTCCAGACAGCGATTTAACCTAGTGATTATTAGTGCAACTGCATTCACACCTGTATTTAAGAAAAAATTACTCTTCTCCAGACAGCGATTTAAGCTGGGTGAGTGTTGTTCCATGTGTACACACCTGTATTTGGGATAAAAGCACTATTTCCAGACAGCGATTTAACCCAAGTGATTGTTGTGTGACCTCGTACACATCTGAGTTTAGGAAAAAAAATCACTGTTCTCCAGACAGATACTTAAGCCAAGTGAATGTTGTGTCCTTGCATACACACCTGTATTTAGGAAAAAAATCACTGTTCTCCAGACAGCAATTTAACCTGAGTGGTTGTTGTGTCCTTGCATACACACCTGTATTTAGGAAAAAAATCACTGTTCTCCAGACAGCAATTTAAGCCGAGTTATTTTTGTGTCCCTGAGTACACATCTGTATTTGGAAAAATCACTGTTCTCCAGACAGAGATTTAGCCTGAGTGATTATTATTGTGATTGTGTACACACTTGTATTTAGGAAAAAAATCACTGTTCTCCAGAAAGTGATTTAAGCCGGTGATTGTTGTGTCCATGCACAACTGTATTTAAGAAAATCACTGTTCTCCAGACAATGACTTAACCCAAGTGATTGTTGAGTGACTGTGTATACACCTGTATTTAGGAAAAAAATCCCTGTTCTCTAGACAGTGATTTATGCCAAGTGATTGTTGTGTCCCTGCATGCACAACTGTATTTAAAAAAAAAAAACACTGTTCTCCAGATGGTAATTTAACCCAAGTGATTGTTGTGTGACTGCGTACACACCTGTAGTTAGGAAAAAGATCACTGTTCTGCAGACAGTGAGTTAACCCAAGTGATTGGTGTGTGACTGCGTAGACACTTGTGTTTAGGAAAAAAATCACTGTTTCTCTAGACAGTGATTTAAGCAGAGTGATTGTTGTGTCCCTGCATACACGCCTGTATTATGGAAAAAAAATCACTGTTATCCAGACAGCAATTTAAGCTGAGTGATTGTTGTTTCCCTGCATACACACCTGTATTTCAGAAAAAAAACATTGTTCTCCAGACAGCAATTTAAGCTGAGTGATTGTTGTGCCCCTGCATACACACCTGTATTTGGGGAAAAATCACTGTTCTCCAGACAGCAAATTAACCCGAGTGATTGTTGTGTCCCTGTGTACGCACCTGTATTCAGGAAAAACATTACTGTTCTCCAGACAGTGATTTATGTAGAGTGATTGTTGTGTGACTGCGTTCACACCTGTATTTAGGAAAAAAATCACTGTTATCCAGACAGTGATTTAAATTGAGTGATTGTTGTGTTCCTGCGTACACTCCAGTGTTTGGGGAAAAAAAATCACTGATCTCCAGACAGTGATTTAACCCAAGTGACTATTGAGTGACTGCGTACACACCTGTATTTAGGAAAAAAAATCACTGTTCTCCAGACAGCGATTTAAGCCGAGTGATTTTTGTGTCCCTGCACATCTGTATTTAGGAAAAAAAAAATCACTTTTCGCCAGACAGCGATTTAAGCCAAGTGATTGTTGTGTGAGTGCATACACACCTGTATTTAGGAAAAAAATCACTGTTCTCCAGACAGCGATTTAAGCAGTGATTGTTGCATCCCTGCATGCACACCTGTATTTAGGAAGAAAGTACTGTTTTCCAGACAGCGATTTAAGCTGAGTGAGTGTTGTGTCTGTGTGTACACACCTGTATTTGGGAAAAAAGCACTGTTCTCCAGACAGTGATTTAACCCAAGTGATTGTTGTGTGACCACTTACACACCTGAGTTTGGGAAAAAAATCACTGTTCTCCAGACAGATTCTTAAGCCAAGTGATTGTTGTGTCCTTGTGTACACACCTGTATTTAGGAAAAAAATCACTGTTCTCCAGACAGCTATTTAAGCTATGATTGTTGTGTCCCCGCGTACACACCTGTATCAGGGAAAATCACTGTTCTCCAGACAGTGATTTAAGCTGAGTGATTGTTTTGTGACTGTGTACACAACTGCATTTCAGAAAAAATCACTCTTCTCCAGACAGCAATTTAAGTTGAATGATTGTTGTGTCCCCTGCACAACTGTATTTAGAAAAAATCACTGTTCTCCAGACAGTGATTTAACCGAAGTGATTGTTGTATGACTGTGAACACACCTGTAGTTAGGAGAAAAATCAATGTTCTCCAGACAGTGATTTAACCCAAGTGATTGTTGTGTGACTGCATACACACCTGTATTTAGGAAAAAAAATCACTGTTCTCCAGACAGTGATTTAAGCCGAGTGATTGTTATGTCCCTGCATACACACCTGTATTTAGGAAAAAAAATCACTGTTCTCCAGACAGCAATTTAAGCTGAGTGAGTGTTGTGTCCATGCGTACACACCTGTATTTGGGGAAAAAAGCACTGTTCTCCAGACAGTGATTTAACCCAAGTGATTGTTGTGTGACCGCTTACACACTTATGTTTAGGAAAAAAAAATTCACTGTTCTCCAGATAGCGATTTAAGCCAAGTGATTGTTATTTCCCATACACACCTGTATTTCGGAAAAAATTACTGTTCTCCAGGCAGCAATTTAAGCTGAGTGATTGTTGTGTCCCTGCATACACACCTGCATTTGGGGAAAAATCACTGTTCTCCAGACAGCGATTTAACCTCAGTGATTGTTGTATGAATGTGTACGCAACTGTGTTTAGGAAAAACAATCACTGTTCTCCAGACAGAGATTTAAGCCAAGTGATTGTTGTGTCCCTGCGTACACACCTGTATTTAGGAAAAAATCACTGTTCTCCAGACAGCGATTTAAGCCGAGTGATTGTTGTGTCCCTGCATACAGGAGCTGTATTTGGGGAAAAATCACTGTTCTCCAGACAGTGATTTAACCCGAGTGATTGTTGTGTGAATGTGTACACAACTGTATTTAGGAAAAAAATCACTATTCTCCAGACAGCAACTTAAGCCGAGTTATTGTTCTGTCCCTGCGTACACAGCTGTATTTTGGAAAAAATCACTATTCTCCACACAGCAATTTAAGCCGAGTGATTGTTGTGTCCTTGCGTGCACAACTGTATTTAGGAAAAAAATCACTGTTCCCCAGACAGAGATTTGACCCGAGTGATTATTATGTGACTGTGTACACACCTGTATTTAGGAAAAAAAGATATCTGTTCTCCAGACAGCGATTAAAGCTGATTGATTGATTGTTGTGTCCCCGAGCACACATCTGTATTTAAGAAAAAAATCTCTGTTCTCCAGACAGCGATATAAGCTGAGAGACTGTTTTGTGACTGTGTACACAAATGTATTTAGGAAAAAAAATCACTGTTCTCCATACAGTGATTTAACCTAAGTGATTGTTGTGTGACCACTTACACATCTATGTTCAGGAAAAAAAATTCACTGTTCTCCAGATAACAATTTAAGCCAAGTGATTGTTGTTTCCCTAAGTACACACCTGTATTTCAGAAAAATCACTGTTCTCCAGACAGCAATTTAAGCTGAGTGAGTGTTGTCCATGCATACACCTGTATTTGGGAAAAAAGCACTGTTCTCCAGATAGCGATTTATGCCAAGTGATTGTTGTTTCCTGCCTACACACCTAGTCATTGAAAAATCACTGTTCTCCAGACAGCGATTTAACTCAACTGATTGTTGTGTGAATGTGTACACAACTGTATTTAGGAAAATAATCACTGTTCTCCGGACACTGACTTCAGCTGTGTGATTGTTCTGTCCCTGCGTACACAGCTGTATTTGGGAAAATATCACTATTCTCCAGACAGCAATTTAAGCTGAGTGATTGTTGCGTCCCTGCGTACGCACCTGTATTCAGGAAAAACATTACTGTTCTCCAGACAGTGATTTATACTGAGTGATTCTTGTGTGACTGCGTTCACACCTGTATTTAGGAAAAAAAATCACTGTTATCCAGACAGTGATTTTAACTGAGTGATTGTTGTGTTCCTGCGTACACTCCAGTGTTTGGGAAAAAAAAATCACCGATCTCCAGACAGCGATTTAACCTGAAGTAACTATTGGTGACTGCGTAGCACCTGTATTTAGGAAAAACATCACTGTTTTCAGACAGCGTATTTAAGCGCAGTGAGTTTTGTGTCCCTGTACATCTGTATTTAGGAAAAAAATCACTTTTCGCCAGACAGCTATTTAAGCCAAGTGATTGTTGTGTGACTGCATACACACCTGTATTTAGGAAAAAAAATCACTGTTCTCCAGACAGCGATTTAAGCAGTGATTGTTGCGTCCCTGCATGCACACCTGTATTTAGGAAGAAAGTACTGTTCTCCAGACAGTGATTTAAGCTGAGTGAGTGTTGTGTCTGTGTGTACACACCTGTATTTGGGAAAAAAGCACTGTTCTCCAGACAGTGATTTAACCCAAGTGATTTTTGTGTGACCACGCACACACCTGAGTTTAGGAAAAATCACTGTTCTCCAAACAGATTCTCAAGTTAGTGAATGTTGTGTCCTTGCGTACACACCTGTATTTAGAAAGAAAATCACTTCCTTCAGACAGTGATTTAAGCTGAGTGATTGTTGTGTCTCTGCGTACAACTGTATTTAGGAAAAAATCACTGTTCCCCAGACAGCAATTTAACCCAAGTGATTATTTGTGACTGTGTACACACCTGTATTTAGGGAAAAATTACTGTTCTCCAGACAGCGATTAAAGCTGATTGATTGTTGTGTCCCTGAGCACACAATTGTATTTAAGAAAAAAATCACCGCTCTCCAGACAGCAATATGAGCCGAGTGATGGTTTTGTAACTTTGTACACAACTGTATTTAGGAAAAAAAAATCATTGTTTTCCAGACAGCGATTTAAGCCGAGTGATTGTTGTGTCCCTGCGCAACTCTATTTAGGAAATAAAATCACTGTTCTCCAGACAGTGATTTAGCCCAAGCGATTGTTGTGTGACTGTGTACCACCTGTAGTTAGGAAAAGAATCACTGTTCTCTAGATAGCGATTTAATCTGAGTGATTGTTGTGTGACTGCGTGCACCTGTATTTAAGAAAAAAAATCACTGTTCTACAGACAGCGATTTAACCTGAATGATTGTTGTGTCCGTGCGTACACACCTGTATTTAGGAAAAAAATCACTGTTCTCCGGACAGCGATTTAACCTGAGTGATTATTGTGTCCCTGCGTACACACCTTTATTTAGGAAAAAAAATCACTGTTCTCCATCTCCACTCTCATTCAGCTACTAGCCGAAATGAAAGTGAAACATTAACTTCCTGCCTGCCTGGAGTCTCCCATGTCACATGTACTAAATGAATCATGTGACAAACCATGTTTTTCATTAACTTTGAAGTTACTAACAAAGTCAAAGTTGCCTTCAAAGTTAACCGGCGAAGTTTTGGCACCAGATTGAGACAATTACATTCAAAGTTACTAAAACAGGTCGATGATAACTGGCGAGGTTTTAGCATCAGAGATGTAATTTTTATGAAGTTTTTCACGGGGCAAATTTGGTGACTTTGTAGGAAATTCATCGGTGGATTTAAACTTCACAACATCTCAAGTTGTCAGCTGCTGTATATGAACTGGATGGACATTTGAGGGCAGAATTTTCAAACAGGATCCATCTATTCACAGGTATTTTCAAAGCGAACTTCTGCCTGCACTGTTAGACCATACATTAAGTAGTCTAGAAATTTAGATGCAAACTGCAGAGATCACATCAAACAAATGACACGCACACTATTTTTTTGATGCAGCCACCATTTTGTTTGATGCATGTGCCATTTTGTTTGATACATGCACCATTTTTTAATGCATACACCATTTCTGGATGTATACACCATATTATTTGATGTATGCAGCATTTTTCGATGCATGCACCATTTTGATAGACTTATGCACCATCTTTCAATGCATGCACTTTTTTTATGCAGGCATCATCTTTGGATGCATGCATCATTTTTTTGATGCATATAGTATTTGCAAGCACCTCAAATCATTGACAGTTTTAACAACTCAGGACACCTTTGAAAATAGGGCTTCTATGTTTTGATGCTGTTATGTGGATACTGGCACAGGGGATAACGTTTTTTTATTTCTTTGTTTGTCTTTCAATTTATTGATTTGGTTTTGTTAACCATGTAAATGCACTAGACCTACCATACAATCTCTATTTTCAGGAACAACCCAGGAGAGTACTGACCACATCACAAATACAGTATTATAAAATACAGCAAGTACAGTACAAATTGCAAAATGTAACAAAGATGCAGCAGCTAAAGACATTAGCAATGTACAACTTATAATATAGTCAAACACAGACATTTAATGCATGTACATTTTTGTAGTTATCTCTGGGAAAGCAAAAAGAGCATTAATGTCTGTACTTCCCTTTAGAACATGCTCACTTGTTTTCTTCTTTTCTAGAACCAGACCTGTGATCATTCATGGCTCCAGCCTGAATACTGTGCCGGAGCAGCAGAACTGATTGTTGTTCTAAAAAGAAAAGATTAGGTCATGTCATCCCACACTGAAGTGCTTAATGAGAATTTGTTTTGTTGGGAAAAAAAGTGTGAAGAAGAGTTAAAAATACACCTATGGTGACACAGACAAACATCTCTCACTTAAAATGTGCTTATTCCATTAATCTAGCAGAATTGTATTCATGTTCTATCATTTCTCCATAATATTAGAAATTCTATAAAGCACCACAATAATTGTCTCATGAGATTTTTTAATCACAATACTTGATGACTTGTGCTACCCCTAATTCATTGTATTCTATTATATTCTACTTCAGGTGTGTGACCGGAAGCCACTGTAGATTTTAGATCCACTTCTATGTGTGGGTGGGGGCAGGGTACCTCCCAACACAGTATCATTAGTTTTATTCTTCAATTCACTTACCCAGAATAGCACCAAAAGAGATGCATCTCATTTTCAATGTGGGATCTTGCTTTCACTCAACAGACATCTGTGAGGGACTGATGCACAGGTTCTAGGTTCAAGTTTATTAAGTGTATGAAAGTCACTCATAATTATTTCATTTAATGCAATACCTTACAATTATACAGTAGCCTAGAGGAAAAAAACTAAAATACAATATTAAATCATCTTTTGCTGCCCAATCAACACATTACAACATTTAACAATCTTGCAATGCCATCTATAAACTTTTTGCAGCACAGGGGGATTGCTCTTCTGAACATAATTTGCTTGAGGCCACATGGCAGAGTGGCTCTAGGGGATTTAAATCTGGGTCTCCGGGTTTGCAGCTCTGTGAGTTTATTATTAGACTACTGTACTGTACATGGACCAGCACATACACACACACACACACAAATGTTGTTTTCACTGATCATGCGATGCCTGACAGTCAAATTATATTTTGACCTTCCCACTCACCTCCCAACAAATGACATTTAAATCATGCAAGGACACTGAAGAGTGTGGTGGGTTTGAAGCTTGGCTGACTGAAGCTTTGGAAGTTGATCATAAAGTGTCACCTGCCAGCTCCACGGCATTGGGCAATGGGGCATCACTCTGGCATGCTGGTGATCCAGGATTATGCCAGGAGTGGAGGCTGACAGGGAGGGAGTGAGTAGTGCCTTGGATGCTTCCTCCCGGGGAGGTGGATTGCAAGGCACTGCTGTTGTAGTGGCTCCTGGTGGTAGTTCACAGAGGCATTTCTGGTGGTGTGGATGACCACATGCTATTGAATTCCATGGTCCCTAGGATGCCACTACAGCTGCATGCACTGTGGGAGGTGGGTAGGTACCCCAGAAAAGTGGGAAAAACATGGCCGTGCCAACTGCCCAGTACACTTGTGCCTGGCCCTGACCAACTTCCTGATGTAACAGGAATTTCCTCCCCCACTGCACCTCTGGGGGGGCCAGCAGGAATAAGCTGAACCACCAATGGGGAATGTTAACAGAGCTCTGGGGTAAGTTGAGACGGGCACGACAGAGGGGATTAGGTCCAATGGGTAGAGGGAGAGTCAGCATTTGAGAGCCCCTGAGTAGTTATTAGCCAGCAATTCCCAATCCCATGGGGCCAAACAAATTTGAGGTCAGAGGATCAGACATTTTCAAGGTGCTAAGTGGGTGCAAAGACCACTCATTGCCAGCAAAACATTTGCAGCTCCTTTGACCGTTGTTTGAAAGGGTCCAAATTGGGTCCCCTGCACCCTCAAAGCTGTTTGTGAGTGACTGGGAACTGAGGAAGGATCTGTGATGTAAATGACCTGAAGAACCATGTACCTAGCATTGTGATCTTCCCCACTGGTGTTGCCTGGCATTCTGCATCCATGTAGTTGCCACCATCTAAAAGCAAGTGGAAACCCTGTGTGCCTACTTGCAATAGAGTATGGCCTTCCAGGTAGGTGGGAGACCACTAAACCCCAGAGAAACCCCTAGATCATTACGCAGGGAAAGAAGAAGTACCACTAGGCAAAATTATCATTTTTGGAGATGACTTTCAGCTGGGGTTGGCGTGGAGGAGGAAAAGCATTGAACTGAGAGGGTAGGAATTTTGGGGGCAAGCTGGGGTCCAGTGCCACATCAGCAATGATATACTGCAGTGTACAATGGGCTTGGTGCACCATGGCCAACATTACTCAGTGGTACTTATTTATCCACTCACCAGAATGTTAGCAATTTGCACTGTGCCACACTTGCATGGGGCTGCTAAATGTAGCTATTTGTGGACCCAATACAAAGTAACCTTTTGTGCTGTAGGGTCTTTTTAATTTATTTTTCAGTGTTCAGGAGAGAGCTTTTCAAAATCTAATAGTCTGACACAATTCAATTATATTTTGTTAATTATCTGTGAAAACATTAACTGTCACCTACCTGCAAGGCTGGGTTTTCTGCAGAAAGACAGGATATTTGTCCCCTGGTCCTTTTCTTTTAATGTCCATTAAAATCACAACCCTGTATTTGTGATATCACAATCTGTTGCTGTGGTAATTATCAAGATTTCAGAACAGAGGGTTGTGATTTCATTGGAGGTTAATGTAGAAGGAATGGGGGATGAAGATCCAGTTTTCATGCAGATATTCTCAGTCACATAGAATGAGAGGAGATTAATACAACAATGTAGACACATATAAGCTGAATTTTATCTATCATATTTTAAAACAGTTTCTTGGACCTTGAAAAAGTCACATTAAAGTTGTTTCACAGTTTTCTACAAGAAAGTTACACTTAGCCTTGGCATGACTTTTCTAAATACATTACCACAAAATTTGAATTTTTAGGACACTGCCTTCTTTATTACTAAAAGCATTTTATTAAAACAAGATCTTGACTCCTAAATCCCTCAGTGAACATATTGGACAGTGACCCTGCACATCTGCAGCTGGCAATGTGCCCCCGCAGAGGCTTTTCCAACCTATTCTATGCCACCACATGGGCAGTTGGGTTGGGCTACTTGGGGTGGTGGGGGATGTACTTCTGTGCATTTTTTTAAACAATATCCACACTAGAGAGGGGCTGCAGAAGGAGGCATCATTACATGAAGTAAACCCTGCAGTAGTGGTTGCTTGCACCTTATGCTATTTCAGTCTGGCCTCCACAGACCTTCCTGAGGCTGTTCTGCCCAGGCACCTATTGCCCTATTCCTCAAAGCTGGCATGAATGCTGTGGGGTCTTATGAAATAATGCAAGAAAAAGGCACTTTAAGACCTAGTTACAGCAGACCTTGGAGAAGTGACATGTTTCACAATCCCCAGCTCTGTGTGTAGTAGAGGATCCATTTATATGCCAAAACCAACACCCCAAAGTCAAGACTTGCTCCCCCTCAACATGCCACTGGCACATCTTCACTCCATTACACTTGTGGAGTGAAACTCCCAGGGTTATAAATGGACACTAGTACATGGTAATATGCACATGCAGCGCCTATGGTCCAGGTACTGCATGTGCCTTTGGCATGTATCTGGGTATTTTTGTGATCAGGCACTGAAATGTCATCTGTCCTTCTGCTTTCTAACCATAAAGTCTTTGGGCCTGATTCTCAAAGTTCCTGGGTGGCACAAGGGGCTTGCATACCAATGATTGGTGCAAAGTGTCAATTGCACCAAACAATGCCCTGGGTGTGATTCACAAAAGCAGCCTGCATCCACCACAGGCTACCTGCACCAGACTGGGCTTGTGCCACCTGTGCACCACAAGATGGGCTGTGGGAAGATGCTTGGGGCTTGTGGCAGTCATAGGCTTCCACATCACCCCAAACAGTATTCTCAAAACTCACCCAGAAGGAGAATTTCTAAGTACCTTAAGGGTACTTAGAAATTCACCCTCTGGGTAAGATGAGCACATTGCGCCAATGTGCCATGGTCCCTCACCCCAGCCTACTCTCCTGATATAAAAAATAGAAACTCACTGGTGGTCTAGTGGCCCCCCTTCCTGATCCCCAATCTCTATTATATTAAAAATGTAACAGCCCCTTTTACCTGGTAGTCTAGTGGCTCCCTCCCTGATCCCTTTTCTCTGTTATAATAAAACAATTAGTGGTCCCTTGTATATGGTACATGCCCAGTGACTGACAAGCTGTCAATCACTGAGCATGTACTGTATACAGTAAGCACTCATTCAGAGATCAGTTGGTGGCTGGCTGTGATGGTGAGCGGTGGGCTGTGTCTGTTGCTGTCTCAGTTATGGGATAGGGGAGCAGGTGGTAGGGCACTGTGGGATGGGGCATCCAATAGACTGCCAGGTGTTTTGCTATACATTAATTTTGGGGACATCAGGGCTTGGGGAGGGGGACACTAGACTACCAGAGAAAGGGGCTATTAATTGTTTTATTATAACAGAGATTGAGGATTGGGGAGGGGGCCACTAGACTACTGGGAAAAGGGGCTATTAATTGCTTTAATATAACAGAGATTGGGGATTGGGGAGGGGACTGCTGGACTACCTGGGATAAGGGCTATTACTTTTTTAATGTAACAGAGATGGGGATCAGTGACTGCTAGGCTTCCAGGATCTAGGGTGGTGCATGGGTACCCTGTGACTTGTGGCAAACCCTCCCAGTACAATGTCTGTTTGGCACCCTGCTACGGTCACCACAAGCCACAGGACTTTGCCAGCAGGACCCTGTCTGACAGAGAATCTGGTGCAGGGTCCCTGGAGCATTCAGGCTTTGATGCAAGCTGCATTTGGCGGCAGCTTGCCTCGATCTTAGGGCTCTTTGAGGCTCAAGCCCATAATCCACAGTTTGTGACATTAGAATTGTCACCATGGAAACAAATTTGATGTCACAAGTAGGGAATTATGACTTCATGGCAGGTACAGTATAAACAACATGAACAGGTGAAATCAGAGGGAAAATGAACACAGAAACATAGATAATGATGACAGAAGAAGACCAAAGGTCTATCTAGTCTGCCTGGAGTTTCTTCTCTGCCCTGGGTCCTATTGTCCATACAGGACAGGACCACATCCTCATCCACTGCATTCTCTAATCCAGTTTTATTGAAAATATCTTCAGCTATATTAAAAAAATACAAATTCAAATTGTAGCAGGATTCTGTGTAACTGAGGTGGCTAATGCAATTGTGAAAATGTTGCTGGAAAAAGGAAAACCTGTGATTTTTTAGATCTTGGAAAACTTTTCAGTATTTAGACAGACTATAGCTTGCATTTCAATAACATTTTAAATGTATCTCACCTATTCTTTATTACAGAAGACATTTACATGAAACAGGAATCTGAGTTCTCCATATGTAATTTCTTCCTTTTGCTTATCCCTCATAATGCTCTGTTGGTAACATCACAAAAGAGCATTATGAGGGAAAAGTGGGAAGATGAGATGAAGTTTGACACATTAAGATCCCATTTATGTGCAAATTTCCTCCATAGTAAAGAACGAGGGCGATTAATATAGTAAATGTCATGAAATATAAGCTGTAGTGTGTCTCCTTTTTATATTTTGAAGGGTTTTCTTGAATATTGGAAAATTACTTTAAAGGTGGGTGAGGGTCACCAGGAAAAAGGAAAAATCTCCTGTTGGAGCAGACCCCAGTAACCTAGCATTCTTAGGTAAAATTCTATTGAAATCTATTGTTTTCTTATTAATTATTAATGAGGAGAACTGTATGAAAATGCAGTTATTGTCATTTACAGTTCAACTAGACCTGACACTATTCCCAGGGGAGGATGTCATAAGCATCAAGCCCCTAACTATTAGAGCTTAAAGGTGTCTTGCCACTCACTGATAATGGATAGACAAAGTCTTTCCAATTGCACATTGCTATTTTGCACTGTAGGAAACCAGAATCCACCAGGCCTCCCAGCCTCCTTTCTCCCTGTCCAGTGAAATGTGAACAAAACAAAAAACAAAAGCACAACTCCAAAATCCTGTCACATTACTACAATAACAGCTGATTCGGCACATTCTACCTCTGAGACAGGTAATTTATAATCTGTAGTGGAAAGGTTAAAGGACCCAATTAATAGCAGAAGAGAATCAGAGCGGGTTTTACAGCCAGCTTGAAAATGTCTTTCCTGTTTCACATTAAGCAAAAATCTTTATCCTAATTGTCAGTGAGAAAAACAAGGTTTTTTCTGCTAAACGCAGCTGAACTATACCCTGACCTTTGGTGTGTTTTAAAATGTCAGCAGGGAGCAGTGTATTAAAAGGTTTTTGGTTCCGGGGAAGTGTGTAGTTTTCTTACATGTATAAATTACAGCCTAATTGCTCTCTCCGTCAGGCTGACATTTGCCCAAGGCTGGCTGGTAAACGTCTCCCTTAATAACAAAGCAGAATGGGGGCTAAGGGTTGTTGATGTGAAGGGTGGACTTGCTTCTACTGTATAGCATATTATTTTTAACAGGATGCATGCAAACAGCAGCAGCAGTACTGCAGAATTGTCTGGCTCACTGAAGTCCCTTGTGAGCTACTGGCTAAGTAGATTGGTAGATGGGATTTGCTGATGGCTCAGCTATGTGTGAATCATTTCTGTCTGTTTTAATCAAGGTGTTTATCTCCTGGCACATCAGTCTCCCTCCTCAGGTGCACTGGCGGTGGAGACCTCCCAGCCCCAAACCCATGCACAGCCACATTTGTGCAGTGTACCAGCCGGAAAACTGAGAAAATCATTCTGATGGATCAGGTTGTGTTTTGATTTTCATTTTAGCCCCGGTCTACCCTCCTTGCTTGGCATAGGAAGCCATATCAACCCCCTAGGAAGGAGGTTAACCCCTTAGTCAACACAGGAAATCAAGAACCATGCACTGTTCACTCCTGATTAGGGAACACTGCTACCAGCAGCACTTCCTGGCCAGTGCTGCCCCATCACAGATGATCCAAACTCGTTCCCAAACGCTGTTCCCTAAAACAGAGCATGATGCCGTATCACTGAGCAATTTGGTGGTCCCATTCTTTTCCATTTTTTAATAAGACTAGGCCTCCTCACAGGTCAGAGATCCCCTGTCCCCTGTTATGATAACTCATAGATATATTATGGCACACAGACTCACCAGTAATGGTCGCAGACAGCATTCTCCATTGAGAATTCACTACAGTAAGTCTTTCACATAGCTCAGCTATGATGGGTGCTGACAGCCATCTCCTCTGAGACCTCAACGAGTTCCACTCATATCTCACGTATGATGGGTGTCAATGGCAATCTCCTCAGAAAACTTACCAAGTCTCTCTCATAACTTGTATGGCAGATGCAGACAGCAAACTTCATTGTAACATCTCCAAGTTCTACTCAGTTGTGACATTACTCCCTATTCTGGGGCCCCCCTTGAGCAAGCAGACACCTTTTGATATCTTGGGGTCTCCCTCAATATGACCTTGTCCTTCGTTGCTCACATTGACAATCTAGTCCCCCAGCTGGAAAACTGCACACGTTCTCCCCTTATTTAAGTCCAGTGATCGTAGTGATCTTAACAACTATAGACCAATCTCCATTTTACCAGTCCTGTCTAAACTACTGGAGAAACTAATTCACTCACAAAAAAAAATGTCCTAGAGAACGCCAATCTCCTTAACCCTCTCCAATCTGGGTTCAGGCAGAAGAACAGTACTAATTTGGCTTTAACAGAAGTGACTAATGACTGGTTCTCTGCCACTGATATTAAGCAATCCACTTGTGTCATGTTCCTTAACCTAAGTAAGGCATTTGACATGGTGAATCATATGCTCCTCTTGCACTGCTTCTCATCCCTGGGAATGCATGACATTATGGTAAGATGGTTCACCAGCTATCTGTCAGGTAGGTTGCAAAGAATAAAGGCCAACAGTGCCATCTCGTTCAGTGCCCATCACCAGAGGAGTTCCACAGGGATCCATCTTTGGTCCTCTCCTCTTCTCTTCACGATTTAGAGTAACTCACTAGATAGAAATATTCAAAACTCAAAACTGCACTTCTTTGCAGATGACACGATTCTCTACACATCCAAGCCATCAATGCGTGAAGCTTACGCCTGAACTACAAGTTGATTCTAACCAGCTGCAACTAAATCGACTAGCTCAATACTCCTCTTAAATGCCAAAATGACAAAAATGATGCCTCAACACACATGACCTCTTCTCTAACTAACAAGAAACCAGTCCTACCATTACAACTATATTCAGGGACATCCTCAAGGTGGTGGACAACTCAAGTACCTGGGTGTCTGGTTGGTTTCCAAACTATCCTTCATTGCTCACATTGATTACTAACTAAAAACTAAAAGGCTAGGCTGGGATTCCTATTCAGGGAACAGATCCTATTCACGCTGGACTCTAGGCATAGACTGGTTCAGGCCACATTCATGCAACTTCTAGACTATGGTGAAATTATCTACAACTATTACACCACACTCCACACTCATACATTAGACACATCTATACCATCGGTGCTACACTTCATACTTAATGCACCACCCAGGACACATCACTGTTTCCTCTACTCTGCTCTAGGCTGGACCTCTCTAGCAACCTGGCGTATGTTGCACATTGGTCAATGGACACTGAAGTTACTGTTGGAAAAGCTTCCTTATTACATATGAGCTATGGTCCATATGACACACAACACTTATTCCCTGCACAGCTCTGACCTTCTCCTACTGGATGTCCCCAGAACATGCACCAAACAGGGTAGAGGTGCTATTAGTTCTTTACTTCCATCAATATGGAACCACCTGCAAAATACATTGAGGATAACCAAGGTTGTTTCACTAAATTGCTTCAAGGCCATGGCCAAAAATGCATTCAAGATAGTATTCCATTGTCCCAATAAGTAACCACAATTCTCCTTATCTTGCCCACCATGCAGCTATCTGTCACCACCATCCTTCACTGACCCTGTCTCCATCTCTTTTTTTTCCTTCCTTTGTACATCCATCACCAACATTACTGCCCTGACCTCATCCCCCACCCATCTGCCAACTATCCTCAATAACATCTGTTGCACTTATCACCATGCTCTTAAACAGTCTTTCCTTCCTCTGATTTGTAGCAGAATTGTAAATGAAAGTTGCCAACCAGATTGTACATTCCCCTACAGTTAAATGCTTCCCATGTATTAGCTTGTTAGATCCTACCTATGTATTAGCTTGTATACTGGTCTATTATTCTTGTTTCCTGTGCTTTTACATTGTAATACTGTATACTATGTGCTAATTTATATGTCTGTCGAACACACACTTGATTGTAATTGTCTTGTCACACCAGGACTTCCTTGTGAATGAGCCCGCTCAATGGAGCCAGTCCTGTAATAAAATTGAAATGAACTGAATAAAATTTGAATTGAATAGTCAAGACAGTCAACTCTAGGCTAGGGCTACTTTTCCGATATAGGAACAATTTTCCACCTGAGATCAAGAGGCTACTGGTTAGGAGCTGTATCACTAGCATTATTGATTATAGGATTACAGTTTACGACTCTGCAAATGACTGCAAGCAGTCTAGAGACAGGATTCTCGTCAACAGAGCCTGTCACTTTGCACTTAGCCAAAAATGGGACACTCACACATGTGTGTATGTCTAAATTGGCTCAATCTTGACTCTAGGCTGTGCTATCATACACTAGTCACTGGTAGAAAAGATCTTTGTGGCTTACTCTCTCCTGGTCTCCAAACCCTGTTTAGCTTTGTTGATCAAACATATGCCCTAGGTGAGTGGTGTTACACTTCCTGCTACTCTCCCATAGAAAAACCTCCCTGGTCAAGCTAGCTTCTCCTTCTGATTTGCTAAGTTATGGAAAGGTCTACCTCCCTCTAAAACTGACTGCTCTCTAAGCCTACTTAGATCACAACTCTTCTCCCCTCTCTCTATCTGGACTCTGCCACTGCTACTGCTGACTTTTCTATCCTTACTCTATGAAGCCAGCCTGTTTGAATTGTATGTTTCTGGAGCCCATGCACCTTGACTGTGGCAGCTCTAATTGTAAAAAATTGTTGTCCATGCAGTTTGACTGTGGCAGAATTGTGGCAGCAATTACTGTTTATGGTTGCTTGATTGTACTCTTATTGTACTGTGTTGTTAAAATGTCGCACTGTTCCTTATCACATTGAGTTGCATTGTGAACATTCAATCCCCCGCACTTGCTGTTTTCTGTTGTTGATGACTCCAGACCCTTTGTAAATAGGGTCTGCCTAATGGAGTTTGCCCTTTAAGGGGCAGACCATGTTGTCCTAGTGGACCCCTTCCCTCCTGTAAGGAATGGTTGTGCTCAGAAGGGGAGGGGAGAGGGAAGGGGAGGAGCCAAGAGCCAGAACAATGGCCAGGCAGCAGGAAGGGGGAGGGGGGTAGGGAGGTACATAAGGGACAGCACAAGGGAGCCTCAGCCACTTTTGCTGGAGTTTTGATCTTGGTCAACTGCAGCATGTCAGATTTGGCATTAATTTTGAGGTTGGTTTCACAGCTGAAAGAGGTAAGGAGGCAGCAATTGATTGTTTTAGATATGCGAATTTAAAAAAAACAAAAAATGTGTATCTTTAGTGGAAAAGGATGGAAAAGAAGACTAGCAGACAAGGGTGGCACAGTTTCTGATGAGAACTCCTTTACAAGAAGGAGGTATCAGGGGAGTGCCATTTTAGGCAGCAAAAAGGGTAGAATATGTTGTTTGAAGAATATTTGCAATTGTAAAAAAAACCAAAAAAAACTAAAACGCTGGTCAGCGGGGATTAGCAGGCCCAGGAATGGCCAAGAAGGAGGGAGTCAGAGCCAGGAATGGGGGCCACATGGGAGGCGCGCCTCACGGCGTTGGTTTGCAAAGATCTGGGCCAGGTGGGCCTGTGGAGACAGTGTAGGCCTCGGGGCAGAAAGAACTCTGGGTGGCTAATGGCTGGTGTGCTACGTTTTCCCCATTAGCTGCAGCTAGCTGCTGTTAGGCTGAGGAGGAGCACGTGAAAGAAGAGGGGGGCCTGGGAAGGCCAGGAAAAGCGTTGGGCTAGCGACCCATTGGTGTCGGAGTTACCAGTGGTCGGGGGCAGAAATAGAGCCTGCGATGCTAAATGTAGGTGGAGAAGGAGGGTGTGTGTCATGAGGCGGTTGGTTTGAAGGCTGGCAGAGGGGAACGGGAGGTGCTTGGGGCAGCACGCCATGCGAGGAGAGTCCTAAGGCCGGAACGGCGTTTTTGCATGCCACATGCGATGGGCGAGTAGGCCCGGGGCCTGCCGTTCAGCCTTGGTGGGGGGGGTTTGCATTCCAAAAGGTGTGGGTACTGGATTATGGTACAGAAGGGAAGGAGCAGGAGACCTGGGGTTGGGGCGTGGCAGGGTACAAGGAGATGGTAAAGCTTGCGATTGGGGCAGTGGGTAGGACACTGGGTAGGCTTGAAATGTGGGTGAGTAAAAGGGGCATGGGAGGATAGCTGGAAGGGGTTTGTAGGGGTCGTGGGGTGATCGTGGTGAGCTGATTCTGGTGGGAGTCGCATGATGCCACCCTCATGGGGTCCTTTCAGTCAGGCCTGGCTGGTTTGAAGGTTCGGATGGCAAGTACTGCTGCAATTTGTGGATTTCATGGTCCTCAACCCATGACATCACCCACGGGGGATCTTATTGTTTTTTAAGGACTTAGTCAGGCAGGTAAGTGCTACTAGGGCGTTACCACATTGGCAGGTGGCAATCAAAAAAAAAAGTAAAGTATTTGTATATTCATTGGGAGACAGAGGGAGGCAGGGAATATGGATGACAAGTTACTTGGGGACAAAATAAAAAAAAGAGAAAGAAGGGGCATACATTGAGGGTGAATGGTGAATGGGAGCTTGTAGGGAAGCAGGCCTAGGGGCCAGGACCCATTTTTAAGAGCAGAAGAGGGCGGATGGCATGGCACCCGAGGCCAGGCTAGAGGATCGAGGCCGGTAACCCAGGGGTTGAGGTATAAGCTGCAACCCGTGACATCCGGTAGACAGACCCGGGATTTAGATTCCACAGCTCCCAATGCACGCTGTATGACCCTGGGCATGTCCTTAGCTCCTATATGCCCAGGTGGTACAGATAGAGCAGTTCTTGGGGGCGGTGCACCTCACTGGTAAGGGTACGGCACGGATGGTGGGAACCAGGCTATATACAAAAAAAAAATATAGAGGTGGCATTGAGGCACAAGTAACATGTTTCATTTTCTGTAGTTGTTTTCACAGAGCGTATGCAGAACAGACATGGCACCCAAGATAAGGCCATCGAAGGAAGAGGCTTACAAGGTTATAATCGAGCTGGCTGAAAAAGCAAAACAAAACATGAGAGCTGGTGGAGGGGAGGACCCGGGGAAGCCTGGGAAGAGGAATACAGATGGGAAAAAGGTGGCAAAGGGAAGAGGCACCTGGGGATGACGCAGTCCCTCTAGGTAGTGCTGAGGCAGCAGGCCTGCCAGAGACTGCTGAGCCCATACTCATGCCAGGTGACCCTGGCACGGCACCCACCCCAGATCAAGCAATGTCCCCTCGTGGAACCGGGACCAAAAACTCAGCGGGAGGTCCGACCCACAGATCCCAGTAGCTCACCCTCCTCTTTCACCTCACCCACAAGAAGAAGCAAGGGGATCTTTGGAGGCTCCAGACACCCTGGACAGAAAAGGTCACAGTACTATGTCCAATACAATAGGAGATAGCATAAAAGAGTATATAGGTCAAATAGTGGCAGCACTGGGGACGGGTGGTTTGGGGCAGATGGAATCAGCCCTGGCAGAGATTAAGGCAAGAAAAGGGGTGCCAGGAGATACAGAAAATGGAGAGGAAAGAGAGGGGCAAGGTACAAGAGAGGTGGGGGCACTGGGGATGAGGATAGGTGAGCACGTGCCCGTTACCACAAAAGAAAAAATATGGAGGGGGGATATGTGGATATATTTGCTCTGGTGAGCCAGGAGGTGGCTGCAAAATATGAAGAGGCGGACAGCATAGGTAAGAGTGAGATGGCAGCTGCCATAGTGTTATTAGGAAAGAAAGAGGAAGACAAATTCCGAAAGGGAAGACCTGGGATAGGTGGTTCTTAGGGTTTTGCAATCTTTTCAGCCATAGCTCTGAAAGGAGGCCGGAGTTGTATCCCGCTCATTACTTACTGATTGATAATATGGAGAGCTAAAGCAAAAGGTGGGTGGGATGGATATACTACGATGAATATTTTCGGCAGCGAAAGCGATATTTGGGGATGTAAGATGGGACACCAAGCAAATAGATTTATGGATGGATTTTGTAGCGGATCAGTCCACACCGATGGAGGGTGGGGTAGAAAAGAGCTATGCCCTCTGAGATGTTGCTGGGCATATAACAGGGCTTTCTGCTCGTGGCCTCAGTGTCATTTTCGCATGCCTGTACAAATGTGGAGGGGCACTCAGCTAGCAAGTGCAGAAACAAGTATATACAAGGAACACAAGGCTATGGGGGCAAGGATCAAGCCAACAGTTTTTCTGGATGGCTAGGGCTTTCAAGGACAAAAATGTGAACAACGGAGGGAGGGGCAGAGGAATGGGGTAGGGGTGGTCAAAACATTTGAAACAAGGAAGATGGACAGGCAGGAGGGAGGGTCCAGGTGGTGCAACAAGGCACAATTTGGGATGGCAGAACCCCCATCAACATGACAGCCTTGACGGTTCGCCTGGACAGATACCTGGACATGAGCGTGGATATGATTTTCGTGGTTTGACCAGGTTTTCATTGTATCTAAAGGACCCAGGCAGGCAAGGAGGCAAGCAACCTGGGGTCTGTGGAGAGGAAAAGAGGATATGATAAGGCAAAGATTGAGAAAGAAAAGGCAGCAGGTAGGGTGGAGGGTCCATTTGACGACTCCCCATTGGAAAACATGGGATATCGCCTTTGGGTTTGGTACCTAAGAAGAGGAAGGGGAATACCGGTGATACACCATTTGTCTTACCCAGAAGGTGACTCGTAAATGACTATATTGGGGAGGAGCAGTAGGGTGGGACTACGCAACACTCACAGACGCGGTCCAGATAATCCGGCCACAGAGGATGCATGGATGGCAAAATGGACATTGAGTCTGCCTTCAGACTGCTTTCAGTTAGGAGGAAGACTGGGATCTTTTGGGTTTTAAAAATGATGGGCAGTATACTGACAAAGCGATGCTAATGGGTGCCTAAGCAGCATGTGCAACATTTGAGGTATTCAGCAATATGTTTGCAGTGATATTCCAAGAGGAAACGGGTTATAAGTCAGTCATCATCATTACCTGGATGATTTTCTCCTCATTGGGAAGGTAAGAGGAGACACAGAGGATGCTGGGTAAGTTTCAAGAATTGTGCCAGAAATTAGGGTCCACTGGCACCAGAAAACATAGGGGTCCATCAAGGTTATGGAATTCTGGATAGAGATTGATGCCACAAATGAAGTTTTCAGTTACGGACAAAAAGTAAGGAGGTTGAAGGAGCTAATCGATACACGCCAGCAAGAAGAGGGTTCAATTGAATTAGGTTCAGCAGGTATTGGGACACCTGAATTTCGGCATACAGGGCTATTGGGCCAGGAAGGGTGTTCACCAGGAAGGTTGGCCAGGGCGACAGCTGGGGTCAAAAACCACATCACTGGGTTAACCTGACTTGCAGCGTCAGGGAGGATTTTAGCGTATGGGAGGAATTCTTGAATGACTATCATGGGTGTTCGTTTCGGCAGGAGGAGTGGCTGTACAACACAGACCTGACTTATACATGGACGGCAGCTGGGGACTGGGCATGGAGGTTACCTGAGGGGCAGGTGGTTTAGTGAACCATGGCCAGCCAGTTGGGTGAGGGATGGGAAAGTAAAAGATATAACACTTCTTGAGATCATGCCCCATATGGGCATGCATTCTGGGTTTGGGGAAGGAATTACGGGATCAGAAGTGTGATATTTTGTGTGACAATAGAGTGGTGGTGGACGTACTTGAACAATAAGGGAGCCAGGTCGGACACAGTCATGCAGGTAGTACGACAGTTAGTTTTAAGGGCTCTGCAGCTGAACATGTCTTTCAGAGCAAAACATATAGAAGGGGTACACAATACCCTGGCTGACAGCCTTTCCCGTCTGCAGCTGGACCGTTTCTGGAAGCTGGCACCAGCAGCGGAAGAACAAAAAACGCCCATACCAGCGGACATCTGGGACGTTGGCAGGAAGGAGCAGAACTGTTGTTTCATAGCTCATGGGCCCTGGACTCTGAGGGCCTATGATGGGGCTTGGTGGGTCTTTTCAAACATTCAGGGCAGAACACCAGATGGAGGTGGGCCATTATCGAAGAATAGTTGGGAATGTTCTACGTGGAACATTGGCGAAAAGGTATGGCTCACACCACAATGGGGGTTTATCTGGCAGGGATCAGTGTGATCTGCAACCTGAAAGGATGGCGGACCCAACAAGGCAATGTTCATCAGAAGGATGATGCAGGGCTGGGGTAGGTTAAGAGGAGGGACCGGGGACAATAGAGGCCTATAGGGAGCAGTGGCTAATAAAGCTAAAAGAGGTGCTCGGCAATATGCAAATTGAAGGGTGAGGCCCAGCTATTTCACATGATTTATGTGACAATGTTTGCAGGGGCTAAGGAGGGAGTGAGGTGGTAGGCCAGGAAAAATAATGGGAAGGTGGTGGAATGGGAAGATGGGAGTTGGGGACAAAGGAAATATGGATCAAACTAAGACGGTCTAAAGCTGACCAAAGAGAGCAAGGTTGCATAATAACACTAAGAGGGCGATCAGAGATCGTGATATGCCCAGTGCAGGCCCTGTGGGCTTTCGTCGCAGGGCAGGTAATCAGAACGGGGAAGCTTTTTATACACAGGGATGGAAAAAGGGTCACTGGCTATCAAATTACGGCAGTGTTAAAAAAGGCAATGGAGTTTTTGGGTGAGAACCCAGCTAATTACTCATCCCAGTCCCTGCGGATTGGGGCGGCTTCACAGTGGGCAGCAAGGGGTGAACCCGTGGAGGACATCTTGGAAAAAGGTTGCTAAGTGTCAGCCAGTTATAAAAGATACATCAGAGCTCATATAAAAAAAAAAAAAAAAAAAACGAGGAGAAGGAATATAACCATATATATTAATAAAGCGGGGGATAAGGCAGGGAGGATATGGAGAGTATATGTAAATTAACTAATTTTGTTTTTGTTGCACCCCATAGGTAGATGGAGGAGCACAGAAGTCTGGATCTGCAGCCATTCCTATATTTACTGGGCTGGTAAGAGAGCAGAGACAAAAGCTGGGGGAAAGCAGTTATACCAGGATGCAAGGCAACGTAGGTTGGTATGGCACAGCTTACGGGGGATGAGATGGGCACAGCTTCTCCCTGCTTTGAAAGAGCTCAAGAGACATCGGCCCAGTCCAGACCTAATCATTATACACCTAGGGGTCAACGACCTGGCAGGCAGACCATGGGTGCACACATATTTGCAGATTAAGAGGGATTTAGCGGCAATAAGACAGTGGTGGCCTCAGGTATGCCTTGCATGGTCGGATATAATACCAAGAAGAGTATGGAGACAGGAACACAGCCACAGGGTGGTGGAGAGGCCAGGACGAAGATGAATAGATGAGTGGGGACACTGATAAGGCAGATGGGAGGACAGGTGATACTGCACGGGGTCGAAGAATGGGTGGATGAATTCTACAGATCAGACAGGGTACACCTGTCAGATATAGCAGTAGATGTGTTCAATGCAGAAACAATGGGTTTCATAGAAGAATGGAGAAGACGGACAAACAGATAAAAAAAAAAAAACAGAGATGGGGAGAGGGATACCCTAGGTTGGGGGGAAGCCAGTCATCCAACGAAGCTGGAGACTGGCTAGTGGGGAAAAGGGGGAGGACGGGAAGGGGGAAGGAAAAGGAGTAACACAAGAGGAAGAAGAAGATGAAGGAGAAAGCGGTCTCGGTTTCACCATTACCTAACAGAAAAGGAGAAGAAGGCACCAGGTTTTGCCTGGGGATGGATAATCATAAAGTGATATATGGATGGAAATAAATGAAAATTATGGATATATGACAATAACGAAATGGAAAATTAATTATAGATTGATGGATTTAAATAAATTAATTGCCAAACTGAGCACAAAAACAAGCAATGGTCTCTGTGTTTTTTGTGAGGGAAAAGGGGGGAATCCGGGACAATGGAGTTTGCCCTTTAAGGGGCAGACCATGTTGTCCAGGTGGACTCCTTCCCTCCTGTAAGGAATGGTTGTGCTCAGAAGGGGAGGGGAGAGGGAGGGAGGAGCCAAGAGCCAGAACAATGGCAAGGCAACAGGAAGGGAGGGGTAGGGAGGCACATAGGACAGCACAAGGGATCCTCAGCCACTTTTGCTGGAGTTTTGATCCTCCCACCCACCCTAGAAGGAAAGGTAAGATGGAAAGTACAGTCAAATTGGGGCTGTAGGTGAGTCTGTCATGGTGGAGGACAGATGCGTCCGTTAGGACGGTGGACTGCCAAAGGTGAACGGCAGAGGATGATAATATGGGATGGACTGCCAAAGGTGGATGGCAGGAAATAATAAGGTTATGGACTGCCAAAGGTGGATGGCAGGGGATAAGATGGTTATGGACTGCCAAAGGTGGATGGCAGGCAGAAATCCTGTAAGGCTGCCAAGAAGTTGGGGGCAGAGGATAATAATAAGGCTATGGAATGCCAAGGTGGAGGGCAAAGGGGAAAAGGGGGGGCAGGAAGGGGGAAAGAAAAAAGGAGTAACACAAGCGGAAGAAGAAGATGGAGAAAGCGGTCTCAGTTTTCACCGTTACCTAACAGAAAAGGAGAAGAAGGCACCCAGGTTTTCGCCTTGGGGATGGATAATCAGAAAGTGATATATGGATGGAAATAAATGAAAATTATGGATATATGACATTATGGATTATGGATAAAGAAATGGAAAATGAATTATGGATTGATGGATTTAAATAAATTAATTGCCAATCTGAGCACAACAACAAGCAATGGTCTCGGTGTTTTTTGTGAGGGAAAAGGGGGGAATCCGGGACAAAGGATTTTATGTAGAATAAATAAATAAAATAAAATAAATGACAGGTGCTAATGGTGAATTCCACTTAGATGTCACCAAGTTCTGCTTATAGCTCAGCTACGATGGGTGCAGCCAGTGATCTCCTCTGAGACCTCATGAAGTTCTGTTTCAAACTCAGTGATCTCCTCTGAGACCTCATGAAGTTCCACTTTAAACCTCAGGTACTGTAAAGTATGACAGGTGCAAATGGCAAATGCCTGAGAAACCTCACCAAGTTCTGCTCCTAACTCAGCTTTGATAGGGGCAAATGATGGGCTCCTCTGAGACCTCACCAAGTCTATCTCATAATGCAGTTATGATGGGCATGCATGGCAATCTCCTCTGAGAAGTTCTGCCCCCTTACCCAGCTGTGACAAGTGCGAGTGGTGTGCTCCACCAAGACCTCACCAAGTCCCAGTAACTCAGCTATGACAGCTGTAAATGGTGAGCTTTTCTGAGATATCACCACATTCTGCTTATAACACAGGTATGGCAGGTGTAAATGGTGATCTCCTTAGAGAATTTACCAGGTTTGGCTCATAACTAAGGTATGACAGGTGCAAATGGTGATCTCCTCTGAGACCTCACCAAGTTCTTCTCCTAAATCAGCTAAGACGGTTTGAATGGTGATATGTTCTGCTCCTAAAAACATAATGATTACAGGTGTGAATGTGATTTCTTCTGAGACCTCACCAAGTTCTACTCATAAGTCAACTATGACAAGTATGATGGTGATCTACTCTGAGACCTCTCCAAGTTCTGCTTGGAACACAGGTATCATAAAACAAACATACTCGGCTACACGCTCCAACAGCAAACAAAATCCAGCACTAGGACACTTTTAAAACCACTTGGTTTATTTAATAACATAGAAACATAGAAGTTGACGGCAAGTAAGGACCGCAAGGCCCATCCAGTCTGCCCATTTCTTTTTCTACCTTATAAATGTGCCATCGGCCTTTGCTCTGTCAGTGGCCTATCTATTCATACTCATTTGTATTGCTCCCATATGCCTATCCCATGCCTGTTTGAAGCCATGCACTGTATTCATAGCCACCACTTCTTGAGGTAGGCCATTCCATGCATCCACCACCCTTTCTGTGAAAAAGAATTTCCTCACAATCCCCTTAATCTGCCCTCTAATCTCATGCTGTATCCTCTTGTCCAGCTATTTTTCTTATATTTAAGCATGTTAGACTCTTTCACCTTGTTAATGCCCTTAAGGTGTTTGAATGCCTCGATCATATCGCCTCTCTCCTCCTTTGCTCAAGGGTATACATATTGAGCTCTGTTAATCTGTCCTCTATGTCTTCTGATGCAGTCCCTGCACCATTTTGCTGCCCTTCCCTGGACTGCCTCAATTTGTTAATGTCCTTGTGAAGGTGTGGCCTCCAATACGCACGCAGTACTCCAGATGGGGCATAATCAGTGTCTTGTAAAGAGGGATTATTACCTCCCTCTATGACTTGTGATACCCTACTAATACACCCTAACACCTCCCTAGCCTTACCTACTGCTTTTAGAGGTCTGCTTGATGATTTCAGGTCATCAGTGATGATGATGCCCAAGTCTCTTTCTTCCTTTGTGACTGCTAGCAACTCCTCCCAGCCTATAGGTGGCTTCAGGGTTTCTCTTCCCTATGTGCATGATCTTGCACTTCTTTGCATTAAACCCAGTTGCCACTCTTCTGACCATTTTGCTAGTTTATCCAGATTCTTCTCATTCTGCCCACCCCATCTGGATCATCTACTCTGTTGCAGATCTTGGTGTCATCTGCAAACAGACAAGCCTTACCTCTAGTCCATCTGCAAGGTCACTAATGAAGATGTTGAAGAGGACTGCCCCAGGACTGATCCCTGAGGTACCCCACTTGTGACTTGCATATCTTCTGACTGTATACCATTTACCACTCAGTCTCTGTTTTCTGCCCCACAACCAGTTTGCCACCCAGTTGACCAACTTCTGACCCACTCAGCGAGCCACCCAGCTTATTTATCAATCTTCTATGTGGAACAGTGTCAAAAGCTTGCTGAAGTCAAGGTAGGCGACATCAACTGCTCCCCTTGGTCCACCACTCTGGTTACCCAGTCAAAGAAATCTATGAGATTGGTTTGACAGGACCTTCCTTTTGTAAACCCATGCTGTCTTGGATCCTGTGCCCCATGGATTCCAGGTGTTGCACTATCCTTTCCTTAAGGAGTGCTCCATCATCTTGCCCACTACTGAGGTAAGACTGACTGGTCTGTAGTTCCCTGCCTCCTCCTGCTACCACTCTTGTGAGCCGGGATCACATGAGTCCTTCTCCAGTCTTCTGGGACGTTTGGTATGCCTCCTATCTTCATCCCGCTGTGTTCCCTTATATTTCCTGAAGGCCAGTCTTTAGCTCTGACCTTTTCTGCTACTGTATTTGAGAACCAAAGTGGTTTCCTTCTTCTTTGCACTTCCTTTTCTGTCTAACACAACGGGATGTTGCTTCAAGTATTGCATCCTTAATGCTTGCCCACTTTGCCTGTACCCTCACCTGTGTTTCTTTTGCTAGGGCTAGCTTAACTCTGTTGGCCATCTTATCAAAGTCAGCCCTCTGAAGTCCCATATTTTTGCCTTGGAATGGGATGATTTAGATGTAGTAGCCAAATTGAACCATACCATGTGATGGTCACTGACCCCCAGGTGACCTTCTACCTGGAGATCTGTGATCCCTTCCCTGTTAGTCAGTACTAGATCTAGGATAGCTCTGTCTCTTGTGGGTTGTTGTACCAGTTGTTTGAGGCCCTCCCCCTGCAGGGAATCCACTATGTGTCTAGTTCTGGCAGATGTTCCTGCTGGTATTGACCAATCTGTATCTGGCATGTTGAAGTCTTGCATTATCAGAACCTCCCCTTTAGCTGTCATGTTTTGTATATTTTCTAACAGTAATGTTTCTATGTCCTCCCCCTGGTCTGGAGGCCTGTAGACAACCCCAGTTGTTATGGCTGTCCCATTTCCTGTTTCCAGGGTGACCCACAGTTCTCCTGGCTCCTTATGTGTATTCTGAATTTCTGTAGCTTTGATATTTTCATTGACATACAGGGCCACTCCTCCCCCTTTTTGCACCTCGGTCTCTTCTGAACAATACATAGCCAGGTACTGAAGTCTCCCAAGTGTGGTTACTGGTAAACCACGTCTCACTAATTGCTACTATGTCCAGTTTAGCCTCTGACATTATTGCCTGCAGGTCTGGGATCTTATTTCCAGGCTGTGAGCATTTGTGTATATGATTTTCCATTGGCCAGATTTCGTGTGTTAGTTGTTGGGTGAGGTTTGGCATTACCCCTGTGCGTTGTATGGGGAGACAAACCTTTTTTCTTACCTGGTGATGCAAATGAACTGCAAACATGCTGAATCCCTGTTTGACCACTAGCTGAGGGGGGAGGGCTGTTCTTCCCATTCGATGTATGGGGTGCTGCACCCCTCTCCCCATTTGCTAGTTTAAATATTCTGCAAAGATATCAAACTTCTGCCCCAATGCACTGACTCCCTCCTTAGTCAGATGCAGTCCATCAAATTTAAAGAACTTTCGCTCCCAAAACTGTTGCCAGTTCCCTACAAATCTGTGTCCTTTTTCCTGGCACCAGCCCTTGAGCCACGTGTTTAGCTCCCCTATCTCCCCTTCTCTGACCTTCCGTCCATCTGCCCCCCCTCTCCCAGACTGGCAGGATCTCAGAGAAGGAGATGCTGGATGAAATGGATGATATTTTGTCACCCAGCCTGGTCAAGTGTTCCTTGGTCTCCACAACTGACCGGCTGGCGAGATCATTAGTCCCTATGTGTACTAGGACATCAATGTTTTCTCCTGCTTTGTGAACAATTTAAGCAATGCGGTCAGTGTCTCTCCATGCTGATGTACCTGGGAGACATCTGACCATGACCCCTGGCTGGAGATGGGTATCAACTTCCTGAATCATGGAGTCTCCTATGATCAGAAGTTTTTTCGATTTCCTTTTTGCTTTTTTTGTTTTGGTTCCTGATTTGGGTGAGTTTTGTTGTGCTAGCTCCTGTGCCGCAGTGTCCTGCTCTGCAGTGTCTTCTGCCTCTTTGTTTGATTTCAGAGATAGAGGCAGATACCTGTTTGTAGTGTTTATATGTTTTTGGAGGTAATATGTTGGAGAGCAGAGTGATGGGGCACCTGATTTGCCCTCTTAACCACCTGCCAACCTCCTGGTCCAACTACCTCTGCGGGGCGAGGTTTTTCTGTTGGATGCTGGGGAAATGGCGGGTGGTTCTTATAATGTATTTCCTCTTGAATATGAAATTTGAGGTGTGCAATCTCTGCCCATGCGGCCTGGAGCTGAGCCCTAAGATCTCCAATGGCCCAGCATGTAGGACAGTGTCCTAAATCCTGTAAGACTGTCCTACTGAAAATTGCTCCACAGTACCTGCAGTTAATGATATCCATTCCAGATAAGTTGCTGGGTTTATAACCTAGTCAGAGTAATTAGAAGGAAAAAAATGCAAGTAATGGTTTGACTGTGTTTTGTTTTTGTTTAACTTGTTATAACAAGTTAAATTACTAGTGCCCTGTAAATGAGCTCACCTTGTGGATACAAAACAGCACCCCTGCAAAGGCGATCAATGTTTCATGTCACAGACATCTTGAAAAAGTGTCTGTATGATGTGAAATGTTGATGTTCCTTTTGCAGGGGTGTTACTCATTTATCTTTATTAAATAAACCAAGTGATTAACCAGGCCAAGACGGAGGTCCTACCTTTAAACTCTAAGTGTACCTTTCAGATGGTTACTCAGCATGGGTTCCGATGGACCCCGGAGGGGATTACCTACTTGGGCATTACTATCTCTCCTAATCTGCATAAAATCTGGGACCCAAATATGAAACCACTTTTTGCCTCCATTTGTACAGAACTGGACAGATGGAAATCTCTTCGACTGTCGCTTGTAGGTAAAATATACGCAATTAAAATGGTCACAGCACCGGAGGTCACATGATGGCAGCCTAAGAGAGCAGTGGCAACCCCCAGTAGCTCCGTATCTCGCTCGCTAAAAACATACAAAACAACAGTGTATTCAACCTGAAAAGGCAGATTCCAGCTTTATACCATCAAGAAAAAGCTCTAAGAGACAGCAAAAATATCAACGATGGAAGCCTTCATGCGGAAAGCACCCCCCTGACATTCACCACCGCCGTCTCCTGAGAAGGACAAGGCCCCAAAAAGACCTAAGGCTCAAGCTTCCTCTACCCCGACAGGCACGTTGCCGTTAACGGAGGACAAGTTTTTAGAGATCATGAGGCCAATGCATGAGACGCTCAACAGCGTGGTCGAAGAAATACGGCAAATAAAAGCAACCACTGACTTGTTAAATATTAGAGTCACTGATTCTGAAACCGTCTCCGATCGGGGGAGAAAAGCTAGACAAACTCACGCCTACCACACACTAGCAAATCAGAAAATTAAAAAGTTGGAAGACAAGCTTACCGATCTTGAGGGGAGGAGTTTCAGAAACAATTTGATAATCATGGGTATACCGGAAAAAGAAGAAGGTACAAACCCCATTCTTTTTGTTCAGAAACTCTGTGAAAAGCTTGCAGGACCCTCCTCCAATGGCTCAATCTATGTTATTGAAAGAGCCCACTGAGCACTCTGGCCACCTCAGTCACCGGGTTCAATACCCAGGCCCATCATCTTCAAAATGCTTAACTTTCAAGACAAGCAGCACATCATAGCGAAGACTAAGGTGCTACAAGAGATTTGGAGGGAAAAAAATGAATAGCCCAGGACCTGCCATATGCGGTTCGTGTCAAGCGGCAGGAACTCCATCCACTCATAACAAAGTTAATAGCAGCCAGTACGCCTTTCCGAGTCAAATACCCAGCGACTCTGCAAGTAAAGCTTGGCGACCAGTGGCAGTCTTTTGAAACCCTTGAGCAGGCTAAGAGCGAGCTTAAAACTGCACTCCCAGACTTGTTTAAATAAATAATGAACCTGCTTTACGCTGTCTTCCCTCATGAGTGGCGGCAGTCATATGTGCTTATGCCACTAATCTCATTTCATCCTTGGCACCTTAATTCCACACAGAGCCATAATGATTTTGACTCAGCGCCTGTACTAGCATCATAACTCTGCATGTAGTGGCAGCTTTTTTGTGCCTAAACTACTGTGACTGCAATCCACGGTGCCCGAGAATAAATTTCGGCAGTTCTTCTATTCACTCAGCTGATCTTTGAGGACTCCAGATCTCACTCATGTGCTAACCTCTGTTGTGATACCAGCGTTTGGGGTATAATTTCCACTGCGATTGGCCTGCTACTATCGCATGAAGGAGAGATGTTCTTTTCATTTCTGCAAGCAATGGATGTTCATTTCGTATCCATTGTGGAGAACATGGGTAACTTGTTTCCGAATTAAAGGGCAGAATGGCATACTACTGAAGTCGCAATTGGAGGGACTCGGACCCAGTCTGAGGGAGTATATTTGGAATGAAGGGATTGCTGCGTATGGTGAATAAGGACACTGCTTGTGTAGTCAAACTTCTACGAGCTGCAAATCGAGATGCTGCCTGGATTAAAAGGGAAAAACAAGCTCATCACACAGGGACTTTGACTAATGCTTATTACTATCCCAAATAGGGCTTTAGTTACATAGCTCTGGTATACCTGTATCCAAACCTGGAGACTTGCTGGCGATCTTGAAGGCTTTAATTATTTTCTGTGCTCCATAGCCCAGTATATTGTTAATTAAAGCCACAGATGCTTTCTCTTCATGGATATTTTTAGGACAACAGCCAGAGTTGATATTGTAAGGTGAATACCAGACAGTTTAGTGAGTTGGACGGAGACTGGCAGGGGGTAATTGCCTCTGGGTTGTTTGTTGGTTAACAGCACTTGACATAACAAATAGTAGTTAGTTCATTGGAACTGAGTTGATGTGTGGATAGTGGGGCGGGGGAATATTTTACTAAGTCACTTTCTCTCTTTATACCCATGGAAAAATAATAAGACATTAAGCACTCATCTCAAAAGCTGATGCCCTCTAGGAAACTCAAAACCCGACCTTCCTGATTAATAATGGCAGGTCCTATTAAGTTTATCAGCTGGAATATCAAAGGGCGCAAAGATAGAACCAAACGACAAGTAATACTCAGACACCTAAAACCCTTAGAGCTGATATTATTTGTTTACAAGAAACACACCTTAGGAGAAAGGACGCTCTGCTGTGGTGCAGAGGATGGGTAGGACAGTCCTATGGGCGGAAACTCTACAAACAAAGTGGTGTAGCCATTCTATTTCATAAGAATGTCCCTTTAAGCTCGAACATGAAATATGGGATAGCTGAGGCTATATATAATACTACATGGTAGCTTGGTGTACTATCTAACAGTAGGATCGGTTTACGGTCCAAACCGAGACTCTCCGGCTTTTCACTGAATTAGCAGGAATTGTGCCCACCATACCCCTCGAACCATAGTGCTGGGAGGTGATTGGAACATCATGCCCCGCTATTGCTGGACAAATCAGACCCTAAAAGTTGGCCCTTCTCCGCTCAGAGAGCCTTCCAAGACTTAATGGACGGATTGGGCATCCTGGACATCTGGAGGATACTAAACCTCGCAGAATGACAGTATACCTTCTTCTCCCATCCCCATAATACGTGTTCACGATAGACTACTTACTGGTAAGCTCCCTATATGTTGCCTGACATTGAAGAGGCCGTAATTCACCCACGAGTAATATCAGACCACTCCCTGTCTCCATAGTTGGAGTATTTGGATGTGAAGTCAAAGGGACTTCCTATGGAGAATGAATACACAACTACTTAGCCTCCCATAAGCAGAATCATTTTAAAAATGTCATCACCTCCTTTCTGAGTGTCAATGAGGGTCTGTCTCAAAATAGACATAATTTGGTCAACTCCTGAAACATACTGTGGGGAATGCATACGAATAGCAGCGACCCAAAAGAAAAAAGGTGATAGCCAGACAAAAACCCTGCTTCAGGAAATAAAAAAACTGGAATCCAATATTAACAAAAAATCTCCAGAGTCTGAGTGGACTAAACTCCATACATTACATGCTCAATTCTCAGGCCTGGTTTATCATAAAGCAGAATTATCCTTAAAACGAGTTCAGATAAAATACCTAGAGGCGGGTGAACGGGCTAGTAAATTGCTAGTATACAGACTTAGGCAAGTAGACACAGCCCGCTGGTACCTGGGCTCTATCCATACAAAGGGGCCCCTATCACAGAACCGAGGAGATTGTGTCATGTTTTGCCAAATATTATAAGGAGCTGTACCAATGTAAAAGTGAGGAGACCCCAATCGATCAGGTTCAAGCTTATTTAGACCAGGTAGTGCTCCCAACAATACCCAAAGATAAACATCAGTCCTTGAACTCCCTATTATGGAATGGGAGGTAACGCTAGCAATAGCTAGCACCAGACAAGTCACCAGGTCCAGATGGCCTTCCTACCAACCTATATAAGTTATACACTGAGGGACTTGCTCCCTTACTAACAAGAGTCTTTAACTCATGGTATGGATTAGGCCTCTCAGAAAATGCATACCTTGAAGCCCTGATTACTATTATCCCCAAACCGGGCCGGGACCCCCATTATGTGGAAAACTACCACCCTATCTCGCTTCTTAACACTGATGTTAAGATACTAGCCAAAATATTTGCCAATCATCTGGGACCCTTTATGGATGTGCTAATCCACAGTGAGCAAGTGGGGTTCATGCCGGGAAGGTCTTCAGGTGACCACATGAGCCGATTACTGCATCTTATTCCCATAGCTAGTGAATTATCTACACCTGCTGCCTTAATAGCTTTGGATGCAGAAAAGCCTTTGACCGGTTTCGTGGTCTTTTCTATTCACCGCACTTTCCGGTATGGAATCCCACAAGCATTTATCAATTGGGTTAAACTGCTCTACTCGAACCCCACAGCTCGGATTGGTCCAACGGCTGCCTCTCAGAAGCCTTTCCATTAAGTCGAGGCACCAGGCAGGATGTCCCTCTCCCACTTCTTTAACTTCTATATAGACCCTTTATTCGTAAAAATGCTTGTAAATCAAGGTTTTCAGGGTATTCTGGTTGGGAATAGGCATCTTATATCAGCTATGCAGACGACCTTTAATATATATGACAAACCCCAGTATAACTACTCCTTTCCTATTACAAGAAATTGAAATGTTTGCCAAGGTAGCCTACTATAAGTTAAATTTGACTAAATCCATTATTTTCCCTTGGAACCATAAACTATTCAAAAGGGACGTACAACAATTTGGGTTGCAATGGGAAAATAAAAGCATAACATATTTGGGTATAAAAATTTTCAAATCCTTCTCCACTCTGATCAAGGAAAACCTTACCAAATTAATAAAAATAATTCAGGCAGATTTAGAAAAATGGAACACCTTGAAGATATCATTATGGGGAAGAATTAACATTGTTAAAATGAATATCCTTCCTAGAATCCTTTACCCTCTTAGTATGTTAGCCCCCTACCTCCCTAAAAAGTGGTTTGCTGAACTAAAGAGTATAATTAATAAATTCCTCTGGAAAAACAAACCAGTGAGACGAGCGTACCACAAGCTGACAGCCCCAAAACCCCATGGAGGACTCTCCCTTCCGTCCTTCTTCCACTATTATGGAGCAATTCATATCATAAAACTTGCTATCTGGCATGATGACCTGAATAAAGGGAACCAAAATCTTACATCCCAGCATGGTTAAGTATAGAAGAGACCCTTATGTCCCCCACCTCATGCTCACTACAGTCTCTACTGTATTTACCCTTGAAAAAATATTCCTCCTGCAGTCAAAAACTCTCCAATAGGATGGTCTCTGAGAGCCTTAAACCAATTGCAACACCATTTGAACATAAATTGGCATGTAGATGGGGAACAACCACTTTTAAATAACCCTCATTTCATGATTCAAAGGAAACCTATCACATTAAGCTTTTGGCCTGCACTAAAAGGTGTTAAACTTAAAGATCTTATGGACAATGGTAACCTATTACCATATCATCAATTTTTGCAAAAACTCCCGGAAGCTAATAGACACCCTTTTAAATATTGGCAAGTTATGCATGCAGTATCTCTGTTTATAAAGAAACACAATGCCCTTGAACCCCCTTGGATTGCTTTGTCATCCCTGCTAGATTCTGCTAAGCAACCACACCCAATATCTGCAGTATATAAAGAAATGCAATCTCTTGATGCGAGATTGCCATCGGGCATAAACCAATACTGGGCGGAAACGCTATCTCTCCCACTTACACCTGTTTTTTTGCAACAGCTCTGGAACAATCTGTATAGATTTATCAAACAGGACCGTCTGAGGCTCATACAGTTCAATAAAATGCAAAATATATACTGCACTCCTCAAAAACTCTACCAAATGGGCAAGATACTTACCCCTTGTTGCCCTCGTTGCTCCTGCAGGAGTGGGGATCTCTGCCATATGCTGTGGGCATGTCCTAAAATTCAGATATTCTGGAGAAGTATACAAACCTCCTTGTGCCCAACCCTTGCATTGACCCAGCTATTCTCTCCAGATACATGTTTACTTAACATCTTCCTAGTAGGAACTTCGAAGCAAAGAAAGTACTACATGGCTCTCATTTCTGCAGTGGCCAAGCTTATAATTATGAGACACTGGGCCTCAGACATTTCACCTACTACACGGGAATGGCATAAGGAAATGCTACTTGCCCTGCAGCTTGAAAAGCATATTGCTAATATGAACAACGTATCAAGTATGCATACTGAAAGATGGGGCACCCTAGAGGCACTGCTAATTGCAGAGAACCCAAAGAACAGTTGACTGAATGAGTACCATTCCCTACCTAATAGAAGGCTTGGGACTGGAGGAATATTGCCCAGAATTAAAGGAGATGGATAAGATCAGTGCTTAATGGTGTTCCATTTGAGAAAAGAAAGAGAAGAAGAATAGAGATAAATTAGCTTAGAGAGAGAGAGAGTGATTTAGAGGTGGGAGGGATGGGGAGGGATGGCTGTCTTGGGTTTTTTAACTCTCTTACCCTTTTCTTTATATTATTATCCCTCTGTTAAGTGTAGATCTAAAGTGATGCTCATCGGTTATAACATATTATTATTATTGAAACCTGAATTTAGTTACTAGATTGTAATGTTGAAATGCCATAAACTACCTATGTATAAGCTATCTGATTCAAGATATTATAATGAGGGTAACAGTACTCCTTAAATTAAAGGGTATCTGGTTTTGTATGATTTTCTTTTATTTATTCTGATGTATTTATGTATTACTGTTCTAAAAATCAATAAAGCTTACTGAATTAAAAAAAAAATGGTCACAGCACCAAAAATTATGTATCTTCTCTCCCACATTCCTTTGAAAATACCTGGTTATTGGTTTACTAAGTTAGACTCCCTGCTGGGATCCTTTTTGTGGGAGGGTAAGAAACCTAGGTACAGTAGAAATAAGCTCAGAGCTTATTGGTCGAAGGGGCTGGGACCTTCAGTGGTTAGAGGGTATAAATGGACCTTTCAGTTGGCTCAGACATTAAACTGTAGTAGTAGTAGTAGTAGTAAAATTTTTATTCGTAAAATAATGAATATGGATAACTCTACTGAGCCTAAGCTCCTTTACAGAGAGGTCCAAGGTACCAATTCCAGTTACTCTTACTGCATATTACAATATACATAAAACAATAACCACAGCACATATTTACATCAATAAATATAACACATATCCAAAATATCCACATATACATATGTCTAAGGGACCATACTCAACTAACAGGGTGGTCAGTGCTTACAATAAATACTAATCACAAAACTACCATTCCAATTGTCCATTTTTTATCTGAGCTAGACCTCCCTCAATAATTAATGTTATCAATAAGCCATTCTTTTATTAGATACAACTGAAAATCCCTGTCAAGGGGTCTAAGCTTCCCAGGCAGGTTATTCCATAGGGAGGGTCCCATACTTAAAAAATGGTTATCCCCCCACACAGTTCTTCGTTTTGGAACATGACATACTCGACTATTTGCAGAACGCAAACCCTCAACTATGTTTTTTATATCAATACTCTCAACCAGGTATTTAGGAACTTTCCCTGAAATACATTTTAACATAAGTATAATTGCACTAAAATCTTGCCTTTGGGATAAAGTGTGACAACCCAATTCCTTATACATATCCACTCTATGTGTCATTCTTGAGGCACCCAATACAAATCTGACTAATTTATTATACATAACATCAAGCTTATATAATTGCTCTTTTGAAGCACCCATATAAATCAAGTTTCCATACTCCAATATGGGTAATACCACGACTGTAACTACTAATTTTCTAATTTCCAGAGACATACTATTTCTTACTCTATATAATGAACCCAAACATTTTCCAACTTTTGTCAAGGTACTTTCTATATGACTATCCCATTTAATTTTTACATCTAAATATACCCCCAAATATCTATATTTATCAACTTGTTTCAAAATACCCCCTGAATAGGTTTTAATTTGTAGTCCATTTTGTTCCTTTTCCCTGAACACAATGCTCCCCAGTGGCTGGATATGAAGAGAGAGGTATGTCAGTGTACTCACTTGGTACTATTGTTATTTAACCATCCTCCTAAGGGCACTCACTCTCATCCTACTATAGGTCCCTCTCTGGAATATTGGGCCAAGGTGCATAAGAAGTTGGGCACCTCCCCATCTCCCTAAGACTTACCCCACTATGGGACAATAATGAAATTACCATAAATAAACAACCAGTTGCATGGCCCTCATGGGAACGTGGTGGTATCTCATTGCTTCAAGATATGCTCATTCCTGGTACAGATACCCTTCATTCTTTTGAGGGGTCTGCGGAGCTCTTATGGGATCTCTCCCAAAGACTTCTGGCAATTCCTCCAAATAGGAAGTGCCATCCTTACGGCAGGCATAAGCAGCACCAAGAGCAACAAATCTCCCAGGTAGAGTCATGGCTGGCCCTAGAAAGAGAACAGTCAAGCTGGGTATATGAGGCCATTCGGAGCACCATCCCATCCCAAGCAGAGGAATCCAAGCATAAATGGGAGAAAGCACTGCATGCCCCTATTACGAACCTGAAGTGGAACTCTTGCCTAAAACTAGCTCACGGGGCATATCCTGACACCAGTAGTCAATTAATGCAGAACAACATAATTCACTCCTGGTACAGGACTCCTGTAGTCCTCGCCAAGGCAAAGCTGGCTCAGTCTGACCTGTGTTGGAGGTGCCAGGAACTCTCAGATGATCTGTTCCATATACTTTGGTCCTGCAGGCTGATCCAGCCCCTATGGCAGGCTACCTGTGAGATGGGGTCCAAAATACTTAGGAATCCTGTGCCTCAGTCCCCTGAGTTGCTGTTATTAGGACTCCAGACCCCAGACCCTCACCTTCGTCTCGCCGAGTTGAAACTACTTCTGACACTCAGTATGCAGGTTAAAAGACTCCTACTATGTAAATGGCAGTCCCAGATAATCCCCTCCCTGGAGGAGATACTTACCTACATGGCTCAAGTTGCCAACTGGGCCAGAATATCACATACTGTGACCAATACCCTCTTTAAATATACTGCCCTCTGGACTCCCTTCCTTCTGTTTTTGAAATCTAGGGAGGGAATCAGCTGAATAGGCACAACCATGCTACTATAATGGTCTCCTCTCATGGTGCATTTAGGGGCAAGTGCTGGAGAGATTATTAATGAGTTATAGAGGACCCTGCTCTACGGATGACATGGTATAATATCAGTAAAGGATAGTATCTTCTCTGACAATGAAGACCTGTTTGCTTTGTGTGTGTGATCTCTTGTATTTTGTAAGCATAAAGTAGAGGACAGCAGCCCTGGACCTCTCATAATTTCTGATGCTTTGTCAAATTCTGCAGAAACTAGCAGGATGGGTCCAGGGAAGATATGTTTGTATGAGTTAGCTATAATGCAAGGCACCAACTGCTAATACTTTCAAAGTTAATCTCCAGTTGGATAGGTGTTGTACATCCAGGCACAGAGTATTATCCTACTGCTTACCTGGCTAGTATATTCAGTTTGTTACTATTTGGCCAGCATGTTCCGTTCTCTGCTTCTACAGGCATATGTAACAGTCTGTAAGATCTTTGCAATGTATTCGACTGTTTTAATGTTTGTATCATCTTAATAAGTCAAATCAATAAAACTTATTAACCACAAATAAACCAAGTGGTTTTAAAAGTATCTTAGCACTGGATTTTGTTCACTGTTGGAGCATGTAGCTGAGTATGTTTGTTTTATGGTATTGATTTTTTCTCTCTGGCTCCACCGTGGTTTCATTGAGCCACTCAGTCTCTTGATTAGAACACAGGTATGACAGGTGCAAATGGACATCACCAAAGAGACCTCACTCACTTCTGCTTATAACTTAGCTATCACGTGTGAATAGTGATCTCTGAGACCTCACCAAGATTTGGTCTTCACACAGCAATGTCGGGTGTGAAGTCTGTCTTGTAACTCAGCTATAGTATGATGGGTGCAGACAATGATCTCCTGAGACACCTCACCAAGTCTCTCTTGTAACTCAGCTATAGTATATGATGGGTGCAGACAATGATGTCCTCAGATACCTCACCAAGTCTCTCTTGTAACTCAGCTATGGTATGATGGGTGCAGACAATGATCTCCTGAGATACCTCACCAAGTCTCTCTTGTAACTCAGCTGTAGAATGATGGGTGCAGACAATGATCTCCTGAGATACCTCACCAAGTCTCTCTTGTTACTCAGCTATAGTATGATGGATGCTGACAATGATCTCCTGAGATACCTCATCAGGTCTCTCTTGTAACACAGCTATGGTATAATGGGTGCTTACAATGATATCCCAAGATACCTCACTACTATGGTATGATGGGTGAAGACAATGCTCTCCTGAGATACCTTGCCAGGTCTCTCTTGTAACTCAGCTATGGTATGATGGGTGCAGGCAATGATCTCCTGAGATACCTCACCAAGTCTCTCTTGTAACTCAGCTATAGTATGATGGGTGCTGACAATGATCTCCTGAGATACCTTACCAAGTTCTGCTCATACTGTAACTAGGCTATGAAAGATGTGAATGGCAATCACCTCTGGGAAGTCACAACGTTTCTCTTGTAATTCTGTTATGATGGGTGAGATTGTGATATTTTCAGAGACTTCACCACATTTTGCTCATTATTAGGCTATGACAAGTGAAAATGGTAATCTCCTGTAATAAATCACCAAGTTTCACTCATGACACAGCAACCTGGTGGGGTCAGAATGATGAGGTCTAATACTGCCTCTCCTGTAGAGCAAGTACATTCCCTGTACAGCACATCCACTAACCGCCTGTTGCCAATTAATATGGAGACACGTGGCTGTTCTCGACTTAAGGTTAGGTCACCTACATTGAGCTCAGTACTTCTCCTTTGACATATTTTGCAGTTACTAAAACACCCCACCACACTCCAAATTTAGGGAAATATAATGTAATCGAGGAGCCACAATCCGTGGCACTCTCAAAAGTCAGTACTGGGGCTACACCCTTTTTCAGGGTAGGAAAGTAGTATGAAATAGTCAATCTAAAGTTTTAAATCATTTAATTTAAATCAGCAGTGCATGTTACACTGTAAATTTTGTGCCTGTACTTGTTTTATTCTTGTTTAGATTGTGCTATTTCTGCTGTCCTATGAGATTCCCATTTTCTCAATTTTTTATATGTTTTTGTATTTCTCTTTCTTTACAGATTTGAAATAATTACAGGGTGCTCCTTAAAAGACGGCTATCTCCAGGTTTCCATCAGCATTCTCAGCTGCTTTGGAACCCTGAGGCCCAGATATTCAAAAGGGTTGCGCATGGCGCAACAGTGTTGCACCATGCGCAACCCACTGATGCGCCCCTGCATGATATTCAAAAGGGAAAAGTGCGCTGCACAAATCCCGATGCACCGGAGCGGATCAGTAATGTTTGCAGGCACAGGTGGGGGGGGCGTGCCCTTGCATAACTTGCACAGCCCGATATTCAGCCCGGGATGTGCAGAGCCATGCATGTGCAACCCCTACCTGCACTAGAACAAAGTTAAGCCCCCCAAAAAAAAGGAACAACTGATGGCCACCCACAGGTGAGCTGCCGCATTGCAGGGTGCAGCACGGCAGCTGCCACCTGCGGGTGGCCACCCGAGATCCGGCTGCACCTGGCGGTGCCCCCCATGCCTGATTGTGGGCATCTGTAAAAATGAAAGACTTTCAATATCCCTGGTGGTCCAGTGGACCCCTATCTGCCCGATCATGGGCATTTGTATAAAATAGAATAATTCATCCTATATCCCTGGTGGTCCAGTGGACTGCTCTCTGCCCGATCACGGGCATCTGTAAAAAAAAAAGTCCTATATCCTTGGTGGTCTAGGGTACCCCTCCACACCCACCCACTGAGCCCTCGCCCCCCCATTCAACCAGTGGATGCAGCACCCACCTGCTCTGACACCTCGCCGACTGACACCTCAGTAGGTTGCACGCCTACTGGCTCACAGCATGAGCCAATGATCGGCAGCCTCTACATTACTACACATTCCAGATGTGTGAATGATTCATTCACATATCTGGATTGTGTAGTAGTAAGGCACGCCCATTGGCTCCATGTCTAGAACCAATCAAGGCAGCCCTACCGAGGTGTCAGTCGGTGGGCGGTGGGCAGCAGGTGGTGGGTGCTGCCACCCGCCAGCTGACTGGGGACTGGGGCAGTGGGGCTCAGTGGGGAGGGGGGTTACCCTAGACCACCAGGGATATAGGACATTTTTTTTTTACAGATGCCCGCGATCGGGTAGAGAGTGGTCCACTGGACCACCAGGGATATAGGATGACTTATTCTATTTTATACAAATGCCTGCGATCAGGCAGATAGAGGTCCACTGGACCACCAGGGATATTGGACGGGAATCTTTTAAACAAATGCCCATGATCGGGCTGCAGGGGACATCTGTCCCTTAACGGGTTGCCGCTCAGGCTTAGGCAAGTCGTCGGGGATCAGTGCACCTGCATGCAAATGGGGACATAATGACATGCCAATGGCCCCATGTGTGCCTTGCATACATTATGGCCCCATTTGCATGTCAACTTTTGAATATCATGGTTGCTGTGCATGGCGCGATGGAACTTCGCGCTAGTGCATCTCCATGCTCCACTCTGACCACTTGCGCGGGTGCAGTGCAACTGCACCATGCACACTGGGGGTGGCCAGGGTGTGATATTCAAAGCTGCTGAGCCATGGCGCAGCTCCATTGAATATCATTTAGTCCACACCCCTGCGCAGCTGTTGAGCTGGCGCCCCAAGTTTGCACCACAGCTGGGGTGCAGTTTGAATATTCTGGGCCATATTGTTTAATATCACTTGTCTTGTGACTAAAATAAAACTGGCATGCAACAGACACTACTCCTGACTTTATAATTAAACATAGAAATCATAACTAACATTTCTATGATTTCAATGTTTCTGTGTTTTATGGGACGATGTGGTATTTAACATAGAAACATAGACATTGTTGGCAGATAAGGACCGCAAGGCCCATCTAGTCTGCCCATTAGACCTATACTTGACCCTATCTGGTCATTGGCTTCCCTCCTTATACCCTACCTACAAGATTCCCCATGGCTGTCTCAGGAATGTTTAAATCCTCCTCTGTGCTTGCTCCCATCACCTCCTGTGGCAGACCATTCTCTTCATCCACCATCCTCTTCATGAAGAACTTCCTCACATTCCCTCTCAACCTGTCTCCTTCCAATTTCATATCATGACCCCTCGTTCTTGTACTCCTCCTGTATTAGAAGGTATCTCCTCCCTGCACCTTATTTATGCCCTTTAGGTACTTGAATGTTTCTATCATGTCGCCCTTCTCCCCCTCTCCTCCAGGGAGTACATATTGAGATCCTTCAATCTCTCCTCGTACGTTTTGTGGTGCAAGCCCTTTATCATCTTAGTCACCCTTCTCTGGATGGTCTGCACCCTGTCAATGACCCTAGGTCTCAGTCTGCTTTGGGGGTGAGCAGCTACATTTGTGGAAGTTTCTGTTGTGTAAACATTTTCAGGTAATCTCTGTGTTTTGTAACAGTTTCAGCAAAATTGAGTTTAAATTGCTGAGAGCTGAGGTTCTTTTCCTCAGTCTGCTTTGGGGGGTGGTGAGCAGCTACATTTCTGGAAGTTTCTGTGTTGTGTAACAGTTTCAGGTAATCTCTGTGTTTTGTAACAGTTTCAGCAAAATTGAGTTTAAATTGCTGGGGGCTGAGGTTCTTTTCCTCATTCTGCTTTGTGGGTGGTGAGCAGCTTAGGGGTGGGACTGGGCTGATTGTCTCATGAGTGGAGCAGTGGTGTATGCAAGACTTGGTGGCCAGAACATCATTCCTGGGAGATGACTATCCCAGGCTACAGACTGTTAAGAAGGGACAGGGTGGGAAGGAAGGGGGGAGTCACTTTATACATCAAGGACAACATAAGCATAACCGAGGGGCAGGAGGAAGATGGGGAGACAGATCTCCTGTGGGTAACACTCGACAGAAGGACTGGGGAATCATTGCAGCTGGAGGTGGTATGCAGACCTCCTATGTAGGGGTAGGAAGGGGATAGGCAGCTTATATAGGCAGTCACCTGGATGGCCCACAAAGGGGAATTGCTTCTGGTGGGGGACCTAAACATCCCAGATGTGGACTGGGACATCTCAGATATAGTGTTGGCTAGGAGCAGGGGGATACTAGAGGCACTGCAGGGTGTATTCTTACAGCAGCTGGTTAGGGAACCTACAAGAAGAAACAACCTGCTGGATGTGGTCCTGACAAATGGGGAGACTGTGGAGGAGGTAGAGGTGGGAGATGGACTAGGCATCAGTGATCACAGGACAGTAAGGTTCAGGGTAAGGTCAGGAGGGAGTTCAACTAGACCAGCACAACCGTTATGGACTTCAGGAGCACAGACTTAACAGGATGAGAAGAATAGTGAGGGAAGAAATGGAAGGAACAGAGAATATAGGAGAAGTGGAGGAGTTACGGGAAACTATTAAATGAGGGATGCTGAAAGCCACAGAAATTTGCATGAACAAAGTAAGGAAGAACAGAAAAAAGAGGAGATCACTTTGGTTTACAAGGGAGGAGGTGGGAGTGTTTAGGGGCAGGAGAAAGGCTTTCAGAAAATATAAAAGGACACAAAGGGAGGAGGACAGGGAGGCATATAAGGAGACGAGGAGACTAGCAGGGCAGAAGATAAGGCAGACAAAAGCAGATACTGAGGAGAAAATAGCTAAGCAGGCCAAAAGGGGAGACAAAACCTTTTTTAGATATGTAAGGGAAAGAAGGAAGGCAAGGCAGGGGATTGAAAGGCTGAGGGGGGAGGGAGGGATACTACTGGAAGGTGACTGGGAAAAAGCAGAGGAACTTAATAAGTACTTTTGCTTGGTATTTATGGAGGAAGAAGAGGGAAAGAGACCTTGGCTCAGGGGAAGAGACAGTGAGAACAAAAGGGTGGACCCGAGCCCATTCAGTGTAGAAAGAGTTAGGGAGGAACTAGGCAGGTTGAAGGTGGACAAGGCAATGGGGCCAGATGGTTTGCACCCAAGGGTGATCCAGGAACTGAAGGAGGAGCTGGCTGCCCCACTGACAAGGCTATTCAATTTGTCTCTGGATTCGGGGAGGGTGTCAGGGGACTGGAAGAGGGCAGACGTGGTGCTGTTACACAAGAAGGATAGCAGGGAAGTGATGGAGAGCTATCACCTGGTCAGCCTCACCTCAGTGGTGGAAAAGGTCATGGAGGCACTAATAAAGAAGAGGGTGGTGAACTACCTGAAGGATAGTGGATTGCAGGATGACAGGCAGCATGGCCTCATGAAAGGGAAGCCATGCCAGATGAACTTTATTGAGTTCTTCGATTGGGTGACACAGGTGGTTGACCAGGGAGGGGTGGTGGACATAGCCTATCTGGACTTCAGCAAGGCTTTTGACACCATCCCTCACAGAAGGCTGGTAAGTTATCTAGAAAGTATGAGGGTTGGTGGGAAAATAACCAGATGGCTGGAGAACTAGTTGGTGGGCAGAAGCCAGAGAGTTGTGGTAAATGGGGTGTACTCCAGGATGGGGGGGTGCCCCAGAGGTCAGTACTGGGTCCTCCCCTTTTCAATATTTACATCAGTGATGTAGTGGAGGGGCTAAGTTGGTGGGGTGTGCCTATTTGTTGATGATACAAAAATCTGCAACAGGGTGGACACCCGGGGGTGGGTAGAGGACATGAGGCAGGAGTCTGAGCTGGACATCATTGTCCACCTAGGGACAAATGACTTGGCTCAGCATGAGATTAGAGCAGTGCAGAAGGACTTTGTAGAATTGGGGAGGGGCCTAAGACAAGTAGCACACACAGTATCCTTCTCAGAGGTGCTGCCTGTCAATGGCATGAGTGAGGCGAGGGTACTTTGCACCATGCAGTTTAATAAATGGTTGAAAAAATGGTGTGGAGCACAGCGGTTTGGCTTCATTGGGGACTGGGGTTCCACCTGGAGGGACACCAGCCTACACTGGCAGGATGGTCTGCATCTGTCCAGGAAGGGAACAAGTCTTTTGAGCAATCGGTTTAGATGCTTCATTGGCAAGCTTTTAAACTAGTCAAGGGAGGAGGCACTGATAAGCAGCAGGAAAATCCCAGCCTCCCTACAAAACAGGGTACTAAATGAGAAAAAGACTGAGGTAGAAAGGTCAGTGGGGATGCTGCAACAGAAGGTAAAGCATCAAAAATGGAGAGCAATGAGTACCAATGCCCATAGTCTGAGTAACAAGCTCCTGAATTAGTGGCCTTGATGGAGGAGGAACATCTGGATATCGTGGCAGTCACAGAAACATGGTACACACAAAACCATGACTGGGACGTAAACATACCAGGATACACTATCTACAGGAGGGACAGGGAGGGTAAAAGAGAGGAGGAGTAGCTCTTTACATAAGGGAAGGAATCAAAGCAACAGAACAAAAGGGAAAACAGGGAGGAGAAGAAGCACTGTGGGTAAATTTGGAGACAGGCAATGGCACCACAATCCACACAGGGGTTGTATACAGACCCACTTCTCAGGGGAAGAAATGGACACGGAAATGATAGAAAGTATACTTAGAATGGCAGAAAAAGGGGAGATATTGCTGATGGGTGATCTGAATATGCCAGATGTTAACTGGAGTGCAGTTGCAGCAGCCACTTCAAAGAGTGGGGTTATTCTAGATGCCCTACAGGGGGCATGCCTTAGACAACTAGTATTGAGCCCGCTCGAGAGGAGCAATCTTAGACCTGGTTCTCTCAAATGGAGATGAAGAGAGGATCACAGATGTAAGTGGATAGCCATCTGGGAACTAGCAACCATCGAACAGTATGGTTCACAATAAACACAGCAATAGAGTCAAGCCATACAAAGGCAAAAGTACTGGACTTTAGGAGGGCTGACTTTGCCGAAATGGGTGAGTGCCTAAGGAATGCACTAGCAAATGGGCAGGAAGGAGGGGTGGAAGATCAATGGGGAATAATAAAAACTGCCATCACAGAGGTAACAAGCCTTTGTGTGAAGCAAATAAACAAAACGAAATGATGTAAGAAATCATTATGGTTCTCAAAGGAAGTGGCAGTGAAGGTTCAAGAGAAAAAGAAAGCATTCAGGAAGTACAAGGAATCACAGAAGGAGCAGGACAGAGAACTGTATCAGTTAAAGCAAAAGGAAGCTGTGAAGGCAGTCAGAACAGCAAAGGCCCAAACCGAGGAAAAGATAGCCAACTCAGTTAAGAAGGGGGATAAAACCTTTTATAGGTACATCAGGGAGTGAAGAAAGACCAAGGGAGGGATAGTGAGGCTTAATAAAGGGGAGGAGGGTGGGCAGAGGGTGACTGTGAAAAGGCAGAGATACTAAACAAATATTTTTGCTCAGTATTTACAAATGAAGAGGGGGAGGTACCTAAAACAAACAGTAGAAACACTCTGGATACAGACATTGATACCAGCCCATTTACAGAAGAAAGGGTTCTGAAAGAACTTTTAAAACTGAAGGTGGACAAAGCAATGGGGCCTGATGGGATTCATCCCAGAATTCTAAAAGAACTAAGGTAGAACTAGTGACACCACTGACTACCCTCTTTAACAAATCATGGGAGGATGAGGTGGTACCCGAGGACTGAGGAGGGCAGATGTGATTCCCTTCACAAAAGTGGAAGCAAGGCAGAAGCAGGAAACTACAGACCTGTTAGTTTAACCTCAGTGGTAGGAAAAATGATGGAATCACTTCTGAAGGAAAGAATTGTCGAGTATTAGAGGCCAGAGGGCACAGGACCCAAGGCAGCATTGATTCACAGCGGAAGGTCATGCCAGACAGATCTGATAGATTTCTTTGACTGGGTGACCAAAGTAGTAGATCAGGCAGGGGCTATGGACATAGCCTACCTAGACTTTAGCAAGGCATTTGACACAGTCCCACATAAAAGATTAATATACAAGTTAGCCAGCCTGGGAGTGGGTCCCAAGATGACAGCCTGGGTAAAGAATTGGCTGGAGAATAGGACACAGAGAGTAATAGTAAATGGAGTCCACTCTGAAGAAAGGGGGGTTACTAGTGGGGTACTGCAGGGTTCAGTTTAGGACTGGTCCTCTTCAGTGTCTTTATAAGCGACATTGCAGAGGGACTGGAAGGAAAAGTATGTCTCTTTGCAGATGCGCAAAGATCTGCAACAGAGTTGATGCACAAGGTGGGTGGAAAGGATGAGAAGGGACTTGGCAAGGTTAGAGGAATGGTCAAATGTATGGAAGCTTAGATTCAATGCTAAGAAGTGCAAGGTAATGCACCTGGGAAACAAAAACCAAGGGGAAGAGTACACAATGGGGGGGTGAGATACTAACAACAGTAAAAATGGAAAGGGACCTGGGGGTAGTCATATCAGATGACCTAAAGGTGGGCAAGCAATGTGAGAGGGCAGCAAGCAGGGCTGGGGGGATACTGGGATGCATAGGGAGAGGCATTACCTGTAGAAAACAGGAAGTTATTATCCCTCTGTACAGACAGCTGGTGAGACCCCATCTGGAGTACTGCGTGCAGTTCTGGAGACCCAATCTCCACAAAGACATAGACAGGATGGAAGCTGTCCAGAGGAGGGCAACTAAAATGGTGCAGGGTCTGCACCGGAAGACATATGAAGAGAGACTTAAGGAGCTTAATATATAGCCTTGAGGAAAGGAGGGAGAGGGAGACATGATAGAAACTTTCAAGACCTCAAGGGAATCAGCAAAGTCAAGAGGGTAGCATCTTTCAAAAAAGAGGTGTGCAGAACAAGGGGACACAATTTGAAGATGGGGGGCAGCTCAGAGGTAATTTAAGGAAGTATTTTTCACAGAGAGGTTGCGGATGCATGGAAACGGCCTTCCAGAGGAGGTTGTGGAGTCAAAAACAGTGGTGGAATTCAAGCATGCATGGGACAGTCATAAGGCAGTTTTAGGGGTTGGGGGTAGGAAGAAGTAGGCTGCTGGTTAACTAGGATCTGCAGCTTATCCATTAGGTAGGGAAATGGGCAGACTGGGTGGGCCAAGCGGTCCTTATCTGCCATCAAATTCTATGTTTCTATGTTTCTATGTCCTGAAAATTCTTGAGGGATGGTTAGAGACTTGGCAACTGAAATTCAATGCCAGAAAGTGCACTGTGATGCACTTTGGGGCATAGAAACCCGTGAGCAGGATACACCCTAGGAGAGGAGGTCATTAAAGTAATGTGCAGGAAAGGGATTTGGGGATTATAGTATCAAGCAACCTTAAGGTAGGTAAGCAATACAGCCGGGCGGTGGGAAGGCCAATGGAATGTTGGCATGCATCAGGCGCACATTAGCAGAAGGAGAGAGGTACTGATGCCCCTCTACAAAGCCATGGTGAGGCCACACCTGGAGTATGGAGTCCAGTTCTGGAGACCACACCTGCAAAGGACATAGATGGGATAGAGAGTTCAGAGAAGAGCAGCCAGGATGGTACAGGGTTTGCAATAAAAGACATGACTGTACTTCATTTGAGGGAATAGTGGGGATCAGTTTACCACAAGGGTCCGTCTTGGACCAATCTTGTTCAATATATTTGTGAGTGACATCAATAGAGATATCCAAAATCACATAATAAAGTTCACAGACAATACTAAATTAGGTGGTGAGTTTAACACAATTGGAAAACATCTTTTACTAGTAAATGACCTGGCCAAAATTGAGAATTGGGCATCCATCAACAGAATGTCCTCAAGCGTGGAGAATGCTATTTTGTTGATAACAACCCAATTATTCTTATTTACTAAATCAAAGCTTACTCAGAAGCTCAACAAGGGAACATGAGCTAGATGTAATCATAAACAATAAATTAACACCTAGAGACCATTGTTTAGTCATGTCAGGTGAGACTATGAATTTAGTGAATAGGATTAAAGAAGATCATTTACTTGCAAATTGGAACAGGTAGTTGTTTCTTCCTATAAAAGCCATGTCCATCCAGTTTTGGAGTTTGGATCTCAAGTTTGGTCACTGGCAACTAATCAAGATATATAAGTAATAGAGAGAGTACAGAGAGCTGCTACCAGAATGACACCAAGTCTAAGGGGTAAAACATATCAAAATAGATTACACTACACTAGACTTCACTCCTTGCAAGCTTGCAGACAGCGGGGAGACCTTCTATTACTTTTCAAAATACTTAAATCTCATGAGCTTATGGAAGAATGAGGAATACAATTTAATAACTCATGGGACAATCTTAGATCTCATAATAAGAAGCTTAAGGTCCCCATAGCTCATACCAACAAGAGAAATAATTTACTGTACATACTATCATGGCTTGGAATAAATTTCCACAGCATATGGATGACATAACAAACCTTGATGCTTTTAAAAATAAGCTAGATGAACTCTATGATTCCCAACAAAGAATGGTTTACATTTCCATCCTTGTGGGAGACATTTTCGATGGGTCCACTGGCTCCTTATGTCTTATTCTACCTAGTAAACCTAGTAAACATTTGAGCAGAGGTGTACGGAATTGGATCTGTACACATTGAAGACTAGAAGGGAGAGAGGAGACATGATTGAAACTTTTAAGTATGTGAAGGGGATCAACAAATTGAAGCAGGGTTGTTTACTTAAAAGGAAGGAGGAGGCTATAACTAGATGGCATAGCCTAAGACTGCAGGGAGAAAGATACAGAGGCAATGTGAGGGGGAGATTCTCCACAGAGAGGGTGGTGGAGGCCTGTAACAAACTACCAGAGGAGGTGGTAGGGGCTGAAACAGTGGAGGATTCAAGAGGGTGTGGGACAGACACATGACACTGAGTAGGGAGAGAGGGGGCAGTGTGAGGAGGGATAAGTAAGGGGCAAGGAGCAGACTAGATGGGCTGATGGGGTCCTTTCTGCCATCAAGATTCTATGAATGTCCTTCCGAAGGTGCGGCCTCCAGAACTGCACACAGTACTCAGGTGAGGTCTGACTAGTGTTTTATACAAAGACATCACTACCTCTCTCCTTCTGCTAGTGATATCCCTGCCTATGCACCCCAGCATGCCGCTCGCCTTCCCTACAGCCTTGGCACACTGCTTTGACACTTTCAGATCATCATAAATAATAACCTCTAGGTCCCTTTTTTCCTTGGTGATAGTCAGCAACTCCCCTCCCCCATCCTATAGCTCACCCCAGGGTTCCTTTGTCCAAGGTGCATAATTTTGCACTTCTTAGCATTAAACCTCAGCTGCCACACCACAGACCATTGTTCCAGCTTCTCCAGGTCCCTCCTCATTTTTTCCACCCCGTCAGGAGTATCCACCCTGTTGCAGATCTTGGTGTCATCTGCAAACAGGCAGAACCTTCCTCCAGTCCTTCTGCAACATCACTAATGAAGATATTGAACAGAACTGGACCCAAGTACTGATCCTTGAGGTACCCGCTGGTCACCCCTCTCTACCGACTGAATCCCATTAACCACCACCACCCTCTGCCTCCTGTCTGTTAGCCAGTTCCTAACCCAGTTTACCATCTTGTGCCCCATGCTCATATTGCCCATCTTGTTAACCAGCCTCTTATGTGGGACAGAGTCAAAGGCCTTACTGAAATAGAGGTAAGCAATATTAACTGCCCCTCCCCAATTTACTTCCTTCGTCACCCAGTGAAGGAAACCAATCAGATTTGTCTAAAATGACCTCCCTGCTGTGAATCCATGTTGCCTCAGATCCTGGGCCCATTGGATTCCAGATGAACCACTATTCTTTCTTTAAGCAGTGTCTCCATGATCTTCCCCACTACTGAGGTGTGGCTGACCAGCCTATAGTTTCCAGCCTCCTCCCTACTGCCGGATTTGTGTAGAGGGACCACATGTGCCATCTTCCAGTACTCTGTGTTAAGTGACTCTGTGAACAAGGCTGTGAGAGGTGCTGCTAGCTCTTTTGCAGTTCCCTTAATATCCTTGGGTGTATGCCATCTGGCCCCATTGCTTTGTCCACCTTCAGTTTTGTGAGCTCCTCCAGGACTCTCTCCATTGTGAATGGACTGGTGTCCACCTCTCCCTCCCCTCGCATCTGTTGCCCAGCTGTGGTCCCTGATCCTCCCCCCTCTTCAGTGAATACTGAACAGAACTATTTATTCAGTATCCTTTTCCAGGTCTCCCTCCCTATACTCTCCTTCATCCCTTTGAGTCTTACAATACCCCCCATTTTTCTTCTTTCGCTGATGTACCTATAGAATGTCTTGTCCTCTCTTTACCATCTGTACTAATCCTTCCTCAGTTTGTGTCTTAGCCCTCTTAGCCTTACCCACTTCCCTTAGACACTCTAGGTACACCTCTGTGTCCTCCTCGTTGGGTTTACTATATTTCCTGAAGTCCACCCTTTTAGCCCTTACTTTGTCTGCTACCTCTTCGAGAACCATAGTGGCTTCCTGCCTACTTTGACTTCAGCAAAGCTTTCGATACCATTCCACATAGAAGACTGATTAATAAGCTGGGTAGGCTCAGGGTGGGTCAGATGTTGGTCAACTGGGTGTCAAACTAGTTGACGGCAAAAAACAAGTGATGGTAAATGGTATACAGTCAGGAGAGATGCAAGTCACAAGTGGGGCACCTCGGGATCAGTCCTCGGGCAGTCCTCTTCAATATCTTCATCAGTGACATTGCAGATGGACTGGACGGCAAGGTTTGTCTGTTTGCAGATGACACCAAGATCTGCAACAGAATAGATGATCCAGATGGTGTGGACAGAATGAGAAGAGATCTGGATAAATTAGCGAAATGGTCGAAAGAGTGGCAACTGGAGTTTAATGCAAAGAAATGCAAAATCATGCACATAAGGAAGAGAAACCCTGAAGCCACCTATAGGCTGGAAGGGGAGTTGCTGGCAGTCACAAGGGAAGAAAGAGACTTGGGCATCATCATCATCACCGATGACCTGAAATCATCCAAGCAGACCTCTAAAGCAGTAATTAAGCCTAGAGGGCTGCTGGGGTGTATTAGTAGGGGTATCACAAGTCAGAAGAGGGAGGTAATAATCCCTCTTTACAAAACACTGGTTAGGCCCATTTGGAGTACTGCATGCAGTACTGGAGGCCACACCTTCACAAGGACATTAACCAAATTGAGGCAGTCCAGAGAAGGGCAACCAAAATGGTGGAGGGACTGCATCAGAAAACATATGAGGACAGATTAACTGAACTCAATATGTATACCCTAGAGCAAAGGAGGGAGAGAGGTGATATGATTGAAACATTCAAACACTTTAAGGGCATTAACAAGGTCAAAGAATCTAACATGTTTCAATATAAGAAAAATAGCAGGACAAGAGGACACAGCATGAGATTAGAGGGAGGCTGATTAAGGGGTAATGTGAGGAAGTTCTTTTACAGAAAGGGTGGTGGATGCATGGGACGGCCTACCTCAGGAAGTGGTGGATATGAATACAGTGCAGGGCTTCAAACAGACATGGGATAGGCATAAGGGAGTAATACAGATCAGTATGAATAGATAGACCATTAACAGAGCAAAGGCCTATGGCACATTCATAAGGCAGAAAAAGAAATGGGCAGACTGGATGGGACTTGCAGTCCTTATCTGCCCTCGACTTCTATGTTTTTATGTTTCTATGTTTCTCCTTGTCTTGCCTTTCGATACCAATCTGATGCATTGATTTGTCACTTTCACAATGGCTCCTTTTATGTGCCCCCACTGCTCTTCCACCCCCCCCTCCTTCCTCCCTCTTTTCCAGGGCTATTCTGATGCATTTGCCCATTTCAGCAAAGTCTGCCTTCTTGAAATCCAAAACTTTCACCATTGTGACTCAGAATCTGGATTACGTCCAGATGTGCCCCAATGGGGCCTACCCCTGGTAATGGGCCACTGATAGATGAGATTGCTGATATTTGGACCCTGAGGGAAGAGGGGATGAATCCTTACTTGCCCCATCATTTCGAAAGTCTAGAATCTGTGGAAGTCCTGCCACTGTTGGGGATGTCCCCTTCTCCAGGCACCACGTGCAGAAAATCTGCCGGTGTCTTTGATATGTTACATTGGTGGATTGTCCGCGTGATTGCATAAGGCATTCCACCACTCTCAGGTGATATCCCAGGTTCAACAGTCTCTCCCTTTCAGTAGCTATGCCATCAGCTTGAGGGGTTTCAGGTTGGGGTGCAGTACTGGGCTTTGGCCAGTAGGTCTGGCCACTGTGGGAGTGGTAGCAGGTGAGTCCATCATCATTGCCTGAACAGGGAATACCAAGGTCTCCTGGGCCAATCTGGTGTTACAACACCACTGTTGCTCCAGTGACTCTTATCATGTATAGTATTTTGTGAATCATTGCTGTTGGAGGAAAGACATAGGCTCTGTGGAATTTCCATCATGCTGACAGGGTGTCAATGTTTTGTGCCATGTGGCCTCTGAATCTGCAGTGGAATTTTGGCAACTGTGTGCTTTTTGTGTTGCCATGAAGTCTATCTGAAGGGACCCCACTTGCATATGATCCACTGGAAGGCTTTTGGTTGAGCCTCCATTCTAATTGACTCAGCATCACCCTGCTCAGTCAATCCATTTGTATGTTGGCTTTCCTGCCAGACTGCCAGATATATCATGTCATTCTGCCCAGTGCAGCACTTTCAATGACTTTGTGATCATCGCCCAGCTGTGGGTGCCCCTTGTTTTCAGGTATGTCATAGTCACCTGATTGACTGATCTCAGCAGGATTGCCTGTTTGCTGATTAGTGGTTGAAAGAATTTAGGGCAAGAAACACTACCTTCATTTCTAGAATATTAATTGGGAGCAATGACTCCTCTGGAGTCCATAGGCCCTGAGTGACTTGGCAATTGTATGTTGCCCCTACCCAATTAGGCTGGCATCCATGGTAATCACAGATTTGGTTAGCTGAGATAGTGTCTGTCCTTGCAGTAGGTTTTCTGATTGTCCACCAGCGCCAACTGGTTAGAACCTTGGGAGACCGTATATCTGGAAACTAAAGTTCTGGGTTGTTTGGTCCCATGTGTCTAGCAGGTATCTCTGTAATAGATGCATGTGTAGTCTGACTCATGGAACTGTGTCTATTGTTGCTGCAATGAAGCCTAGTATCTGGAGAAAGTCCCACACTGCCCTGCATGGTAACTGTACAACTTGAGTGATGTGAATGCATGATGCATACCATGTCCTCTGTAGAGGTCACTTGATTGTGAAGCATGTCTATCAACACCCTCAGGTGTGAGATGAACTGCAATGGTTATAGCTGACTCTTTTCCAGTTGATGACCCATCTGTGTCCCTGCAGGCACTGTACAGCTAAGGACATATTGAACTATGCTTGTTCCACTGTTCTTGCCTGGAGTAGCTGGTCGTCCAAGTAGGGGATTAAATGTACTCCTTTTTTGCACAGGTACGCCACAAGGACTACTAGAATCTTGGTGAATACCCTGGGTGCTGAGGCTTGTCTGAAGGATAGGCAGGTGTACTGGTAATGCTCCCCCTTGATGGTGAATCTGAGGTATTTTTGGTGAGCTGGTCATATTGGAATGTGAAGGTATGCATCCTTTAGATCTATGGATGTGAACAAATCTCCAGGTTAAATGGCTAGGAGGGTGGAACCAAGGGTCTCCATTATGAACTTTTTGTATACAACAAATGTGTTCAGGTATTTGAGGACACATGCCTCCCGTCTCCTTTGGGACCACAAAGAATAAGGAGTAGACCATGGTGGTTCTCTCCTTTTGTGGAACTGGAGAAACAGCTTTGTTTTGGATTAAATCTGTAATTGCTAAGTCTATCACCCGATGTTTCTCAGGGCAACTTGGAGAAGGCGACATTACCATTCTGTGCGGCACTGTCCTGCATTGTAGTTCGATGACATACCCCATTGAGATGACCCCTCTCACCCATATGTCTGAAGTTGTGCAGGCACACTGTGATGCAAATTCCTGCAGTCTGCTTGTGATTGGGGGTGGATTTGCCTGGGCCCGTGTGGGTTCATTGTTTCTTTCCCGTGTTTCCGAAATTCGGTTTGTAGCCCCCCTTGCCATTTGACTTAGGAAGTGAGCTGTACAGTACAGAGTCTGCATATTTTCTATTTATTTTTTGTTTATTTTTTATTTCACAATTTATTTACTCAGTGTACTCCAGCTAAGATGCAACATCTCATGTCCAGTGTGGCCTCCATCTACCCATTTTTGTTGCAATTTAGCCTATATCATTGAGTGGATATATGACTTGCCTAATGTCCCATAGTAGCATATGACTCTAAGGGGCTTTAAACCTATGATCTTCTGGTTCCCAAGCCGGTGCTATGACCACACTCCTGATACTATACAAAGGATAATTTACTACAATTCTAACTTTATGGTGTATATAGATTATTTACCATGTAGGCTGCTTTAAGCTTTTCAGTAGTGGACTGAAACTTTTCTGCCAAGTAATCAGGAGTGATACAGTATGCTACTGTCTGACCTTTCAGCAACAGCTGAACAACATACAGGTTTTCTGTCTGACTCAACATATTGCCCTTAAATAAAAATAATCCAGTTTCATTTTCGTCCAGGTTACTCATCAGTGGGTGTTAGCTGTATACACATGGAAAATGACACCTGCCATTTACGGAGTGAATAATCTCAAACTTGCCTTCTATCTGAAAGGTGCACACCCTGAATTTATGTCTGTTTCTGGCAATTCCATCATCTGCATAAACCATTTAAGCACTAAGAAATGAGGAGGGACCACCCCCATGGGACAGTACCAGTACATCATGCTTTCACCAGGCAAACCCCATATCCGGACCAGTAGTTGGCTGAGTGTGATGCAGAAGGAGACCAGGAAGAAAAGTACAGGGCCCTCAACATTGATTTACTTCCACCTCCCCCACAGGCCAGTAAGGAGAGATACTGGTGTCAATGCAACTGCTGGGTAGGTAATTGTTAATTACAAGCAACAGAGGTATTTATGCAGTAGTTATTCATTTGTTACGTGCTAGTACATTGTAAATACCATGCAGTTACAGTGCACTTACACTGTAACTGCAGTGAAATTAACAGAACCTAAACTTGAAGCTCTTGCCAATTTCCTGACTGGAGGAGGGGGGTGCAGCTTGGTTGGCCCCAAGTGCGGGAGTGGGTACAAAGGGAAAAGGGGATGAAACTGCAGAAATGGGTAGGCAGTCGGAAGATCATGAGCCATAATCACACTGAATGTGATGATGCCTCAAATTATAGCACTTTGACCTTTTGTGAATGACTGCAACATCCTCTCCAGGTGTGCATCAGTGCTGCAATAATCCCACTTTAATCACTTTTTAGAAATTTAGGAATGGTTCAATTAAATTATCCTTTAATGAGCATTTAAATGTTGGTGTTTCTAGCCATCATACTGACCCTTTGAAAAATCTTTTAGACTTCTCTTTTCATTGTACTGTTGCTGGTCAATGTTCTTTTCTTTAGAAGTCACTGGAGAGTTGGAATTCCTTGCCTCCAGGAGTTTTATGTCATGCAATGTCATGCTTTGTTCAGATTGGATCTTAGGCAGCATTCTTTATCCCATTATGTTTGTAACTGTTTTACTTGATTTTATTTGTTAGTGTATGTAGTTATCGTTTGTTAGACTTGCTCAGGTCTACGTTGAAATGGACATTCATGGTTCTTGGGTTCTTAGCCTGGTAACAAATTGAAAATGAATAACACAAAACTTACTGGGGGTTGAAAGCCCTTGGCTGCATTTCATGCCTCACAGTCAATCTAGGATGTTTGGTTGTTGTAAAATTACTGCCTGCCTAACTGTGGATCATATGTACATATATACAGTGACTGGGACTCACCTGATGATAAGATTGTATTTCATGTTCTTTGGGTGGAGAATCACAAAGTGAAGCTGAGCAGTTCTGGTGCCAAAGGACTTGAGAAAGCACTTTATAATCATAAGAGACACAGGAACTTTACATACTGAATGACCATATTATAAATCATGTTGAAGATTTCTGTTCTTAAAACATGAACTTCAAATTTAAAATCAAAATTTTACTTTGCAGAATATTAGAAAATCCCCTCTGTGGGAAATAAACTATAATTACCTTGGAATGTCAGAATCGTAGAATTGTTTGAAACATCCTCTTGTTGTTTTGAAAGTACCCGGAATGTTTAGAAATAAACAATCCTGATTGGCTGAAAGTGATGCCATGATTTATAGTATTCTTTACGTAACACCACACTTCCAGCGTCTTATTGTGATTATAAAGTGTGTGTGTGTGTGTGTCTTATTTGTTTTTTGACAGGTTTGATTTGAAATACCACATTTGATAGGTTTTGTGTAAAAACCCAGTTTTACATGGTGCAACAAAGGTTAGTGGTATTGTGTGATATCACAGGTGTTTTATTGTTGCAAGTATTCACTACAGGTAATAATGCTTTTTGATGAGTCAGTGTGCAGCATGCAAACAGACCATTTATTGTTTCTGTGTTACCAGCCTCCATGCGAAAACCAAGTACCCTCTATTCTGTGCTATTATCTTATTCTTCTGTAAATCGCTTATGTTAAGAAAAAAATAAAAGGTTACAGTGTCTCGCTTTGGAGTTTGGAGATATCTTTAGCCCCATTACAGATGCCATACCTTAGACTGTTGCCATGGAAATTGTCTAGATAATGAATGCTAAAAATTCTAATTCTGGCCAACATCTTCATATAATGAAAATACTGCCTACCTATATGGGAACAGTGAAAGGGAGACAATGGTGGTAAAATGGAAGCATAACTTTATTTTATACTCTCTATGTTCACCCCTATGTTCTCCTTACCAGCCACCAGGTCATCCTTCTACCTGCCCAAGCCCTTCTGCGCCATGTAGGAGTCCTCAAAGAATACAGACAACTGCTAGCCTCTACTCAACATCCCTCTGTGGAACCTACAACTGTAACCCACAACTTGTCTCCAGTGCGTTGGACCCTCCATTGCCCCAAGCCAGAGAGAATATACTGTACTTATTCAATGGTTGAGGTCTAAGAGGTTGAGCTGATGAGAACTGGGTGGAGTCAGTGGTGCCCTACTATAACATGGGAGCACTACAGTTTCATTTGTATGGGGCTACTGGCCTTTTCCTTCCCTTCCCTTATCCCAATCTCTGAGGAGCAATCAGGTCAATAGCCTAGTGGAGTTTCAGCAGGACAAGGGAGTCCCACCTTGGCTTTGGAACCCCTTGTTGGCTTAGCTCTGTATGTTTCATGTCTCACCATCACTTGCTGGGCAAACAGGTGCATACCAACATAAGGCTGCTCCAGAGACTATGTTCTTTCCTGCATGACATTATGTCCATTTAAGTCACCAGGGGGCAGTCATGTAGTGGAAGGAGGTATCCAAGATGGACACCAGAGCCCTGTCTTGCTGGTTTTCACTTGACACTTAAGGTTTGGGGTAGTGCTGTGTGGAATGCGGAATTCTGCTGGCGGAATTAGTGCAGAATGGCCATTCTGCTGGCAGAATTTCCACCAGAATTTAGCTTGTATTTCAGCTGAATTCTGCCTACTGTGATCTGTGGAATAATATTCTGTGGGAAAACAATTTTTCCATGGAAAATTATTCTGCAACAATTTCTGCAGACAATATTGTGATCAATGGAATAATATTCCTTGGAACAGCATTTTTATTCCATAGAAAATCATTCTGCAACTGTTTCTACTGCAGAATTCTACCATTCTGTTTGTGGCAAAATTCAGCAGAATGTCAGTGGAATTGTGAAAATTTCACACAGCACTAGCTTGGGGCATACACCCAGGTTGTCTGGATGACAAGTGGTACAACTACAAATGTGCTACGTTGTCGGCCCACATAAGAATATCTTTGACTAAATTATACTAAGGCAAGGCATATGGATTTTCTTGACAAAGGTTAAGGTGTAGGGAAATAAAAAAATAGACTTCAAATTTGGGACTGCACACATTTCTAATGAGAAAATTCATTAGGGACTGGACACATTTCTGTTGAAAAAATTTATTTCGGAATAGTCTGGAATTATGCCAGAATGTGAGTTCTTCATTAGAGTATGTGCCAGATTTAAAGCATACTTTCGAGATATAATACTCTTTAAGCTTGTGATACTACTTCTGCATACTTTAACCCAGCAATGTAGGGAATCCTCATTTTTCCCATTTTTGGCCAACAAGCATAAAAAGATAGAGGTGGCAAAGATACAGGATCAGTTTCATAAGGAGAAGTCCTGTCAACACAGTTTACATGCAGCAATACACATCAATCCTCATGTAAGAATACTGTTATGGATTAAAATTATATTGATGAATATTGAGTATATCAAACGTAGGAACTATATTAACAAGACAAACCATGCCAACATTACACTTTCTCATTTCCATGTCCTAATGGTTCCAAAGTTAGCTTTTTCTCTTTGTAATGAATATACTAACATAGTAATATAGTTATTTAAGGTCAAAGGAAACTCATGATCCATCAAGTCCATTCCCCTCTCCATAATGCAGGACAAGCATTGCTCAAATAGGTAATAATTTATATGAATTCCCAACCCACCCTACTACTCAGATGTCCTGTAATTCACTTAGTAAGTAGGCATTTGTCCAGGTGTACCTCAAAGGCATGTATTGTGTCTATATTTAGGGTTACCTACAATAGGGCAGAAGACATTTCGCTGAGGGCAATGAGAGTGGAAGCAATGGAGCAAGAGGAAAGAGTACAGCAGGCAATTCAGCCATACAGAGTGAGAGCTAAAACAGTGGACAGCAACCACCCAGTCCAAGGTGTCCACACCAGAGACATCAAACACCAGCCATTAGTAGCTCCTGCTGAAAGGTTCAAGAGGAGGTATGTCAAGTGAGGGCTCTGGCCCCGCACCCCAGAAATATATATATAAACAACTCCACCTGCACAGCATAGTGGGGAACAATGGAGCAGAGGGTAGTGGAAGCTGATCACCTCAACCACAGTCACACTTACTCTAGAGTCCCAATCATGAAGAGTGCTTCTTCCCTAGGAGTTCCCCTCATTACCCCATGCTTGTTCCCAATCTGTTATCAGGATACATTATGTTTACTGTCTCCACTGGTAGGCAGTTCAATAGGTTCACTATTCTTTAAGACAAGATGCACCTCCTAATGTGATCCTTGAATTTTCCACCTCTTTTCCCTCATCCTTTCAAAGCATACCAGCTCAGACATTTCCACAGTCTGACACTTTTCTATTTGTTCTGATCATGGGACCAGCATTAAAGACTGGCCATTTTCTGACCATGTGATGACCATATAAGGCTGTTTATACATCTGACCATTCTGTCCAAGGGAGAGCCATATTAGGCTGACCATATATCTGTAATTTCTACCTATAGGACCACCATTTTAGGTTGTCTGTGTATCTGTCTGTTCACCCTTTCTGACCATCAGTTCAGGTTGGCTTTGTTTCCATTTGTTCTGTCAATACAGCCACCATGACAAGCTGTTTATGTGTCTATCAGTTCTGACCACTGTATCACCATTTGAGGTTGATCATGTGTCTGTTCTGCCCAACAAGCCACCTTTTTAGACTGTCTATTTTTCAATCTGTTTTGTACATGGGACAACACATTCAAGCTGTCTAGGTAACTACATTTTCTACCCTGGGAACCACTATTTCAAGTTTGCAATGGATCTATCTGTCCCACCTGTGGAATACAATTAACTTGGAATTTAATCACAGACCAATAGGTACTCCCCTCAGGACTTTTAGATCTTATAAGAAATTTAACAAACTGGCTTTTTTAAATGACCTACAAAAGGTCTAATGGCATTGTCTGGATTTAATACCAGATCTATAGCATGCTATATTTTTCTTGGTGAGTTTCTAGTGACCTGTGATACACATGCCACAAAATTACAAATAAAGAAAAATGAAACAGCTACCCTGGATAAATGGGAGGATTCTTAAACATATTAGAATCCAAAATAGACTATGGAAAGTAGCAAGGATAACCAACTGGGATATCGACTGGAACGTGTGTAAGATATACAGGAATCTGTGTCAAAACCTTACCAAAGAAGAAAAGAGAAGATACTTTAAAAATAAATGTGAATCAGGTGTGTATGTTCAGGATTTTTGAAAAACTGTCAGACAGCTGCAGTCACCTGTTACCACTGCACTCCCTACCTCTTTGAAGATGAAGGGAGTGGTAACATCTGACCCAAAATTTATGGCAGAGGCCCTAAATAATTTCTTTACAAAATTACCCTCACTGTATGAGGATAATCGAAAACACCCAGACAGCCCAAATGGGTATAATACAGTGAGAAAAACACAGGGTTGGGGAGCCCTATATTTAGGTTTAAGGGGTTGGACTCAAAGGACATATGGAAACAACTAAAATCCCTAAATATATCCACATCAGGATGCTTAGATGGGCTTGAGGCTAGACTGCTGAGAGAAGGAGCTGATATACTAGCTATGCCTTTAACGAAACTATTTAATCGAAGTCTGTGTTGTGGTCTCTTCCCTGAACTCTGGAAGAGTGTAAAATAATTCCAGTGTTCAAGGAGGGGACTGACAACAGGAAGACAGCTGCAGACCCATAGCTTTGCTTTCCATAGCTTCTAAGATATTTGAAAAAAGAAATTCACAAACAGGTTTATATCTATTTGGCTAAAAATCATCTTCTTGCACCCCAGCAGTCTGGATTCAGGCCTCTGCACTCCACACACACTGCTTTGGTAGATTTCATGGACACCACCTCTCGCGCACTGGAAAATAATGCATGAGGGCAGTGTTTATTGATCTATCAAAAGCTTTTGATACCATGACTATCCAGTAATGTTACACATATTGGAGACAAAGGGATTTAGTGTTAAAGTAATACAGTTGTTTAGATCGTATTTATACGGATGCAGTCAAGTAGTGGCTGCTCATGGAAAATTATCAGAGGTGAAGGAAGTGAGCAGAGGCATGCCCCAAGAATCTATATTGGGGTTACGCCTGTTCATTATATTTATTGATGAGTTACCAAGAATCCTAACAGAATACACTGTTAAAATATACGCAGATGATACAGTCCTATTCTGTCCTGCGAGAAACTGTAGAAGCATAGAAAAAGTGCTTCAACAACAATTTAATAAACTTGAGAATTGGTTAGTAGAGAACAAACTCATGTTAAACATAAATAAAACTATCTTGATGCTATTCAAAACTGAAGTGGGAGGAACCAGTACTTTGTCATCTGACATATTGATAAATTCCATTAAGAGAATAGTGATAGACCATGTTACTTCCTACAAATATCTGGGATTGTGGGTTGACCCTGGACTAAACATTGACACTCACATAGATTATGTTTGTGCCAAAGTCTCCCAAAATTAGAGTTCCTCCATGTGCTTAAAACTGTATGCCCTATGAGGCTAAAGAAAAATTTGGTTAATTCAGTAGTAATTCCATTAATTAAGTATGGAAATATTATTTATTTAATTTTATTTATTTATTTGATAACCAGGTAAGTACACTGATCCCAGGGACCATTTTCAGGCATGACCCAGGCCATATAGATGGCATGTAGTACATAAGTTTATAGTAAGAGCAGTGTACATAACATAGGACATTAGTACATTATACAGTGAAACTACAACAATATGAGAGCAAGAAACAAGTGAATGTAATAAGAGAAAAACAAATAGTAAGTACATTTTGTTATCTTTACCTGGATCTCTAAACATTCACAATCAACTAGATAAGCAAGAAATATGGGGCATTAGGCTAGACATTGACACAGGGCTTTGGATGATAGTGTCTTTTGGAAGTGCTTTTAAATGTAGGGGAGAGTGAGAGAATGTAGATTGGGGGCAAAACCAATAGTCTGGTATAGTTGTCAATGGTGTGTAGCGAGAGTGGCTTGGGTAACAAATCTGCAGATGTTGTTATAAGCCATATTCATACAGTTTAGGAGCTAAGGAGATGTTAGGGATATTATAAGGGAATAGTAGTCTAGAATGGGAAGGATAGTACCTCTTTCCACTGCCTTCCTAACTTCTTGAGACAGGAGGAGTTTGAGAGAGTAGCATACCCCTAGTTGCTGGTATACTTTTCTTACTGCCAGTGCACTGTGGGTTGAGAACGTTAATTAGGGAACAAGGTGACCCCTAAATATTTAAAGTCTTTACTTGCTCTAACAGTGATCCATCTGTAGATTGAATATTGAGAGAGTCTAGTAGGGCAGTGGAGTATCTAGATAGGCATTGTTTAGATCTGAACAACATACACTTTTGGCATTAACAAGTAGCCTTTGTTTCGTGAACCATTGGGTGACTGAGGTGAAATCACTATTTAGTGTATCAGACAGGTTACTGGGAATTTTATTACTGTGAAATAGGATTAGATCATCTACATACATAACACTTTTACTGATATGTTTCTTGTTTAGTAGTGGGTTGACAAAAATGGAGTACAGAAGTGGTCCCAGTATAGACCCTTGTGGAACACTAGAGTGGACTTGAAGTGGGCTAGATAGAATATCCCCTAAGTGAACCATTTGCATCCTATTTGTTAAATAACTTTCTACCCAGTGTACTGTGTTTATGGTAAAGCTGAGATAGTTTAGTTCCTTCAGCAAAAGGTCATGACTAACCATGTCAAAGGCCTTTGATAGATCCATGAATATGGCTCCTGTTAGATTGCCAGTATCTGCTTCACGTAGTACATGGTCTGTGAATTTTGCTAGAGCTGCAGTAGTGCTAAAACCACTCCTGAAACTGTGCTGGTCAGTCAGGAGGTGCAGGCCATACTCTTCTAGGTGTTTAGTTAGTAGTTATCAGTCTGCAAATAAAAATGTTTTGCAGAAGCTAGACAGACTTCAGTACCAATTGGCAAGATTTACTTTGGGTTTAACAGGTCCCTATGTAATACATCATCACTGTTATATACTTCATCAATTGAATTGGACATCTCTGGAACTTAGAAGAGACAGACTCCTGAGTAACTTCATATACAAATGTGTGAGGGGTTTAGCTCCTGAATATCTTACTGTTAAAATGCTAAGTAATAACACAGTTTACTCATTATGTGACATCAAAGGTAGAGGTCTAAAAGTCCCCAGAGTAAAATCTAGATATAGGTGAATGTGTTTTTTGACTATATTGCAACAACTAACTAGAATTCCCTCCCTCCAAAACTACGTAACATGCCTACTTACCCCAGTTTTAAAACAGCATTTCTGGAATTGAATCCTTTTTATGCTTGCTGCTAGGAAAAGCATTTTGGTATGGTACAGAGCTCTGAGAGGTGTGTTGCAGTGATCCAGTGCAGTAGAGTCTACAAGGGGCTTGACTAATAATCATCCAGTCTGATAATGACAGTGCTGAGGCATTAAGTGCGTGGACATCAAAACACTGTGCCAATAGACACATTCATAAATCAGCTCCTTCAGCAAGCACACCTGATTTCATTCTCTCTCTCTCTGTGTCAGAGCAGGGAAAGGTTAATGTCTGGGTCATACAATGGCTTATCTTTTACCATGCACATTCCTTTTATTAAGTCCAAGTTTTCTTTCAACTAGTTTGCTTATGTCCTGAATTTAAGCACTGCATGCCTTTAGAATCAGGATTTTAAACAACAAATACAGTCTTTACAATGTCCCCTCTGCACTTTTATTTATATCAACAGCTAGCAAATGTGCTTGGCACTTTATGATTGCTAAAGCACTATAAGCACTTTCTTAAGCAGTTTTTCTTATTCATATGCATATCAAACATTTTATTCAGCACAGCAGGCACTTTAGCACCACATATGGACAGAAGAGGAAAAAAATGTAAGAGAAAGAATAGTGAGAGGGGAGACTACCTAGGTAGGTGGCCAACCTACAGAGGCATAAAATGAGAAATAAATAGGATAGGAAAATGGCACTGCTACAGCAGACTACTAAGACAAAAAAGGGGAGAGGTTAAAAAAATATGTCCCTGGGTGCTCCAATTATTCCTAACATAGAGCACAGCTCTACCACAACCTGCAGTTCAGTTTTATGATGTTCTCACACCAGACTGGTGGCAATAGAAGCCACATTCCTTTCTGAAGTCAACCAAGTACACTAGACTACAGCAGCACTGCTGCAGAGGAACTCTACACTGACAGCTCAGCCCCCACTCCATACAAACATATGAACATATGAAGAAACCAGCAGTAGAAGGCCATTTGGTCTATCAAGTCTGTTCATATTGCAGGGTCCACAGCTTGCGCTAATGTCCTTGCCCTCCCTCTACACTCCTCCCATCCTCCCTACCCATGATCCTTACTTTCCCCCATGCCTTCTCAGCCTCTGTTAAAACTGCCCACTGTCTTCAATGGGATGACCTCTTCTGGTAGTGCATTCCAAGTGTCCACCACCCTCTCTGTGAAGAAATGCTTCTTGACCTCCCTCCTAAACCTCCCACCCTCCAGCTTAAGACTGTGTCCCCTAGTGTTATGGTTGCCACTCAGCTTAAAGAGACACTCCTTATCAACCTTATTTATCCCTTTCAAGTACCTGAAGGTCCCAATCATGTCCCCTCTCTCTCTCTCTCTACTGTCTACCAAGGTGTACATGTTCAGTGCCCTCAACCTCTCCTCGTATGCCTTACCCTGCTGACCCATTATCATCTTTGTAGCCCTTCTCCAGCAGGTGAATGTCCTTTTTGAGGTGTGGGCACCAGTACTGAACTCCATACTCTAGATATGGCCTTACCAGTGACCTGTACAAGGGCAGTATAACCTCCTCTCTCCTACTACTGATCCCCCAAGATATGCATCCCAGCATCTTGTTTACCTTTGCTGCTGCTTTCTTGCACTGCCTGGAGTCCTTCAGGTCACTAGTGATCATCAGTCCCAGGTCCTTCTCCTCCTCCTCTGAGGCAGATACTCGGACTCCACCCAGGTAGTACTCTGACCTGGGATTCTTGGCTCCAATATGCATAACTTTGCATTTCTCCAAGCAGAGAAAGGTGAAAACTGTATTTTTATTCTTTTACATTCCCATTCAGTTTGTCAGTTGTTGCCTCACCATTACTGCACCCCCGGTCCAACCCTTAGTCTTTTGGCACTGCCTGGGATCTGCACCTTGACCTGGTACAACATTAATACCAATGGCAAGCATCTGGCATTGACAAATGCTTGTTTATGTAATTGTTACTAACTTTAGCAATGTTTTTATCTGTGATGTTGTATTTAACTTGTTTTCTATGTAACATTTTTTGATATATGTGTTATGTAATCAGGATGGCCCTGAAAGAAAGGTTTTACCTAGTGCCTTATCCTGTCAAAATATAAATAAACTTGAACTTGAACCTATACAACCACAATTTCAGACAGGCCATCTGTCTCTCTCTTCCACCCTTAGGCTGACCAGCTCAGGCTGTCTGTGTGCCTATCTGTTCCGAACACAGGACCACCATTTCAGGCTGGCCATTTGTCTGCATGTTTTGACAGTGGGGCCACTGTTTCAAACTGTTTGTATCTATTAGTTCTGCCCAAGGTACCACCATTTCAGGATGGCTATGTATCCTTCTTTTCTGTTCAGTAGATCAATATTTCAGGCTGGTCATGTGTCCATCTGTTCTGCCCATGGGACCAGCATTTCACACTGGCCATGTGTGCATCTGTTCTGCCCACAGAACCACAATATTAGACTGGTCATGTGTTTATTGGTTTTGACCAACATACCACCTTTTCAGTCTGTCCGTGTGTGTATCTGTTCTGCCATAGGGGCCACCCTTTCAGGTTGACCATGCACCTGTCTGATCTTTCAGAGAACTACCATTTCAGACTGTACACAAATTTATCTGTTCTGCCCAGGAGCCATTATTTTGAGCTATCTCATATAGTGAGTTCTGCAATTTGACAACCACTTCAGGTTGGTCAGGTGTCTGTTTATTCTGCCTGCTGGAGAACCATTTAAGACTAGCCATATGCTTATCTGTTCTGCCCATGGGAATGCCATTTTAGGCTGACCATTTATTTACCTGTTCTGCCATTGGGGCACCAAATCAGGCTGTTCATGTGTCTGTTACTTTTTGCATTTATTGTAATTTTTGGACTTGAACTGTATATATACTGAGTGCTGACTCAGGTATACTATGTAACAATTCTGTATTCATTCTAATTGGAACACCAGTGTAAATGAGTTCATGCTCAATGGTCCTTTTTCCTTTCAATGATTTAAGATAAACTTATGGATCGATAAATGTTCTCCCAGGAACACCATTTCATGCTGGTCATTTTCTTTCTGTTGTACCCATGATGAGATCAGAATTTCATGATGCCCTATCCTTTCTTCCAATGGTATCACCATTTCAGACTGGCAGTGTGTCTGTCTATTCAGTCCATATGATGACACTTCATGACTGTTAATGTATCTAACTGATTTGCCCAGGGGACCACAACTACTGACTGGCCATGTATCTATTTGTTCCACAAAATGGACTACCATTTCAATCTGCTGATGTGTCCTCTGTGTCTAACCATGCTGCTATCAGAATAACCATTTTGAGCTGGTCTTGTGACTATCTCTACATCTAATTATTTATTTTATCCTGGGACCTTCATTTTAAGCTGTCTATGTGTCACCTGCCCTGCACATGGGGCCACAATTACAGAGTGGTCATGTGTATTTCTGCTGTGTCAAACTGGCCACCATTTTTGGCTGGCCATGAGTCCATCTGTTCTGCTGATAGGACCACAATTTCAGACTGTCCATAACATTTCTACCCATGCAATGACAATTTCAGGACATTCACATGTCTATCTTTTCCTTCCATGGGATCATGTGGCAATTTTTGTGCCCATGTGGTGGACTTTTATGTCTGTCCATATAGCTGATGGTTCTCCCTAGGGGACAGCCACCATAAGCTGGTCATGCATGTGTTTAATACACCCATAAGTTCACCACTTCATGCAGTCCATATGTTTATCAGTTCTTGCAAGTGCATCACCATTGAGGTTTTCTGTGTTTCTATATCTGCTGTACCTGGGACCATCATTGTAGGCTGGCAATGTAACTATCTGTTCTGCCCATGGAGCCACCATTCAAGGCTCTCCATGTATCTATTTGTTCTGCTTATGGGATGTCCATATTATGTTGTCCATGTGTCTATCTTTCTGCTCAGGGGACAACAATTATAGGAACAAGAAAAGAGTGTGTGAACTCTAATCAAACAATGGTGTAACCAGTTACAAACCAGGACCAGCCATCAAGTACTCACAAAACAAAAATGTTGCATATAACAAAGTAGCTAATTCTGTGTTGATTTATTGGAAATGACATGGCAGTACATAAACTCCCAGAAAACATGGTAGAGCAGACTCCTCAACATTATAGCATGAAACAAGGGATTCTGCAGTAAATTGTGTGTGGGTGTTGTGATTTGTGACCACAGCTGTAGGCTGGACATATGTCTGTTTGTTCTGTCCATGAGTGACAGGGTAGGTCTTCCCTTGCCCTTCCCATCACTTTCAGGACCAGAGGGATTCTGTTAGAGGCTCCGTGGGAGGCAAACCAGGATTTGACAAGAGATGACTTTTGGAGTTGGCCTTTAAGAATACTGTGCAGGGAGACCTGCAACCTTGCAGGTCAGCCCTTAATTGGGAGCAGTTGATAATTAGGAACACCTGCAGGCTGAGGTGCTAAAGAAAAATAACATACCTCAGTGTGAAATGGTTATTATTTTGGTCTGGACTCTGCAGTGAGGGAGAGGTAAACTCTGAAGAGCACAGAGCTGAAGGGGAGCTATGAAGAACTCATGGCTGAATGTATAGGGGAAACTAAACTCTACAAGCCAGAGACAGACAGAGTTGTGGAAGTCTGCCTGGAGGCCTACTTGAAAGCTAGAAGAGCTGGTGAAAGCTTTGGAAGAGAATCAATTCAGTATAGGTTGAATTGGGGCCCTAGAGTTAGTGGCCAGCAAATATAAAGAATGCCTGAGAGAAAGATAATCAATTCAGTATATGAACCCTAGAGTTCAGTGGCAGAAACCAAGAAAGTCCTGAGACAGAAACTCAATTCAGTGTAGACTGAACTGGGGCCCTAGAGTTAGTGACTGAGAGTATCAGGGAGAGGCAGTTTATTCCTGCTGTATAAAGAATAGAAATCACTGTTGAAAGATTGGTTTTGAAAACTGGAAATCATTTAATTTTGTACTGTTCCTAGGGATTGCTAGGTTAGCAGAAAGGCAGGGGGAGCAGGATGCCATTATTAACTTAGGAGCAAATGACCTGGCTAGGGATGGGGCTGTAATAATGAAGGGGGAGTTTAGGGAATTGGGAGAGGATGTTAGACAGGTAGCATGCTAAACAGTTTTTGCGGAGGTGCTGCCTGTCTATGATAGGAGGAAGGAGAGGCATCTGTACACCAAGACCTTCAACTCATGATTGAAGGAATGGTACAGAGAAGAAAGGTGTGGCCACACTGGGTGCTGGGGTCCACCTGGGAGAATAAGAGCTTATACAGAGGTGATGGTCTGCATCCATCTGGGAGGAGAACCACAGTCCTTGGTAGATGGTTTAAAGATTTCTTCAGTGAACATTTAAACTAGCTGGGGGTGGTGGAAGAAAAAGGGGAGACAGAAACTGCCCCCCACAGTTTAAGACGAGAGTAGAGAGAGATCCCGAGGGGAGGCAGTTCCCCTCAGGATTCAAGTTAATCAAAGAAGCAGGGTGATAGCAAAGGAGGAAGGGGGGAAGAAGCAGTCAAAAGAGAAGGGAGAGGAAGGGTGAACAAAATGACAAAGGGGGAGCAACAAGCAAAGAGTAAACAAAGTCTGGAAGGCCATGGGTGATAATGCTAGAAGTCTGGGAAATAAGATCCCAGACCTAGAGGCTATCATGTCAGAGGCCGACCAAGATATTGTGGCCATTACTGAGTCATGGTGCACTGGCAACCATGACTGGGGCATGGCCATACCAGGATACATGCTGTTCAGAAAGGACAGGGTGAGAAGACAGGACAGGGCATGGTGCTTATGTGAAGGAAAGAATAATCAACAGAAATACAGGGAATTTAGTGAGGGAGCAGAGATATTGATGTCACCTCAAGTCAGGAAATGGAGCTACTATTTAGACAGACATGATCTACAGACCTCCAGCATGGGTGGAGGAGTTAGATGAGGAAATGATAGAAGCAACTGGCAAAATGGCTGAAAAGGGAGAGAGGCTGCTGGTAGGGGACTTCAGTTTGTGGGATGTAGATTAGAGCATCCCAGGTGTGGCTTCAGCTAGAAGCAGGTACATCCTGGACTATGCAGGTGGCATTCCTGAGGCAACTAGTCAATGAACCCACTCATGAAGGGGCAATACTGGACCTGGTGCTTAATAACAGAGACAGTATTGCAGACATCAAGGTGGGAAGCCATCTGGTGACCAATGATCATCGTACAGTGAGGTTCTACATAAGAACAGCTGTGGAATACAATCACACAATGGTGAGAGTCCTGGACTTCTGAAGGTCAAATTTCATAAAGATGGGTGAATGCCTCATGAATGACCTGGCAGGGGAAGAGGACATGTGGGCATGGAGGAACAATGGGGAGGGTATAGTAAAAACAACAAACTTCTGCATCAAGCAAGTAAGCAAAAGGAAGAGAAGACTGCTATGGCTCTCAAAAAGGAGGCATAAAGGTAAAGGCTAAAGAGTAGCATTCAGAAGGTATAAGGAAATCCACAGAGAGGATGATAGGAGTTGTAGCAGAGAAAAAGAGGGAGGCAGGCAAAGCAGTAATGAGTGTAAAGGTGCAAACTGAAGAAAGAATAGCTCTGGCAGTAACAAAGGAGATGACATTTTTAGGTGTGTTAGCAAGAAAAGGAAGATAAAAGGAGGGATTGTAAGGTTAAGGGTGGGCACTGTACAGGGGGACCAAGAAAAGGCAGATATCTTGAATAATACTTCAGCTAGTGTTCACAATGGAAGAGGAAGGAGGGACCATGAAAAAGCACCAGGAGCTTTGATGGGAGGAAAATGGACACTAAACCATTTTCTGAGGAGAGGGTCTGGAAAGCATGTGCTAGCCTGAAGGTGGACAAAGCTATGGAGTCAGATAGAGTGCTTCCAAGGGTGCTGTCTGAGCTCAGGGAGGTACTAGCTGCACCTCTGACTGACCTATTTAACAGATCACTGGAGACCGGCATGGTCCTGGAGGACTGGAGAAGGCAGATGTAGTCCCAGTTCCCAAAAGTTGTAGCAGGGAAGAGGCAGGCAATTATAGGCATGTCAGCTTAACATCAGTGGTGGGTAAGTTAATGGAAACACTGCTAAAGGAAAGGATTGTAGAATATTTTTTCTCTTGCTTTCCTTCCTTAGCACTTCAATTGTATAATTGTACTGTTTACCTGTTTCTAATTGTGACACCAATCCAGCAGTGGGTTTGTGATATTGTTGATACTGTTGGTTTTAATCTCTGTACCTAAATCCTCATGTATGTTATTGAAATTGTACGATAATCACAGTTTTAATCCACTGTACACCCCTCCAGGTATCACCATGAGACGAGCAACTTGTTCCTCAGTTTGCCTTCCTGGTGAAACATTTCAATAAATAAAATAAATAAATATATTGAATAGATCATGTTACAGGACCTAAGGCAGCATGGATTCACAGGGTGGGTCATACCAAACAAATCTGATAGATTTCTTGACTGGGTGACCAAGTAGTTAGATCAGGGTGCAGCAGTGGAAGTGGCCTACCTGGATTTCAACACCTTTACACCTGGAGACTGGTAAGCAAATTGGGTAGTTTGGGAGTGGGCAATAAGGAGGTAACCTTGGTAAGAAACTGGTTAGGGATAGGAGACAGGGTAGTGGTAAATGGAGTCTCTCTGAGGAAGTGTGGGTGACCAGCAGGTACCTCATCAGTACAGGGATCAGTCCTCTTTAATGTCTTTATAAGTGACATACTGTAACAGAGGAGCTGGAAGGAAGGTCTGCTTTGCACGTGGCAAGACATATGCAACAGAATGGACACTTTGGGGAGTGGAAAGGATGGTCAGAGATCTGAAAAACTGGAGGAGTGGTCAAGGGCATGGGCTAATGCAAAAAAGTGAAAAATAATGTACTTGGATGATATAAACCTGGGGGCAGAATATAAAATGGCTGGAACAATACTGACAATGATCAAGCTGGACAGAGACCTGAGGGTAACCATATCGGATAACTTAAAAGTGGCCGGGCAGTGTGACAAGACAGTCGGTGGAGCTAGTGGGATACTGGGGTGCATAGGAAAGGTATAACCTGCAGGAAAAGGGAGGTGGTGTTGCCCCTATATAGATTGTTGGTAAGACCCCACCTTGAGTACTGTGTCCAGTTTTGGAACCACATTTCAGGATGGATGTAGGCAGAATGGAGGCAGTCCAGAAGAGGGCTAACAATATGATGTAAGTGCCTAAATGTACAGGTGGAGATTAACCCTTCAGTTAGAGACAGGCAGATTTGGGGAAATCTGCCTGGAGGCCTGCTTGAAAGCAAGAAGTTATTGAAAGTTTTGGGACAGAATCAATTCCCTATAGGTTGAATTGGGGCCCTAGGAGTTGGTGACACTAGAAACCCAAGGAAAGCCCTGAGAGAATCAGTTCAGCATGGGCTGAATTGTGGCCCTAGAGTTAGTGACTAGAAAACACAAGGAATACCCTGAGAGAATCAGTTTAGTACAGGCTAAATTGGTGCCCTAGAGTTAGTGGCCAGAGAGACAATCGGGAGAGGCAGCTTATTCCTGCTGTATAAAGAATGGAAATTGCTGATGAGAGATTTTTTTGAACACTGGAAAAGAAATCATTTAATTGCGTACTGTTCAAACAAACGTAAATGAAGAGTTTAGGTTTTGAACTCTGATACCTGTCTGACCTATCACTTTTGAATGTTCCAGAATTGCCGTGACCACACAGTGACATGCTGCCTTACCTGACACACCATAGGACTATCATTTCTGGCTGTTCATGTTTCTATTTATTTTTCTCATTGAAGAACTATTGCAGGCAGTATGTGTCTCACTGTACAGCCCATGAGAACATCATTTCAGCTCTTCATGGGTCTATCTGTTCTGCTCATGTGACCACTATTACAGACTGGCCATGTGTATATATGTTCTCATGTGACTACCCATGTCTGCTGCCCACATACTATATGTATTTGTTCTACCCATTGGACCACCAATATAGAATGGCTATGTATTTGTTGTGCTCATGGAACTACCATTTGAGGCTGTCTGTGTGTCTAGCAGTTCAGCCCAGGTGGCACCAGTTAGGCTTTCCATTATCCTTTTAATTATCTATGGGGCAACCATTTCAGGTTGCCCATTTATCGATCTGTTGTACCCATGGACCAACAATTCAGGTGGTCTATGAGTCTAAACGTTCTTCCGAGGGACCATGATTTCAGAACATACATGTTTATTGTATTTGTCCATTGTAGCACCATTTCAGACTTGCCATGCCTCCTTTATTTCTGCCCATAAAGGGAGTGTCCGATCTGCCTGCATGCTGGAAGCCTTTAATACCTCTCTGAAAACTTACTTGTTTGAGCAGGCCTTCACCGGCTAGTTTTTAACTAGTTTTAACTTGCTAGTTAATTTTAATTTCTGATGCTATGTTGTAGTACATTTTATGATGTTTTGTTGAATGCTTTTATTGTATGTATGGTACCCTGAGCCTATAGGAAAGGGTGGTTTAGAAATAAAGCTTGCCTTGCCATGGGATCACCATTTCAAGCTGATCATGTGTCCATCTGTTCTGCACATGATACCATAATTTGAGATTGTCATGTGTCTTTCTGTTCTGGCCATGGGACTATCATTTTGGACTGTGTATGTGTATATCTGTCCTGCTCATGGGACTTCATTATAGAGTGGCCATGTGTATATCTGTTCTGTCAAACTGACTACCATTTCTGGCTGTCCTTGAGTCAACCTGTTCTGCCAAATGTCCATAATTTCAGGCTGTTAATGTAATTTCTACCCATGGGTCCTTCACTGAATACAGTCTATGTGTATCTGTTCTGCCCATGGGACTACAATATGATACTCATTACAACATCCTAGGTGTCTGTCAGTGTGACTTTAGAACAGGAAGGTCTTGTGTAACCAACTTGCTCACCTTTCATGGAGGGGCGAGCACAGCATTAGATGATGGAAAACAAGTGATTGTGATCCTTCTAGACTTCAAGAAAAGCATTTGATCTGGTACCCCATAATATTGTTTTTACCAAAATGATTAATCTAAATATCCCTAAAATAATCATTAAAAAGGCATAAGATTGGTTAAATAGAAGAACACAAAGAGTCAGATTGAATGGATATTTATCAGGCATGGGAAGTAAGTAGTGGGTGCCCAGGCATCTACCCTGGATCCCCTACTATTCCAGACTGTGTTAATTGGTTACACACCTATGCAGAGGATATGAAGTTGGGTGGTATAGTTGAAAATGAAACAGTACTTGATGGGCTCAAGAAAGATCTTATTACATTTAACTTAGTGGACAATGGAAAATGGAATGAGTTATAACTTGAAATGTGAAATTTTACATTTTGGTAAGAAAACAAAATGAAAAATATTACATAAATACCATGAAATCAAAGTTGCTACACAGGATAAAGACTATCATGATAATAGCAAACAACCTGAGTTCCAACATACAGTGTAGAGAGGTTGCAGCAAAATAAATAAATAGAATATTGAGCTGTATCCATAAACACTTTGTGAGCAAAAAGTAAATCAATATTGCTACCTCTACATGGAAGCTTGGCAAAGCCACGTCCAGGCATTTATTTCCAAGTATGGGCATGTTATAACAGAAAAGGAAAAAACGTGCTGGAAAAGGTGCAACACAAAGCTACAAAAAAAAAAAAAAAGGGATGGATAAACTGAGCTATGAAGGAAAGCTTGCCAAAACTGGGTTACACATACAGTACTTGAGGTAAGAGGAATAAGGAAAGACCTATTACTGCTATGTGACATTAATAAAGATGCAATATTTAAACCAGAACTGAATTTAAGACATGCAGTAGGAATGAAAACAACCTAAGGGGATGCAGCAGGCAATATATGAGAAATAACAAACTAAAAAGTGTAAGCACTAATTTACTCACAGTTATTAAACTATGAAATGAACTCCCACAAAATATTCAAGGTGAGAGAAAAATACAGTCAAGATAAAGCTTGACACTTACATGAGGGAAGATGTTAAAGGGAATTACAGCCACTAAGACAGTGAAGAGCAGGCATAGTGGACCACTAGATTATCTTATGCCCTAACACCATAGTATTAACCATAGTGTACTGACCATGAGTTTGCCTTTTTATCCAAGGAACAACCACTTCAGGTTTGCCATACATCCTTTACTTCTCCCAAAGGGACCACCATTTCAGTCTGGTCATATGTCTATTTATTTTCCCCATGGTGCAACCACATCAGGCTTTCTGTGTTTATTGATTCTGCCTATTCTGCCTTTTCAGCAGAGCACCCCGGCCCCCACAAGATCACCACAGTGCTGCTGATGGACTCCCCTCGCCCAGCTGCAGGTAGGTGCCATTTTCAGTAGAGCACCCCCCCTCCACAAGAGCACCACAGCACTGCTAACATACCTTCTTCACCTAGCTGCAGATAGGCACCATTTTCAGCAGAGCACCCCCCACCCCACAAGAGCACCACAGTGCTGCCGATGGACTCCCCTCGCCCAGCTGCAGGTACAGGTTCTGATCGGAGGTCCCTCACTGATTGCTTTTTCACAACTGTACTTCCTTGTGTTTGCATGGGACTGCAGCACTGAACCTCCAGTTCCCTTAAGGGCATACTGTACCGGCCATTATACTCACAAACTGCGTTAGGAGCTTTAAGGGATGATCCATTTATCGCACCTGTATGGTGCGTGCATGTCTTCTGTGGGACAAGCAGGTTGGAGTACTGTACTGTACTGTATGCTGGTCTGGGGATTAGAGTACTGTTAAGGTCAGGCTGAGTTGGGGCAATGTATTGTATGCTGTTCTGGGGTTTAGAGAGCTGTTAAGGAGTTATTGCTTATTCAATTTAACTGTGCTCCTTTTGTGTGCGTGAAGTCATCTGGCTTCCCGGCTGCTGTGTGATGCTCCTCATCCCTCCCCCTTCCCGCCATGAACTCTGATGGTTCTTTTGTCTCCTATGTTGCCTGCTAATACCCCTGCATACACTTAATCATCCCTTCTGTTTGCTTCCCTAGGTTGGCGCCATTTTCAGCAGAACACCCCCCCCACAAGAGCACCACAATGCTGCCGATGGACTTCCCTCACCCAGCTGAAGGTAGGTGCCATTTTCATCAGAGCGCCCTCCCCCCGCAAGGGCACAACAGTGCTACTGACGGACTCTTCTCATCCAGCTGCAGGTAGGCACCATATTCAGCAGAGCACCCCTCCCCCCACAAGAGCACCACAGCGCTGCAGGTCGGGTTCTGGTTGAAGGTCCCTCACTGATTGTTTTTCCACAACCGGACTTCCTTGTGTTTGCACAGGACTGCTGTACTGAACCTCTGGTTCCCTTAAGGGCACACTGTACCAGCCATTTTACTTGCAAACTGCATTAGGAGCTTTAAGAGCTGATTCGCATACTGCACATGTATGGTGTGTGCATGTCACTTGTGGGACAGGCAGGTCAGGGGCACTGTATTGTATGCTGTTCTGGGGATTAGAGTACTGTTAAGGTCAGACTGGGTTGGGGCATTGTATTGTATGGTGTTCTGGGATTTAGGGTGCTATTAAGGAGTTACTGTTTATTCAATTTACCTGCTCTCCTTCTGTGTGCCTGAAGTCAACTGGCTTCCTGGCTGCTGTGTAACACTCCTCCTCCCTCCTCCTTTCCACCATGATCTCTGGTGGGTCTTTTGTCTCCTCTGTGACCTGCTAATCCCCCTGCACACACTTAATCATCACTTCTGTTTGCTTCCCCCAGGTAGGTGCCATTTTGTGCAGAACACCCCCCCCCCCGCAAGAGCACCACAGTGCTGCCAATGGACTCTCCTTGCCCAGCTGCAGGTAGGCACCATTTTCACAGGCGCCCCTCAAGAGCACCAAATCGCTGCTGACGGATTCTCTTCCAGGTAGCGGTTCTGGTCAAAGGTCCCTAACTGATTGTTTTTTCACAACTGGACTTCCTTGTATTTGCATGGGACTGTGTTACCGAACCTCTGGTTCCCTTAAGGGCACACCATACGGGCCATTTTACTCACAAACTGCATTAGGAGCTTTAGGGGCTAATCCGTATACTGCAACTGTATGGTGCGTGCATGTCTCTTGTGGGACAGGCAGGTCAGGGCTACTGTATTGTATGCTGTTCTGGGGTTTAGAGAACTGTTAAGAAGTCACTGCTTATTCAAGTTACCTGTGCTCCTTCTGTGTACCTGAAGTCAGCTGGCTTTCCGGCTGCCGTGTGATGCTCTTCCTCCTTCCCCTCCCCTTCCCGCTGTGACCTCTGGTTGTTCTTTTGTCTCCTCTGCGACCTACTAATCCCTTTGCATACACTTAATCTTCCTTGTTTGCTTGCCTAGGTTGGGGCCATTTTCAGCAGAGCACCCCTCTGCAAGAGCAACACAGTGCTGCCAACAGACTCCCCTCACCCAGCTTCAGGTATGGGTTCTGTTATGCACCAGCCCACCCAACCCCTCCCTCCCCCAGCCACCCTCCCACCCAGGGGCAGTACTAACTTTAAAGTTACCAGAACCTATCAGCCACTTTTCCCACCCATCTGGTAAACAAGACTGGTTCCTCCTAACCCCTCCCCTGTGTACCCTCTGACTAAAGTGGGGCTTCCTTCCTCTCTTCTCTGAACCCCTCCCCTAAGCAAGTGACCTTTCCTGGTGCTCCAGGGCTCAAGCCTTGCTCCCCTGCATCCCCAGTTCCACCCACAGCTGCTGCCCTATCCACTAGGCCACCACTTTGACAAACAATCAAGCTACTACCTCATAGTTATCCCACTAGCTATCCTTAGTCTGATCCACTGCCACCTAGTGTCCACTACCCTCTTATTTTGATTTTCACTCTAGCTATCCTAATCCTGCTCTACTGCCACCTAGTGTCCATTACCTTTTGCACTCCAACTCACTTATATACCAGCTCAGTTACTACTACGACCTCTCAAGCGAACTCCCGCCCTCTGTCTCCAAGTCCCATTTACACCTAACTCAGAGTCTCAGATCTGCCATAACACTACCTCCAAATGGCTCCCAACTCCCTTTCTTACTTTATGCTCCCTTTTGTTCTCCTTCTTACTGTCTTCCCAATCTACCTTCATCCCTCATCCATGCTCCCTTCTCTTCAGCCTGTCCCTCCTCCAGTTCCTATGGGGCCCCTCATCAGCTGGCCTCTTGAGTCCTCCCCCTTCCACCCTCTCGCAATCCATATCACTCACACTTCTTCCACCAGTATCAGCCTCTGCCCCTGAGCTCTCTCTCCCCCCCCCGCAGGCTGCCTCACCCTATCTCTCAAGCCCACACTCCACTCTGTTAGCAACATAAAGAAAAGGCATTTCTCAAAGTTTCTTACACCCTGCTTTCTCTTCCTTCTTATGGCTGGAGATGTTGAACCTAATCCCGGCCCTTCCATACCCTCCGGTCACCCTTAAGGCGGCCTTGGAATCTACCACCTAAACGCCAGGAGCCTGCAGCCCAAAATGGACCACCTAAGGGCTTGGGTGTCTCTAAACTGCCCTGACATCCTCTGTGTATCTGAATCCTGGCTGTCCTCTAAGGTCCCTAACTCTGTCAATGACCTTCCTGGCTACATCTTATTCAGACAAAACAGAGGGAAAAAGAGGTGGCGGTGTGCCAGCCTATGTAAGACACTCTCCCCTCCTCAGTCATATTCCAGCAAGCTACCCACTCCTTCCACGAGCTACTGTTCCTCCAGCTATCCTTTCCATCGACTGCCCCTTCCTTCATAGGAGTTTGCTACTTCCCCCCCAAAGCCCAGCCCCCTGCCCTAATCTCCACCCTTGCATCCATTGTCTCTCACTCAAAAGGGTGAGCTATTACTTCTGGGAGACTATAACGTGAACTGGCTGTCAGCCTCAGCCAGACCCATCATACATGAAATCAAAGCCCTCAACCTTGCTCAACTCCTTTCAAAACTGATTAGACTAAATCCCCACTCCTCAAATCACTCCTTGATTGACTGGATTCTTACAACCCACAGAAATTTTCCTCTGCCTGTGCCCTTTCGGATGCCTTCAGTGACCACTGCATGATCTATTGTTGCAGAACATCCTGCCACCCTCACTCCCCCCAAAAATATCTTTGTTTTCATGCCCTCAAATCCCTATGCATTAGTGCCCTCCTATCTGACCTATATCTGGCCGACTGGTCAGGTGTCTTCATTGCCCTTGATGTGGACAAACATCTCCCCTGGATTTCAGACAAGCTAATCTCCTCTTCAAAACAAGAGACTTGGCTTGGTTCATCTACAAGTCCTCTTCCAGTCAAATTGACCTGAAATACTATAGAATGCTACGCAATACCTGCACGAAGCCGGTGCACTCTACAAAAGCCAACTTCTTCAGAACTAAGCTGAATGATACTAGGGCATCACCAGCTGATTACTGAAAATCCTCCACCCTTTCAAGTTTCCACCTCCACCCCCTCATCTGCCTTTCCAAACTCTGCAGGCTCTGACCCCTACTTGGCTGCATCTTCTATCAACCACTTCTTCACCACCTGTGCCCTTCCCCCCGACAACCTCCCCCTCACTGCCCTCAATCCCACCCCATCCCCTCCCACTCCTCCAATGGGTTCTCCTTCCCCCTATCACCACAACAGAAGTCCTCCATGCCCTAAAAGCCCTAAATCCCTCCAAATATAGGCCAGACAGCCTCAATCCCAGATTTCTTAAGATCTCCACCCCTGCCATAGCCCCCCCACCCACCTTTCAATCTGTATTTCATTCAATGCACCATCCCAAAGGCCTGGAAATTAGCCAAGGTCTTACCTCTCCATAAAGGAGGGAACCCCCCCAACCAGGCAACTACCAGCCTATCTCGCTTCCCCCTGCTCTCTCCAAAATAAAGGAGAAACTCATCTCAACCAGACTAAAATCCTTCCTTGACTCTACCAACTCTCTAAGCCCCTTCCAGTCAGGTTTCAGATGTGCCCACTCCACCTCCTCCTCCCTACTTCACCTCACTGATCACATCCAGTCTGCCATGGACAAAGGACACCATATGAACATACGAAATTTGCCAGCAGATAAAGGCCTAGAGGTCTATCAAGTCTGGTTTCGACTGTGCAGCTTGCACCCTTATCCTGCAGCTGCCCTCCTTCCACCTTCCCTTCATTGACCCTCCTCCTTGTCCTGTCCCATCCCCTTTGAAGCAGTCCACTGTTCTACTGATATGAACATACCTTAGTGATTTTAAATGATCTCGCCAAGGCATTTAACGCCTTCTCCCACAACCCACTCCTTGGCAACATAGCTGGCTTAGGCATCTCCCCCTCCTCCCTAGGCTGGTTCAAGTCCTATCTCTCTCTCTTAGAAACCAATATATGCAACCTGTCCATGTCAAGTCCACCACCCTTCCCATCCTCTCAGGCATCCCTCAAGGCTTAATCCTGGGTCCCATTCTCTTTTCTATTTTTGTCAACGACCTCCCCTCCATCTGCTTGCCTACTCTTGCTCACATGTACGCTGATGACATGGTCATCTTTACCTCCGGACCCTTTCTTACCACCATACAGACATCCCTCCAGGAGACCTTTGTTAATGTCCTAAAGTGGTTCAAGGCTAACGACCTGAGGTGCAATACTAAAAAAAACATTGCAATGGCCTTTGGCTCATGTCAGCGATTAGCCAAACTATTATCCCTTCCTTCCTTCCTTCTGTGCCCAAGATGGCACTCAGATAGACGCTGTCCAGATCTTTAAATACTTGGGGATCTGGCTGGACCCAAAGTTAGACTTCTCCGACCACATCAACTCCATCTACACCAAACGCTGGTCCAAATTGGGGGCCTTACATAGAATCAAGTACTGTCTCGCACCCTCGATCTGCAAGGAGCTAGTTACTAAGTTATTCTTCCCCACCTTCGACTACGCTGATGTTGTTTATAGTTCTGCCCTCAATCATCCCTTGCCAAACTCAACCCTCTGTACAACACTTTCTGTTATTTTGCCTCTAATCTCCCTTCCAAACCAATCACTGTTCCCTGTACTCATGATTCCTCCCCTCCTCGCCCTCACCATTCTGCCCATTGTACTGCATTCATTAGCAAGTATTGGTTCACTGCCTTCCCCCTACCTAGCAGACCTCCTCTCCCACTCTTCCTCATTGGACTACAGTCTCAGATCATGTGATTGTTGATCTTTGAATCTCCCACTTCCACACTCACAGGCTGGCAGGACTGCTTTCTCCTATAGACTACCAGACCTGTGGAATCAGCTCTTCCAATCCATATTCTTTGCTCCAACTCTAACCACACTAAAATGTCAGCTTAGGCACCTCCCCCCTGCAGCTGCTCCTCCCTGGCCCCATGGCCAGATTAATGGATATGGGGGCCCTACTCAAGTCATATTTTGTGGCCGGGGGCCCCTAAATGCCAACATTCCACTCTTCTGCAGTAACGACCAGGGTACTTAAGCAGTATGTGGTTTATAATGCTATGTGTTATGCCACATGACTTGACAGGTCACATGTCCTTGATTATAAACAACACAATTCAGAATGACCAATTACTGCACAAAGAAACATTTTATCAGAACAATACCAACATTTTGTAAATTTTCACTTTTTAGTTACCTTTAACTCGTCTTGTTTTTCCCTTGCCACTACTGTACCTTGTAACTATTTTTGTTATTAATAATGATGGATCTTCTTTTCTTCCTCTTTTTTTCCCTCCCCTGAGACACACCTGGACATTAGACTTCCATTAGTGTGCCCTGCCTTCCCAGATATCAAATTCAAATTCCACATAAATTAATAAAAATGGGGATTGTAGCTGCCATGATCTCCCTGCACATGCCTCTTTGAATACCTATTCTCTCTGCCAAAACCAAAAAACTGAAGCATGTATTGAAGCAGTTAGTGGGGCTCATAGCTCCCTCCTATTATTTCTACGCTCAAGACTCCTTCGAGCTCCAAACCTGAGACATGCTCAAGCTCCTTGCCTCTGCAATGCATCTGCCACAATCACTGTCTGTGCAGCTACCTTTGTCCTCAATTCTGTCTGTTCTCCCACTGTCTCCTTTCCTCCATCTCCAATGTCATTTATAGTTTTGTTGTCAACTTAAAAGTCGCTTTGCTGCCAATGCTGAGTTGCCACATCCTTGCCCCTACTCCAAGTCATTGATGCCAAAGCAGCTAAACAGAGTTGTACCAAAAAGATTGAGCCTTAAGAACCCTGCAGGACCTGCAGGTGTTGACTGCAGTCACTTCAGAAATTAAGTTTCCTAGAGCAACCTGCTGCAACTTCCCAGTAATGTATATGAGTCAAATCAAACCAAGACAAAACTGTGCCAGCAAGAGCAAGTCACACAAGTTAGTTCCCCTCAGGTGACTTATTAGCATCCCATGGTCCACTTAGTGCCAAACTCAAATCTTGTTAAAGACTCAGTACACTACTCAGGTTACTGAACACTCACAGACAGACCATGACCAGAGGCAGCCACAGCTTAGTTTGTTTCTCCAATGCAATAAAACTAGTTATTTCTGCAGCACAAATGACTTGGACACTGCAGCATACAGACGACTAGTCAACACAACATACCTGGTGTGGCCTGACTGATGTGAATGTGACTTTGATGAGTCCAATCTGTCCTCTTGGTTGTTTTCTCAGGATCACACAGGCGGTGGTGACATGACTCAACCTTGCAGTGTGGCCCGGCATGGGAGGACTTCTCATAGTCACAGCAGGACCAAAGGCCAGACCAGCTGCACTGACTGACCCTGGCTAGTGGCTACACTAAAAACACCAGCAGCACGTGACACTGCACTGGAGCCAAGTCTGACTCGGATGACCCCCATGGCCTGCTCAGACACTGTCTCTACTTTTGTGTCTTTAGACAGAGACTCTTCTTCTTTGATAGACGGACCAACCACCAGCACTGATGACTGACCGCCACACTCTCTCGTCCTCCTCCTCTACTCCTCATTACTGCCCGGCCACATGTCCTGATGCCATGCACATGCACACACTGATTCCCGCTCCCCAGTAGCCACACCTCCAGAGGACCTCTGATGGACATGATTGGTTGTGTGTGGTGGAGTCAGGGTGGATCAGAGGTGAAGCTGGAGCAGCCGTCAGAGAAACTGAGAGGTTCACTTGCTCAGAGCAGCTGCGGGGAAGGGTCATCATTCACCAGGATGACTCAGAGAGGTGGGGGGGCTGACTGACTCCAAGGAGAGGCTGCTTTTTGGACAATTCGGCCTGTCAGCAGTTGTCCAGTACAGCCAGAATTAAAGAAAGTAGCCGTAAATAAGTTAACGGTGGGGGCCCTTCTGAACCTTGGGGCCCTACGCCATGGTGTAATTAGCATACAGGTTAATCCAGCCATGCCTGGCCCCCCTTGAATACTCACCCCACCCCTTTCCCCACCCTCTTCTCCCTGTTTCTCCTTCACCTACTCCCCTCTGTACCTCACATCCCACCTTCCCCTTTCTCTCTCCCCCAAGTCACAGACACCCCTCACTAGTCTGTCTCTTCACTCTTCCCTACTCTAATCCTCTTCTCTACTGCTCATTGGGATCTACATCATAACTTGTAACCTTGATGGTCCCTAATTCACTCCTTACCCCAAATAGCACTTATCGCCACCTCCTAATTTGTCTGCACCAATTGCAAATCAATAGTATAATACTGCTATTTGCAGTCAGTCTTGGAAACACCTGTATTAATGTTTTGCTATGTTTTTTGTACTACTGCTAATAATTTGTTTTTTGCTATGTTTTTGCACTATTACGCTGCAACTACTAAACTTGTATATCCCACCCTCCTTTCCCCCGGGTCGCACTGAGAAATGAGCCTCAGCTCAGTTGTGCCTTTCCCCGTCACCAAATTTTAAATAAATAAATGAATCAATAAATAAATTCACTATCATGTCTGGATTGCCATGCATCCTTCATTTCTTTCTATGGTACCACCATTTCAGGCTGGTCAACTGTCCAACTGTTCTACCGATTTACCACTGTTTTAGATCATCCATGTGTAAAACTGTTTTAACCATGGGATGATCATTTCAGGCTGCCTATGTGCCTATCTGTCCTTTACATGGGAACATCTTTACAGATTGGCCATTCAGTTATCAGTTTTGTCAAACTGGACAACATTTTTCGACTGGACACGATAGAAACTTTCAAGTACCTCAAGGGAATCAACAAAGTCCAAGAGGGTAGCATCTTTCAAAAAGAGGTGTACAAGAACAAGGGGGCACAATTTGAAGATGGGGGGGCGGCTCAGAGGTAATGTAAGGAAGTATTTTTCACAGAGTGGGTTGTGGATGCATGGAATGGCCTTCTGGAGGAGGTTGTGTTGTCAAAAACAGTGGTGGAATTCAAGCATGCACGGGACAGTCATAAGGCAATTCTAGGGGGTGGGGTAGGAAGAAGTAGGCTGCTGGTTAACTAGGATCTGCAGCTTATCCATTAGGTAGGGAAATGGGCAGACTGGGTGGGCCAAGCAGTCCTTATCTGCTGTCAAATTCTATGTTTCTATGTTTCCATCTGTTTTGCCAGTGGGACCACAATTTGGAAAACCGAGAACAGCGAAACAGAGAATTTGTCAACAGAAAAGGACTGCTTGGCTCTCCCAGTCTGCCCAGATGGGCCCTGCCTAGTCTGTCTCCTCAGACCCTAACTGGTCACCAGTCACCCTCCCTCCTCTCTGCCTATTAACTAATATTCCCCTGTGTCTATCCCATGCATGCTTGAAGCCCCCTACTGTTTTCATCTCCACCACTTCCACTGGCAGTCTGTTCCAGGTATCCACAGGTTCTTCCAGTGAAGTGGTACTTCCTCACATTCCTCTTAACCCTCCCAGCTTCATCACATGCCCTCTGCTCCTGGTGCTTTCTCTCATTTGAATGATACTCTCCCTCCTGCACCCTGTTCACCCCCATGAAGAACTTGTGGGTCTCTATAATGTCCCCTCTCACTCTCCTGTCTATCAGGGTGTACACATTGAGATCCCTCAGCCAGTCTTCATAGGGCTTTTGGTGCAACCCCTGTAACATTTTAGTTGCCTCCTCTGGGTTTCATCCACCCTGTCTGTGTCCTTTCAGAGGTACAACATCCAGATCTGGACACATTACTCCTGGTGATGTCTCACAAGTGAGCAATACACTGGCAATTTCTGGCTGGATTGTATCAATCCAGTTTGTGGCAAGATTCTGGACAGCCTGAACTAGTAGTCCCATGGAAATTTGGACTGGTTGTTATGTGGCCCCATGGGCAGAACAGACAGAACTATGGAGAGAATGAAATGTTGGTCCCATAGGCAGAAAAGATAGATAAATAGACAGCCCGACATGATGGTATCATGAGCAGAAATTATAGACACACGGCCAGTCTGAAATGGTGCTGTCATGGGTGGAAACAATAGACAAGCAGCCAGACTAAACATTTGTTTATGAGCAGAACAAATAGGCACATAACCTGCTCAATATGCAGGTCTGGTGGGAAGAACCAAGTCCCATGTACATCCTAAAATGGTGCATCATGGGCAGGAGAGATTTGCACACAGACAGCCTTATAAAATTGTTCTGTGAGAAGAACAGAATGACACATGGCCTTCCTGAAATAGTAGTACCCTGGCAGAACAGATAGACAGATTCCCCAAATGGTGGTCCTAGGGACAGAAAAGGTAGACTTGTTGCCAGTCTAATATTATGATCCCTCGGAAAGAACAGATAAACACATGGACGTCCAAAAAGGTGGTCCTGTGGGCAGAAATGACATTGGTAGTTTGAAAGGGACCTTAATGATATCATATCTGATGACCTCAAAGTGGCAGGGCTGTGTGATAAACCAGTGGAATGGTCAAATGTATGGCAGCTTAGATTCAATGAAAAGAAGTGCAAAGTAATGCACCTGGGAAACAAAAACCCAGGGGAAGAGTACACAATGGGGGGTGAGATACTGACAACAACAAAAATGGAAAGGGACCTGGAGGTAGTCATATCAGACAACCTAAAGGTGGGCCAGCAATGTGAGAAGGCAGTAAGGAGGGCTGGAGGGATATTTGGATGCATAGGGAGAGGCATCACCAGTAGAAAACAGGAAGTTGTTGGCCCTCTGTACAGACAGTTGGTAAGACCACATCTGGAGTACTGTGTACAGTTCTGGAGAGCCCATCTCCGCAAAGACATAGACAGGGTGGAGGCTGTTCAGAGGAGGGCAACCAATATGATGCAGGGTCTGCATCAGAAGACATATGAAGAAAAACTAAAGGAACTAAAGATGTATAGCCTCAAGGAAAGGAGGGAGAGGGGGGACATGATAGAAACTTTCAAATACCTCAAAGGAATCAACAAAGTCCAAGAGGGTAGCATCTTTCAGAAAACTAGATGTGCAAAAACAAGGGGGCACAATTTGAAGATAGAGGAGGATGGCTCAGAGGTAATGTGAGGAAGTATTTCTTCACAGAGAGGGTTGTGGATACATGGAACAGCCTTCCTGAGGAGGTCGTAGAGTCAAAAACAGTGGGGAAATTCAAGAATGCATGGAACAGACATAAGGCAAGTCTAATGGGGAGGTAGGAGGAAGTAGGCTGTTGGTTAACTAGGATCTGCAGCTTATCCGTTAGGTAGGGAAATGGGCAGACTAGGTGGGCCAAGTGGTCCTTATTTTCCATCAAATTCTATGTTTCTATGTTTCAGTGGGTAGGGCCAGTGAGATGCTGAGATGCATACGGAGAGGTATCTCCAGCAGGAGGAGGGAGGTGGTGTTGCCACTGTATCACTTGCTTGTGAGACCCCGCCTGGAATATTCTGTCCAGTTCTGGAGGCTGTACCTCAGAAAGGACATAGAAAAGGTGGAGGCAGCCTAAGGAGGGCAACTAAAATGGGCCAGAGATATGCCCTAGAAGAAAGGAGAGTGAGACGGTACATAATAGAGACCTAGAAGTATCTCAAGGGGTGAACAGTGTGCAGGAGGGGAGTCTCTTTCAAATGAGAAAGAGCACCAGGACCAGAGGACATGCAATGCAGCTGAGAAGGAAGTTTAGGAGGGGTGTGGGGAAATGCTACTTCACTGAAAGAGTGGTGGACATCTAGAACAGACTGCCAGTGGATCTGCTGGGGGTGAAAATAGTGGGGGGCTTCAGTCATGCATGGGATAGAAAAATAGGAACACAGCACCAGTGGCCAAAGAGACTTAGAACAATAAATTGCAGTGAAAATAAATTTATTGTAGCAACAGTGGCCCAGACATGAACCCAAAGCCCCAGTGCTTCAACCGAAAATGGGGTCTTCATTGGGGGCGGGTCTGAATGTTAACAGACACACCTGTTTTTTTAAACAAGTGATTCAAAGTGACACACAAAGTTGATGAAAAAATATTACATAAAAACTTTCATGTAAGGTATAAAACTTAGTAAAGAAAACTTAAGACTTATAAAAGATTCCTATATTTTAGCCATACTTAATGGTTTTATAGCTGCTTACAAGAATTCAAAATTCATTTTATTTAAAATTTACCAATTGCTGTAAGGCTGGGTCTGGAAAAAGCAAATAATCCATATCCACTGTACATTACAAAGGGAGGTCACACAATTGTGCACCACTGTGAATATAAAAACACTTTTATTAAATAAAAAAATGAACACTTCATAATCCAAATTATGTGAATTGTTATGGGATCCAAAATAAACAACTAAATAGACTGGGAGAAAAATGGTCTTAGGGAGGGTTGGGTGGTTTAAAATAAGTTAGAAAACTTAGAAATTTAGCAACCAGTAACCCTGGGTCATGAGGGCAAATTAAACCAAGGGAGTAGTTTCATGTAACTCTCATAAACATTGGTTGTTTTACATTGCACCTGTGGAGGGATTGGGTGGGAGGGGGATAAAAAGGAGATGGCAAAGAAACAGATATTAGGCAAAGGGATTCTGTACATAAAATGAATATAAAAAGAATTCAAAATAGGAATGAAGAAACTTAACTGACTGAAATAGATTGAGAAGGTACCCTGCCCCCAGGTGTGTCTGTTAACATTCATACCTCCCCCCGATGAAGACTACATTTTGGTTTGAAGCCTGGGGCTTTGAGTTTCTGTCTGGGCCACTGTTGCTACAATAATTTTATTTGCACTGCAATTCATTGTTTTAAGTCGCTCTGTCCACAAGTGCTGTCTTCCTGTTTTTCTGTTACTGATCCAGCTAGCCACTTCCATAGCACCACCTTGCTTTCCCAGTGTGTGTGCCACTCTCCCTTGGACAATGCATGGGATAGACATAGGGGAATAATCGTAAATAGGCAGGGAGAAGGGAGGGTCATGAAACCGGTTAGGGTCTGCAGAGATAAACTAGGCAGAGACCATCTGGGAAGACTGGGTGGGCTAAATGGTCCTTTTCTGATGACAAATTTTCTGTTTCATTGTTTCTATATTCTGCCAAATGTACCATGATTTTTGACTAGCCATGAGTCCATGTGTTCTGACAATGGGGCCACCATATCAAGCCATTTCACTAAAGGTTCACTAAGGTTAAGAAAAAGAGCTAGTAGGCCGAGGCCCATAATGCTCTTATGCTAGTCCATAGTATAGTAAGACAATTCAAATCCAGAAACAATTAATTTATCCAAATTTTGTTTAAAGATAAGTTTAGTGTCACTCATAATGACAGAAGATGGAAGTTTATTCCAAGGTCCAATAGTACGCAGGGTGAAAAAATGTTTTCGATTGTTATGTTTAAATTACTTTCTTACCAGCTGTAATGGATGGCCTCTAGTGTTATGTGAAAATGACTTAAATTCTAGCCCTAATTCATTCATCACACAATGATCATGTATAACATCATATAGAAAGAGAAGATCACCTCTCAGACGTCTGGCAGAGAGTGACATAAGTTTCAGAGTTTCTAACCTGCTTTCATAAGATATAGAATTAAAGACAGATTTTTTTTTTGTAAATTTTCTTTGTATTTTTTCAAGGGATACTCTGTCAGATTTTTTGAAAAGGGTTCCATATCTGCGAGACATATTCGAGATGAGGTCTCAACATATGACCTATACAAAGGCATTAACACATCACGATCCCTAGATCTGATGTTGCAAAAAATAGACCAAACAACTTTATTTGCTCTGCAAACAATGGAATGAAGATGGTTAGTATAAGAAAGATTGTTTAAAACAATAATTCCCAAGTTCTTCTCATCTGTAGTGACACTGAGTAATGAATCCTGTAAGGTATATGAATAACCAGAATTATTATGGCCCCAGTGCATCACTTTACATTTAGATACATTTAATTTCATACCCCATTTGTTTGTCCAGTTAGAGATAACATCAAGATCATGTTGAATAGTTGTTACCTGATCAGAATTTAGACGGGTTCCCCCTATTTTTACATCATCCGCCTATTTTATAGTGATTGAAGCACAATGTTTAGTTAAATTGGAAATAAAGGCTTGAAATAGGCAAGGACCAAGTACAGATCCCTGAGTTATGCCACTCAACACATTTCCAATTTTAGACAGATGTCCATTTATGATCACTCTTTGAGTTCTATTTTTAAGCCAGTTTTCTATCCATATTTTAATGTAATAATTAATATCAAGCTCCCTTAGTTTAAATATTAAGGCCCAATGAGGCATGATGTCAAAAGCCTTGCTAAAGTCTATAAAAATGACATTGCAGGGTATCCTTTTATCTAGAAATGAGCTAAATTGTTCATAAAAACAAAGTAGATTGGTAGTACTACTTCTGCCCTTTCTAAACCCATGTTGTTTCTTGTCAGTTTCATCAATAACAGGTGTAATAATATTTTTTAGTAGAATTTCCATGATTTTACAGATAGAGGAAGTAAGGCTAATGGGCCTATGTTTATTGCCTTTTTGTGGGTAGAATGCGACAGTGGCTTCTTTCCATTCAGATGGAATATCATTTTTAATCGAACAATTCAAACAAAAGCTTGAGTGGTAAAGCAATATGGTCACTAAGTAAATATAGTAAATAACCAGAAATGTTATCAGGACCAAAGTTAAATTTATTTTCCAAAGTGGACAATTTTTTCTTAATAATGTCTACTGTAAACATGATGGGTGTATCAGAGCTAGTATTAGGGGGCAGGGAAGTTAGTAATGGATGGAGTAGATATTTTACAAAATTCAGTGTTGAATACATCAGCCATGGTTTTTGGTTCACATATGAGACTGTTATCAATAAGAAGAGGACCAACCTTACGTGGAGTTTTCTTTAATGAATTAATAAAAGAATATAATTGTTTAGAATTTTCTTTATTTGCTTTATGTGCTAAATTTAATTCCCATCTAGACTTAGATTTTCTTATACCAGATTTACATTTCTTACTTGCTTTACATAGCGCTCCCAATTTACTGAGGTCTTATTTTTTGATAGTTTTGATATTTTTGTTTTTAACTCTAATCAATTTTTAACTTGGTGATTCAACCATTTAGGTACTTGTTTCCCATCAAATTTCTTTACTGTAGAAGGGACATATATGTCTCTAAGACCAGTAATTTTCAATAAAAAATAGACCAACAATGATGAGGAGATTGATTTTCAAAAAAGATACCCAATTAACTGTCTCAAGACCCTGTTTAAAGGCAATAAGATCAGCTTTGTCATATAGATAGACAATAGATTTATTTGAATTAAAAATCAAATATAATTAAAAGGAGAAAAAATGGAATTGTGATCACTATCACCAATAGGAAAGATATTTTAACATCATTAATATCCAAGTCTGAGCTTGCTAGTACAAGGTCAAAAATATTATTTTCTCTAGTAGCTGATGTAACCCACTGTTTCATATTTAATTCCTGACATATAGCAAGCAAGAAAGTTCTTCCCTTTTTGGCTAGAAGCTGATAAAGTCTTCCAATCAATATCAGGGATATTAAAGTCACCTGTAATAATGACGTTTCCTAATTGGCTAGCTAGTTCAAATTCAGAAAGAATAGCATCCATGATTATAATAGGTGAATTGGAAAAGTAACATGTACCTATAATTAAGAAATCCTGATCTGGTAGGAAAAGTTTAATCCATATAGTTTCTGTAGGATGACCATGGGCCAGATATTCAAAAGGGTTGCGTCATGCGCAACAGAGATGTGCCAGCGCAAGTCCAAAAATGCACCATTGTGTGATATTCAGCGGGAGGCAGCTGCGCCGCTCAAGTTACAATGCACAAGAGTGCAATGGTAATGAATGCATGCGCAACCGTAGGGGGAGGAACCATAAATAAATGGCGCAGTGCGATATTCAACAACATGCGCCATGAGCAACAGGGAGCTAGTGGAAGTTATGCGATAGTGAAATCAGCCAAAATAAAAGGAACAGAGAGAGGCACAAGAATGCTGAGGAGGCCAAAAGTGGGGCGAGCTGGCAGCAGAGCTGAGACAGAAGCAGAGTGAAGGACATAGAAGGAGCAGGACAGGGCACACCTGTGCCACACAGGACAGGGTGGGGAGCCAGTGACAGTATGCAGGACAGACAGGACAGTGCTGCAGAGCAGTCAGTGTAGTGGCAGGAGGCAGGACAGCAGAAGGCCAGAGGTGTACCCAGTGCAAGGGGCAGCACAGAGGACAGCAGGGGGAGCAGGGACAACATCTGCTGGGGGGGAACAACAGCCAGGGACATGGCCAGTGCCACCATACAGATGGAGGCAGTAATGAGGGGTGTGAGAAGGCAGGCAGCAGGGGGACACAGCCATGGAAGGGCCCGTCAGTGGTATGCCCCCAACAGGTGGTATCGAGCCCACATCATCTTCGAGCAGTATACTGATACAGAGATTGTGGGCCGGTATCGCCTGAACCAGGTGATCCTGAGGCAGCTCTGTGAACTGTGCAGTGATGAGATGCAGGCACCCACACAACGGAGCCATGCTCTGTCAGTGGAGACAAAGGTGACAGCTGTCATGTGCCTGCTCGCCATGGGCACCTTCCAGAGACCAACAGGGGACACAACAGGCATAACCCAGTTGGCTGCATCATGCCTACTCACACAATTCCTCAGCACACTGCTGCCACAGGCTGCGAAGTACATCTGTTTCCCCAGCACACAGGCGGAGCACACAGCACACATACAACAGTTCCACAGGGTAGCACGTATGCCTGGCATGCTCGGGCCAACTAACTTCACCCATGTGGCCATCCACACGCCACCTGGCCCGGGTGGCATAGCCTACATGAACCACAAGGGATACTCCAGCATCAACTATCAGGTGGTGTGCAATGCCAGGGGTGCATAAATAATGTCTGTGCCACGCACCCTGGGGGAGCACATGATGCCTTCATCTGGCACCAGTCTGCACTGTGCCACAGGTTCAAGAGTGGGGACATCCCCACTGGCCACCTAGTGGGTGAGTATGCACAACACGCAGGATGACATGGGCAGCTGTAGGGGGGAGGCATAATCAGAGGTGCCATGGGTACCGGCCATGATGGCCCATGGCAGAGTGATGCAGACCACCATACTAATGTACACCCTCTATACACAGGTGACAGTGGATACCCACTCCGTCCCTGGCTGCTCACACCATACTGGTGCTCCTTGACCCCATCGCAGCAACGGTACAATGAGACACATGCCACCACACGTAATATCATTGAGAGGGTGTTCGGGATGCTGAAGTCACATTTCCAGTGCCTGGACAAGTCTGGCCGGTGCCCTACAGTATAGCCGCTCAAAGGCCTGCGGGCTATTCCTGGCCTGTTGCATCCTGCACAACATGGCCAATGACTGTGGGATAGCCATAGAGGTCAAAGAGGGGGACAGTGATGGGGACGATGAAGACACCGGTCCAGACAGTGATGGGCAGCCACCCCCTGGGTGAAGGAACCCCCACCTGTTCAGGATGGCTCAACTGCACTGGGGCACCATCACAGAGGAGCATTTTGGCCAACACAGGTAGGTCACGGGACCATGTGCAACCACCAATGGCAAGGGCACAACCCACAGACAGGCATGGATGAACCCCAGGGGTGGATGGTGGCAAGTGAATGGGACTGAGTGTGGATCTGCACACGCCATCAGGGATGGGCATGGCCAAACACGACACCGCACATGCACACACACACACACACACACACACACACACCCCACACATACCACAAGATATGCAAAGGGTGAAGGCATGCTGACCATGACTGCAACCCCTAGCCACACACAGGTCCACACACGGCAATGCACAGTGGCTGTCACTGTGCGTGTCTCAGATGCTGGGCACCATTGCACACTGGCAGACAGCACAACACTGGCATCATCATGCACATGCCACAGTGGCCAGCAACCGGGAGGTGTGCACATGGACTGCGTGTGTGTGCAGGGCTGGGTACCCCACCCATGCAGCGTCAGGTGCACAACACACCTGCACACAGCGCAGTGGCAGACAGTGGCCATGGTGGGAGACAGGTCAGTCATGCGGCACAGTGCCACAGCCACCACAGATGCATGGGCAGCCCTGCGAGACCTGCCAGCCATGCCAGGCTGACCATTGGCCTCATGGGGTGGCACGGATGTTCCCCCAGGGGTGACACTGTGGGAACACGACCGCGTTCGCGCAGGGGTCTGCAGCTCACCGAACATGCCTGTGCCTGGCATGCTCGGTATGCCCACAGCGGAAGCCAGTGTTGACATGGAAGGTGTCGCATGATGCCGGGAACAGGGGGTGGATGTGGTACTGCGCAGTGTCTGCGGGGCATGGGCAAATAACTGGGTGCCCATTGTGGCCATGACAGCTGTGAATGCATCTGTCTGCCTGTCAATGGCAGCGGTCACATCCTCCCACAGCCAGTCCATCCCTGCCAGGAGCAGACCGTTGTCCCTGCTGAGCTGCTCCTCTGCCTGGCGTGGGACCGCACCGAGTGTATCCACCACCGTCACAAGCCGCAACTGCTGATCCACTGAATCCTGAAGTATGCGGGTGTGCTCATCTAAGAGGTCATCCGCCTGATCAGCATGCTGTCCCTCATGGTGTTTGTGGCCATGCCGGGCAGCACCCATTGAAGTTGGGTGCTGCACACCAACGCCATGCCTGGGCATGTCCACATGCAGTGCACTGACGCCGCCCCCCCCACACTGTCTCCCCCCCCATTTTTCAACTGCTGGCACTGCCCTCTGGCCGCCGATCACCAGGGGTCACTGGTGCCACCACAGCAGCCGCAACAGCCCCACCGGCTGGATGCACACCAGTGCTGCCCCACTGTGGCATACAGGCACAGGCTGGGACTGTGATGTCACACAGGCCTCCACGGCAGCACCACCCATGGCTACGCCCATGCCATTCCCTGCTGTGGGACCATCCTGCATCCCACACGTATTACTGTCTGGGATGTGTGATCCATCATCATCAGTGCCTGATTCAGCAGCAGTCCGTGTTCCAGCATGGTGGAGTTCGTGGCCGCTGTCACACTGGGACACAGGCAGGGCCTCGTCCGCACCAGCACCACATCTTCAGTCCAGACAGACAGGCAGGTATGCAGTGGTACTGACCCTCGGACACCTGTGGAGGTGGATGGGCACTCCTCCATGTCCAGGGCCCCCCACAGTGGACACACCACCACCACTGACCCATGTAGACACTCAGGAGCTGTAAGGGAACACAGTAGCGTTACTGTCTCTGCCCTACCCTGTGGCATTCCCCCGGCCTCCCACACAGTGACAACACAGGACCTACCATGCAGTGATGGGCTGCCACCCATCTGGAAGCCATCATCTGGAACACCCTCTATGGCACAACGCCACATGCTGCCGGCCACCCACTCCTCCTGTGGCATCAGGCATGGCACATCCAGCTGCCCACCACCGATTGCAGCACGTGCTGCCCTGATGGCAGCCACCTTGTCCTTAATTCTCCTCCTGTCCATGCTGACCTTCTTTTTACATTCCTGCATGGACTGCTGGTAGCTGCCATGCTGGTTGATGGCATGCGCAACCTCACCCCGTGCCACAGCACGGGCCTGTGGTGTTCCCCGCTGTCCACTGAGCAGCAGTTGCCTGTCGAGGTATGCCTCAAACAGGGCATCTGTTTCTGCCCGTGTGAAGTTGGGCATCCTCTTCCTCCAACATCCCTGTTCCTCTTCTTCCTCACATTCGGTCATTATAGAGCCTGTGGGAATGACAGGTGTTACCTTTCAATGTGCAGTCCCATGCATCTCCCACACACCACAGTCCACACTTCCAAACAGCATGCAACCCACCACAATAGACTGCAGTACCAGACTATGGCCTCTGCAGCCCCATGTCGCATTTATATAGTGCAAGGCATGCAAATGAGGTGAGGCACAACTTTAAGTGGATGCTAATGCAGTAGCTGTGCCATGGAATTGCTGATGAACTGATTTGCATATGCCAGCTGAATATCATGCTGTTTCACCTTGCGTGGTTGTGTTGAGAGTGCTCAGCACAGGCGCAGCTCTGTGATGTGCGCAGTAGGCACCGCCACGGCACATGCTCGGGGTGCTGGCTGCTGCGCCTAGCGCTGCTGATGTGCTGAGTGCAGTAGGCAGTGCAGGGCATGGTCACCACTGTGCCAGTGGTGCTACAGCACTGTTCACATGTATGGCGCTCTTGCCCTGGAGCGCCGTAAATGCCATGGTGCCACAGCACAGTAGGCCACTGCAGGGCATCTCACACAGGCACCCAACCACGCTACACACAGGCAGAACCAATAGTGCTGTGGCGGTCTGTGCATGACAGACCCTTGACCCTGTGCTTGACCTTTTCCCTCTAGGTGCCATGCATCTGCATGGGTGCACCCCTATCACATTGTTCAGTGACAGCACGATGGGGAATGGCAGTGCTGTACTGCGCAGCATCTGCATGTGGTGGAAGTGCGCTACAGAGCGCCATTTTGTCTCCTAATTGATGCAGAGATGCAAGATGGAGGGCTGCTGTCTGGAGCCAAGTGGAGCTGGCCAATTTGGTGGCCATAGTGGAGCTCCATGCTGGGGCTCTTTTTGGGAATGACCCCCTGGACAGGGCCAGAAGTCCCTTCTGGAAGGAGGTGGCAGTGGCACTGGAAGAGGCCACAGGACTCGCCCGGACGTCGGAGCTGTGTCGCCACCAATACAGGGACCTCCAGCCGAGGGACCCAGACAGGCTTGCCCACCTGTGGGCAAGCACCAGGTGAGGTGCAGTGCCATGACCAGGTAGGTGCCCCATCCATACACTGGTTGCGTCCGTATGGGTATCGCAGTGGGCATGTGTCCACCACGTGGGGGGTGGGCCATCCAGTGTTGGCAGTGGTGGTGGTGGTGGTGGGGTTGTGGCATGGCTGGGCTGTGCGGGATCACACACAACCGGGGTTGGGGGGCCTTTGCTACTGGATTGTACTGATGTTCTCCTCTCCATGTTTGCACCCTAGGCCCTGAAGAGCAGCGCAGAGCCTGTGAGGAACACCACCGCCGGGAGGACAGGGATGCTGAGCAACAGCCATGGGCTGCCGGTCCCAACATGCAACAGTGCCTGGATCAGGCTGATGAGGGTGAGTGCCTTTCTTCCAGGATATTCTGTGCATGCTGTGTTGCAGGGTAGGCGGCGGGGCATGGCCACCATCCATTGACACCATTGCCTTGCATGCCACACGGTACACTCAGCACTGTCCTGTGGCACTGCATGTGTGGGTGTGCATCGCTGGTGGTCCATGCGTGCACCGGGTACATGGCTGTGCCACTGCCTTCGCACCGCATAGCCATGTCACTGTACAGCCATGGTGGTGCTGTGCAGGACTTGGCGGTAGGTGTGTGCAGCGATCCACATGGCTGTGTGTGCCTGGGTAGGCAGATCATGTGAACACGATCACTGTGGGTGGTCACACACCATCACAGGGGCGTGTCCCATGGCTGTATGCCATGCACAATGGGTGGGCTGCAGGGGGATGGACATTCACACTTATAGACTCTGCTCCCTTGTCCTAGGTGGACAGAGGATGATGCACTGGAGAGGGCCATGCAGGAGCTACTCCAACTTGCGAGGGTATCATTGGAGGTACTCCAGAGGTTGGACCAGCATGGTGTCTGGAGGTGTTGAACCAGGAGGCGCCACATGAGCGGGGAGCGGGGCAGCCACTGAGACCTCCATGCCCCAAGTTACACCCTACCCCCTGGACCCACCCTCACACCCCTTCTTCCCTCTGCCATGTGTTCACCCCTGCCCCTTACCCACCCCCAACTGGTTTGTGGCCCTCACCCCCCTTATGTATATAGCTGTAAATAGTCTTTGTACCGTTGAAAATACATTTGTTTTGTTATGCCTACTGTGATGGCCTCTGATTTGCAGTGGGCTACAGGTGCTCAACTGCAATGGTGTGCATGTCATCAGGGTGGTGCAGGCATGGGTGTGTGTGTGTTCCATGGGAAAGCACCTATGGTGTGGCATAGCTATCAGGCACTGTCTGTGGTTTGTGTGTTGCTCCCTGTGCACTGGATGACTGTGTGCAGTGGTCCACAGTGCATGCACTGTGTCCATGTGCCCCTGTCAGACCATCCATGGCCTGTGCATCTGACACCTGCATGTCTGTGATCTGCACGGTCTGCTGGCATGTCAGTGGTCGCTGTCCATACTAGACCACTGTACCCAGCACAATGCTGGGTTGTCTCTTGTCACTGGTATGGTGCATGTCTGCCTTGGTGGCACTGTGGCCTCCGCTGTTGTTGTCCCACCTCCATGCTGTCACTTGTCTCTGTAGCAGGGGATGTGCTCCACTGTCTGTCACTTGTGCTCCAGCTACACGCTGGTGGCGTACAGCTTCATGGTGCCTGCTCAGGGTGGCTGGCACACCTGTGCCATGAAGGGGTGCTGGCCATGTGTACACAGCTGCCGTGGCCACACACCAGTGGCTTGGTTGACCTGCTACTGTGTCCCTGTGTTGGTGTGCCCTTGGGTATGGGTGGGTGTTTGTCCATGCACTGTGTTGCATTCTGTGTGGCACATGCTTCCATGCAACACTGTGGGTGTCTGCGCTGGCTGTTTTGACCAGTGCTGGGATGGTGTGTGTCCTTGGGAGGGTGTGCAGGGTGCTGTACCACTGGTGGTGGGGTCCAGGCATGCCCTGTCGCATGTGGGGTACCTCATGTGCCGCGCGTATGTCGGTCTCTCAGCTGTACCTTGGGGGGGACATGCAGGGCGGCACTGTGTATGCAGTTGTTGCATCGCTGTCTGCTGCCTCCTGCTGCAGGGTGCTCATGGTGGGGCTGCCTTGCATGGCTCCATGGTGCACAGGGTTGCATTGTCACAGTGGGGGTGGTGGCATGCATGGGGTGTCCTGCACTGTTGGGTGCTAATCCTGGGCAGGGTGTATGGGGATCATGGTGCAGGGTGTGCTCTGAATTGGTGAGATGATGTGGCATGGGGTGGCTGGACATCCTTGTGTGCCGGTCACAGCTTGCCGGGGGTGTGCTGAGGCACCATGCCCAGGCTGTGGGATTGTTGCTGGTTTCCATGGGCCGGTGGTTTTTCCAGCTCTCCTCAGGTTGTGAGGTGCATGGGGTGTGGGAGGCAATGTCTGTTGTGCTGTGTGCTCCTCTGCACATCTCTACCATGGGTGGTGGACCCCTGCATCCTGTCCCTGTGTATCTCCAGTTGTGCTGATGCACTGCTACCCTGCTCCACTGAGCATCCCTGGTTGTGGTATTGCACATCAGACCTGCACCACTGCGCATCCCTGGTTGCACCATGGTGCAGTTGGTGCGATATTCAGTCATGTGCCACAGGTGCATCTTGACATGCGCAGTGTTTGAATATTGCGCGTGTTGCGCATGGGTGTACTGGACTTGGCCTGCTCCTCCTATTGCGCTACTTTGTGGCGCAGTTTGAATATCTGGGCCCATGTGTTTTTACAACAGTAGAAATATCTGTGGCACTGATTTTATTATTAATAAAAATAGCCACTCCCACCCTTCCTGTCCTGCCTATTTTTTAGGAATTGAGTATACCCTGGTAGGTGCTTAATCCAAGCCGAGTTGTCATCACCCCAAGTTTCGCAAACAGTGATAATGTCAATATTATTTTTTACTGCCTTATACTGAAGTTCAGCATATTTGTTATTTAAACTCCTGGGCCCAGATATTCAAACTGCGCCGGGCTGTGGCGCAAGCTTGGGGGCAGCTCAACTTGGCTGTGCAGGGGTGTGGACTGGGCGATATTCAATGGAGCTGCACCATGGCTCAGCAGCATTGAATATCACACCCTGGCCACTCCCAGTGTGCATGGTGCAGTGGCACTGCGCCAGTGCAAGTGGCCAGAGTGGAACATGGGGATGCGCTAGCGCAAGTTCCATTGCACTATGCACAGCAACCGCGATATTCAAAACTTGACATGCAAATGGGGCCATATTGTATGCAAGGTGCAAATGGAGCCATTTGCATGTCATTATGGCCCCATTTGCATGCAGGTGCTCAAATCCTTGATGACTTGTGCCTGGCACCCTGCCAGGCAGCAGCCGTCGGGGACAGACACCCCCTGCAGCCGGCAATGTGCTCCACAGCCAGATCGCGGGCATTTGTAGTACAAAAAAATAACTATTTCCAATATCCCTGGTGGTCCAGTGGACTGCTGACTGCCCGATCGCGGGCATCTGTATAAAGAAAGAAGTAAGTCCTATATCCCTGGTGGTCCAGTGGACTGCTATCTGCCCGATCGCGGGCATTTGTAATTAAAAATAGAAATATTTTCTATATCCCTGGTGTTCTAAATTCCCCACACCACCCACTGACCCCCACTGCCCGCTCCCCGGTCAGCGGTGGGCGGCAGCACCACCACCTGCGCCCGCTGACTGACACCGTCGAGGGCAAGTGGCGCCCGGTGGTTCTGGCGTGAGCCAATGGGCGTCTGCCACCGTATACACATTCAGATATGTAGATGATTCATTCCATATCTGGAATATGTCGTCTGTCTGGCTGCATAACATTAGCTCACGCTGTGAACCAATGGGTGACAATCTACTGATGGTGTCATTCCGATTAGGCGGTGGGGTGGCAGGCTGGTGGTGCTGCCGTCGCTGGCTGACTGGGGAAGTGGGGCAGTGGGGCTCAGTGGGCGGGTGAGGTGCCTGGACCACCCGGGGTTATGAAATGTTCTGGTACAATGCAAATACTTGTAATTGAGCAGATAGTGTCCACTGGTTCACCGAGAGTCTCTTATTGACTATGCAGATGCCTGCAATCGAGCAGGCGTCCACTGGTTCCCTGAGAACTCTCAAGACTTCTTCTTTCTTTATCAGATACCCCATCGGGCAGTCAATCCACTGGACCCAGGGATAATGGAAATAGTTATTTGTTTAACACAAATGCCCATGATCGGGCAGTCAGCGGTCCACTGGACCACCAGGGATATTAGGCATTTATTCTATCTTTTACAAATGCTCACGATCGGGCAGGCAGCGGTCCACTGGACCACCAGGGATAGTGATAATTCCTATTTATGTACTAGCCACGATTGGGAGGCAGGTCCACTGGACCACCAGGGATATTGGACAGATTTATTTTTATTTTTTAAATGCCTGATCGGGCATGGGGGTCGCCAGGTGCAGCGGAGCTCGGTGGCCACCACAGAGTGGCAGCTGCCGTGTTACGCCTGCATGTGGCAGCTCACCTGTGGGTGGCCATCACTTGTTCCTTTTTTTTTGGATCAACTTTGTGCTGGCACAGGTAGGGGTTACGCATGCATGGCTCTGCACATCCCAGGATGAATATCGGGCTGTGCAGGGTATGCATGGGCATGCCCCCCTACCTGCACCTGCATACATTACTGATACGCTCTGGCGCATTGGGATTTGTGCCGTGCACTTTTCCCTTTTGAATATCACGCTTGGGCATCAGTGGTTGCACATGGCGCAACACTGTTGTGCCATGTGCAACCCTTTTGAATATCTGGGCCCTGGCATTAGACTTAGAAACTTTAGATTTTGACATGAGAATTTACTTGAGTTAAGAGATAATGTAGAAACCCTCATCTCCCCCCTAAGAACTAGTTTAAATGATCATTTATGATAGTCAAGAACTGCTTACTTAATAAAGCATTTCCCCGCCTACTAAGATGAAGACCATCTGAACAAAACAATTCTGGCCGTTTGCAAAACTCCTCCCAATGGGTAATACATGTAATGTTTTGACGCAGACACCAATGGTGAAGCCAATTGTTAAAACTATAAATCTTAGAATTTAACAAGGGGGAAAACCTAGGAATAGGTAAATTCTCCGAAAAATAGATGTCACAGCCTAATTCGGTCAGTTTATTTGTCATTGCTACATAAGCCAATTTGATGTGTTGGATAGAATCATGATAGATATTATTGGCTCCTACATGAATGATACAGAGGGGATTTGGATCCTGAGAGCTGAAGATATTTTCCACCATATGTGTTATGTCTGTGATTTTAGCACCACTAAAACTGGAAACAGCCCTATTTAGCTTATCTGGTTCACAAATGGCCCTATCCAAATATTTAACTATGGAGTCACCCGCAACAAATATTTGTCTGGGTAAAATGTCACTTCTTAGATTATTTAGTGAAGTTACATTTTCAGAGGTAATAGTATGTGAAATGTTAGATGAAAGATCAATTAGAGGAAAATCCAGAATTATAGTTGGAGGTGGTGAAACCAGAGGAGTTATGTTTTGTATACCCATATTACAAACCACTGGATCCAAAGATGTAGTATCATTATTAAATTTCTCAATGCATTGGATCAACTGGGTTGGCGGAAGGAAAGGACAGAGGATCAAAACTATTTTGTAGGTAATATTAAATTGATTAGCTCTCCTTTTTGCAGACTTTTGAAGTTTGAAAATTATACCAAATGGAATCATCTACACAATTACTCTCACTAAAATCAGTTTCACAAGCTCTTCTTTTAGAAGTTTCAACGGAAGAGTGCGACACTACCAATTAAAATAGTGCTGCTAGTAACTGCAGAAGGCAGTGAAGCAGAAGCAGCAGGAGGAACAGATTTTAATACCTCAGATGGCACAATATGTTCGGGGGCAGGGCAGTCATTCACTGCTATAGGCTGTGAATCAAGAGCAATAGCAAAAGTAGAAACAGAATCAGGTCCATTACTAGTATGATGGAATTTTTTGGACAACATGTCCTGACTAGATTCAAGCGCCACTAGGCGTTTATAAAATGTATTAATCTCGCATTTTAGTACCACATTTTCAATACATTTGGGGCACTGAAAGGGTTGATTATCAAGCAAAATAGCATTTAAACTAAACATGTTACAAGACCTACATAGATGGGTAACTTCACCACTGGTTGTGATAACACTGTCTGGATCACACAATGGGCTTGGGATTGTAGGCATGATTTTGTTGTATATATATATTTTTTTATTTCAAACTATAGAGAAGATATAAGTCAACCCTGCAAACTTCCTTAGTCAATATACAGAAGTACTATGAGCACTGCTATCAGGAAAGTGAAGCAGTTTTAAACAACTGATAGCAAAAAAAAACTGCACTGAGTAAATGGTTTTAACAGTACTAAATATCTGTAGTAAATCTCTTATCGATTTAATAAACAGCCTATTCAGTTAAAATATATCAAATCACAACTGTCTTTGGTACATTAAGTCGACTTATATAACGACAGTTTGCACTCACCACACGCCAAGCACGCCAAACACAAAAACACAAGCAGACACGGCGTGTCTTTGCGCTCATCTTCACGCTCACCCTGCTGCAGCAGGGTTCAAAGAAATAGTGTAGCATGACCCAGAAGTAGCAGATGTGAGTTCAAACCCCGAAAAACTATTTTCGAAATTAGCCCCAAATACAGCTGCAAAATAGTGCATCAACCACTCATTTGTCGAACAGGCACAATGCTGCAATGCACTATTAGTAAAATGATTTAAAACAAAGTGCCACCTCTGAATTGTAGTCCAAAAACAATTCCAGATTACAAAACACTCTTCCTGCAACCTGTCAGTACAGGGGCAGGGCTCCAAAATGCTGCTCGGCAATGCGTGTGCTAAATAAAAGAATAATTTGTTTTATTTTTGTCTTTTAAAACGTCAGGGGAGAGAGCCTGCAATCAGCTCCTACTGCCCAGAAACAGATCAAACAGCAATGAAGTGTGAATCTGTGACATCCCACTTTAACAGCATGCCCCATGATATCTTAAAAAAGGAACTACAAGACATGAAGCTGCCAATTACTATAACTAAATGGATTCACTCATGGCTACTAGGGAGAGGACAAAGGGCACTGCAGGACACTTGTCCTCGTTGGTTGAAGATATGAGTGGAGTGCCTCAGGAGTAGGTCCTGAGACCAAGTCTTTGGAATATTTATTTCTTCATTGCACACAACCATGAACTGCTAGATTTCAAAATTCATGGATGATGTTAAGGTTGGAGCAGTAGTGGAGAGTGAAGAGGCAATTAAAATGTTCAAAGGTGAGACTGACAATATTGTAGAGTGGGGGAGGTCACACAATCTAAAGTTCAATATCGAAAAATGCAAAGTAATGCACATGGGAAGCTGACACAAAAGGGCGGTGTACTGCATGTACGGGTAAGAGATCAAGGTAACTCAGAGTGAAAGAGATCTATGAGTTATCACTACAAATAAAATGTCATAGGATGAGCAATGCAGGGAGATGGTCAGTAAAAGCAACAGGGTGATGGGTTGTATTTTACGGAACATAGTGAGCAGAGATCAATCAATCAGTCAATTTTATTGTATGGTTAAAATCCTTCACAATCATTTACACCATAGAAAACAAAACAAAGTCAAAAATCCATAAATATATCACATTCATTTAAATACAGTTCATATCCAACCTATTCATCATACAATTTTAATTCTGCATTTTACTTTGTTGATAGCATGGAAATAGTTAACTAATCTTTTCACTGTCCAAGGATCTCTAGTATGAATCAAAATAGTTGATAATTCAGTTTTGTCTGCTGGGTAAGTGTTATTTATAAATGGTCCTAGCCAATACACCCACAATTTCTCATACCATCTACAGTCCCAAATAGAATGCAGTAGGTCTTCCTTGCCACCACTCCCACAGTCACAAACCTCAGAGGTAATTCCTTCTTTTTTATATCTGAGGTCAATAAAAAACAAAACAGCAATAATTGCTGATTTTGTTAAATCATCTGACCTGACATGCATTACCGAGACCTGGCTGGACGAAAATGCTGGCCCCATTTTGGAGTCAGCTGCTCCAGCCGGGTACTCGTAATACATTGCCCGAGGTTGGATCGAGGGGTGGGGGGGTCGCCATTTGTTTTAAATCGAATTGGCCCTAGAGGTTCCAGTGGTGTCCCTGGATCCTTTGAATGTATCATGGGAGCAGGTGTGGGCTGCAGAATTCTGCTCGTTTACCGTCCACCCGGTGGCAAGAAAGTTTTTCTGCAAGAAGTCGCGGACTTCATTGTCGACCTGGTACTGGAGCCCTCCAGGTGGTTGGTCCTGGGGGACTTTAATGCCTGGGTTGACGATGAATTCTCGCAGTTTGGTCAAGACTTTCTCCAACTAATGAGTTCGTTGGGCTTCATACAGGTGGTTACCACTGCTACCCATATTCATGGTCATTCTCTGGATTTAGTGTTCACCCTGGGTATGGAGATCACAGGACTGGTGGTGGAACCAGTTGGGTGGTCTGACCATCACTCTGTAAGGTTCAATTTCACAACCCCCCCTTATGAGACCCACCCCTTTGGAGATGGTCCAGTACCGCCCTTTGAGGGGAGTTACCCCTGAGGGTCTGATGGTGGTGCTGGACCTATCGAGTTGGCCGATGGAGTGCATGGAACCAGATGCCTTAGTAGTGCACTATAATAATACGGTGTTGAGGGCACTGGATTCCATTGCACCTGTCCGTGTTCGCCCCCTCTCCCTCACCCTCGATCCCCTTGGTTTGATGGGACTTTGAGGGAGTTGAGGAGAACGGGCAAAGATTGGAGTGCTGTTGGCGGAAATCCAGCCTGGAAGGTGACAAACTTAGATTGATGGCCCATTACGTGGACTATCAATCAGTAATCTCCCATAAGAAGGCAGAATTCCTGTCCAGGGAGATAACTGCATCAAGAAACCGACCTGCTCAGCTCTTCCGGACCGTCGACAGACTGTGCAATCCAGCCTGTCTGTGGGGTCAGAGAGCTTTTTCACAAATACAGTGTGATGAGTTTGCTCAGTTCTTTGATGATAAGGTGTCATTAATTAGATCGGAGATCCGCGGCATGCTTCAAATGAGCATTGCAGTGACCAACATGTGGTTACATGCCCTCGGCCTGTCTGGATGGTTTTGACCAGCCAGCGATCATGGATATCATGAAGATTGTCCAAGGCTTGCGACCGACTTGCTATAGTTTGGATCCTGGTCCTATGCGCCTCCTTGTGGGATGCATGGATGTGATTGGACCAATCCTTGTGAATATAGTCTGGGGTTCTTTGGATCAAGGGGTGTTTCTGGAGTCCTTGAAAGAGGCTGTCATGACACCTTTTGAAGAAAATCTTCCCTTGACCCCGACTGCCTCGCTTCTGCAGACCCGATCTCTAACCTGCCCTTTTGGGCAAGGTTATTGAAAGTAGTCGCATTACAGCTCGATGACTTTCTTACCACCCATGAAGTCTATGATCCTCTCAGTCCAGTTTCAGGAAGAGGCATAGTACCGAGACTGCATTAGTTCGGTGCTAATGATCTCCTAATAGCAAGAGATCAGAAGAGCCGCTCGATCTTGGTTCTTCTTGATCTCTCTGCAGCGTTTGACACCGTGGACCATGGGATGTTGCTAGATCACCTGCAGCTACTCTGTGGACTGTCAGGGACAGTTCTCAGATGGTTCCATTCCTTCCTCACAGGCAGAAGTCAAAGGGTAGTTTCAGGAATTTTTTCTTCTGCCCCCTTTGCTCTGTCTTGTGGGGTGCCGCAGGGCTCTGTGCTTTCCCCCATGTTGTTCACGGTGTATATGCTACCGTTGGGAGACATTATAAGGTGTTATGGGCTGAGTTTTCACTGTTATGCAGATGATACTCAGCTCTATATGTCCTTTGTACCCGAACAAAATGATGCAGTGTCGGTTTTTAACAACTGCCTCGCTGAGATTCAGGATTGGATGAGTGCGAACTGGTTGAGGTTAAATCCGGATAAGACTGAGGTATTAGTCATTGACCCGGGTCATTATGCAAAGAAGTTGACTCCTGGGGTCCCCTCTGGTCTTTTATTAGGGGATACCCAGTTGAGACCTTCTGAACAGGTGCGAAATCTGGGCGTTATTTTTGACAGTGCGCTGACACTAAAGATGCAGGTGTCGGCCACTGTCAAATCTTCCTTTTACCATCTGAGGAATATCACCCAGATAAAACACCTTGTTCCACATGATGACCTTCCTGTGTTGGTCCACACTTTTGTTTCTTCCCGTCTTGATTACTGTAATGCTTTATATCTAGGGTTGCCGGGGGTAGATCTCCGTCTCCTGCAGCTGGTGCAGAACGCGGCAGCTAGGTTGCTGACAGGGCTACCAAGAACTTGTCATGTCACACCTGTGCTGCATGAACTGCACTGGCTGCCAGTGCAATGGAAAATCACCTTCAAGGTCGCATTGCTGATCTATAAGACCCTACATGGTCAAGGACCAGGCTACCTGCAAGATCTCCTTTGTCCCTACCATCCTCTCTGCCCACTCTGCTCCACTGGTGAGGAATTGCTAGAGATTCCCAGGGTTTGTCTTAAATCATCTGGGGCAAGGGCCTTTTCTTTATGGCCCCGACCTGTGGAATTCTCTACCTCGTCAGATTAGGAGTGCCTGTCCGTGGAATCATTTAAGAGATCCCTGAAAAGCCACCTATTTTCACTGGCATTTGGTTAGTTTATTTTATGGTTATTTCATTGTTCTTATGTTTTTATTTATTATTGCTGATGTTTTATCTTTGTTTTGTATCAGCGCTTTGATTTTTGGAAAAGCGCTTTATAAATAAATTTTGATTTGATTTTTTTTTATTTGATTTGATTTGATTTAACACATTGCTGGGAAACTGTTCAAACATATAAAGGGAGAAATTTGTTCATAACCCTGATCTGTTAAGATATCTAGATATATTTTAAACTCATGGAGTAATTATTTGAAGCAAACCATCTAGAATAATGAGAGTTAGAGATCAAGTTCAAATATATTTTATTTCAATAGTTTTTATCCTTCCTTGAATATATTTTTATACTTGACACTAATTTAAATACCCTTATCTACCACCTTCTTAAGATATAGTAGATTATATATCTTCAACAATGACATAATAGAGTTTAGCCAAAAACCTGATTTATACCCTAAGCCCTGCCAAAATTCCTTTTCCAAGACATATCTTTTAACCAAAGAGTCATTTCCCTTATTTGTGACCCGAATCCAAAAATTAACCTTCCTAGCATCCAATAATGCTTTAATATTAACCATGCCTAATTCAGCTCTAATATATGAAGCAGGGCATGAGCGACCAACCCATAAAATACGCCTTAATGATTTGTACAATGGGCTCATTAGTTTATTAGGGTCTTTTGCTTCTCAAATCTCACATCCATACAACAGCTGTGATTCTATTTTAGCTTCAATTACCCAGGTTAATGGTCAGACCAACATTCCACCATAAATATTATTACATTTATTTAAACCTGCTACTGTCCTTTTGGATTTCTCTATTGTCATTGATATATGATTATTCTATTTACTATTTTGCTGAATCATTACACCCAGATATAAATATTCTGACACTACATCCACTTTGTTAGTGCCAATAAACCAATTCCCATTATAATTTGTACTTCCAATTATCATTATTTTTGTTTTATTTAAATTAATAGATACTTGGAAGGCAGAGGATTCCTTACATAAGAAATCCAATTTTCTTTGCAGACCCACTTTTGTTAAGGATAAGATTATAATGTCATCAGCATAAGACAATACAGGAATAGCAAAATCTTTAATTTTTGGAGAGTCCCTATCTACGACATCACATTGAGTAAGTATTGGCTCCATATAAAGTGCAAAAAACAATGGGGCCAATATACAGCCCTGACGAACCCCTCCATTAGTTTTAAAAGCCTCTGAGAGCTGCCCTTCTAAGCCAAATATAACTCTGGCCCATGTATTAGAATATAATTGTGAAATAATATTAATTAGGTTAGGATCTATCCTTCTGTTTAAAAGGATCTGCCATAGACTTACCCTTGACACACTATCAAAAGCAGTGCTATAGTCAATAAATGAGACCTATAGCTTCTGTCTGCGTAATTGGATATATTTTTCAACAAGATGATGCAATACAAATATATTGTCAATGGTAGAAAAATATGCCCTAAATCCTCTTGACAACAGGAGATACCACCAGTTTTATCAACCTCAACCATTAACCATTGTAAAATAATTTTAGAGAAAATTTTCAAATTTGTATCAAGTAAACTAATAGGTCTGTACATTGTGGGGTCATCCAAAGGCCCTTTCTTATGTAATAGGACTATAATGGCACCTTTCCAGGAATCAGGATAACACTTCTCGATGGTACATGTATTAAAAGACTGTCAAAGGCAGTACCATGGGAGTCTCCATAAGATAAACTTCAGATGGAACTCCATCAGGGCCAGGGCCTTTTGCCTTTTAAAGTGTAAATGGCCAAATAAGTTTCATCCATAGTAACTGGACTAGTTATAACATTAGAGTCTATCAAAAATCATTAATTATGTTTCCTTCATTTGCAGACTAAATCTTCTTAAAATGCAGAATCCATTTTTCTTCTGTAATGTGGGAATCTATATTCCCTCTGAAAGCTTCTTGTCCTTTGGCAACTAAAGTCCAAAAAGTTTTAGCGTCCTTTGTTTGCACTGCCCTGAGCATCTTCCTCCATTTTTCTTCATAAAAAGTTTTCTTCTTTGCTGCAATCAATTTTTTATGCACTCTTTTTTTCTCATTTAATTCTTTCAATGTTATTTGTGAGGGCACCTTATTCTGCTTAATTTTCTAATGGTTGCTTTACTTCTTCTACATTCATAGTCAAACCAGGTCTTCTCTATTCTATTTGGATTTTTCCCACCAGATGGCTTCAGGGCAGTTTTTATCTTTTTGAATAATATTTCAAGAAGTTCTAAAAGATCAGCCCAGGAGGTAGCCTGTAACAATATCTGAGGGTATGGAGTAATAAAGTTCAATATAATTGGGGATATATTAAATTCCAAATTAAATTTCCAAAAAATCCTCCTAGATGTTCTTATCTGACTTACATGTACTACACTTTTTTCTTGTACTGTTTTACAACTAACCTGTGCTGTCAAAAGTATCAGAAAATGGTCACTTTCCACTCTAATTAATACTTTTAAATTTGACCAATAGCTCCACTGCCCAGACCAAAAGACTAAGTCAACTACAGAGGCACCTCTTGAGGAAAGAAAGGTGATATCACCCTCTGAATCTCCTGGGAATCTCCCATTAAGCGGGTACATATTCGTTTATTTTAGTATTTCTATCATCCTCCTCCCATTCTTATTAATTGTTTTGTCCTTACTTTGACGTTCTTTAAGGTTACTCATTAAACAGTTATGAGCAAAAAGAGGGTGATCCACTAAATCATCATAGGAGCCCATTCATGCATTAAAATCCCCCATCATTAGTAAGTCTGACCTGGGAAATTTCTGTTGAGCATCTTTTAAAATGTCAGAAAGCTCATACCATAGCTTCTCTGTAAAATAGGAAGAACTTTCTGGAGGAACATAAGAGTTTATAAGAATTTCTTACCTTCATTCAACAAATGAACAATTATAAAATTCTCTGAGATCCTCCACAACAAAGTTTTTAGAAAAGCACCAACCTTAATCAATGTAGTGATACCACCAGAGTGTCTCCCCAATGTTTTATTTTTCATTCCTGCAACCTTAAAAAATTCATAACCATTCAAACTAATGTTTGCTTCCTCATTATGTGAAGTTTCCTGTAGGCATATTACCTCATAATTTGTTAAAAAAAACTGGGTGTCTTTATCTGCCCAAATTGACGGCCAACCTGCTATGTTCCAGGAAATGAAGCATATATTGTTCTCCACAGATTTAAAATTATCTAAAGTAGTGGGTAGTCAAGAATCATTGTACCCTGCTAGTGCCATAAATTTGTTAGTCAGAGGCAAATTTATAGTATCTGAATAGAAACTGGGGTTTACATCAGGGTGGTTATCCACACTTAATAGTGCTGAGTCAATAATATGGAGGCCCAATGTGTCAAATTTTGTAGACTGGCCTAATATATGCTCAGCCAATCTCTATTACTAACACAAATATCAATTTGACTACCTGTATGCACATGTTTTACATAAAGTTTACTCAATCTTCCTAATGGGATTTCCAGAAAATTAGTCAATAGATCACATAGTGTCTGGGCCAGCTTGTTATCCATTTCATAAACCATTGGATTCATTCCAAACAATGTCAATACTTTGGTGGTTGCTTTATTTATAGGTTCAGTTATCTTATTAAAATTCTCTCTATTAGGGTAAAAAAGCAAAACCTCCTCTATACTTAGGTTTTGCCTATTTATCCATATGTAATTTGCCAGTCTTGGAGAGGAAAAATACAGATCAACAATTGTTGCTCCATAAATTGCTAGTTTTTTTTATCTTAACAATGTCCATCTCAAGTATCTCAATATCCAATTTCTTATTCTAATAACCTATCACCTGGAACTCCAGACAGGCCTTCTCTAAACTATCCCAGGCACTTGGACCATAGAGTCTAATTACTGGCATACATCTCATATCATCATCCATTAGACCCTCATTAAGAGTAGCATTATCAGAACATTATCCCCGACTTCATTGGATTTTAAATCCTTTCTTGCACCATCAGACATAGCCTTTAACACTCTTTTCTCCTGCTTTACTGTAATATACACACTGGATTTTTTGCAAAACAAGTCTTGTAGTTCAGCCATTTCTTGCTCTAATAATGCTAGTTGAGACATTACTTCAGAAGGTTGTATTGGCTTTGAGCTTGAAGTCTTTTGTCTATCCAAAGAAGGAAATTTCATTAATTGATCCTGGCATACATCCAACAAAGCTTATTTTTCTTTATTGTTATTTTTACTATTCATATTTTCTTCCTGAGTAATGGACCTTTCTGTCACTAAGTTCCTACCTTCTATTTCATTCCCAGCTTCAACATCCAATTCCTTTTTTGTTCTCTTTTTCTTTGGGAGAGATAGGGAGGTGTTATGTCCCCTGTTTAGTTCATTGGTATGCCCTCCACCTGGAGTACTGTGTGCAGTACTGGGCACCCAGGACTATAACGAACATTAACATGTTGGAAAGTGCACAAGGAAAAGACACCAAAAAAAAATGTATCTGCAAGACCATATGGGGAATGGCTGGCAGAACTGAACCAGCACTCATTGGAATACAGGAGAATGAGAGGGGATCTTTGTATGGTATACAGGACAATGAAAAATAGGGAGATTCTGGAATGCAATGGATTAGAATTAAGGACATCTGAAAGGCACGACAGAGGCCACTGTCTACAACTGAAAGGAGTATTGAATAAAACAGAAAACAGAGGAAATTGGTTCTCTCAGAGGGTGGTGAGGGTATAGAACAGCCTGCCCAAAGATATAGTAATGAGTTACACAATGGAGCCATTCAAGATCTCACTGGACAATGCTGGGAATGCACTGCTATTGTGCTCCCAGAATCAGTTGGATGGCTGACAGCCGAGAAGGTGTGTGGAGGGATGTGTCACTGGCCATCCATGGCACTAACAGGCAGGTACAGGGAGAAGGGGGTGGTGTTGTCAGTGCTGCAGGGGCTGGGAGGACACTGGCCACCACTGACGGGGTGGGGGTGCCGGGATTGCAGATTGGGATGGATGGGTGGCACTTCTATGTGGCAAGGGACTGGGGATGCCCTTAGTTTTGGGAGGGGTGAAGTGCCAATGCCAGCATCAGAATGGGGCACAGATGTGTATTGGGGGAGTGATGCCACTTGCTTCCATGGGGTTGGGCACTGATGTGTATTGGGGGATGTTACTTGCTTCCACTGCATCAGGGCATGGACATGTGTTGGTGGGGATGCCACTTGCTTCCATGGGGTTGGGGCACTAATGTGTGTTGGGGATGCCACTGGCTTCCACGGGGTTGGGGCACTGATATGTCTGGGGGGGGATGCAACTTCCTTCTGTATGAATTTAGTGTGGAAACATTGGAGGGCCTGAATGATGTTACTGGCCATGGAGATATGGGACCATTCAGTGTAAAGTAGATCAGCATGCAATGAGGATAGGTCCATTGACCTGAAGGACCTAATTTGAATACATTTCAGAGGGGTTTTGGGATGATGAATTTTACGCACACAGTAAACCATGTGGTGGTTACTGAGTGTATCAGGGAGGATTCCAGTGTCAATGATGCAGTGGGGGTGAGTAGTGAGTACCCAGCCCAGAAGCGAATGATTTAGGGATCTAGAGTTATGTCAGGTAGGGACAGGGATGAGCTGTGTTATGTGTAGGGACTTAATATTTTGGTAGACATTTGAGTGAGCATGAGAGAGCCAGTTAATGTTGAAATCCCCCAGAATGAATAGCTCACCAGAGAGGCATGAGAAGAGATAGTAGTTAGTAATTCAATTACAGAAGCAGAAGATATCCCTGGGCAACAGTAGGCACCTGCGCACAAAGATAGGGATGAGAAAGGGAAGGAGAGTTTAAGTATGAGGAGATCATAAGCAGTAGGGGAGGTTATTGAGAGCACTGTGGTGGACCGAATGGAAGAGGAAATGTAGTTGGCGATACCACCACCCTTTCTAACACGGTCTTGACAGGAGCTGGAGTAGCCAGGAATGGTGATGGCAGACTCAGAGATTTTAGGGGAAAGCCAAGATTCTGAGACTATAAGGACATCAGGATGGAGGAGGGAACATATGGGGCTGGAGCAGGTCAATTTACTATAAAAAAAATTGCTATAGGAAATGTCATGTTACTCCACACAACAAGCTCAGGAAATAATTTTTATCCATTTTAGAGATGGCCATTAAAGGGAACAACAGCACAGAGGTGTTCAGGTATATCTGGATAGAGTATCTAATTGTGCCCACAGTGTATGCACTCCTAAAATTTATAAGAGCTTAGAAAATGGACAAGTTAAATACTGTAGTGTGATTGGCTGTTACAATTCCATTGGCATATGTTTATGTGCCAATACACTCTGTAAAGAAGGTCCAGCATTCAATCTGGAATTTGGACAAATCACAGAATTAAAAAATCAAGCACTATTCAGTTTTTTATGACTGTGGGCGGAGCCTACAGGAGTATTGCATCTAAAAGGAGTGATGTCATGTTTTCTGTCTGTGGAACTGACTTAAGGTGTAAATAGTCTCCTCCGCCTTAACCTCCTCCAAGAAATGTTTACCACCCTCAAATAAATATGTTTTCATGTTAGTTAATGGTTGCAGGGTACTATTTTGTTCCTTAAATGGGTGGTACAAGGACTGGAACCTGAGTAGTGGGAGGCAGCATTGTTTTTTGGGGGGAAGTAAGGTCCACCCCACCTCCACCCAAGAAGTTCCAAAAGATCCATCCCACCTTTTTTTTTTATTCATGTGGGAGGGGCATGAGGTGCATCTATCATCCTGAAAGAAGACTCACATGTTTGGGATGTAGACCAAGGAACAGATGTCTGTGGAGTCCCTGCATTTTATTAAGGACTAGAACAGAAGATACTTAAAATGCCTTCAAACTGACTTAAAAACCCTTGGAACAAATGATTATCAGAGTCACCTGCAGAAGATACTTAAAGGAAAACTACACCCAAAACTTGAAAAAATATATGTTGTGCAGAGTGTTTTAATTTGTTTGTGAAGTTCTAGTGTTTCCTTCCCTCTGACTGGTATTAGGAGTTTTTCCTAAATTAGACTGCTAGCTTTAGGGTAGTTTTACGACCCCTGGAGATCTCCATATCAAATAGATTTATTGCATTTCTTTGTCCTACAATGCACCTTCTTTCATGTAATGGTGATGTAGCAGAGCCCATAAATCCAGCAGAAAGCATTGCATTACAATCAGTTCACAACAATAGAGATGGTTATATTTTAAAATCTGTAGAATTCAGCTTGATGACCACCCTCATCCTAAAGGTTTTACTGTCCTGAAAACTTTGCTGCTGGTAATTTTGTGCCGCTTATAAAGCTTCCAAGATATTTAGTTTGTTTGGCATGTGTGTGCTGAATGTTGGGTCTCTCTTACATCACAATCACGTGAGACAAGATGCATTTGAGGAACAAGAAATACAATTACACTATCAGGTATGAAGATCCCAGGGGTCATAAAACTAGCATAAAGCTAAGCAAGCTAATTTGGAAAACTCTAATACCAGTCAGAGGAAGGAACACTAGAACTTCACATACAAATTAAAACACTCTGTACAACATATATTTTTCAAGTTTTGGGTGTAGTTTTCCTTTAAAATGCCTTCAAACTGACTTAAAAACCATTGGAACAAATGATTATCAGAGTCACCTGGTGTCTCAAAAGGAAAGACTAAGAAGTGTCTAAGAACTAAGGAAAATAGACAGCTTTCAGGTATTTCTTAAACATTTATATACTGAAAACAAAGTTCAGCTTTTGGGATTAACAATATTTGTTTGCCATATTCTATCTATCTATATATATAATTTGACTTTTTAGTACTTTCAAAATCTTGAAAGCATTGGTGTTACAAATGCATTTAGAAATACATTTTTTTATAGAAAGCACTGGTGTTACAAATGTATTTAGAAATATTTTTTTTTAATTGTCTTTACAGATAAATCATGCATGTTCATGTGAGGGCACATTTGCTGGGGGATGAGGTTCAAATTATTTTGGGCACAGTGCTTGGTAAAGACAGTCTGTGGTGAAGTGTATTTTTCTTTTTAAGTTTGAGAAGAGAAAGCTATGAGAAGTAGAATGGATTAAACAGTTCCTGGAACTTTCTGCATAACAAGTTCCCCATGGCACCTCAAAGCATTTGACATTAGGATCCTAAGAGCAGTCAGTGTGTTACTTTTGCATAACAAGAGACTAGTCTTCACTTTTTCCAAATAATATACCATCTTCATTCTCAGGCAGGCAATTCTGGGCTACTTTTTATATTCTACTGAATCTTCTCAAAGAAAAACTGCATGTTAAAATCAGGAATACATGTATTACTACCAGTTTTGAGTTCTCACTTCAATCCAATGTTTTGTTTCTGCCTAGGCAGTTAGAGGAGTTTTTCTAATTTTCTCTCGGTGTTTTATGACATCTGGGGGCTGTCATTCAAGTTTGTTTTATTGCATCTTCTACAAGTTAGCCTTCACAGCTTACCCTTTGGTTTGATGTTTAATAGCCCCTACAGCAGGCCAGTGTCTTGTTACAATTTCTTGCCACAGGAGAGAAAAAACACTGCAGACAGGATTCACAGTACTATACAATATACTATAGAAAGTTGCGTGTTTAAACACATACACACACACACCCCAAGCAGAACACAGCTGGATAAGGTACCAGTATTTAGGAAACTTGTCATACTTACTCAGAGTCTAGCAGGGGCGTCATGCAACCAGAAATTTTGGAGGGACACAAAATCAAAATTTCTCTATTGAGGTCAGGGGGCATGCTCCCCTGGGAACATTTTGAAAAACTGAGGTCAAATGGTGCATTTTGGTGACTTTTAGAAGGCCAGGAAGCTTTTCCTTAACATGCTAAATGCTGTCACAATGATACTTTTTTTTCTTTGTTCAGTCTGTGACAGTGACCTCTTGTATTTTCAAAGCAATTTAGTAAAAACTGAACTGAAATGGTGCATTTTGGTGGCTTTTACCATACAGTGAATCAGCTAGCTATTTACAGTCCATTCCTAACTTATTAATTACCTGCTAAAAGCCAGACATGCACCATTTGAATAGTCAAATTATTACAGTCATCTACTATAAATGTTTTGCATGAAAAATAATGACACAGGTCATCTGTTCTTGCTGATACTTTGTTTACTGTGTAATCTTTTCCATGTATTACTTACATATATGCAGAAAAAACACCGCAGACAGGATTCACAGTACTATACAATATACTATAGAACATTACATGTTTAAACACATACACACACACACACACACACATACCAAGCAGAACACAGCCGGCTACGATACCAGTATTTAGCAAACTTGTCATACTTACCCAGAGTCTAGCAGGGGCATCATGCAACCAGAAATGTTAGAGGGGCACGAAATCAAAATTTCTCTAGGGGGGTCTGGGGGCATGCTCCCCCGGGAACATTTTGAAAAACTGAGGTCAAATGGTGCACTTTTGATGACTTTTAGAAGGCCAGAAAGCTTTTCCTTAACATGCTAAATGCTGTCACAATGATACTTTTTTTCTTTGTTCAGTCTGTGACAGTGACCTCTTGTATTTTCAAAGCAATTTTGTAAAAACTGAATCAGCTAGCTATTTACAGTCCATTCTAACTTATTAATTACCTGCTAAAAGCCAGAAATGCACCATAGGCCCCATCTGGAGTACTCATGCAGTATTGGAGGCCACACTTCACAAGGACATTAATCAAATTGAGGCGGTCCAGAGAAGGGCAACCAAAATGGTGCAGGGACTGCATCAGAAGACATATGAGGACAAATTAATGGAGCTCAATATGTATACCCTTAAGCAAAGGAGGAGAGAGGTGATATGATCGAGGCATTCAAACACCTTAAGGGCATAAACAAGGTGAAAAGAGTCTAACATGTTTAAATATAAGAAAAACAGCAGGACAAGAGGACACAGCATGAGATTAGAGGGAGGCCGATTAAGGAGAATGTGAGAAATTCTTTTTACAGAAAGGGTGGTGGATGCATGGAATGGCTTACCACAAGAAGTGGTGGCTATGAATACAGTGCAGGGCTTCAAACAGGCATGGGATAGGCATAAGGAGCAATACAAATGACTATGAATAGATAGGCCACTGACAGAGCAAAGCCGATGGCACATTTATAAGGTAGAAAAAGAAATGGGCAGTCTGGATGGGCCTTGCGGTCCTTATCTGCCGTCAACTTCTATGTTTCTATGTTTCTATGTTTCATTTGAATAGCCAAATTATTACAGTCATCTACTGTAAATGTTTTGCATGAAAAATAATGACATAGGTCATCTGTTCTTGCTGATAATTTATTTACTGTGTAATCTTTTCCATGTATTACTTACATATATGCAATAGGGATGACGATAAACAGAGTATGATGAATCCATTTATTTGAATAACTGTGTGTATAAATTTCATTTATACACACAGTTATTACATCATGCTCCACCACTCATGAGGTTACTTGAGGTCAATGGCAACTTCACAAGACAACCGCTTTATCACACAGTCTCCCCCCTGCATATCCCTTATTCATGCAATAGGCATGGCAGGGTATTAAATAGCTACTATAGCATAGCATAATGCTATTCAGTATCAGAGGGTGGTGATATCCATTTTCTGAACTGTATAGCACTAGACTGCTAAACATTTTTTATGTTTTTTATTCAAGTTTACACATACAAAACAAATTAAAAACAAAGTATTTTTCATTTTGCTAACCAGTCTGTGCCATATACTATGCTTTTTTTTGCAGTCGATTAGCACTTCCACATGTGAAACTGCTAATCAATTTTTTTTTTTGATTATTTAATACCCTACATGGACACAAAACCCATTTAATAAATCTATTTATCTGCACAGCCATTGAATAAATCAAATTTATCTATGCAGCAGTGATTTAATCACCATTTATTCACACATTATTTATGTCATTATCATTTATCTGCATAGTAGTGATGTCACGTATTCCTGTATTCAAATGCAAATAACTTTAAAACAAAGAATGATAGCATAATACTGTGAGAACGAAAGGTGTTCAGCAGAAAGATATTTACAAAATGAGTGGTGTTTCATTTGTAGTTACCTTTTAGTTTTTTTTTTAAAATTAGCAAAAAATAGCAGAAAATTCAATTTTGTTCACTTTTTGCAAGAAACAAATGCAAATAACTTTAAAACAAAAAAAATGACAGCATGGTACTTTGAGCACACAAGCTGTTCAACACAAAACTATCTACAAAACGAGCATTTGTCAATGCCGAATGTTTGCTTGCTGGCACTGGCATTGGCAGTGTAAATTACAGAGCTGCATAATAGGAATGGCAGCGAAGTATTGAACTGAAGCCAACCCCACAACCACCCTGCAGAGAGTGGCAGGCATTGGGGTGTGCCTTTGGGTCGTCAGGCATAACGACCATGCCAGTTTACCTCACCCTCCCCTGCAGACACTGACAAGTGTCATGGTGTGTCTTGGGGTCTTTGGCCCTTATGCGCATCCCATTCCATCAGGAAATATGATGAAATGGGAGCGGCATAGGAGAATGGGGTGAAGTTTGGGCCTGAAGAGTCCGAGGCACACCTTGATGACTCTTACTGGCTGCAGGGTTTGGGTGGGGGTGGAATGGTATGAGCATGACAGGCAAGAATCCCAAGTCACACCCCTGATGCCTGTCATACTCTACAGGGTGGGGCATTATGGTTGGAAACCCTAACGCCTCCAGGCATTCGTTGGTATTTTCCTCCAAATTTTCAACATGGTTTTGTGACCCCCACCTCATGAACAGTGGCAGTATCAATTTGTTAGCCAAAACTGCTTTTTGCACAGCGAGTATGGCATTTGGCACCACAGGTGCAAAAACACATTCCGAACAGGATGTGAAAAATGACAGCCGTACTGTTCATGGGGAGGTGTAAAAAATGGCAATGTTGAAAATCTGCTGTGAAAATCTTAAAAAAACTGGTGAAGTCACGAGCGTGCATAGAAACTATGAAATGCACACCTGTAATGTAACTATTTTGGGGATTTTTTTACAGTAGATTGTTAACACAGGCATTTTGGGACCTCCGATCATGAACAGTGTCAGTGTGATTTTCTTTATCTGTCCCAAACAATGATTTCCCACAGCGACCACACATCTCTGCACTGAAAGTGTGAAAACACATTTTGTCCATGTTGTGGAAAATGACAGCTGTACTGTTCATAAGGAGGTGTGGAAAAATGCCACTGGTGAAAATCTGGACTGAAAATATTACAAATTCATGAACCTACGAGGGTGCGTGGAAACTGCGCAATGCTCACTCGTAGCACAGTCATTTTATGGAGTTTTGTCACCAAATTTTCAACATAGCCATTTTAAGACCTCTGCTCATGACCAGTGTCACTGTGATTTTCGTAATCTGTCCCAAACATTGTTTTCGCAAACCGACTGTGCCATTGTGCGCTACATGTGCAGAAACACATTTTGGGCAAGATGTGAAAAATGGTAGCAGCACTGCTCATAAGGAAGTGCGTTAAAATGGCACTGTTGAAAATCTGGTGTGCAAATATTACAAATTTGTGAACTTACGAGCGTGTATAGGAACTCTGCAACGCATGCTCGTAAAACAGTCATTTTTATGAATTATTTCACCAAATTTTCAAAATAGCAATTTTAAGACCTCTGCTCATGAACAGTATCACTGTGATTTTCTTAATGTGTCCCGTACATTGATTTCACACCGACTGCGCCATTGTGCACTACATGGGTGGAAACATGTTTTGGGTGAGATGTGAAAAATGACAACTGTACTGGTCATAAGGAGGTGTGGTAAAATGGCAATTTTGAAAATCTGGAGTAAAAATATTGAAATTTTGCAAACTTACGAGCATGTGTAGGAACTGCGCAATGCACGCTCGTAAAACAGTCATTTTTAGGAATTTTTTCACCAAATTTTCAAAATAGCCATTTTAAGACCTCTACTCATGAACAGTGTCATTGTGATTTTCTTACTTTGTCCCGTACATTGATTTCGCACACCGACTGCGCCATTCTGCGCTACATGGGCGGAAACACATTTTGGGTGAGATGTGAAAAATGACAGCTATACTACTCATAAGAAGGTGTGGTAAAATGGCAATGTTGAAAATCTGGAGTGAAAATATTGAAATTTCACAAACTTACGAGCCTGCGTAGGAACTGCACAACACACCCTCGTAAAACAGTCATTTTTTGGAATTTTGGCACCAAATTTTCAACATGGGGTTTTTGGACCCTTCTCATGAATGATGTCACTGTCATGGTGGTATTCAGGCCTGAAGGGTGATTTTCAGTCACTGCGCGGTCACTGCGCGAAATCACCGCGGCCGAACTAATCATGAGAGAAGTCCCAAAACCTATGTTAATTTAGTGCAAAATTCCAAAAATGCCTGAGATATGCAATAAAGTTGAAACCCCCTATGTAACCCATTATACAGCTTACCGGCATTTCCTCAGTTTGCGGTCGGCTTTGAAGAGTGCAGACGTGTTCCCGGTCCACGAATTGTCGTGCGGAGTCCGGAGGTAAGTATGGGGTGAGGGGGGTGTGGGGAGGCAGGGTGAGCAGTGGGTGGGTGCGGGTTGTGGGAGGGGGGTTGGAAGACGCTCCGCGGGACAGTTTTAATTTTACAGGTTTAAAAAAAAAACAGATGTCGTGGGACGTTTGCCACGCTGGGGTGGGCTCCCAGCATGGCACAAGGACTTGGGGGTGTTCAGCCGACGGGGGATTGGGCACCCCCTCCGGCCAAAGGACCACAGAAAAAATATTAAGATATCGTTATCTCCAGGGAACGTAAGACAATAGTCTTTTCAATTTTTTTTTACAAGGGGCTTTTGGGAAAACACGCACTTCAAGTTTTATCAAGGCTATCTCAGACACACTCATTTACCTGTGAGGGGAACCAAAATGCACGTAGCCTTCGTATGACCTTCGTATGCTGCACCAACCCATTCCTTCAAGAACAAATGCTGTGACAAAAATGCTGTGACAGGTCACGCTTGCTCCAAAATGAGCTGTTGGCAGACTCCATGCACCGCACTATGTGGGACAGCACTCAGTGTGTGTGCGTGTGCGCGCGTGTGTTGGGGGGGAGAGCTCTGCTCACTCAAGCGGAGCTCTCCCTTTCAACTGTATGCCACTGCATTTTTTCAGCTGTCATAGTCAGCTTCAGCAGTGATTGGCGCTCTGCGACCGCGCCTGCAAATACACTGACTGAATTGGAAGAGGCTGACACACCTCTGGAAAACTTGTATGATGGCACTATGTTTCTTGCACATGCATGCAAGCAAACATAATGAGTGGTGTTTCATTTAACAGCAACTACTGTGCTAGTTGGAAAGTTGACAAAAGTGACACAACCTATCATTTAAAAACATCAAAAGCAAATGTCCCTGCAGTGTCAGAAAGCATCCCTTATTGTATAAAGGAAATATACAATGGTGAGCTGTCAGATAAATCATTTATCTGCACAAGTGCTGTTTGACCTCAGAGGTCTGGACCATACCTCTCATCTTATCATGTCAGCACTTGTGTTTAAATTGCAAGCAAACTGTCTGAATGTGTAGCAGATTCTTAATCAATATACAAATAGTGGGTTTCCTACTTAGTGCCAAAGTATGTTTTAATAAAAGTTACATTTTTATTATGAAACTGCAAAGAACCCAGAAAACTGCAAACAGGCATGACAGAGATCATGATGAGCAATGCAAGGCAGAAATAAATGTAGGTGAGAATAATCCATCACATTTGGGCTGGCAGCATGGCCTAGAGGTTAGAGGAACAAGGTGTGAATGAGTGTGATACATCCAGCAGACCAGACCTGAGTTTGATTCTCACAACCTCCACTTGCATACTGTGTGACTCTGAACAAGTCTCTTAACCGCCCAGTGCTCCCAGGTCACCCCTGAAAACAGGCACTTGTGCCTAGTGGGCCTTACCCAGTTACCAAAGACTAAAATAAAAAATAAATAAATAAACATCAATACCACCTACCTACCAACAGGCCCTCCAAATAAAGTTCTGCAAACAGAGCAAGCCAGCTTGCAATACACTGTACTTAGTATTGCTAACAAAAGTAAAACTGTCAGAACAGCATAATAAAGGATCATACTAATTAATGTTACTTGTAAAACTCCTACTGCCCGGGGATAACCCACTCAAGTCACACAGTTTGCACTCCATTCAAGCGCACAACCACATCCTGCAGGCTCTCAAACCAGCAAGCCTAATAACAACAAATTAATGCCTTTACTAATAACCCTCCAACACTGACAAATGACAGGGGTGGTATTCGTGGTAACACCACACCCAGATGAGCGACCTCCTCTTGCAAACCCTCCAAACAGAAACAGATAAATGACAATAAAATACAACACAGACTGACAACCCAGACCCTACTGAACTTCTGCTGCTGCATGAACATCTGTCCCACTTTGATTGGCTTGTCCATGGTGGCAGGTGGTCAGCTCCACTGCCTGCCTCTCAGCACCACAGGGCATCCCCGGGATCAAGCTGTGGTGAATGTGGCACAGTTCACTCCTGCTGCTCAGCTGAGTACAGGATTCTTTCATTCCGAAAACCAAACTTTTACAGCTCTCTGTTGGTGTCTGGGGTGGTCCAATGGTCATGTCCGTCTGTGTCTCCTACTCTGAACCCAGGAGAACGCTTATCACTAGTATTCCCTCTGATTCTCTTGCTCCCCAGACCCCACAACTGCTCAGCTCATGGCATAGACCACTGTCTTTTTGCAGATGCTGGATGCTGGTCTGCATTGTTCACTTCCACTAAGTATGTTGCTTTGCTCGGGGGGGGGCATCTGTTACTCCTGTTGCTCTGGGTCCCAACACTGTGACACCTGCCACTTTCCCAGTGGGACTGCACAGTCCAGTGACACCCCAACACCATGTCCAAGTATCCCAGGTGTATGGTGTTACCCCAATACACCCTGCCTAATACCCAGGTATCTGTGGCATTCAGAGGCAGCCCCTCCAACACCCTGTCCCCACCCAAGTATCCCTGCTGGCCACTGATAGTGACAACTCTCACCATTTCCCCCCAGACACACACACACACACTTGCCTGGCCACTAAGTGGGGGCTTTTGTGTAAAGCACCTTTATGGCATGGCAGTATGGTGAACCTCTGTGTGCCCCTAAAGTCCATCACCCCAGACAGCCACCTTTATATTGGCCCCTCAAGAGCCACTGTGTATTGGCCCATATGCCTACAAAGCTTCTGAAAATAATTATGTGGGTTGCAGTTGTTACAGTCAGTGATAACCCTGGATCCCTGTTGCTCATTATATATTATCTTTAACAAGGAGATATGCCCAAAAAGAAAAGTCAAAATCCAGCATGGCAGAGTTACAAAAAAATGGCATAGTTTTGTGTTCCATGAGCATTTCTGCCTACACTCCAAAGCTAAAAACTGAATTCCCCAAATTAAATTCAGGTTTCTTTTTACCTGGTTAAGTTACAATTTATCTCTGAGTTTTCAGAGAAAAGGAACAAAAGCTAACCATTCAAAGGAGAGACACTAGCATGTCTGATGCAACTTTTTTCCTTTTCTCAGGTGATGGACGTGTGAGCAGAGTTTCATTTCTTTTCCTTTCCATGATGCTTCAGAAAGGAATGAAACAAAACTCTGCTCACACGTCCATCACCTGAGAAAAGGAAAACCAAAACATGACAGTCGGAAGGGGAGGGGAGCAGATTGGCAATTTGGAGAAGAGGTACCTGGAAAAAAATGGGGAAGGAGAACACATTCCAGGTGGATGCCACTTCTCAGCCTTCCAAACATAGAAATCCTTGTCTGTGGGCCGACGCTGGCTCATCAAGTAGTTGATGGACTCTGGCAACAGCTCGGAAGAATTACGCTTGTTATCTCACCCTCTGCCCCACCCCCGTCACATACAACGTCCTCCAACAACAGAGCCCTTTTACAAGCCAACCCAGACCGATGAATGAAGACATTCGGACTCACCTGCCTCCTATTGCTGCTGGTACTGCTAGTACTCCTATCCTGGGGAGTAGTGGTGGCACATACACACCCACGGCCGATCTCACTCAATAACATGGTCCGCCACAGGTGAACGTTTACCCTTCTTAGTTGCAGTTTTGCTTAGTTTTTCTCATACCGGTCTTCTCCTCAGTCTGTCCTCCCTGAGTGCACAGAGTAAGATGGTGCCTGAAAATCCACTCTTTGATGCATGGCGGCATCAACAGATCCCCGTCCCCACCACTTATGACTTCAAAAAAGTCAATATTGTTTTAGACCTTGTGATTGTCTGGAAAATAAAATACATTTAGGGGTATTTTATACTAGTTTTGAGCAATGATATTGGTGGGGCACATGTCCCCTCAGGCCCTATGGGCATGACGCCACTGGAGTTTAGCAATGTGAATCCTGGCTGTGACTACAGGTGTTTACAACTGAATGATAATAACCACATTTGCTTCACTTGCAAATAGGTAGGCATTTGTGTCTAATTTCTGTTTGACTTACTGTAGGTTATACATAGAATCTGAAACATTCAAAACATGCTGTATTGTGCTTCAAATGAACTGATAAATGGGGATTTTGGTTTCATTTACAAATTCATTTTTCCTGACCATGGATATACTAAAACAAAATTTCTCAACAAAATGTTTTTAAATAAAGAGTTTAACTCACAGCAGCAGAAGAAGCATGTTGGCATTAAAAGCTTAGTGGTGTGGATGTAGCGGCACCAGTATTTAAGCATGACTTTGGTAGAGGATTAATTGTGACTGGGGGGTGAGGGAGGAAGTGATTCTTGATATTTGTAGCATAATGGTTTTCTGAAACTTCAACCTTCAATGGGTTAGAATCTGCAGATATCTGTACAGTATATCACTAAGCCATATGCAGTGTGGTATGGGTAAAACCCAGATCACCAGACCAGGACCAGTGCTTTAAAATCTGCACTAGGCACAGCTTGTGCAAATATTGCTGATCCAGTGGATCAAATAAATATATGCAAATAAATAAATAAATAAATAAATCTAACCGCCTGGTGCTTCAACCCACCCCAGGAGTAGCGTTATTACATGATAACACATACCCCTGTCGTGCTTATTGCATAAATATGCCCTTTCTCAATGTACTATACCTTGATTCAGTTAGTGTATGCAACAGCCTTCATGTGAACACTCTGGGCTTCTCTTTGACTTCTGATGTCTATTTGCTTTAGCTATTGTATATTGTTTGAACTCCTTTGGTCTTCTTGATGTGGTACCTATGTGCCTAAACTATGTAATCTGTTTATCTACTGCTACCCATGTATCTTCAGTGAATGATTGTTATAACTGTCTGCTCTCCGAGCCATTGTTTTTGGACTTGTTTACTGTGCTGTCTTTGTATTAGTTTCGATGAGGTACCTTTGTAAATGAGTCTCTGACTCAAAGGTTTGTAAATCTGATATTTTTTAAAATAAATAAATGTTTATGTTTAAGCCCATGAAACACCCTTATCTAGTTAATGCATTCACAGTCATAGTGGCTCTGCCAGATCTTGTTCGTTCTGCTGTTTCTTTGATTACTGAAACCACCCCCCCACCCCCACAGCCTAACCAGCTTGACAGCAATTTCTGCTGCTAAACCTGTCCCAGATAAAATTGAGTCATTGGCTCTATATGAGGTCTGTGTGAATGTATGCCAGTACCCGAATTCTGAATTAATGCATTCCATGTTAACATTCTGTGCTTCTTGGGGGGATAAGCATTCTATTAGAGGAATACTGAAAAAGGAGAAAAACGACTGTGCATACACCAACAGGTATATGAGAAGTAATTTTATTACTTTAACACCAACAGGTATATGAGAAGTAATTCTGTTACTATAACTGCACGTTTTAAGCAAAGATAACATCCCTACATATTGCCTCTCAGGGAGGCTTCATCAGGGGATGAAACTAATCTAAACTGACACTCTTTAAATGCCCCTCTACAGTGTCATTTACAGTGCTCATTGGCTAATTACATACCCAGTGTGATCAGTAAGAAAGTGACACCAGAAATTAAATATTTCAAACCAAGTAAAGCATGAAAAATAGGCAAAGTTCAAAATACGAAAAAAGTCTGTACATGCAATGACTTATTCACAAAGTGGTCCCCAGAGTCAGTAATGTAATTCATAGACAGATGCAATTAGACAAATATCTTTTCAGTGGTTGCTCAGTGGAAAAGTGAATCTTGACCACAAAAGAAAATAGATACCTCAGCAGACCCTTCAATGTTACATGCCAGACGGGCCATTGAAAGATGGTTAAATACAAAAGGAGAGGGAACATCAGAAGAAGGATACAGAACAAGAAGCAGGGAGAAAAGGGTAGATGGGAGGTTGGAGTAAATTGGGTTAGAGACATGGGTAGGGAAAAGATGGGGAAGAGGAAGGCAGTACAGAAAAAGAAAGTAGGCGGGGAGGGGCAGATGGGGAGGGGCACAACAAATAAATGGAAATAATAGGTGGGGACTCACAAAAGATGTCATACAAGACAAGGCAAACTATAATAAGATGGAGTAGTATTTCCAAAAAATGAAATGTGTATTGTCAGTCAATATACCTACAGGTAATAAATATAACAAGTTTTAATAAAGTAACCAATTCATCACACCAGTCCAAACTACAAAAATATTTTGAAATCTAGTTGGTCATTAAGACCATTTGGGTGCAGACTCTTTAGTAGAATTATCCATTTATTTCTGGAGTACAACTTTGAGTCTGTCATCTCCCCTAGGTAATGAACAAATCCATTCCAGTGTTTGGAATCTAAAACCCTTAGTGTTAGAATTGTGTACCTCTCTGAAATGTGCAGCCAGGGCATTATTCATGTTTTGATTAGTTATAGTACACATGTGGTCCTGGATGCAGCACTTAAGGGGGTGAACTGTTCTGCCACATATTAACCAATTATTTTACCAGGTGAGACACACTAAGCTGAAAGCTTGTTTGCAGGTGCAACCTGGGAGCACAAGGAAGTTAAGTGACTTGCTCAGGGTCACACAGTATGCACCTAGGGGGCTGTGGGATTCAAACCCAGGTCTCTAGATTTTCAGCTCAGAGCCTTAACCCACTGCGCCATACTGCCTCCTATCATATATACTATATCACATATACTAGACCATAAAGACACCATGCTGCATGCAGGACACACTCAGTCTGATGATGTGTACTGTATGTTCTAAGAGAAAATTCTTGTCCAGTTTTTGGCTGTTTAAATATTGAACCTGTGTTGGCAAAACAGCAGATGTTAACATTTCCTACAAGTATAGAATCCCACTATTTTTGGTTTTTGTACCTTGTGGATTGGTGTCATCACAGTTATTACTAGTCAGATGGTCTCTAAGGCTAACACCACATTTGAAGGATATTCATGGTGTAAAACCCATAATCCATCCTTGTTCTTCATCCAGATTAAGGATAGACCACCTGTTCATGACTAGACTACTAATACTTGTAGCTGCACTGTTGTATGTGGTCACAACCTTAGAGGCTGTATTACTATTGGTTTTGATCTTTGACTGCTCTCTGTTTCACACACTTTAGGAAAGGCATTATGAACAACTTCTGCAAAATACCTATGCTTCTGGAACCTGGCCAACAGCAATTTAGCTTAGGAAAGTTTTCATTAGAACTAAAGTTTGTTTTTATGCTAAGAAACTGCCCATAGGGGATGCTGTGGACCAGGCTCTGAGGATGGCAGATGTCTGCTTGAAGAAGACTATCCAGTGAAATGAGTTTGTGATAGGGGAGGGCATGACATTGTTCATGTCATTGACAGACAGTTTAACACCTAATAACTCAATGCTCTGCAAATCCGTTCTATGCCTGCATTCTAGGTTCATACTGTTTGAACTGAGCCAGTTCATGAAACCTCCCACTTTATCGGAACCCCCATCCCAGACACATATGATATCAATAAAATGGAACCATGTAAGTATGTGTTTGAGGTGAGGGTTGCAATTAGAAAAGAACACCATGCCAGGAAAATATTAGCATATGATGGGGATAGTGCAGCACCCACTGCCTTTGTAGGTTCATTTTCCTTCCAAAGCAGAAGTAGTTATGAGTAAGAACAATTTGCAAAAGATCCAGAATCAGTTCTTTAGGAGCATTCTTCATGTTGGGATCTGAGTTTGGAAAATACCTGCTGGATGCTATGCCATTTTCATGTTTAATACTGGTATGTAGTAAGGTGATATCAAAGCAAGCCAGCAGTATTGTTCTGACCGTGTCATGCCCTCAGTTTTGTTGAACAGATCGGTGGTATCCTTGTGATGTTTTGTTGACAAGCTGTTTTAGGAAATGATCAACAAATTAAGATGTTGATTCTGTCCCCTGACCCTCTGTAGCCCTTATGATGTATTGGAGTGTGACCATGTGGTTTAACTTCCTCAGCAGTGTTATGGACTTATCCAGCCACCATGCAAGTTGGGATTTGCTTTAAGATAATTCATGGACAGACCCCCGCTGTCTGTTTTGCCTGTATAATTATAGGTTTTATGTCCTTGAATAGGGGGATTTATTGTTTCTCAAAATTCCATGTTTTTTTGGTGAAGTTAAGCAACCTGCACTGGGCACTGATTAAGGGCCCTTTAATTTATTCTGAGTTGTTGACTCACTGGACAATTGAAGGTCTGCTCTGTTCTCATTGATTTTTGGACTACTCCTTGGACATTTGATTATTCTACTATGACTGTATGCATTTCTAGTAGTTGGTTAAATGTGGTTTTATTTTTTAGTTCTGTGGGGTAGTTAGGGCTTTCTTAATTACCAGAGGTGCTCTGGTCAATGTTGTCTCTTATTTTTGGGCGGGGTGGGGGCAGGGAAGGCTAGCTCCTCACCCATCATGGGTGAGCATATTGTTGGAGGTCAGTCGGATGGACCGGGGGTAGTGTTTTTTTTTTCTTGATTTGGGGCTGTATTTTCTGTTTGTGAGATGTTAATGGGAGCGTGGAAAGTTTTTCTTTTACTTTCATGTTCTGCTTTTATGGGAGTTGGCGAGGGGTTGGGGGGTTTACAAAAAGTTACTTTGCATTACAGTTCAATATATACTGTTATTGTCTATGTTTTGTGTTATACCCCCTATATAATGTTTTGACATTCTGGTTGTTCATATGTAGTGTGCTTTTACGAGGGGTTTTGGTTATCATACAGGGGTGTTATGGGGGGGCTATTCCCACAGAGAACCTTGGGCAAAGTTTTCACCGGGTTGTTGTTCGAGTGGAGGGGTCTTCTAAAATATCCTAGATACACTCCATTTATATAATATGAGAATGGTCACTTGGTATGTTAAAAGTGGCTTGTTCAAGGGTGAAGCTGTACCAAATTCTTAAGCACCTCAATTTGTTGAATTGCCATGGAGCATTCCTTCAGGAAACCCATCTGCTCACTCTTTTCCACCGCTGACTACAGGACAGGTTTATGCACTGAAAACTCCTCCTTTCAGAGGGGTGGCTATTTTATTTACTAAAGGAGTGCAATTTCAGCTGTTGCACTCTGTGGAAGATCCGCAAGGGCGTTATCTTCTACTGCAAGGGGTATTGAATCATTCTGAAGTCCTTTTGGGCTATATATGTGGGCCCAATAAAGATTCTCCAGGTTTTCTCTCCAATCTCTCTGTTTTATTAGCTCCCTATCTTCACCTTCCTATTTTGCTAGCTTGGGATTGGAATCTGGTGTTTACCCTGGATCTGGATAGGTCCCATCAGAGGTACTCAGGTCCTTCCCCTGCTCAGTGAGCCTTACATGAAATGACAGAAGTGGTGGGCTTTTGTGATCTGTGTTAACTTCTAAATCCCTCCACTAGGGAATACACCTTTTACTCACCACTTCACAAGTTCTACTCCTGGACTAACTACTTTCTAGTCACTAAATCTATTTTACTGGATAGCCTGGGTTGTGAAATAGCTCTGCATCTCTTATCCGGTCACTCCCAAACATGGCTTGAGTGGTGCTTCTTACCTGCCCTTCATAAAGACAGAATTTGGAAGTTAAACACTCAGCTACTTAAGGATGGCCAGGTGGTAGCTTGGATTAAGGATTCTATAACCCAGTTTGTGACTTATAATATGGACTCCATCTCTGTGGTAGATAAGATTTGGTGCACTTTGAAATGTGTGTTGAGGGGAAGTTTATATGTTTCACCACTACAAATAAGCATAAGCAGGAAGCTGCTTCACTCCTTCTCCTAAACCATATCAAAGACTTAGAACAAAATTTTTCTCCTAACACCCCAGAAGAAGACAATGCAACTTTAGCAGTGCTTAGAGATGAATATGTGGAGAGCCTGAGGGAAAGAGCAGAATACGCTCTTCTTAAGACCCAAACCCATTACATGGACCAGGGTGATAAGGCAAGCCGTCATCTTGCTTTGAGATTGAAGAAGCAGGAGGAGTCTTGCTTAGTACTGGCTCTTTCTTCACTCTCCAATAATTCCCTTAAAACTTCCCCTATGGATATTAGTCAGAATTCAAGAATATTAGCATAAGTTGTATGGCCCTCCATCAATGCACCCTCTACTGAGGAGTTCAAGCTTACCTGACTGATATTCTCCTTGATTAACCTTAGCTCAGCACTTATTTCTTGACAGACCCATTACACTACAAGAAATCTCAGGCTGATTAGTTCTCTTCCTTGGATAAAGCCTGAGGACCTGATGGGTTTCCATCAAACTTATATAAGGTATTTGCAGAGGATTTGGCTCCCATGCTTCAACAGCTCTATTCCTATTTTTGTGAATACAGGATCTCAGACCCTACATTGTTGGAGGCTATCATAGTGGTTCTGCCAAAGTCAGATAAATCTCGTGACAGAGTGATCAACTGTCACCCTATCTCTCTCTCTATGAATCAAGATACCAAAATCTTTGCTAAAATCTTGGCTAACAGAATTGCCTATGATTGGGAGGGTCTGGTTAGCCAGGAACAAATAGACTTTGTTAAACGTTGTAGCTCAATGGATCACTTTCGCAAATTGTCCCATATTTTCTCCACATCCGGGGAGAGACATAGAAACATGTGAAACATAGAATCTTATCACAGATAAGAACCTCTTGGCCCACCTAGTCTGCCCATTTCCCTACCTAATGGATAAGCTGCAGATCCTAGTTAACAAACAGCCTACTTCCTCCTACCCCCACTAGAATTGCCTTATGTCTGTCCCATGCATTCTTGAATTCCCCCACTGTTTTTGACTCTACGACTTCCTTATGTCTGTCCCATGCATTCTTGAATTCCCCCACTGTTTTTGACTCTATGACTGCCTCAGGAAAGCTGTTCCATGCATCTACAGTACAACCCTCTCTGTGAAGAAATACTTCCTCACATTACCTCTGAGTCATCCCCCCTTTTTCTTGAAATTGTGCCCCCTTGTTCTTGCACATCTCTTTTTCTGAAAGATGCTACCCTCTTGGACTTTGTTGATTCCCTTGAGGTATTTGAAAGTTTCTATCATGTCCCCCCTCTCCCTCCTTTCCTCGAGGCTATACATCTTAAGCTCCTTTAGTCTTTCTTCATCTGTCTTCTGGTGCAGACCCTGCACCATTTTGGTTGCCCTCCTCTGGACAGCCTCCACCATGTCTATGTCTTTGCAGAGATGGGGTCTCCAGAACTGTACACAGTACTCCAGATGTGGTCTTACCAACTGTCTGTACAGAGGGCCAACAACTTCCTGTTTTCTACTGGTGATGCCTCTCCCTATGCATCCCGGTATCCCCCCAGCCCTCCCTACTGCCTTCTCACATTGCTGGCCCACCTCTAGGTCATCTGATATGACTACCTCCAGGTCCCTTTCCATTTTTGTTGTTGTTGTCAGTATCTCACCCCACATTGTGTACTCTTCCCCTGGGGTTTTGTTTCCAAGGTGCATTACTTTGCACTTCTTTGTGTTGAATCTAAGCTGCCATACATTTATCCATTCCTCCAACCTTGCCAAGTCCCTTTTCATCCTTTCCACCCCACCTTGCATATCAACCCTGTTACAGATCTTTGTGTCATCTGTAAAGAGACATTCTTTTCCTTCCAGTCCCTCTGCAATGTCACTTATAAAGACATTAAAAAGGACTGGCCCTAGTACTGAACCCTGCGGTACCCAGCTAGTAACCCCCCTTTCTTCACTGTGGACTCCATTTACTATTACCCTCTGTGTCCTGTTGTCCAGCCAGTGTTTTACCCAGGCTACAATCCTGGGACCCGCTCCCAGGCTGGCTAATTTGTTTATTAATCTTTTGTGCAGGACTGTGTCAAATGCCTTGCTAAAGTCTAGGTAGGCAATGTCCACAGCCCCTCCCTGGTCTACTACTTTGGTCACCCAGTCAAAGAAATCAATTAGATTTGTCTGACATAACCTTCCTGCTGTGAATCCATGCTGCCTTGGGTCCCATGCCCCACTGGCCTCTAGGTACTCAACAATTCTTTCCTTCAGAAGTAATTCCAAAATTTTCCCTACCACTGAGGCTTCCCAGCCTATGGTTCTGGTCTCCTTGGATGCGGAGAAAGCCTTTGATAGGGTGAACTGGACTTTCATGTATGATGTTCTTAGTAAATTTGGCTTTCCTCCAGACTTTATTAGATAGGTCCAAATGTTGTATTTTGAAGCATACTGTGCAAATGTATTGTAATGGGATTTTCTGTTCGGCATTTACGCTATACTCTGGTACCCTGCAAGGGTGTCCGCTTTCTCTGTTACTGTTTAATTTGTATTTAGAACCCCTGTTAGTCTAAATACCTCACCTTTGATTAAAGTCAGTCCCTTTGACCTCAGGCTTTCTGTATACAAGGATGATATCCTCCTTCATCTCTCCGATCCTGCTACTTCTATCCCAGCAGTATTGACTCTTATCCAAGATTTTGGTAAATTTTTCAATTATAGGCTTTAATTTAGACAAGACGGTGGTCATGCCTCTAAATTACAAAGTACTTAAATTGGATATTACAGATCTACATCTTACTTGGGTTTCCTGATTTAAGTACTTGTGGATAATTCTTGCCCAAAATTATACCCAGTTGAAGAAGTTGAACCTGGATGATCTTTTGGTTGCTATTCAGCAGGATTTGGAAAGATGGTCCCCCCCTCTATCTATCCCTTCAAGGGAGACTTAGTGTAATCAAAATGAACATCCTTCCCAGATTATTTTACCCCCTCAACGTGTTAATCTTTTTCTTCTCTCTTAACTGGTTTAAGAGGGCCCATAGTATTATATCTACCTTCATTTGGCAGGGGCAACCCTCTAGATGGTCCTATGTTCATCTAGGAGCACCTAAACAGTACAATGGCCTCAAATTACCTATTTTTTTATAGTACTTGGTTAGCCATATTGCCAAATATGCTAGATGGTCTGTATCTCCCTTAGTGCAAGGAGAACTCAGTTACATCCCAGTGTGGTTACAGATTGAAAGGACCCTTATTGAAAACTCAGCTCTCTCCTGATAGCCTCTCCTTTGTTTCTCCTAAAAATTTGCCGCAGTTGCTTCGTAATTTGGTTACTTCCATATCACTACGGGTACATGCTCAGCTATGTCAGGCTCTATGATACAATAATTTTGCAGATATTTTTCAACCATTATGTAACAATCCCAATTTTAAGCTAGGGGGCAGATGATATCTCCTGAAGGAATTCCCCAGCTGGAGGGTAAGAGAGTGAAGGATCTTTTGTCTGATGGCCAGCTTGGTACCAGCCAGGACTTATTGGCTAAACTTAATTTTCCACTTAGATCTATCTTTAAGGTTTACCAGCTTCAGCATTTATTGATCAGTTGGTTTTGCATGACTCTCTGGTCTAATACGAGGAGCTACAGTATACCACACACTTTGTTCCTTGGCCTGGTAACCTCATTCAGTATCTCAAATTGTCCTTGATCTGTTTTCTAAACTTTTCCAGAGGTTAAGGGCAGTCTTAATACTGGTCATCCTGTTTCTCCATCAACAATTTTACTGGGCCCACATCTGGACTGACCTTTATTTATACACCACCAATGATAAGCTTCATTTACCCAGTTCTATATTCTACATAATATTTACCTTACTCCATCCAAACTAGCTTCAATGGGTAAGTTACTTTCTTTCAATGTACTAGTTGTGGACAAGATTCTGGTTTCTGTACCACATTTTGTGGGATTGTCCCAAAATTGCTCCTCTCTGGGAAAAGATCAGGTAAAAAGCAGACCAGTTTTGGGTATTGATAGCTTTTACTCCTGAAGTTTGCATTATAGGTGACTATTCGAAATTGGGGTCCGAGCGCAGAGGTACTACAGTATATGTCCATTATCTAATTATCTGTTAAACATGTGGTACTTCATCACTGGAAGGACAAGAAGCTATCTCTTACCCTGAATGGCTCAATGAGCTTCTGACTAATCTTCGCCTTGAAACGATGATGGCCAGTCTTTGTAATTGGTGGAGCAAATTGCATTCTTTATTTTCGCTTCCTCCTAACTTTTGAATGAAACTATGGAGTATAATCTTTGCAAATTGTGTGAGAGACCTTTCGGCACCATGCATTTCTGCTTAAAGTTGAACCAGTATAATATTCTGTGGTGATTTGCATATGCAGCCCATGATGCTTTGCATTGTGGAGGCATGTGTGATTTTGTATTTCTTTGAAACTGTTTTTTGTTTTAATTGGGTTCACCACAACATAACCCAGATAGATCATCTTAGGGTAACTGGTTCATTCCACTGGGGTATCAAACAGACGAGGCATACTGATGAGTCCTGGTAGGATGAAACATGTGTCTATGTCTTCTGTTGGCACCCTTTGCAAACTGTGTGAGAGGCCTTTCAGCACCATGCATTTCTGCTTAAAGTTGAACCAACATAATATTCTGTGGTAATTTGCATATGCAGCCCATGATGTGTTGCATTGTGGGGGCATGTGTGATTTTGTATTTCTTTGAAATTTGGCTTCCCGGCCAAATGCCCTTTGGGGTAACCATTGCCTCAGTGCTTGTGCACAGAGGTTCTTTGTCTTATAATCTATGTCTACATGTAATTATTTTCTTCTGTTATAGCTACCCATGCACAAAGAGTAATGTACTTTTTTGTGTTCCCTAACAGAGTTAACTTATGCCCCTTTCACATATGTATAATACTTTGGTTCTGTTAGATGACCCTCTACTCTGTGAAATTTTCTGATCTCCATGGGGTGGGGGGTTTGGGGGGTATTTCTTTAGTTAATTGTGTTTGTTGATTGTTGTGTTTGTTGAAAACTTAATAAAGTATGTTAAATAAAAAAAAAGATGGTTGATTCTGGGTGACTTTAATACCTGGGTTGACGATGAACTCTTGCTATTTGATCACGATTTCCTCCAGACAATGACATTGCTGGGCTTTGCACAAGCTGTTGCTTCTGTGACTCACTACCACAGCCACACACTGGATGTAGTATTCTCACTGGGGTTTGAGATTACTAACCTCAGGATTGATCTGGTCTCTTAGTCGGATCACTGCAGAACGGAGTTCTCATTCGGCCCCCCCCGGTAGTTCTTCCCCTCTTGAGATAGTCTGCTACTGCCCTTTGAGGGGATTGTCCCCAGAGGGACTGTCTGCGGTGGTGGACTTTTCTGGTGTGAGTGCTGCAGGTATGGTGGAGATGGCCTATAATAGTGCTGTCTCCAAGGTGCTCTACGCCATTGCACTGATCCATATATGACCCAGGCCTTTTCACTTGAGATCCCCATGGTTTGATGGAACTCTCAAGGAGATGAAGACCAAAGGTCAGAAGTTGGAGTGTTGCTGGAGGAGGACTTGGTCCGAGGAGGATAAACTGGCTTTGAGAATTCACTATGGTGAATATCAAAGGGCAATCAAATGTAAGAAGGCAGGGTTCCTGTCCAAGGAGATTGCTGCAGGGAGGAACAGACTGGCTCTGCTCTTTCAGACTGTTGACAGGCTACTACATCCTGACTGTCTGCAGCTGAAAAGAGCAGCTTCAGTTGTGCAGTGTGAGGAGTTCACTCAGTTCTTTTCTCACAGTGTGTCCTCCAGAGGGGCAACATCAGCCCTGCAGTGGCGGGCCATGCATAGGCAGAGACACTTCTATTGTATGTGGTGAGTTTTGGTCAGTGGGGGCAGCTGAGGTCATTGATGTAATCTCAAAGCTGTGGCCCACTTTTTGTGAACTGGACTAGGGCAGGACTCATCTCCTGGTGGGATATGTTAAGTCCATTGGTCTGGTGTTCATTGAGATTGTCCAGTGCTCACTCTTCAGGGTCTTTTTCCTGATGTCTTGAAAGAGGCACTGGTGAGCCCCTTCTAAAGAAACCATCATTCGACCCTGGCATCTTCTTAATTATCAACCCCTCTCCAATCTCCCATTTTGGGGAAGGTTGTTGAGAAAGTGGTGGATTTGCAGCTCGAGGTACACCTTATCACCTTTGACATCTACAATCCACTCAATCTGTATTAGGTTGAGGTACAGCACCAAAATGGCATTGGTCAGGGTGCAAAATGATTGCCTCAGGGTGAACTCTCATTCAGTTCTCATTCTCCTTGATCTCTCCTCAGCATTTGACACCGTGAGACTATGTAGTGCTACTGGATCACCTTGGAGAGCTCTGTAGACTCACCGATACTGTCATCAACTGGTTTGAGTCCTTTCTTATGGGCAGGATGCAATGGGTAGTGATGGGGAATTTTTCCTCCTGTCCAAAGCTCCTGCTTTGTGGAGTTCCTCAAGGCTTAATCTTGTTGCCTATGTTGTTCACAGTGTATATGGACACCCTGGGTGAGATCATTAGGCATTACATTTTGGGTTTTCACTGCCATGCAGATTATACCCAGCTGTATATGTATTTTGCTCCTGGGACATGTGACACTGTGGAGGTGCTTAATAAATGCCTGTCTGAGATCCTAGACTGTATGTCCTCTAACAGGCTGAGACCTAACCCTGACAAGACAGAGGTACTAGTGATCGAGCCTGGTCGCCGGTGTGATGTGGTTGCTGCCAGGTCAGGAAAAGGGTTGTTCCTGGGCACAACCTGACTCATAGCTTCCACTAAGGTGAGAAATCTGGGCATCATCCTCGATGGTGGTTTGACACTTGAAGCTCAGATGTCATCTATTGTCTCTTGTCTGGAGTGGCTTTTACCACTCAAGGAATGTCGCCCAGATTAAACCCTTAATTCCACCTGGTGACCTGCCCTCACTGGTATATGCCTTTGTTATGTCGAGGCTCAACTACTGTAACGGTCTTTACTTTGGGGACAGTGGAGGGTCTCTTTATTTACTGCAGCTGGTACAGAACACAGCAGCCAGGTTGCTGATGGCCTTTCCCTGGTCCTGTCATATAACCCTGATCTCGCATGACCTGCACTGGCTGCCTGTTAGATGGAGGATCACATTCAAGGTGGGCTTGCTCACCTACAAGGCCCTATAAAGCTCAGGCCCTGGCTTCCTGACTGACCTCCTGACTCCTGTCCGCCCTGTGTGCTCACTCTGTTCCTCCACCGTGGGCCTGCTAGTTGTTCTGAGGACAGGCTGAAAACCTTGAGAGAGCATGCATTTGAGGTGGCAGGCCTGGCCCTTTGGAACTCGCTCCCAAGAACTTTGAGGCTCCATTGGTGAAGGCTTTTAAGTGGGCTCCAAAGGCACACCTTTTCAGAGAGGTGTTTGGAAGTCAGCTATAGTTGGTTTTATTGAATTATTATTTATTACTATGTATTGACTTACAGTACTTCTGAATTGTATTACTTGTGCGACCCGTACTTTAAACTGTATATTGTATATTTTTCACACCACTTCTCTTGAGTAGTGCCCAGATCCTCCAGGAATGTGCACTCATGAAATAAAACATTACTTACTTACTAATCTAAAATGGACCCTCGTGGAGCCAGCCAATGCTGGAAACTACTGGCCACCCAGGAAGGTCCTCCAAAACCTGTGTATTTTAGGGACCATATACAGTGTCAGTGTTATGGGAAAGTTGTTTTTAAGGAAGATCATTTCATCTTCCTTAATCCAAGCATTTGAAAAGACTCTGTCAACAACGTCATATAAGCTGCTCTTGAAAACTGATGTGAGGTGAAAGGTGAGTTTCAGTAACATGTGGGCATCATCCAATTGCCTCTGTACAGTAGTTCTGCAATTTACTTATTAGTATCCTGAACTGTGACCTCCTCAGCTTTGTCATCTGGTTTGATAGTAACATTCCTCATGGATTTAAGCTCACTGAGGGCTTCTTATTCACTTCATGATGACAAATGAACACAGGTTGTGTTTCAGCTGAAAAACGGCTCTCGTGTCCATTTTTACCCTTCTTTCAAAAGTTTTAATGATCAGTGCCCAGGGAGGTGGAGCAAAAAGGTGCTCTTACCTTTGAGGCCTGTATTTGCCCTATGTATATTAGAGATTGCATCTTCAGCTGGGGACTATGTAGCATTATTAAAATTGTACAAGACATAATCTAGATCTTCAGTGACAGAAGCTACTGACAATTCATTTATTCTAGTACCTTCCTCTTCAAAGTGTCCCATTGTTTTAAATGCAAAGTCAAGACTGCAAACAGCTTCATCAAAACTCACCCTACTGTTATTCAATTCCAAAAACCTCATGTCCTGGTTTTGGTGAGTTTCAAAAAATTCTCTTTCCTTAACATGGACCTTTAGATCAAGTTTCCAAAGTAATTTAAATTGATCCACTTGTCTATCAAAACAGTCCAGTCTTACAGTTGGCACTAACAACAATCCCTTACTCAGGAGTTTTACCTGGGTGGTAGACAATTCGACAGATGAAATGCTTGCAACTTGCTGATTACCTCCTGGTTCCTGGCCAATCGCCAATGCTCCTGTTGAACTTCACCTTTGTCTCCCCCCAACGTGTTTTCCTGTTTCTTTTTCTTTTACTTTTTGTTTGTTGTTTTCTATCCTTCTTCTGATTTTTCCTCTCCTCTTGCACTGAACCATCTTTTAATAGCCAGTCTGGTATGTAACTTTGATGGTTCTTCTGAGGTATCTATTTTCTTTTATGGTCAGGATTCACTTTTCCATTGATCGACTACTGTGGAGACATTGACCAAATTGCATCTGCCTATGAATTACATTACAGACTCTGGGGACCACTGTGTGAATAAGTCATTGTATGAACAGACTTTTTTTTTTGTATTTTGAACTTTGCTTATTTTCATGCTTCACTAGGTTTGAAATTTTGCATTTTGTGTTGTCACTTTCTCACTGGTCACTCTGTGTATGTAATTAGCCAGTGAACACTGTACTTGACACTGCAGAGGGGTACTGCATTTAAAGTGTCAGTTGAGGCTAGCTCCACCCCCTGATGATGCCTCCCTGAGAGGCGATATGCCTGAGTGTTATCCTTGCTTTAACATGCAGTTATATCAATAAAATTACTTCTCATATACCTGTTGGTGTATGCACAGACTTTTCCCTCCTTTTTGTCTATTGTTGTCCTTGGCTGTGTCACCTTTACAGGCAGTGGTGTGCACCTCTCTGCCTTTTTTATCTTGTTTTAGATGAATACTGCAGAATATTGAATTCTTATGTGCCATGGTAAACACATCTAACCTTCGACTGCATGTGTACAAAGACAAATGATTGACAGGTAAAAACCACCTGTGAATGGACTATTTACATTTTCTAAGCAAGGTTTTATTATATTGTTGTGTCTTTTTTATCTTTCAGAGACAGTTTTTTTTTAAGTCCCAACCCATCAGGGTGTGAGGTATTTGTGGATACCCACACTTCCAGGGGCTGTAGGGTCCTCCGCCTCTGGAGTTGGGCATCATCATGCCACGGGCATGTGAGTATCCACCAATACTCCACACACTGTAAACCGCACTAGGTTACCTGACTGTCTCTTGGGTGTGATCAATATTTATTTATTTATGCATGTATGTATGTATGTATGTGTTTCACCAGGAAAGACATACTGAGCACGAACAGCTGTCACAGTTGAAAGCATGTACTAAATGGAATATATACGATATAAACAACATATACAGCAACAGCAGCATTTACAGATAAAAGCAGTACTAGCAGACATGGTAGACATACCCTGAAGAGAATACATTAGAAATGTAGAAACACAGACTTTGATGGCAGATAAGGACTGCTTGGCTCACCCAGTCTGCCCATTTACCTACCTATTGGATAAGCTACAGATCCTAGTTAACCAATAGCCTACTTCCTACACCCCCACTAGAATTGCAATATGTCTGTCCAATGCATTCTTAAATTCCCCAACTGTTTTGACCCCACAACCTCCTCAGGAAGGCCATTCCATGTGTTACCACCCTCTCCGTGAAAATACTTGCTCACATTGCCCCTGAGCCATTCCCCCTCTATCTTCAAACTGTGCTCCCTTGATCCTGCACATCTCTTTTTCTGAAATATACTACCCTCTTGGACTTTATTGATTCCCTTGAGGTACTTGAAATTTTCTATCATGTATACATATTAAGCTCTTTTAGTCTCTCTTTGTATGGCTTGTGGTGCAGACCCTGCACCATTTTAGTTGCCTTCCTCTGGACTGCCTCCATCCTATCTATGTCCTTGCGGAGACAGGGTCTGCAGAACTGCACGCGTACTCCAGATGGGGTCTCACCAACTGTCTGTACAGAAAGATAACAACTTCCTGTTTTCTACTGGTGATGCCTCTCCCTACGCATCCTAGTATCCCCCAGCCCTCCTTACTGCCTTTTCACATTGCTTGCCTATCTTTAGGTCATCTGACATGACTACCCCCAGGTCTCTTTCCATTTTGTTGTTGATAATACCCCCCCCACTATGTACTCTTCCCCTGGGTGTTTGATTCCTAGGTGCATTACTTTGCCCTTCTTTGCATTGAATCTAAGCTGCCATACTTTTGAGCATTCCTCACACCTTGCCAAGTCCCTTCTTATCCTTTCCACCCCCTTGTGTATCTACCCTGTTGCAGATCTTTGTGTTGTCTGCAAGAGGCATACTTTTCTTTTCAGTCCCTCTGCAATGTCACCTATAAAGACATTAAGAGGACCAGTCCCAATACTGAACCCTACAGCACCCTGCAGTAACCCTCCTTTCTTCAGGTGGACTCCATTTACTATTACTCTCTAGCCCTGTTATCCAGCCACTTTTTACCCAGGTGACCACCCTGGGACCCACCCTAGGCTGGCAAACCTTTTTATTAATATTTTGTATAGGCCTGTGTCAAATGCCTTGTTAAAGTCTAGGTAGGCCATGTCCACAGCCCTCCTGGTCTACTACTTTGGTCACTCAGTCAAAGAACTCTATTAAATTCATCTGATGTGACCTTCCCACTGTGAATCCATGCTGCCTTGGGTCCTGTGCCCCACTGGCTTCTAGGTACTCAACAATACTTTCTTTCAGAAGGGATTCCATCATTTCCCCTACCACTGAGGTCAAACTAACAGGTTTCTAGTTTCCTGCCTCTGCCTTGTTCCCATTTTTGTGAAGGAGAATCACATCCACCCTCCTCCATTCCTCAGGTTCCACACCATCCTCCCATGATTTGTTAAAAAGGGTAGTCAGTGGTGTCACTAGTTCTCCCCTTAGTTCTTTTAGAATTCTGGGGTGAATCCCATCAGACCCCATTGCTTTGTCCACCTTCAGTTTTAGGAGTTCTGTCAGGACCCTTTCTTCTGTGAATGGACTGGTATTGACCGCCCTATTCAGAGTGCTTCTATTGTTTGGTTTAGGTACATCCCCTTCCTCTTCTTTTGTGAATACTGAACAGATGTATTCATTCAGTATCCCTGCTTTTTCACTGTCACCCTCTTCCACCCCCTCCCTTTATTAACCCTCACTATCCCTCTCTTGGTCTTTCTTCATTACCTAATGTACTTGCACAAGGTTTTATCCCCTTTCTTAACTGAGTTGGCTATCTTTTCCTTGGTTTGGGCCTTTGCTATTCTGACTGCCTTCCCTGCTTCCTTCTGTTTTAACTGGTACAGTTCCCTGTCCTGCTCCTTCTGTGTTTCCTTATACTTCTTGAATGTTGTCTTTTTCTCCCTAACATTCCCCCACCACCTCTTTTGAGAACCATAGTGTTTTTTCCTTTGTTTTTTTTTGTTTATTTTGCCTCACACAAAGGCTTGTTGCCTCTGTGATGGCAGTTTTGATTTTCCCCCATTGTTTCTCCACCCCTTCTTCTTGCCCATTTACTAGAGCTTTTCTGAGGCACTCTTCCATTTTGCAAAAAAACAGCACTCCTAAAGTCCAATACCCTCACTTCTGTATGGCTTGACTCTATGGCTGTGTTTATTCTGAACCACACTGGTTGGTGGTCACTTGTTCCCAGATGGTTATCCACTTCTTAATCTGAGATCCTCTCTCCATCCCTGTTTGAGAGTACCAGGTCTAAGAGTGCTCCCTCCTGAGTGGATTCCAACACTAGCTGTCTGAGGCATGCCCCCGTAGGGCATCGAGAATGACCCTGCTCTTGGATGTGGCAACAGCAAAGGTGGTCCAGTTAACATCTGGCATATTCAGGTCTCCCAGCAACAGTATCTCCCCTTTTTCTGCCATTCTAAGGTTACCTTCTATCATTTTCTTGTCCATTTCCTCCTCTTGTGACAGGGGTCTGTATACAATCCAAGTGTGTATTGTGGTGCCATTTCCTGTCTTCAGGGTGACCCACAGTGCCTCCACTCCTCTCTGTTTACTCTTTAGCTCCATTGCTTTGATCCCTTCTCTCGTGTACAGAGCTACTCCTCCTCCTCCTCTTCTTTTACCCTCCCTGTCCCTCCTGTAAATTGTGTACCCTGGTATGCTGATGTACCAGTCATGGTTCTCTGTGTACCATGTGTCTGTGACTGCCATGATATCCAAGTGTCCCACCTCCATTAAGACCACTAGTTCAGGGAGCTTGTTACTCAGGCTATGAGTATTGGTACTCATCGCCCTCCATTTTTGGATGGCATCATCCCTTTTAGCCCCACCCCTGTTCTTACTGCCTTTGCATTTTTCTCCATTTACCCCGTCCTACTCTCTATTGACTTCTCTAGCTTGGTGTTTACCTCACTAACTACCCTGTTTTGTTGGGAGTGGCTGGGATTTCCCTGCTTCTTTTCAGTGCCCCCCCTGACTAGTTTAAATGCTTGCCAATGAAGCATTTACACCTATCACCTAGTATCCTGGTTCCCCTCCCAGACAGATGCTAACTATTGCACCAGTATAGGCCAGTATCCTTCCAGGTGGATCCCCAGTCCCTAATGTAGTCAAAACTCTAAGCTTGGCACCAATTTTTCAACCTTTAATTGAATCCCTTGGTGTGGAGTACCCTAGCCTTACCCATGCCATAGGCAGGCAGCACCTCTGAGAAGGTTACCATGCATGCTTCTTGTCTAAGGCCCCTCCTCAACTCCACAAACTCCTCCTGCAGTGCTCTGATCCCATTCTCAGCCAGCTCATTTGTCCCTAGGTGGACAATGATGTCCAGATCCCTCTCCTGTGCAGCTGCTCCCATGATCCTGAGGATTCACTTACTGTCCCTCCAAGCCACGGCACTGGGCAGGCACCTTACCTTCTCTCCCCTCCCTCTCCTAGTTCTACTCCCTAACAATTGTGTCCCCCACCAGGAGTTGTTTCCTTCCCCTGTGGGGGTCTGTGCCACCCTCCTGTTGGTCTTCCTCATGGAGGTTCCCAGGATCCTCCTTGGTGTCCACTGTGGTGCCTCCATAGAGGAACCACACTCCTCCAGAATGGTGTATGAATTGTGGAGAGGTACAACTGGAGGACTGTGCCTTGGCTCCATCACCCTCGCCCTATATGAGCCCACTGTGGTCCAACCACTCCTCTTTCTTGGTAATCTCTGAGGCAGTGGCAGTGGCCCTTGTGTTTCCTGTGTGGTGGAAGAGGTTTCCCAAATCCTCACCAGGTCAGCCTGGAGATGGGCAACCTCCTCCTTTAGACCACAGAGGTGCCGGAAAATAGGCAGCATCACAGCCTCCAGAATGTCTTCCAGAAGACTGCCACCCCACAGACATTGCATTGCACCACTCCCCACATGCCTCTCTCCCTTCCTGTTTAAATTTTTTTTGTTAGTGTGTGTGAAGTATGTACGTGCATTTACCCCCTTCACAGCATGCTGGGCTGTTAAGGTTATGACAGGTGTATGTCCTTTACCCTTTTGGGGAAGTGATGTCAGAACCTCTGGTATAAGGAAATTATGCACTTGGGGTGGGTGGGGTGAGGGGCAGGGTGGGAGGGACCAAGCCTGTGCCCTCCAGAAACAATCAGCTACTGCTTTGACCCACCACCCAGTGCATGCTTTTCTTCCTTTCAGCAAGACAACCTTCATAACAATTTAACAGAAAATGCACCCTGCAAAAACAATTTCAATCAGAGAAAAATAAAACAGTAAACTGTAAAACCTGTAAGAACAAAACATTAAGTAAATGAGTAAGCACAATCTGTAACAAATTAACAGAAAATATACCCTGCAAAAAACAATTTCAATCAGAGAAAAATAAAGTAGTAAACTGTAAAGCCTGTAGGCACAAAACAGTAACAAACCCTGTAGGAACAACCTGTAAGCACAAAACAACATAGTAACAAGACAGTAACTATGCTTAGCCAAAAGAAGCCTTAATTTTTCTCCTTGTTCTGTTAATGTTACTTCTTGCTCTATCCTTTCAAACAAACCTAGAAAAAACAAAGCTGAGGTGAAACTAGATGCTTTTTGCCAGCTAACTTAGTCTTCCACCTCAACACACCAACTAACCTAACCTTTTAAATCTTCCTTCTGTTGGAAGGTCCTAAGCCTTTGTCAGCTTCACCCCCCAGTTATACTCCTAATTCCATGAAGGAGCTGTGGATGAAAAGCAATTAGTTTCTTCAATGTGAGAAAGAGACTGCAAAACCTGTAAACCCAAAACAAAACCTTTAAGCACAACCTGTAAGCACAAAACAAAATAGTAGCAAAACAGTAACTCTGCTTAGCTTGAAAATAGATCAAACTGTAAAACATGTAAGCACAAAACAGTAACAAAAGCTATAAGCATACCTGTAACAATTTAACAGAAAATATACCCTGAAAAAAACAATTTCAGAGAAAAATAAAGCGGTAAACTGTAAAACCTGTAAGCACAAAACTGCAACAAAACCTGTAAGCACAAAACAAAATAGTAACAAGACAGTAACTCTCCTTATCCAAAATAAGCCTTATTGTTTCTCCTTGCTCTGCTACTGTTGCTATTTGCTCTGTCCATTCAAGCAAACCTAGAAAAAACAAAGCTCAGGTGAAGCTAGGTGCTTTTTGCCAGCAACCTAATCTTAGGGTAGGTAAGGAGAAACAGTTAAAGAGCAACTGACATCACTCTAGCCAAAACTGCTACACTGCAGAATTAGAATAAGCATATCCCAGTAAATCTCATACTGTAGCAAAAAGTAGATTTCTATGTTACTTCATTTTAAAGTTATGAGCTATTTTGTAACCCTGACTTCACTACCTGTTCAAAAAAAGCCTTTTTCAGTGAAGAGCTGTTGATGATGTCATTACTGGAACTCATAGTTTAGTACTCTCTGTCAACAAACTTTGTGACATGTTTCTCCAAAGTTGTAAAGATCATGTGCAATGGATTTAACAAGTAAAACAGGCAGCACCATTTAATATACATTGCTTTAAAAACTATGTGTGATTCAGGTTTTGAAACAAAGCTGAAAATTGTTTGTGGGTGGATCTTTTCCAGGTTGCTGGATGCTGGGTCATAGCACACTGTTGTGAGGTTTGCAGACTGAATAGATTTGTGATGTGGTGAAAGGCTGAGATCATTTACACCTATCATTCAGTTGTACTCTCTGGATGTTTTAATCCCAGTTTTATGGACTCTATATTATCTGAACTAATTTAATGTCTCCCAAGCAGTCTGGATTATCAAGATTGTATTGTATTAGGGTATCTAATTACTTTTAAGTAACAGTACCAATAGGGACAGCATGCCAGTTACATTTTAATTTTAGAGAACCTTAATTTTATACTACTTCTTTTATTTTCAAATGTGAGGAGAACTCTTTCTCAGACTGTAGGACAGTGATGGGGACTCTACAGCCCATCATTTGCAAACTGTCTGAGTAATGGAGGGCATGATTGAGGCCTTCAAGTATTTGAGAGGTATAAATGGGATACATAAGGAGAGTCTCTTCAGGCTCAGTGGGAACAAAAATACAAGGGGGAATTATCTTAAGTTGAAGTGAGGGAGGTTCCAGGTGGAGGCCAGGAGGCATTTCTTCACAGAGAGACTGGTGAAGGTTGAGATGGGCTCCCTGAGGAAGTGGTATCACTTGAAACAGTGGAGGACTTCAAAAGAGGTTGGGACAGGGTTAAGGGAGAATCTGGGTCTGGAGGGTGGTAGACAGGAAGAAGAGGGTATTTGTTGGGGTGGGTAAAGACCTTAGCTGGAGTTGGGGAGTCTGCAACATGAGCAGACTCAATAGACTGAAAGACTTTGCTGGCTTCTTCAGATGTTTGCATATCTGACAGTCAGTAGTTTTAAAACTATGTTAAAAACCTACTTATTTTCTCAAGCTTTCCCAGACTAATTTTAATAATTTATACTGTTGTTGTTTTATATGCTGTGACTTTTGTCTGTATAGTGTCTTGATTTGAAAAGCGCTTTATAAATAAAGTTGGATTGGATTGGATTGGATATCTATAGGAGGATTCAACAATCATTGACCATAGAAATAAATACACAGACAACCTCATCAGATGTTATCAGTTTACCGACAATGTTGTCTGTGTATGAAAAGGTATGGAGGCACCTGTGAGTACTGAGTGTGATAAAGCACCCCCAGTACAGTCATGAAGTACTAGTCTTCGATTACCTTTAGGGAAGAAAAAAACAAAATGTGATTCAATGTACATGCCCTCAGGAAGTATTAACCGTTGTGGTGTGGTACTAAACCTAAAAAGCTTTCCAGCCCTATCTTTAATATTGCTGGCTCACATGGGCAACCGATACTGTGCAACAAAAAGTTACCGCACCATTATGGGACATCGTCTTATCAATCAGTTGTATAGTAATCCTATAATGCACTGTGCTGCTTATGGCCATTGCTTGTTTAGGTAATAAATGTCATAATGTGTATTTCCCCCAATGTTGTGATGCTTTTTAAGGTGTCTAGTTGTATTCCTTTGTAGGAGGAAATGTGGTTTATAATCCATGTATGTATCCTTTCATGGGATTTTTATTGTAAGTTTTGCTTGCAAAATTTATAAATAAAAAGATGAACAAGAAAAAAAAGAAAAGGTACAGAGGCAGACGTCCAAGAATTTATTGTTTAGATTAATCAAACTTATAAGAATTTGAGATTCACTTCCAACGTGAATAAAGAAAATGTATGTTAGCATTTTCCTATCCTCAAATTAGAACAGTAACTCTAAAAGTTATGGGTACAGAAAGGAATCTGGTACTAACAACCATTTGAGAGCAGACAGCTCACATCCCAAGTCCCTGATCAGATCAATCCCATATAATCAGTTCCTAAGAAAAAGGATGACTTGCTTTACAATCTTGGATTTTAAAACCCAGTCAGGAGAATTAAAGATAAGATTTTTGGCAAGGGATTTTGATCAGGCCCTCCCTGATAATACTTTAGAAAGGGTGAGGGGAAGGGACAGGCAACACTTACAGTACTTGTCCCTAAGGAAAAGGAAAAAAAATGTTTAAATATGTTACTTAGGATTGAGTTTGATATTCTCAAGTGGGCGAATCCTCAGAGACACAATATATTACTACTTATTTACTAATAGTCATCACTGACTGAAACTGCTGGGCAGAAAAATATGTAACATTATCAAATGGACAAAAGTCCCAACTCCATGGGGTCGCTAAGCTGTATATAGTGTCATATCTGAAGGATCTCAATACTGTACCCTGGTACTGCTCTTAGCTTCCACAAAGGTGTTTATTTTATGTTCATACTGTATAATCTATGCCTTACTATGTTTTGTATGCTGTGTTGAATCTGTAATCATACTGTCCTCACATGAACTGTAACATGTCTAATTTGTACAATGTCATTTTATGTACTTAGATCTGTTATTCCTGTACTCTCCCGGTCGTACCTGAAAATAGGCAATTATCTTGTCTAGTGTACTTACCTGGTTAACAAAAGCTAAATAAATAAATGAATGAAATTGGCACATCTTATGTGACAACAGATTGGCACCTGTAACCATGTTAACTACACTAGAGGTAAGAATCTTAGGGACAGGCTTGTCTGGAGCCAATTAGGGGAAAGTGGAAATCAGGAGCCCACTGTAGTTACCTATTAGGCCTGATGGCTTTTACAGATGTGACACGTTCAATGCTTCCATATTTTGCAATCAAAGCAAAAGATTTGGGCACACATCTTTGGATATTATTTCTGGCATTAGGGAGTTCATTGATTGTACTACAGACTGTGTTATATAGTATATCATTTGGTGTGACTGTAATAAGATTTATGCTGAGAGGAAAGAAAGACAGCTGAAAACACATATTCAGAAATATATCAGATCAATAATTATTAAAAGTCTGGATACTCCTCTGTGTGCACATTTCTTTGGAAAACACAGCTCAAATCCCACTTGCCTTTGCTTCATGGACATCGAATGGGTCAAGCCTCTGGGGAAGGGGGCAACAGACTAAACATTCTGTTGCAGAATGAAAGCAAATGGATTTTCTGCTTGAAGGCCTCCAGCCATGTGGGCTTGATGAAGAAATTGACTTTAAACAATTTCAGCAAATCTTTCCCTTTAGAATTGCACTATATAAGTTTAATTGATCTGATCTTGCTTCCTTCCGTTTTATAAAAAATATGGTTAAACATGTTTTAAGTTATTTGAAGTAATTGTGACTATGGACATATTAATGCATCTGCATGTGTACTCTACCTACTTTCTAGGTTTCTCTTCTTTTCTGATTCACCTCTCTTCTTGTTACAATAATATCTGCCTCTCTTTTAAACAAGGATCATCAGAGGTTTGATTCCTTAGGTGTTAAAGAGTATTTTTTGCCTTTAAATATGTTACTTAGGACTGAGTTTAATATTCTCAAGAGACCAGTAGGAGGCAAATCCTCAGAGACACAATACAGTATATTACTACTTATTTATCTTTTTAATAAGTATATCGAAATTGCCTATACTTTGTGGCTGTATCACAAATTCAAAGGACTATCAGTAAGGGTGTGAAAACCATTGATATGAAAGAAGTCCATTTTTGAAAAGATATGCCTGCAGTTTAATGGGGTACAGCAACTAGCCACTCCCCCGCCTGAGCTATATAAGCCAGTTCCTTCCAGCCTCATTCATAAGCACTTTTTCTTTGCAGCCTGAGGCTCTGTTGGACTTTATCTTCCTGAGCTGGAACCTCTGCCCTTTCAGCATTCATCTCCCTCCTCCCCTTTTTGTGGATTTTCTGCATGGTTTATGTTGGCCTTTCTGATGGTTTTAATTTTTTCCTGCCTTTCTCGATGAGTACTTTGCTTTTTGCCTCTGGCTGCTGTTGTGCTACTGTTTGTTGTCTGTGTCTGCTCTCTTGTTCTCCTGTGCTCGTGTTTCTTCAGTTTTATTTTTTTTGGGAGGGGGCTTCTAGTTTTACCAGTATTATGCTGCTTACCTTTGCATGCTTCATGCCATTCAGCCCAGCATGCTGTTCAGGCTCCCATTTACTCTTGTCATACTTTAAGCAGTCCTCAGTTTATCTACAGTTGTTCTCTGTGTGTTTTTCAACTTCAGCTTTTTTTTTGTAAATTTTATTTAAAAAGTCAGCATTGTGAACATCATATACAGTGTCCTTATATCACATACAATTTACATAATATAAATAAAGCATTATAGTGCTACAGTTACAGATCTTGTCCGTGTTTACTTTTTAACTTATTATCATGCAAGGGTACATTGTTCAAAATGATTGTCAGCCTTTCAGTATTGTCCTGGCCAATCAAAAAATCCTGTCCAGTTGTTCCCACATAAGCAACCTATAGGTGCTCATGTGTTTAGTGTACAATGGGTACAGAGTTGAATAAGGAGAAGATTCAAAATATGGGAAACCAATCCTGACTCAATGCTTCCTCCGGGGGGACCACGCTTTCTGGTACTTAGAATACTGATTTTTAACTAAGTACTGGGTGTGTTCTAGCTTCATATTCTGCACTAGAGAGTGGGCCCAATGTGTAAGCGGAGGTGCAGAATCAGATCCCCAATATTGCACCATTCTCAGATGCTTCAGTGGGTGACTCCACACCTACCGCTCTCCCATTCTGTCCTCCCTCCCCTCAGCAAGCCCAACAACACATCTATGGAATCAAAGGGGCACTCACTTTTTAGAATTCTAGAAAGAAGATCTAGTATGCCCTTCCAGAAGCCCAGAATCTTAAGACATGCACATATCAAATGATAGAAGGTACCCATCTCTACCTTACATTTAGGGTATAACTTAGAGGAAGTGGGATCCAGTTTATGTGCCAAAGCTGGTGTAATGTATGTTTGATGCATTACATTATAATGAATAGCTCGTAATCAGTTGTTAACCGAACAGGACATGTCTTTTATAAGGATCAGCACCCAGTTACCCTCCATCAAATCCTCTTTGAGATCTTTGGCCCACCTCTCTTTCATTTGCTTGAAGGGGTCCTAGAGAGACCCCTCCAATATCCGATTGTAGTTACTCAGTGGCTGCCCCGCTTTGCAGTGCGACTGTTGCTAAATATTTCTTCCAATTTCAGCTTCAGCTTGCTGTAGCTGTCTCCTTGCACATTCGTCCTTAATTGTTTATACCTGCTCCACTCAGTGCCGGGCTTCATTCAGCAGTTACAGTTCCCAACTTTTCAATTCCCATGTATTGGTTTTTCTAGCAGTTTTATTGTTACTCTCTACATTTACTCTCCTTCTTTAGCAGTTCATTGTTATACTACTACTCACACTAACTTCCCTTCAACCTGGTTGGCATGCTTTCTGGCTGTATCATTCAGTTTCATTCTCTGTCCCTGCTATCATTCAAAGTTTCACTCAGTGTTCCACCCTGCATTCTGCCTGCTGGTCCAGTCGCTCCTGATAATACTGTTACATGCTTCTTCACCCTTGACATGGGTGCCTCTGCTGCTGCAAGCAGCCAGGCGGACCCTTCTGTCCACCCGCTGCCTTCCTCGCTGTACTACCGCCGATCACCAGACCGAGCTTCACCCTTGACATGGATTCCTCTGCTGCTGCAAGCTGCCGGGTGGGTCCCTTCTGTCTGCCGGCTGCCTGCTTCACTGTACTGCCCGCCGATCACCAGACCAAAGCTTCACCCTTGACACGGGTGCCTCTGCTGCTGCAAGCAGCTGGGTGGGCCCCTTCTGTCTGCCGGCTGCCTTCCTTGCTGTACTGCATGCTGATCACCAACCCGAAGGTACGCTGCAGAAACTTGACTGTCCAGAACCATCGACTCTGCCTGCTGACGGGCTGCTGCAGTTCTTTAATTATTTGCTACTGCTGTTTCTTCTTGACCTTAAGCTAATGTTACATTCTGATTGTGATACTGGTTAAGTCTCTTCAAATTGTCCCATAAATCCTAACTTAAATGCGAACCTAAGCCTGTTTACATTTTGCACTCCAAGGTTAGTTTGAAGTGCAAGTTCATTTAGGCTGCAGGTTTGTAGATTGTAAAATATTACAGCTCTCTTTGTTTTAAGGTCCAGTGGTAAGCTACCCTGGATCAGAAACTAAGTTTAAAGTGATAAGGTTTTTTTCTGTTTAGACCGATTCCATTTGGGTCACAGTTGTAAGCTTTGCCCTGCAAATAATCCAATTTCTCTTTCACTTTCTGTCCTTCAGTCTCCTTGCTATTGAATTTTTGCACCACCTCCCATCCTCCACCTCCAGCCTTTATTAAATATTCTCCCTCCCCCCTTGGCACCACCCCTAGCAATGTTCATCCTCCCCTCTCACTAATATTGCAACTCCTCTTAAAGATACAGAGTGCAGCTATTAGGCCTAACACTTGTCCTGTCTTCCCTTTAAAGACATCTTCCTATTTTCACCATCTGCTTGCCCATCAGCTTTGCTTAGCACCTGCTCTGTTATCTTCTGTACAGTTCCATACCTAAGCTTCCTCCCTTGCTACCCTCAACATAGCCCCAATAATTTTCAAGTTGCCTTGGTACCCCCTGCCCTAACTAAAATGCCCTATTTTAACCTATGTTTTATATCTTAAACTAGATCCACTGCCCCGATTGGGCTCCCAGCGAGCGGCCGCAGCTAATCCTGCCAGCTACCTGCACCTCCATCTGACGACCAGGACACCTTCAAATCCGGTTGCATGTCCCGGCTGCTCTGGGGTAGCACTGTGCTGGTTTGATAGGCTGCCACCCTCCTGTAATTGGACTGCTGCTCTCCGCTCAGCCACTGTTTGGCCCTGCCTTTTCTCTGTCGGATTATCAGTCTCTGGGCTTCAGTGCCCTCTGCCTTGCATTGACTTTTGCCAAACATTACTGCTATTTGTCTAGTCTCCCATTGGTTCCTTATAAAATTCTGCCACTAGGGGAGCCTTCTAACATATCTTGAAAAGGTCTTCATTTCCTCACTGTAATCTTTACCACAAGTAGAGTCACAGGCTTGTCTGCTTTCCTAATTAACCTTAGCGGGGCTTTACTTTTTGTTTCTCTGATCCACTTCTTCTAAATAATTGCTACACTAGCAGGAAACACTTTGTTGTTTTTGCTCTATCTCTAATTTCAGCCAAAGGTTAAAATGGTGTAACATGGTCACCTTTGGCAGTCTTAATTTTACACACACTATCTCTTTATCCCAGAGAGGTAATCCTCTGTCTCAGTATACCACTAGCCTTTCTACCCAAGTCAAATAGTGACACTATGGTGAAGTATAGTCTGCTATGGGCATTCCTGTCATTTCTTTTTTTACTCAGCCTGGATACTGCCATGTGGGCTCTCCCATGTAACCAAATGTCAAAGACTCCTCTGAGGCTTACGCAACTATAGTTTCTCTAACTTGATTGCGGTGACAAAGCCTGATCTTCAACTAACCCTATTCTCCTTGTTAGAGGCAGCATCTATTACCCTCTACATGCCAGGAGGAAGCTGCCACAGAGATGTGCTTTCACCCTAACCTGCCACTGTGCAAGGCTCTGGTTCCTAGCCATGATCATTATTCTGCTATCTGGGGACATCAAACTAAATCCAGGTCCACCTACCTGTTTCTTTTTCCCAACTGAGTTATCTGGCATGTCCAAGAAAGGGTTATTAATTGCCCATATCAATATCAGAAGTCTTACCTGTCACCATGCTGAACTCGAGGCCTGGGTGAAACTCTACAATCCTGATGTACTCTGCCTCACATAAACTTGGCTAAAACCCAGTATACCTGATGATGTATGCTCCTTGCTTAACTATTCCCTGTTCTGGTGGGATAGATCCTCATCCAAGCATGGAGGTGGAGTTGCCATGTTCTTCAAAAACCACCTCAACATCTCTATTGTCCCGGCATCTGCCTCTCCAGCAGTGTGCGAATTCACACAGGCAACTATTGTATTGGGGGAAAAGAAGCTACATATTATCCGTGTCTATAATCCCCCTGCTGGGGGCATAGTAGGTCTTCAAGAACTCCTTGACATCACCTCCCAGACTATAAATCATAATAAGGCTGTCATCCTAGGTGATCTTAACCTCAATTGGTTAGGGTCAGCTCAAATCTCCTTGCAATCACTCACGTTTAGTTATCATTTTCACCAGTTGATCTCTGAAGCAACTAGAGCCATGTTACCCCATCAAATGGGTACACTCCTGAACTGGTGATGGTTAACCGTATGGAACATGTGTCAAAAGCAGGAATCCTTGCGGATGCACTAACAGACCACTCACCCACTTTTTGTATCCTATCTATGGTTGCGCCTCCATCTCCTCCATCAAGACTAATCACGTTTACAAATCTAGCTCATATTGACCAGGATGCATTTCTCTATCATGTCTCCAATATCGACTGGACAGGTATCTATCAAACAAAGGATGTGGAGGTTGCTCTACAGATATTCATAAACGAATTTCTTGCCATTCATTGTAAACATGCCTCCAAGATTACTAGGAGGGTCAGAGGAAAACAGATGAGGTGGCTACATAAAGACCACCCTTGCTAATCTGCACAGAGGACAAGCTCTGGATTGCTACAAACAAACTGGCCTACAGTCAGACCTTGTGTCTATCCTGAACTAAGGAACAGATGTAAGAGACAAGTTAGAGCTGCTAAAAGAAACTACTGCAAGGACCTTCTACAAAGCTCAGCCTGCGACCCGAGGAAATTCTGGGCCCATGTCAAAACATTTCTGGGTACCTTCTAGTCGGTCACTCCTGATGAAATGATCATAAATGGGGCACATTGTAATGACCCTAGGACCATCTCAAACAGTTTTAACAATCTTTTCTCTGATCTGTCACACTATACCTTGGCTTTACAACCTAGTGGATCGCACTCCAATCTACCTACCACGCTACCATCAGACAATCATGCTGCCCTATCGACGATGCCCTCCAGCTCCACCTATTCTATTTCAAGGCTATATCAAGAGCGGAAGTCCTGAAATTACTGAGATCTATATCTGCCAATACCAGCTCTGGTTCTGACTCATTGGAACCTTGTCTCCTTAAGCTGCTGCTCCACTCGTGCCCTCGATTGCCAGAATCTACACTTTATCCCTCATCCATAGCATCGCGGTCGACCTATGGAACTAAAAGAGTAATGCTATATCTTTAAAATGGTGACCCAAAGGACATGGCCAATTACAGACCTATTGCAATTCTCTCTGTCCGTAGCAAGATCCTAGAGAAATAGTTGCATCACAGACCATTGACTACCTTACACGCTACAATCTCTCTCGGACACCCAGCATGGTTTCAGAAAAGGACATAACACCACCACGGCTCTTCTTCAACTAACTACTAATATTCTGTCCAACATGGATTCTGGAAATCTCACAGGTGCCATCTTCATTGACCTCACTAAGGCTTTTGACCTTGTAGACCATCCCCTGCTTCTCTCCACTCTCCATAAATTCCATTTATCTACCCCTGTTGTGGACTGATTCAGTAGCTACATTTCAAACAGATCGCAAGCTATCAAATTTAACTCCTCCCTGTCCAACATAGTTATCATAGTTTCATAATAAAAGTACAAGTTCATAAGGCCATAGCCCATTATGAACTCGCCACCATATAATCAATGGTGGTAATTATACTTCATTTCTCCCATATATTCATCCAAGCATTTTTTAAAACACTCAACAGTGTTGCTTGCAATGACATATTCTGGTAATGTATCCCATAATGATGGTGCCCTCTGAGTAAAAAACCTCAGTCTTTTTTGTGTTTTATTAATAGGACACTTCATTTTATACTTATGCTATCTAGTATCGTTTGGCCATCTAATTTCTCAAGGCAAATAATATCTAATGTATCACCTTTATGCATTGTGTGTCTGCTATCAACTAGGGTCCCCAGAGCTCTATCAAGTGGCTCAGTTGGTAGACATCCGCCTCTGGACCAGAAGGTCGTGGGTTCTTGTCCCACACGGGATGGACTTTCACCTAAAATCGCTGGCATCCGAGTGCAGTATTGGGGTGCTGTACTGCTGGGGTAGTCCTTCAGATGAGGCGTTAAACTGGGTCCCTTCTACCCATCCTGGTGTTGTCCTGGTGGGTGTCCAGGTGGAAGTAAAGAACCCAGGGCACTCTTCGCAAAGTAGAGAACATTCCGGTGTCTATTAACATTCACCTTCATAAACCCGGTTCATGCAATTATCCAGGCTGTGTGTGGGTGATGATGCGATATGGCTGCCACCACACATTCAGTCACTTCACTACCAGTCTAGCATTGCTTGTAAAGCGCTTTGGATGTATGAAAAGCGCTATATAAATATGGATTCTTCTTCTTTTTCTTCTTCTTCTTCTTCTATCCTTGGGCCCCTTCTGTTCTCAAGTTTTATCAACAATGCAGCTGAGGTCCTGGAATCCTACTCGGCTATTCTCTATGCTGATGACCTGATCAGCTATACTAGTTCTGCTGGTGTTGCCTACATTAACACATCATTTACCTCAGACTTCAATAAGGTTTTAGACTGGCTGCTGGGCTGTAAGCGTACTAAATGAAAGAAAACAAAGCCATGCTCCTAGGTCCTTTTGAAGATTAAGGCCTGTTCTAGTTTGCTGGAGTTCTTCATTCAGGAGAATTCCACTTGAAAATGTTACTTCCTTCAAGTACCTTGGGATCCTGCTGGACCAATCCCTGGATTTTAATCTCACATTCAGTCCTCATGCAAAACTGGAAACTCAAACTGGAGAAGCTTACAAAACGAGCTACATGCTTACACCCTCAGCGAAATTAGCAGTTGCCCAAGATATTCTGCTCCCAACCCTTACTTATGGTGCCTCTATTCTTACCTCTGCCCATAAAACCTCCCTACTAAAATGGGATGTAACTTATAATAATATATGTTGATTTGCCTCTTCGTCACCTCAACTCGAACAGTAGACAATATTACCTTGGATCACTAATGGACTCGATCATCTGGGAAAAAAATTCCCAGCTGGCAGCATTGCTGGTCCCTCAACCATCCTCCCATGGCCTGTGATCAGCTAACAAATCCTTGCTCTATGTTCCGAGATGTCAGATGGCTAAAGGCACAGGGGCCTTCCAATTCTCTGCTCCCAAGCTATGGAATGCTCTTCCACTCAACCTCCGGCTGTCTCAGTCTCACTTTAGATTTAAAAGTGAATATTGTCATTATCTATCCTTAGCTGATGCTTGTACATGCTTTGACCCAACCTGAAGCTCCTGAGACTTACCAATAATGTTACCCCTGCTCTAATCCAGCTCCAAGACTGGCTCCTCTTCCCCTCCCCATATTTTTCCTTCTCTGTGTAAATAACCTCTTGACTACTAGTTCTCTTCTTTCTCGAACCTTGTTGCTTACCATCCACTGTTGTTTTGCCAGTTACCACCCCTGACCTTCCTTCTATCAGTCTTTCTTGTTACGTTTGAACATTCCTCACTTTTCTCTCATAACCTTACTCTCTTAATAACCCTTTCACTCCACAGGTCGAATCCATGGTTTCTGCATTATTATATATCTTACTGACATTATTTGTATAATGCTTGCCATTATTTTTGTTGTTTCTACTCATTGTATTTTGTAGCACTGCTGTACTGTTCCTCTATTTGCATTACTGTACCCATGTTGTGTTGTTCCACTGTTCTTTTTGTTGTAGTCTCTCGGTCGTGCCTGAAATAGTCATTTTATGGTTAGTGCACCTACCCAGTTAACAAAAACTAAATAAATAAAATATGCTGCCTCCCCATTATACTGTTGTTGCAAATGCTGCTATAAATCCTCCTATGCTACACTGTTCTGTCAGATGCTGCTGCGGTTATAACTGCTACCATGAATCAGACTCCTGTCTCCTGTTGCTTATTCTCAGCATGGTGTCCTGGTGATCTGCATGTGCCATCGGTTATTCCCATGGTGGGGGACATTGATGTCACAGTGGAGCATTGTGGCTTCATGCTGGGAAAGGACTATGGAGCCAGAAATACCCTATGGCTGTCTGTCTTCACCTGGCCAACTTCTAGCTCTGCATTCAGTTAAAGCAGCTGTTTAACTTTACCTACCTTTATGTTCCATGCACTCATGGCCATCAGGCTTTGCCACGGATCCTCTTTCCTACAGTCAGATGGATACCAACCACAACCATTATATTGCTTAGGGTTTGCCCTATAGCCAATGGTCTCACTCTGCCTCACAAAGTCCACAACTAGAGGATTTGTTTCCTGTCTGCAGAGGTTGCACTTACACCGCAGGACGCTTTAGCCATGCAGATAGTTGGCAGCACCTCTTGGTGTAGAATTTAAGACTTCAGCTGCCAAAGGGTGGGTTCCTTAAGCCCAAGGGGACTTCTTTGGCTGTGCAGGCTGTGCTGGCAGCACCCTTGAAAGCTTTTCTCTTACAGCCGCCTAAGGTTCACCTGGTCTCCATGTCCTCCCCCTTTCCTGCCTATTCTCTGCTTTCCTCAGCTCATAGACAGTCCTCATGGAACCCCTCAGATGTATACCTTCTCCTTAGGCCTCCCTCATGGAGGCCCAGTGAGTGCCTTTCAGCAGTTGTTGCTCTCCTCCTCCTGCCTTGGGATGAGGGCCTCCCATGTGGGAGTCTCCCTTTGTTGCAGAGAGCTCTCGCAGGCCCCCTCATGGCATTTCCCATTAGAGGGTTAGAGCGAGAGCCTTTCTCCAAATTGGAACATTTCCCCCTCTGAACTGGGTCTCTAAATAGCAGTAGCTGAACCATCACTACAAGTATCCCAAGCCTGGAGGGAAGGTGACCTAGGCCTTGGATCCTCAGAGATTTCCTCCTCAAAGGGGTTTTTCCTCTCCTCCATGCTGAAGGTCATAAATGCTAGGTAGTTCATATTTAGTATATTCCTTCAATTTACCCAGATAGGTTCCACTGTTGCATGGAGTTGGATGGTGCTTCTCCTTTGCCATTCTCTGTCCCCTTAGGAAGTCATGTCCCTCTGCTCAGTCATTATCTATCAGCTTGCTCTTCAGTCTATGTCTGTTTTCATTTGTCATTGGTTGCTGTCAAGCTATGCTCTCAGCCCTCGTGGTCAGTGTTTGCTGCTCAGTACTCTTTTTTGGGGCAACTTCCTAAGGTACCTTTAGCCAAGGGAATCTTTCCCATGGCACCGCTAGGGTTGGAAACCTCTAGAGGTTACTTGCCTTGATACCCTACAGGGTGGTAGTTCCTCATGGAACAGAGGTGCAAATGGTTATCAACAGTTGCACAAGTATAACACTACACTAAGTTGTGTTAGCCCATAGAATTGAAAGGCTATGCCTGCAGTTCAATGGGGTACAGCAACTAGCCACTACCCCTGCCTGAGCTATGTAAGCCAGTTCCTTCCAGCCTCATTCTGTGCCCCACCATCCTCCCATCCTCCTCCAGTGGCACACCTCTCTCCTTGAAGCTCCTTCCTAAGGTACCTTTAGCCAAGGGAATCCTTCCTGTGGCACCTCTAGGGGTGACACCCTCTTTGAGTGTTCCTTGCTTTCAGTACTCCTACAGGGTGATAGTTCCCCATGGAACAGAGAGTGCAACGCCACGCTTGGTCACAAGCATAACACTACACCAAGTTGTGTGAAGTCCATTGAATTACAATTTATATCTTTGAGCAAGTTAGAAGGTAGCAATTCTACTAAACTAGCATACACTTCAGTTTAAATAATTCTAATTGGGCCAATTAGCTTGGCAGAAGACACCAGGAGGAAGGAGTGCTGTGTGACTGGACTTCTCTACTGGGACTATATTGTCCACCCTCCCACCCAAAGCTAGTTCTACTTTTATAGGCACAGGATTTGACTGACAACAGGAACTTCCTGTTTGAGAGCAGAAAGTGAGTGATCACAGAACCACCAATGACCAATCATCCTAGAAGGGCAAGAGTAGCTCTCTGGCCCCCTCTAGCTGCTGGAGGCCTGCCTCTGAGCAAGTAAGGGGTCTACTGAGAAACATAAGATATTCTTGTCACAGAACAGGACAATCAGGAGCTTAAAGGGCACAGAGGCAGAAGGTAAGTAGAGAGAAGAGAAAGAAAAAAAAACAGAGGAAAGAGTAAGGATTCCAAACAACAGTTAAGGGGCCAGAAATAAGACATGATGGGAGTGGTGCAGTGCAGTGGCTGTGGAGCAGCAGTCTTCCGGGAGACATTCTGGAGGATGCGGTGTTGTCTCATCTGCAGGCACCTCTCTGGGCTGATGGAGGAGATTGTTCATTTCCAGGCTGAGTTGTCCAGGATTTGTGGGATCTCCTCTTCCATCCAGGGACCACCAGTGCCACTGCCATTGCCTCAGAGGTTGCCAAGAAAGAGGAGCGGTTGGACCACAGTGGGCTCAGGGAGGGTGAGGGTGGTGGAACAGAGGTGCATCCCTCCAGTTGTACCTCTCCACAATTCCTATGCCATTCTGGCAAAGTGCGGTTCCTCTATGGAGGCACCTGCAGTGGAGACCAAGGAGGATGCTGGGAACCTCCACAAAGGAGACCCACAGGAGGGTGGCATGGGACCCCACAGGGGAAGGAAACAACTCCTGGTGGGGGACTCCATTGTTAGGAAGGTAGAACTGGGAGAGGAAGGGGAGAGGGAGGTAAGGTGCCTGCCTGGCACCATGGCTTGAGTGACAGGGAGCGAATCCTCAGGATTGCCAGAGCAGCTGCACAGGGAGGGGCTGGATGTCATTGTCCACCTAGGGGCAAATGACCTGGCTAAGAAAGGGATTAGAGGTGCAGGAAGAGTTTTGTGGAATTGGGGAGGGGTCTTAGACAAGTAGCATGCACGGTAACCTTCTCGGAGGTGCTGCCCATCTATGGCGTAGGAGAGGCTAGGGTGTTCTGCACCATGGGATTCAATCAGTGGTTGAAAAACTGGTGCAGAGCTCAGAGATTTGGCTTCATTGGGGACTGGGGGTCCACCTGGAGTGATGCAAGTCTATACTAACATGATGGGCTGCATCTGTTCAGGAGGGGAACCAGGATCCTAGGTGATAGGTTTAAATGCTTCATTGGCAAGCATTTAAACTAGCAAAGGGGGGAGGCACTGGAAAGGAGCAGGGAAATCCTAGCCTCCCAAAAAATCATGGTAGTGAGTACAGTAAACACCAACATAGAGGTGGCGATAGGGAGAAGGGCGGGGTAAATGGGGAAAGTGACAAAGGCAAGAAGGACAGGGATGGGGCAAAAAGGAGTAAGGCCATCAGGAAATGGAGAGTAATGAGTACCAATGCCCATAGTCTGGGCAACAAGCTCCCTGAGCTGGTAGCCTTGATGGAAGAGGGATGCCTGGATATCGTAGCAGTCACAGAAACATGGTACACAGAGAACCATGACTGGGATGTTAACATACCAGGTACATAACCTACAGGAGAGACAGGCAGGAGAGAAGAGGGGAGGAGTAGCTCTCTATGTAAAGGAAGGGTTAAAGCAACTGAACAAAGGAGTAAACAGGGAGGAGAGGAGGCACTGTGAGTCACCTTGGAGACTGGAAAGGGCACCACAATCTACACAGGGTTGTGTACAGACCCCATGTCAAGGGAGGGAATGGACAAGGATATGATAGAAGGCATTCTTAGGATGGCAGAGAAAGGGAGATACTGTTGACGGAGACCTGAATTGCTAAATGTTAACTGGAGCACATTTGCTGCAGCAACATCCAAGAGCAGGGCCATTCTCGATGCCCTACAAGTGGCAGGCCTTAGACAGCTAGTTTCAGAACCCACTCATGAGGGAGCAATCTTGAGACCTCGTACTCTCAAATGGGGGCAGTGAGAGGATCTCAGATCTAGAAGTGGGTTGCCATCTGGGAACAAGTGACCATCAAACAGTGTGGTTCATGTTAAACTCAGTTACAGAGTCAAGCTTACAAAAGTGAGGGTACTGGACTTCAGGAGGCTGACTTTGGCAAGATGGGAGAGTGCCTCAGAAAAGCATTAGCAAACAGGCTAGAAGGAGGGGTGGAGCAGCAATGGGGAATCATCAAAACTGCCATCACAGAGGCAACAAGCCTTTGTGTGAAGCAAATAAACAAATCAAAATGAAAGAAAAAGCCACTATGGTTCTCAAAAGAGGTGGCTGGGAAAGTCAGGGAGAAAAAGACAGCATTCAGGAAGTATAAGGAAACACAGAAGGAGCAGGACAGATAGCTGTACCAGTTAAGACAGAAGGAAGCAGGGAGGGAAGTCAGAATAGCAAAGGCCCAAACTGAGGAAAAGATAGCCAACTCGGTTAAGAAGGGGGATAAAACCTTTTATAGGTATATCAGAGAGGGAAGAAAGACAAAGGGAGGGATAGTGAGGCTGAATAGAATGAATGGTGGGTGGGCAGAGGGGTACAGTGAAAAAGCAGGGATACTGAATGAATATTTCTGCTCAGTATTCACAAAAGAGGAGGGAGAAGTGCCTAATCCAATTAACAGAAGCACTCTTGATAGGGGATCGATCCCAGCCCTTTCACAGAAGAAAGGGTTCTGCAAGAACTCCTAAAACTGAAGGTGGACAAAGCAATGGGGCCTGATGGAATTCACCCCAGAATTCTAAAAGAATTAAGGGGGGAACTAGTGAAACCACTGACTACTCTTTTTAATAAATCATGGGAGGATGGTGTGGTACCCAAGGACTGGAGGAAGGCAGATGTGATTCCCCTTCACAAAAGTGGGACCAAGACAGAGGCAGAAAACTACAGACCTGTCAGTTTGACCTCTGTGGTAGGGAAAGTGATGGAGTCACTTCTGAAGGAAAGAATTGTTGAGCACCTTGAGGCCATCGGGGCACAGGACCCAAGGCAGCATGGGTTCACAGTGGGAAGGTCATGTCAGACGAATCTAATAGATTTCTTTGACTGGGTGACCAAAGTAGTAGACCAGGCAGGGGCTGTGGACATGGCCTACCTAGACTTTAACAAGGCATTTGACACAGTCCCACACAAAAGATTAATAGTCAAATTAACCAGCCTGGGAGTGGGTCCCAGGGTGGTAGCCTGGGTAAAACATTAGCTGGACAACAGGACACAGAAAGTAATTGTAAATGGAGTCCACGCTGAAGAAAGAAGGGTTACTAGTGGGGTACTGCAGGGTTCAGTACTGGGACCAGTCCTTTTTAATGTCTTTATAAGTGACATTGCAGAGGGACTGGAAGGAAAAGTATGCCTCTTTGCAGATGGCACAAAGATCTGCAACAGGGTTGGTACACAAGGAGGCATGGAAAGGATAAGAAGGGACTTGGCAAGGTTGGAGAAATGGTCAGAAGTATGGCAGCTAGGATTCAACGCAAAGAAGTGCAAAATAATGCACCTGGGAAGCAATAACCCAGGGGAAGATTACACAATGGGGGAGGTAGTAACAACAACAAAAATGGAAAGGGACCTGGGGTAATCATATCAGATGACCTTAAGGTTAGCAAGCAATGTGAGAAGGCAGTAGGGAGGGCTGGGGGGATACTGGGATGCATAGGGAGAGGCATCACCAGCAGAAAACAGGAAGTTGTTATCCCTCTGTACAGACAGTTGGTGAGACCCCATCTGGAGTACTGCGTCCAGTTCTGGAGACCCCATCTCCACAAGGACATAGACAGGATAGAGGCAGTCCAGAGGAGGGCAACTAAAATGGTGCAGGGTCTGCAAGAGAAGCCGTATGAGGAGAGACTAAAGGAGCTTAATATGTATACCCTTGAGGAAAGAAGGGAGAGGGGGGACATGATAGAAACTTTTAAGTACCTCAGTGGAATCAACAAAGTCCAAGAGGGTAGCATCTTTCAGAAAAAGAGACGTGCAAGAACAAGGGGACACAATTTAAAGATAGAGGGGAGTTCCGGGGCAATGTGAGGAAGCATTTTTTCACAGAGAGGGTCATGGATGCATGGAACAGCCTTCCTGAGGAGGTTGTGGGGTCTAAAACTGTGGGAGAATTCAAGAATGCCTGGGACAGACATAAGGCAGTTCTTGTGGGGGGTAGGAAGAAATAGGCTGTTGGTTAACTAGGATCTGAGGCCTATCCTGTAGGTAGGGAAATGGGCAGACTAGGCGGGCCAAGCGGTCCTTATCTGCCATCAAAGTCTATGTTTCTATGTTGCTCACAGTGAAACAGATATAGTCTAATCTCATGACATTTTTGCTTTCCTTTTGGATGTTTGCTGATTGAGTTATGATTTAGTATTATACTTATAAAAATACTCTGCAATCCAGGTAATAGGAATGTGTGGGATAAGCACAGGGGAATCTTGGTAAATAGGCAGGAAGAAGGGAGGGTCACCAAAGACCATTTAGGGTCTGTGGAGACAGACTAGGCAGGGACCATCTGAGCAGGTTGGGTGGGCCAAGCAGTCCTTTCCTGCTGACAAATTCTGTTTCTAGGTTTACAAATTTTGTTCTTCATTTTAGTTCACAATATTGAGATTTGTATTTGTTAGGGTCTAAATGTGCTTTGAGTCAACCGTACTTTTAACATAATTAGGCTACATGACATCATCAGTTTACTGGACTATAAAAGACCCTTTGACAAATACTCTGCCCTTGATGAAGTTGTTAAGTGATGTGCAGGGGCATTAGGTGCTGACTGCTGTATGTTTCTTGTATTAAATATTTTTGCACATTTTCTGATACTTGAAAAGCTTATGGGTTGTTGCATAGGAACCTTGCTGGCAATGTGCATGCTATTGCAGTTTGCTTCATGTAAGATATGATGTGAGCTTCATTAACTTTGTTATGCAATATTGCAATCCATCATACTCCCAGTGTGTCTGATGGATCATTGTATAAGCCACTTAGCAGACTGTAGTGCATCCTGTTTCTTTTGTACATTGTCCATGAATCTAAATTTTCTGCCTGAGAAACCACCATTTCAAGATGGCCATGAGCCAATCTGTTCTTCCCATGGAACAAGCATCTCTACCACTTCAATTATCACCATGTATGTGCCCTGCCCACGGAGCCCCTATTTTAGGCTGTTCATGTGACTATGAGTTCTTCCCACTGGACCACCCTACTAGGCTGGTCATGTATCTATTTGTTCTTGTCATGGTAAAACAATTTCACACTGGCCATGGCAGCACCTTTTCAAGCTGGTAATGGTCAGTATCTAGTTGTTCTGCCCATCATACCACCATATCAAGCTACCCATTTACATATCTTTCACTGATGGGACCACAATTTCAACCTTTCTAAGCATCTAACTTTTTCACCCATGGGACCACCATTTCATGCTGCCCATGTATCTTTCTGTTCTGCCCATGGACCAACAATAAACAGTACACTAACTTTTCGCTTGTTAGTTCTGCCCATGTGATGATCATTTCTGACTGTCCATGTATCTATCTGTTCTTCCCAGGGTACCAATATATAATACACTGGATGTGAACCTGTCAGTTCTGTCCTTGGAACTACTCTTTAAGGGCATCTATGTATCAACCTGCTTGACCTTTGTAACTATCATTTCACCTGGACATGTATCCATCTGTTCTGCCCATGGAACTACAGTTTCAATGCTCTTCATGTGTGTGTCTGTCTATCTAGTCTGTCCATGGGATGGCTAGTTCAGGATGTCTATGCACCTATCTGTTCTTTCCAGGGGATCACAATAATAGGCTGTCATGTGTCTAGTTGTTCTGCCCATGGCACCATCATTTTAGGCCTTCCATGTCTGTAGTATTATTCCTATGGGATAAGTATTGCAGGTGGTCAATTTGGCCCACTGTTCTTTCCGTGGGACCATCATTTCAGGCTTCTCAAGTGTCCATCTGCTTTGCACATAGGACCCCCATTTCAGACTGGCCATGTGTATATACATCTTGCCCATGTGAATACCCTTTCATGCTATACATTTATATGTTTCTGTTCTACCAGTGACCACCATATAGCTACTTGTGTATCTATTTTGGGCTCTTTGAACCACCATTTAACAGTGTCCATGTGCCTAGCAGGTCAGCCAAGAGGGCTACCATTTAAGGTTGTCCTTTTTTCCTACCAGTTCAATTCATGGGGCCACCATTTCAGGCAGTCCAAGTATCTATTGTTACTGTCCATGGGACCACTAAGTAATGCTGTCAATGAGTTTAAATGTTCTGCCCAGGGGTACTGTCATTTCAGGTCTTCTGCATTTATTAGTTCTGCCTCATTGAACCACCATTTCAGGCTTACAATGCATCTATCACGCTGTCCATGGGACTACAATTTCAAACTGGTCATGTGTCCATCTCTATTATACCACCATTTTAGATTGGCTCTGTATCTATCTGTTTCAACCATGGGACCACCATTTCAGGCTGTCTGAGTTTATTAGTTCAGCCCATTGTGCCACCATTTCATGCTTGCCATACATCCTTCATTTCTGCCCATGAAAACACCATTTATTTATTAATTTTTTTTTCCGGCAGGACCCTTGTCATTTGATCGGCCCTGGTCACGGCTCCTGGTAGCCTCCACCACCGTCTATGGCTGCCAGGGTCCCCCAGTCACCCCCGGCTTGCCCCCCGGAGGGCGGAGCCGTGGTCATGATCTTTTCGTGATCACAGAACCAGTATCTGGTCAGGGGACCCGCAGCAATGGTGGTTAGCGAGGTCTTCCCGGGAGGGCTTCATTTAGACAGTTAGCCCTCACCCCACCTGTGTTTTCTGTATTTTTCCTTATGGGTAGGGGACGTGCAATGGCGCCAGTGTCGTCCCGCCTCCAAGGAGACTAGTGCGGCAGCGGCGACCTCCCGGCCTCCGCCAGGAAGTCCTCAGCATTCGAGTGCTTCCCCACCTCTCCCCAAGAAGGAGAGGCAGTCCATAGGATGCTCCATCCTTCTCCCCTGGCCGACCCTCCGGCGACCCGGGTCCGTTCCCGAACCCAGGTCACCAGCATCGCAAGTGGAAATCCCACCACTGCACCAATGGGCTGGCTGAAAACACCATTTAAAGAGACACTGTCAACCTCCTTAGGCCTCAAAATGTCCCTAGTTTAAAAAACATATTTTTTGATTATTCACATTCTGTAGAGACTGCTAATAAAGTTGGTAGTTTGATTCTGATTCATTTTATTCTTTTAAAAATTAAAAAAAACTGACTGCCCACCATACTGGTGTTACCACACCAAAACATGTTTGTTTACATTTCTTTACCAGCTCCCACTGCATCTTTCCTGGACTCAGGAAGACCTCCAACACAATCTAGCCACTGATTATGCAGTGGGAGTAGAGGAGACTATGGTATCATGAGTGGTTGAACTGTTTGACGGTGTTTCTAATGTTCAGGAAGTGTGCATTAAGAGTAGTCCAATGATATGAAGCAAAACAAAGCTGGGCATAGCTATACATTACCATGCATTTTGGTTCTAATAAGCAAGGAGACAGATAAAACAGCCAGAGACATCAATAAATTTTATAGGAAGTAAGTAATCATAAAATATGGGTTTTTAACTAAAAATAATACAATGCAAAAAAGATTGACAGTGTACCTTTAAGGTTCGCCATGAATTTGTTCCATTCATGATACCACCATTTTTAATTGGTCATATGTCTCTCTGTTTTGCCTATGGGACCATCATTTCAGGCTTTCAATACAACTATGCAGGAAATGAATAGGCAGCACTAGAGGTGGATGAAAAAGCTAAATACCAATGCAGTTTGTAGCAGAAATAACACATTTAATGGTGAGCATTAAAACATCCAAGATTCTGAAACAATGCCCCTTAAAACTCTTTGTTCATACCAAAAGCTTGCCTTCTAAATTATTTCTTCTCTGTAAAGTTAATTTCTCTACTCTTATTTTAGCTGCCCCATGAAAAAATCATGAACAGTTATTTAGCCTTTGATATAGTTTGTTATACTTATTTACACAATTTATATTGAAAAATTGTTTCCTTATCTAGTGTTAGTTCATAACCCTCTCCTCCACCCCTGTTAACGTCACCCCCTCCTATCCCCTACCGTTCTGTTGTTCGATAAACCCCCACCAAAAAGTTTTCATTCACAATAAAGTACAGTACCAGCAAACATAGTATCTATAAATAAGTTATAGAACCATATGTCTTTGATTTCATACGAATATATTCTTGAACTGATTTACTAATAGAAATACAGTTTGCTGAGATTTGTAAATGAATTGAAGTGGAACACCCAGTTTCCACAGGGAATATTTAATTTAGTCCAGTCTGGTCCACTGGATTTATATTTGTAACATTTATATTGAAACAGATAAAGGGAAATCTTTATTTGTAGATTGTTATTAATTTTCCCTGATGAAGTTGGGAATGTCCAGCAAAACACTAGAAATCTGATCTGTGAAGAAAAACAAAAATATTTTAGAGCTGAGTACAGTACATTTAGTTTTTTGCACTATGTGTCTGTGTCCTGCTCATGGTACCACCATTATAGACAGGTCATCCATTTCTGTGTTCTGCCAAACTAAGGTCCATTTTTGGTTGGCCATGAGTCCCCCTCTTCTGCCAATGTAACCACAATTTCAGGCTGTACATGTAATTCTTGCTCATGGGACCACTATTTAGGCTGTCTACATGTGCATCTGTTCTACCCATGGGAACACCATATCAGACTGGCTATGTGTCTCTTTTCTGTCTATGTGAGCACTATTTCAAACTATTCGACTAGCTGTCTAGCTGTTCTGTCCAGGGGACCACCATTTCTAGATGGCCATAAGTCAATCTGATCTTCCCATGGAACCACTATTTCATGCTGTCCATGTGTGTATCTGGCTCTGTCCATGTAGCCACCATTTTGGGCTGTTCATGTGATTGTACATTGTTCACAGAAGACCACCACATTAGCCTGGTTATGTGTCTATTTGTTCAGCCCATGGAAAACCCATTTCAGATTTGCCTTTGTCTATCTTGTATGCCCATGACAGTGCCATTTTAGACTAGCTATGTGTCTATCTGTTCTTGCCATGGAACCAACATTTTATTCTCCACATTTGGCTATCAGTTCTGCCCATGGTACCACAATTTCAACAAATCCAAGTGTCTATAAGCTTTTGCCCATGAGATTATCACTTCAGGCTATCCATGTTGAGTATCTTCCCTACCCATGGAACAACAGTTTCAGGTTGTCTATGTGTCTAGCAGTTCAGACCACTGGGCCACCATTTCAGGCTGTCAATTAGTTTATCAGTTCTGCCCATGGTACCACCATATTAGGTCATCGATGTATCAATTTGTTTTGCTCATGGAACCAACATTTCATTTCCACATATGGCTATAATTTCTGCTCATGGGGCCAAAACTTAAACCTGTCCAAGTGTCTATTTTTTCACCAAGTGGTCACCATTTCAGGCTGTCCATGTGTGTTGTCTCTACTTATGGAACCACCATTTCAGGTGGCCCATGTGTCTTGCAGTGCAGCCCAGGAGACCATCATTTTATGCTGTCCATTTATCTATCTGTTCAACCCACAGGACACTATTTCAAGCTGCCATTCATTCATCCATCTGTTCTTCCCATACAACTACCAGTTTAGGCTATCTATAATTCTAAATATTCTGCCCTGAGGACCACCATTTCAGGATGACCATGTGTTAGTCTGTTTGTCCCATGGAACCACCATTTCAAACTGCCCATAAGTGTATGTACCCTGCCCATACAGCCATCATTTAAGTTTTTAGTCATGTGACTGAAAGTCCGTCACACTGAACCCCATTGCAGAACCATTTTAGAGTGTCTGTGTGTCTGTCTGTACTACCCATGTGTAAAAGTCTTGTAAGACTGTTCCTCCTAGTAAAATAAGGATAAATAGTGTTAGTGTATTTAAAAAATAAGTGGCTAAGGACTTAGGTTCGAGTCCCAGAGTAGTTAGGAGCTGCCAGTTAAGTATGGGGTGGCCCCTGCAGTGATATAAAAAGCAGATTCAAAATCTAAAATATTACTAAATAAATAATAAGCAGTTTCAACTCAAAATAGATTAACTCTTAGAATTAGCATGAGCATATTATTAATTGTTATAGTAGGATGCAGCACAGGGGGAAGTATGGAAAGGACTCCTGGCCCTGGCTGGTCTTACTCACATGCAGTTTTGCTTATTTTATAATGATTGGCAAGATTTTGTATATAAAAGATAGAATTTATTATTAAAATGGTAGTTGTAGTCATTGGTGGCCAGTGGTCTAGTAATCTGATTGACCAGGCTACTGAAACACGCCCTGGTGGTCCAGTGGTATAATTTGGTCTGCCTGGGTTACCTCTCATATTTTAAGTCTTTTTGTATTTTAAAAGATCATTCCTGCATAGAGAAAGCTGCTCTGTGGAAAATGTAATTTTTTCTTTAGTTGTGCAGGTGACAAGTGCCAGGGAAAATAGTTGTAAAGACTGGCTCACATGAAATAAAAATACTAAAGAAGGGTGCAGTCTAGCAGGGCTCTGTGGAAGTCCCATACATACATAAGGAGGCAAGCATTTCAAATAAAGCTCACAGGGAGCCATTTTGTGACATAGGGTGCAATCTGATACTGGAGAACCCACGGCTTCCCAAACAATCAAATACATTTAAAGAAATAATTTAATACATTAAAGCCATAAAAGAGCCCAGGAGTCCTGGGAATTAATAGGATTGCTTAGATTTTTGTACATTATTACAAGCAAAAACAGAGCAGTTTCAAGTAAGGTTCTGTAGGGAAAGTTGCATACAGTCATATACCTTTGCTTCAGATATCTACTTTCAAAAATGTACTGCCAAGCAGTTTTTGTCAGATTTGTACTAAACTTGGCATATAGGTAGACTAAAGTGTCCTACACCACAGACAAATAGTTTTAAGTGACGGAAATGTGAAAGAAGGGAGTTGCTAACCTTAGAATGGAGGATGGGTGCTGAATCAAATAAATCCATGAAGACAGTTAAACAGGAGGTGGAGCTAATCCTGGGAACACTGAATATTCAGTTTCTGTGTGGAAAAAAACTGTTGTGGTCACTGTAATTGAAGGGGGAACTGTTGTTTTTGATAGAAAGTGAAGAGAAATGCCTAGAAATAATTATTTGTAAAGTCTAAAGACAAAGGAATGTAAGTCATAGTGACTTACTGTAGTCTCCTAGGGTAATTTCAAGCAGCAAAATTCAGCAGAGAACTTAAGATAACAGCTTTCCAGCCAATATACTGAAAACATCCTTAGACTTAAAGAAAGTGCTGATTTTTTATGACAAATAAATGTGTTTAAAATAGGGACTCAAAGTTATGCAAAGGAAGCCTTGGAATGCTGAGGGGCGGTTGCATTTCAAAACTGAGTATTCCATTGTGGCTTATGCTGCTGCAGAAAGGATTTTGATTGGTGCTGAGCCCTGGACAGGTCAGTGTCCACTCAATGACCATAAATTAGCATATGCAAATTAGTTTTAGGCATACAAATAACTGAACAGCCAGTGTGCGGAGAATCCAAACGGGTAGAGTGGCCGAGAAAGAAGGTACGCAAGCCAAGTGGGTGTCCTGTCTGAAGAGTCCTGATGTAGTGATAAAGCCTGATAGTGACAGCCTTTCATTTAATTAAGTATAGGATTAGTGGATCCCCTAAATCTCAGTGTAGGGTCAGATAGGGTAGTATGTAAGAGCAGGGTGAGAATAGAAAGCCCGTTTCTTCAAGTGCCTGATGATCCTGTTATGCCAAGTTTTCCTCACAGAAGAAAAATTCATAATTTCTCCTAATTTCACCAAGAAACAGCTGACTCAGAAGGGCCCTCCAACAACCTCCAACAATCCTCCAACAATTCTGCACCAATTCCAACAAAAGAATTTCATCAGAAAATACAAAGGAGTGTGGTATTGTACAAAACTTTATTGATAGTGTTTGGGGACTATTTTAAAGTCAAGTGGCATTGATTTTATAGAGAATTTACCTCAGTCCTTTTGAATTTTAGAGGCTTTTGTCATCTGAAGAATTGAACAGTACAAGGACTGAGGGGAATAATGTCATATACCAGTATGCAATATGTTTTATGCCACTGTCATTGCTGAATGTTTTTACGGTGATTTTATGTGTAGAAATGCCTAATGATTTCTAATTGTTTTAAGGTATAGTGATAAGTATAGAAACTGTGTGATAGATACCAGGGTAGATATCTGGCAAAAGGGGTCAGTGGGCTGACTGAGGTAGGATAAAGCCTAGTAGTCACTGTATGGTTTCAATGTGAACAAGCTCATGGATTGAGGCCAGAGTGAGGGCACTTATCCTGGGACTAGCTTGTTTGGCAGCTGGAGGGGTGGTGGGTGGTAATGGCCTGCCATCTCTAGAGAAAAAGACTACAAGAAGGTTAGTGGGGTGGTGTTGCCCTTCTGGGAAAGAGAAATAGAAGGTTAGTGAGGTGGTTGTGCCCTGCAGGGAAATAAGTAAAGTAATAACCATACTGCTAATTTTCTGAGTATTTGTTGTCATTCATTTACAGTACAAGGTGCGTTATGCCATTCATGGCTGTTTCAGATATTTATTTCACTTTTTTCAGTAAAAATGTACCTTTTTTTTCTCAAACAATCCAAGTGTCAGCGTCCTTGCTTACAGAACCAGTGTTGCACATTCCTGCAGGTCTTCAGGTCAGTCCAGTGCAGCATTCTCTACCCTTGGCAGCTCTTAGCTGCACCAGTTGGAGAGGTAAGGTACTATACTCATGTAGTACCCAACTGAAAAAGTTTTGTCAAAGAGGAAGGAACAGAGAATCCTTGATGTCACCTACTACTGTGTGGAATGGTCCCACCTGTGGCCAGTGGTTAATGCAGTAGGGGTACCCTGTCACCACACTTCTTACTACCTTATCAGGCTATCTATTTATCTATCTCTTCTGCCCATGGAACCAACATTTTAGCCTGTCCAAATGTCTGTCTTGTTTGCTCAAGGGACTTTGCCCATGGGGCCAACATTTTAGTCTATCCAAATGTCAATCTTGTTTGCGCAAGGAACCTTGCCCCTGGGGCCAACATTTAACCTGTCCAAATGTCAGTCTTGTATGCTCAAGGGACCACCATTTCAGATGGTCCATGTATCAGTCTTGTTCTTCTCTTAGGACAATAATATCTGTTAGTCATGTGTCCATCTGTTTTGCCATTGGACATCAATCATTGGCTGCCAATGTAGAGTATGCTGTATATTTGTGCTGCCCTTGGAACCATAATATTAGACTGATCATGTGCCAATCTGTTCTGCCCATATGATCACCTTTTCAGGCTCTCCATATGTCTATCTGTTCTGTCATTAAGATGACCATTTCAGGTTGTATATGTGTCTTTCTGTTTTAATGAGGAGGGGCCACAATTTTAGGCTGGCCATATGCCTAATTGTTCTGGTCATGGGAATACCATTTTTATCAGTCCATGTTTCTGTCTACCACTATTACAAGTGGTCCATCTGTCCCATTGTTCTGCCCATGGGACATTCATATCAGGATCTTAATGAGTCTCTTTTGCCCATGTGAGAAAAATATCAAACAAGCCATATTTGTCTGTGTTCAACCAATGTAAAGCCCCCTTCCTGCTCTCCATGTATGTATCTGTTCTACCAAGGGGACCACATTTATGAGCTATGGAACCACCATGTTAGACTATCCATTTGACTAACAGTTCAGCCCAGGGGGCCACCATCTTAATTAGGCCTTCCATTTGTTAATCTGTTTTGCCTATGGGACCACCAAACCTGGCTGTCCTTGAGTTTAAATGTTCTGCCCATGGGACCGCTCAGTCTGTGTTTATTGGTGCTGCCCTTTGTACCTCTATTTCAAGCTTGATATGTAGAAACATACTACAGTATAGAATTAGTCAACAGAAAAGGACTGCTTAGCCCACCTAGTTTGCCCAGATGTTCCCTGCTTAATCTATCTCTGCAGACCATAGCTGGTGTCCAGTGAACCTCTCGCTCCTCCCTGTCTAATATACCCCTATGTCTATGAAGTTTATGTTGTGGTCAGCATATGGGCAGAGGTGCAGTTAAAAGTTCCTATAGTATTCATGTTTAGTTACAGCCACACCTTCCCCTCCTTTGGACAGAAGACGTTAAACACAAAGAAGTTTTGGTGTCTTTTTTCATTCAGCCATATTTTTGGTGATGATAAGCAGAATCTAATGCTCAGCTGAGCACCGGCCTTACATTTCACATGTAAATATGTGCTTCATCAGAGGTCTAGAGTACATTTCATATAGGTTGTTTTTGTAATACATTGCAGCCTATCAAAGACGTTTCCTGATAATGACATCACCATGCAGCACCTAAAAAATATATATGTGTATATGCAAAATCCATTATCCGAATTCATACAATCTTAAATTAAACAATCTATATATACCATTAAGGCATGTGCATAAAGAAGAGAAAGGAAAAAAATCAAACAAACATGTTTTTAGTTTTATATACTATAGACTTCAATTGTGGACTAAAGTGAATAACATTCCCATTAGTTCCATGGAGTTTTTCAAAAAATGTTTTGTACTTTTGTTTTTTTCTTTTGTCATTATGATTCACAATTCCAGCTAATTTATTTTCAGAAGCTTCCATTGTTCTCACAAATCCATGGAGAGAGTATATAGAAGATGGAATTAGCATCAGATGTTTTCTTCACATTTTTACATATTTTATACAGATTTTGCTCAAGTCTCATTTAAAAAAAAAGAAAAACTTGCCACTGTACAATATCACATCTCCTTTCATAGCCCCACTCTTATTCTATTTCTATTATCCCTCAAATGTCCACTTATGATATCGGGGGGGGGGGGGAGATGTTTATAAAATTAAAGAAAGAAATAGGGAGGCCCCATTATTTCTTCTTTTCCAGAAAGTGTACCACTTTAAATTTATCATTCAATCCAGGGTAGTTTAATGCCCCAGTAACGTAGATCCATTGTTGTTCCTTTTGATTAAGGATATCATTTAAATTCCCCCCCCCCATCACTCAGATTAATTTTTTCCAGCCCTATTGCTATTATCCTATGGGCCCTTTGTATATAACCAAATTTATATGCACTGCCATTGCATAGTTGGGGTTATAATTCTTAATTGCTTGTCTATGTTCATATAAACTGAATTTCCACTTTCTTTTAGTTCTTCCTATATAGAACCTCCCACATGAGCATTTAAGCATGTAAATTACAGCTTCTGAGTTATAGTCTATTTTTTCTTTTCTTTTAGTATTTTTTCAATTTTTTGGATCCAATATGATCATTTTGAGAAGTATACCATACTTATCTGACCTGGTAAATAAACCACTGCAAGTCTCCTACAGGAGAGGTTTGAATTTAAAAGACAGATTGGTAAACAGCTATCTACCTAAGATTATAAAAACCACACAAAGAAAATTGGGATGTAAATCATGTCGTTTTTGCAGTGAGTGTCACTGGGTGGAAAAATGTAACATAGTTACTAATCCAAACAAGCATTTGTCAATGCCGGACGTTCGCTTGCAGGTATTTGCAGTGATGTGTGGCACGTATGGTGCTTTACCCTAATGCCCTGTGCGATTGCTGGTATTTGCACAATAAATTTTCAGCATGACCTTTTTGTTACCCCCATTGTGTGCTACATAGGCGGAAACACGTTTTGGGCAGGATGTGAAAAATGACAGCTGTACTGCTCATAAGGAAGTGTGGTAAAATGGCAATGTTGAAAATCTGGAGTGGAAATATTGAAAATCAGCAAACCCACGAAGCAGTATGGAACTGTGCAATGCACGTCAGAAAACAGTCATTGTTAGGAATTTTTCACCAAATTTTCAACATTGGCATTTTAAAACCTCTGCTAATGAACAGTGTCACTGTGATTGTGTTACTGTGTCCCATAGATTGATTTTGCACACCGACTGTGCCATTGTGCACTACATGGGTGGAAACACGTTTTGGGCAGGATGTGAAAAATGACAGCTATACTGCTCATAAGGAGGTGTGGTAAAATGGCAGTGTTGAAAGTCTGGAGTGAAAATATTGAAAATTGGCAAACTTACAAGCGTGCGTAGGAACTGCACAACGCAAGGTTGTAAAACAGTTATTTTTAGGAATTTGTTCACCAAATTTTCAACATAGCCATTTTAAGATCTCTGCTCATGAACAGTGACACTGTGATTTTCTTAATGTGTCCCATACACTGAGTTCGCGACAGTTACTGTAGCCATTGTGCTACATGGGCGGAAACACGTTTTGGGCAAGATGTGAAAAATGACAGCTGCACTGCTCATAAGGAGGTGTGGTAAAATGGCAATGTTGAAAATGTGGAGTGAAAATATAAAAAATTCGCAAACTTATGAGTGTGCATAGGAACTGCTCAATGAACACTCGTAAAACAGTCATTTTAAGGAATTTTGTCACCAAATTTTCAATACAGCCATTTTAAGACCTCTGCTCATGAACAGTATCACTGTGATTTTCTTAATGTGTCCCATACATTGAGTTCACACACCGACTGCATCATTGTGCGCTACATGGGCGGAAACACGTTTTGGGCAGGATGTGAAAAATGACAGCTATACTGCTCATGAGGAGGTGTGTAAATGCCAATGTTGAAAATCTGAGTGAAATATTGAAAAATTCGCAAACCCACGAAAGGCCAAGATGGGAACTGCAATGCACTGTGAAAATAGTTATTTGTAGGATTTTTCACCAAATTTTCAACATAGCCATTTTAAGATCTCTGCTCATGAACAGTGACACTGTGATTTCCTTAATGTGTCCCATACACTGAGTTCAAGACAACGACTGTGCCATTGTGTGCTACATGGGCGGAAACACATTTTGGGCAAGATGTGAAAATGACAGCTGCACTGCTCATAAGGAGGTGTGGTAAAATGGCAATGTTGAAAATGTGAAATGAAAATATTGAAAATTGCGAAACTTACGAAATGCAGCATAGGAGCCATGCGCAATGAACACTCACAAAACAGTCATTTTAGGAATTTTTCACCAAATTTTCAACACAGCCATTTTAAGACCTCTGCTCATGAACAATGTCACTGTGATTTTCTTAATGTATCCCATACATTGAGTTCAAGACACCGACTGCCCATTGTGCGCTACATGGGCGAAGCATGTTTGGCAGGATGTGAAAATGACAGCTGTACTGATCATGAGGAGGTGTGGTAAAATGGCAATGTTGAAAATCTGGAGTGAAAATATTGAAAATTTGCAAACTTACGAGCGTGCGTAGGAACTGCGCAATGCAGACTCGTAAAACAGTCATTTTTAGGAATTTTTTCACCAAATTTTCAACATAGCCATTTTAAGACCTCTGCTCATGATCAGTGTCACTGTGATTTTCTTAATGTGTCCTATACATTGAGTTCGCACACCGACTGTGCCATTGTGTGCTACATGGGCGGAAACATGTTTTGGGCAGGATGTGAAAAATGACAGCTATACTGCTGATAAGGAGGTGTGGTAAAATGGCAATGTTGAAAATCTGGAGTGAAAATATTGAAAATGCATGAACTTACAAGTATAACGTAGGAACTGCACAACACATGCTCGTAAAACAGTCATTTTAAGGAATTTTTGCACCAAATTTTCAACATGGGGTTTTTGGGACTCCTTCTCATGAATGATGTCACTGTCATGGTGTTATTCAGGCCCAAAGGGTGATTTTGCCCAGTGACTGCGCAGTGACTGTGAAATCACCCTTCAGGCACGAATAACGCCATGACAGTGACATCATTCATGAGAAGGGGTCCCAAAAAGCCCATGTTGAATATTTGGGCCAAAAATTCCAAAAAACACCTGAGATATGCAATCAGTTGAAACCCCTATCTAGCCCATTATACAGCTTACCGGCATTTCCTCAGTTCGTGGTCGGCTTTGAAGAGTGCAGATGTGTTCCCGTCCACTCAAGATCGTCGCTGCCGAGCTCTGGAGGTAGGTATGGGGTGAGGGGTGGGGAGGCTGGGTGGGCAGTGGTGTGGCGCGGGTTGTGAGGGGGGACTGGGAGCAGCCTGGGACCGCTTTTCATTTACAGGTTTTTAAAAAAAAGACTAAGGGAAGTTTGGCATGGGGTGGGCTCCCAGCATGGCAGAAGGATAGCTGGGGTGCTGAGGAGCTGATGAGAGATTGGGCACCCGTCTGGCAAACAATGCGTTACGCTTGCCATGTTGGGGTGGGCTCCCAGCGTGGCAGAAGGATGGCTTGGGGCATGGAGCCGACGGGGATTGGGCACCCCGCCGGCAAACAACATGGATGTTTGCCATGCTGGGGTGGGCTCCCAGCATGGCACCAAAGCTTTGGGGAGCGGCGTGGATGCGGGGGCGGCGTGATAATCGAGGCAGCATGATGCGCTTGTGAAGACGGAAGCGGTGGTTTCGAAGCAAAGACCACCGCTGTCATACACAGCTCCCGCACCCATTGGTGCAGGACCGCCACGCCTGCTCAACGGAGCAGTGGATTGTAAGGGAGAGGCACACCTCCAAAGTGTGCTACTCTCCCAAAATGTTCCTTGCGCATGCGCGCAAGTGAACGTAAAAATGGAAAAACTACTAAAATAAAAGGAAAAATAGACTGTAACTCCTTCTGTCACTATACTTATGTAGAGGGACTAGGTCAGCTCACCTCCAATTCTCTGGAACCATGCCCATCTCCAGTAACTGTTGAATAAGGTTGATAGCCGGGCAGCGGGGCAGCTAGCACCTCCCTGAGATATTTTACAACTTTTGGGTGAAACCCGTCCTGTCCTGTCACTTTGTCCACCTTCAGAGTTGCAAGTAGAGATGGCACAAAGTTGGAAAACTTCACTCCATGGATTAATACGTGAATTCTGTGGAATTTTGTGAATTCCAGATGGCTAAGTTTCTGCCTTGAAGTGCAGAATGTCTCCCCTGAATTGTGGAATTTTGCAGAATTTCCACCATTCGCGTGCAAAATTCTACACTTCATGGGTGAAATTCCACACTTTGCAGCGGACCTCCACCATATTAGATTTTCTGAGTGTGTGTGGAAAACTTCACGGAACACAGCAGAGGTGAATTTTGGCTGCTTTGCAGCAAATCTGCCAACAAGTTTATACTACACTGCATCTCTAGTTGCAAGTCCCTTCCGGACCCTTTTCTCTCAAAATACGTTGTGTCCACCTCCCCCTCTTCTTTTCTTGGCATGCCCTGGTGGTCTGCCTCCCCTCAGTCCACTGAGAAGACTGAGCAGAAATATCTGTTTAGGATGTCAGTTTTTTGGGGTCCTCTTCTGCATAGACTCTCACTCTGCCTTTCTAAGCATCATTATCCTTCCCTTTGCTTTCCTTTTCTCAGCTATGTATCTGAAGAAAGTCTTATCCTACTTAGCAGCCCCTTTGATGATCCTTTCCTCTATCTGCACCTTTGCTCCTCTTACCACCTTACCTGTTTCCCTCTGCTTTACTAGATATACCTTCCTGTCCTCCTCCCTCTGTGTTTCTTTATACTGCTTAAAAACCACCCTTCTTTCTTTCACCACCGTTGCCACTTTTTTAAAAAATAAGTCTCTTTTCCTTCTGCTTTTACTTGCTTCCTTCACACAAAGGTTGGTCGCTTTATTTATGCCCTCCCTTATTTTCCCCACTATCCCTCTACCCCTCCTTGGCAATCGTCCCTTTCAAGGCAGTCCCCCATTTCTCTAAAATCTGCCCTCCTAAAGTCCAGGGCCCTTGTCTTCATGCGGTTTACCTCTGCTACTGTCTTAATGTTAAACCACACTGTACTGGTGATCACTGGAACCTGGGGGACTGCCCACTGTTATGTCTGCAATGATGTCCCTGTTTATAAGCACCAGGTCTAGCACTGCCCATTCCTAGTAAGTACTTTGGCTAGCTGCCTGAGAAAAGCCCCCTGTAGGGAATCAAAGATGGCCCTACTCCTTGCCAAAGTTGCAGTTGGAAGACTCTACTCCATGTCAGGCAGATTGAAGTCATCAACTAATAGTCCTTCCCCCTTACTGCCATTTGGATGATGACTTCCCCAAGTGCCTTATCCAACTTCTCTCCCTGTGCTGGAGGTCTGTACACTACCCTAGTTTGAATAGATGCCCCAGACTGTTTCCAGGGTGGCCCACTGCACCTGCAGACCCTCCTTTTCCCCATGGTGCCCCTGTACCTCCATGATCTTGATTCTCTCCTTCACATATAAAACAACCCCCCTCTCCTCCTCCCTACCCTGTCTCTTAAATATAGAGTAGCCTAGTATGGCCATATCCCAGACATGGTGCTCAGTGCACAATGACTCTGCTATGGGCACTAAATCCAGGTCAGTCTCCAACATGATGGCTTCCAGGTTTGGAATTTTGTTTCCAAAATGCCTTGCATTAGTGCACATGGCTCTCCACACCTTCCTTCCCCCTGCCTGATGCCCTGCTTCCTCATACAATTTCTGCATGTATTTTTCCCTGAAGCTCCCCTGACTCTCCTCTTCCCTTTTTACCTTCCTCATTCCTTATCTCCATCTATCTTTTACCCTCACTTACCTGAGTTTTACCTCACTTTTCTTCTCTCTTGACCCCATCCCTGCCTTATTGTACCTCTGCCGTATGTGAGTTTTCTCCACTCTGGACAACTGCTTGCTGCTCCATCATCCATGGGGGAGGGCAATTGTTGCCTCCCTTGGTTTTACTGCCTCCTCCCTTGGCTAGTTTGAATACTCATCCAGGTAGCATTTAAACTTCCCACCAAGGACTGTGGTCTCCTTCCTGGAAGGATGCAGGCCATCTCCTTTATAGAGGCCTACATTCTTCCAAATGAGAGTGCTGTGGTTTAGGGGACTGAGCTGCAAACCTGGAGACCTGGGATTGAATTCCACATCCCCCACTTTCATACTGTGTGACTCTGAGCAAGTCACTTAACTTCCTTGTGCTCCCAGGTCATGCCTAGAAACAAGTTTTGGCTTAGTGTGCCTTTCCTGGTTAAACAATTTCCCCTTTCTCCATTCCCTTTCCCTAGCTGAGGCCCCCCTCCATGCACCATGCCTTTAACCAGTTGTTAAATGTGCTGATGCGGAGTACCCTAGCATCTCCCTAGCCATATACAGGCAACTCCTCAGAAAAAGCCACCATGCATGCCACCTGCTTAAGGCCAGTCTCCAATTCGCTGAAGTTATCCTACACTACCCCTGCCTTATCCCTTGCCAGGGCATTCACCCCAGGTGGACAATAATGTCTAGCTCCTTCCAAGCTTTTGTTGCTCTTGCAATCCTCTGGATATGCTCTCCATCCCTCCAAGCTGAAGCACTGTTCTGGCATGCCACCTCCCTATCTCTACCTTTCCTCTGCTTCCATATCTATCACCCCAAAAATAGAGTCCTCCACCAGCAGCTCCTTCCTTGTGTGCTTAAGCCTCTCCCTCACTCACTAGGGCCTCCTCTTCCCTGAGGACCCCATCTCCTCCCTTCCAATTGCAACAGGTGCCTCCTCTTGGCTACCCCATCAAGCCAGTATGGTGAAGGAGTTATTCAGTGGTATAGGCAGAGCAGTGTGCACCCTTCGCATAATCACCACTCTCCTGGAACCCACTGAGGTCCATCTGCTCTGCCTCTGCCTCGGTATTCTCTGAGGATTGGTGGCAGACTTGTTGGCCCCTGAGTGGGACAGAAGGTCTTCTGTACTCTTGACATTTTGGGCTGAAGTCCAGTAACCTCTACTCACAAGCCAGAGAGAAGAGTACATATGGGGAGGCACCTCAGTCTCCAGAAGGTGTCCTGAAAGACTGCAGTCCCATAGTCATTTCACTACACCACTCCCATGATCTCTCCTTCCTTTGCCTAGTGTCTTTTGAAGCTCTGTTGTACCCTTCTACCTCCTTTCTACTTCCCTTGTACTTGTACTTCTACCTCTCCCTTTTGCTTCCCTGCAACTAGCTCATTACCCTTCCCAGAAACTGGTTTGCTATCCTACTCTAGATGTGGTGTCTTCTGATTTCCCTTTTATTAATCCTTCTACCTGTTGCTACCTTTTTTCTGGATCTCTATTACCACTTACATGCGAACATACATATGAAGAAGCCAGCAGAAGAAGGCCATTTGGTCTATCAAGTCTGCTCGTATTGCAGGGTCAGGGGTTGTGGCTATCTGCCTGCTAGCTGGTTTTCACAGTATATAAGAGTAGTTATGTAATGGCAGTTTTTTGGTACCTTCTACCTTATCTCAGTGTCCCACCTACACAGTCTCCTGCAGCCTGCAATTACCCTTCAGATGCCCTACAGATGCCTTCAAGGAAGATGCTTCACTCCTGTTCTATGCCACTCACATAATAGGATATTAACGCTGAGTGTTACTCCTTCCTGCTTCCTAGTGTCCTCACATTGCTTGTCCTCACTAAGCCTCTACCAACTTCTCCCACCAATGACACATCTGATTCAAAGAGCTTTCTTAACCTACTCACTCCCAAGATTAATTTCCTGAGCTAGGTTCCCCACACTGTTTCGTATTTAAAAAAAATCTAAAATTGCCCCAAAACACTGACTAAAATCTCTTTTCTCCATCTATCCACTTTAGAGATGTTGTGAAATAAAATTTCACCTGTGAAATAGCCGCAAAATCATCAATTTTGCGACATGAAATATTTAGTGAAATTCTGCAGTTCCGCTAAATATTTAGCCGGGTGCAAACTTTCAAAATTTTGCCACTTTGTAAGGGGGTAGGGAAAAAAAGACTGGCAAAAAGTAGTATCTTTCACAAGAGGGTCTTTTTGCCAGAACTTTTCTAGTGTTAGAATTTCCTAAAACTAACATCATACATGGCTTACCCCTTAACGTGTATGAATGCAAACAATTCACAAGCTGAAATACCCAACATAGCCCTCAACATGGTATGAATTACTGTTTTTCTATCAGGTGCATTATTCACATCCTCCGTAAACTTCAGCCATACAGCACTGCACCATTGGGCAGGTTTACCCACCCTATTAAATAAGTCAGTCATCTTGAAAGAGTCTGGGTAAGGTTCCATAGGAGCAGAAGTGGAACTTTCAGCCAAACCTTGTACCGCATCTGTATTGTCTGCAAGAGTTGGTAGGGAAGAGTCCTGCATATGGAAGCAGTCCGAAAGCCACTGTTCAGAAGGAGGCTTCTTGGTAGCAATACCCGTATGGACTCCTGTAGGGAAAGTGATTACCAGCAGAATGTGGATCGCCAGAACCCAAACTAATGTCAGGAGCTGAAGAAATGTCACCATCAATGGAATTCAAGATTTGGTAAGTTGCTGGAAGATTTATGTCCAGTCAGATGTTTCTTAAAATGAGGAGGGAGGGCATTTTCAGTACCTGGGGCTTGAGAGTAGGCAAAACCTACCTGCCATGCACTGGTAATGATATCAGCAGCAGAAACTGGGCCAGAAGAAACCCACCGTACCACTCAGAAGAAAGTTGCCAGCCTGCTACTCGTAGAGCTTCTCTAGGACACTGGACAACTGCAACAGGTGGCTGGTCAACCGAGCATACTTTTCAAAGCCCTAAAGTCACCTATGGAAGAACAGTTGAGTCACAGTCAAAAAGACATTACAAGTAGATGGTGATGCAGCATTAGTAACATTGCTGACAACAACAGTTAAAGGAACAGAGTCAAAATTAGCAGAAATGTCAGGGTTAGAAGATGGGGAGCTGTGCCAGTAGGTTGCTGAACAGGTGGCACAGAATCATCCTGTAACAGCTAGAACAAAAAAGCTTTATGTGACTTCATGGCTCATCACAAGAACCCTTATTGCTGTGCAGTAATAGGTCTGGAATTCATCGAAACTTCAGTTGTAGGCACATCAATATGCTGATGTTCCAGTAACTCAGCTCTTAGGGTAGGAACAGTTTCCAACATGTGTTCTTCAGACTGCATTCTGCAAAATTTTGCACGGAAATGGTGAAATGTTGCCGCGAGCGGTGATTTTCACCATTCCACAGGTGAAATTTTGCTATTTTTGGATGAAATTTTGCATTTTGCACCCACGAAACATTTCACGAAATGCGTGAATTTCGCGAAATATATAGTGGAACAAAATTTCCTAATTTTGCACAGCACTAATCCACTTACACTGCTACTTTAAGTATGGAGAGAATATACACCTCTAGGTTTAAGCCAGGTGTTTACTGTTCTTTCTGTTAGCAGTTCCAGCACAAGATCTCAAATAACTGTCCTTAAATCTGCTGTGCCTTTTTAGAAGGCACAAAGTCTCTAGCAGTTCCTTCCCTCAGTCACATGCCCGATTCACAGGACTTCTTTAATCTACTCACCCCCAAGATTAATATCTTGAGCTAGATTCCCCACACTGCCTGTAGGCTTCATTTATTTGTATTTACTGTATACTGTATTTTATTTTTTTACCAGGAAAACCTCATTTGAGTGATACTCATTTTCAAGGAGGCCCTGGTTAGTACAGCAAGAACAATATAAATTCAGAAAGATACATATACAGGTGCAATACTGTAAAACAACAAAATGCTGAAATTCAGAGAATGTACATGGTACAATAAAAGTAGTGCTGGGTCTTGAGCAGTACAAGGGCATGTTAATACAATTGTAACATAATTAATATGAGGTAGTACATACATATTTTCAATAGAAAAACCGTCTTGCTTAAGGGCATGATGATTTTAGCAGCTGCACAGCCCCTGGGTATCCCGTGAAAAAGGTGAGCACAAAACACCGAGTGAAAAAATGGCAAGAGTGAAACTGCTCAGCACAAAGAGCAACCGTGAAAAACAGTGATCGCCCAAACAGCAACCTACAGCTAGTTGCACCCCCCCACCCGGAGTTGATTATCATAGTAAGGGTGGTGTGGGGCCAAAGCTCCCTGCATAGTGGGGTGCAGGGACAAAGCCTCCTGAAGAAACTCACAGCAGCAGTGTTTCCACCATTTCAGTGATCGCTGTTATTTCTTGGTCACTCTTTGTGTCCACTTTGTTTTGCCATTGCCTTTTTGTATTTGCCCTTTTGCACTCACCCTTTTCACATGGAACCCAGCCCCTGGGGTCACTATGTCAGGCTGGTCATGTGTTCATCTGCTCTGCCCATGACACCACTATTTTAGAATGGCCATGTGTCTATCATACTGCCCATGGGACCATCATTTCAAACTGTCTATGTGTTTCTCTGTCCTGACCATGGCACCACCATTACAGACTGGCCATGTTTTTATTTGTTTTGCCAACATGTCCACCTTTTTTGGCTGCCTAGTTGTACATCTGTTCTGCCAATGGGTCCACAGATTTAGGCTGTCCTTGTGATTTCTGTTCATGACACCACCATTTCACACTGTCCATGTATGTAACTATTCAGCCAATGGGACCACCATATGAAACAGGCTACGTGTACATTTGTTCTGCTGAAGGTACCACAATTTTAGGATAGCCAAGTGTCAGTATGTTCTTCCCATGGAACCATAATTTAAGGCTGTCCATTTGTGTATCTATCCTGCTCATGGAGCCACCCTTTTATGCTGTTGAAGTGCTTATAAGTTCTTTCCACTGGACCACCAAAATAGACCAATGTATCTTTTTGCTCTGCTCATGGGAATAACATTTCAGAATGTCCATTGTTTTATTTTTTCTGCCCATGGCAATGCAATTTCAAACTGGCTACTGTATGTGTCTTTAAGTTCTGCCTAGGGTACCACCATGATATGCTGTCTATTTATCTATCTGTTTTGTCATTCACAATTTTGTCTGCCAGTGTGTCTTTTGGTACTGATCCTGGGGCCATCACTTTAGGCTGGATGTGTGTCCATCTGTTCTGCCCATGGTAGCACTGGTCAGGCTTTCCATGTGCCTGCGGTATCTGTTCTATGTTTGGGATGACCATTTCAGGCTGCATATGTGCCTATCTGTTCTGCCCAGGGGACCATAATTATAGGCTGGCGATGTGCACATTTGTTCTGCCTATGGGATCACCATCTTTGGCTGTCCATATTTCTATTGTTGTTTCCATCAGACCACTATCGCTGTGGTCTGCATGTCCCACAGTTTTATGTGTCTATCTGTTCTGCACACTGGAGCATAATTTCTTACTGGCCATGTGTACATATGTTCTTCCCATGAGGAAGTCCTTTACTTCTCTCCATGTATGCATCTGTTTTACCTTGGGGACCACCATTATATGCTGGTCTTATGTCTATTTGTTGTTGCCATGAGACCATCATGTCCATGTTTCTAGCAGTTCCGCCCGGGGGGGGGGCCACCATTTTAGGCTGTCAATTTGTCTATCTTTTCAGCCAATGGGGCCATCAATTCAGGATGTCTATGTGTCCATTTGTTCTGCCCATGGGACCTTCATAAACAGACTGGCCACATGTTTATCTGTTCTGCTGAATGGACTACCATTTTTGCCTGGCAGTAAGTCTATCAGTTCTGCCAAAGGGACCACAGTTTCAGGCTGTCAATGTAATTTGTTTTCATGGGACAACCACTTTAGGCTGTCCATGTGTGTATCAGTTCTAGAAACATAGAACATAGAAACATAGAATTTGACGGCAGATAAGGACCGCTTGGCCCACCCAGTCTGCCCATTTCCCTACCTGATGGATAAGCTGCAGGTCCTAGTTAACCAGCAGCCTACTTCTTCCTAACCCCACCCCCTAGAATTGCCTTATAACTGTCCCATGCATGCTTGAATTCCACCACTGTTTTTGACTCCACAACCTCCTCTGGAAGGCCGCTCCATACATCTACAACCTCTCTGTGAAAAATACTCTAAATTACCTCTGAGCCGCCCCCTTCTATCTTCAAATTGTGCCCCTTGTTCTTGCACACCTCTTTTTTTGAAAGATGCTACCCTCTTGGACTTTGTTGATTCCCTTGAGGTACTTGAAAGTTTCTATCATGTCCCCCCTCTCCCTCCTTTCCTCAAGGCTATACATATTTAGCTCCTTAAGTCTCTTTTCATATGTCTTCCGGTGCAGACCCTGCACCATTTTAGTTGCCCTCCTCTGGACAGCTTCCATCCTGTCTATGTCTTTGCAGAGATTGGGTCTCCAGAACTGCACGCAGTACTCCAGATGGGGTCTCACCAGCTGTCTGTACAGAGGGATAATAACTTCCTGTTTTCTACTGGTGATGCCTCTCCCTATGCATCCCAGTATCCCCCAAGCCCTCCTTGCTGCCCTCTCACATTGCTTGCCCACCTTAGGTCATCTAATATGACTACCCCATGTCCCTTTCCATTTTTGTTGTTGTTAGTATCTCACCCCCATTGTGTACTCTTCCCCTGGGTTTTTGTTTCCCAGGTGCATTACCTTGCACTTCTTAGCATTGAATCTAAGCTGCCATACATTTGACCATTCCTCTAACCTTGCCAAGTCCCTTCTCATCCTTTCCACTCCACCTTGTGCATCAACTCTGTTGCAGATCTTTGTGTCATCTGCAAAAGACATACTTTTCCTTCCAGTCCCTCTGCAATGTCACTTATAAAGACATTGAAGAGGACCCGTCCTAATACTGAACCTCTGTGTACCCACTACTAACCCCCTTTTTCAGAGGACTCCATTTACTATTACTCTCTGTGTCCTGTTCTCCAGCCAATTCCTTTACCCAGGCTGTCATCTTGGGACCCATCCCAGGCTGGCTAACTTGTATATTAATCTTTGTGTGGGACTGTGTCAAATGCCTTGCTAAATTCTAGGTAGGCCATGTCCACAGCCCTCCCTGATCAACTACTTTGATCACCCAGTCAAAGAAATCTATCATATTTGTCTGGCATGACCTTCCCGCTGTGAATCCATGCTGCCTTGGGTCCTGTGCCCCTCTGGCCTCTAGATACTCAACAATTCTTTCCTTCAGAAGTGATTCCATCATTTTCCCTACCACTGAGGTTAAACTAACAGGTCTGTAGTTTCCTGCTTCTGCCTTGCTCCCACTTTTGTGAAGGGGAATCACATCTGCCCTCCTCCAGTCCTCGGGTACCACCCCATCCTCCCATGATTTGTTAAAGAGGGTAGTCAGTGGTGTCACTAGTTCTACCCTTAGTTCTTTTAGAATTCTGGGATGAATCCAATCAGGCCCCATTGCTTTGTCCACCTTCAGTTTTAAGAGTTCTTTCAGAACCCTTTCTTCTGTAAATGGGCTGGTATCAACTTCTGTATCCAGAGTGTTTCTACTGTTTGTTTTAGGTACCTCCCCTCTTCCTTTGTAAATACTGAGCAAAAATATTTGTTTAGTATCTCTGCCTTTTCACAGTCACCCTCTGCCCACCCTCCCTCCCCTTTATTAAGCCTCACTATCCCTCCCTTGGTCTTCCTTCGCTCCCTGATGTACCTATAAAAGGTTTTATCCCCCTTCTTAACTGAGTTGGCTATCTTTTCCTCGGTTTGGGCCTTTGCTGTTCTGACTGCTTCCCAGCTTCCTTTTGCTTTAACTGATACAGTTCTCTGTCCTGTTCCTTCTGTGATTCCTTGTACTTCCTGAATGCTTTCTTTTTCTCTTGAACCTTCACTGCCACTTCCTTTGAGAACCATAGTGGTTTCTTACCTCGTTCGTTTTGTTTATTTGCTTTACACAAAGGCTTGTTACCTCTGTGATGGCAGTTTTTATTATTCCCCATTGTTCTTCCACCCCTCCTTCCTGCCCATTTGCTAGTGCATTCCTTAGGCACTCACCCATTTTGACAAAGTCAGCCCTCCTAAAATCCAGTACCTTTGTCTTTGTATGGCTTGACTCTATTGCTGTGTTTATTGTGAACCATACTGTTTGATGGTCACTAGTTCCCAGATGGCTATCCACTTCTACATCTTTGATCCTCTCTTCATCTCCATTTGAGAGAACCAGGTCTAAGATTGTTCCCTCTGGAGTGGGCTCCAATACTAGTTGTCTAAGGCATGCCCCCTGTAGGGCATCTAGAATAACCCCACTCTTAGAAGTGGCTGCTGCAACTGCACTCCAGTTAACATCTGGCATATTCAGATCACCCATCAGCAATATCTCCCTTTTCTGCCATACTAAGTATACTTTCTATCATTCCTTGTCCATTTCCCCCTGAGGGGGTCTGTATACAACCCTGTGCGGATTGTGGTGCCATTGCCAGTCTCAAATTTACCCACAGTGCTTCTTCTCCTCCTGTTTACCCTTTTGTTCTGTTGCTTTGATTCCTTCCCTTATGTAAAGAGCTACTTCTCCTCCTCTTTACCCTCCCTGTCCCTCCTGTAGATAGTGTATCCTGGTATGTTTACATCCCAGTCATGGTTTTTGTGTACCATGTTTCTGTGACTGCCATGATATCCAGATGTTCCTCCTCCATCAAGGCCACTAATTCAGGAAGCTTGTTACTCAGACTACGGGCATTGGTACTCATTGCTCTCCATTTTTGATGACTTTACTTTCTGTTGCAGCATCCCCACTGACCTTTCTACCTCGGTCTTTTTCCCATTTAGTACCCTGTTTTGTAGGGAGGCTGGGATTTTCTGCTGCTTATCAGTGCCTCCCTTGACTAGTTTAAAAGCTTGCCAATGAAGCATTTAAACCGATTGCTCAAAAGACTTGTTCCTTCCTGGACAGATGCAGACCATCCTGCCAGTATAGGCTGGTGTCCTCCAGGTGGAACCCCAGTCCCCAATGAAGCCAAACCCCTGTGCTCCACACCATTTTTCAACCACTCATTAAACTGGCATGGTGTAAAGTACCCTTGCCTCACTCATGCCATTTACAGGCAGCACCTCTGGAGAAGGATACTGTGTGTGCTACTTGTCTTAGGCCCTCCCCAGTTCTACAAAGTCCTTCTGCACTGCTCTAAGCTCATGTTGAGCCAAGTTATTTGTCCCTAGGTGGACAATGACATCCAGCTCAGACTCCTGTGCAGGTGTTCTCGTGATCCTGAGGATGCTCTTCCTGTCCCTACAAGCCATGGCACCAGGCAGGCACTTTACTTCAGTTTTCCCTGCTCCCCCCAGTTCTATCCCCCTAATAATTGAGTCCCCACCAGGAGCTGCTTCCTTTCCTTGTGGCATCCTCTGCCTCCTTCCTGTGGGCCTCCCTTGTGACAGGTGTCCTCAGCCTCCTTAATCTCCTCCGTGGGTGCATCCATAGGGGAGCTGTGCTCCCCCAGAATGGTGTATGGATTGTGGAGTGGAACAACTGACTGGGTGTGCCTCTGTTCCACCCTCCTCACCCTCCCTGAGCCCACTGTGGTCCAACTGCTGTGCTTTCTTTGCAACCTCTGAGGTAGTGGTGGTGGCTCTGGTGCTCCCTGGATGGGGGTCTCTTCCTACCATCCAGTTTGGCCTGGGGAAGGTTTTCTACTGCTGTCCAGTGTGGCCTGAAGATGGGCAACTTCCTTCCTCAGGGCAGAGAGTTGTGCAAATAGGGCAGCATCTCAGCCTCCAGAAAGACTCCCGGAAGACTGCTGCCCCACAGCCATTACATTGTACTCCCCACATGACTATGTACTTTTTTTTGTGTGTGTGTTGCTGTGAGTGATTGGTTTGTTATATAGAAATATATATATATTATACAATGTGTATACATATATTTTCAGTGCTGTGTGCTAGAGAGGATATGACATTGATATGCACCTTGCACTCTTGAGGAATGATGTCAGAACCCCAGGAATAAAGGAACTATTTCCAGGGGTGGGAAGGGTTGAGCCTAAACTGTGCCCTCACAAAACAATCAGCTAAGAGCTCTGACCCACCGCTGCAGGAGTGCCTTCCTGTCTGCAAGATACTATACACAACAATTTGACAGAGAAAATCCCCTGCTAATCAAACAGAGAAAAATCCAGACATCCAAGTCAGACACAGGTAAACCTCTCCAGCCCCAAAACAGCCTGGTGGTTTGTGCTGTGAAAGCAGTCAGCCCCAAAATAAGTCAGCTGTGCTTTGAACTCTTCCTGCACTGAAAATCTTAAGAATTGTAACAAGACTGTCTTTTCCTGATAATTGTAAATTCCTTCTTTCACCTTTCAGTTAGAAGCAGCCTCCACCTGCAGTATATCTGCTGCAAAGCAAAGACAATTGAAAGGTTCCCCTCCCTCTGTTGTGAGCACAACTCACTTTCTTGCAAATCCTATGTTCAGTATTGCAGCTCCCAACAAGAGATAGTTTGACTAGGAAAAATATTAGCTGTTCTGCTCATAGGATCACCATATCACACTGGCCATGTGTAAATAGTTTCTGCCCACTGGTCCACTATTTCTGGGTCACCCTTGAAAATGGGCATCTAGTGCTCATGGGCCCTATCCTGTCATCAAATGTCAAATAAATAAATAAATAAAAATAAATATATGTTGGAGTGACAATTTGTATATCTTTTCTGCTCAGGGACCACAACTGCAGAATGGAATTATGTCAGTCTGTTCTTCTCATGGATCCACTAGGCTGTTCATGAGTGTGTCTACCCTACTCATGGAACTACCATTTTAGGATGTTCATATAGCTGTAAGTTATTCTCACAGTACCAGTCATATTATTCAAGTTTATTCAAGTTTATTGCAGGAAAACTCCATTGAGCAAACTCATTCACAAGGAGGTCCTGTAATGGTCATGTGTCTATTTGTTCTGTCCATGGGCAAGCCAAGCAATAATGTCCTGTCATCTGTCTTTACTGCCCTTGGCAGCACCATTCCAGATTGACTATATGTCTCTGAGTTTCACCAATGGTATCATTATAACAGGCTATCCATTTGTCTACCTATGACTGCTCCTTCTACTTTGCAGTGCAGTGTCATAGTCTACATTGAGTGAAATGGATCTTCTGCACTTTTTGGCTTACTTTTTTAAACAGAAATGTGACCTTTCAAAGCCTTTTTAGGCATATTATTTTTGTGGAAATATTTTTATAGCATTCCTCATTATTATTTTTTAAGCAATATTGCTCTTTGTTTATTGACTTCAGTTGTGATTTTGAAAGATTTATTTGCTTGCATGGATAGTAGGTGACAAAAGAGGAAATGGGCCTTGTGGCTACATAAAGTAGGAACCATTATGTGTGCACTATTGAGCAGTGGTGGTGACAGGCATTGACTAAGTGCTGGGACAATCTGTTTAGTGTCAAATGGGACAGTATAGTCCATAGGTTGGCAGTATAGCCTAGAGGTTAGAGTAACAAGCTGTGACTGAGCTTGGTACATTCATTAGACCTGGGTTTGATTCCTACAGCCTTCACTTGCATACTGTGTGACCCATTGCAAGTCACTTAACCACCCCAGTGCTCCCAGGTCGGCCTTGAAAACAGGCACTTGTGCCTAGTGGACTTACCTGGTTACCAAAGAATAAATAAATAAAAAGGGTCGAAGGGAACAGTCAGTTCTCATTCTCCTTTATCTTTCTTCAGCTTTCAACACCATTGACTATGGGTTGCTTCTGGATTGGCTTAGGAAGTACTGTGGATTCACTGGCATTGTCATCTTCTGGTTTGAGTCCTACCTTGAAGACAGCACATAGAGGGTAATGATGGGGAGTTTCTCCTCAATCCTGATGCCCCTGTGCTGTGGAGTACAGCAGGGACTGATCATCTCTCCCATGTTGTTTTTGATGTATATGCTACCCCTGGGAGGGATCATTAGATGATGCGGGATGAGTTTTCTTTGTTATGTGGATGATACCTAGCTGTATCTTTCATTTGCAGCTGGGACATCAGGTGCTATTGAGGTAATAAATGTGCGTTAGGCCAAGATCCAAGACTGGATGTCATCAAGCTGGTTGCAACTCAGTCCAGACAAGACAGCGGTACTGGTGATTGAGTCTGGTTGGAAAGGAGATGTGGGGCCACCATGGGGTGACCAGTTAATGATTGGATTCTTCCGAGTTGGTGGTCACTGCTAAGGTTTAGAATCTGGGGGTCATTCTGGATTAAAGTCTGACACTTGGGTCTCAGGTGTCAGTTATAGTCCAGAGTGTCTTTTATCATCTGAGAAACATCCCTTGGAATAAAACCTTGATGCCCACTGAAGACTTGCTCTCACTGGTACACGCATTTGTTACCTCTAGACTTGACTACTGCCATGCTTTATACCTCAGGGTGAGTGGAAATATCCTACAACATCTGCAGTTAGTGCAGAACACAGCAGCCCAGTTGAGGACGGGTTTCCCAAGATCAGGTCATAGAACCCCGGTCCTGTGGAAACCGCACTGACTGTCAGTGAAGTGGCGTGTCACCTTCAAGGTCAGTTTACTGACCTATAAAGCCCTGCATGGATGAGGTCCTGGCTACCAGTGTGACTTGCTGTGTCCTTACCAGACCTCACGCTCCCTCCACTGCTCTGAGGTGGGCCTCCTAGCCATTCCAAGGATAAGGTAGAAATTTTACAGTGATAGGGCCTTCTCATCCACCAGTTCTGCTCTTTGGAACAGGGTTCCAAGGGCTTTGAGAGAGGCTTCCTCAATGGATGGCTTTCAGAGTGGCCTGAAATCCTTCCTCTTTCAGGGGGCTTAAGGCACTATGTAATAATCTGTTGGAAAGTCATCTACTGACTAGCTATTTGTTCATTTTTATCATGGTTGTTCATAATGAATGTTTTATTTTATTGTAATATTTGTTAATGGCTCGTTAACGCTCAGAGTCCATGGGATTTGGCACTACATAAATAAAGTTTACTACAACTAATACTAAATGTTACCACAAGAGGGAATCTCCAGAAGCTTAGCGATACATTGATATTGCATGTTTTAAGGGGGAAGGATGTAATACTAAACCAAAAGGCAGCAATGTGTACGTTTACCATTAATATAATTCATGCAAACCTGTCATAGATGAGACAGCCATAATGCAGGACACAGAAGCTGTTGTATGCTGGTGGAGGTGAATATAACTCTGGCAGCTTCAGTGACTTAAATGTGAGTCATTACCGCCAGTTAAGTGAAACTGAAATCCACAGTTTGCAGGGTATTCTGAGGATTACATAGGCCACCACTTTTTAAACCACTGCAAATTCCTGAACACAGTTATGTCATGTCATGTAATTCCACAAAGAAGAGTTTGGCAGTGTTTCCTCACAATCACAGCAGTGCCTCATCACAGCTATACTTGTGTTTCCACCCAGTTATTGCTGTGTCCCAGTTGCCTCAGTGTCTTCTACTAGTTATATCTGTGTCTTTTCCCAGTTATACCAATGTCTAGATATTCTAGTGACTCTTTTCAGTGTGTGTGTGTGTATATATATATATATATATCTGTATCTCTCTCTCTCTCTATATATATATATATATATATATATATATAGAGTATATATATATATATATATATATATATATTCATTGCAAAAAACTTTGTTAATGCATCAGTTAGGGTTAAAGAAACAAAAGTAGGGAAATGAGGTGTTAGGGTTTCCAACCCTAACACCCCGCCACCCTCCACACACAAACAGGCATCTGGGTGTGCCTTTGGGTCATTGGGCCTAACTATCATACCATTCCATATGCAAGGAAGTTGAGATGGTATAGTATAGGAGAATGGAGGGAGAGTTAGGCCTGAAGACCCCAAGGCACACCCTGACATCTGTTCATGTGTGGAAGGTGTGGGTGGGGTAGTAGGGCTAGGTGAGGGAGTGTTAGGGTTGGAAAACCTAACACCTTGTTTCTCTGCTTTTGTTGCTTTAACCCTAACTGATGCATTAATAAAGCTTTTTGTAATGAATGTCCTTACTGTTTGAGAAAGTGTAATCTTACCCTTATATGGTTGTGGGAGCACAGGACCTATAGTGTGTTGTGGATGCACATGGCCCTCCAGGCCCTGTGCTCCCATGCATGCAAATTGTAATTGTCCCTGATTTTCATGTGGGAGAGCAGGACTTTTTGGGCTATGTACTCCTATGTAACCATAAGTATATAGACATTGTAATTAACTTTCATCTCCCCGTGGGGCCCTGCACTCCAATCACACTCCCATCATTAGAAACATAGAAACATAGACTTTGATGGCAGATAAGGACCGCTTGGCCCATCTAGTCTGCCCATTTCCCTACCTACAGGATAGGCTGCAGATCCTAGTTAACCAACAGCCAATTTCTTCATCATTCCATAGTGGTATCCATTTGTGGGAGCACAGGGCTCAATCTATCCATAAGTGTAGAGACATTGTAATGAACTCTCATGTCTCTGTGGCAGCACAGGGCTCAGAGGACCCTGCACTCCCACTACTGCATAATTGAGGGCCCTATACTCCCAATACTGCATAATGGTATCCATATGTGGGAGCGTAGGACCCTCTGGGCCCTGCTCCTCCATCTACCCATAATTGTAGCGGCAAAGCGCAGGCCTATAGACATTCCAAGTAACCCTTGTGCTGTAAATGGTGAAATACCTCAGTACCCATGGGAACAGTGGAAAAATTCTACCACCGTTGTAATCATGGACTGCAAACCTGCATTGTTGCTAAGTACACCTAAAAATGTACTGAGCTGCATTTAGTGAAAAATCTGTAGCTCAAACCATTTTCAAGATATAGGTGCCGAAAAGTACTGCGTCCCTTAGAATGTTATCCAATGGGAAATTTCTAAACTTTTGAATACTGTAAGTATGGAAGCAATGTAAATTTTATCATCAAACCAGCAAAAGTCACATCTGTGAGGCAAGCCCTTTGTACCTGGCAAATTTCAGCCCAAAAGTCCTAACCATTTCTTTGCAGTGACGTGACAAAGAAACAGTAAACTTTAAATATCCATTTCATGAGGTGTCAAAATCCTTTTTCCCAATGCAAAAAAGTATTTTAACACCTTTCGAAAGAGGAATTTGTCTGACAAAAAGGATTAAGGGCAGGGACATCTGGTCCCAAAAGTCCTAATCCTTTGTTGTGATAAAAAGGGGATTTGACACCTCATGAAAAGGGAAATGGCTCATGAAAAGGGATTTTGACAGCCCACGAAATTAGATTAATTTTTAAAATCTCTTTTCGTGAGGTGTCAAAATCCCTTTTTGTGTTATGAAAAAGAATTAGGACTTTTGGGACCAGAAATGCCCTGCCGGCCATCCCTTTTTGTGAGCTGTCAAAATCTCCTTTCATAATGCGAAAAAGGATTTTGACACCTCACAAAAAGGGAATTTGTCTGACGAAAAAGAATTACTGGCAGGACCATCTGGTCCCAAAAGTCCTAATCCTTTTTTGCATTGTGAAAAGGGATTTTGACACCTCATAAAAAGGTAATCAGGTGATGAAAAGGGATTTTGACAGCTCATGAAAAGGGATTGGAGTTGTCAGATCAGATGGCCCTGCCATTAATCCCTTTTTGTGAGATGCAATTTCCTTTTTGCGAGGTGTCAAAATCCCTTTTCGCATTGTAAAATGGGATCATAAATGAGTCACAAAAAAGGAGATTAAAAATAAAAAAATAAGCACTCTGAGGCCACAGAAAAGTAAGGAAAGAGTGCAGAACATTAAAAGATGTCCACATGAACAAAATACATACTTGGATGCCTCCAGAAGACATCCCTGGGTAAAGTTATAATGTTTTGTTTTGGCAGAAAAAAAAACAAGATGGCGGCTGATGAAAAGGGAATTTTTCCTCACAAAAGGGGATTCTAAGGATCCCCTTTTGGCGAGCTGTCAAAATCCCTTTTCATGAGACCTAAATCTCTTTTCGTACCATGCAGCTATCCTAAAGACTGAACATGCTCAGAACCCAAAATTTCAAAACTGAATAACTTTGGAACAGATACATATTTTTTCACCAATTGTTTCACCAAACCAATGCTGGCTTGTTCTGTGGGGAAAGTTCTTTCTACCCTGAAAATCTCAGACCAAAAATCTAAATGGTGTGGCCACAGTGTGATGAAGAAAAAACAGCCCAAAATGACAAATGTTAGCATTTTTTTTCACTATGCACAGCACGAAATCTGCAAATCTAATAAAAATGAAACTTGGTATGTCAAAAGATCTACCCACATGACAGTGCACACCAAATTTTGTGCAAATCTGTTGAACGGTTGCAAAGTTATTAAAGTACAAAATTTGAGGTTTAACATTAAACTGCCTACTCAATCCTAACTATAGTGGCACTACTGCACCAATATAATAGATGTATACATAAAATCTGTTACAGTACTGACTATCCCAGATATTTTAGTGACTCTTCTCCGTTCTTTTATATACTGTATATATCTGTCTGTATCTATATGTATTTCTAAAATGGTGTCTTGCCAATTCTAACTTCTCATTAGACAGGACCTCATCACATGGTACTGCTTTAACCTAGCTTATAAAATGGGCATCCAAAATAAAGAGTTTTGATTGGCTGAGGCCAATCACATGACTGTGCAGTGATATAGTCCACCACATGGTCATCCTGGTACTTAGTCTTATCACAAATCACCACTCTTAACTGATTTTTTAAATCTGTTTGGCAGCCATTTTTTCCCCTAGATAAGCAATAACTGTAGTTTTGTAGGCAGTACCCATCTTACACCATTACATCATCTACACTGTCCCTCCCCAACAGCAATGGCCACAAGGAAATGAAAAATGAACATACTTGAAATAAACTTCACTTCTTTGTATGTGCAGGATGTTTTTATCTCCAGTTTTAAAATCTGCATTCCAGCAGTTCATTATTTCTTCAGTTTCAAAACTTGCATTTCAGCTGGCTGTTTGCCGGAAGCTTATGCCATTACAGTCCTACTTCTCCTGCTGTTGTTTTACAAACATAAAAAAGAACCCCTTCAAGCTCACTAATTTCCTTCTCCATTGACAATGCATGTGATTGTGAGGTGGGGTACTCCCAATATTGCTAGCACTACAGTTGAACAATGCCATGCTGCACAACTGGTTTCAGAAAGCTCCCAAATGTCTTGCTCTCCATCACTGTTCTGTCTCCCAATATTCAGTTAGTCACTGTCTCACCTCACCCACTCCCAAAGACAGTAACAATGCAGTGATCCATTCAACAACTACTGTACAGCCACCAAATAAACAATATGCTGTATTTTTAATACAGCACATAAATGGAGAAAAAAATACAACTATGGATACCCCATTGGGACAAAATACCCAAGTCACACCTGTAAATAAAAAGAAGCCCTAGCAGGTGGAAGGACTATTTTACATAATCCCACATTAATTAAAACTTTTTTTTCCAGTAAATCTTTTTATTTAGGGCAAAGATAAAAACAGAACATCCAATACAGTTACCAACTGGCACGTAGTCACACCATCTCTAGGTGTGTTCAGAGTCGCAGACAAAGCAGAGTAAACTTGAGCTATATTATGTAACATAGATATTTTTTCTAATAGTTATACATTCACTTATGGTTATAATAGTTCTTGTTCAGTATGTACAGCCAATGGGGTAGGTGTTGGACCAAAGATAAGGGACAAGGGCATAAATGGTAGGGAGGTGGACACCAGTCCTTTTACAGAGGAGAAAGTCCTTATGGTACTACAGTAACACAACTGAATGTAGACAAGGCAATGGGATCTGATGGGGCACACCCAGGATACTGAGGGAGCTCAAAGAGGTACTAGCTGCATCTCTGACAACTCTGTTCAATGTAGAATAAGAAACAGGGTAGGTTTTGAGGAATTGGAGGAAGGAAGATGTGGTCCCACTACATAAATGTGGGAACAGGGAAGAGGCAGGAAATTATGGACTTGTCAGCCTGACTTTGGTAGTGGGCAAAGTAATGGAAACACTACTAAAGGAAACAATAGTGGAATACCTTGTAACCAGTGGATTACAGGATCCAAGGCAACATGGTTTCACTAGGGGTAGGTCTTGCCTGACAAACCTGATTAAGTTCTTTGACTGGATGACCAGGGTAGTGGATCAGAGAGAAGCAGTAGATATGACCTACCTGGACTTCAGCAAGACCTTTAGCACCGTTCCATGTAGAAGACTGGTAAACAAGCTGTCCTTTGTGTGAGAATGGGTCAAAAAGTTATAAACTGGGTAAGAAATTGGTTGAGATACAGGAGCCAGAGGGTGGTGGTAAATGGTGTCCACTCTGGAGAAGGCAAAGTGACTAGCGGGGTGCCTCATGGCTCAGTACTGGGCCCAGTCCTCTTCAATGTCTTTATTACTGACATTGCAGAAGGGCTAGAAGGAAAAGCATGCCTGTTCATGGATGAGACAGAAATCTGTAACAGAGTAGACACATGGGGGGTGTGGAAAAAAATGAGGGATGATTTGAAAATGTTAGAAGAATGGTCAAGGGTCTAGCTGGTGGGTTTTAATGCAAAATGATGCACTTCAGGCACAAAAACCCAGGGTCTATGTACCAATTGGGAGGGGAAGTACTGGTAATCACCAAACAGAAGAGGGACCTGGGGCAATCATTTCTGATGACCTGAAGGTAGCCAAGCAATGTGATAAGGTAGTGGGAAAGGCTTGCAGGATGCTCAGGTGCATAGGGAGGGGCATCACCAGTAGGAAGAAGAAGGAGATATTACTCCAGTACAGATCACTGGTAAGACTCCAGCTCGAGTACTGTGTCCAGTTCTGGAGGCCCCACCTTAGGAAGGACATTGATAAGGTGGAGGCAGTACAAAAGAGGGCTACCAAAGTGGTGCAGGGCTGCATCAAAAGCACTACAAGGAGACACTCAAGGAGCTAAATATGTACTGTCTAAAGGAAAGGAGAGAAAGGGGTATATGATAGAAACATTTAAATACCTAACAAGTATTAATAAGGTACAGAAAGGTAGCATTTTCCATAGAAAGAAAAGCTAGAGGATGAGGGGTCACACTATGAAATTGGGGGGGAGGCTCAAAGGAAATGTGAGGAAATACTTTTTCATAGAGAGAGTGATGGATGCCTGGAACAGCCTTCCAGCAGAGGTGGTAGATGCCAAAATAGTGATGGGATTCAAGCATGCAAGGGACAGACACAAAGGGACCTTGTTAGTAAGGCAAGGGGAGGAGACAACCAGAGATCGAGTAGGGTCTGCGGTGGCACAGTATGCAGGGACAATTGGTGGACTATGTGGACCGTGAGGTTCTTATCTGTCAACAACTTCTATGTTTCTAGGTTTCTGTGTTTTCTAATACTAAAATCCTATTTTATGAGCACAATAACACACTCCAGGGTGTGCATTGTGCTAGAGTGTCACACTTCCCGAGTGGTTGAAGGCACTCAGCCTGCATCCTCATGCACATAATGCACCCAAGGCATGCGGCAATCTAGCACAATGCACACCTTGTCATGTGTTAATGCTAGCATACTGTATACTCTTGCTCAGAAGACATGATAGGGGTAATATTTGTTATAGCACTGACATCTCCCAGTTATTCTAGTGATTTTTTCAGTTCTTATAGACAGATCTATCTATCTATCTATCTATCTATCTATCTATCTATCTATCTATCTATCTATCTATCTATCTATCTATCTATCTACCTATCTATCTAAACCACTGAGGTGAGAGCTATTCCAGTAGAATAACCTGTGTTATTTTCTCTGGAGTGAGCAGAAATCCTGATGATATCACCAGAGTGAGGATATCACATTTATTCTCCCTCTGCTGATGTCACTGGAGTGAGAATATCTGCACTGCAGATAGCATTCTAAAGGAAACTGCTTCAAAAACAGTTTCTCTTTCTCACTAAAGCCGCACCTTACCCAATTAGCTTGCAAAACACTCTCAGCTCTGTTTCTAACACTCCTAGCCCATTAGTGTGCTGATCTGAGCTTCCCAACAACCTGAATTCTAAATGAAACTGTTTTACAAAGCAGTTTCTCTCTCTCTCACTGCTACCTGCAGCAGATTGTCTTTCTCAGTGAGCCTCTGAATCACTCAATTAGCTTTCCAAAACACACTCAGCTGTGTTTCTCACTCCCAGTCCATTCAGAACACCCCCCCCACACACAGAATGAGCAGGAAACACACAGAAACAGAAAAAATGTCTGGAAAGCTCTCACTCCAGTGGTATTAACTGCGCACATGATGTGCAGATTGTGGGATATGGAAAATATTCTGACTCCTGCATCATGAGATGTGCATTCTCACTCTGCAGGAGTCAGAATATTTTCCAAATCCCAATCCTGCCCATCATGTATCATATATACATATATATGTATATGCCATTTAATGGATCAGTTAGGGTTGTTCCACAGTGACAAAAGTGAGGAGATTCAAAGTTAGGGTTGAAACCCGCCTTTGCACCCCTCCAGCCAATCCCCCCAACTGGCATTGGGGTGCGCGTTGGGATCATCGGCCCAACTCTCATCCCATCACATGTGGAAAGAAGCTGAGGAATAGGAGAATGGGGTGAGAGTTATTATCGATGACCCCAACGCGCACCCCGATGCCAGTTGGGAGGATGAGCTGAAGGGGTGCAAGGGGGGTTTCAACCCTAACATCGAAATTAATCACTTTTGTTGCTGTGGAACAACCCTAACTGATGCATTAAACTGATTTTTTTGCCTCTTATTCCCCTTCTTTTTGAGAATGATAACAAGAAATAGTGAATGTAATGCGGCAGCAGTAGTGCAGGGCCCTTTGGGCCCCACACTCCTACGACGTGATGTCTTGTCACATAGTAACACATTGCCCGCAAACGCAAATGGTAATGCGCATAGTGACACAAAGCGAAACAGAAAGAGAAACAGTACTGTGAGACACAAATGGTAAAAATAATGCAAGCATAGCTCAAATGAAAATGCAAAGGAGTAAGCTACATGGTGGCATAAGAGCGAGAGCGGTAAGTGAAGCGGGTACGGAACATAAGCAAACGCAATAAGGTAACAGTAATGTAAGCGCACAGACTGGTTTTCCCCAAAAGCTGCATAGAGAAAGACACTGAGTACAAAGAATGTATGCATAATTATGGGTCTTGGAGCAGAAAATGAGGAGTTGGAATACTAAATTGCTTATATCTCAGGAACCGTACAATGTAGAAAAAAAAAATGTAAAAGGCATATGATTTATGACTTTCCTGGCTAGTTTGTACTTAACCCCCATTAGGGGGCTAAGCATTTTTCTGACCAAAAATACGTATCTCGCGCCGTTTCCGAGATACGGGCCCTGAAAGGTGCGGCGAATGCTGTAATGTATTCCTATGGGAAAAAAAGAGATGTTTGGAGTGCCATAACTTTGCTGCCCTGTAATATGTTTTCACCAAACTACCAAAAGGCACATCTGTGGGATGTTGGCTTTCTTCCCTCCAAATTTCAGTGTAAAAGACCAAACCATTATTTTGCAGCAGGGTGGTAAAGAATTCCTATCATGCAGCGGACGCCTCAATGTTAGTCTATGGGAAAAAGTGTCAACTTCAGAGTACTGTAACTTTGCATCCATGCAATATTTTGTCACCAAACCACCAAAATGCACATCTGTGAGATGCTGGCTGCCTTCCCTCCAAATTACAGCCCAAAAAACCAAACCGTTCATTTGCAGCAGGGTGACAAAGAACTGCTGTCATTTTGGCCATAGTCTGGAAAAGTAGTGTTGCTATTTGCAAAAGCTTTCACAAAAATTTGCGACACTTTCATGAGTGCGACACTACTTTGCGAAAGTAGTTTTTCGAGAAACTTGAAAAACATATTTCTAGGGTGTTTAACATCAAAATAAAAACATGCCTAGCATCCTCATGGTCCGACTAGGTAAACACAAAAAGAATTGTGTTGCTAGAGGGTCCCAAATTTAAATGCCAAGCATTTTTCTGATCACCAACTGAAAACAAAATGGAGGATTTGTGAAAGTAAAAGGGTCATTTATGAAAGTAAAAACTGCATTTGCGAAAGTGTTGAACTTTTTAACTTTTCACATTGACATCATGGGAAGTTGTTTTTTGAATAACTTTTAAACGATTCAATATTTTTTAATGAAATCTTCAAAAGGCACATCGGGGACCCTGGCTGCATGTTCCCTGAAGTTTTCGGACCAGTCGCACAAACTGTGTGACCTGTAGGGATGAGCAAAGAATTCAAAAAAGCATAAACGTGCACGCAGATCATGCTTAATAACTCTGCAGCCGTATATCCAAACAGTACGAAAGTTGGTAGATCCCAAGATGTATGGCTCTTGATCATGTATGCCAAATTTCAGGCAAATCTGTTGAACAGCTGCAAATTTTTTTTTTTTATTTAGTATACTTTATTCACACTTTCCAACAACATCCATACAATGCCATGGATTGTCAGGCATATGCATTATTACATGACATTGTGAAACATGCCATAATAGCCTTGTGATTACATCGGCTAAAATAAACATTATATACTCTAAAAACCCCAACGTTATCCCAGACTAAGAATCCCTCACCCTCGTCTAAGTCCTCCAAAATCCCCAGATACCACCCTCCCCATGTCAAGTGTGTGCATTATTCTTGAGGATATCACCTTAGATTCTACCAATTGGCCAATGGATCCACAAACTATTGAGTCAATGTGGGTTGCATCCGGTAATTAAAGCCTCCAAGGAGCCCCATCTAGGCTGATGTAAGTGCGATCGGTTGCCCATAAACAGGATGTGCTTTTCTAGTTGCAAAGCAGTTAGCATCTCTTTGTACCATTCCCTCACAGACAACTGGGTTTCTTCCTTCCAGTGCCTCATAATAATGAGCTTGGTTACCACAGAGACTAAAGCAATGTGTGCCTTCCTAATTCTAGGAGTACCTTTTGGCAGCAAATACAATAAACAAATTTCTGAGGTAAAGAGGGAGTCCAGACCAAGCCATGGGTCCAACAAATGTCTAATAGCCTGCCAAAATGTCTGAACCAGTGGACAACCCCACAACATATGGTATAGCGAGCCAGGGGTGAGGCGACACCTGATGCATACAGGAGAAGGGGCGCACCCCACCTTATGCAGTTTGGCCGGTGTGAAATACAAATCGTTCATAATATTGAACTGTATCATTTGTAACCTGTCCTGCTTTACCAAGGAGTTGTTGTTCCTCCAGGCCCGCCCCCAGGTCACTACATCAGGTGAAATTGACAACTCCTGGACCCAGTAGTAGACAATCCCACGGGGAAGACTGATGTCCAGAGCCTGAAGTTCTTTATAAGTCTTGGACACTGCATGGGATTTGCCAGCTACCTGCAAGAGCCTTTTCAGTTTCTCCGTGTCTACACAGTTGGTGTAGCCTCTCCTAATGTGGCTCTTAATTGCTACTACCACCTGCTTATGTTTAAAGAAGTCCGTAATTGGGATCGAGTAACATGCTTGTAGGGTTGAAAATGACATCAGTTTTCCACCCTCAAGGAGGTCAATGACCTTCCTACCGGTTAGAAACGGCCAGAATTCGGGCGGTATGGGTTTATGATCTATTTGAAAATGGCGATTACCCACAATAGGCTGGTCCGAGGATATGTGCCAATTGCATGAAAGAAAAGTTTGTATCTGCTGAAGGGCTTGGACTGACCATCCTATGGGAGTATTTCTCAGTTTAGTGGGAAGCTGTGAAGGGCTAACATAAATCAAGGAGGTGAGTTTACCCTGACATTGGGAGCGTAATGCCTGTTCTATATCCAGCCATATGGGGGTATACGCCTGATTCTCCCTGTCTGACCCTGTTCTTAACCAGTGGGCTATCCTACTGAGGTGATGGGTGCAGTAGTAAGTAAAAAAGGAGGGTAGAGCTAGCCCGCCTTGTCTTTTGGGCCCTGTAAGTTTATGATATGTGCGTCTGGCTTTCTTGCCTTTCCACAGGAAAGCTGATATAACTGACTGTAAGTAGTTAAACCACTTTTTGGGAAGGTAAAACCCTAACATTCCAACCGGGTATAAAATCCTGGGGAGAACGTTCATCTTTATTATGTTAGCTGTCCCCCACAATGTGATCGGAAGATTACTCCATCTCTCCAAATCCGACTTAACAACCTTGAATATTTCTATGAGATTCAGTTTCATCATAACGGGGAGATCTCTGGCCACATGAATACCTAAGTAGATAAGAGTATCTGGTGCCCATTCCAAGCCAGTGCCATCTATGGACACTCGGGTGGTCCTATCATTTAGGGGAAAGCCCTTGGATTTGGATCTATTAAGTTTGTAGTAGGAGACCTCTCCAAAGGACTTGATCAGCTTCAAGAGTGCAGGGATCCCAATTACTGGCTCTTCCATATGTATCAGCAGATCGTCCGCATCTGCTGACAAACTATATCGATGTTCCCCAGTTTAATTCCTCTAATTTGAGGGAGGCATTAATCTTCCTGAGGAGAGGCTCCAAGTAAAGATTGAATAGGAGAAGGGATAGCGGGCGTCCCTGCCTTGTACCCCGCTGAAGCCGAAAAGGGCCAGATAGGATGCCATTGCACCATACCATCGCAGATGGGGAGGAATACAGAATCTGCACCCATTTGATAAATTCATCTGGAAAACCATACCCAGCCATTACTTGGAATAAAAAGTCCCAAGAGACCATATCAAAGGCCTTCTTGGTGTCCAGGGACACCAAAACTGCTGTGGTATGGGAGTCCCTGGACACCGAGAGGATGTGCATGATCTTTCGCATAAGGTCAACAGATGATCTCCCTGCCATGAACCCAATTTGTTCCCACCCAATAAGGGTAGCTAGTACCGGACTTAGTCTATTGGCCAAAACTTTCGCCAAGATCTTGACGTCAGAATTGATCAGCGAAACAGGTCGGTAGCTGGTGGGATTAAGGGGATCCTTCCCTTGCTTAGGGATGAGGGTAATCAATGCTTTTAGGAAACTGTCTTCCGACATGCCCTCAGAGTGCCAATGATTGAAGACCTTTGTGAGCAGAGGGGCAAGTTCTGGTGTATACACTTAGTACAAATTGTTGGAGAGACCATCAGGTCCCGGCGCTTTATCTGGTGCAAGCTGCTGAATGGCCTGCATAACCTCCTGTACCGTTATTGGTTTGCCCAACACTTGGGCACTCTGAGGGTTCACCAATGGCAACTCTAGTGTGGCTAAGTAATTATGGATAGTTTGGACACTGGGACAACTCTTCTGGTCGACTGAGTACAGTTTCATATAGTAATTCTTAATTTCCTCCACCACCTCCTTGGGGGACATAATAAGGTGGTTCCCCACTTTGAGGCCAGCAATGAAGCGTGAAGCTTCTATCTGCCTGAGCCTCAGAGCTAACAATTTCCCAGCTTTTTCCCCAGTGTCAAGATATTTGATTTTGGCACGTCTTAGTGACAATTCTACCTTCTGAGTGATTAGGCCTGAGTACTGGGCTTGTAGTCTATGAAACATTGCCCATTCAACATCAGCAGACTTGTTGTTAAGACTAGCCTCCAGTCTCCGGATATCTTAGAGCAGTTCATCTTGTTGGGCTTTATGTTGCCTGACTCTTAACAGACACCAAACGCAGGCATTCTCCTGTCAGGGTACATTTTGCTGCCGCCCAAACTATATCAACTCTCGGGACTGAGCCCCTCTTGATTGAAAGGAAATTGGTAAGGAAATCTCTTATCTGCTGTATGGTCTCAGACTTCTGGAGTAGTTGATTATTCAACCTCCAAACAAATTCCCTCCTATATGCTTCCCCAAAGTGGAATGTTATTGAGACAGGCGAATGATCAGAGATGACCCTCTCATGGATTTCAGAACAAACTGTATGTGGAAGTGAGTGGGAACTTAATAATATAAAGTCAATGCGGGATAGTGTTTTATCCGGGGGAGAGTGAAATGTATATTGGCGCTCTGTGGGGTGTAGCACATGCCATATATCTAGGATATTTGCACCATTCATCAAATCATGGAGTGCCCTTTGTGTTGGGGAAAGTCTCTGTCTTCGTGGGTCAGATCTGTCCAACCGTGTGTCCGGTACCACATTCCAGTCCCCTCCCATTATAGTTGTCACTGGAGGATCAGTGACTACCATACTCAGTAAACATATAAAGAAGTCAGGAGAGTCTCCATTCGGACCATATATTGCCCCAAGTAAGATTGGATTCGACCCTATGCTGCCCAACAGAATGATTTATCTCCCATTAGGGTTGTATGTTTCCTTCTTTAGTATAAAGGGGATACTCCTGTTTATGAGGATAACGACACCTCCACTATTGTTAGACCCCCCAGCCCCGAAAGCCTGTCCAACCCAGGTTTTGATAAATAATTGAGCATCTTCCCGTTTCATGTGTGTTTCCTGAAGGCATGCTATCCCCGCTTTTAATTGCTGCAAGTGTCTGAGAATAACCAGCCTTTTGCCCTTATCCTGGGCACCCTTGACGTTCCAACTGATAACCCTGTAATGACTAGTCATTGCCAGGAGATAAAAAAGGCACCGGGGGGTTCCTCCCTTATTTAATCCATTGACCCGATTAGGCTTGGTATGGCAACCTATTCCGTGGTATGTCCCTTTAGTCACTTTAGTCACACTTGCCATTCCCCCCTTCCCCTTTAAATCATTTTCATTATTTATAGCCCTTACCCCTCCTGTATTGCCCTCCCCCTTTGAATTAAGCATTCTCCTCAATCCCTTTAAATCTCCCCCAGTTCCCAGGAACTGCAACTCCAAAAAACACCACGGTACGCAATATCTTATCACAGAGTGATATGCATCATGCCCCACCCCTCCTCCAATGTACAAAAAGTATGCCCAACCCAAGTAGAGTTAGACAATTTCCTACCTAAAATTAGAATCTAAACATTATGTAAATTTAAACAGGCAAGAATATAGCCTTGTATAACATCTGTTAGGGGTAAAATAGTTTGCCTCCCATTGTCAGAATCGCCAACAGTGGATGACCTGGAAAAAGCAAAGTGATAAGTGTTTGTAAAGAATATACATGTGACTATTCTTATTGCCATCGGTAGCTGGATTCAGCTGGCCCTTGAACCCTAGATCCCTGTGCCTCTGGCCACTACATAACCCAGCCGGAAGCTAAGGAAGCCATCAAGTGGCCAGGTGTCTCATGAAATACTCGCAGTTCCCAGGGTTACTTCTGGATCAGTCCCGTTTGTTCTTCTTGGTTATATACCCTTTCCAGCAAACCTGAGGGGGAAGCCGCATCTCGAATAATATTAGAAACCTTGCTCTTATTTCTATCATAGTAAAAGGCTCAGATGGAAGTAAAGCCACCAAATCCCTCAGTCCAGAGCAAGGAATAAAAGATCCCTCGAGGGCCTAACAGACTATGTCATTATACTGTTTCTTCAGTCCACATGTCCGGCCATGATAAAAGAAAGATTCTCGCCATCACCAGGTACAGCCCTTCCTGGCCCAAAACAAAAGAAACCTTTGGTTAATCCACCATCGCTCCAGGGGCACCTGCTAATAAAAGGAAAAGATGGGCTGATCTCGAAGAACCACTTCCTCAGAGATCACTGATGGGTAGACTCAGAACGCCTACCGTGGCCACCCCTGACCACTGTCTGTGAAAGAGAAAACAGAAACCAAAGGCCCAGACCCCTTACTGGACTTCACATTATTTCCATAAGCTGGGAGTCATTGAATAGACCACAGAACACTAATGTGTCCAGACACTCTATCACTGTGAGCCTTCACCAGGTACAATGCTCCTTTATTCACTCCACTCCTTTAAACAGGGCCGGGAATAGTTCTCGAAGCTCTGTCAGGGCTTGCTCTTTACTTTCAAAGGAGATCCATTTGTCTTGATGCTTGATCTGGAGCACTGCAGGATAACGCATTCTGAAAGATTTACCAGCTGCGATCAATCTGGAGACAATGGAATGCATTTCTTGTTGTTTCACTCTGACTAACTGGGGTAGGTCTTGCATTACCCTCAGTCGATGTCCTTCCCAGAGCAATTCTTGTAGGTTGTTGATTTTAGTCAGGATATGCTGCTTGTCTAAGTAGTTGAGTAGGCGACAGATATGGGGTCGTGGGGGAGGGGAGCTGGGAGGTGGGGGAGGCCGTAGCGCCCTGTGTGCTCGCTCAATAACATACACCGCTCCATTTGGAGAGGGCCCCACTGTCTTTTCAAAGAATTTCCAAAGGAAAAGGATCGGGTTCGAGCCCTCTTCTTTTTCTGGCACACCAAAGATTAATAAGTTATTTCTCCTACTCCGTCCCTCGAGATCTTCTAATTTCTCTTCGAGTTTTTTCACTCTTCTCCCAAGTTGTGTAAACATTGCATCATTTCTGTCTTGTTTTCTCTCTAATGAAGTGATCTTGGCTTCTGAATCCCCCACTCTTAAACTTAGGGCCTGCACTGAGGTTTTGACTTGCTGCGTATATTCAGCGATCTCTGAAATGCGCTCCTGGAGCAGTCTCATTACCTCCAGGAATCTCTCCTCTGACAGAGCTGTAGCGGAGACTGGGTTTTTGCTGTCTCTCACCTGCTGGTGTTGAGGCCTCTTCGTGGCCTGCTCTTTTTCCAGTGTCTTTGGTGGAGAATGACGCTGCGCCAGTTTCTTCATAAAGACGTCCATTCCAAAAGGACAATTGTCTACTACGAAGCTCTAGCAACCTTAGGATGTAGGTAAGGCGCACTTTTTGTAGCGGGATCTGGCAGAAAGTAAAGTTTACTCGGTCGGAGGTGCAGAGCTATGGGAGATTGCTGCTACCCTTCACCCTGTCATCCGTGACCCCTGCAAAGTTATTAAGGTGCAAAATTTTAGGTTTAACATGCAAATGGCTCCTCAACCCTAACTATGGTAGCACTACCGTGTTACCATAATATATATATATATATCTGTCTATATATATCTATATCTATATACATTTATAAAATTGTGTCTGGCCAGTTCTAACTCCTCACTGGGCAGGATCCCATCATGTGGTACTGCATTATCCTAGTATATAATCTTGCTCAGAAGTCATGCCAGGAGTGCAATAATCGAGAGCACAACCAATCAGTGTGAAAAAGGTCAATATGCTTATTAGATATCCTCAGGGTCAAAAAGGTCACAATGCAAATCAAACAACACAGAAACATAAAAAAAGAAACCATGTAAATTAAAAGAAATATCCCATGTCCCTCCAACTGAGACAATGCTCAAGAATGAAAAACTATAAAGGAAATCCATCCAACAACATTGAAGAAAGCATACCATATTTCCTACCCACAAATCCAAACCCAAAAAGCTTCAGTGTTGCTCATGAAGGAAAAACATTTTAAAAGCCTAACAGAAACACAAAAAAGTTTTAAAAACTATGATTCTACACAACAGAAACATAAAATTTACTGGCAGATAAGGACCGCTTGACCCACTTAGTCTGCCGATTTTTTCATATCTACATTATCACTGCAGATCCTAATTGATCTCCGACCCATTGTCCCCCTACCCTTTCTTTCCCCTAAGATTCCCTTATGCCTATCTCATGCATTCTTGAACCTCACTACTGCTTTCACCCCCACCACTACTGCTGGAAGGCAGTTCCAGGAATCCACCACTTATTTGGTGAAAAAGAAACATGCATACCTACAGTACAGCACATCACTAAACCATCAGCAGAACTTCTACAAACATTGCTCTAAAAACTAATAAAATATCTACATACCTAGAAATCAACAAAGGAGAGTTCAAACTCTCTTCTTGTATCTCAGCTGCCCAGCAGTGCAGACTGAGGTCACATGACATCTAATCAATAGCCTAGCCCACCAGGTCTGACTCAGATAACATGGAAAGAACAAGAAGCACAGGCAAGTTTCAGCTTAGCCTCACAGATAACATGGGTAGTGCAGGGAGTTAAACATTGTGAAAAAGCAATAAAATAACCCAGTCCATTGCAACATAACCACATTCAACTAGTGCAGTTTGTCAGCTGCAATCTAACCCTGCCAAATATCTATTTAAGCTAATGTCCTAAAGGCAGACCTTGAAAGATACAGCATCAAATTACAACACTACTACTCTGCTAAAAAAAATAACATTACTAAATATTTTACAAGTGGAATAAGGTGATTCCATGGAGGGGGGATTATGCTATGTTAACGTACCTCATGTTGGTTAAAGTCCCTCAACCCTTTAGTCTCAAGACTCCAACCTGCCACTTGGTGCATTAACATAGCATAGTGTATAGTGGAATGTCATTGTTCACTGAAATCTAGCGCTCTCAAAATGTTGTTCTGCTGCACTAGTGACGTCCGCAGGACAGCAGAACGAAAAAGACTTTTCATTCTGCTGCAGTGTGGACATCACACATGGTGTCCTCCAGCAGCAATCTGACAGTTAGTCTTATTTTAAAAAAAAGATGTAGTTTTTTTTTTGAGTCATTGACGTTTCACTATCCTATACAGAACAGTGCATGAGTACCAGTTAACAACAGGGTTGGTGCCATTCTCATCGTGGTACTATGATCGACTGATTAAACTGTCTCCATAGTACCAACTCGGTAAAAGAATAGCCCTGTTGTTAACTGGTACTCATGCACTATCCTATATATAATCCCCACTCAGTCATGCTTTATTCCTCACATGTTATATGGCCCCTATTATGGTTGAGTGAGCATTTCAATGTTAAACCCCAGTTTTAGCACCTTAATCCCTCTGCCCCTGTTTAACAGATTTGCCAGAAATTTGGTAGATATGGAGTCTGGATCAGGGCCTCTGGATTTTGAAAATTTAATGTCAATCAGTTGGGGAGGCAAAGTTGCAGAGGTGCAGAAAAGCTAAATTCACCCAAATTAAGAGATTTGTTTTTGCTGCAGGTTTTGTTTGCTCACCTGTAACTAAAAAACATTTTTTTTAACTTGAAACTTCCAGGTTTGATAGTGTCTGGCCCAAGGTGTGTGCTTTATTTATTTATTTATTTAAATGTTGATAACTGAGAAAGGCACACTGAGCCAAGGCTCATTTCCAGGTGTGACCCAGGAAAGAGGCACATACAGGGGTGGAACACAGATGGTACAATCAGAATAAATAAAATAGGTGTTACACAGAGGCAAAGGTAATTCAAAGCAAGTACAAAAGCAACATGTATAATACAGATTACAACAGTATATGCATAAATAAATGCAATAATTAGTCAAACTATTTACAGAACTGAGTTGGGGAGGATGACAACACTAGGTGTGATAAGGGCAATGGAATTTGAGATATAATTGGTTAGAAGTATACAGTAGGGAGGGTTGGAATAGGAGGATAGTAAACAAACAATTATGTAATTGAGGATGCAGAACCTAGGTGAGGGAGGGAGGGAGGGAGGAGTAGGTGGAGGGGTGGAAAGGTGCAGAAGAGGGGCAGGAGCATGAAGGGCAGGGATAGCATGGAGCAGGGATTTAAGGGCAGAGAGGGTAGATGCATGGTGTGTGTCCCTGGGAGTTGGTTGCAGAGATGAAGAAGATGGTATGATAAGGCAGTTTTGCCTAAGCATGACCTATGATGTGGGAGGGGCAATAATTTGGCATCCCTGGAGTGAAGAGAGTATGTAGCAGAGCTGACAGGGGATAAACAGGAGTTGAGACAGGAGGGAAGAGTTCCAAACTAGTATTTGCCAGTGAAGGTAAGGCTGAGTAGCTGGTGCCTAGAGGATAGTGGCAACAGGGAGAATGAGGAAAGAGGGTACAGTGGTGAGTGAGAGAAGGGGAGGAGGTGGCAAAATGGCAGAATGAATTTAGTAAGGTGTCAAGTCTTGCAAAAGAGGAAGCAGGAGCGGAGCCATAGACAACGTCAGCATAATCAGTTATGGGGAGGATAGTTTTGGTGACTAAGTCTTGGTGCATTGAAAAAGGGAAGGCATTCTTTATGTCGATAGAGGGCACCAAGTTTGGGGTGCAGCTTAGAGCATATGAAGTCGATGTGGACTGAGAAGTCAAGGCTGCTGTCCAGCCAGACCCTGAGGTATTTGAAAGAGTCAACTGATTGTAAGGGTGAGCCATCGAGGATGGTAAAGGTTGGAGGGATTTGGGATTTGGACTTTCTTTGCCTTGAGCCAAAGAACACATAAACAGTTTTTTTAGCATTTAATTTTAGTTGGTTTTGATGGAACCATTCTTGTAGTCTGCTAAAGTCACACTGAAGGGGCATAGTGACATCTGAAGCAGAGGGGCCGGGGAAATATAACAAGGTATCATCCGTGAACATATGGATATTTGAGGGGGAGCAGATAGAGGGGAGGACATTGCTTAATATGAAGAAGAGAATGGGGCCTAGTATGAAACCTTGGGGGAAGTCTACAGTTTTTAATATATGTTTTTTAGAATGCAAGTTAAAAACTGTGCCATTTTGTAACAATGTTCAGTTAAAAAATTATTTATAAATATTTTTATTGATATGTGCCATATTTTAACAATAATTTTCCACAAAAGATAACTCATTGACAGTTCATAAAGGAAAAAGGGAGCAAGGACAAAATATTTAATAGTTTCAAACTATAGTATATCAATCCAATCACTATGAGCCCCCCACCACCACAATATCTTATCCAGTCAGGTTGGCGCACTCTGACACAATTATATAAAACAAAAAAAATTTATAACGTTTATATCCACATTAGCGGAGGAAACATATTCATAAATTCTCTCCATGATGCAGCCATAATATCTTTTGGGTTTTCTACCTGGTACCATAATTTTTTCCAAAAATTAGAGTCTCTTTTACTTTGTGCCACCACATTTGTTTGATAGTGGGGGGAAGCAGGGAGGGGGGATGGCTTGTGCTTTCCAATGTTCAAGAATTATCCTTTTTGTGGCAATGGTTCCCAAACTGATTACTTTGTGTTGGTCTTTGTTATATTCAATGTATCAAATTTGTTCGAAATTAATACTACTGGGGATATGGGAATCTCTATACCAATCATTTGTTTTAGCATTTCAGCTGTTTCCAACCACCAATTTATTTATTTAGTTTTTGTTTACAGGGTAATTGCACTAGCCACAGCAATAACTATTTTCAGGCACAACCCAGACCAGTTGTATGGTAAAACCAAAAAATGTGGGATAAGTCCGCTTCCTTGTCGCATCCATGCCAACATTTATTTGTTGCATTGGGTATAATTGTATTCAGTGGCATCAGAGTAATGTAAGCTCTATTAATTGTTTTAACCTGAATTGACTTTCTTTTGGCTGACACATGGGGCCCAATTCTAAGTCGGGTTAAGCATGTCGCAAGGTGACCTGCGCCAAACCCAATGCAACAAGTCACACCTTGCGACATGCGTTACACTTATCAGGATTCCAAGAGGTGGCCTGCACCATGGAATTGGTGGCCTGTGCCCAAGGGGATATCCTCCAGCTGCAGCCCCTATGGCACAGTGGAAGTGGGGGTTATAGAAGCAACTGCACCCTATACTGAGAGGGTGGCTGCCGTAACCCACTTACACCATTCTAAGACCCACTGTGGCACTGCGGGGTTAGACCAGCTGTTAGCTGGTCTAAGGGGCTTCCATCCTGGCAAAATGTAGCAGTTGCCTCGCGCAGTGCTGCCACCACACTCAGCTATGTCCCAAGGACTACCCCATTACAGAGCACCCCACAATAGCCGAGTGCCACCCGCTGGCAGCCAGGTCTGTTGTTTGCCGGTGCCACCCTTGAGCCTCGTCCACCTGCCAACCCCATGGCCCCAGGGGTTTTGGGGCTAGTAGGCTTGGGGAGGCTGCACCCTGCCATCAGCAGCCTACGGCACCCAGGTCCATTACACCCTTCCTATGGCGCAACCCTGTGGCTGCCGCAGGTTGCAGGGCATAAGTGCTGGGGACACTGCCTGTTCTGGAATAGGGCACAGGTTCCCCAGCGTATCAGTGAATGTCGCAACTCACATAAGCCTGCAAGTTGTTACATTTGTCTTGGAATCGGGCCCATAATGTTTATTGGCAGTCACCTGAAGTAATTGACACTGTTGAATTGTTAGGTCCACAGATAATTCCTTTTTCCATTTTTGACAGTTTTTTGTCTGCATAATAATGGCCCAGCCACGATATGATTATAACTTTTAGATAATATTTTTTTATAAAATTTGTTATCATATTCCTTTCAGAATTTGGATGTGATCTGAGCTAAGTTGATAAACCTATCTGATGTATTAATTTTTATATGTATTATATAACAAGTTATAGTACATAACATTCTTAAGATGAGCAGACTCAATTTTCTGATTATATTTTTTATAAGTTATAAATCCACTTTTATGTATTAAATCCACCCATATTTTAATATCTTCTTTCTGTAACTTGCAATAAGCACTTTCATACATGGGATTACTTCCTTCACAAGAAGTTAACAGGTTGGCATGAAGCCAAGGAATTGATTCTTTCTGCCAGATTACATAGAAACATAGAATTTGACAGCAGATAAGGACTGCTTGGCCCACCTAGTCTGCCCATTTCCCTACCTGATAAATAAGCTGCAGAAACTAGTTACTCAACAGCCTACTTCCTCCTACCCCCCACTAGAGATGCCTTATGTCTGTCCCATGCATTCTTGAATTCTCCCACTGTTCCTGACTCCACAACCTCCTCAGGAAGGCTGTTCCATGAATTCACAACCCTCTCTGTGAAAAAAAAACTTTCTAACATTACCTCTGAGCTGTCTTTCCTCTATCTTCAAATTGTGCCCCCTTAATCTTGCACATCTCTTTTTCTGAAAGATGCTACCCTCTTGTACGTTATTAATTCCCTTGAGATAGTTGAAAGATTGTCAGAGCTTGTTTGCCATAGACATAAAAGTTCCTCATAATTGGAATCTGAATAAGCTGTTTAAAAGAATTTTGATTTATCAGACATTTCAGCTGAACCCCATTTACAAGTTTCTTAAGCAATTTTTGTATGACCTTATCTTCCTGTTTAGTATAAAAAGCCCATTCCCACACTATTGATATTAACTGAGATAGTGCATATTTATAAGGGTCCGGACAGCCAAGCCCCTCCTCTCTTTTCTGAACTAGACAGCTCCATGCTATTCTGGGTTGCCCCCCTCTCCAGACACACTTGATAAATATTTGTCTTACTGAGAAGAACCACTTATCAGGCATGCCCCATATCGATTGTAGTACAAATATAAAATGGGGTAGGGGAATCACCTTGATGACCTCCAGTCTTACCCAAAGGGAGGTGGAAAGTTTTTGCCATAGAAGCAATTTATTATGAATTTTTTTCTTTTGACATTTTGTAGTTTAACTGAATATTCTCTTCAAAATTCCGGGTAAGGATTAAACCTAGGTATTTTATTTTATTTTTTAAATAGGGTTAAATTTTGAAATTCAGAGTTGCCTCCTTTACCTAAAGGCATAATTACCAACTTGGATGTGTTCAACTTATACCCTGCAAATCCTGAAAATTATCCAATTAAATCCATTAATGCAGGTACCAAGGATGCAATATTATTGAACATCAGTAAGATGTCATCCGCGTATATGCTTAATTTAATATTTTCATGGTCAATTATTGCTCCTTTTGTATTGTTATTTTCCTGTATTCTTTGTAGCAGTGCTTCTAAACAAAGGACAAATATTGTAGGGAAGAGGGGCAACCTTATCTTAACCCATTATTCATCTGGATAAACTCTATCAAATGATAGCTAATAGAAAAGCAGGATCTAGTTTGTTATATAGCTGCTGGATTACATTTAGGATCCTTTTGGGTATTCCCCACATCTTCAATACTTGTAACATATACCTCCTTACCTCTCAACATTTCAGAGTTTATTTGGATCCAAGATGGCGGCCACACTGGGTCTGCAACTATGTGCTGCAGCAGATTAATTTAGTTTTTGGTTTTTAGTTTAGTTTATATAATATTATTTTTGTTTGTTAGTTATTAGTTTGAACATATTTTCATCTATCCGTTGTCGTTTTTAATGATTCAGCAACATCGTGCTGTTTTTCACATTGTGGCGTTTGTTCGGCCATCTACTGTCGAGGTCGTCCTACTTCTATGGAATGGTCATAGGACATAGGCCATATTGGCCTGATGAAATCTCTGAGATCTTACATTCGAATGGTGGTCAGAGGATAATTTGCCTGAATGTGATGTCGATCAGTGGATTTTATCGATCTGGAATTGCTAAATTTGTGATTTATGGATTAAACACTGATGGTGTCTTGAAGTGATTAATATCGGGACCTAATCTGGCCTTTTACTTGAGCCAGTTCCTTGAGAGGGATCTGAGAACGCAAGTGGGGTAAACTGGGTAGGCTGGGCTGTTCTGCCCTGGGAGGTGCGCGGTGCAGCTGTCTCCCGCTAGGGAGGTTTGGATTGTGCTGACTGGAGGGTCGGTTCTTTTGAACTGTCCCTAGCTTATCTGGGGGCTGCCTGACTGTGTTGGGTATAATCTGGTTGCTAAACTGTGGGGATTGCTTGTGCTGTGTGCCTGCTGTGTGGAAGTCTGGCCCAGGCCTGATAAAGAGTGGTTGTGCCTGGATTCGATCTTATTTTTCTTGGGCTGGATTCTCGGAACTTTGGCTGATTGAGTTTGGTTGAAGATCCTTTGGATTATCTGTTGAGAATTGGATGCTGGAGTTATTCAACAAAGTTTGCAAGCACATTATTATATTGATTCTATATAAATACTATTTGTTTAAGGGGGCAGTGAGAGAGCCTCCATCTGTTTTTAACATTTAAGACAGCTAAAATGTGGCAGTGAGAGGGCCGCATCGTATGGACAGACTCTTTTGAACAGGGATAATGAGAGTTCCTCCATTTACACCGTGAACATTTTCTGACTTTCTGGCAAAATTTTTAATTTGAACTTTGCCGTTTATATCTGGATAACAACTGTTGATGAACTCAATCTGATTAAACTGCTGCAGTGCATTGTTGCTGTTTGGTATTAATGTATCACATTGTAATATTTTACTGATTTTAAGTTCCACAAGTGAGAGTTGTGGTATAGGGTTTAAATTTGTAGTGTATTAAATTTGTTTGCTGAAAATTTTTCTGCTGTGTGTGGATAGTTTATGTTATAATGTGTTAGGAAGGTATAAGGATGGTCAGGCAGTATTCTCCCACTAGGCTCAGAGAGTTAGGCCCCTTTGATTGCCCTTTTTTACCAACTGAAATTTATAAGCATTGTAAATCCCTTGGGATTGCTAGGAGGCATAGGAAGAGGGGCAGGGCTGAGCCTGGTGGGGGAAGGGAAAGGGCTGATGTATTGAGGTGGTGGGTACCAGACAGCACCCTGGGGTGAAATGGTGTCAAGATAGAGGAAGTCCCTGTCTTGTTTACATACCCAAGGGTCCAGAAGTTAGTGCTGGACAGAAGTTGAGGTCTTCTTCAGCATCTCATCCAACACGGGTGGCGATATGCAATGCTAGGTCTATCAAGAACAAGACAGCCATTATAGCTGATCTTGCTGAAACGGTGGCCCTGGCATGCATCACTGAGACTTGGCTGGATGAAAATGCAGGCCCAGTTTTAGTTTCTGCAGTTCCAGCAGGGTTGTTGGTGATTCACCACCTGAGGTTGGATTGTAGTGGTGGGGGTGTAGCCATCTTTTTTTAAGACTGAACTAGGCCTTATGGATGTTCCACTGGGGACCACCAGATCCTTTGAGTTTGTTATGGGTGAGGGTGTAGGTTGCAGGATACTCCTCATCTACCGTCACCAGGTGATGAGGGTTTATTCCTGCAGGAGATTGCAGACTTTGTCATTAACATGGTATTGGAGTTTCCCAGATGGATAATTCTGGGGGATTTCAATGCCTGGGTTGAAGGTGAACTGTCGCCATTTGGTCAAAATCTCCTCCAGTTAATGACAACACTGGGCCTTACACAGGTTGTTACCTCCTCTACTCATATAGGAGGCCACTCATTCTATCTGCTGTTCCTCCTGGGGATGGAGTCAGTTGGTCCGACCATCAAGCCATAAGGTTCAGTTTCAGGGTTCCCCCAATTGGACCTTCCCCTGTGGAGATGGTCCGGTATCGCCCTTTGAGGGGAGTTGCCCCAGATGGTCTATCAGTGGTGCTGGACCTATTGGGATTGCTGGGTGAAAGCACAAGTCCAGGGGACCTTGTACTGGCTTATAATAGGGCAATGGGAGATTCCCTGGACTTGATTACTCCTGTTCACGTTTGACCATTCACTCTTCGCCCAAGGTCCCCATGGTATGATGGGTCCTTGAAGGAGTTGAGGTGGGGTGGTCAAAGGCTGGAGAGATCTTGGTGAAAATCTGGCCTGGATGCTGACAGGCTTAGATTGATGGAGCATTATAATGTCTATCAATCAGAAATGACCTGTAAGAAGACAGAGTTCCTGTCCAGGGAGTTTTCTGCTGTGCAGAACCGGTCATAACAACTCTTTCGACTGTTGACAGACTGTACAATACAGTCTGTCAGCAGTCTGGAAGAGTTTTTCACAAGTTAAGTGTGATGAGCTAGCTCTGTTCTTCACAGATAAGGTTGCCAGCATCAGGTCCGGAATCAGCCAAACCCTGTCCATGAGGGAATGCAATGGTTGATGGGAGGAGATGAACACCCATTCTGTCCAGACAGAGTTTTGGCAATCGGAATTCATGGACATCATGAAGATTGTCCAAACCCTGCGCCCAACTTGCTGTAATTTGGATCCGGGCTCTACCTCCCTGCTGGTGGGATGTGTAGATGTTATCTGCCCAATCCTAGCTGAAATTGTCTGGAGATCTTTGGGGGGGGAACCTTTTTGGATCCCTTAAAGGAGGTGGTCATTTGACCACTCCTTAAAAAATCTTCCTTAGATCCCAACAATCCAGCTAACTACCGACCTGTCTCTAACCTTCCCTTTGTTGTTATTATGTAATATAGATTGGTCAGCGTCTATTCCTGATTTTTCTATTTCAGACATTTGCTGTGTTACCAAGTTAATAGGTAGAGATGTAGTGAATTTTAATTCCGCTGGTAAAGTGAATGCGAAGTGGGCACTTCATGTTGCCACTCCGCTACGTGGAGTGGGCAATGCAAAGTGCTCACTCTGCCTAGTCATTACCACTTCACGTTAAGGCAAAATGGCAATGCAAATTAAGGCAAAGTCATTGGTTTCAATGGATTTTGCATTCCTCATTATGATTGTAAGTGATCCACTTCGTGTTTCAGATTTGGCAGCCCTCCCCACACATCACATGGCTTGCAGTACTGTAAGTCACATGCTCTTTAGCCAGGCAGGGAGGAAGTGAGTCATACAAGCAGACACTTTCACTTTCTTCTGTGCAGATGGAGAGAAAGGAGTGTGTTGTTTTGTCACTGCTGAGACTTGGAGATTTAAACTTTGATTTAGACCCAACAGCTTTTTTAAAAGCTACATTTTTTTGTCCTTTCTGTTCTCTTTTTTACTTAATTTGTTCTTTCTGTAAATCTATTTTTCTTACCTTTATAAGTAGTTAGTTGTTTGTCTGTGTCTGTGTGACTGTGTTTGTGTTGTGTGACAGTGTGAGTAGTCACTGCTTGGACTGAGGGAGCGCAGTAGGAGAGATGGACCAGGGTAAGGGGATGTCTGGGGTGGGAGCAGCTCTGAGACAGCGTGGTACTGGTAGGTGTTGTACCATGCACATTCGTGGGGGGCATGGCCACCGGTTCCTGTTGGACTGATCAAAAAGTCTGATTGTCACCCCCCAGAAGCAGGACCAGCACTGCCTCCTGACTCTGAGGCAGTTGAACCACCACTGCCACCACCAGCTCCAGCACCAGGTCATCTGGAGCAGGATGTTGCCTGTGCCCCCGGGCCCAGGTGTGGATCCCATCCCTGTTGAGCACCGTGACCAGCCAGCTGCCAGTTCATCTGGCCCTCCCCTGCCTGTGCCTTGTCCTCCCTGCACCTCCATTGTCTGGGAGTTTTTTGACTGGGTCAGCATGGTCAGGTGCCACCTATGTGAGGTGGAGGTGCACCATGACCCCCGGGGGACTCACCTGGGGACTGGGAGCCAGCACACCGATATGCTCAATCAGCACCAGTTGCAGTGGCAGGCTGCCACAGAACAGGACAGGCATGCACCTGCTGTCCCTTCTGTGGCAGAGGGTACAGCTGTCATGGTGGTGGTCCTAAGAAGAGGAAGACCAGAGCAGCACCTGCTGCCCCAGCAGCACCACCCCCCACCACCACCATCAGCAGAAACAGGTCAGCCTGTAGAACGTATGGACCCCAGAGAACTGCATGTAATGCAGGCTGACCTGGCACTTCTCTGGCGTGCTGTCAAGGAGAACAATGAGAGGGTGAGTGCTGTCAAGCAGTGGCTAGATTGCATAGAGGGACATCAGTTACAAATTATGTCCATGCTGGAACTGCTGCTGGATCACCATGGGATCCCATATTAGTTTTTTTCCCTCACACCATGTGCCCCCACACATCTTCCTTGCTGTGTTTTAAAAATGTATTTCTCCACCATCTTCGACCCTTGTACGTGATTATGCCCTTTTTTTGTTGTCTTCCATATGTGTGACACTTTGTATTCTGGCCCCCCTTCCTTCTGTTAAGTGTGTATGTGTGTGCTGTTTTGGTGCCTCATTAATGTTTACTTTCTGTCACGGAGTGTTTGTGGAAAAGCAGGATGGAGCAGTGCAAGTATACTGTGCTAAACTGCATGTGTGCAGTCAGTCTTCTTTCCTATGTGTGTATGTACTGCAGACTCCATCCAGCTTCTTGCAAACATATATATGCTGATTGCTGTCTGACTTGTTGCTGTGTTTATGGTATAAAGAATAAAGACAAGAATATGTAATGCATATTTTGTTAGGAGATCATAGCAACCAAAAATCTTGCTTTTCAAAAAACATATCTAACAGACATGAAGTATTGCTGATGCACCCAAAATATTTCACGGTGTACAGACATTATAAAGTTAGAAAATATATAAGGTCCAGTTCACTGCCACCACACTGTACTACCACATTCCTTCTTTTCATTATTTATTTTTTTTTTCCAATTGTTTAACCAGGTGAGACACACTAAGCTGAAAGCTTGTTTACAGGTGCAACTTGGAAGCACAGGGAAGTTAAGTGACTTGCTTAGGGTCACACAGTATGCAAGTGGGGGCTGTGGGATTCAAATTCAGGTCTCCAGATTTGCAGCTCAGAACCTTAAACCACTGTGTTATACTGCCTCCCTGCTGTTCTGGAATATGTCTTTCCAGTTTACACTGGCAGTGTCAGTTTTTCAGCAAATCGATGTACACCATAACACAACATGGTGCCAGTGGTAGCATAGTGTTGTTGCAGTGGACTGCAGGACCTGTTATATATTCTGACTTGAACATATCTGTACACAATAAAATATTTTGGGTGCCTTAGCAATATTTTACGTCTGTTGGGTATTGTTTGTTTAAAAGCATGATTTTTTGTGCTAGTATCTCCACAAAGTCTTTCCCACCCTTATTTTCTCCTCCACCGTATCTCTGCCCAAGAACTTAGACTGCACCTTGTCAATGCCCTCAAGAGTAATAGTATGGGCAGTGACACCCTGGATCCATGTATCCTTAGGCTGGTCTTAGATACAGTCCTAACCCCGATCACTTGCCTCGTCAATCAATCTCTCTGCCTGGGGAAGGTTCCAACTGCCTGGAAAATCGCCACAGTCACCCCCATTCTTAAAGGTGGTGATAGGTCTGTGGCTGGAAACTATCGGCCAATCTCCATTCTCTCTCCTCTCTCCAAAGCCTTGGAAAAGGTGGTGGCCTCTCAAATCTCTAACTACCTCACTAACTACAATGTCCTCTGTCCTGAGCAGCACAGTTTCCGTGCAGGCCACAGTACCAGCACTGCCCTCCTAGAGTTCTCCAACTTTCTCCACTCCTCCTTAGACTCAGGTTCTCTGGCTGGTGCTGTTTTCATAGACCTCTCTAAAGCTTTCGACACTGTCTCCCACCCTCTCCTTCTTGATGCCCTTAGTCTCTCTGGTTTTGCTGCTGGGCCTGTCTCTTGGTACACCAGTTATCTGTCTGACCGCTCACAGCATGTAAAAATTAATGGGACCCACTCAGACATCTGTCCCATCTTTTCTGGGGTTCTCCAGGGCTCCATTCTGGGCCCCTTACTTTTCTCCCTTTACCTTAACACCCTCCCATGCTCCTGCTCTTGTAACATATTATTGTACGCTGATGATGCGGTCATCTTTGCCTCAGATCGTAACCCTATTGCCCTCCAGGACTCACTGCAGAAGTTTTTTTGCTGAAACCGAGGGCTGGTTCAAGGAACATAGACCAGTGATAAATCTTAAAAAAACAAAAAGCATGATCTTCGCTCACCCTCAAAACAAATCCTGCAACTTCAGACTTCTCATTCACTCTGGGTCCTCCTTCCCACTCAAACAAGTTTGCTCCTATAAATACCTAGGGGTCCATTTTGACCCCTCTCTCTCCTTCCATGGACACATATCTGCCCTTGCCACTGCCACTAATATCCGATTGGGCATCTTACACCAGTATAAAAACTGCCTCCCCCCCCTGAGGCTCTTTGACTTGCAGTCACCTCTTCCATCCTGTCACTAGTGGACTATGGGCTGCCGGTGTATGGTGCTGCTGATCAGACCACGCTCCATAAAATTTGCACTATTCTAAACAAGGCCTGCAGGTTAATTACTGGGGCACCTAGGCTAACTCACACCTGTCTGCTATACTCTAAAGCCCTGGTGCTTGATCTTGATGAGTGCCTCAAATATCTGACCTGTATCCTTATTAAAAAGACCCTCCTTGGGCTATCCCCACCAGGACTGACCACCACTATCCTCCGCTCTGTCCCACTAGTTCATACTCGGACATCTGGGAAATCATCTCTTGCTATTCTTAGAGCTAGGACCTCACATGGCCAAAGAGCCTTCAGCTTTAGGGCCCCCTCCTGGTTCAATACGCTGCCCCCCCTCTATCTCCAAAGCCCCAACTATATCGTGCTCCAAAACGTCCCTACGGAACCACCTATTTAAAACCTGAAGCTGTAATTGCCACTAGTCTAGGCCGTACTCAATATTTATGACAAAGCTTCCTACTAAGCTGCCTAGTGTTAACCTAACTCTGTTATTGTTGCATCAATCCTGCCTGTACCAACTTGTTGTATTTCTGTACTTATTGCTGTCTTAATTTACTGTTGTACTGTGTTTTTTGTCTTACTGTGACAAGGCACCTTTGTAAATGAGCCTATGGCTCAAAGGTTTTCCAAACTGCTGTCAAAACAAAATAAAATAAATAAAAGGCATGTGGCACTGTGTCTATGTGACAAGTGATTGAGGTGCACACTGGCCCAAGACCTCTGAAAACATATCATATGACTTTGTCTGCTGCCATTAATGGTACAAATAAAATATACAATATATATTCTCATCTTTATTCTTTAAACCATCACCATGAGCCGTGCAACAAGTCAGCATCAGCATATATATATATGTTTGCAACTTGACGCTGGACAGTGTATGCACACACAGGAAAGAAGATGGACTGCACACATGTAGTTTAGCACAGTATAATTGCAGTGCTCAGTCCTGGTTTTTGACAAATACTTCACGATAGCATGACAGAAAGTAAACATTACTGAGGCTCCAAAAATATTTACCAGACTCACCAGAATTCCCACTCCCAAAATGCAACTGTCTTGTGTCCAGAAAATTCCCCAGTCCTGACGAAGTGAAATGAGAGTGTAACATGAAATGCAAAGTGTTCCAGAATTAATGGCGCACTCAGTCATGCACGCAGTACTCACACACAGTCCCCAGAATTATTGTGCATCCCCACAATGCAACTGTCTTGTGTCCAGAAAATTCACAAGTGCTACAAAATGAAATGAGAGTGTAACATGAAATGCAAAGTGTACCAGAATTAATGGCACACTCAGTCATGCATGCAGTACTCACACACAGTCCCCAGAATTATTGTGTATCCCAACAATCCAACTGTCTTGTGTCCATAAAATTCACAAGTGCTGACAAAGTGAAATGAGAGCGTGACATAATATGAAAAGTCCCCCAGAATTAATGGCACACTTAGTCATGCGCACAATACTCACACAGAACCCCCAGATTTTTTTCTGCATCCCCAAAATGCATCTGTCTTATGTCCAGAAATTTGACAAGTGGTAATGAAGTGAAATGGGAGTGTTACACCACATACAAAGTCCTCCATAATGAATGGCATACTCAGTCATACGTGCAGTACTCACACAGAGTCCCCAGATGTTTTCTGCATCCCCAAAATGGATCTGGCTTGTGTCCAGAAAATTGACAAGTGGTAACAAAGTGAAATGGGAGCATTACACCACATACAAAGTCCTCCATAATTTATTACGCAGTCAGTCATGCATGCAGCATCCACACAGAGTCCACAGATTTTTTCTGAATCCCTAAAATGCATCTGTCTTGTGTTCAGAAAATTGACAAGTGGTAATGAAGTGAAATGGGAGCATTACACCACATACAAAGTCCCCCAGAATTAATTGCACACTCAGTCATGCATGCAGTACTCACACAGAGTACCCAGATTTTTTCTGCATCCCCAAAATGTATCTGTCTTGTGTCCAGAAAATTGGCAAGTGGTAACAAAGTGAAATGGGAGCTTTACACCACGTACAAAGTCCCCCAGAGTTTATTGCGCAGTCAGTCATGCACGCAGTATCCACACAGAGTCCCCAGATTTTTTCTACATCCCCAAAATGCATCTGTCTTGTGTCCAGAAAATTGACAAGTGGTAACAAAGTGAAATGGGAGCATTACACCACATGCAAAGTCCACCAGAATTTATTGCACAGTCTCTCACGCGCTTAGCGGTCACACAAAGTCCCCAGATTTTTTTCTGCATCCCCAAAATGCATGTGTCTTGTGTCCAGAAAATTGACAAGTGGTAAGGAAGTGAAATGGGAGCATTATACCACATACAAATTCCCATCAGAAATGATGACCGTGAGTGAAATGTTGTCGGTCCAAGGTGTGCTGCAATTCCCGCAACGCATGCGATCATCTCAACCGGATGGAAGGGTGTCCTCTGTCTGTACACTAATAGTAGCCTTGGTGAGTTGATATATATATATATATATATATATATATATATATATATATTTGTATTTTGCAGGTGGGGGTTGACATATATAGACATGTACTCTTTGCATTTTTTTGTATCACAGGTCACAGATACTGTTGGTGTGCACATTCCAGTGCTTAATGAGAACTTTTTGTGTTGAAATTGGAAATGGATAACTCTCAAGCCAATGAAGGTAAGTATTTTTTTTTTGTGGGAGGAAGCATATTTGCAGGTAGATCTCATTAATGGTTTCTTATTTGGTTACTTCTTCACAGATTTCATCTGCATCTTTCTCGAGTCTGGTTGGTAATGACGGTCATGGTCACCGATTGAAATGACTTCTGCGTGTTTCATGTCTGCCCCAGCCCAGGCGAGGGGGGGGCCTGATGTTGAAGAACTTCTTTGGATAAGGCAACCATACCACAACAAAGCATCTGGAAGTTTCCTAAAAAGAAATTGAGGACTTATTACAACTTGTGCCCCCTGGAAGGATTTCAGTATATGAAAATGGATGCAGTTAGCTAACCATCGAGAGATGGTCTGCTTGATATAGCCCTTGCCCTGGCACTGTGGAGCAAAGGTTATGAACAGTTGGCTAGATTTCCTAACTCTTTAGTTCTGTTCTGTATATAACCTCAGAATCTGGTGCACATCAAGGGTGCGCAGAAGGTGTCTCTGTTGGAATACTGTGGATAGTATACTGGTAATTCCATTTGGTTCAAAGTGGTTTCGAAACCACTTTGGGCAAAGAAGAAGGATTAGTCCGAAGGACTACCCGTCCTTATGAAAATTAAATAAGGTTCTTTACAGACGGAAGGCCTGCAATTCGGAAAACCCTTCTGGCCGAGGTAACTGCAACCAAAAATAAGGTCTTCCAGGAAAGGAAGCACAAGTCGCAGGAAGAAGCTGGTTCAAACAGGGGTAAGGTGAGCTTCTCAAGCATGAAATTCAGGTCCAAGGGAGGACAAGGATTCTGGATGGGAGGTTTTAAATGAAGGATGCCTTTCAAAAACGTGTTGGAAACCTCCAGCTGAGCCAAGGTTTTGCCCTCCACCAGGAGGTGGTAGCCGACACCGCAGAAAGGTGGCCCTTAATGGAGGAGTAGCTAAGGCCTGCATCAGAGATTGTGCGAGGTACTCTAGAACCTGGGAAGCAGAGCACAAAATGGATCCCAGCTCCTTGCTTGGGCCCATATCGTGAATCTCTTCCACTTCATTGCGTAAGTAGATCTGGTGGAGGGGTTTTCTAGCCTCCACTAGAATATGCCAACCCAAGCAAGATACCCTAACGAGAAATCACTATGTCCACAGGTGCCACGCATGAAGGTGGAGAGACTGAAGGCTCAGATGTACCAGGGTGCCTGCTCCTGAGTCAGAAGGTCGTGGAAACGGGCAAAAGAATCAGAAGTTCCAGTGCCAATTGTTGCAGCAGAGGATACCAAATTTGGTAAGGCCAAAGAGGGGCAATCAGGATGGCGCGAGCACCCTCCTGTTGAAGTTTCACCAGGACCTTCTGAATGAGAGGAAAGGGAGGAAAGATGTATAGAAATCTCCCTGTCCATGAAAGAGACAGCGTGTCTCGCCAAAAAGCACCATGCCCGGGAACAAGCGAGCAGAAGACAGGTAGTTCTGCGTTGTATGGGGAGGCGAACAGATCTAACTCTGGTCGACCCAGCTAAGAAAGAGATCTTCACCACCTCTGACTTTAACTCCCGCTCGTGAGCCCTGGCCACTGATCGACTGAGACTGTCCACCAGTGACACCCGGAACATGGACTGCTGTCAAGTAAAGGCTGTGCTGAATCGCCCAGTATCACACCCTCATTGCTTCTCTGCAAAGAGGATATGAACGGGTTCCTCCCTGTTTGTTTAGGTACCAGACAGTGGACATGTTGTCCGTCTGGACTAAAAGGGATCCCGGAACCAGAAGCGACTGGAATGCCTGGAGCGCGTAAAGAACCGCCCTGGTCTCCAGAACATTGATGTGGAGCATCAGCTCCTGGTCGGACCAAGACCCTTGAGTCTTGTGAGACCCCAGATGGGCTCCCCAGCCCAGATCTGAGGCATACGTGGTGAGAATTTGGGTTGGAACTGAAGGATGGAAAGAAATTCCCTTCGATAGGTTTAAGAGATCCTGCCACCAGCGAAGATCGCTCTGAAGAATGTTGGAGATCATGACTTTTTGGTTCATGTCATCCATCCTCTGGTCCCAATGGACTCGAAGAGATCACTGGGTGACCCTCATTTGAAGCCTGGCCATGGGAACTGTTGAAATGGCAGCCGCCATCAGTCCCAAGAGACGGAGCACACAGTGTGCTGGGATCCATCAGGCATGTGCCACGAGAGTGGCCTGAGAAGCTAGGGTCTCGGCCCGATCCGATGGCAGGAAAGCCTCGCCCTGAATTGTGTCTAGTACAGCTCCAATGCACTGGAGCCTCCAGGATGGTACTAGCTGGGACTTGGGAAAACTGTCCGTTATGCCCAGAGAAGCAAACAAGACTTTCAGGTTGGTAGAAGAGGGTGCTGCGAGGAGCCAGTCATCCAGGTACGGGAAGACATAAATGCCCAGACGGCATAAAAACACCGCCACCACCGCTAGGCATTTGGTGAACACTCTGGGGGCCGAAGAAAGGCCAAATGGGAGTGCTCTGAACTGGAAATGCTTCTCCATGAAGACAAAACAAAGAAAACGGCAGTGGGCCAGGAGGCTAGGAATATGCAGGTAACAGCCACAAATTTGGGTGGAGCAGGGAAAGGAGCCCCTGAAGGGTCAACATACGAAACTTCTTGTACTCGACAAAGATGTTTAGTGTGCTGAGGTCCAGGATCAGTCTCAGGTCGCCTTTCTTTGGTACCAGGAAGAAGTGGAGTAAAATCCTTCCTATTTGGTGTGTTGGATCGGGTTCTATGGCCCTCTTTAGAAGAAGTGCCTGGATCTCCTGAGAGACAATGGGGACCTGATCCCATGATAGAAGGACACGCCCAGCGGCTGAGGTGCTGGAATCTCACTGAATTCTATCGAGTGACCTCGCTGGATGAGCTGAAGCACCCAAGCTTCGTGGTAACGAACCTCCAACCGCCCAGGTGGAGGCTCTAACCTCCCTCCGACCGTTCCTCCTGTATTACTGGAGGGAGCAGAAGGAGGGGAAAGGAGTCAGGACGTCGAGGGGAGGGAAACTTTTACCCCAGAGGCCTGTTTGGAAAATTTGGCCTGTGGAGTTTGAGCTCCAGATCCAGGGGCGCGTTTCTTTGCTTGGCACTTAGCCTGGGATTTTTTCCACCTTCTTTGGCGGTGAAAAGGTTGCTTTTTCTGGCCCGTCTTGTATAAGGAATGGACATCCCGCAAGGAGCATCTGCTCTCCTGCAGCCCAGTAATAATCTCTTTGGCGTCGCCGCCAAAGAGGACGGAACCCCTGAAAGGGGCATCCAGAAGAGAGGACTGCACATCCTGCGCCAATCCTGCTATACTAAGCCAGGAGAGGCAGCGGAGACAGATACCCATGGCTGCCATTCTAGCCACTGAGTCCACTGAGTCTAAGTCGCCCAAGGGCGGGCTACACGATTTCCCCATCCAAACTTTATCCAACAACTTCTTCTCAGGGTTTCATCCTGAACCTCTTGGAGGTCCTTTCCAGATCTAAAAGAAAAGCTTTTTAAGTGACCATATGCTAGACGAATTAAGGGAACGTACGCACAAGAGGAGGAAGAGGAGATTTCCCAAATTGATCTAGCTGACGCGAGTCCTTATCAGGAGGCGAAGAGCTCAAGCATTTGGGCTGGGCTGAACGGTCGTGAGTGGCCATGATGACCATGGAATCAGCCTCGGGGGAGTTACAGGAGATATCCTTCCGGGGGTTAATAGGTGCGGTCAGCTTTGCGTGAAACCGCTGGTATGGAGGACGGTTGTTGCCAAATTGTGGTGACAAGGTCCTCATGGGGTCCCATCCACGGCGGGGAGGGGAATGCGGATAGGCTCAGAAGTGGCCAGATCGAGGTGTTCTGCATGCTTTGGCTGGTCTACCTCTTTGGTCGGCCAGCCACTTGAATGGAACGCAGTAAATCTCCGAAAGAGGGGTCCTCCGGGAAGACTTGGGAGAGACTTTAGGGGAACTCTACAGGGACCTAGGGTCCGATGGGTCTGTGTCGGACTCTGTGTCAGGGCGGTTTGAACCGCTAGGAACCGGAGGGTCTGGTTCCATGACGCCTACAGTTAAGGAGCCCGAAGCTCTGGTCCGAGTAGGCGGTAGAGAAGTGACCCTGGGAATGGGTGCTTCTCCCACCAACTGTCTTATCTCTGACAGAAGCCGAGTTCTGGCATCCTTCCACCAAAGGGGAACAGACTCACGGTCCGGTACCAGAGGTGGAGGAGGAGGGGGCTGGAAGCTCGGATACCCCGGATACTGTGGGCATTGCCAGGATGGGTAATAGTAAGAGTACCCGGGATAACCCGGCGTGGGGTGTCCTGGGGTGGGATACCCCGGCATCGGATAGGATGGTGTCGGGTAATCCAGCCGCCAGAAGGCCCGCAACAGAGGCACATGACCCGGTGTCTGATACTGAGTGGTAGACAGAGGCCGCCAGAGGCGGGAAGGAGGGTTCAGAGTCTAGGAACCCAGCTGAATGACCCGAGGGGGCAGTGCCAGAGCGAAGCAGATGGTGCCAGATCCGGAGCGCCTAAGTACCAGAGGGTGGAGGCTCCATTGCCGGATCCCAGCCGCAGCAGACTCCCGTCCGGGACGGCGGAAGGCCTGGCGGGGGGAAGTTCAAGGGCCCCGGCAGCAGGTCTGAGTGCGATCTAGCTAATGCAAATAGCAACGGATCGAGTGGCGAGTCCCTGAGGTGGAGAACCCTAGGGACGACGGGTCGACTTGTTCCTCACTCTGTCCCGCGCCAGGGGCCAAACTGGAGCCCAATGGGAGAGTGGATGGATCCGGGCGGGCGTTGAGCAGCCGGTGTCCGAAATCGCAGATCCGGGTCGGGCTGGAGACGGCCGCTAGACTGATCGGCGGAGGCCACGCGCCTTTCGCTGGAGGCGAGGTGTCTTGTCGGCAGGACAAGGCAAAGAAATTACCTCCGGAAGAGGCTACCCCAGCTGCCCGCTCCACCTCTGTAGTAGGAGGAGAAGGGCCCAGCCCAAAGAGGCAGACGGGCACCCAAAGAAGTACTCACAGTTGCAGGCCTCCGTGTGGCGATGGACTCCAGTCCCGCACTTCTCTTTGCTTTTCTTCTTTTTAGGGGCTGGTGACGCGACCTTTCACTCAGTTTTGGAGCTCCTTTTCCATAGACGCCAAGCATGCAAGATGGGCCTCTAGGACCGCTTGCTCTGGTTCTGGTCGCCTGGTTGAAGGCCTGGCAGATGGAACACTCTTGGACGTCGTGTTTAGAACCCAGGCAAAGAAGACAGCGGGAATGGTCGTCACCATGCGGGATTTGAGCGCCATACTTGGAGAACTTTTTCTTCTGTCTAGAAGACATCAAATTGAAGAAAAACTTTGCGAGAAAATATTAATTAGAGGCAAAGAAAACTTCGACAAAATACAACGCGGGCATTGGATTGCTGCGAGCCGAACATTACTGAGGCAATGGCAGGAAAGAACTGGAGAGCGGGCGTGGGACCGCCCCTTTTATTGTCGGGTTGATGTCACGCCGCCCCGACGTCGGGGGAGGTCCCCGCTGATGATTGTTATCTACAAGTTTGCCGTGCGGACGCAACGCCACGGGGCGCAGTCCTATATGTGAAGGCCTACTGCAGGAACCCTCTCAAAGTAAGATCATAGGATTCTGTGAACATCCAGTGTATGCAGAATCACCTCCCCCCCAACTGGAATGCTTGGGGTAGTACACTGGCAGTTGAAATCGACTGGTTCAACATAAATTCAGAAACCACCTTAGGTAAGAACTGTGGGTTGGTACTAAGAGCCACCCAGTCTCTGTGAAAAATCAAATAAGGCTCCTTACACATCAGGGCTTTAAACTCAGAAATCCTCAGAGCAGAAGAAACTGCCGTTAAAAAGAGTGCTTTCCAGGACAAATGGCGCATAACACAAGAACCAGCTGGTTCATAAGGAGGCAGAGTCAATTTTTCCAGAATAAAATTAAGGTCCCAAGGTGGTGCAGGGCTGTGCACTGGGGGTTTAGGTGGAGGATTCCCTTCAGGAAAGTTCTGGAAACCTCCAGTTCAGCCACTGTCTTCCCTTCCAACAAAGTGTGGTAGGCAGAAACAGCCGACAGGTAGACCTTCAGTGACGAGTAGCTCAAGCTTAAGTCATATAGTTGCAGAAGTACTCCATGACTTGAGGAATGGGACACGAAAAGGGGTCCCAACCCTTGGCACAAATGGAGAAACGCTTCCACTTCAAGGCATATGTCGTCCTCTTAGAAGGCTTTTTAGCCTCTACCTGGACCTGTGCAACTCTGGATGAAACTCCAAATCGTAAAGCAGCTATGTCCTGAGGTGCCATGCATGAAGGTGAAGGGATTTCAGCCCTGGATGGACCAGCGTGCCCCTCTACTGAGTCAGGAGATCATGGCAGAGGGGCAAAGGAATCAGAGGTCCCACTGCCAGCTGCTGAACAAGTGAAAACCAAACTTGGCAAGGCCAAAACAGGGCAATGAGAACCATGTGGGCCACTTCATTGAAGATTGAGCAGCACCCTTTGCAGAACTGGAAAGGGAGGAGAAGTGACAAAAACCTTCCTGTCCAAAGAGAGAGCGATCTCGCCAGAAAACACCATGCCCTGGAGCAAGCAAGCAAAACCTGGGTAGTTTTACGCTGTATGGGGAAGCAAACAGATCCAGGTCCAGACGACCCACAAGTCTAAAATGTGGTCGACCACCTCTTGCTTGAGCTGCCACCGTGGGCTCTTACCCTGGTGCAGCTGAGTCTGTCTGCTAGGACGCTATGAACGCCTGAACATGAACTGCTGTGAGGTGAATCCGATACATGACTACTCAGTTCCACACTGCATGCCGCTCCTGCAGAGGGATATGAGCAAGCGCCTCGCTTTGTTGAAGTACCAGACTACACACATATTGACTAACTGGACTAATGGAGTGCCCTAGTGGAACAGGTGCTGGAAAGCCTGAAGGGCATACAGAACCCGCTCTCATCTCCAACACGTTTATGTGCAGAGAGAGCTCTGACTGGGGACCACAGACCTCGAGTTTTGTGGTTCCCCAGGTGAGCGCCGCAATCCATCCCTCATGCATCTGTAGTCAGAGTCTGGGTGGGAGCAGGGGACTGGAAGAGGACCTCCTTGGTGAGATTGGCGAGATCCTGCCACCATAAAGATCCCGCTGCATCGAATCGGAGACCATGACCATGTGGTCCGGGTCGCCCAGCCTCTGAGCCCACTAAGCCCTGGGCATCCACTGCAAGATTCGCATGTAGAGCCTGGCTGAGAAACAGTGGGATGGTGCTCTACAAGGCCCAGCAGTCAAAAAAAATCAATTGGGCCAAGATTCTTCCTGCTGGAAGCTACTAAACGAGCCTGCCTCTGCAAAGTTTCCACCCTGTCCAGAGGGAGAGTCATACCCTGCACTGTATCCATCACCGATCCAATAAATTGGAGATGCGAAGGCAGGTTGGGATTTTGGAGGTTCACAGTAATCCCAACCCATGAAGAGATCCAGGGTAGCTGATAGGAAAGTTCAAACTGCTCCCTTGACGGGCTGACAGGAGCCAGTCGCCGAGGTTGGGAATACACAGTGGCCCTGACACCTCAGGCCACCGCCACTACTGCCAGGCACTTCGTAAAAATCTGCGGTGCCGAGAACAAGCCAAAGGGAAGGGCCATGAACTGGTAATGCTCCCCTGAAAGGTGAATCGGAGGTAGCAGCGATGGGCCTGAAAGACTGGGATATGCAGATAGGCATCCTGCATATCCAGAGCACAGAGCCACTGTCCCTCGTGCAGGAGGGGCAGCATTCAAAACCGCTTGTGTTCTATGTAGACGTTTGGAGCACTGAGATCCAAAATGGGACGCAAGTCTCCCATCCTTCTGTGGACCAGGAAGAAGTGGGAATAATACCTCTTCTCTACCTGGCTGAACAGAACAGGCTCTACTGCTGCCTTTTGTAACAGAGCCTCGATTTCCTCTCTTAGTAGAGGAATGTGCGCCTTTGGATAGTGGGACACTACTGGGGCCTATCTGGAGGTTTTCCAAGAAACTCCAAGGTATGGCCCTGTCCTACCAACTGAAGGACCCATGAGTCAGTGGTTACTGACAGTCACCTTGACAGATGACTGACGAACCTTCCGGCCACCGGCTTCTTCGAGGGACTTGGAGGAGGGAGGGCGGACCGCGAGTCAAGTGAAGGATGGGGGCTTAGGAAGAGCTGCACCAGAGGCTTTTGGGCCTTGGAGGGGAGGCTGTGGCCAACGGAGCCAGACATTTGACTGACATCTGACCATTTGCTGCTGCTTCGTTCTTCCGCTTTGCTTGGCAACAAAAAGACTTTTTGGCCTGAAACTTAGGGCAGTACATAGTGTGGACCGATCTAAGGGCCTTGCCCTTATCCTGCAGGCTGGTGATGATGTCTTGGGCATCACCCCCGAAGAGGACTGAGCCCCTAAAGGGAGCACCCTGGATGACTGCCTGAACATCCAGCGCCAGTCCGGATACCCTTAGCCAGGAGAATCTCCCGAGGCTAACCGCCATAGCAACACCCCTGGCCAAAGAGTCCACCGCATCATAGGTGGCCTCAAAGAATGCCTCACATGCCACCTTGACGGACCTAATGGAGTCCACCAGAATGGATTTGGACTTGAGTCAGGCAGCGCCTCAATTGCCTGCTCCAGCTGGTTAAAGAGAGACTTTGGTACACCAATACATGGGCTACATAGTTTAAGGTCTACATGGCCAACGTTGATGAGGAATAAAACTTCCTCCCAAATTGGTCCCGCTGACTCCTTGTCAGGAGGACAGGTGCTCATACGCCTCGGCTTGGATGACCTATTATGGGCCGCTGCAATGACCACAGAGTCTACCTTGGAATGGACACTTAGGTGTCCTTCCTCTCTGGTTTCCGACATGTCCGGTCAGCCTTTTTGGCTACCGCCAGTATTGAGGAGGGCATCATCCAGATAGTGGATGCCAGGTCCTCGTGTGGTTCCAACCAGGGAGGAGTGAGGACAGGAGCTGCCTCATGCATGTCCAAATGCTCTGCTAGCCTTCGGCGCTTAGAGTCCTGAGCATCGGACTTCCATTCATAAACATCTGCTATTTTCTTGAGTAGGTCTGTAAAGAGGGTTCCCCGGTGGAGATTTGGGGGTTCCTTGGGTCGAGGTTCCTCCATGGGAGGAGTCTCTAACTCCAACGCCGAAGAGGAAGAGTCGGGAATCTGAGTCTGGATCCAAGTCAGAGGACCGGATGTCAGGCGGAAGGTTACCAGGCCAGAAGGCGCCTGTCCGCGCCCACCCTGATGAAGGCTCTTTTGAGGGCCCAGCATCAGATGACTTGTGTCCAGCATAGGGAAGGCCTGGGGTGAATCACTGGACTCCAGGGACCTCCAGGAGTTGACAGCTATCCAGCTCTGACACACGAGCTGGGCCTTGGTCTCAGACCACCAGGACTGGAGGATAGCCCGGAAGTCCGTTGCAGCCTGTGGAGGAGGCAGAGGGGCTGGTAGACGGCGTGGCAACCCACAGGAATACCCGATGTTGGGTAGCCAGTGCATGGAAGGAATGCGCCAGGTACTCCCAGCGAGGAGACAAGTGGGCGTAATACTCAGCGCCTGGTATCCTGACGGCAGGTAGTCCAATGGGGTGTTGGGAATTATAAAATGGCAGGGTAAAATCGTGTAATCTGATTGGCTCTTATTTATGTGTAAAATACGGTTTATACATGGGTAAAAAAAAAAAAAAAAGGACTGCTCAGCACTGAAGAGTCTGTAATACAAATCAATGGGCATTTGGAAGACGAGCATTTCAGTTAGCCCTCTACTGCCAGAGCTGATCTTACACCACAAACATGGCTGCTACCTTTACACTGTAAAAAAAACTTTAACTGAGCCCTAAAAATAAAACTACCTTAAATAAAAAATAAAACAAATTAATTAAATGCTGTTTCTCTGATTATCACACTCTCCTTACATACATAAACAAATTAGAAATAGTAAGTATTGTTTATAGTTTGCACTACAACTGGTTCTTTGCTGACAGTCAAAAATTCCCCTTCTATCTTTAACTGATCATCAGGGAACTCTCTTCTTCTTGCCCTGACAGTGAGATAACAGAGTCTCTGGCTGTAACAAAGGCCGCTGTTGTCTCTGTATAGTGTGTTGGAGAGAAACATTCTGCCAGAGGAACTGGGCAGAATTTTGAATCCATATATTCTGTGGTAAACATTCCATATCTTGAATGTGGAGAACAATAGAGGAAAAAAGAAAAAAAAAAACAGGAAGAAGAAAGTAGGCAATAATACAATGACATCATCAGTGACATCACTTGCAGTGGGTGGAAGGATTATTTTATCACAAATGCACAAAGTAAATCTATTTTTCTACATATAAACATGCTTTTCCCAACAGCCAAAAGTAAAAAAAAAAAAAAAAAAGAAGTCAATTTTATAAGCGCAATAAGGCACTCAGGGGTGTGTGTAAACCATATTTTACAGCATGGCCAGCAGCTGAAGTCACTCGGCCATTGGCCTTGTGCCTTACTATGCCCCTGGCCGTGCTATAAAATATGGTTTACACACACCCTTGTGCCATATTGCTTTACATGTACATCGGGTATCCCAATGAGGGTAACACAACGGAGGGCCCAGCGGGGAACCAACAGAATGCCAGACGGCGACACCGGAGGACCCTATGGAGGCTCTCATGACCTAAAACCCAACCCTGAAGGACCTGCAAGAACAAGGTCAAACATCGGACCAGCTGGTCACAGACATGGCGGAGTCAGTGACTCCATTGGATAATCCAGCAGCAGAGACCCCTGAGAGTTACCAGAGACATCCAACATTAGATCCAGAGGTGAACCTGGAAAAGTGCCACCTGACAGATGACCCCATCCTCCGCCTCCTCTCTCGCCTGGGGAAGGTGGACGAAGCTCTTCCACAGGGGAGGAGGGGGGGGACCTAACCTGGAGAGCTGTGACAAATCCGCAACTGGATATCACCGGGCCCTTGCTGGACCCAGACGCCAGATTTGTCGGCAGACGCCGGAAGAACAGATGCCCAACTTATCGACCAATGCCTGCTGGGCCCTGAGCTTCCATAGCCCAACGCAGCCTGGGCCAGGCACTAGTCGAACTTCTGACAAGCGACTCATCAGTCCTGCCAGGCAACTAGACACACTGGTGGAAAGTGGCCTAAGAGCGGTAGAGGCTTCAGACGTGAGTTGTGTGCCCGCTGCCACCATTACTAGTGGCAGCGGGGGGTTCAAGGACTGTTCCTGAGGTGGGCAGGTTGCCTGCAGCAGCTGACTTCCTGGAGGAAGATCGCCACCACCCGAGGAACCCAAGGGTAGCCCAGGGTGAGAGGGGGACCTGTCCTGGTCCCGATGTTTTTTCCTGCTTCTTCTTCATGTGCTGGAAGAGAAGCAGGAGGAGAGAAGGAAGCACTATGGAGTTTCTGAAGCTCTTTTCCATTGAGACCATTCTTTGTTTTAGTAAGTGGGCCTCAAGACATCGCTTCAATGTGGCCTGGTTGAAGCTGGAACATACCTCACAGTCCTCTGCCTTGTGCTCCGGGCATAGGCAGAAGAGGCAGAGAATATGGGAGTCTGTGCGGGAGCTGGGAGCCGTATGAAGCTCACTTATTTTTATGCTCGACGGTAGACAACAACAATGTACAAAAACTAAGAAATACTGAATATCTGAAAGAAAAAACAAATACTCATCCAAAGAAAGAGGTAGAACTGCAGCATACGATCTCCGCAAGGTCCAATGTGTACAGGTCAACGGCAGGAAAGAACTGGAAAGCAGGCATGGGGACCACCCACTATATAGTGTCATGCTGACATAAGTCATGTGACATTGAGTGGGCAGTCCCCAGTCAGACACTGTTAGCTAAAGTTTCTATGTAGTCCTGACGCCAGGAGGCACAGTCCTCAAGGTTATTACCTACTGCAAGAGCCTTCTTGAAGTAAGATCTATGGTTACAAATAAGTAATCTATTTCTAACTACATAGATTCAGTTTATTATCCGTGCTACTTGCAGTCCTCAGGAGGGGCAAGGCTTGCACCCCACATTAGGGGTAGTTGGAGGTAAACATGTGCGCATCGACCAGATAGCAGTCTTACACATTTCAGAAACAAGGATGTATCTCGCAACAGAAGCAGCATTACATCTAACCGAGTAAGCCGTCTGCCCATGGCCCCAGCCAACCTGTAACACAGAGTTATGCGAGAGGTCATCAATCCGCTGATCTTTTTCTGGCTGCTAGTTTGCCTAGGGCAGCTTCAGTGCATACTAGGAGAAGCTGGCGAGTCTCGGCTGTATGCTTCCAGTAGAACAGCAGGGCCCCTGTGAACATAGAGTGTACTGAGTGTTCACCAGTGTCTGAAACATGAGACTGGAAGAAAGTTGATAAGCAGAGAGTTAGGGTGAAATTCGCAAAGACCTTGGGCAGGAAACTGTATAGGACGCCAGTCAATCTTGTCCTTGTGGAAACCTGTATGTTTCCACCAGAACCACAGGGCCCTGTAAACACAGAGGTAATGGAAGTGTTTGCACAGTGTTCCAAACATGACGCTCACGGGGAGGGGAGTTGATCAAAAGAGAGGTCAGCTAGAGACTTGGTGATGTCACCAACCGGGATGCAGAGGTAAAACCTAGCTCTGCTGATCCTGGCTAAAACAGACTCTGCAAACATTATCCAAAAAGAATATCAGGGAGAGTCACAGCATTGAATGGGAGGCAAAAAGGACTGACTGCACGCACTCTGTAAGCAAGGATCTGCAGGATTTTCTCACCCTTCATTAAGCTCTGCAGAGATTCAACCAGACATGGTGGCTCCAAATGGGGCCTCCTCTCAACAGCCCAGCAATGCTACCATTCTAGCAGAGTTGCAGGAATTCAGGACTGAGGTTAAGTACTTTCCAGTCAGAATTAACTACGGAATTGAGCGAGGGAGACAAAAATAATCGCTCGGGAGCCGCGGATGACGATCTTAAGTACAGACCAATGCTCTGGGATCCGGGGGTGGGGCGACCGTGGTTCTTCAGCTGTTTGGGATCGTGTATTACCGGGTATTCACGCCTGTGGGTGCTTTTCGGTGGGCTGAGCTTGGGTGGCTGGGGAATTGTGGTTAGACCTTGCTCTCTAGACTTTTACATTTAAAAGGGAAGGAAAGGAAGGGGGAAAATTCTTTTGGCTTCAGCTCCCCCTAGACATTGCTACGCTGTCTTCTTCTCTTTTGGATCAGACCAATGTCGCAATTGTTAATGTGAGGCCCTTGTCTGTGACGAACTGCCCAGAGAGAAACTAATAAGACAATGTAAGTTTTGTCTCTCATGCATGAGAACTGAATTGATACCTGTGTTTTGCAAGATGAGTCCACTGAGCCTGCTGGGTAATTGACTTGGGAAAATGAAGGGGATGGGGGGAACTGAAATCTGATTTAAGAGCTGAGTCTAAGAGGTTCCTGCTTGAGGCAGAGCTACGTGACCTAACAAGGAGTGCTGGGCGTGGGGTCTGTCCGGGTCGAGCCGAGATGGAGACTCTCGAGACTGTGCCCCCCCGCGTCACATGTATAAATCCACTGAGCGCTGGAGAGAGAAGAGCCACCCTCTTGGGTGGACAAAGAGGGACAGGAGCAAGTGAATGGAGAATTGCGTCACCCAGGTAGAAACGGAGAACTGTAACCGAGACCTATTGTTTGCTGGACCTGGGAACTCCTGAGTGGGCCCACATTTTCCCTCTTCAGCTTGATGCTGGGCCCAGCCCACTGATAATCAATTGCTGGGTGGCCCGACTTGTCTCTCCTGAGGCCCGGTGACGGCTGGGGTTGAAGACAACTCGAGGTTGCAGAGCATCACTGTCGGGCTCGGCCTAACTGAAGCACCCCTTGTGGGCCCGGATGATGTCATCTGGGGCCATAGGGGGCTGGGGAGGGGGGAGAGGGAGTAGGGGGATGAGAAATGGGAAGAGGAAAGGGACTGAACCACCTGAGCCATGCGGGGGGGGAGGAGAGGACTTTAGGACTTCGGACCTGGAGATCCGGCCGCTTAGGAGGGATCGAGGGGAGGGCAGACCCTTGAGCTGCCGCCTCGGACCTGGGGGACGATAGACCCGGCCTGACCCGGATGAGATATCCACTCTTTGCGGGAAATGTCTGCCCTGACATATGATGTGGAGGGAGGAATTTGGGTTAGTCGAACAGAGATAGAGGATTCTGTGACTTGGGAATTCAGAGATGGGATTTAGTTCCAGACCTGGGATTACAGACTCCACACTCCCTCAGACAATTAGACTCGAGGCGGCACCTTCTGGATGAGATAGAGGACTCCTGGACACTTTGGGGTAGGCCTGCTTTTCTAGGGGTGAGATAAAGGCTTATTGTGTCGCCTCAGGAGCGGGACACTGGATGGATCCTCACCATGGATGGGGGAAGGTAAACCTTGCGGAGGGAACAATCAGAGGACCCGGCCTGATGAAGAGGCCGAGATAGAAGTTGCCGCTAGACTGGACTCTCGACTGCGATGGGGGAATAGTAGCTGAACCCTGGCCGATTAAGCATAAAGCATGTGAACGAGCTGGAGTGGGAAGGGAGGGGGGAGCAGGATTGGAATTGGGATGGGTTGGATGGATGGATGGATGGGTGGCCTGGGTTGACTGGGGAGACAGGGACCCCACAACCTGAGTGGACAAAGAAGGGCGCGCCCACTTCGTTAGAGACCAGGAGACCCTTAAACAGAAAAAACTAAGATTAAAATAAAATAATCGGCTGTAATCGAAAGAGGTTAAAGATACCGCAGAGAAGGACGGATGGCGACTGAGAGGGGGGAATGATAGAGGGCGGCGCATGGACCTGGGAGACCCGAAAGGCTACTGAGGAAAAGATACGGGAAACGGTAGCGTAAGTCAAGAGGATAAGCTCACTAAACTTGAAAAAGAGGGGTTCGGGAAACAAGAGGAGAAGCAATGATGGGACATACACTACTACTAAACACTTAATTGGGGAGCGATGAGAATACATCCTCCTCCTCCATGCCCAAAGGTTGGAAACGGAGTGATGAAGGGATGAATAGTTCTTGAGGGGAGAGGTAGGATCTAACTGGATGCTACCCCAGAGGTGATACGGGGACCACTTACCACAATGAAACTTTTCTGTTGTGGCCAAAGGGAACTCATTGCACCCTGGAGCACCCCGATAAGTCCATTAGGGACGTTTCTCCTCCACTGAATTACAACACTCAGTCACACCCAGGAAGTCAACCAGAAAGGACTGAGATATCAAGGCTAGAGTTTTCCTGGCTGTTGATAAAAGATCAACAACTTTCTTTAAGGTCTGATGTTGATGAAACCAAAAAGTTGGTTTATTAGTTTAATATATTTTCTACTACAGTTACTACAAAATTGAATGGTTATAAAGTTACTTGGTTAATAATGTTTCAAGGTACAAACTTGCATCAAAATCTTTGTCTCAGAAATGTAAAGAACTTGAGAGCGGTAGCTGAAATGTACAATGCATAAATGGCTAGTCAAATGTCAAGGGTGGTTTCTTTAACATAAATGGATGCACAAGCCCTGTTAAAAGAAAGAGGTTGCAAAGATATTTGAATGCCCAAAGATGTGATATGGTATTTCTGCAGGAAACACACCTCATACCTGGAGAGGTCCAAAAACTGAAAAGCAGGGCAATCCCACAGCTTTACCACTCCTCACTACAAGGTGGCAGGAGGAGAGGAACAGCCATCATGCTCTCGGCTAACTTACCTTTCCAGTCACATGAAGTGATAGAGGACCCAAGTGCAAGGTACCTGCTTGTGATAGGAACAGTGCAGGACCAGTGGATTACTCTGGTCAACGTGTATGTCCCCCCAGGGTCACCAATTGCAGTATACGCGACCATATTGAGGTTGGTGGCAGAGAAAGCGAAGGGCACACTCATAATGGGGGGAGATTGGAACATAATACTTGATAGGAAGATGGATACCACTTCTCAAATACCAAGACCGGAACACAATAAAGCTAAAGCGTTTAAAATGTTAATTCAACAATTAGGCATGATTGACATCTGAGGAAAAGTACCCACTAGTAGAGAATCTACATGTCACTCCCTGAGGTTTCATATTTACTCGAGGCTTGACATGTTTTTTACTTTCGTAGGATATCTCCTCTGTCGCCCAATGTGGGTGAGAACCAGTGTCCTATCAGACCATAATCCTCTCTTCCTGGAAGTAGACCTAGGGATCCCTAAAAGAAAACACTCTGGAGATTAAATGCTTCATTGCTACAGGATAAAAGGTAATTAAAACACTCAAACAATTCATTAGGAGATCCATAGAAGACAACAATACCCTGGGTACGACACCTCAAATTCTTTGGGACACACTCAAGGCACTAATTAGAGGGAAATTAATTCAAATAGCTACTTATAGGAAAAGGCTGACAACTCAGAAACAGCTAGAACTAACTACCCAAATTAAAGACTTGGAAAAAGATCAGAAAAATAAATGGGATAGAGAGAGAGAAAAGAAACTCATTGAAGCTCGGAATAAACTACAAAAAATACAAAAAATAGAAATAGAAAAGGCTCTGTTCTATCTAAAGCAAAGATATTATGAAGGAGGGCCTAGAGGAACCAGACTACTAGCGATAGACTTAGACAAAATATGGCCAAGGCGACAATTACCAAGATAACTTCTCCATCAATAATCAGAAAGTCACTCAAACCGCCCAAATAGCAAAGGCCTTGTGACCTACTACTCTAATCTATACTCCTACAAGAGCAGACCTCACGCAGGAAAAAATACTTGGACTCTCTCCCTCTCACACCTCTATCACGGCCTGAAGCACAGGCCCTTATTAGACCCATTACCCAGCAAGAGATCAAGACGGCCATAAAGAATTTAAAACAACAAAGTGCCCAGGGCCAGACGGATTTAGTGCAGAATTTTATAAATCCTTTGAGACAGAGATCTCACCCATCCTCTTAGAGGTCTTTACGGAGGTGTGACAGGGCGTGACCCCATACCTCCCTCCTGGAGATATGCCACCATATCAGTCATTCATAAAGAGGGGAAAGACCCAACATTTTGTGAATCGTACCTCCCCATCTCACTACTGAACGTAGATTACAAAATCTTTACAGCGATAATAGCCTCCAGACTAAACCCGATATTACCTAGACTAATACATCTAGACCAGACAGGTTTCATTACTGGGCGACAGGCCCCTTGTGAAGTCAAACCTGTATACCTGACCTCAAAAAAAAAAAAAAAAAAAATTTTTTTTCCTTTCTTTTTATTTAAAAGTCTGTTGCAACAGCCCTCTACTTTAATCTTTGTTTCCCTCTATCTGTCTTTATATAGGCTGGCCACCTATATAATCTTATCTCCTTCTGTATTTGTTCAAAGCAGGTCTTGGTATACAGGGTATGACCCCCCGCAGAATGTACAAAGATTTATTCCACAATAAAAACGAATCCTTAATGAAAGATTTTTGGACTTCCTCAAGTTAGAATATGCATTAGGAATTCATAAAATAAAAATTCCAGTCAGTCTAAAATAATCTCGTTGTTGTTAAAAGAATCAGCTTTCAGATATGGCTCCTTTAATGGAGTCCTTCTCTGCTAATAGCATTCCGCCTTAGATAAGCCTCGTAATTTTTGCACAACAGAAATGCAGCACAGTTCATAATTCTGCCCCTTTCCTTTTTGTTTGCTGTTTTGCGAGTGAAACGCTGCCTCGTCTGTGCACACATTCGCGTTAGCGGTGTTTTTTCCTTCGCGAACGTGCACACAGTCGCGCTGGTTTTTTCTAGCGTAACTAGCGCTAGAGGATTCATTTTTTGGCTCTTCAGTCTGGTTTTGGTCAAACGTACCTCCGGAGCTAAACGGGAGCCTTTCCAGCATGAAATAAAGACCAAAATAAAACGAAGGAAATTGTACCTTGCTGTGCATTTGAAGTGGTCCTTTTCATTCCTAATCCTTTCTAAGAGCCGCCGGCCCATTCTGTCCCCTTTATAATGTTAATAGAGGGGTGGTGCTTCAATTACCAAGTATGAAATTTAAAGCTTGGATTCTCAAAATAATTATTCAATGCCAATAAGAGATTTGTACAAGAATTTAAAGGCATACTGTTATAGTTTGTTTTAAAAATAATAAGTGAATCAAAAGATATGATTTGTAGAAGCATGTAGAGGTGGAGCTAGTGGACCACCTGACCATTGCTCTGTATAAATTCAAAGTGCCTGATCTAGATGGTCAGATGATCCTGGAGGTTCAGTCTTGTGCTGACCTCAATAAGAGTAATGCTCTAGCTTATTCTAGTGCTACTGAAAGTCAGTCTACTTTCTGTGTGGATGTATATTTTTTTTGTTTCTTTGGAAAGTCCGGCTTGTAATTTTATTTATCGCTAATAAATTTATTTTGGATTTATGGTCAACTGAGTCGTTTGGACCTCCTTTCAAACCCACACCTCACATGTGGTGTGAGAAGTGGGATCTCTTTTGGAGGATACTGCCATAAGTGTCCAAGGAGGTTGGAAATTGTGAATGTCCCAGGAGGACACATTGGGGCATTGACCAGAACCATGGCGGAGAAAACAGGGATACCTCTGCAGTCCGGACTACCTGATGTAAGACTTAAAACTGGTGAAGCCTAAAGATGATGCTGATGTGCCAGAAGAGGAGCAAGAGGAATTTGGAAAAGAACCCCCACAGGTGACTCACAGGAACTCTTACAGTGGTTATGTTTGCAACAGATAGCGATGGAAAGACAAAGAGACAGAGAAATGAGAAGGTATGAGGCAAGGTGGGCTGATACCATAAAGGCTATTCAGACACTGGTAGTCAGTAGACCCTCCTTTACCAGCAGGGGATACTCCTAAAGATATAAAAATGACTAAGTTAAGTGATTCAGATGACATAGAGACTTATCTCACTACCTTTGAACGTATAGCCAGAGCCTGTCAGTGGCCTAGAGATCAATGGGTAATTCGACTTGCTCCTTACCTAACAGGGAAAGCCCAATTGGCCTATGGCAGAGTGGAGGGAGCTATGAGTGACAAGTATGACGTGGTTAAAGAAGCAATTTTAAAAAGATATGATATCTGTCTGGAGACATATGGACAGAGATTTCGAGCCCTAAAATTCCAATCCTTTGATACTCCTCAAGAAGTGTTCACCCGACTTAACGACTTGTGCACTAAATGGTTACAGCCTACCATGAACACTAAGGAACAAATGTTGGAAGCAGTGGTGCTAGAGCAATTTACACGATTTTGCCTCAGGCGTCCAGATATGGGTACGAGAACACCGTCCGGAGACAGCTAAGAAGGCAGTTCAACTAGCAGAGGACTATCTAACCGCCCGACCTAGTCGACCTAAAAGCCATCCAGGAACTGGTACACCACATTCCCCTACGGTAAGAGCTTCTTCTTCAATGACTACACCTTTACCGAGTGAGCCGATTAAAACTGTAGGAACTCATAAGCCCCCCCACTAGTGAAGTAATATGTCATTATTGCCAAGCAAAGGGACATATCACAAGGTTTAGTCCAAAAAAGAAAGTTACTCCCACTCACTTAGCCCTAGCTCATTGGGGACAGTACTTTATTCCAGTATCAGTGAATGGCAAAGAGACGGTGGGGCTATTAGACTCTGGTAGCCGACAGACTTTAGTGAAAGCCTCTATGGTATCTAAAGTACCTAGCATGTCTCAAACTGAAGTAATTTGTATCCATGGAGACACACATGTATACCCGGTACAACAAGCAAAAATACAGGTGCAATCAACTACTCGAAATATGGAGGTTGGGGTGGTTCCACAACTACCTGTATCAATTATATTGGGAAAGGATCATCCAGATTTTCACCAATTACTGGACAATGCTAATAAGATTAATGCCATGACTACTAGAGCACAGGAGAAAAAGAACATGGATCTTCAATACTCCTTCCCTTTTGAGGACAGTTTATTTGAACTACCAGGGAAGACAAGGAAGACAAGAAAACAAAAGAAACAAGAAAAACAGGTGTGGCAACATCTACACAAGGACTTTACAGACACGGAGGACTTTAAAAATGTAGAGTTAAAAAAAACCTTTAAGGAATTGCAAATGCAGGACGAGTCATTGAAACCTTATTTTTTACAAGTAGGAAATGAACAAAATGATAATCAGAAATTGTAATTGAGAAAGGTTTATTATACAGGAAATGTGTGAACCCAAACACTGGGGAAACTGTATTACAATTACTGGTGCCTACTGTATACAGGGAACACTTATTGACGCTTGCACATGACATACCCATGGCTGGCCATCAAGGAAAGGAGAGAACTTTAAAAAAATTATTGTACCGATTCTTTTGGCCTGGTATTCACGATCAAGTAACTGAATATTGTAAGTCATGTGTACAATGCCAAGAGGTGAGTCCTGTATTTAAAAGGGATAAGGTACCCCTACAGCCATTGCCTCTTGTGGAGACCCCATTCACTCGAATTGCAATGGATGTAGTGGGTCCCTTGCCAAAAAGTACCAAAGGAAATCGTTTTATCCTAGTTATCTGTGATTATTTCTCAAAATACCCTGAGGCTATTCCTATGCGGACAGTTACAGCAGAGAAGGTCTCGGAGGAATTGATAAAAGTCTTTTCAAGGATGGGTATCCCCAGAGAAATAATCACAGACAGAGGTAGCAATTTTTGTTCACAACTTTTGCAGCGCCTGTACTGCTTTTTAGAGGTCCACTCTATATTTACATCCCTCACCGTCCCCAATCTGATGGGTTAGTAGAACGCTTAATAAAACTCTCAAACAAATGTTAAAAAATTTGTTACGGATGAAGGTAAACATTGGGATAAGTATCTCCCATACTTGATGTTCGCCTATCGTGAAGTCCCTCAAGCTTCGACGGGATTTTCTCCCTTTGAACTACTTTTTGGAAAGAATCCACGGGGAGTATTAGACATCATTAAAGAAAATTGGGAAGGGTCTAAAGCAGATGTAATCCCCATTTCTACTTTTAAGTATGTTTCGACATTACGACAAAGATTAATGAAATATGCTAAAGTAGCCCGACAGGTTAATGAAGGACATCAAATAACCCAAAAACAAAATTATGATAAGGGAGTAGGGACCAAAACATTCGGACAGGGTGACAGAGTTTTATTACTATTACCCTGTTCAGAAAATAAGTTACTGATGAAGTGGCAAGGGCCCTATAGTTCACAGACAGGTAGGCCCTGTGAATTATGAAATTATATGCCCTGAAAAAAAAAAAAAAGGCTGAAAATTTACCATGCAAACTTATTGAAATTATGGCATGAACGAAATTTCAATTTCTTTGTATATCCTGAAACCAATAAAGTGGTAGACCTCGCTATGAACGCTTAGAAAATCAGGACGATAGCAAGGAAATAGTTATCAATGATAACTTGGATATGGTACAGAAACAAAACATAAAGAAATTAATACAAACTTTTCAAAACACATTCACAACAAACCCTGGGGCAGTGGATGAGATAGAACATCATATAGAAGTCACTGATACCAAACCTATTAGACATAAGCCCTATAGGATACCTGAAAGTTTAAGGGAAGAGGTGAATAAGGAACTGTTAAAAATGCAGCAAATGGGGGTTATCAAGCCATGTAAAAGCCCCTGGAATTTTCCAATGGTAGTTGTAAAAAAAAGAAGGCGGAGTAAGAGTATGTTTGGATTTCCGTAAACTGAATAGCATAACTAGATTTGATGGGTATCCCATGCCCAGGATTGATGACATTATAGACCGATTAGGTAATGCCCAATATATTAGTACGCTTGATCTTTCTAAAGGCTGGCAAATACCCTTGATGCTGAATCCCAAGAAAAGACAGCATTCAGTACGCCAATTGGGTTATTTCAATTTACTAAGATGCTGCTTGGATTAAATGGAGCCCCAGCTACATTTCAGAGATATATGGATCAATTACTGCAGCCGTATACAGAATACAGTGCAGCATACCTGGACGATGTATCATTTTAGCACATCCTGGGAAAAACATCTGGTTCATTTACAAAATGTTTTGTCTGTTATAGCTAATGCAGGATTAACTATAAATCCTCACAAATGTTCTATGGGTATGCAGGAAACTAAATATCTGGGTTTTATAATTGGACAAGGGGAAGTAAAACCGGATATCAGCAAAGTAGAGGCAATTGCTAATAGCCCTCAACCGCAAACAAAAAAGCAAGTCAAATCTTTCTTAGGATTAGCCAGTTATTATTGGCGTTTTATACCCAATTTTTCAGACATTGCTAGTCCCTTGATAGAGCTGACCAAAAAGAATCATCCCGAAAAAGTATCTTGGGATGAACAATGTAATGCAGCTTTTAATACTTTAAAGGCCAAGCTCTGCTCATATCCAATCTTATATAGCCCTGATTTTCAAAAATCATTCCTATTACACACTGATGCTTCTAATAATGGAATCGGAGCTGTATTATCCCAGATGGACAAAGAAGATGAGCATCCGATTATATATATCAGTAGGAAATTACATGTAAGAGAAACCCGATATTCTACAATAGAAAAAGAGTGCTTGGCTATCTATTGGGCAATAAACTCCTTAAAATTTTATTTATGGGGTAGACCATTTTTACTACTCACAGATCATAACCCATTATGCTGGTTAAATACAATGAAAGATAAGAACCCCTGTATTATGAGGTGGTATTTGGCTCTCCAGCCATATAAATTTGAGATCCAACATAGGTCAGGAAAAAAACATGCCAATGCTGATTATTTATCCCGTTATGGAGCAGAACAGAATAATACACCAGACTTCGGAGTAAGTGAAATTAAATAACATTCCTGTCTGAATTGAATCAAAGAAAAATTATTGATAGTAGGGACCTCGGAGTGGAGCTTTTGGGAGTGGAGGGCTAAGTTCCATTTTCCTTATTAGAATAAGGAAGATCTGGTAATATTTTTATGAAACCAGTGAAATAGATGGTAAAAGCACTGGTTTCATTTTAATGGGGAGAATGTGAAGTCAAACCCAGATACCTGACCTCAAAAAAAAAATTTTTTTTTTCCTTTCTTTATTTAAAAGTCTGTTGCAACAGCCTCTACTTTAATCTTTGTTTCCCTCTATCTGTCTTTATATAGGCTGGCCACCTATATAATCTTATTATCTCCTTCTGTATTTGTTCAAAGCAGGTCTTGGTATAAGGTACACTCCCGAGAATGTACAAAGATTTATTCCACAATAAAATCGAATCCTTAATGAAAGATTTTGGACTTCCTCAAGTTAGAATATGCATTAGGAATTCATAAAATAAAAATTCCAGTCAGTCTAAAATAATCTCGTTGTTGTTAAAAGAATCAGCTTTCAGATATGGCTCCTTTAATGGAGTCCTCTCTGCTAACAGCATTCAGCCTTAGATAAGCCTCGTAATTTTTGCACAACAGAAATGCAGCACAGTTCATAATTCTGCCCTTTCCTTTTGTTTGCTGTTCTGCAGTGAAACGTTGTTTGTCTGTGCACACATTCGCTAGCTGGTGTTTTTCCTTTCACGACGCGGCACAGTCGCTGCTGGTTTTTTCTAGCGTAACTAGCGCTAGAGGATTCGTTCTTTTGGCTCTTCAGTCTGGTTTTGGTCAAACGTACCTCCGGAGCTAAACGGGAGCCTTTCCAGCATGAAATAAAGACCAAAATAAAATGAAGGAAATTGTACCTTGCTGTGCATTTGGAAGTGGTCCTTTTCATTCCCAATCCCTTTCTAAGAGCCGGCCGGCCCCATTCTGTCCCCTTTTATAATGTTAATAGAGGGGGTGGTGCTTCAATCACCAAGTATGAAATTTAAAGCTTGGATTCTCAAAATAATTATTCAATGCCAATACAAAGAGATTTGTACAAGAATTTAAAGGCATACTGTTATAGTTTGTTTTAAAATAATAAGTGAATCAAAGATATGATTTGTAGAAGCATGTAGAGGTGGAGCTAGTGGACCACCTGACCATTGCTCTGTATAAATTCAAAGTGCCTGATCTAGATGGTCAGATGATCCTGGAGGTTCAGTCTTGTGCTGACCTCAATAAGAGTAATGCTCTAGCTTATTCTAGTGCGACTGAAAGTCAGTCTACTTTCTGTGTGGATGTAATTTTTTTTTTTGTTTCTTTGGAAAGTCCGGCTTGTAATTTTATTTATCGCTAATAAATTTATTTTGGATTTATGGTCAACTGAGTCATTTGGACCTCCTTTCAAACCCACACCTCACACCCCTGATAGTGTCAGATCAGCAATAAACTTAATAGATACCATGCAAAGGACAGGTGCTCCGACGTACCTGATGAGTCTAGATGCTGAGAAAGCCTTTGATAAAGTATCCTGGAGCTTTCTGTTTGCAACACTAGAACATAGAGGCTTCCCGCAACCATTTATCAATGTGATTCAACAATTATACTCTAACCCACAGGCATACGTCCGCGTGAATGGTGGCATATCAGAGAGATTTGATTTAGCTAGGGGCACACGTCAGGGATGTCCCTTATCCCCACTGCTCTTTGCTCTATATATCGAGCCGCTTGCAGAGGCGATCCGCAAGGAGGAGGAAGTCAAGGGGGTGATGGTGGGAGATATACACAAAAAAATATCGCTTTATGCGGATGATGTACTCCTGTCCTTTCGCAAACTACAACGCCTATAAAACAAGTCTGGACAATCTTGTCTGAATATGGCAAACATTCAGGATATTCGCTAATAAAATAAAACAGAAGTGCTCACATTTTTCTATAAACCCAACTCAGAAATGTGCAATCTCTTTCCAGTGAACTGGAAGGCTACTAAAATGAAATATTTGGGCACTTATATCACAAAGCAATACACTCAATTATTTGCAGTGTAACTATACTCCCTAGTGGATACCTGCAAAAGGATTTTGTGAGATGATCCCTGTTGAAATTTCCAATGTATGCTAAGTTAATGCAGTATGAATGAATGTGCTTCCCAGGCTTCTGTACTTGTTTCAATGTATTCCCTAAACATACCTGATCAATATTCCAAACATGGAACAAGATGATCCTAAATTCATCTGAACTCCAAAACCCAGAATAAACTTAAAATTCTCCAAACACATCGAGAGAAAGGTGAACAATCTCCCTGATCTTGAAGATTACTTCCTAGCGCCCAATTAAAAATGCCATAATGTGGTCCAACCCCAATACCACAATAGGTTGGCAGCTCATGGAAAAGAAGAAGAGAGAGTGACTGAGTACAACCCCTAGAAACTAGATTACTGCTCCCCAATATGAGCAAATGCCCCTACCCCAAATTAACCTCAGTCAGAGAAACAATAAAATCGGTCCACAGAATATGGCAGAAATACAAACTTAGAAACTCCATCTGGCCTTTAAAAAGACTAGCATGGGACCTGGAGTTTCAACCAGGATGCCTAGACAAAGGATTCCATAAATGGGAGGAGAAAGGCCTAAGATTCCTTGCACAATTTTGGCAGGGAGAAATCTTCCTAGACTTCAACTCCCTCAAAAATGAATTTGGACTGCAAAATGCAGACCATTTTAGATACCTGCAAGCCAGAAATTATACACTGCGGTTAAAGAAAAAAGACTCTGAAGCAGACAGGGCCCGACATATTCTCGAAGCTATCCGAGATAGCTGTAAGGCTAATAAACAAAGAAGGTTAATATCTATTCTCTATAAAGCCCTATCGACACTGAAAGGAGACTCACTGACTAAAATCAAAGCTAAGTGGAGTGATGAAACATCAACAGAGATAGAAGAACTTAAATGGGAACAAATTTTTGCCTTAACTAAAAAACATCCCAATCGCCACACTGGCAAGAGTTCTCGTGGCGAGTAAAAGTCCGCTATTTCCTGACTCCCCACACGATAAAAAAGAGAAATCCAAATTACATGCCACAATGTTGGAGGAAATGTGGGTTGGCTGAAGCAAACCATACACACATTTTTTGGTCTTGCCCTAGCTTGTTGAATTTTTGGGGTGAAATAACAGAGACACTTAAAACTATATTTCAGATACAGACCCCGCCAGATGGACCCAGAATGATCCTGGGGCTCCCCCCTGAAGAAATAAAAGGAAGGGATGCAATGTATCTCTGGTCCATACTGATAACAGCAGCACATAAAGCCATTACGAAGAAATGGAGATCCCTGACCCCCCCAACCACACAAGAATGGGTGAAGATAGTGGGTACAATAGCAGAATTGGAAGAACTTACTTTTAAAGTCAATAATCAAACCCATATTTACTTGAGAAGATGGACTAGATGGGAGAACTGGTGCTCGGCAAACGAACCTACATATGCTGGGCTGCTGGTCGATGGGGGGGCGGAAGAGGAGAGGCCCACCACTATAGGAGAGACCTAAAGGGGCAGACATTTAAAACTTAAAATTTAATAAAAAAAAAAAAACACAAACCACAATAGACACAAAAACAGAAGGAAGACCAGTGCTCCAGTCTGGGTCAATGGGTGATGGTGCCTAACTCCCTAAAGCCTCTAAAGAATAAACAAATTCATTGTGTTGAAGGAGACGCCAATGCAATATATATGCTGCTACTTAGAGAAGATTAAATGAAATGGATGGAAGTTCCTGCTCCTCAGAGTTAAAGGGGGGAAAAAAAAAGAACAGAGGAAAAAAAGGAAACAAATAAAAATGTATGTGTAATCTGAGAAATATGGATATTAACAGAATGTATGTAATGATGTACCTGTTTATTGACAATAAACTTGAATAAAAAAAAAAGAATTAACTACAGAAATCAGTAAACTTTCATCTCTTGTTACTGAAGTTGAAGCACAACATACTGAATTAGACGATCGGACTGACAGGCTGGAACGCATGGTAGTGCACTTGCTAGATGAACAGCATGCTTTAAAAGAGAAATGTGAGGATTTGGAAAACAGATCGCACAGGAATAATTTGAGGATACATGGGATTCCGGAGAATGAGGAAGGGAGAGATATTTTAAAATTTGTGGAGAAGCTCCTCCGCGACTCTCTGCAATTAGACCCAGCTTTTAAATTCAACATAGAGAGAGTCCATCGGGCTCTATCGCCAAAACCAACTCAGCCAGACAGATGACCTCGCTCCATCATAATGAATTTTTTAAACTAAACAAACTATCCTTACCAGAGCCTGGAGAATGAGGGATACTAAGTATAAAGGAAAGCGCATTTATTTTGACAACGATTACTCCCCATCTATTTCAGCCATGCGCAGGGCCTACGCTCCCATACTCCGTCTTTTAAAGCAACAACAACTACAATTTGCTACTCCATACCCTGCTCGACTAGTCATCATGTTTCCAGATGGCCCCCAACCCTTTGCGACACCAGATGAAGCAACAAAAGCTCTTAAACTCAGGGGCCTGGTTCAATCCACCCAGGAAGACTCCTCACTCAGGAAAATTCAGGACAGCCTTCACGATGCTTTTTGGGACACTGCTAGGGATCCAGGTTCTAGAAAGAGATGGAGCCAAGCAACCCTAGAGGATGTGAAAAAACCTTTGCAAAGATTTCAGCGACCTGCACCGGAGTGAGTGGTGAGAGAGGTGCTGCAGAGACTTAAAAACTGGTAACTTGATGCGGAGGTGGCTCTGCATACAGGGACTACACAGTGCAACTCTGAGAAGTCTGTTTGGGGTGGGGACATTGGGAAATGGAAATCCTGTTTATACTTCCTAGCTTATACATGGGGAAAAAGGTTAGTGAATCAGAAGGATGCCTCTGAACTTCACTTGGATTATCTCTCCCCCCCCCCCAAAGCTTGCTGATAGTCCTCCCATAGTTGTTTAATTATTCTATAGCCCAGGAAAGGCGGCATGACTTGATGCATTTTTTACAGTGCTACATGCCCACCTGACCATCATAGGGTCAGAAATCCATCCCTAAACGGTCAATGTATTCATAAGGCCTTACTGGAGAGGAGGCACATGGGGACCATTTCCTGGGGGTTTCTGTTCCTCATTTTTAATTTCCAGTGCGGCCTGCTGCACCACTAGGTACCAGGGAAATAGTGGTGATGGGGACCCTTGGCGTTGCCTTGATACTCCCCCTCAGGGCGCATACATCTGCCCCTTCAAAGGAGAAGTTATCTGTCCTCTCCCTACCTTGGGAGCTGCTTAAATTTTCTGCCAGGTTTAGAGACCTGTTACAGCAGGTACAATTTGCTGGTACAAAAAAGTTGATGCCCTGTTGGCATTTGGTTATTTTGGCAGGCCTAAAAGCACTGAGCGTCATGTATAATGTTAAAATGCAACAGGCCTGCACATGTTTAGTTGTTATAGGCCTAGTGCCGAATTTTTTAGATCCTTGTCTAGTTTTAAACACTCGGACAGTGTTATGGTGTTTGAGTAGAACAATAGGCAGACATTATAATTTGCTTATATCAGTGACAGTAGATAAAGCAATTAATAATACAATATTATTGAGCATAGGGGTGAAAAGGCATAAGCACGGTAGGAAAGGGATATTTTTTACTTTTAACACGCAGGAAATATGCATACAAGGACTGATCAGAAGTAGATATGGCTAAGTCAACTTTGATTTTATCTTTAAATGTTAATGGGATTGGTAATCCGATGAAGTGCTCTCGATTATTTCAATTATTCAGAAGAGAGAGACTGGGGCTTATTATGCTGCAGGAAACCCACATGGCCTCGGATGAACATAAAAAAATTTCAGAGGTGTGGGTATTCTATAGTAACTGAATCGTCCTATAGGGGTGGGAAAAGGACAGGTGTGATGATTCTACTCTCCCAGGAGGTGCCCTTTGAAAAACAAAGTGAGATTAGTGACCCAGAGGGCCGCTATGTCATAGTGACGGGCAAGTTGTACTCAAGGCCAGTTACCCTGGCATCTATTTCCCTCCTGGATCAAGGAAGCCCTTAGCAGTAAAATTCTTTGCGGATTTAATGTCCCTCATGGAGGGACAATTGCTGCTGGGGAGAGACTTGAGTATCACTTTAAACCCTTCTTTGGATGCTGATACCCCTCTGGCCCACAGATCTAACACTCTCCAAAAATACACAAAACAAGCCATCACTTCTCTGGGCTTGGTGGACACTTGGAGACATTTTTTTTCCTAAGAAAAAAAGAATACACCCACTGGGCCCCGCACGTGGGAAGTGGGGCTCAACTGGACTACTTTATAACCACGGTTGAACATTTAGACTCCATTTGTGATGTATGGCATGGGATCACCTTCTTATCAGATCATGCTCCCTTATATGTCAGGGTGAGCTTAGGGGCACAATATAAGCAAACCAATTTGCGCCTGAACCTTGCCCATCTTAGGGACCCAGAGTTCCTTGAATTGGTCCAGGAGGCTGTACCTAGAATTAAGCAAGAAAACATGCAGTTGCCCCCACAATTCTGTGGGATACTTTAAAAGTAGTATTAAGAGGAGAGATTATACAATTTTCTGTCATTAAAAAACGGCGGAGGGAAAAAAACACAAAGACCTGCCGGAGGAGCTATTATATTTACAGAATTGGCCAAATCAAAAAGACCCCACAATATGATAACGATTAAGAATTGTAAAACAAAAGCTACAAAAAATAGTAAACCAATCAGTACAACAAAAGCTATTTTATCTAAAGTTAAGACATCATGAGGGGGGACCTAAGGCCTCCAGAAATTTAGCAAGAAAACTGAGAGAACAGAGAACCAGAGCGAACATAATCAGCATGATAGATCTTAAAACAGGGAGATTAGTAAAAAGTCCCTGTGAAATTAGACTTATTCTACAGTGGTTTTACCACGAGCTGTACACTAAAGAAGAGGAAACTCCCCTAGACAACATCAAATCGTATACAGAGTTTACCAAATACCACGAATCAGCCAAATACAGGCAGAAACCTTGCTGGCACCAATCAAAGAGGAAGAACTACTCCAAGTTCTAAAAAAAGCTCAGACCCTGAAGGAGCCAGGTCCAGATGGGTATCCCTCAGAATTTTATAACAAATTCAAAAATCTGCTACTATCCATATTACTCCTGGCCTTACATGTGGTCCAGGACGGAGAACCCCCCCCCCACACCCACATGGCAATATGTCACCATATCAGCCATACTTAAACCCCATAAAGATGTTAAACACCCCTCCTCATTTCGCCCCATTTCAATGCTAAATTATGATTATAAAATGTTCATGTCAGCCATGGCCTCTAGAATAGACCATTTACTACCAGCTATTATTGACCCTGATCAAGTGGGCTTTATTAAGGGCAGACAGGCCCACAGTGCCATAAGGCATGCACATTTCTTAGTAGATTATGCCATAGAAAGACAAATCCCTTTAGTGCTACTGGGGTTAGATGCTGAAAAGGCATTCAACCGGGTCAGCTGGTCTTTTTTACGGCAGACTCTGGAGCATTTTGGATTCCCGAAACAACTTATAAAACAATTACAAAATATTTATGCCTCCCCAAGGCAGATGTTAAGGTGAATGGGGCACTTTCAGATACATTCCAACTCTCTAGGGGCACCCGCCAGGGATGCCCAATGTTGTTTGCTCTATATCTCGAACCCCTGGCCATTGCCATCAGATCTTCTCGGGACAGAGGGCCTTTCATTGGAAGGTCGCCCGCACAAGATATCACTATTTGAGGACGATATTCTGCTGACTCTTACCGAGCCTGAACAATCCATCCCAGAGGTATGGAAACAGCTACAAACATTTGGTAAGCTAACAGGATATAAAATTAACAAATCAAAAACCAAGGTATTGACGTACAATTCCCTCCCACTTCAAAAAAGACTTCCCCTTTAAGTGGCACAGACAAGAGATGAGATACTTGGGAATAAAGCTCATAAGAAACCCCATTCATGCAGAGCTCTCAAATCTTGAACCTTTAACCTTAAAATTGAGAGAAGATCTATCTCGTTGGTTACGTCTCCCCCTAAGCTTTTTGAGTAGGATAGATACAATTAAGCAGAATGTATTTCCCCGCATATTGTTCTTACTTCAGACACTGCCCTTCACCCCGGGCTAAAACATATTTCCAGGTATGGGACAGAATGATATCCCACTTTATTTGGAGCGGAAAGCATCCCAGAATTAGATATCCTGTTCTGCAACTGGCCAGAGAGAGAGGTGGCCTTAACCTCCTTGACCTAAAAAAAAGTATGCGCTGGCAGCACAGTTAAGGGTAGTCCTACCTGGCTAAATAAACAGTATGATGCACACTGGAAACAATTAGAAGTAACCTGGGAGACCTATACAACACTCAGGAGCTCCTTTTTGGGATGCCCCCCATGTGCCAAGGGATAATGAATTATCCAAAGTTCACCAGGGAACCCTTAAAATATGGCTTAAGGTCAGTAATGATTAATTTCACATTCCCTGAAAAATTGTTCTTGGGAACACTGAAGTATAAAGCAAATTTGACAGCAGGTCTCTCAGGCCCCTATGTAGTTCAATGGCAGAGATATGGCATTTTATTCATTTTCCAGCTAGTGGGCAGAACAGGTCTCCTTCCCTTTGTCTCCCTTCAGAAGGAATATCACTTGCCCCATAAATATTTTATTTCTTATTTACATCTTAAATCATACCTTCAGCCATATGAACAGTCACTCACGACCCTAAGTGAAAACCCTACCCAAATAATACAACTGTTGCAAGCTCATATCAGAGGAACGATCTTGAATCACCTGATTAGTAAGATATATAAGGCCTTAAATGAAAGACAGGGAGACTTGACCAACTCAATCAGGTTTAGATGGGAACAAGAACTACAGGTATCAATCAGTGAACATGACTGGAATGACTGCTTTACCAACTATAAAATCTTTTTCTCACCATACTGGCATGAATACATGTGGAAACTCCATTCTCGTTTCTTCTGCACACCAGCCTTACTGGCTATTATGGGAGAATTAGGGGAGGGACAGTGTTGGAGAGAATGTGGGGATGATACAGCAAATCAGAGCCATGTCCTTTGGTCATGTCCTAAGCTATCCAAGTTTTGGAAGGAGATCCTCGAGGAGCTGAGTGCAATTTATGACACCACTGATATTCACTCCCACATTTATATTAACTTATTAAACCAAAAGGTCTGCGAATTGACAAAAACTTGCTGAAACAAATTTTAAAATTTATAACAGCAGCACACAAAATTATCACTAGACTGTGGGTTACAAATAAAATAACCACTAAAAAAGCCTGGATTGTTTTGTCCAGGGAGCGACTCTTGGCCAAGATGATGGACAAAGTTCAAAAATTTGATGTACAATGGCAAAAGTGGATATCATACCAACTAAATCATTATGATGATTTTGTACCTTAAACTATGTACTGAACATGTAATTTTGCTCTTTTGCACAGAAGAGATATTCAGGATATGATCTGTGATGCTCCTTGAATTTTAATGGGAATACAGGGTTTTAAATAATTGATTAGCAGTTTTTTTCTTGGGACTATACTAACTACACAGAAAGTATTTTTATAGATTTTCTAGAAGTGTTGTGTTTATTAAACACAGGGAGGCAAGAGCTATGCATTTTCACAAAAATTTAACACTTTTATGAGCAAAACGCTAATCAATTTTTAGAGTTAAATAAATCCCTGGAATAAAATCTGGGAGGGATAGGGAAGGGCTCACCGTGCTATGCCTGATTTGATTTGAATGGATCACAGACTGAACTTAAAATGAGTAATTATAATTCTCTGGATACTGAATTAATAAGATGTTAATGTATTTTCCCCTAATATGACTGCTACAAGTATACATGTAATGCACTGTGATGTTATCAACTGTATTAATAAGTGATGTTTTTCTGACTGAAAAATTGTTGCATTTAAAAATTAAATAAAAAAACTAAAAAAAAAAAAAAAATGTCAGTTAAGTGAAATTCACTAAGACCTTGGGCAGGAATTTTGGATGAGAGTGCAGGACAACCATTGTCCTTCTGGAAAGCCAGAAATGAAGACTCCACAGATAGCGTCTGGAGGTCACTCACCCATCTGGCCAAGGTGATGGCAACCAAAAACATGGTCTTCCAAGAGAAGTACTGAAAGATCACACTTGTCCATAGGTTCAGATGGTTTATCCATAAACTAGGACAGCAGCAAGTTTCACAGCAAAAGTATGCCCCCCCCCCCCAACAGTGTTTATTTATTTATTGGAAGATTCAGACAATAAATTTGAGCACAAGTGCTCGTTTACAAAGGTTACATATCAGATTACATTATTACATTCAAAACAAGGACCAAACAATCTAGGCAAATTGCAAGGGAAAAAGTTTGTCAAGCGGTCAATAAACATACATAATATCAAAATCATTCAGATTAAAAGCACAAGCTGACCCACGGCACAACAATAAGCACTGCTTTGCAGCGCTGATTACCCACGGTCGGGAATGAGTGTGGTCCATCATAGGGTCAGCCGGGGTGGGGGTTGGGATGACAGGATGAACATCCCACAGATGGCGCTCCTCCTCCAAGGAGGAGGGTGGTGGTTTCCTGGCATGCCAGCAATACCCAGTGGAGACTGCATGTGCAAACAGCAGGGGCCACTATTCCATGGTGCAGGCAACAGCAAACATCTGTGGATCGGGTGCGGGATCGAACCCGACATGCACTGATGTCACGGTACGTTCGCGCCTCCTGGGGGAAGCTGACAGAAGGCAAAACCCCTGGACCAGTCACTCCATGAAGCCACTGGACCTCCGTCCGAATGACACCCCAGGTGTAAGCCTTGGCTGGGGCCTCATGTTGATCATGGTCTCTCCTCTCGGGGAGTCCCACCACAGGGGGCAAGCATCAGGCCTCCCAGTCCGGGCAGCCGGGGGGGGGGGTGCCAGGTATGAGGTCCAGGCACTGAAAAGGGATACATCCCCAGCCCATAACCCAGGAGCAAGCTCTTTGGCCCCAGGAGTCCCACTAAAATTACAGCACTGGTTAATCAGCAAACATTCAAAACTGAATATTTTTAAAACTAGATGGACCAGGTATACCTTACTCTAGTGGTTATGGCTTAAACAAAAACATTCTGCCTCGCTCAAAAGTCATACTGGGTCCCTACTGGGTGGCACCCAGATTTCACTCTAGCAAAGTTGGATACAGGTTTCCAGCACTGAGAGCGCAACTGCCTCCAATTCTTTCATCAGTTTTATGAGGAAGGGGTACTTTTAACTTTTGAACAGTTAATGGCAAAATTTCATTTACCCAAAACAGATGTCTTTAGATATCTGCAAATCAGAGCCTTTTTAAGAAACCCAAGACATGTAGAAGAGCTTAAACTCCAGCACCACTACTTCCTATGGCGTGGGAGAAAGATAAACAACTAGAAAGTACATTTGACCTCTAGGTTGGAGGTAGGGAAAGATTCTGTCCAACACATACAAGATAATGGAGAAAAAAGCAGGTATGCCTCCTTGGGTAAAAAGTGGGACATAGTATAGAATACGGTCCACAAAAATTGCAGTTATGCAAGAACTTACTGTAACAGTAGATCTTCAACAGAGGTTCCTGCAGAAGGTCTTCATATATAGGACTGCACCCCCTGGCGTCAGGTTCCAACGGCAGACTTGTAGATAGCAATCATCAGCAGGGACCGCCACCGACGTCAGGCGACGTGACGTCGGCCTGGCTATAAAAGGGGCGGTCCCACACCCGCCCTCCAGTTCTTTTCCACCGGAGACCTAGAGAAAGTAGGAGTGAAAACTCCCAGGACCATGCTTCCTCTCTAGACCCAAGGGCTAGGCAGGATGAAAATAAAGGAAACATTCCAGGAGTAGGGAGAAGGTGGGTGGGGAAACTAGATCTACTACAGGAACCTCTCTCGAAGATCTACTGTTACGGTAAGTTCTTACGTAACTGCAATATCTTACTTCGACAGAGTTCCTGCAGTAGGTCTTTACATATAGGACTGAATACCAAGCAGTCCCAAGAGAAATCATATGGAGGTACGTCCGGGAAGAGGAGAAGTCGCCAACAGGAACTTATGACAGGAGGCCTTGAAGAACTGCAAGGCCAAAGCCAGTTGTGCGCCTAGAGGCAATGTCCAAACTGTAATGCTTAGTGAAGGTGTGGACAGACGACCACGTGGCCGCTGCACAGATCTCTGCAGTAGACACATTCCTGAAAAAGGCAGTGGAAATGGCAAAACGCCTAGTGGAGTGACCCCTGACTGCCCCTGGAAGGGACTTCTCATGTTTTTGGTAAGTGAAATGAATGCAGTTAGCTAACCATCGAGAGATGGTCTGCTTGGAAATAGCCTTGCCCTGGCACTGGGGAGCAAAGGCTACAAACAGCGGATTGGATTTACGAACCTCTTTAGTCCGGTTTGTGTAGTATCTGAGAATCCTGTGCACATCCAGAGTGTGCAACAGGTGTTTCCCCGTTAGAATGCTGGGGATAGTAGACAGGCAGTTCTACACTTTGATTAAGAGTGGTCTCTGAAACCACCTTAGTAGGAAAGAAGGATTAGTCCGAAGAACTACTCTGTCCCTATGAAAAATTAAATAGGGCTCCTTGCAGACAAATGCCTGAAGTTCAGAAACCCTCCTGGCGGAAGTGACTGCGACTAAGAACAAAGTCTTCCAGGAAAGGAAGCACATGTCACAGCTAGAGGCTGGTTCAAACAGAGGTAAGGTCAGCTTCTCTAGCATAAAATTCAGGTCCCGGGGGGACAGGGATTCCAGATCAGACGTTTTGGGTGGAGGATGCCTTTCATAAAAAGTTTCGGCAACCTCCAACTGAGCCAAGGTTTTGCCTTCCAACAGGAGGTGGTAGGCTGACACCGCAGAGAGATGGACCTTAATGGAAGAATAACTAAGGCCAGTCTCTGATAAATGTGCGAAGTACTCTAACACCTTGGCCGCCGAGCACGAAAAGGGGTCCCAGCGTCTTGCTAGGGCCCAGATCGAGAATCTTTTCCACTTCATAGCGTAAGTGGATCTGGTAAAGGGTTTTCTGGCTTCTACCAAGATATATGCAACCTGTGAGGAGACTCCATAGCGAGAAACAGCTATATCCACAGGAGCCACACATGAAGGTGGAGAGACTGAAGGCTCGGATGCACCAGGGTGCCCTGCTCCCGAGTCAGAAGGTCGTGGGGAAACGGCAAGGGAACCGGAGACTCCAGTGCCAGTTGTTGCAAGAGAGGATACCAAATCTGGCGTGACCAGAGAGGAGCAATTAGAATCACATGCGCTCCTTCCTGCTGAAGTTTCACCAGAACCTTCTGAATGAGAGGAAAGGGAGGGAAAGCGTAAAGAAACCTCCCTGTCCAAGACAGAGACAGTCCGTCTCGCCAAAAAGCACCATGCCCAGGAACAAGCAAGCAAAAGCTGGGTAGTTCTGCATTGAATGGGGAGGCGAACAGATCTATCTCTGGGCCACCCCATTGAAGGAAAAGGTCTTCAACCACCTCTAGCTTTAGCTCCCACTCGTCAGCCCTGGCTACTGATCGACTGAGACTGTCTGCCAGAACGTAGCTTACGCCAGGAATGTGGACTGCTGTCAAGAAAACGCTGTGTTGAATTGACCAGAACCAGACCATCACTGTTTCTCTGCAGAAAGGGTACAAGCGAGTTCTTCCCTATCTGTTAATGTACCAGACAGTGGACATGTTGTCTGTCTGAACAAGAAGTGGTCCCGGTATCAGTAGTGACTGGAACACCTGGAGGGCATAAAGAACCACTCTGGTCTCCAGAATACTGATGTGGAGCACAAGCTCCTGGTTGGACCAAGATCCCTGTGTCTTGTGTACCCCCAGATGGGCTCCCCAGCCCAAGTCTGAGGAGTCCATGGTGAGGATCTGGGTAGGTACAGGGGAATGAAAAGGATTCCTCCCCCTTAAAGATTGGAGAGATCTTGCCACCAGTGAAGATCCCTCTGTAGGCTCTTGGAGATCATGACATTCTGGTTCATGTCGTCCGTCCTCTGATCCCATTGGACTCGTAGAGACCATTGGGTGACCCTTACGTGAAGTCTGGCCGGGGCACTGTGGAAATGGCCGCTGCCATCAGTCCCAAGAGATGAAGCGCAGCATGTGCTGGGATCCACCGAGCCTGGGCCACGAGAGTGGCTTGAGCAACTAGAGTCTTGGCTCGATCCGATGGCAGAAACGCCTTGCTCTGAACTGTGTCTAGTACTGCTCCAATAAATTGGAGCCATTGAGATGGTACTAGCTGGGATCTGGGCAGGTTGTCCGTAACACCCAGAAGAGAAAACAAGCTCAGAGTGAAAAAGAGAGCCTCTTTCAGGCTGTACGGAGAGGGTGCTGCAAGCAGCCAGTCATCCAGGTATGGGAAAACGTAAATGCCCTGGCGATGAAGAAAGGCCGCAACCACCGCTAAACACTTTGTGAACACCTGAGAGGCTGAGGAAAGGCCAAAGGGGAGTGCTCGGAATTGAAAATGGTTCTCCAGGAAAGTAAAATGGAGAAAGCGGCAGTCGGCCAGGAGGATAGGGATGTGCAGGTAGGCATCCTGCATATATTCCCAGATGTTGGACCTCTATGGGACAGAGATCATTTGCCTACAGGGCTCCGCACTGGTACAATGCTCTCAGCTGGGATATCCTGACTGCTCCCAAAATTGGCCCCTTCAAACGGCTGCTCCGGGCACACCTCACTTCTTCTAATAGCTGCGACTGTTTCACCTAGTGCTCCTACCGCCCCTAACACTTCGGACTTTTCTGCTCCTCTCCAATAAATCTCTGCTACCTAGTACACCTCTTTGTCTCCCCTCCTCCTCCCGCTGCTACCCCCACCTCATCCCCTCCAACACCAGAACTTTTTGCTCCCCTGTCCCTACCCAACTAGCACTACCAAACCATGTACTTCTTTTTTTTTTTTAAATTACTGTTTATTTCTCCTCCCAGCCTGCCACCTCCGACCCTTCAGGGGGGACAGTTGGACATCCCACTGCCTGGAACCCTACCCACACAGACCCACTGGCCCCATGGAGCCTCGGATTACCCCCCGGGCGGGGATGAGGTGAGGGTCAAACCCCATTACTTACTTTGACGTGGTCTGGTCTGTAACTGGGTGGGCACAGGCAAATCGTGAACATGACCATGGTCCCCTGTCTTCCGGCTGTGGCAGGCTTTTCTGCAATTTTCTCCCTCCCGAGCAAGTACCCTCCCGGCGTCATGGCGTCACGCCCGGCGATCCGTGGTGCTTCCAATAACCCTTCCATCTCCCAGGTGGGCCTGCAGTTCCTCGAGCCTCCGGCGCGGGGTCGTGCAGGTGTCGGGCAATGGCTGAATCCCTCCCCGGAGAAGGCGAGCTGTCGTTGGACACTCAAGCCTGTCTCCCCCCCGGCCGACCCACCGACGACCCGAGTCCGCTCCCGAACCCAGGTCGCCGGCGTGGAGCGAGGTGTGGCGTCCAGCGCCTCAACCCTCCGCGCCACCGGGCCGTTCTGAACCATGTACTTCTCACTACTTCCTCTCACCTTGACAATGGCCTCCAGCCTGCCCACTCCCCTGGAAATACCCTCCTCACTGTTCTCCCCAAATCTTCTTCACATTTAGCCTACCTATGAACTGCTCAGTTCTTAGTCTGAGACACTCTCTCCATGTCTGCTCACTGGTCTTTGCTCTACTCCTACCCAACATGTGTAGTCTCGAATTTTGAATAATGATTTGCAAACCTGCATTCGCTATACCGTCTATGCTACCCCTGTATAATTTTTGTAATGACGTTCACCCTGTTTGTCTACCCACACTATGACGTGGAACCTTTGTAAATGAGCAGTTCCTGCTCAAAGGTGTTAATCCTAGAGTTAATAAATAAAATAAACATCCAGGCAGCACAGCCAAGAATCTGGATGAAGCAGGGGGAGAAGCCCTTGAAGAGTCAACATGCAAAACCTCTTGTACTTGACAAAGAGGTTGAGCATGCTGAGGTCCAGGATCGATCTTAGATCGCCCGTCATCTTTGGAACTAGGAAGAAGTGGGAGTAAAATCCCCTTCATATCTCACTTTGAGGGATGGGTTCTATGGCCTCTTTTAACAGAAGGGCCTGGATCTCTTGGGAGACAATGGGGATCTGATCCCTTGGATAGAAGGACCATCCCGGCAGATGAGGGTCTGGAATCTCAGAAAACTCAATCTAGTGACCCCGCTGGATGAGTTGTAACATCCAAGATTCTGTGATGACGAACACCCACCCCTCCAGGCGAAGGCCAAACCTCCCTCCCAACGGTTCCTCCTTTACTAACGGAGGTAGCGGAAGGAGGGGAAAGGAGTCAGGATGCCGACGGTAGGGGAGCTTTTGCCCCAGTGGTCGGCTTAGGGAACTTGGCCTGGGGGGTTTGTGCTCCTGAACCGGGGGTACGTCATTTTCCCTGATTTTTATTCCATCTCCTTAGGCGACGAAAAGAAAAAATTACTCACCTTAGTAATGTTGTTTCTTCTAATGGAGTCTTGCTGTATTCTGACTGTTGCAGTAATACCCAGCCTTTGAACTGCCCCGGAGAGGAAAGAGTTAACTTTCCATGCAAGGCATGGAACGCTGAGCTCGAGCTCGGTTGAGACTCTGACTGTTGTTGTTTGAACCCAAACCGCCAGATCTTTACGAGCTAAACTCACTGGGCATCCTGTGTGGAAACTGCAAACTAACACTAGCCAACTGGCAACTAAATTTAATAAAATTTTTGGTTCCAAGGCAAAGACTCAAGTCAGGAAACCCAAAAAACAAAACACAACACACACCCAAAAATAATAGGGTGAGAAAAAAGGGCACCTCTAGGGTGCCAACATTGTTCCTGCCCACCCACATCTCAAAACCCAGGTTCTGAGAGGGAGGTGGGAGGTCAGAATACAGCAAGACTCCATTAGAAGAAACAACATTACTAAGGTGAATAATTTTTTCTTCAAACATCATGAAGTCTTGCTGTATTCTGACTATTGCAGACTATCAAGCAGTACCTCCATGGAGGAGGGACAGAACCTACTTTGGGAACAGGCTCTGAAGCACTGCTGTGCCAAACTGACCATCACTTCTAGCCTGGATATCCAGAGAGTAATGCCTGGTGAAAGTATGTACCGTTTTCCAGGTGGCTGCTTGACATATCTCTAAGATAGGAATATCCCTGGCAGCAGCCAGGGAAGCAGCTGTACCTCTGGTAGAGTGAGCCCTCAGGCCTGAGGGTGGAACCTTACCCAGTTTTCCATAACAAAATTGGATACAAGAGACAATCCACCTGGCAATAGATCTCTTAGTGGCAGGTTTTCCCTTACCAACCTCACCATAAGTGAGGAACAACTTGAGGGAGTCAAACCTGTGACCCTTGGTGCGCTCTATGTAGTAGCTAAGGGCCCTTTTCACATCCAGGCTGTGCAGCCTCCTCTACCCAGAGGAGGAATGGTCAGTGAAGAAAACAGAAAGAGACAGACTGATTAAGGTGGAAATCTGAAACCACCTTAGACAAAAACTTCCTATTAGTCCTGAGGACCACCTTATCTCTATGGAAAGAGATAAAATTAGGCTCCACTGACAGGGCTTGTAACTCACTTATGCGTCTGGCAGAAGTAATAGCTACCAAGAACACTGTTTTCCAAGTCAAGTACTTAAACTCTGCTGAGGACAAAGGCTCAAAAGGGGGTTGCATAAGCTGAGCAATGCAAACATTAAGGTCCCAAGCAGGAGCAGGGTCCCTGAAGCGGGGATTGGTATGCAGCAATCCCTTGAAGAATTTACAGAATACAGGATGAGCTGACAGGGAAGAGTGCTTGCCTGCTGCCAAGAAGGCAGAGACAGCTGCCACGTGCACTCGTTTTAAGTGTAGCTGGTCTGAGTCCCAAGCTATTGAGATGAACCATACAGTCCAGGACTGTAAGCAAACCAGCAGACTCTGGAGAAATATGCTTCCCAGAGCACCAAATAGTAAACCTTTTCCATTTGGAGTTGTAAGACTTTCTGGTGGAAGGCTTTCGAGAAGCCTTTAGAATATCCAGAATACCTTGAGAGAGATGCAAATCAGCAAACTCTAACTCTTCCAGAGCCAGGCCTTGAGATTGAGAGATTTGAGATTCGGATACCAAACCCTCCCCTGAGAACATGTTAACAGGTTGTAATTCCTGGGAAGAGACAGGGGAAGGTGGACTGCTAAGGACAACAAGAGAGGGTACCAGGGCTGTCTGGCCCAGTCTGGAGCAATCAGATTCACTTTGCAGGGTTGAGACCTGATTTTGACTAGTACCTTGAACAGGAGAGGGAAGGGGGGGGCATACAGAAACTTCCCTTCCCAATTGAGAACTAGAGTATCCAGGGGGACTGAGCCCAACACTGGGGGTCTGCAGCAAAAAAGAAGAAGCTGGTGATTGTCTGGGGCTGCAAAAAGATCTATCTGTGGGATGCCCCATCTGGAGAAGATCACCTTCAAAATCAGGGGATCTAGGGACCATTCGTGATGGCCCTGAGATATCCTGCTGAGAGCATCTGCCAGGACACTGTCCTTCCCTGGGAGGTGCACTGCTATCAGAGAGGTATTCAGGGAATAGGCCACAGACCACAACTTCATTGCTTCTGTGCACAAGGCTGTAGACAGAGTGCTCCCTTGCTTGTTGATGTACAACATTGTGGTGGTATTGTCTGTCCTGATCTGAGCTACTTTGTTCTGAGCAGACTTGGAAAAAACTTGAAGTGCTAGAAACACTGCTCTGAGTTCTAAGAGACTGATGTGAAGCAGAGATTCTTGAGGTGACCACAACCCTTGGGTGGTCAGATCCCCCGAGTGGGCTCCCCAGCCCAAGAGGGAGGCATCTGTGGTAAGGATTAGAGAATGAGACTGAGTGACAAAGGGAACTCCTTGCCTTAGGTTGTCCTGATCCTGCCACCATTGCAAAGCCTGGATCAGGGTTTGAGTCACTGGTATTAGCTTGGTCAGAGAATCCTTTCTCTGAGACCAGAAGGCTTTTAAGTGGAACTGAATGTCCCTCATCTGAAACCTTGCTCCTTGGACCACTGCTGTACAGGCAGCGATGTGGCCCAGGAGCAGCAGAAAATGTCTTGCTGGTCAAGACACCTGAAACATAGAAACATAGAATTTGACGGCAGATAAGGACCGTTTGGCCCACCTAGTCTGCCCATTTTCCTACCTAACAGATAAGCTGCAGATCCTAGTTAACCAACAGCTTACTTCCTCTTACGTCCCACTTGGACTGCCTTATGCCTGTCCTATGCATTCTTGAAGTCCCGCACTGTTCTTGACTCCACAACCTCCTCAGGGAGGCTGTTCCATGCATCCACAACCCTCTCAGTGAAAAAATACTTCCTCACATCACCTCTGAGCCGTCCCCCCTCTATCTTCAAATTGTGCCCCCTTGTTCTTGCACATCTCTTTTTCTGGAAGATGCTACCCTCTTGGACTTTGTTAATTCCCTTGAGGTACTTGAAAGTTTCTATCATGTCCCCTCTCTCCCATCTTTCCTCAAGGGTATATATATATATTAAGCTGCTTTAGTCTTTCTTCGTATGTCTTCTGGTGCAGACCCTGCACCATTTTGCTGCCCTCCTCTGGACAGCCTCCACTCTGTCTATGTTCTCAGGAGATGGGGTCTCCAGAACTGCACACAGTACTCCAGATGGGGTCTCACCAACTGTCTGTACAGAGGATAACAACTTCCTGTTTTCTACTATTGATGCCTCTTCCTATGCATCCCAGTATCCCCCAGCCTTCCTTATTGCCTTCTCACATTGCTTGCCCACCTTTAGGTCATCTGATATAATTACCCCAGGTCCCTTTCTATTTTTACTGTTGTCAGTATCTCACCCCCATTGTGTATGCTTTCCTGGGTTTTTGTTTCCATGTGCATTACCTTGCACTTCTTTGCATTGAATCTGAGCTGCCATACATATGACCATTCCTCCAACCTTGCCAAGTCCTTCTCATCCTTTCCACTCCATCTTGTGTATCAACCTGCTGCAGATCTTTGTGTCATCTGCAAAGAGATATACTTTTCCTTCAGTTCCTCTGCAATGTCACTTATAAAGACATTAAAAGGACCGGTCCCAGTACTGAACCCTGCGGTAGCCCGCTAGTAACCCTCCTTTCTTCACTGTGTACTCCATTTACTACTACCCTTTGCGTCCTGTTGTCTAGCCATTTTTTATCCAGGCTAACACCTTAGGACCCACTCCAAGGCTGGCTAACTTGTGTATTAATCTTTTGTGTGGGACTGTATCAAATGCCTTGCTAAAATCTAGGTAGGCCATGTCCACAGCCCCTCCCTGGTCTACTACTTTGGTCACCCAGTCAAAGAAATCTATTAGATTCGTCTGACATGACCTTCCCATCGTGAATCCATGCTGCCTTGGGTCCTGTGCCCCACTGCCTCTAGGTACTCAACAATTCTTTCCTTCAGAAGTGATTCCATCATTTTCCCTACCACTGAGGTCAAACTAACTGGTCTGTAGTTTCCTGCCTCTGTCCTGCTCCCACTTTTGTGAAGAGGAATCACATCTGCCCTCCTCCAGTCCTCGGGTACCACCCCATCCTCCCATGATTTGTTAAAGAGAGTAGTCAGTGGTGTCACTAGTTCTACCCTTAGTTCTTTTAGAATTGTTGGGTGAATCCCATCAGGCCCCATTGCTTTGTCCACCTTCAATTTTATTAGTTCTTTCAGAACCCTTTCTTCTGTAAATGGACTGGTATTGACCCCCGTCTTCAGACTGTTTCTCTTGCTTGGTTTAGGTAACTCCCCCTCCTCTTCCTTTGTGAATACTGAGCAGAAATATTCGTTCAGTATCCCTGCTTTTTCACTGTCACCCTCTACCCACATTCCCTCCCCTTTATTAAGCTTCAGTATCCCTCCTTTGGTCTTTCTTCGCTCCCTAATGTACCTATAAAAGGTCTTATCCCCCTTCTTAACAGAATTGGCTATCCTTTCCTCGGTTTGGGCCTTTGCTATTCTGACTGCCTTCCCAGCCTCTTTCTGCTTTAACTGATAAAGTTCTCTGTCCTGCTCCTTCTGTGTTTCCTTATATTTCCTGAACGCTTGTCCTTTTCTCCTTAACCTTCCTGCCACCTCTTTTGAGAACCATAGCGTTTTTCCTTCACTGTGTTTTATTGATTTGCTTTACACAAAGGCTTGTTGCCTCTGTGATGGCTGTTTTGATCACTCCCCATTGTTCCTCCACCCCTCCTTCTTGCCTGTTTGCTAGTGCTTTTCTGAGGCACTCTCTCATTTTCCCAAAGTCAGCCCTCCTAAAGTCCAGTACTCTTGCTTTTGTATGGCTTGATTGTATGGCTGTGTTTATCGTGAACCACACTGTTTGGTGGTCACTTGTTCCCAGATGGCTACCCACTTCTAAATCTGAGATTCTTTCTCTGTCCCCATTTCAGAGTACCAGGTCTAAGATTGCTCCCTCCCGAGTGGGTTCCAATACTAGCTGTCTGAGGCATGCCTCCTGTAGGGCATCAAGAATGACCCTACTCTTGGATGTGCCTGCAGCAAGGTGCTCCAGTTAACATCTGGTATATTCAGGTCCCCCATCAACAATATCTCCCCTTTGCTGCCATTCTAAGAAAGCCTTCTATCATTTCCTTGTCCATTCCCTTCCCCTGAGATGGGTGTCTGTATACAACCCCCATACAGATTGTGGTGCCATTTCCTGTCTCCAGGGTGACCCAAAGTGCCTCATCTCCTCCCTGTTTACTCTTCAGTTCTGTTGCTTTGATCCCTTCCTTTACATAGAGAGCTACTCCTCCTCCTCTTTTACCCTCCCTGTCCCTCCTGTAGATTGTGTATCCTGGTATGTTGACATCCCAGTCATGGTTCTCTGTGTACCATGTTTCTGTGGCTGCCACAATATCCAGGCAACCCTCTTCCATCAAGGCCACTAGTTCAGGGAGCTTGTTACACAGACTACGGGCATTGGTACTCATCACCCTCCACTTTTTGATAGCCTTACCCCTTTTAGCCCTGTTTCTGTCCTTACTGCCTTTGCCTTTTTTTACATTTAAATCTGTTCTGCTCCATAATAATTTCTGTACCTTGGTGTTTACCTCACTAATCACCATGTTTTGTGGGGGGAGGCTCGTATTTCCATGATCCTTTTCAGTGCCTCCCCCCTTGGCTAGTTTAAATGCTTGCCAATAAAACATTTAAACCTCTCACCTAGGATCCTGGTCCCCCGGACAGATGCAGACCATCGCACCAGTATAGGTCTGCATCCCTCCAGGTGGCTCCCCAGTCCCCAATGAAGCCAAAACCATGAGCTCCACACCAGTTTTTCAACCACTCATTGAATTCCCTGGTGAGAAGTGCTCTAGCATCTCCCTTGCCATAGACAGGCAGCACCTCCGAGAAGGTTACCATATGCGCTACTTGTCTAAGGCCCCTTCCCAACTCTACAAACTCCTCTTGCACTGCTCTGATCCCATTCCTAGCCAGGTCATTTGTCCCTAGGTGGACAATGACATCCAGCTCCCTCCCTAGTGCAGCTCCTCCCACGATCCTGAGGATTCGCTTCCTGTCCCTCCAAGCTGTGGCGCCAGGAAGGCACTTTACATCCCTCTCCCCTTCCTCCCCCATTTCTACCCCTAATGATCGAGTCCCCCACCAGGAGTTGTTTCCTTCCCCTGTGGGGTCCCATGCCACTCTCCTGTGGGTCTCATTTGTGAAGGTTCCCAGCATCCTCCTTGGTCTCCACTGCAGGTGCCTCCATAGAGGAACCACTATCCACCAGAAGAGCGAATGAATTGTGGAGAGGTACAGCTGGAGGGATGCAACTCTGTTCCACCACCATCTCCCTCCTTGAGCCCACCCTGGTCCAGCCTCTCCTCTTTCTTGGCAACCTCTGAAGTAGTGGCATTGGCACTGGTGGTCCCTGGGTGGGGGGAGGAGGTTTCATGAATCCTAGCCAGGTCAGCCTGGAGACGGGCAACCTCCTCTCTCAGACCAGAGAGATGCCTGCAAATAGGGCAGCATCGCAGCCTCCAGAATGTCTCTCGGAACACTGCCGCCCCACAGCCATTGCACTGCACCACTCCTATCATGTCTTATTTTGTGCCCTCTCTACTGTTTCTCTGGATGCTTACTCTCTCTCCTCTCCTTACAACTCTCACCCTTCCTGTTCTGGGACAGCAACTTCCTATCTTCTTCAGTAGCCTCCTTCTTCCTTGCTCAATATCAGACCACCAGCAGCTAGGGGGGATAGTGAGCTTCTTTTTTCCGAAGGGTGAATGAAGAGGCCAGTGTAACAGGGGTCCTTGCCCTGTCCGGGGGAAGGAAGGCTCTTGCCCTTATTGTATCCAGCTCCGCCCCTATGAAGGTGAGGAGCTGCACTGGCTCTAGAACTGACTTTGAAAGATTCAGGAGGAATCCTAGAGAAGTGAGCAGTTACTGAGTTATCTGCAGGTGTGACTTGACTTGGTCTGGAGACTGACCCACTATGAGCCAGTTGTCCAGGTATGGAAAGATGGAGATCTTTTTTCTCCTTAGGAAAGCAACCACTACTGCCAGGGCATTGTGAACACCCTTGGAGCTGATGTTAGGCCAAAGGGCATTGCTCTGAATTGATAATGGCCTGAGGGCAACTCGAACCTGAAGTACTTTCTGTGGGAGCATCTGATGAGAATGTGGAAATAGGCATCCTTGAGGTCCAGGAGACTAGCCAGTCCCTTGGCCTTAGAGAGGTAGAATTATTCCCAGAGTCACCATTCTGAACTTTGGCTTTAAAAGGTGCTTGTTTAAATATCCGAGATCCAGGATGGGCCGCCATTCTCCTGTCTTTTTGGGGGTTAGGAAGTACCTGGAGTACAATCCTTTTCCCTTGCGTAGGGGTGGAACCCTTTCTATGGCTCTCAGAGCCAAGAGGGAAGAGACCTCTACCTCTACAGCAAGGGCCTCTGAAGGATTTGCAGGTGGAAAGGATCTGGTTCCCATCTTGGGAAATTGTTTGAAGCTGAGAACCAGTCCCTGGCTTACTACTTCCAGGACCCATTTGTCTGATGTTAAAGACATCCAGTCCTGGACAAAGTAAGCCAGCCTGTCCCCTACGGGTAGTGGAGAATCGGCCCGGGCAAACCCATCAGGGTGCCTGTTTGGCAGGGGCTTTAGGCTGAGGGTGGTAGCAGGCCTGCTTATACCCCGTCTGCCTCTCCTCTGAAGAACCCCCTCTGGGCAAAGGCGGAAGAGGAGGCCTGGGCTTGGTAGAAAGGCCTAGGAAAAGGCCTGACCCTACCCCTGGAATGCTGCCTCTGGGGAGTGGCTTGCCTTTCCTTGGCCTGAGCACTCTTATAGGTGGTCCTGTACTCATCCATTTCCTTCATGTAGTTCTCTGTCTGCTCCCCAAACAGAGAATTACCAACAACAGGAAAATCCATGGCCTTAGTCTGGGTATCCTGTGACAGGCTAGTACATCTCAGCCAAGCCATCCTACGAAGGGCCACAGATGTAGCCATGACTCTAGATGAAACATCACTGGAGTCCACTACAGCATGAAATTGCACCTTGGATGCCTCAATACCATCTGCAGCCACCTGCTCCAGCTCCTTGGCAAGCTGGCCAGGGACCTGTTTAGCTAGAGCCATCACAGTGTCCCATCTAGACTTCCGGTATCTAACTGTGTAGGCCATATAATTAGCCTGCCTGAGTCCCAAAGATGCTGCCATATACTGTTTCTTTGCCATGGCATCAATCCTCCTGGAGTCCTTATCTGGGGGGTGTGAAGCCAAGGGTACATTTGCCTTATCACAGGCAGCAGCCTGCACTACCCCAACATGGCTGCATTGCTGGAAAGGAACTCCCTGATCTGAGCCTGAAAGAGTATACCTCTTGTCCATTCTTCTGTCCACAGGAGGACGATGGAATTAGGAGTTTTAAAATTTTAAATGTCTGTTTCCCAAAAGATTTATGGAGGGGAATAGACAGTCTCCTGGACTCTGGGATGTCCATCATCTCAACATAATCAGGCTCCTCCTGATCCTCTACTGCTTCCTCCATAGGAAGCTGGAGAGTTTCAGCCACTTTTTTGTAAAACATAAAGTGGGAAGGGGACTCAGAAAGCCTAGGAGGAGAAACACCTGAAGGTCTGTCTGGGGGAGATGTTCGGGTCAATGGGCACATCCAGACTTTCATAATCACCATCACTATCCTCATACTCTCCCTCCTCCACCTCCTCCTCCGGTTCATAAAAATCCTCTAAATTATAATCCGGAACCGGGTGAACCAACCGAACCGAGCCCCTAACCGATGGTGCCGGTTCGGTCGGAACCGGAGTTAGTGATTGGACAATCCTTATCGCTTTGGCTATTTCATCAGCGGTCGGAGAAAGAACTTGTGGATTCGAACCGGCTGACTTATCCCTTCTTTTTCTTTTAACCGGAACAGACTCCTCAGAGTCGGTTCTCCTTTTGCCCGAAGGAGTTTCGCCCTGGTCAGAGGGCACTCCTTCTGGTTCGGTTAGAACTGAACCGGGCTGGCCATCCGGTTCAGCGGACTTTTTGGCCTCCCTTTCCCTGAGCCTACCTACTCTCTTTTCCAGGGTAGCTGTGGGAAAACTTTTGCAAATCTGGCAGTCTGAATCAAGGTGGTCAAACCCCAGAAAATAAACACAGGTGGTGTGGGGGTCAACCTTAGCAAAGGCTTCCCCACACACACTACAGTGTTGAAACCCAGTGGGCCCGGATTTTCTCTTGGGTTTCTCAGACATGGCCAGTCCTAACCAAACTTACCCTTTTTTCGGCAATCCGCCAAGCAAGACACCCTTATCAGTTCCTGACCGTGTTACGGGTCATGGAAAAAACCGTAATGAAATCAGTTATTTTTTTTTTTTTTTTTTTAGAACCGATAAGAACCAGTTACCACACTCTAAAAAGCAGAACAAACTTTTTTTTAACAAACCTGATCGGTTCAAACCGAACCGATCCGACGTTTACAAGTTCCACACAGAAGCTAATAACAATAAACCTATCTAGTACTTATGGTACCACAGACAGAGACTGAACCGACAGGTTAGATGGAAGAAATTCGGTTGAAACCGAGTGAAAAAATGACACTTTAACCGACTAAATTGAACCGTGCGAAGGAGAAATCTCCGGAGCGACTGTTCAGTGAGGCAGATTAAAGAATCTGGCGGTTTGGGTTCAAACAACAACAGAAAGAGTCTCAACCGAGCTCGAGCTCAGTGTTCCATGCCTTGCATGGAAAGTTAACTCCTTCCTCTCCGGGGCATTTCAAAGGTTGGGTATCACTACAATAGTGAGAATACATCAAGACTTCATGCTGTTTAAAGGCTGCTTTTTCTGCCCTGTCCGGTACCTAGAGCGTACATCCCGAAGGAAGCGTCTGCTCTCCTGCAGCCCGGTAATAATATCTTTGGCGTCGCCGCCAAAGAGGACAGAACCCCTAAAAGGGGCATCCAGAAGGGAGGACTGGACGTCTTGTGCCAGACCTGCTATCCTAAGCCAAGAAAGGCAGCAAAGGCAGATCTCCATGGCTGTCACTCTAGTCACCGAGTCCACTGAGTCACACGTTGCGCGCAATGCATGACGGCAAGAGGACTTTCCCATCCTACTCTTGTCCAGTAGTTTCTTCCATAGTGTCTCATCCTGAACCTCCAGAAGGTCCCTTTCCAGCTCTGAGAGAGATGCATTCTGGAATGCAACCATGTGCAAGACATAGTTGAGGGACCAAATGGCACAAGAGGAAGAGGAATAAATCTTGCGGCCAAACTGGTCCAACTGGCGAGAGTCCTTGTCAGGAGGCTAGGAGCTCAAGTGTTTTGGTTGGGCTGACCGGTCATGAGCGGCACTGATCACCATAGAGTCAGCCTTAGGATGAGTGGTGAGGTCCTGAATCCCTTCCGAGGGATAATAAGTATGATCTGCCTTTCTGGAACCCGCAGGGATGGACGACGGCTGTTGCCATACCGTGATTACCGGATCTTCATGAGGGTCCATCCAAGGGGGGATGGGGAAGGGATCCGTGGTAGCGAGATCAAGGTGTTCCACCAGTTTCTTACGCTGGGGATCTGCCTCTTTCGAAGGCCAGCCTCCAGCTGCTTGAATCGTACGTAGGAGGGATCCTCTGGAGGAGATTTTGAGGACTCTTTGGGAGGTACCTCGACAGGGGACCAAGGGTCCGAAGATTCGGAATCAGAGTCCGTGTCTGAGGGCTCAGAACCATTGGGGATGGAAGGATCTACCCCAGATGAGCCTACATTAAGAGCACCCGTAGCCCTTCCAGAGGGAGGCGGTGAATGGGGGGCCCTAGGCAGGAGAATGTCCCCCACAGACTGCCTGATCTCTGTGAGGAGCTGGGATCTGGCATCCTGCCACCATGAAGGGGCCGACTCGTGGTCTGGCGCCGGAGGTGGAGGAGACTGAAAACCCAGGTAACTTGGGTAATGCAGATATTGCCAAGAAGGGTACTGAAAACCTGGCAATCCTGGAGAATAATAGGGCTACCCAGAGTATCCTGGTGTCGGGGGCACGTGGTCTGGCATCGGATACTGAGGAGCCAACGGCAGGCCTCCCATCGGCGGAGCATGGGGGTTCGGCCCCAGAAAACCACCTGAGGGATCTGGACCTAGCGGGGGGCGCCACAGGGCCACAAGGTGGCGAAGGATCCAGGAGGGCCCGCAAAGGTCCCGAAGGAGGAGGCTCCATGGATGGATCCCCAGCTGGTGACGGACTTCTGTCTGGAGGCAGCAAAAGGCCTGGTGTTGGGGGGAGTTCCGGGAGGGACCCCAACGACAGGTCAATTAGCGATCCTGACGGAACAAAGAAAACAGGATCGGGTGGTGAATCCCTAGGGCGAAGAACCCGGAGGGATGAAGAATCACTCTGCAGCTCATTCTGTCCGACGTCGGGGGCCAAGCTGAAGCCCAATGGGAGAGTGGAAGGGTCCGGGCGGGCAACGAAGGAGCCGCCGTCTGACCGCCGCTAGGCTTATCGTCCACCCATCGACAGGGTCGAGGGGTGACATCGGCCAAGCTGAGAGAAGACTGGACTGAAACCTCAAGAGAGGCAACCCCTGGCTGCCCACTCACCTCAGCAGGAGGGACAGAAGGTGCCCAGCCCAAAGAGGCGGACGGGGTACCAGAAGTAGTACTCTCAGTTTTTGGATGCCTCCTGCGTGGCGATGGACCCCTGTCCCGGCGCTTCTGCTTACTCTTTTTTTCCCTCGGGGACGACGACAACCTTTCACTCAACTCCTAAAGCTCCTTTTCCATCGACGCCAATCGTTGGGTAAAGAGGTGGGCCTCGAGGGTCTGCTTGCACCTGGTCCTGGTTGAATGCCTGGCAGATGGTACACTCCTCAGAGTTGTGTTTGGGGCCTAGGCACAAGAGGCAGCGGGAATGGTCATCACCGTGCAAGATTTGGGCTCCACACTTCGAGTACTTCTTTGGTCTAGATGACATCAATCGTCGAAAATATATGTGAAACGTGTATATGAGGCGAAGAAAAACTTCGACTGACACGCGGGCATTATGAAAAAATTACTCACTTTAGTAATGTTGTTTCTTCTAATGGAGTCTTGCTGTATTCTGTCTACTGCAGTTAGGGCCTGCCTTTCAACTGCCCCGGAGAACAAAGAGTTAACTTTCCATGGCCAGCATGGAACCTTCAGCGCAAGCTCGGTTGAAGCCCCTGTCTGTTGCTGTTTAAACTCCAACCATCAGATCTTTACGAGCAATACTCACTAGAAGTTCTGTGTGGAAACTGTAAAACTCACATTAGCCTACTGGCAACTAAATTTATTAAAAAGGGTTTTTTGGTTTCAAAGCAAAGACTCAAGTCAGGAAACCCAAAAAACAAAACATCACACACACCCAAAGTAAAGGAGGGTGAAAAACGGGCATCCCTAGGGTGCCAACACTGCTCCTGCCCACCCACATCCCAAAAACCAGGTTCTGAGAGGGGAGGCGGGGGGGAAGTCAGAATACAGCAAGACTCCATTAGAAGAAACAACATTACTAAGGTGAGAATTTTTTCTTCAAACAACATGAAGTCTTGCTGTATTCCAACTATTGCAGACTACCAAGCAGGACCTCCATAGAGGAGGGACAGAACCTACTTTGAGAATAGGCTCTGAAGTACTGCTGTGCCAAACCGAGCATCACTCCTAGCTGGATATCCAGAGAGTTATGCTTGGTGAATTTATGGACTGTTTTCCAGGTGGCTGCTTGACAAATTTCTAAGATAGGAATATCCCTGGCAGCAGCTAGAGAAGCAGCTGTACCTCTAGTAGAGTGAGCCCTCAGGCCTGAGGGTGGGGTTCTACCCAGTTTTTCATAGCAGAATTGTATACAAGAGACAATCCACCTGGCAACAGATCTCTTAGTGGCAGGTTTGCCCATACTGACCTCTCCATATGTGAGGAACAACTGGATGGACTCAAACCTGTGACCCTTGGTGCGTTCTATGTAGTAGCTGAGGGCCTTTTTTAACATCCAAGCTGTGTAGCCTCCTCTCTCCAGAGGAGGAATGGTCAGTGAAGAAAACAGGGAGAGACACAGACTGATTAAGGTGGAAATCTGAAACCACCTTAGGCAAAAACTTCCTGTTAGTTCTTAGGACCACTTTATCTCTATGGAAAGAGAGGAAATCACGCTCCACTGACAGGGCTTGCAATTCATTGATACACCTGGCAGAGGTAATAGCTACCAAAAACACAGTTTTCCAAGTCAAGTACTTAACCTCTGCAGAGGACAAAGGCTCAAAGGGGGGTTGCATAAGCTGAGCAATGTAAACATTAAGGTCCCAAGCAGGAGCAGGGTCCCTAAAGGGGAGATTGGTGTGCAGCAATCCCTTGAACAACTTATAAAACACAGGATGGGCTGACAGAGGAGAGGGCTTGCCTACTGACAAGAAGGCAGAAACAGCTGCCAAATGCACTTTAAGTGTAGCTGGCCTAAGTCCTAAGCCATTAAGATGTACCATATAGTCCAGAACTGTAGGCAACCCAGCAGATTCTGGAGAAATACTGTATGCTTATTAGAGCACCAAATAGTGAACATTTTCCATTTGGAGTTGTAAGTCTTTCTGGTGGAAGGCTTTCGAGAAGCCTTAAGGATATCCAGAACCCCTTGAGAAAGGTGCAGATCAGCAAACTCTAGCTCTTCAAGAGCCATGCCTTGAGATTGAGAGACTTGAGGTTCAGATACCAAATCCTCCCCTGGGAGGGTATCAACAGGTTGTAATTCCTGGGAAGAGACAGGGGAAGGTGGACTGCTAAGGACAGCAACAGGGGGTACCAGGGCTGTCTGGCCCAGTCTGGAGCAATCAGAATCACTTTGCATGGTTGTGACCTGATCTTGACTAACACTTTGAACAGGAGAGGGAAGGGGGAAAAGCATACAGAAATTTCCCTTCCCAATCCAGAATTAGAGCATCCAGGGGGACTGGGCCCAAGACTGGGGGTCTGCAACAAAAGAGAGGAAGTTGGTGATTGTCTGGGGCTGCAAAAAGATCCATCTGTGGAGTGCCCCATCTCGAGAAAATCACTTTCAAAACTAGGGGATCTAGGGTCCATTCGTGATGGCCCTGGGATATCCTGCTGAGAGCATCTGCTAGGACATTGTCCTTCCCTGGGAGGTGAACTGCTATCAGAGAAGTTTGCAGGGAATAGGCCAGGGACCACAACTTCATTGCTTCTGTGCACAAGGCCGAAGACCGAGAGCCTCCTTGCTTGTTGATGTACTACATTGTGGTGGTATTGTCTGTTCTGATCTGGACCACCTTGTTCTGTACAGATTTGGAAAAGGCTTGCAGTGCCAGAAACACTGCTCTGAGTTCCAAGAGACTGATGTGAAGCAGTGATTCTTGAGGTGACCACAGCCCTTGGGTGACAAGATCCCCCAGGTGGGCTCTCCAGCCCAAGAGGGAGGCATCTGTGGTAAGTATCACTGAATGAGACTGAGTGACAAAAGAAACTCCTTGTCTCAAATTGTCCTGATCCTGCCACCATTGCAAAGCCTGGATCAGGGTTCAAGTCACTGGGACTAGTTTGGTAAGGGAATCCTTTCTTTGGGACCAGAAGGCTCTTAAGTGGAACTGAATGTCCCTCATCTGAAATCTTGCTTCCTGGACCACTGCTGTAGAGGCTGCCATGTGGCCCAGAAGCTGCAGGAAATGCCTTGCTGGTCGAGACACCTCAAGGGTGAATGAAGAGGCCAGTTCCATAAGGGTCCTTACCCTGTCCAGGGGAAGGAAGGCTCTTGCCCTTATTGTATCCAGCTCCACCCCTATGAAGGAGAGGAGCTGTACTGGCTCGTGAACTGACTTTAGAAGGTTGAGGAGGAATCCTAAGGAAGTGAGCACTTGCTGAGTTATTTGCAGATGTAACTTGACTTGGTCTGGAGACTGACCCACTATGAGCCAGTCGTCCAAGTATAGAAAGATGGAGATCTTTTTTCTCCTTAGTAAAGCAACCACCACTGCCAGGCACTTTGTGAACACCCTTGGGGATGATGTTAGGCCAAAGAGCATTGCTCTGAACTGATAGTGGCCTGAGGGCAACTCGAACCCGAGGTACTTTCTGTGGGAGCATCTGATGGGAATGTGAAAATAGGCATCTTTGAGGTCCAGGGAGACTAGCCAGTGCCCTGGCCTTAGAGAGGGCAGAATTATTCCCACAGTCACCATTTTGAACTTTGGTTTTAAAAGGTGCTTGTTCAGATATCTTAGATCCAGGATGGGCTGCCATTCACCTGTTTTTTGGGGGATTAGAAAGTACCTGGAGTACAATCCTTTGCCCTTGTGTAGGGTAGGAACCCTCTCAATGGCTCTGAGAGCCAGGAGGGAAGAAACCTGTGCCTCTAGGGCAAGGGTCTCTGATGGATTTGCAGGTGGAAAGGATCTGGTTCTCATCTTGGGAAATTTTTTGAAGCCGAGAACCAGTCCCTGGCTTACTACTTCCAGGACCCACTTGTCTGATGTCAGAGACTTTCAGTCCTGGACAAAGTAAGCCAACCTGCCCCCTACAGCTATTGGAGAATTGGCCCGGGCAAACTCATCAGGGTGTCAGCTTGGCAGGGGCTTTAGGCTGAGGGGTGGAAGCAGACCTGCTCATTCTCCGTCTGCCTCTCCCTCTGAAGAACCCCCTCTGAGCATAGGAAGAAGAGGAGGCCTGGGCTTGGTAAAAAGGCCTGCCTCTGCCCCTGGAATGCTGCCTTTGAGGAGTGGCTTGCTTTCTTTGGCCTGAGCACTCCTGTAGGTGGTCCTGTACTCATCCATTTTTTTCATGTAGTTCTCTGTCTGCTCTCCAAACAGAGAATTACCAATGACAGGGAAATCCATGGCCTTAGCCTGGCTATCCTGTGATAGTCTAGTACACCTGAACCAAGCCATTCTCCGAAGGGCCACAGATATAGCCATGACTCTAGATGAAACATCACTGGAGTCCACAACAGCATGAAATTGCACCTTGGATGCCTCAATCCCATCTGCAGCCACCTGCCCCAGCTCCTTGGCAAGCTGGTCAGGGACCTGTTTAGCCAGAGCCAGCAGTGTGTCTCATCTGGACTTCTGGTATCTAGCTGTGTAGGCCATATACTTAGCCTGCCTGAGTCCCAAAGATGCTGCCATGTACTGCTTCTTTGCCATGGCATCAATCCTCCTGGAGTCCTTATCTGGGGGGGGGTGTGATGCCCAGGAAATATTTGCTATATCACAGGCAGCAGCCTACACTACCCCGACGTGGCTGCATTGCTGAGAAAGGAACTCTGTGTCCGATCCTGAAAGGGTGTACCTCTTGTCCATTCGTCTGTCCATACGAGGTATGGAGTTAGGAGTCTTTAGAATTTGAATTGTCTGTTTCCCAAAAGATTTATGGAGGGGAATAGACAGTCTCCTGGACTCCGGGATGTCCATCATTTCAACAAAATCAGGCTCCTCCTGATCCTCTACCGCTTCTTCCATTGGAAGCTGGAAGGTTTCGCCACTTTTTTGTAAAACATAACGTGGGAAGGGGACTCAGAAAGCCTAGGAGGAGAAACATCTGAAGGTCTGTCTGGGGAGATGTCCAGGTCAATAGACACATCCAGACTTTCATAATCACCATCATCATCCTCATACTCTCCTCCTCCTCCTCCTCCGGTTCATAAAATTCTTCTGAAGTGTAATCCGGAACCGGGGAACCGACCGAACAGAGTCCCTGCCAGATGGTGCCGGTTCAGCCGGAACTGAAGTTAGCGACTGCACTATTCTTATCGCTTTGGCTATCTCATCAGAGGTCGGAGTATGAATTTCTGGATCCGAACCAGATGATTCATCTCTTCTCTTCCTCTTAACCGGAATCAACTCCTCAGAATCGGCTCTCCTTTTGCCCGAAGAAGTTTCGCCCTGGTCAGAGGGCACTCCTCCTGGTTCAGTCAGAACCGAACCGGGCTGGCCATCCGGGTCAGCGGACTTCTCGGCCTCCCTTTCCCTCAGTCTACCTACTCTCTTATCCAGGGTAGCTTTGGGAAAATTCTTACAAATTTGGCAGTCTGAATCGAGGTGGTCAAACCCAGACAATAAACACAGGTGGTGTGGGGATCAGCCTTAGCAAGGCTTCCCCACACACTGCGTGTTGAAACCCAGTGGGCCCAGTTTTTCTTGGGTTTCAGACATGGCCAATCCTATCCAAAACTTACCTTTTTCAGCAATCCGTAAGCAAGACTCCCTATCGGTTCCTGACCTGTTATGGGTCTTGGAAAAAAACGTAATAAAATCCGGTTTTTTTAGAACCCATACGGACCGGTTACCACACTCTAAGTAAATTCACAAACTTTTTTAAACTAAACTGATCGGTTCAGACGAACCGATCAGAAATGTACAAGTTCCACACAGAAACTAAATGTAAAACCTATCTAGTACTCACGGTACCACAGACAGAGACTTAAACCTACAGATTCGGTAGCAGAAATTTGGTAGAAACCGAGCGAAAAACAACACTTTAACCGACTTTTCTGAACCGAGCTAAAGAGAAATCGCCGGAGCGACTGTTCAGTGAGGCGGAGTAAAGAATCTGACGGTTGGAGTTTAAACAGCAGCAGACAGGGGCTTCAACCGAGCTCGTGCTGAACATTCCATGCTGACCACGGAAAGTTAACTCTTTGTTCTCCGGGGCAGTTGAAAGGCAGGACCTAACTGCAATAGTCAGAATACAGCAAGACTTCATGTTGTTTGAAATCGCTGTTCTACTCGTGGCCTAACCAACTGAGGCGACGGCAGGAAAGAACTGGAGGGCGGGTGCAGGACCCCCCCTTTTATAGCCGGGCTGACGTCATGTCGCCTGACATCAGGGGCGGTCCCCGCTGATTATTGCTATCTACAAGTTTGCCGTTGGAACCTGATACCAGGGGACGCAGTCCTATACGTGAAGACCTACTGCAGGAACCCTCTCGAAGTAAGATCAACTGGTTCAGGGAGCTGGAGAGAATTTAAATGGAAAGTTGTAGCACAGTACTTCCTCACCCCAGACAGTATAAAAGAAAAAAATAGGTAGCAGGCCAACTGATAGATGTTGGAGGAACTGTGGCCAGAAAGGTACTCCCTATCATATTTTCTGGGAATGCCCAAGAATTTGACTTTTTTAGAATGAAGTGGGACGACTTATAACACAAGCATTGGTCTTACAAGCCCTTTTTGGGTCTGAGCAGGGGGTACTCGGGATCCCTCCGCAGGATGCAAACAGGGGAGATAAGAGATACTTATTTCATATACTTACTGTAGCTGCATTAAAAACTATAACATAACTCTGGCTAACAGATCGTAGTCCAGCTGCTGCCATTTGGCATATGAACTGTGAAAAATTAAAACAGAAACCGCACAGCTCCTGGGGCTGGCCCACCGGCACAGGTGTAGAGCAACCGCTTTTGACGCAAGTGACCTGGGCTTGGGAACAGACTCGGGTTGGTGAAGGGCCGGCCGGGGGAGGAGGACTGAGCACCCACTGGGCTACTCTCCTCCTCCGGAGAGGATGGGTTACCTGTCCCGCCACTCTACCGCCACCTGGGTGACCAGGGGTGGAGGTGCAGTGGGTCGGCATGAAGCGGGTGTTAGGACATCGTCCAGGAGCTGGAGTGGAAGAGCACTGTTACATGCGCCATCCCTTGGCTCCCCCCAGCGTGTTGGTGTCCAATGGGTTGTCATCAGAAAAAGTGGAAAATCCCTGCGTCTTAAGATGGGACCTGGTTGTCCCAAGAAACTCTATAACCAGGCTCCTCAGAGGGCTGGGACGGACCACCCGATGCACACTCATGGATTTGGGGGGACGGGACTTTGGGAGGTCCCCTTCCTCCCCATCTGGGGGTAAACTGCAGCAGGATGAGGGCAGGTCCACCAGTTCCCCGGTGTTACCTGGGGCAGAACTACAGGAGCATGCACAGCCTAGGACTCCCCGACGAAAGGATCTAGTGTGGAGAGTAAGAGGACATAAAAGCAAATAAAAAAAATAAATAAATAAAAGAGCACAGCTGCAGCTCAGGTAAGAGAAATTCAGTTCGAGATGGTTCCCCTTCACACATATTGTGGAAGAGATAGAGGGCATATCAGTGTTAGACCAACTGGCAGATTGGGACAGCAGGTGACCACTGTGGAAGGGCACGAAGAGAGCATGGTGGTTCCTGTTCAGAAAAGTTAATAATGTTCATATTTTTGTTATTAATTTGTTCTTATGTAGTTTTTCATAAAATCATAAACAGAAAATAAATACTTGAAAATCTGTCTGAGTACAACATTCTCAGGTGCTGCAAGGAGATCATTCTTGATTAGATTACTCGTACAATGTCAGTGGGAAGGGGGATTCCAGGGGAAGGGAGCCTTGGTACATTGAGAATGGTCATGATCGTGGTACAAGAGTGATTCTGACGAGAAAAGGCAGCAGACACCGTAAGTCTATTTTTGTAATTATTTCTTCTGGCCACTGTAAGGAAACACATAGGCTCCCCCCTCCTTCCTAGCATTCTTCTGTATAAAGACATTTCTGGTTGACTGATTTTAGGCCCTGGTGGTAGCTCTGTTAATCTGTTCTTATTATGTTTTCAGACAGACTGGACTATTGTAGCACTGTTACCTTTTCAGTATGTATGACTTTTTTGACTGTGCTTGTATCTTTTGTATAAACTTTTTAATAACAAAAATATTAATTTATTAATAAATTAGTATACCAGGTAAACAGATGGCTAGAAGGTAAAAATTTCCTTTACAGTTTCGAGCTGAAGATCAGGATAGCTTTAACCAAGCTGTTTCCCTTTCATAAAATGGCCATGCACTGTTTAAATGCTGGGGCCTCAGTTTTTAAGAAGTGGAAATAGATTCTGTGATTATTTTTTTTTTCTCTCTCATAGGTTTAGGATCAGTGTGCCACAATCAAATGATAAAATAGGTAAGATGAACCAGGATATGTGATCCGTCAAACCTTCTCAGGGGGAGGAAATGGACAAGGAAATGATAGAAAGTATACTTATTAAGGCAGAAAAAGGGGAGATATTGCTGACGGGTGATCTGAATATGCCAGATGTTAACTGGAGTGCAGTTGCAGCAGCCACTTCAAAGAGTGGGGTTATTCTAGATGCCCTACAGGGGGTATGCCTTAGACAACTAGTATTGGAGCCCACTCGAGAGGGAGCAATCTTAGACCTGGTTCTCTCAAATGGAGATGAAGAGAGGATCACAGATGTAGAAGTGGGTAGCCATCTGGGAACTAGCGACCATCGAACAGTATGGTTCACAATAAACACAGCAATAGAGTCAAGCCATACAAAGGCAAAGGTACTGGACTTTAGGAGGGCTGACTTTGCCAAAATGGGTGAGTGCCTAAGGAATGCACTAGCAAATGGGCAGGAAGGAGAGGTGGAAGAACAATGGGGAATAATAAAAACTGCCATCACAGAGGTAACTAGCCTTTGTGTGAAGCAAATAAACAAAACTAAACGATGTAAGAAACCACTATGGTTCTCAAAGGAAGTGGCAGTGAAGGTTCAAGAGAAAAAGAAAGCTTTCAGGAAGTACAAGGAATCACAGAAGGAGCAGGACAGAGAACTGTATCAGTTAAAGCAAAAGGAAGCTGGGAAGGCAGTCAGAACAGCAAAGGCCCAAACTGAGGAAAAGATAGCCAACTCAGTTAAGAAGGGGATAAAACCTTTTATAGGTACATCAGGGAGCGAAGGAAGACCAAGGGAGGGATAGTGAGGCTTAATAAAGGGGAGGGTGGGCAGAGGGTGACTGTGAAAAAGGCAGAGATACTAAACAAATATTTTGCTCTGTATTTACAAAGGAAGAGGGGAGGCACCTAAAACAAACAGTAGAAACACTCTGGATACAGAAGTTGATACCAGCCCATTTACAGAAGAAAGGGTTCTGAAAGAACTCTTAAAACTGAAGGTAGACAAAGCAATGGGGCCTGATGGGATTCATCCCAGAATTCTAAAAGAAGTAAGGGTGGAATTAGTGACACCACTGACTACCCTGTTTAACAAATCATGGGAGGATGGGGTGGTACCCGAGGACTGGAGGAGGGCAGATGTGATTCCCCTTCACAAAAGTGGGAGCAAGGCAGAAGCAGGAAACTACAGACCTGTTAGTTTAACCTCAGTGGTAGAAAATGATGGAATCACTTCTGAAGGAAAGAACTGTCGAGTATCTAGAGGCCAGAGGGCACAGGACCCAAGGCAGCATGGATTCACAGCGGAAGGTCATGCCAGACAAATCTGATAGATTTCTTTGACTGGGTGACCAAAGTAGTAGATCAGGGAGGGCTGTGGACATGGCCTACCTAGACTTTAGCAAGGCATTTGACACAGTCCCACACAAAAGATTAATATACAAGTTAGCTAGCCTGGGAGTGGGTCCCAAGATAACAGCCTGGGTAAAAATTGGCTGGAGAATAGGACACAGAGAGTAATAGTAAATGGAGTCCACCTGAAGAAAGGGGTTACTAGTGGGTACCACAGGGTTCAGTATTAGACTGGTCCTCTCAATGTCTTTATAGCTGACATTGCAGAGGGACTGGAAGAAAAGTATGTCTCTTTGCAGATGACACAAAGATCTGCAACAGAGTTGATGCACAAGTGTGGTGAAAGGATGAAAGGGACTTGGCAAGGTTAGAGGAATGGTCAAATGTATGGCAGCTTAGATTCAATGCTAAGAAGTGCAAGGTACTGCACCTGGGAAACAAAACCCAGGGAAGAGTACACAATGGGGGTGAGATACTAACAACAACAAAAATGGAAAGGGACCTGAGGGTAGTCTACATCAGATGACCTAAAGGTGGGCAAGCAATGTGAGAGGGCAGCAAGGAGGGCTGGGGGATACTGGGATGCATAGGAGAGGCATCACTAGTAGAAAACAGGAAGTTATTATCCCTCTGTACAGACAGCTGGTCAGACCCCATCTGGAGTACTGTGTGCAGTTCTGAGACCCAGTCTTCGCAAGACATAGACAGGATGGAAGCTGTCCAGAGGAGGGCAACTAAAATGGTGCAGGGTCTGCAACGGAAGACATATGAAGAGAGACTTAAGGAGCTTAATATGTATAGCCTCGAGAGAAAGGAGGAGAGGGGACATGATAGAAACTTTCAAGTACCTCAAGGAATCAACAAAGTCCAAGAGGGTAGCATCTTTCAAAAAAGAGGTGTGCAAGAACAAGGGCACAATTTGAAGATAGACGGGGCGCTCAGAGGTAATTTAAGGAAGTATTTTTCAGAGAGAGGTTGTGGATGCAGGAACAGCATTCGGAGGAGGTCATGGAGTCAAAACAGTGGTGGAATTCAAGCATGCATGGGACAGTCATAAAGGCAATTCTAGGGGGTTGGGGTAGAAAGAAGTAGGCTGCTGGTTAACTAGGATCTGCAGCTTATCCAGTAGGCAGGGAAATGGGCAGACTGGGTGGGCCAAGCGGTCCTTATCTGCCGTCAAATTCTATGTTTCTATGACTATACCAGATGACTTCGCATTATTGCTGTAGATCAGTACAGTTCCGAGATACTTAAATTCCAGAACTGTAATGCTGCATTTTAAAATCAAATCATAGGGTACTGGCTTGCCCAGTGGCACAACCAGATTGCCAGAGCCCTGCCTTTTGTCCAGCAGCGAGTAAGGCACATGGTGGCGGTTCGGTGTTCGGCTCCAGGGGAGGGAGGGCACAGGCAAGCCAGTATTCCAATCCATGTGCTGGCCAGAGATTATTGGCATTGGCTATGATAGCAGTAGCTTACACAACCTACTGGGTTGAGCAGGAGTGGCTGTGGCAACACCAGTTATCTTGTTGAGCGAAAGAGATGCAAAACAGTAAATACCAAAATAATTTTTGGGAAAATTAGGAAAAAGGGCCCACCTGGTGACCCAACAGTAACACATAATGATAAACACTTTGGGAGTGTACCAGGGCACCTGCATCTTAGGGGAGGCGGGGGCTGAGGTTCAAAACAGTGATCTTTGAGACAGACTGGGGAGCCTGCTCACTCCAAGAGGATGCACTACCTGCTTGTGGGACTTGCAGTTGGGTTGTGGGCTGTGCTGGCAGGCAGTTAGAGAGATGAGTGGAAACAATGTACACAAACATGATGGCTTTGGTACTTCACGTGAGAGTGGAGAGACAAAAGAAAATTTTGAAAATCTTCATCCTCAGCCAGTCATCAGCATCTTAAGTTCCACGGCGAACCAGGAAGCCAATGCGGAGGGTATGGGAAGATGTCAAAAATTAAAGCAAAAACTTTAAGAGAAATATAAAAAGCTTAAAAGCCTGAAAACTAGCAGAATCCTAATTCACTAGCAGGAATGAGGAGACATATTCCTTCAAACAGAAGGAAAGATCGGAGTGCTCTGGTGCAGAGCCGGAGGACCACATGTGTGGCAGGAGGAGTCAAGCTTGAAGATTGTTCTGATGACTGAGCATACTCAGTGGAAGACTGCCTAAGTGTGGATCATGAACTGAATCTTTTTTTTTTTCAAACTTTATGTTTATTCAATTTTACTTGAACAAGTCATAATAATACAGTTAATGGGAACCACAGTTAAATACAGCATACATCAGCATCAGGTATTTCAAATTCCATTAAATAATGGTACCACACTTGGGGTACATTCTGAATGTTCATAGCCTCATCAGAAGAAGAGGCAATCAAATTGTCCAGGAAGCTAGCCTCACTACGACCTGTGGGTAGTAAAGAAAGATGATATATCCATAGACAAACAACGTTGCTTATATTAGCCATTGTTCCCACAGTTTATACAATATTTTTAATTCTTAGGCATTATTGGTTCAATCAGCCCTTCGTGTATAAAGGTACATTTAGTGTAGCGTAGAACAATAACTTTAAATTTGGCGATATTAATCTAAATGGCCAATACAAGGTATAAAACAACTCAAATAAACACCCTGCAGACTGGCAACATTAACTGGGAATATCTTAATAGACACTTTTTTTTTCCTCCCCCCCGAACTCTTGTTTATCGCTCACCACACTGCAGAACTCTCTCCGGTGACCTTCCTGCTGCAATCTCTACCTCCTTGCATTGTTCGGTATCCTTCTCCACTTCTCTCTGGCACTGGGCATCCCCCGGGTCTGCCCTCCGGGGAAGGGTCTCCCCCACCCAAGGTGCTCTTTCTATTAGTATTGAGCCACTGGGCCGGAGAGGGGGAAGGAAGGAAGCAAAAAGGACCGGGCCCGACTCCAGGAGTGTGGATTGCGAGGGAAGGCGCCATTGCCTATCAGTGGTGGTGGGGGGTTTTCTTGTTTTTTTCTCCGCTGTGGAGCCTGGCTCTCATGACAACGTGCTGCCGCGGCTCCACCCTAAGGCTCACGCCACGACGCTACTTTGGGCTCCCCTCCGGGTTGCCGCCAGAGAGCGTGTTTCGAGTGGTTCGTAGATCTCCATTCTCCTAGGTAGACAGCAACTGCCAGGACGCCTCAATCTCTTCCTCCTGCCAACCCCTGGGCTCGTTCCTCGAACCCGGTCGCGGCATGGCATCCAGTGCCTCAACCCTCAGCGCCACCGGGCCGGTCTTAATAGAGACTTTGTCCTGGCAAGAAAAGTTCCGTAGGGCTCTCAGTAGCAACGTGGCTTCATACTGGAAACACCATTTTGCTTTTCCAGCATCTTCCCCAATTAACTATTTAAAACCTGCAATACACCTCAAACATTAACATACATCTAGGGAGGTGCAGTCTTTAATAGGGAGAGGAAAACCCAGAAGAGCAGGCATTTCAAAAACATTTTCTAAGTATTAAAGCAACACTGTGAGCCAAGTTACCCACCACAGTCACAGAGTGTCTCAAATTGAAATGTCAACCCTTGTGTTCAGATTCTTCCGCTTGGAGTTGTTCATGAGCAGACTGACTTTGGAACTCCGCTAACTGATTTTTTGCCTCTTCAGGGTCACTATATTGGAATGCCTTACCTCTGTAGGTAAGCCGCAGTCGTGCAAGAGCCAACAGTGAATGAGAGATCCCCAGCCCTCTAAGTTGGTGTCTGAGGGGATCAAATGATTTCCGACGGCATCGGGTAGCATAGGACCAGTCAGGAAACAATTTGACATCTTGCACCTCTATTGCCAATAGATAGTGAGCACTCACCCAGCCAAGGATGATATCCCAAGTCTCAGGCCCCTTGGTCACCAAAAGGATTGTTCTGCTTGAGTCGGGGTTTTCTTAGACCCGTCTAAAGTTGACGCAGTAAGCACATTTTAAGGACACAGACGCTGGGCAAAGATCTTCCGGTAAGGTTGTTTGCAGCCATCGTTGAAGAAAAGCAAGCAAATTTTCTACCTCTGTTAGTCCCACAATCCAGGTGTTCATCAACCTGTTAGCATTTTCAAGGTTTTCTATGCAGGACTTCAGGTGGGTACTTTCCGTGACCATTTTGGCAGAGGCAGCCCAAGTTTGCTGGGAGCGCTCACCCGCTCCAGTAGCTGTGTTAACTGCTTCAGCAATTTTTGTACCTTGAGCCCTTAATCTGCCTAAGACCTGCTCAATTTTGTGGTCCATGTCTTTTTACAGTCTTTAAAAACAGTCTCCCATGGTGGAGGATCTCTCCCTCCACCCCCCTTGGCCTACAGAACTTGCAGTACTTCCAGAACCCTGCTGAGGCGGTTGTTGTGGCGCTGTTTTTGTCCGGAACCTCACAGCTGGTTTTTCAAGCATCCCATATTAAGTGCAGTATCTGCAGAATCTTGAGATAGTGGTCTATTGAAAGATGCAAAAATTTGGACTCAGTCGCCTTTACCCCACGGGTAATTAGAACTGAATTAATCCTGATGTGGAGCTGACTGAATAGTCATCCTATCAAGAGTGTCTCTCTCTACCGCCCCCGTGAACTGAATCTAGGTAGTCAGAAAAACTGTTTTGTCCTATACAAGATCATACTAGTTTGGCTTGAAAAGAGTGGCAAAAGCTTCTGATTATCTGGTTCCTGCTCTAACCAGGGAGGACCTGTCACCGTCCCTTATCAGAGTGCCACTCCATAACTGGTCAGCTTCATGCTTCATCAGTGATCCGGATTTTCATTTTTCAGCAGCCTGGCTTGGAGTTTGTTGTTAAGTGTCTCAGCCCACCCCTTGGGACCACTACAGGGGGAAGTTTTAGTAGCAGACACAGTGGTTCACACTCTTCTACAGGCCCTTAGAATTTTCCTTTTACTGAAGAAGTAGTAGTACTGCCCTCCCCGACCACCCCCAAATCAACTTCTCTTTAACATGAGGGATATGAGGGGTGGCAGCCCTCTGTCTCCCCAACCTCTGTCCCGACACCTCCCTGGAAGAGGGCATGCACTGCTGACATACTACCTTCCAGTTACAACCTGGCCACTCCGATCTGCTGCTCAGACAGTTCAACAAACTTTCGTTATTAACATGGGTAACTTACACAACCACTACAGCAGCTTATGCTTGCTCCATGGGGTCACAGTGGAAACAGAGCCTCAGGGCTGCCAAACATCAAGACAAAGATGTTGAGGCATGTAAATCTACTAATAACAGAGTAGATTCATAGACAACTTGTTATTTTATTGATTTTATTCACAGCGCCAAAAAATGCAACGTTCATAACACCCTTCACATTCTTTCATTTTTTTTTCTGCATTAAAAAGTTTTATTTATTTTTAAAATAAAACACACATACATTAAACATAGCAGTACAATTCTAAGTAAGCCCATGACGGCCCGGTGCGCAGACGGCTGAGGAGCTGGCACCTTACCTCTTCCCACGCTGATGACCCAGGGTCGGAGCGACTTTTGGTCGTGGAAAGTCGTCTGGGAGAATCGAGCATCCCTGGACTGCTTTCCTCCTCCTCTGGGGAGGAACAGTAGGTGCATCACTGAGGAACTGGCTTCTGGCAGTGGCCGGGATGGTGCAGACTTGGCAAACAAAGTATGGGTTAGCACGGGCGCCTGATGGTACGTGACAGTGTGCGTGACAACGCCCTGGACGCCACTACATGCACGCACCTGGGGGATACGAAAAAGCACCACCTCCAGCATGAGTGATGGCTGGCTTCCGCACCATGGCGGACCCACTTTGCTAGCTCTCTTCAACTCCCAGCCCAGGTCTTCCCACAGTAATGGATGGATCCCGCTGTGACGCGATCCTGGGATGGCAGGGTGAAAGGGTTGAGCTCTGACTGGGTCCAGGGCAGCAGCCGAGAAAAGTCACCGGAAGCAGGGGAACTACAGGACCACCCCCAGCCGAGGAGGTAATAAATAAATTAAGAAAAAAAATTCTAAACTACACCCCAGATACATAAATACAAGAAAATGTCTGAATGTGATACCCATTAGTAACTTCAATCATATTTTGAAATATGATTACAGCTTATATCTGTATATTGTAGATCAGTATTTCTAGCGATCTTTAAGATATTTGCAAACTCTCTAGTTCACCCTCTATTATATCTGTGACAAAATCTTGCATACTGCTACAGTTATTTTCAATTATTGTTTTGTAGAAATGGGAACCAGGTGATCTCAAAACTATCTAATTTATTAAGCAGATGACCAATTTTCTCATTGAAAGTCTGCAACTGACAAGGTGTAACTCTGGCATTTTCTCACTTGGGAAATTCTATATTTAGGCCCAACTGTGTGGCTTTGTCAGTCATGAAGTCATTTCATGAAGGAAAGTGAATGGTTTACTTTGCGCACTTCGGGCAAAAGGCAAATATATACCTGCAGTAAGTTTTGCCCACTACCATCTACTACCCTCTTGCTGCCACCTGTATTCTTCATATTAGATCTCTATGGTTCGGGCCCACAGATCCATGGACTCATTAACTCCAGACTGAAGCACGATGGGGAGAAGCAGCTTTGAAGACCAGGAAGGCAAGCTGGGGGATGAACCCAGTGCAAGAAGGGGCTTGGTGACATGCGTGGAGACTGGAGGTGGCCATCATCCAGTATGTTAGGAAGGCCATTGTCTGCTTTTCTGCGTGGCCTTAGCCCTCTCGACATGTGGTCACCAACGTCACACACACCTCTGCAAGCTGGCCAACAGGAGGCACTCAGAGTGGGCTGCTGTAAACACTCCCCGGGGAGAAGAGCTTCTGCACAGATGCTCTTTAGCTCTCCCTATTGGCCTCTGCTCTAGACATCCTGGACTCAGAGTGCAAAACTCGGTCGCTAATGTGTTAAGTGGGTGCCTCACCACTTGCTGCCATGGAATTTATCTTTTTTAAAGATTACTGGAAACTTAAAATATACGTGGTCTAATTTACATTCGTGGCAAGTACTAGTAATAAATACTGTTTCAAAAAACAATACTGCTCAGATCTATTACAGGGCGTGACCATTGTCCTTTTTCATCGCTACCCCATGGGAGAAGCAAGTCATATAAGGTGACTGACCTGCCAGGCGTCAGAACCTCACGGAAAATTCTAGCTAGCAGTTCACGGGACCCGCCCCATCGCCAGGGTGACCGGACGCCATGCGACGTCAGTATATAGGGGCCGTCCCCCACGCCCGCCTTCCAGTTCTTTCCCGCCATGGGCCAAAAGAGGCAAGATGAGAGAGTAGAGGATATCCCCCCCCCCATGGAAATGGAGCCAAAGAAGCTTAGGGAGATGGAGGGTGGGAAGGCAATACCTACTGCAAGAGCCTCTCTTGAAGATCTACTGTTACAGTAAGTTCTTATGTAACTGTACTGTCTTACTTCAAGAGGGCTCTTGCAGTAGGTATTCACATATAGGACTTAGTCCCAAGCAGTCTGGAACAAGGAAAAGCACTCGGGAGGAGGAAAACTATCCATAGCATGGAACCTCCAGCTGAACAGGTCTTATGAAAGAAGACCCTGAAGCACAGCCAGCCTGAAGCCTGCTCTACGGCGAGAGGCAATGTCCAAACTGTAGTGTTTTGCAAAGGTATGGACAGAAGTCCAAGTTGCGGCTGTGAAGATGTCTGACACTGACACATTCGTGAAACAAGCCGCAGAGGCAGCTACTCCTCTGGTGGAGTGACCTCTGATCTGACCCGGCAGGGTCTTGTTCTTGTCATAACAGAAAGTGATACAATGAGCCAACCATTTTGATAGGCATTGCCTAGAAACAGCATTGCCCTCTCTTGTGTGTGCAAGAGAGATAAAAAGTTGATCAGTTTTCCTGAGATCCTTAGTCCGAGTGGTGTAGTATCTCAGTATTCTGCAAACATCCGAAGTATGCAAGAGGTACTGCCCTTGATTGGAGTGTTGCGTAAAGAAAGCACATAGCTCAATGGATTGATTCAACGTAGATTCAGCCACCACCTTAGGGAGCAACTTAGGCTTGGTGTGTAAAGCCAAACGTTCCTTGTGGAAAATCTAGTAAGGGATTTTGAACATCAGGACCTGAAGCTCGGAAATACGTCGAGCAGAAGTAATGGCCATGAGCAAGAGAGTGTTCCAAGAAAATAAATCTGCTGTGGCTGCCGGCTCGAAGGGAGGCAGAGTAAGCTTCTCCAGAAAAAAATTCAAGTCCCATGGAGGAGCAGGAATGCGGATGGGGGGGTCTCAAATGGAGGACCCCTCTAAGGAAAGTCAGAGACTTCCAACTGAGCAAAAGTCCTGTCTCCAAAGGAAATATGGTAGGCTGAAATCACTGCCATGTAGACCTTCAAAGAGTAATACCTGAGACCCAGATTGAATAGATGGCGCATGTAGTCCAGGACTCTATTAGCTGGGCAAGAGAAAGGCTCGGTCTGCTACGTGCGAAAAAAAAACAAAGCAGGCTTTAGCTACGTCTGCAGGAGCCACACATGCAGATGAAGGGATTTGAGACCTGGATGAACAAGGGTCCCCTGATCCTGGGTCAACAACTGATACGACAAGAGGAAGAGGAAGTGGAGGGTCCTCTGAAAATTGTTGCAGAAGAGAGAACCAAACTTGCTTGGGCCAGAAGGAAGCAAGAAGGATCATTCGTGCCCCCTCTGATCGGAGCTTGTTCAGGACCCTCGGAATCAAGGGAATAGGAGGGAAGACATAAACGAATTTGTTCCTCCAAGCGAGAGACAGAGCGTCCTGCCCAAAAATGCCACGCCCTGAAGTAAGCAAGAAGGTGGGAAGTTTTGCGTTTTGGGGAGATGCGAAAAGATCTATCTTAGGCATTCCCCATTATAGAAAGATGATGTCATATACGACTTCTTGATCCAGTTCCCATTCATGGGCCCTGGCTGAGAACCAACTGAGGTGGTCTGCCAGCGTGTTTTCCACTCCCGGAACATGAATGGCGGTCAAGTGAAGGTGGTGCTGGGTTGCCCAGATCCATTCTCTCATCACTTCCCTGCATAGAGGGTAGGAACGTGTTACTCCCTGCTTGTTGAGATACCAGACTACGCACATGTTGTCTGTCTGTATGAGGAGATGACCTGAAAGGATGAAGGAGTGCGGAGCTTGAAGGGCATAAAGGACTGCTCTCAGTTTGAGCACATTTATGTGCAGATTTTGTTCGAACCAGGACCAGCTGCCCAGAGTCCTGTGAGACCCGAGATGGACTCCCCAGCCTTCGCCTGAAACATCTGTCATCAACATCTGGGAGGAGGGTTTGATGCTGAAGTGAACTCCCTGGCAAAGGTTCTCTTGTACCATCCACCATTGCAAGTTCCTGATCATGGGATCGGAAACTAGTACCTCTTGGTCTAGATCGTCCGGGTTTAGTCCCACTGACACCGAAGCATCCATTGAGAAATCCTCATACGGAGCTGAACGCATGGGACTGTCAGAATGGCAGCTGCCATTAGCCCGAGGAGGCAAAGGACTGACCTGGCTCTGACCCTTCTGCAACTGGACAGGAGGCGGGCTTGAGACTGAAGGGTGTCCGCCCTGTCCTGAGGCAAAAAGGCTTTGCCGACTGTCGTGTCCAGAATCGTCCCTATAAATTGGAGGCGTTGACAAGGGACCAAATGGGACTTTGCCTGGTTGATGGTGATACCTAGACTGGTGAAAACATGCAGGGTAAGGAACAGTGAGTGCAGGTGTTCCTCCTGGGCGGTACACTAGGAGCCAATTGTCCAGGTATGAATACCTGAACTCTGGGTTGCAGAGGTGGGCCACTACCACAGACAGGCATTTTGGTAAATACTGGGGCCGAGAAAAGCCAAATGGGAGGGCCATGAATTGGTAGTGGTCCCCCTGAAAGCAAAACCAGAGGAATTTGTGGTGGGAAGGGCATATGGGGATATGCAGGTAGGCATCATGCATAGCCAAAGCTCACAGCCACAGTCCCTGCCGAAGAAGTGGCAGAAGGCTCTGCAGGGAGAGCATTCTGAAGAGTTTGTACTCCACGAACATGTTCTGGGAGCTGAAGTCTAAAATAGGCCTCACGTCTCCCATCTTCTTTGGAACTAGGAAGAAATGGAAATAGTAACCCCGTCCCCCAAAGGTGGTTGGGGACTGGCTCTATCGCCGCCTTCGAGAGAAGGGAGGTGATTTCTTCTAGGAGCAGAGGAAGATGTTCCATGGAATAAGACGACTTGTGGGGTGGTTTCTGAAGAAACTCTATTGAATGTCCTGCTGAAATCAACTGGAGCACCCAAGCATCTGACATTATCCTCTCCCAACCCGGTAGATGGAAGGAGAATCTCCCTCCTACCGGTTCCTCTGGGACCTTCAGAGGCAGTGGGAGAGGCGAGGAGTCAGGAGGTCTGGGGCCACGCAGCAGCCAAGGCTCCTGCGGCTTTTTTGGTAGGGGAGTCTTGGTTGCTGGAGGGGCCCAACACTTGTTGGCCCGTTTACCCTGTGGTTTTATTTTTTTGTCGGTTTTATCTAAGAAAAGGACGTTGCTGCCCCTGAGGGGGTCTGCACATAGAGTCAACAGACTTTAATGCAGTGCCCTTCTCTTTCAGGTCGGTTATGATGTCCTTGACATCACCCCTGAACAGCGCAAAACCCCTGAAGGGGCATCCTGAATAGCGTATTGCACCTCAGGGGCCAAACCTGACACACGGAGCCAGGCATGACGCTGAAGGTCTATGGCGAAAGCCGTGCTCCTTCCAGCTGTGTCCACTGTGTTGTAAGGGGCATGAAGCATGTGCTGACTGGCCGAACGAGCAGAACAGACAAGATCCACCACTTCTTGTTTAGTCTGGGACTCAGGAAGGGAGTCTAATTTTGATTCCACCTGACTAAGGATGGTCTTCTGGGTTGCTTATGCGATCAGAAGGCGTCGGGGACAACTTACACAGCGTATCGAAGAAATAATCAAAGCGAAAAAACAAGGTCGAAAAGTCCAAAAACTGTACCGAACAACTGAGGAGCATTGAACTCTACCGCGTGGAACTTTCACAAGTCGACAGCGGGAAAGAACTGGAAGGCAGGCATGGGGGACCGCCCCATATGCTGACGTCGCCTGACGTCGGTCACCTGACATGGGGGTGGTACCCCACCAGAGACTGCTAGCTAGAAATTTTTCCGTGGGGTCCTGACACCTGGCGGGTCAGTCCTATATGTGCATTCCTACTGCAAGAGCCCTCTCGAAGTAAGATCTATTTTTTTTTTTTTTTTTTTTAAAACCAAAGAGTTCAATTTATCTTAGCAAGATGAAAACCGTTCTGTGATTAAAAGACATCATTCTATTTCCCACAGTATGCTATGGCATAAAATGTGCAATTACATACATATATTATGTAGCATAATAAACCAATTTATCATGTTATTCACAGCTCCCCCCAGTTCCCCAGTCCTTTCTCTACCCAAGAAGAAATTAGTTGGGGCTGAAGCCCCAAGAATGGCAGATCCCTGATGTGAACCAGATGTAATTTATTTATTTAATTTATTTAAACATATCATAAGAATTACAACCCTTTGAGTCGTAGACTCATTTACAAAGGCTCTGCATCAGACAAAATCATACATACAATGATACAGAACAGTAGTAAGACATCAACAGCATAGACAGAGGTATTTTACATATAATAGCCAGGGGTGGTTATGTGGCCAGTGCTTCAATGCAAATCAAGGCCCATGCTGCCGAGGGCTGATCCATATGTTGTTGTGCAGTCATCCGCTAGTGCAGGAGACCATATCCACCTAATTAAACACCTGGAGAACCATCTTGGTGACAATTTCCTGGTGGACTTAGATATGTAAGGGGACACAGAGTCCGAGACGGAACTTTCTATGAAAGGCATTGATATGGGTAGAGACATCGAGCCTACCAGCCACTCACTAAGGCACTTGAAGTGAGGAACAACTTCAAAAAGGGGGGGGGGTGTCATCCAGGGTAGAAAAGCCTACTTCACGAAGTGACACTTACACGTGTCTCAGCTCATACTGGGACAAGCGTCAGAGTATATCTGTTTGGGAAGTGAACAAAGAAAATGTACACTGTGGACGACCGAATTATACCAATTAAATTGCAACATATATGTTTTAACACTGCTCTGAACTCTGATGGGAGGGCTGTGTATGAAAATTATTGAACTCCGTTTTGTAAAATGCTACACTAAACTATTTTGTTAAAAAACTCTTTACATTAGGACCTCCTCACTTGAGAAATCCTATGATGGTAAGTAAAACTTTGGGACCGAGTATGGTGGCCTGCTACAATGTTGTGAATAAAAAAATGTGAACTTATTTGCTTATCCTTTTGTAAATAGATAAAAAAAAAAAAAAAAAAAGGGCACCATGCCACAAGACACCTACTTCGAATCAGGTGTGCACCTTGTGGAGGAGAGGGGAGATGCCTTGCCCTAAAGGCCCTGTCACATGATGGGGGAAACACAGACATGGGAATAAATGATGTTCGGGATGGGTTTTTGGGTGGTAAACGGCCAGAGGGATATACATTACAAAAAAAAAAAAAGCAGAGGCTTGTACTCTCATGGTTAAATACCCCTTACAGCATTATTTAATGGGAACATTAATCCCACTTAGTTGGGAAGTTCACAATTAATTTTCAAAAGTTATTTATGTGAGAGGCAGTATAGCGCAGTGGTTAAGGGAACTGACCTGCAAACCTGAAGACCTGGGTTTGAATCCCATCAGCCCCCACTTGTGTACTGTGTGACCCTAAGCTAGTCACTTAACTTCCTTGTGCTCTCAGGTCACACCTGGAAACAAGATCTGGCTTAGTGTGCCTTTCCTGGTTAAACAATTTCCCCTTTCCCCTTATGTTCTTGCTCATAGCCAATACGGTAATTCTTAAATGCACTGTACATCATTGTTTTATTCAGATGCTACTCTTCTATGATGTGACACAAACTGAGATTTATAAGGGATCTTGCCATTTTATAATGCTTTTATTTAATTTTATTTATAATTCAGAAACACCTTTGAGCACAAGTGCTCTTTTGCAAAGGTTCCACGTCCGACAAGTACAAGGAATGAGAAGCACAACATACAATCACTAGCCCAGGAAGGGCCTGGTCAGGTACAAACAGTAGTAAATTAGCAATAAAGGTAATACACACACTCTAGAACAGATGTCCCAGGGGGACAAAGTTTGCAAGTGCCAGTAGTGTAAAAGCATGAGATAACCATGGTATACTGGGCAGAAGCCTATTTAAAAGCAGCAGCATGTATCGATGTATACTCTCAGATGTACATGCTTGTATTTCACCTGCTTAAAATGCAATAAAATCTAAGTTAAAAGAAAAGGAAACATAACACAATATACATTTTACACTTCCAAAGAAGCATGTTGCACAGCTGTGCAGGCATCCTGGGTTCAGGAGAGGACTCAATATGGTCCAGGGCTGGGAAACTGTTCAGCCGACAAGAGTGCTTACCAGCCTGGGAGGAGAATGGCACAGCTGCGGCGTATGTAGTGAGCCAGGGAGCTAGCTCCCTGTGGGGGCCGCAATGTGACATCCAAGGCTACTACAGTAGCCGATGCAGCAGCGCCATCAAGTGGGTGGAGGGTTGAAGGAAGAAAGCCCAGGGAGAAAAATCACAGGCCAATGACTGCTGACGCACTCAGGCCCTGCACCGCAGGGACTTCCTCCAGAGGATGATCGGAAAGGGTAGTGACGGACAAGTCTGGGAAGCTACCACATGTAAGCCCAACCCGAAGACTGGGTGGATGTACCAGGATGACAAAAAAGCTTAATGTACATGAAATATACTCTGGTCCCACCCAAATCTCTTGAGTTAGCTGACTGGGCTCAGTTTGGTGGACAACAAACCTAGAACCAATCATACACTGCTCCTTGAACTGGTACCTCTATGGGGTAAAAGCCTCCAATTTGAGAAAGAAATCTCCAAATATGGGATTTAACTGTTCATTAATTTATCTTGCTTTGTCCATTTAAACGTTTATTCTGTCACTAGTAGTTTATCCCACCACTAATGTTTTTTCTTACCATGGTGCCAAAGTCCATAATATTTTCCCAGTAGCCCTTCCCATTTAACAATGGTGACAGCTGTTTTAGATAATACTGAATGCTGCAGTTGCCTGGATGGTAGAAGACAAATAAGATGGATCCCTTAGACTTTTTTTTTTTTTTTGCAGCATTTATTATGTTGCAAATTTACCATCCCCTCCAATATTACAAACACACAAAATAGTGTATTGTCGATGGTCTTCACTCTGTGGTACAGTATTTAATAATCTGATTTAAGCAGACTTACATGTTACTGACTGGTAGGGTGTCAAAGAGCTGTGGGACAGAGCCCAAAGGGAGCAGGGTCTGCCGGTTGGGCTTGTTTAAACCACATGCAAGCTTCGCCAGTACCTAGCAAAGACAAAAACCACAAGAGATCAGTGGGTACATAATCAGCATTCAGCACAGGAAACAGTCACGATGCAGGGAAAAGACAAGGAATCAAAAGACATCAGGCATATGGACATGGGCTGGCAGTTCAAAAAAGTTTAGCTACTCACCGTAACAGTAAATCCTAGAGAGAATCTCCTCTGTGAAGCCGCACCTTTGAAACCATAGGCATTCGGCGTCAGTACCACTCAGACATTACTGCCAGCTGGGGATGCCCACTACATACAGCGGCACCACCTATATAAGGTGGGAGGACCCTCCTCTCTCTGGTTTCTTCAGAGATAAGCCCATATGGTATGTCATGCTGACAGTAACAAAGGAACCAGAAGCACAACAAGGCACACAGGAGAGGCGATGGTCTGGGAAACAGCAATCGCAGGCAAAGCAGATGAGGATGAAATACACCGAGTATGCAGCAGTTGTTATGACTGTCACAACCAGACATGAAACACACAAAAGGGGGCATATGGAAGGGTGAGCTGTGGCTGTATGAAGCAGTCTCTCAGAGATCTACTGTTACATGAAGTAACTAAGCTATCTTCTCCGTGGAATCACACTTTTTGAACTAGTACCAACCAGTACATGAAGTACAGCAGGAGAATGGCCACAAGAAAAGGATTACTAGGGCTCCAGTACAGAGGCGTAGGGACAGGAAGGCATAAGCCAGTTCAACCACATAACACAAGGTTTCACATGGTATAAAAATGAACAAAACAAAACAACAACAGACAGGAAGACACTGCACTCTGAGTGGCTACTGACTGTAAAACACAGCCTTTTACCATGCTCCTGTGAAAAATAAAGAAAATGCGGCATACAAAACATTCCAGAAGGCAGCATGAGGAAGGGGAGAAAAAAAAAAGAGTGCCTATCATCTTTGAATGCACAATAAGAAGTTAAAGGTACTGGGCACTGAGGCATGTGTCACTATCCAGAAACAAAAAAAAAAAAAAAAAAAGGGGGGAGGGTGGAAAGAAATGAGGGAGCCCAGCCACCTGCACAAGCACCCCTAGGGGTCTTAGAACAGGTGCCAGAAGACCTGGAAGGCACAGGAGACAGCACCCTTCCTCCATCAAGGGCCACCAGGGAAGAATTAACACCCCACCCAGAAAAATGTCAGCCACGTCATTTAGAAAAATGAGGTGTGAGGGACTTCAGGAACCAAGGCATCATTCTGGAGTACTAGAGGTCCCTAATGGCGAGCTCCATACTGTGACCAGAAAGTGTCTAGTTCAAGAAAGAGGAGTTACGGACTGACTATTCCATGGCAGAGGCATACTCAGCTACCTTGAGCCAGGAATAATACCCGAGGGAAAAACCAGAGGCAGCCACCCTCACAGAAGCATCCAAAGCATCATATGTAGAGGCTTCCATGTGTCCAAGTCATAAGCCACAGTCCACTAGACCTCACTCTTAACACACGAACACATGAAATTTGCCAGCAGATAAAGGCCTAGAGGTCTATCAAGTCTGCTCAAATGTGCAGCTAGCACCCCTTATTCTGCAGCTGCCCCTCCCTTCCACCCTTCCCCTTCATTAACCCTCCCCCTTGTCCTGTTCCATCCTCATTTGAAGCAGTCCACTGTTCTACTGCATACCACTTCAGCAGGTAACGCATTCCACCCAGCCACCACCCTCTCTGTAAAAAAGCGTCTCCTCATCTCCCTCCTGAACCTTCCTCACTCCAGTCTCATATCATGGCCCCTGGTGGCCTTCCCCTCCCTTACTTTGAACAGCCCCTCTGATACCCGTCTTGTTTATTCCTTTCATGTATTTAAAGGTTTCAATCATGTCACCCCTGTCTCTCCTCTCCTCCAGTGAGTACATGTTCAACTCCTTCAACCTCCTCTCGTATGATAAGTCCCCCAGTCCCTTGATCATCTTTGTCGCTCTGCGCTGCACCCTCTCCAGTAACTTAATGTCCCTCTTCAGATACGGGCACCAGTACTGCACGCAGTACTCCAGGTGTGGTCTAACTAATGACCTATACAGTGGCAGAATCACCTCCTCCCTCCTCGAGGATATACCCCTTGCAATACAACCCAGCATTTTGTTGGCCTTTGCAGCTGCCTTCCTACATTGTGCCGAGTTGTTCATTGACCCTGTAATGAGCACACCCAGATCCTTCTCCTCCTCTGCCTGGGCTAGCTGCACTCCCCTAGCTGGTAACTCCTCCTGGGTTCTTCATCCCAAAATGCAGCACCTTGCACTTTTTGGCATTAAAGCCCAGTTGCCAGGTGTCTGACCAGGTTTCAAGCTTTGCCAGATCAACCTGCAACCCCTGCCATCCTCCTAGGTTATCCACCACCGCGCCTATCTTGGTATCATCAGCAAACAGACTGATCTTGCTCTTGATGTCCCATGATATGTCTGCAATGAATATCCCAAACAACACTGGTCCCAACACCAAGCCCTGTGGAACACCGCTCATCACTGCCCTTGACTGTGAGAGCTCCCCACCCACCACCACCCTCTGTTGCCTTCCCTGCAGCCAGTTTCCTACCCATCTCACCAGCTTTGCACTCGCCCCTGTGCCTACTAACTTCCTTCCCAGCCTTCCATGTGGCACTGAGTCGAATGCCTTACTGAAGTCCAGATACAGGACATCCACTGCATGGCCCCTGTCCAGTTGCCTAGTTACCCAGTCATAGAACTCAACCAGGTTGGTTTGGCAGGATCTGCCACGTGAAGCCATGCTGTCTGCTGTCCTGTAGTCCTTTGGCCTCTAGGAGGACCACCAGCCTCTCCTTCAGGATAGTCTCCATTAGCTTACCCACGATGGATGTGAGGCTCACTGGTCTGTAGTTTCCGTTCATCCTTGGGGCCACTCTTGTGGAGGGGCACCACATGAGCCATCCTCCAGTCCTGAGGTACACACCTGAATGTAGTGAGGCATTAAATAAGTCTGTCAAGGTCCTGCAAGGACCTCTGCCAGCTCCTTCAGTACCCTGGGGTGGATGCCATCTGGGCCTGGCGCCTTGTCCACCCTCAGTGCCTTCAAACCTCTCAAACTCTGCTCTCCATGATTTCCCCATCTGTCACCACTTCCCACCCTGCTTCTGCCATTTCTCCCACCTTGGGTGTCACCCCTCTCTTTAGTAAATACTGAGCAGAAGTACTATTTAGTGCTTCCGCCTTATCGCACCCTGCTTCCACCCAACCCCCTCCTTCCTAATCCTTACTATGTGGTCCTTACAGCTCCTTTTCTCCCTGATGTACTTAAAGAAGTCCTTCTCCCCCTTCTTAATACCTTGTGCCAGCCTGAGTTCCGTAGATGCTTTGGCTCCCCTTACTGCCCTTGTCACCTCCTTCGATTCTGTCAAGTATTCCTCCCTCCTCCCTGTTTTCTTGTACTTCCTAAAGGCAGCTCTTTTCCTCCTTACCTTTTCCATGACCACCTTGCTCAACCAGATCGGTTTCTTAGCCCTAGCCTTAACAAGACCATTAGGCAGTTTGTCAGTTACAGGGGGTAGGGATTACCACAGGCTATTCTGGTATTTAATCATGTATGCATGAGAATTAGCAATAGGAAGGCCCAAAGAGGCAGACACATATGTTCTTTTGCCCAGAAAATCCAGATTCCTGGACTCCTTGACAGGAGGTAGAGAGTTCATATGGGGGCCTACAACCTAGCCATGATCACCATGGAGTCTCTCTCAGGTTAGAGGCATAAATGTATTTCACAGAAAGGGGGTCATGTTATCCACCTGCAAGGCACTGCAGGTAGGCTACCAGGCCTACACCATACAGTCACCGTGGCATCCTCTACAGCAGGGTACAGAGGGGGAACTACCACAGAAGGAGCGATAGACACTTCCAGAAACTTATACAGAGCACGATTTGAGGAATCCTCCTCCTCGGAAGGGAAGTCAGGTGGGGGGGGCGCCAGAGAAGCAACTACTGACTTACCCTAGTGCTAGAGCGATGAGGTGACTGGGGATAGGAGGGAGACTTCACATACTTCTCCTTGAACCTCTTGCTAATAATGCTGGTCCAACAACTGAGATGTTTCAGGTTTGGCCATCAACTTGGAAGATGATGGCAAGGACGACAGCCTGGTCGCCTGAGAGAAGGGCAGGACATCACCAAAGCAGAAGCCAAAGAACAGGAAGATGAAACTGTATTAGAAGCCAAAGCTGTACGTTAGGCATGCTTCATCTTTTGCAGTAAGACCATGCGATGCCCATCTCTATTTGGCCCAGTTGAAGCGAAGGCAAATGGCAAAGTTCTATCATCATGGGAGGGGCCCAAGCAGCAGACATACAGAGTGAGTGCAGTCCTTAAAAGATTTTCATGCTGCACTGGCAGAAACAAATAAGCCGTTCTGGCTTCTTTGCAACACACAATAACAGCATGCAACAAGACGACTCAGACAGGTGTGAGCACACCCAATAAACCAAGGGCACAGAAACTCACACCCACACAAGAGCTGAGAAGGACAAGGGTGCAAAACATCCCTGGCAAGATGCCAGCAATGGTGGAGGATCGCATGACTCGTCCAAGCTGACATGGATGCGCTCAGCAGCACAGTGTTAGCCACAAGTCACCTTTGAGCAGCTGGAGGCTCCAATAAGCCTAAAAACACATAGAATGAAGGCAGCAAAGCACAGGAACTGCTCTGAGGCTTTAAACAAATACCCCAACAACACACCGTCAGCCCAAGCACCAACAGCCCCACACTGTGGAGGCGGAATAAATAACTACACAGCTGTGAGAAAAAGGAAAGAACAAAACTCAGAGAAGGGGGATAAGGGAGGGAGGAAGGGTCCATTATCCAGAAAATGCTGAGAGGCAAGAGACAAGTTAGGGCAGATCCCCCAGTCCATGTACTAACTGCCCCCACCCCAACCCCAAAAAAAAGGAGAAAATTAATTTACCTGATAATTTACCTGATAAGACACCAGGCTAGGAAAAGGCAAGGGAGAGTTGCAGAACACCAATAAAGCACTGGCACATGGCCCCCAATTCATGCAGGGATTTATTTAACTCTAAAAATTAGATTAGCGTTTTGCTCATAAAAGTTCTAAAACATTGTGAAAATGCATAGCACTTGCCTCACTGTGTTTAACAAACACAACACTTCTAGAAAACCTATATAAATACTTTCTGCACAGTTAGTATTGTCCCAAGAAAAAAACTGCTAATCGATTATTTAAAACCCTGTCATGCACAGTTAAGCAGTGAAATGGGATAAAAGAAATAGCAGATTAGTCAATTTGAAAGCCACAGCTTAACAGGCACGCTTTCTAAATTTGAGGGTGCTCCCTGAAAACAGGTAGTCCCAACCTACTTCATAGTTGCACAAATCTGGCCTAAAAAATTGCAAACTGTAGACTGAAGAAGTTCTGAGAGAGCTCTCCTATGCTGTCTACCCCTTCAGTGGCACGGCAAAGACTGGAGAATCTCAATTCTCTGAATGCTCATATGCCCAGAGTTCTAACAGTTTTCAGCTGTGCCACTACCCCTGTACAGGTGTTCATTACCCATATATATTTATTTCCCACCAACAATGTAGAGCGATACAGAAAGACAATACAATACCAAAACCAGTAAAACAGATCTGGCAAGTGGCTAGTGAAAGGGCAGATGGCATAGTCCTGGGAGGTGGTCTGCTTAAATACCTGAAGCTTGGGTAATAAAATTAGTGACCTCAACACCATAGCAGCAGAAGGCAGCCCAAACACAATGGCAACCATGCTACATAATACTCAGGAAGAATAATGGGAGGCACTGCACTGAATGTTAGGGAAAGCACAAGAGTGTTAGAGGACAAGGATATGGGGAAGGTGGTGAGTTTCCCAACTGCTGGAATATATCAGGCAATATTTTTTTTGCATATATTTTATGTTTATGCTTTAAAAGGGTTACATGCAGAGGAACGTGGTTATGTTTTAAAATTCCAAACAGGCCAAAAGAATGCCCAGTGTTAATGAAAGATCACAGGAAAGAGAGAATGGCTTGCAAAACATTTGACATTCCTCTGTGGACTGAGAACACGCTGATTAGCCAGGAAACCAAGAGTCCAAAGGGATGGAAGTCCCTGGTAGCTAATTCTTAAGAGGACTGCAGTATGGATTGGCTCACTGCTAAATCCCACTCCCTAAAAGCCATCTGTGATGAGCTGGGTCTTACACAGGGTAGTAACTCAACCCACAAGAATCAATGCTTCTAACTCCACCAACAGCTCACTCTTAGATGTCATCTTAACTTCGCATCCCCATAAAATCTCACATTCTGCAGTTTTCCATAACGACATGAGCGACCACAGTATCGTTGTATGTACAAGATTCCAATCTAAAACCTAGCAGCATCCTAAATTCAGAATCAAACGCTCATTCCATAAATTCAACTCAGTAAACTTCCTAACCGATCTAGCTACGATCAGGTGGCAAGACCTATATCTTGCCAAATCTGCTGATGCCGCCGTCTCTGTCCTAAATGACAACCTCACCACCCTAATTAACAAGCATGCTCCTCTTATTAAAATGAGGGTGCGGAAAATCTCCCATCTGTGGTTCACCCAAGAGCTCAAATCAGCACTTACCAATAGAGACAAGCTATGGGCTAGGGCCAGGCACACAAAGAACCCGGCAGACTGGCAGGCGTTTAGAACTGCCAGAAATGCCTGTGTTAAAAGTGTACGTGCTACTAAAGCAAACTTCTACATCTCCACTCTGGAGCAGGCCAAAGGGAACTCCCAAAAAATCTGGAAGACACTGAGATTCATTGAAGGCCATCCTACTGCTTCCTCCCTTCCCACCAAGATTCTGGCCAAGGATGGGATGGTTGAAAATAAACTGTGAATCCTCGAAGAACTTAACCTTCACTTTGCTACTGCCGGGTTGGCATTCGACTCCTCCCTATACGGTAGCCGAGTGAATAGCAACACTAGCCCAGATTCTACACATGCTACTCCACCTCATCCCTTCCAGTTGTGCCTGTTTAGCTACAAAGAAATCGAAGACATAATTCTTAGCCTTGACACCAAGAAAAGTGCAGGGGACAATGGCCTTGAATCATTTTTCCTGCAGTTAGGCTATGCCCAGCACACAGCCCCCATCTTTCACATCTTCAACCTCTCTATTACCACAGCCACTGTTCCATCCTGCTGGAAATCTGTCTATGTTCTTTCTCTCTTCAAATCAGGAGATCCTTGTGACTTAAACAACTACCGTCCTATCTCTATCTTGCCCGTTCTCTCCAAAGTGCTGGAAAAACTTATATACAACCAACTAAAAAAATCACCTTGAAGCGCACTCACTCCTAAACCTGGCCCAATCTGGCTTCAGGTCGAAGCACGGTACCATCTCAGCCTTGGCTATAGTCTCTAATGACTGGATTCATGCTATGGACACCAAGAAGGTTACTGGTGCAGTCTTTCTAGACCTCAGTAAGGCCTTCAACACTGTAGACCATCACCTCCTAATCACCTGTCTTGCCTACATAGGTGCCACTCCATTTACCTTACAGTGGTTTAACAGTTATCTCACAGGAAGGATACAAAAAGTCAAAGCTGATGGCCTACTATCTGCCCCCCTTCCAACTGCCAGAGGAGTCCCTCAAGGCTCCATCCTAGGACCAATCCTTTTTTCCCTGTACATCAACAACGTTGACGCCCACATAAAAAACTCTAGCATACATTTCTTTGCGGACAATACGGTTTTGTATGCATCAGGCTCATCCTTAACTGAAGTCAGGGAAGAAAAAATTACTCACCTTATTAATGTTGTTTCTTCTAATGGAGTCTTGCTGTATTCTGACTATTGCAGTGATATCCAACCTTTGAACTGCCCCGGAGGGGAAAGAGTTAACTTTCCATGCAAGGCATGGAACGCTGAGCTCAAGCTCGGTTGAGACTCTGTCTGTTGTTGTTTGAACCCAAACAGTCAGATCTTTATGAGCTAAACTCACTGGGCATCCTGTGTTGAAACTGTAAACTTACACTAGCCAACTGGCAACTAAATCTAATAAAAAGGTTTTTTGGTTCCAAGGCAAAGACTCAAGTCAGGAAACCCAAAAAACAAAACACAACACATACCCAAAATTAGAAGGGTGGAGGGCACCTCTAGGGTGCCAACACTGTTCCTGCCCACCCACATCCCAAAACCCAGGTTCTGAGAGGGAAGGCGGGGAGGTCAGAATACAGCAAGACTCCATTAGAATAAACAACATTACTAAGGTGAGTAATTTTTTCTTCAAACAACATGAAGTCTTGCTCTATTCTGACTATTGCAGACTACCAAGCAGTACCTCCATTGAGGAGGGACAGAACCTACTTTGGGAATAGGCTCTGGAGCACAACTGTGAAAAACCGAGCATCACTCCTAACCTGGATATCCAGAGAGTAATGCTTGGTGAAAGTATGTACTGTTTTCCAGGTGGCTGCTTGACATATCTCTAAGATAGGAATATCCCTGGCAGCAGCCAGGGAAGCAGCTGTACCTCTGGTACAGTAAGCCTCATGCCTGAGGGTGGGATCCTACCTAATTTTTCATAGCAGAATTGTATGCAAAAGACAATCCACCTGGCAATAGATCTTAGTGGCAGGTTTCCCCTTACCAACCTCACCATAAGTGAGGAACAGTTGGGGAGTCAAACCTGTGACCCTTGGTGCGTTCTATGTAGTAGCTAAGGGCCCTTTTCACATCCATGCTGTGCAACCTCCTCTCCCCAGAGGAGGAATGGTGAGTGAAGAAAACAGGAAGAGACATAGTCTGGTTAAGGTGGAAATCTGAAACCACCTTAGGCAAAAACTTCCTATTAGTCCGGAGGGACACCTTATCTCGGTGGAAAGAGATAAAATCAGGCTCCACTGACAGGGCCTGTAACTCACTTATGCATCTGGCAGAAGTGATGGCTACCAAGAACACAGTTTTCCAAGTCAAGTACTTAAGCTCTACTGAGGACAAAGGCTCAAAAGGGGGGTTGCATAAGCTGAGCAATGCAAACATTAAGGTCCCAAGCAGCGGCAGGGTCCCTGAAGGGAGGATTGGTATGCAGCAATCCCTTGAAAAATTTACAGAATACAGGATGAGCTGAAAGGGAAGAGTGCTTGCCTGCTGACAGGAAGGCAGAGGCAGCTGCCAGATGCACTCTTAGTGTAGCTGGTCTGAGTCCCAAGCTATTGAGATGAACCATATAGTCAAGGACTGTGGGCAAGCCAGCAGACTCTGGAGAAATATGCTTCCCAGAGCACCATATAGTAAATCTTTCCACTTGGAGTTGTAGGTCTTTCTGGTGGAAGGCTTTCGAGAAGCCTTTAAAATATCCAGAACACCTTGAGAGAGATGCAAATCAGCAAACTCTAACTCTTCAAGAGCCAGGCCTTGAAATTGAGAGATTTGAGATTCGGATACCAAACCCTCCCCTGAGAACATGTTAACAGGTTGTAATTCCTGGGAAGAGACAGGGGAAGGTGGACTGCTAAGGACAACAAGAGAGGGTACCAGGGCTGTCTGGCCCAGTCTGGAGCAATCAGAATCACTTTGCAGGGTTGAGACCTGATTTTGACTAGCACCTTCAACAGGAGAGGGAAGGGGGAGGAAAGCATACAGGAACTTCCCTTCCCAATTGAGAACTAGGGCATCCAGGGGGACTGAGCCCAACACTGGGGGCCTGCAGCAAAAAAGAGGAAGTTGGTGATTGTCTGGGGCTGCAAAAAGATTTATCTGTGGGGTGCCCCATCTGGAAAAGATCACTTTCAAAATCAGGGGATCTAGGGACCATTCGTGATGGCCCTGGGAAATCCTGCTGACAGCATCTGCCAGGACATTGTCCTTCCCTGGGAGGTGCACTGCTATCAGAGAGGTATTCAGGGAATAGGCCAGAGACCACAACTTCATTGCCTCTGTGCACAAGGCCGTAGACCGAGTGCCCACCTGCTTGTTGATGTACCACATTGTGGTGGTATTGTCTGTCCTGATCTGAACTACTTTGTTCTGAACATAGATACATAGACAATGTTGGCAGATAAGGGCCTATGGCCCACCCAGTCTGCCCATTTGAGCTTGTAAGTTCAGTTTATGTTTTCCAAGAAGTCTGTTGCCCTTACCCCTGACCTCCAGAATTCCTTTATGTCTATCCCATGCATTCTTAAATCCTGTGATTGTTTCAGCCCCACCACTTCCTCTGGCAGGTTGTTCCACTTGTCCACCACCCGTTCTGTGAAGAAATTTTTCCTCACGCTTCCTCTGAATCGTCCTCCTCCAACTTCATCCCATGCCCTCTAGTCCTAGAACATCTTTTTCGCTTAAAATAGTGTATTCCTGCACCCTGTTCCTCCCTGTAAGATACCTGTATGTCTCTATCATATCCCTCTCCTCCTTTCCTCCAGGGAGTACATGTTCAGTTCCTTCAACCTGTCCTCATAGGACTTGTGATGCAATCCATGCACCATCTTTGTTGCCCTCCTCTGAACCTTCTCTATCCTGTCTATGTCCTTACGTAGGTAAGGTCTCCAGAACTGTACAGTGTACTCCAGGTGGGACCTCACTAGTGTCTTGTACAGTGGAATTATGACCTCCCTTTTCCTGCTGGTGATGCCCCTGCCTATGCATCCCAGCATCCTATTTGCTTTACCTGCTGCCTTGTCACACGTGGAACAGACTTGAAGTGCTAGAAACACTGCTCTGAGTTCCAAGAGATTGATGTGAAGCAGAGATTCTTGAGGTGACCACAACCCTTGGGTGGTTAGATCCCCCAAGTGGGCTCCCCAGCCCAAGAGGGAAGCATCTGTGGTAAGGATCAATGAATGAGATTGAGTGACAAAGGGAACTCCTTGTCTTAGGTTGTCTTGATCCTGCCACCACTGCAGGGCCTGGATCAGGGTTCGAGTCACTGGGATTAGCTTGGTCAAAGAATCCTTTCTCTGGGACCAGAAGGCTCTTAAGTGGAACTGAATGTCCCTCATTTGAAATCTTGCTCCCTGGACCACTGCTGTAGAGGCAGCCATGTGGCCCAGGAGCTGCAGAAAATGCCTTGCTGGTCGAGACACCTGGAGGGTGAATAAAGAGGCCAGTGTAACAAGGGTCTTTGCCCTGTCCAGGGTAAGGAAGGCTCTTGCCTTTATTGTATCAAGCTCTGCCCCTATGAAGGTGAGGAGCTGCACTGGCTGCAAAACTGACTTTGGAAGATTCAGAAGGAATCCTAGAGAAGTGAGCAGTTGCTGAGTTATCTGAAGGTGTGACTTGACTTGGTCTGGAGACTGGCCTACTATGATCCAGTCGTCCAGGTATGGAAAGATGGAGATCTTTTTTCTCCTTAGGAAAGCAACCACTACTGCCAGGCATTTTGTGAACACCCTTGGAGCTGAAGTTAGGCCAAAGGGCATTGCTCTGAATTGATAGTGGCCTGAGGGCAGCTCGAACCTGAGGTACTTTCTGTGGGAGCTTCTGATGGGAATGTGGAAATAGGCATCCTTGAGGTCCAGGGAAACTAGCCAGTCTCCTGGCCTTAGAGAGGGTAGAATTATTCCCAGAGTCACCATTTTGAACTTTGGCTTTAAAAGGTGCTTGTTTAAATATCTGAGATCCAGGATGGGCCGCCATTCTCCTGTCTTTTTGGGAGTTAGGAAGTACCTGGAGTACCATCCTTTTCCCTTGTGTAGGGATGGAACCCTTTCTATGGCTCTCAGAGCCAAGAGGGAAGAGACCTCTGCCTCTAGGGCAAGGGCCTCTGAAGGATTTGCAGGTGGAAAGGATCTGGTTCTCATCTTGGGAAATTTTTTGAAGCTGAGAACCAATCCCTGGCTTACTACTTCCAGGACCCATTTGTCTGATGTTAAAGACATCCAGTCCTGGACAAAGTAAGCCAGCCTGCCCCCTACTGGTGGTGGAGAATCGGCCCTGGCAAACCCATCAGGGTGCCTGTCTGGCAGGGGCTTTAGGCTGAGGGGTGGTAGCAGGCCTGCTTGTACCCCGTCTGCCTCTCCCTCTGAAGAACCCCCTCTGGGCAAAGGCGGAAGAGGAGGCCTGGGCTTGGTAGAAAGGCCTATGAAAAGGCCTGCCCCGGAATGCTGCCTCTGGGGAGTGGCTTGCCTTTCCTTGGCCTGAGCACTCCTATAGGTGGTCCTGTACTCATCCATTTCCTTCATGTAGTTCTCTGTTTGCTCCCCAAACAGAGAATTACCCACAACAGGAAAATCCATGGCCTTAGTCTGGGTATCCTGAGACAGGCTAGTACATCTGAGCCAAGCCATCCTACGAAGGGCCACAGATGTAGCCATGACTCTAGACGAAACATCACTGGAGTCCACTACAGCATGAAATTGCACCTTGGATGCCTCAATACCATCTGCAGCCACCTGCTCCAGCTCCTTGGCAAGCTGGCCAGGGACCTGTTTAGCTAGAGCCATTACAGTGTCCCATCTAGACTTCTGGTATCTAGCTGTGTAGGCCATATAATTAGCCTGCCTGAGTCCCAAAGATGCTGCCATGTACTGTTTCTTTGCCATGGCATCAATCCTCCTGGAGTCCTTATCTGGAGGGTGTGAAGCCAAGGGTATATTAGCCTTATCACAGGCAGCAGCCTGCACTACCCAACATGGCTGCATTGCTGGGAAAGGAACTCCGATTCGAGCCTGAAAGAGTATACCTCTTGTCCATTCTCTTGTCCACAGGAGGTATAGAATTAGAGTCTATAAAATTTTGTTGTCTGTTTCCAAAAGACTTATGAAGGGAATAGACAGCCTCCTGGACTCTGGGATATCCATCATCTCAACATAATCAGGCTCCTCCTGATCCTCTACAGCTTCTTCCATAGGAAGCTGAAGAGTTTCAGCCACTTTTTTGTAAAACATAAAATGGGAAGGGGACTCAGAAAGCCTAGGAGGAGAAACCCCTGAAGGTCTGTCTGGGGAGATGTCCGGGTCAATGGGCACATCCAGACTTTCATAATCACCATCACTATCCTCATACTCTCCCTCCTCCTCCTCCAGTTCATTAAAATCCTCTAAATTATAATCCAGAACCGGGTGAACCGACCGAACCGAGCCCCTAACCGATGGTGCTGGTTTGGTCGGAACCAGGGTTAGCGATTGAACAATCCTTATAACTTTGGCTATTTCATCAGCGGTCGGACAAAGAACTTGTGGATTCGAACCATCTGACTTATCCCTTCTTTTTCTTTTAACCGGAACAGACTCCTCAGAGTTGGTTCTCCTTTTGCCCAAAGAAGTTTTGCCATGGTCAGAGGGCACTCCTAGTTCGGTTGGAACCAAATCCGGGCTGGCCACCCGTGTCAGCTGACTTTTTGGTCTCCCCTTCCCTCAGCCTACCTACTCTCTTTTCCAGGGTAGCTGAGGGAAAATGTTTGCAAATCTGGCAGTCTGAATCAAGGTGGTCAAACCCCAGACAATAAACACAGGTGGTGTGGGGGTCAGCCTTAGCAAAGGCTTCCCCACACACACACTACAGTGTTGAAACCCAGTGGGCCCGGATTTTCTCTTGGGTTTCTCAGACATGGCCAGTCCTAACCAAACTTACCCTTTTTTCGGCAATCCGCCAGGCAAGACATCCTTATCGATTCCTGACCATGTTACGGGTCGGAGAAAAAAACGTAAAGAAATCCGGTTTTTTTTTAGAACCGATAAGGACCGGTTACCACACTCTAAAAGTAGAAAAAACTTCTTTAAACAAACCTGATCGGTTCAAACCGAACCAATTCAACGTTTACAAGTTCCACACAGAAGCAAACAATAATAAACCTATCTAGTACTCATGGTACCACAGACAGAGACTGAACCGACAGGTTAGACGGAATAAACTCAGTTGAAACCGAAAAAAACGACACTTTAACCAACTAAATTGAACCGAACAAAGGAGAAATCTCCGGAGCGACTGTTCAGTGAGGCGGAGTAAAGAATCTGACGGTTTGGATTCAAACAACAACAGACAGAGTCTCAACCGAGCTCGAGCTCAGCGTTCCATGCCTTGCATGGAAAGTTAACACTTTCCTCTCCGGGGCAGTTCAAAGGTTGGATATCACTGCAATAGTCAGAATACAGCAAGACTTCATGTTGTTTGAAGCACTCCAAGCTGACTTTATCCAGTTAGAAAGCAACCTTATCAATGCCAAGCTTCTCTTAAATGCCCAAAAAAACCAGGACAATGATTTTCTCGAGACTTGCCTTGTCTGGTGCCCTACCTACCCCACCTAAAAACTTCATAGTTACCTCCCTAGGTGAACCCTTGGAAGTCGTACCTAAATTTAAATATCTAGGTATGTGGATATACAAGCTTTCCTTCAACGACCACATCGAGGATCTATCAAAGAGGCTTAAAGCACACTTGGGTTTCTTCTTTAGAAATAGAACCCTCCTTTCTCTCGCAACCCGCAAAAGACTTGTCCAAGCAACATTTCTTCCCTTGCTTGACTACGGAGACATTATCTTTATCTCCTCCCCAACCTTGAGCCTATCTAAACTGGACGTACTCTATCACCGTGCTCTTCGCTTCATTACTAACTCTGCATACAGGACATACCACTGTGATCTTTATGCAGCAGTTGGGTGGACCTCTCTTGCCACCAGACACCTCCTGCATGCTGGCATTTGGACCCTCAAATTACTACTCCACAAACTGCCTGACTATTTAACGTCTCTCATATACATCTTGCATAGTGCCTACTCCCTAAGGAAATCCGACCTTATCCTACTAGATGTTCCCAGGACAAGTACCACAGCTGGCCAAAGAGCTGTCTCATACACCCTCCCAAACATCTGGAACCAACTACAAGCCATGCTGAAGCTAACCAGCATCGTATCAATTAACTCCTACAAAACACTAGCTCTCTCTAAAGTAAAAGACATATGTAGGTGCTACTAGGCCCCCAAAGCCAAGTCAACTTCCTAGGTACCAACTGGCCCTCTACTTATTAAGCTAAAATGTGTTGCATAATTTAGGGCAAGGTTAAAGCTGGAATGTACTGCATATTTAGCATAAGGACTTCTATTGTGTATACCTCTTGTATTATATATTTTTTCTTTGTTGTTCTACATTTTATATCTCCTGTCTATGTAATTGCGAACTGTATGTGTATGTGCCTCAGGACCTCCTTGTGAATGAGTTTGCTCAACGGAGTCTTTCCTGCAATAAACTTGAACTAATTAAAAGGAAACAACAGGTGTGATAAAATCTCAGGGAGGTACGGGAAGCCCTCACCTGTCATAAACTTTACACTTCAAAGGAAAAGTCCTTTCGGTTCCAGGAAACTGTCATGGTATATGTACATTTAATTACCTAGCAGGATATAGGAATTGTAAGATAATCAAATAAATAATATGGTTCATTTAAAACCTGTGAGAGAGACCCCTGCTGACCTAAAAAGATGAGGCCACCAGCTATCCACAGACTAGAAGGGTCATTCCTATAAACAGGGCCTCCAAACAGCAGCTCATGGCATTTTCATTTTGGATACTCTTATGACACACAAGAGAAGCAAGATTGCCACACTGAAGACCAGTGGCTGCAAGAGAGAGAGAGAACTGGGTCTTTACAAACTCACTTATTCTTTGGACTTTGATCATCCACAGAACAGGCAGAAACTAGAGTGTTACATTTTACAGTGCACTTTTGCATGTATATTTCCACCTTTATTTTTGTTATTCTGTAACCAGATTTCTAAACCTTTTGTTTGGAAAGTTTGTATGATAATCACTTAGATTTAGTAAAAGCATTTTGCTTTTAAAACTGCCTGTGAGTGATTTTTGGGTGTGTAGAGGTTAAAAGGTCTAGTCAATTCTGAGACCAGCTTGTAACTGCTAAAGCACGACCATTCGCTGCCAAGACTAGGATTCTGAAAAGGAGATCCAGGTGCCTTAAATAGGGGAGATATACAGGTCTCGAGGAAAGTCTGTAAGGGGGAACTAGGTGCTGCACACCTCATAGGAGAGGACTCGAACAGGTTTACGAGGGCAGTCTCGAAGAGCGTGTAACGCCTTGGTCTTCCTCCTCCCACTACAGCAATCGAGGAGGGTACTCACCTGACTACAAACTTGAGACTGTATTTGGCTCTTACCCAGAATAGAGAGAAAGCCCTGGGATCTCGTGGTGGGTGTTCAGTTGTGAACTCAGCACACACCCTAGACTGACACTTGGAGGGTATTCCTGTGCCCTACTTTTACGGACTGCACTTAGGGGTGGGCACTGTGAGCTCAGTGGACCTGGCCCCCAGGAGTGGGTTTGTGACAGTGATGTTGAATCATTATGGGCTCAGGTGACGGCTGACAGGAGAAGAGCTGTCTTCACACGGGTAATCTAAGAGCTCTTTAGTCAGTCTGAGAAGGTGGACAGAGCACTTGTCCAGGGTGGCAGTCAGAAGGGAAGTTGTGCTGCTGGGTGACTTCAACATGTCAGATGTGGACTGAAGCATTCCTGGGGCACAGAACATCAAGAATAATGTGTTTGGGGGGATACCTTCCAGGACTGTTTACTGACTCAGCAGGTAGAGAAGTATACTAGGGATGGGGTCAAACTCTACCTTTTCTGACCAACTAGTGACAAAACTGGGGGTTAAAAATGATCCACTCAGAACTGCAACCATAGCACAGCGTGGTTCATAGCCATGCAACCACTAACAAATAATTCTGGACACTGACCCTGGACTTTAGGAGGGAGGACTTTAGGAAGATGGAGGAGGAGCCAAGTGAAAAGCTACAGGAGTCTTGTGTACTAGTAAAGATGGAAAGCAAGTGGGAGTTTATTAAATAGAGTATCCTTGATGTTTCGAAGGGATGACTTGGTCAAGTAGGGAAAGGGAGGAAGATCAAGAGGCCTATATGGTTTTCTGTGGCGGTTGGAGCAGCAATAAAGGCCAAAAACACAGACTTCAGAAGGTAAAATGCCTACCAGATGGAAGCAAGCAGGACACTAACAATACAAAGGAAGCCAATAAGGCACTGAGGAGAGCCAAATTTGCTGGTAACTTATGGCATTGGGACATGGGACAAGAGCCTCCGCCTGGCAAGACAAGCTGGTCAGTTAACACAGGATGATCGATCTGTTTTTCTATTCCTGGATCTAAGCTACGCGATTCGTATGAGGCAGAAGAAATTTGATGGAGTGCAGAAGAAATTGCGGTAGGCCGCGATCAGCCATGTGATAATGTTCCCAGCGAGACTTAGAGTGGTTTACAATGGCAAGGTCTGGGTGTTCTCCGACTCGATGGAGGCAGGTAAATGGGCGACTCATTTTGCCAGCAAACAACAGAATCATTCACAAGGAGAGGAAGAGGAATCAGAGGACAGTGAGCTTGAAGAGACTGAAGGGGACTGAGCCAACAAAAATACGTTTTTTGTTTTTCCTATTCTCTTGCTAGATAGCAGTATTTTGTTGGGAAAATACTGAAGGCTTGAGGAAATATGTTGATAGAAGCATTCTATTTATTTGGTTAGTTCCCTTTCATATAACAGGCAGATCATTTTAACTGTTATGCAACTCTGCAGAGCTTTACATTAAAACAAATATTTCTTCTTAGTATAATTACTTTAATCCCACCTAGAGTGGATGGGGGTTAAGGATGAGAAGTACAGTTTGCTGGACAAATAGTCTGTATTGGTATTCTACCTGTTTTTCTTCCTCTTTAGCTTAAATATAACCCATGAAAAGATGGGAATGGGGAAAGTTTTAGACACTTTTTTCTCTGCTGCTTATACTGAACTGCCATAGCAATTAACTTTTAGATTATATAGTGTGACACCATTAGTCCCTTAGGGGGTGTGATCTGTTGGATTTTTATTAGGGACTTTAGAATTCGAATTGGTCACACTGCTCCTGGACTATGTTACAGCTTTAAACTTTGTATGTTTATTGATTGATATATTTTCGAATCCCCGCCATATGAGGTATCACAATATTTGAGATGCATTCATCCTTTTATTAAGGAGATATTAGGATATCTCCTGTGGCAAATGTATCTTTGTCTTATGTACACGGTCTGTCTCAGATATGGAAGTATATGTCTGACAACAAATGAAAAATAAAAATATAAAGTTAAAAAACTGCAAAGACTGTGAGAAATAACAATAAAGCCTTCTTTATGTATATCAAGGAATACAGAAAGAACAGGGGGTTGGGGAACCTAGAGTTTGAGAAAGGGCGGGAATGGGTGGATGAAGAAGGGCAAAAAGCTTACAGGGCCATTACTGAAGAATATGAAGAGTAGCATCAACATCTGAGGGAAACAAAATGCCAATAGCGACTATCAACAAAGAAAGAGTATTCGAGGGTCTGAGAGGGTTAAAGGTGGTAAATCCTTGGGACTAGATGGGTTGCACCCACAGATGTGCAGGGAGGTAGGGCAGGCTCTGGTAGCACCCTTGGTGGACCTTTTGAACTACTCATTTGAGATGGGCAAAGTCCCCAGGGATTAAAGGTTTGGTTGCAGTAGTCCTCCCGCACAAGAGTTGAGATGATGATCCAGGGAACTACAGACTGATTAGCCTGACTTCCTCTGTGGGGAACTTCGAGTCTATAGCTAAGGAACAGCTGGTCGTCTTTCTGGTGTCACAAGGTCTCAGATTTGTAAAGAAGAGGCCCTGTCAGATAAACCTCACAGAATTCTTCAATGCAGTGTTCCAGGCAACGAACAAGGGCCAAGCACCAGAATTCCTGCTCCTGCATTTCAGTAAGGCTTTTGACTCTGTGCTCCACAAAAGGCTTATGAAAAAAGTGGGGGATGAGAGAGAAGGGGACAAAATGTCACAAGGTGGCTGCAGAAACAGATGGGGGGGCCCCTAAAGGGTTGTACTAAATGGCTTGTACTCTGAGGTCAGCTGAATGAATAGTGGGGTGCCACAAAGATCAATCCTGGGTCAGTACTCTTCCATGTCTTCATTTGTGGTGTAGGAGAAGGGATCAAGGGCAAGATGTTTCTACTTGTGGAGGACAGTAAGTTAGGTGTCAGAGTGGATAATGATGACGGCATAAGGGACTTTACATGGTCCACCAAAGGGCAAATGAAGTTTAACACCAAAAAGTACAAGGTTATGCACCTAACGAACAGGAGTCTAAGAAAGGAATACCGGATTGGGGGGGGGGGAGTAAGGCCACAACAGGCAACAGAAGAGAGAGACCTAGGAGCTGTAATGATAGCCTCAAGACCTTGGCTCAATGTAACAAGGTGTATGGGAAAGTTAGCAGGATGCTGGGTTACATTAGGAGGGTCTTTTGAAGTAGAAGTAACTGATTCTACCCCTGTACATGTCCTTGGTGAGAATGCACTTAGTACTATGTGCAGATCAGGAACTCTCACCTTAAAAAGGACAAGGACTACCTGCAGGTGATCCAAAGGAGAGTAACCAGAGTGACTGACGACCAGCAAGGGAGGACCCAAGAGGAAAGACTGGCTGACCTCAACATGTAATCCCAGGAGACCAGGAGAGAGAGAGAGAGAGAGAGAGAGAGAGAGAGAGAGAGAGAGAGACATGAATGAAATCTCCATGTATCCAAGTGGTACAAACAGAATGGATAACCAGCAACTGTGTTGGCTTAGTGATAGGTCCATTACAAGGGGCTACAACTTTAAACTGTCGAGGGAAAAATGTAGCAGGGACGCAAGTAGGAAATTCTTCACGGAGAGGATGGTGAACTGTCTATCACAGGAGCTGGTCAATGTGAAGATGGCTCCTAGCTTCAAAAGAGAGTGTGTGGCAGAGTTAGGCTACACCCTCGGCTGTGACTGATGGACCACTTTTCCTATCTCCTTATTTCCTAGCTACCAAAACTTCTGTTGCGCAACAGTTAATGCTTTTCTCTTTGCTTTTCTTTTTCCCCCCTACCCTAGGTTGACCACCTAGTGTAGCTCTTTACTATCCCTACTAAACTTGCTACTAGTTCTCTCTTTTCATTCTTTTTCCATTTCCATCCATTCAGTTCCTGGAATGATGCCAAACACCAGGAGAGGTGCTGTGTAAAGTGCATAAGTGCATTTTGTGTACAAAAAAACATGAAGGCTATTTTAAATAGGAATAAAGAGTTAATAAAGCCTTTTTAAATAACAATGATTCACAAGCCATATAAAACAATAATAATTTCATGATTAGAACAGTTATAAGAAATCCTTACGTTATTTTCATAAATTCACACTATAAACCTGTTACTGTATAAGGTTCTATGTATAAAAGTGTTTAGTCACTGTGGATCAGAGATATAGAGAGTCGATATCTGTGGTGATATACACTGTACCTTTAACTGAACCAGGAAGTCCCCTGAAACAAAAAACCCTTTGGTTTTGAAACAACATGTTCAGACATGAAACAGCATGTCCAGCCATGCAAATAGAAAGGGCTCAGTCAGGTGACCCCACCAAAAGATATAAAAACCTCTTCACTAAGTTCACTTCAGTGAGTTCAGTGGGGCTCAGCCCTGAGAGAGGAGGAGAGAGAGGTGGTACTGTAGACAAGCTGTTGAATGCAGATGAGACGGGTCTTAGGAGCTGTAAGATCCAGTACAGTATTAGGTGAAAAACTAAGTAGTGATTTTCTTTGCAATTTTTTTGTTTCATTATTTTTTGAACTTTTGAAAACTAAATATCACACCACGGTGTGTTTTAAACCTGTAAATTTGCCTTTGTCTGAAGTTTATTCCCACACGCTCTGACAGAGTAGGAAAGACACATGAGACTGGTGAAAATAATTAAGGGAAGAGATGGTACTAATGGGGGCAACAGGGTTGGCCATGTGGAACCGCAGGATGAGAGCATCACATAAGGACCTGCCCTTGCTAGACTGGTGGGGACTTAAGAAACCAAACAGAGTCTTGGGGGCCCTTAGAAGAATATTGTCATGCTTAACCCTAGTATCTAGAACTAAACTTGCACAGTGGCTTTTAATCCCAGTCCTTGAATATGGAGTACAGATGTATAGAAATTCAACTCAATCAGTCTTGCAAAGAATAGATAAAATGTATAATGAGATAGCCAGATTCGCATGGTCTTGCAAATTTGAAATTCATCACTGAGAGATGTTTGTTCAATTAGATTGGCTTTTGCCATCAGTTAAAAGGGATCTGATTTGGTCTCTGGATTTATAAATTGCCAAAACAAGTCTCAAAACATCCTCTTACGGACTACAGAAACAGAGTAAAGAGAAGTTACGTTACCAATTCAGACAAACTGAAAACTGAGGCATTCGGCGTATTAGAACCAACACAAGGTTTGGAGACATTAGCCTCCAGGCATGTGTGGACACAACTTGGAATCGTATTCCTTTTACTATTCGAGCTATGAATTCCATACACAATTTCAAGAAAGCCTTAATGAACCATTCAATCAAACTATGTACATATAAATTGTAAACTGTGATACAGTGTTGTATTTTGCAAATTGTGTTGTCTCTGTTTTAATTATCTGTACTGTTTTACACATTCATATTTTACAAAGGTCTACAGTTGAAAATAAGATTTTGTATCCTAACAGTATGTGCCTGTATAAAAATAAAGTTTTAGGAAATAAAATGACTGTGAGTCTTTTTCTGTTCATAAACTTCCATTGGAATGTTCCACTCTGAGAATGCTTCTCAACATACGTACCTTATTGTGTGAAATTCCAGCAGAACACCTGAACCCCGTCTCTGCTTGCACAGCAGCCCTCGTCTCCTCCACGATAATCGCTCCTACAGTTAGTAGCAGTTCGGGGCAGTGGGACCCATTGTGCGAAGTCAACATATCCAGCCACTCCTGCACGCCTCGCTCACGCTGTTCCTCTGAGAATGGCCAAGTGGAACAGAAACCTTCCTTAGTGCTGGTTATTTTATAATGCTTCAGCAGAACAGTACAGTGTAATTTAGAAGTACAAGATGTTAGGTTGGCTCACTGGCACAGCAGCCACTTGCCACATCAACAAACCAGATAAGTAAGCACATCAGGGGTGGCCAGTTTGGGGAGGACTCCGTATTCTAGGAGATGCTCTCCTTCTCTGGGGATGGAGGGCAGCTTTCTCTGCTGCAACAACACTGCCTGGGTCACCACAGCGGCAGTGCAGCTGGAGAAGCTAGCTTGTGGGGGGGTCAGCCTAGCCTTGCTGCCTAGCCACATTTCCTCGTGCACTCCACAATGCCCTAATTCAGCTGCATCCTGACAGCAGGCTCAAACCAAGAAGGAAATCCCCAATGTGCAGAAAAGTAATGCCAGCACACTTGGGCGGAGCCCCACAGCTCCCAAATGCCATTTGGATGCTGCAGGTTAGATGGGCCTGAGAAAGGTCACAACCTGCAAGATGCTACTGCAGGAACCCACATGGGGGAAAATATTCACAAATGAGGAAATTCCCCTTGTGGACCCCCTTGGGACCAAATAAGAGATGGAGATGGGACTAGGTGAGGCTGACAGGTTGTCAAGGCAGAGTAGGGCAGCAATGGAGACAGGGGCCATAAACAAAGTCTATGAAGCAAAAAATTAAGTGCAAGATGTTAAGACTGTGCAAAAGTTTCCAAACAGCAAAAACCACGTATGCCCCGATTTGACAGTCTCCTGTTCCAAACTGCCCCCAAACTCAGGGTACAGTAGGTACCTTATGCATATATTACGATAACTATGATTTTCTTTCACTTTTTTCATACAGTGAGTCTTTTTTTTGTTTGTTTGTTACCATGACACCCTTGCCATGTTGTCAGGGAAGTGATGTGCATGCTCTGTGAATATGTAGTCAATACAAGAGAAAGCGTGGACTTGTACACTGGTAGACAGTACCAATTCTACCCGCAGCTTTTTAGCTGACCGTTTCTCCAAACATAATCAATCAATCTTTATTTCACCAGGTGGAACATCTTTGAGCAAGCTCATTTGCAAAGTGGACCTGGGTGACTACACATAATCAATACAGCAGAATAACAGGAACACACTGTCAGTACAGCAGTAAAACAGGAGCAACATGGGTAAGGACAACAGCAGTGGGATGTTAAAACAACTCGGAAGACACCAACATATAGAAATATATACAATATAATGACAACAATTTACAGAATATGTACAACGCAGGCAAGCATAGAGAATACCTATAGGGATAGATAACTCAACAGTATGGGGAAACATAGGGGAAGGGAAAGAGGAGGGATGAAGGGTAGAAGGAGAGGAGGAGCGCCAGGGGTGCTACTGCAGGACATGAAGCGGATCCGGCATCATGAAGCACGTCAGGTAAAACACTTACAGGGCTCAGAGAAGGATCTTGCATAAAGCGTTTTGAACTCGGCTACATTAATTAGGCTAGCCCTACAGTTCTCAAACTTTGTCATAGTGACCCTTCCCTAAGCCATGGAAAAGATCTTGAGCCTCCTCCAAAATACTGAAATATATTTGGGCCACCCCATAGAAAAATAGCTGGCTCTCATGTTATTAAGCTTATTGTAACCGCCCAATCAGGACAACCTACTTGCTCCAATATTTTGACTCTTGAACCATTGTTACCCCTTCCTGCCATACCTTCATGGGTCAGACTGCTTTTTATGTTTCTCCTCTATCTGGAATAACCTTCCTGCTAACCTTTGCTTCTCCCCCCCTCACTCTGCTCTTAAGCAGCTTCTCAGGTATCATTTTGCTCCCTCCTGCTCTTATTCCTAGTACCGTTATGGTTAATTCTTGTACTTGGACAGTTCTGCTGCCAGTCTAATTGATCAGTTGTTTCTCGCACTGTTAGTTTATTGTTCTTAATTTGTTTGCACTTTTATTCACTTTATATTGCTTGAGTGTTTTGCAGTTACATTTTGAATTGTATTCTCTCACTACCCTTCCCTGGGTACACCCGATATAAGCCATGGCTCAGTGTACAGTACCTTCCCTGGTCACAGACTTGTGAATAAATACATACATTGACCTACTATTATCCTCTTTGTTTTCCTTATCCCTTCACGCAAAATCTATAAAGTTCAAAAGTGAAATATGATACTTTTTCCAGACTTGCTTGAGCCTCCCCTGGAACAGGTTGGGGCCTCCCCGCTGGCCTCACCATTTGAGAACCCCTGGGCTAGCCAGTTTTAAGGTTTTTTTTTAAGCTTATTCCATAACTGGGATAGCATGTAACTGATGGAAGCTCTACCAAAACAGGATTTGACCTTTGGTACCAATAATGAGATGTAGGAATAACTTTTCAGGGCATAATTACCTAGGGTGTTGAAAGGCAAGCAATCAGAGATATAATGGGGTAGCTTCTTAAGTGCTCTGTAAATCCAAAGAGTAGCATTCCTTTGTCTCCTGAACATAAGGGATGACCAACCCACTAGGGAATAAAGTGCACAATGATGCATGGTGTAGGCTGCACCAGAGATGAATTGTAGGGCTCTGTGGTACGGGACATCGAGCTTTGCTAGAGCCGACCCTGGGACTTGACCATCGAGGAAGTCAGCATAGTCCAAGAGTGCCAGGAAAGTGGTTTGTACTAGCCTCCTGAGTAAGCAGATGTTTAATTCTATAAAACAGACCAAATCTTTGCTTGCGTCTTTTTGAGAGTTCCTCTAAATGCTCACTGAAGGAGAATCTATTGCCAATCCACAGCCCTAAATATTCGAATTTAGCTACTTAATCCAATGATTCATCTAGTAGCGTGGTAATAGGTGGCACAGGGCAAGACATAGAGGGATCTGAGGCAATACTGATCGGTGATGAGCATGGCCTTAGTTTTAATGGCATTTAAGAGTAGTTTTTGGTTAAGCAGGTTTCACTGTAGTTGATTAAAGTTTGATTGACGGTCTGTGCAGGCACTCTCAGAGGCAGAAGACCAATAACTCTACACTCTGTGCAATCACCACCATTCATGAATGAACAACTCTTCATGAATGGTGGTGACTGCACTGAGCACAGAGTTATTGGTCTTTTGCTGTTGTGGTAGAGGGCTCACTACCCCTTCTCTGCACCTGGCTTCATAGCAGCTGAGTACACAGGTGTGGCGAGTGGACTCTCAGGAGTAGGCCTGGAGGTGTAATGGACCAATATGTATGCGATAAGCCACAACAAGGTATTTTTAATGCATGCCCTTGGAGAGCGAGTAATGAGATCGAAGGCCAAGTATCCTTATGCCCCCTGAGAAGTGCATTCAAATCTTTAAATACACAGCATGGAGTAGGTTGCTGTAATTATAAAATGGCTCACAGTTCTTCTGTAATATATGCAAAACCAAAACATTTTTAATAGGATGTTGTTTAAATCAATCATTAGTTTAAATGCCTAGCACTAGCGTGGAGCTACCACGTGGGTGACCTGGGTGTGGGATCGAGCCCAAGAAGCCTGAACTTGGGCAGACTTTGTCAGGGTGTGCTGCCAGAAGTGGCATAGCGCTGATCTAGGAGAGTAGGCCACATAACTTGCAGCACTTAGTGCCACCTATGGTGGGCAGTGGAGTCTGCCTCCATCCACAGTGGATGCTATGTGTTGGCTAGTCCAGCAACCTAGTACTGTATGGCACCACAGAAAGTTAACTTGGTGAGAAAATGGATTGGGGGAGGTCTTGGTGTCTGTGTCCATAAAGACCCCCACCAGGTGCTCTCTAGTCTCGCAGTGTAAACTGGTGACGGGACTGGGAGGTAGCCTCGGAGTGATGGGATCCTAAAGCCATGCAAAACCTGTGAGGCACATCAACAGATGCCAGAGGGGTAAAAAGTTAGCTGTAAGGTCATAGTTGGTAAGCATAGGAAACCCAGCGGTAAATGAATGCCCACTGGTAACATGGAACGACACAGAAATGAAATATGGTACCATATAAATGGATTTGGAAACAAAAATGAACAGCAGGGATAAACATAGGGGTCAAGGAGCTGCTGACAAGCTCAGAAAGGCAACCTATACCAAAGAGTTGCCAGCCCTAGGAGCTAATTAAGACATAGTTGAAATTTTTGGGGGCAGTAAAAACATCAAATATTTGTCTCGTAGTGCTCAGTTCATATCTTCTATGTATAGGCCAAGCAGCAGCCAAGCACTACAGCTCCACCCCTAAAATCAGCCTAATGACGACGTGAAGTAGGGAATGAAGCTGCAGGCACTAAGGCCCTGTACACATCAGGCTAGTTAAAATGTTTTAAGGTGCTTAAAACGTTTTAACTAGTGCAAACACGGTGCCCGTCCACATTTAAGCACGGTTTCAAAGCGTGTGAGGAAACCGTGCTTAAACCCTGCTGCGAGCTAGTCTCAAGTCCGTTTTAAAAAACGGGTTTACGTGAGAAAGCATGTTACCCTGTAGTGTGGACGGGCATCTGCATATTGCTCCTCCAGGAAGTGTGTTAAGGGTCGTGGAGAACCTGTTTTAAAAAACGTTACTGGAGGCAGATGCCGACGGGAGTCAGCTGTGGTATAACTGAGTTAAAACTAGGTTGAAGACTGATCTGGATGGGCTGCTGTGGTGAGTTTAAAAACGTTTTTAAAATGTTTTTTAAGCCGGTGCAAATCTTCAGCTCTAATGTGTACAGGGCCTTTGTGGAGACAGTAATAGGATCGGGGGAAGGGGACTGTCTAAATGCTTTTATAGTAAGTTTACTGGCAATTCTACATATATGAGCCTATAATATAAATTCTATATTAGCACAATACGTGTAGAACTGACAGCAAAGTTACTGTAAAAGCATGATGAAGGGCTGAGGCATTGAGCACCTTATCTTCTGCCTTGCTGGCAACCCATGTTCAGGAATGAGCATGGGATGCTTGGGGAGGGGCGCGCTTGAGCGTTTGACTAACAGCTCTCATCTCCCAGGGTAGTGAGGCCTGCTGACTCGACTTTTGGTGGTGGTGTCAGCGCTCCAGCGACAAGAAGGCCATGATTCCATGATGAGTGCACACCGCCATGCACACTTCCTCAGTGTGCTTCAGTGGCAGGGGAGCACCTGAGACAAAATGGAAAAGACTGACACAGGCCAAATGAGGCTCTGCCTGCTGCCCACCACCCTGCACTACTGCCGGACCACTGGACCCATCACGGATGTGTATCTCCAGATGGGAGGACAGCCATCCCCTTTCTGGTCCCATGGCATGGAGAGGGCAATCTGTGGGGGTCTCTGGGTCCAGTGGGAAGTGGTTGGTGGTGGTGGTGGGGGGGGGGCCAGGTCTGAGAGACTGCCTGCATCTGACCAAGGGAAAAAAAAAATTAAATGGGATGGGGGGGACAGAAATGCATGGACAGTCCAGATGGCCCAGTGGCAGTGCATTATGCAGCCATGCATGCAACCTAGTTTTGCAGCAAACTCGAGTCACCACATCAAAAGCTGCCAAGTGGCAACATACTTTGGACAGGAAAGGTCAACAGGACACTCTAGCGTCACTGTGACAACTACAGCTGGACCAGGAGTGTACACAGAGTATCCTGCGTGATGGTCAGCGCATCTTTTACCTGCTGGGAGGACTGGCCTACCACTAGCCATTCATCCAGGTACGAAAAGACTATGACCCCTTTTCTCCTTAGATAAGCCACCACCACTGCTAGACACTTGGTGAACACCCTTGGAGCAGAAGTCAGACCGAAAGGCATGGCCATGAACTGGTAGTGGCCTGATGGCAACCTAAGGTACTTTGTGTGTGATTGCCTGATAGGGATGTGGAAGTAGGCATCCTTTAAATCCAGAGATGCCAGCCAATCTCCTCTACCGAGTGTAGGGAGAATGGTAGCCAGAGTGACCATTTTGAACTTTGGCTCTGTCAAATGTCTATTTAAGTGTCAGAGATCCACTAAGGGACACCACTCCCCTGTTTCTTTAGGGTTAGGAACTATCTTGAGTAGAGACCCATTCCCCTTTGGGACAAGGGAACTGGTTCTACTACCTTGTCCTGAATTAGTTTTGATACTTCCTCCTCTAACAGAGTTGCTTCTGATAGGCTGGCAGGTTTGAAAAGTCTTGCCCTCAGCTTGGGGAAGACCTTGAAACTGAGGGCAAGCCCCTGGCCCACTATCTCCAGGACCCACTTGTCTGTGGTGATGTATTCCCAAGCCTGGAGATAGTGGGCTAGTCTGCTTCCTACTGGAAGTGGGGAGGCAACCCTGGCAGACTCCTCAGGGGTCTGCTTGGTCTGTGCACTCTGCTGAGTGCTGGGGCCAGAGCGGCTGCTGCCCCTCCTGTCTCTGAAGCACCCTCTCTCTGCAGCTGGTAGGCTGGTGATGTCCGAGCCTGAAAGACCGGCCTGTAGTGGGATTTGCCCCTACTCCCTTAGTACTTCTGTGGTGTTGCAGCCTTTTCCTTTGAGCCACAGTCTTGTAGGCCACCTTGTGCTCATCCATCTTCTTCATGTAAGCCTCAGTTTGCTCACCGAAAAGAGAGAGAGAGATGTAGGCTCACAAGGAAAGTCCAGTGCCTTAGTCTGTATATCCTGTGACAAGTTGGTGGCCCTAAGCCAAGCAAATCTCCTCAGTGACACTAAGGTTGCCACTTGTCTAGCTGCAATATCATTTGCATCCACTGCCATCCTAAACTGGCTCTTAGAGGCTTTTATCCCCCTTTTTGTAGCTTCAGATAAGTCTGATGCCATGGGCCCATGGCATGCCTTGGTTATGTCCAAAACAGTGTTCCAGAGACTCTTCTGGTACCTGGACACATAAGCCATGTAGGCTGCCGGTCTAAAAGCCAAAGAAGCCCCCAAGTAGGATTTCATGGCCATAGAATCCATTTTCCTACAGTCCTTCTCTGGTGGATGTGATGCCAGGGGGATCTCTGCTTTATCACATGCAGCAGCCTGCACCACCCCTTCATGGCTGGGGTGTCCGAAAAGGAATTTTGCCCCCAACTTGGCCACCCAGTACTTCCTTATCCATCCTCGTCCACTGGGGGAATGGAAGTAGGGGGTCTGTAATATTTTGGAGGCCTGTCTCTTTAAGGACTTATGGATGGGCAACAACAGTCTTTTTGTTGCTGGCACATCTATCATCTCGATATAGTCTGGCTCCTCTTCCTCCTCTGTAGATTCCTGGGTGGAGAGGTCCAGAGTCCGTGCCACCTGCTTCATAAAAGCAAAACTGGATGAGAAATCCTCAGCTCCCTTCTCAAGGGAGTCACGGCGGTGAGGATTAGGGGAAACCTCTGGTTAAAGAGGATCCCCATAATCATCATCCTCTTCCTCCTCCTCCTCCCTTTCCGCATACACCTCAGCAAACAGTTCAAGTGAACTGGGATCCGAAGAGGAACCCAGGTCCTGCACAGAGGTCTGTGAACTGGGCCACTGAACCGGAACCACGGTACCGGTTTGCAGTGCCTGAAGGAGGCTTATGGCATTCGCAATTGCATCTGCGGTTGGAACAGACAGGTTCATCATCGCGGTTCTTTAACCAAGTGCTTTTCCTTCCTCTTTTTCTTAGCAGAACTTGCCAGTTCAGAGGCAGTGTCTGTGGTTCTCTTTTTACCACGAATCCATTACCCTGGTCAGAGGGTTGTTCAACCGGTTCCTTGGGTTTCTCCTTCTGAGAGGAGGAATGTTTGTCCGCAGCTGGGTCAGCAGCCTTCTCATACATTTTTTCCCTCATTTGGTTCAAACTCCTATCAAGTATCAACTGTGAAAAATTTTTACAGATTTCACAATCTGTCTTAAGGTGGTTAAACCCCAGACAGACAACACAAACTAAGTGAGGATCTGCTTTAGCAAATGGTTCCCCACACTCTGTACAATGCTGAAAACCCGTCGAGCCGGTTCTTTTTTTGGGTAGAGATATAACCAGTAAAAACCCCTGGAAAAATGGGTTTTCGGGAACTAGAAGCCCACACAAATAAACAAAAGCTCACTATTTTTTTTTCTCTCTCCATGGTCGGTTTAGCAACCGAAGAGGGAACCGAGAATTACCACGGTTTCCCTCAAAAATTAACTGACCAGCCCAAGTAAGGTTTAAATATGTAAATACAACTTTTTAAAATGTAAATAGAAGTTTGGTTTCTTCCTGGTTAAACGAATCAAGAGGAAACCAAAAAACTTACTGGAATACAACTAAATCTAGCCTAATCTAGAGGTGCTGATAAGAGGCAGGAAATTTCAAGCCTCCCCCCCCACAAAACATGGCAGGCAGTAAGGTAAACACTGAGGTACAGAGCTCAACACAGGGCAGGACAGGGGTAAATGGAAAAATAGACAAGGACAATAAGAGCAGGGATGGGGGGAAAAGGATAAAGCCAACATTAAATGGAGGGCAATGAGTACCAATGCCAATAGTCTGGGAAACAAGCTTCCTGAGCTAGTCCTGATGGAAGATGAACAATTGGATATTGTGGCAGTCACGGAAACATGGTACACAGAGAACCATGACTGGGATGTCAACATACCAGGATACACAATCTACAGAAGGGACAGAGAAGGTAAAAGAGGAGGTGGAGTAGCTTTATACATAAGGGAAGGTATCAAAGCTACAGAACTAAAAAGTAAAGGGGGAGGACAAGAGGCACTCTGGGTCACCTTGGAGACAGGAATGGCATCACAATCTGCACAGGGGTTGTATACAGACCCCCGTCTCACGGGGAGGAAATGGACAAGAAAATGATAGAGGACATTCTCAAAATGGCTGAAAAAGGGGAGATACTGTTGATGGGGGACCTGAATATGGCAGATGTTAACTGGATGACATGTACTGCAGCCACATCCAAGAGTAGGGTCATTCTCGATGCCCTGCAGGGGGAAGGCCTTAGACAGCTAGTGTTGGAACCCACTCGGGAGGGAGCAATACTAGACCTGGTACTCTCAAATGGAGAGAGGATCACAAATTTAGAAGTCAGTAGACATCTGGGAACAAGTGACCACTGCACAGTGTGCTTCACAATGAGCATACCCATGGAGATAAGCCATACAAAAACAAGGATAATGAACTTTAGAAGGGCTGACTTTGGCAAAATGGGTGAATACCTGAAGAATGCACTAGCAAATGGCCAAAAAGGAGGGGTGGAAGAACAATGGAGAAAAATCAAAACTGCCATCATAGAGGCAACAAGCCTTTGTGTAAAACAAATAAAGTAAATAAAGTGGATTAAAAAAACACTATGGTTCTCAAAAGAGGTGTCAGGGAAGGTTAAGGAGAAAAAGGCTGCATTCAAAAAGTATAAGGAATCACAGAAGGAGCACGACAGAGAACTGTATCAATTAAAGCAGAAAGAAGTGGGGAAGGCAGTCAGAATAGCAAAGGCCCAAACAGAGGAAAAAATAGCCAACTCATTTAAGAATGGGGATAAAACCTTTTATAGGTACATTAGGGAGCACAGAAAGGTTAAAGGAGGGATAGTGAAGATTAATAAAGGAGAGGGGAGGTGGGCAGAGGGAGACAGTGAAAAGGCAGAGATACTGAACGAATACTTTTGCTCAGTATTCACAAAAGAAGATGAGGAGAAGTTACCTAAACCAGACAATAGAAGCACTCTGGGTAGGGGGTTGATACCAGTCCATTCACAGAAGAAAGAGTCCTGAAAGAACTCCTAAAACTCAAGGTGAACAAAGCAATGGGGCCTGACAGGATTCACCCCAGAATCCTAAAAGAACTAAGGGAGGACCTAGTGACACCACTGACCACGCTTTTTAACAAATCATGGCAGGATGGGGTGGTACCTGAGGACTGAAGCAGGGCAGATGTGATCCCCCTTCACAAAAGTGGGAGCAAGGCAGAGAAGCAGGAAACTACAGACCAGTAAGTTTGACCTCAGTGGTAGGGAAAATGATGGAATCACTTCTGAAAGAAAGAACTGTTGAGTACCTAGAGGCCAGCAGGGCACAGGACCCAAAGCAGCAAGGATTTACAGCAGGAAGGCCATGTCAGACGAATCTAATAGATTTCTTTGACTGGGTGACCAAAGTAATAGACCAGGGAGGGGCTGTGGATATGGCCTACCTAGACTTTAGCAAGGCATTTGACACAGTCCCGCACAAAAGATTAATAATCAAGTTAGCCAGCCTGGGAGTGGGTCCCAGGGTGGTAGCCTGGGTAGCAAACTGGCTGCACAACAGGACACAGAAGGCAATAGTGAATGGAACACATTCTGAAGAAAGGGGGGTTACCAGTGGAGTACCTCAGGGCTCAGTACTGGGTCCAGTCCTCTTTAACATCTTTATAGGTGACATTGCAGAGGGTCTGGAGGGAAAGGTATATCTCTTTGCAGATGACACAAAGATCTGTAACAGAGTTGATACACAAGAGGGGGTAGAAAAGATGAGAAGGGACTTGGCAAGGTTGGAAGAATGGTCAGACATACGGCAACTTAGATTCAATGCAAAGAAGTGCAAAGTAATGCACCTGGGAAACAAAAACCCAGGAGAAGAGTACACAATAGCAGGGGAGGTACTAACAACAACAAAAATGGAAAGGGACCTGGGGGTAGCCATATCAGATGACCTAAAGGTGGGTAAGCAATGTAAGAAGTCGGTAAGGAGAGCCAGGGGGATACTGGGATGCATAGGAAGGGGCATCACAAGTAGAAAAAGGGAAATGGTTATACCTCTATACAGACAGTTGGTGAGACCCCATCTATGCAAGGACATAGACAGGATGGAAGCAGTCCAGAGGAGGGCAACTAAAATGGTGCAGGGTCTGCAGCAGAAACCATATGAAGAGAGACTGAGAGAGCTTAATATGTACAGGTATACCCTTGATGAAAGGAGAGACGGTGGGACATGATAGAAACTTTCAAGTACCTCAAGGGAATCAACAAAGTCCAGGAAGGCAGCATCTTTCAGAAAAAGAGATGTGTAACAACAAGGGGACACAATTTAAAGATAGAGGCGGGACGGCGCAGGGGTAATGTGAGGAAATTTTTTTTCATGGAGAGAGTGGTGGATACATGGAACTGCCTTCCTGGGGGGGTCGTTGGGTCTAAAACAGTGGGGAATTCAAACATGCATGGGACAGACATAAGGCAATTATAGTGGGGGGTTGCAGGAAGTAGGCTGTTGGTTAACTAGAATCTGCAGCTTATCCAGTAGGTAGGGAAAAGGGCAGATTGGGTGGGCCAAGTGGTCCTTATCTGCCATGAAAGTCTATGTTTCTATGTCTATGTTAATCTACCTGTAAACTCAAGGACAGTGCTTTAAAATTAAAAGAAACAGATTTTACTTAAAAATAAAATGAGAAAATACAAATCTTCAAGAAAGATGAAGGAGGGCTCTCAGAGGCGTCTGTACTAGGCAAGCGGAGTAGAGAATCTGACTGTTGTAGAATGTTTACCAGGGACAGTGGTTTGAAAACCGAGCTCGAGCCCAACATTCCATGATTAGCGTAGGTTCTATTAACCATTCTGGCTCCGGGGCAGTCTTAGGGTGAGACAATACTGCAGAAGTCACAATATAGTAAGATTTCCTGGGATTTGAAACAAAATAATAATAAAAATGAAAAAATACAGAAGAGTCAGTGTGTGTGTGTGTGGGGGGTGGATACTCTGATATTGAGGATAACTTCCCAGCTGTGTAGAGATACAACACAGAGGATTTCATTGTTGTACTATGCAGGAAAATTGGAGTCTTCCTCATATTTCAAATTTAGTTCCATCCATGGATTCTAGGCTTAAGGTGTAAACCCCAGTCACCACCATGGCAAGAGGCCTCCACCTGCAATTTTTTTATTTGGGGGCTGGAGAAGAGATATTGTTTTTATCCCATGACCACCACTGCTGTCCTACTCTGCCGGGTGATCTCTCAGCCCCATCTGCACCTCATCTGTGTCTCCAACCGGTCCCATGGGGTCCACTTGGGGCATTTACTCCCTAGGGACAGCATTTCCCCATGTGGTGGGCTCATTTGGGAGAATGGACAGCTATGGTCACTGTTAGGATGTCAAGTGTGGGGAATGGTGGAAGTCAGGAGCAGTGTGTCTGAGAGGGCCAGCACCATTCTTCTGTGCAGCTGGCTATCTCCCGATTTCTGTCCTGCCCGTGGGACACTGCTAACTAGGGTTTTGAGGTATGCATGTTAACATAAGTGTGACTGTGCACCAGACACAGGCAGCAGTCCCCTTTCCCCACATTTCCCTCTTACGGCACTACCACCTGTGGTCACCCAGGTGGCAGTGTGATGCTGGAGAATGTAGCCCTCCCAGAGACCCCTCCCACCCCCCAGCCAGTCTCACCCACACTCTTTATTCTTCTTATTCCAGGTGTAGGCCTCACCTAGCTGTAAGCCATTACATTACGAAAGGCATTTCTAGAATAGACTTCTCAATGTTCACTGACTTTTGACTCCTCTCTGCACTGGTGATTCAGATTTGCCTTGATTAGCTCCTCTGTTGCTCTCCTAGTGAACATGCACTAAGCAAGATGATGATTACTTATGATAGATTTTTTTTTTTCCAATTGTTTAACCAGAAGTGGCACACTAAGCTGAAAGCTTGTTTACAGATGCGACCTGGGAACACAGGGAAGTTAAGTGACTTGCTCAGGGTCACACAGTATATGCAAGTAGGTGCTGTGGGATTCAAACCCAGGTCTCCAGATTTGCAACTCAGAGCCTTAAACCACTGCGTTATACCGCTATAGAGAAGCCTTTCCTGTTAACCAGGAATTGGTTCTAATGGGGGTTTCAGCATGAATTGGTCTTAAAGACCTCTTACCAAAAAAACAGAGTAATTAAATAAATAAAATTAAAAGAAATGAAAATAAAAATATGTAAATTCTTTTCTGCAATACCTTTTGTGCCAGCAAGATTGCTCCCTTCCTGTTGGGTCTCCCCACTGAAGGTCCGAGGGAATCCTTGGATAAAGGTGCTGTGCAGCAGGTCTGCTGTGATTGGCTGCCCTTCCACCTGCTTCAGCCTTTGCTGCACAGAAGTCGTGAGGTCCATGTATGCTTCATCAATGCTTGCACGCTCAATCACTGCGAACCGGGACATCACATCAATTACCTCCACGCTGGCCTCACGGTACCTACAAAAACAACCAACAAAACTGTGCTCAGGGATGTCTGTGCATGCAAGCTCACGGCAAATTGGACTTCATCTCAATCACCTTTACGTTGTCTCATGATACCTGCAAACACAACCACCAAGCCTCCCCTCAGGGAACATCAGTGTGCCGAAGCAGAAACAAATGCAAGAATCAGACGCCAGTGCATATAATTTTTCTAGATTTAAAATCTGCTTGACTGAGAAATTCACAAGGGGAAAGTGCAAACAAATACAAAGGGCAAAGTAAATCAATAATTACACAAATCATAAATGATGTACCTGAAAGTGGCAAAGACATCATGTATCTCTTTGCGGATGATATAAAAATCGGCAACAGGGTTGAAACTCAGAAAGGGGTGGAGAAAATGCAAAGGGATCTGAGGAAACTACAGGAATGGTTTAGAGGGTGACAGCTGGGTTTCAATGCCAAAAAGTGCAAGGTTATGCACTTACGGCTGCAGAACCAGGGTTTTTTTTGTAAGATGGGGTGTGGAGGTTTCACCAAGCAAGAAAGAGATCTAGAGGTATTTATCTGAGGACTTCAGGGTAACTGGGCATTTCTGACAATTAAGAGGGAAAGGCTAGCAGGGTGCTGGGGTACATTGAGAGAAGGATACCTAGCAGAAGGAAGGAGGTGGTGCTGCCATTGTGTTGCTCACTGGTGAGGACCCACCTGGAGTACTGTGTCCAGTTCTGGAGGCTGCACCTCTGTGAGGACATTGAAAGAGCAAAAGCAGTACACAGGAGGGCAACTAAAATGGCGAGATTTGCACAAAAAGCCATAGGAGGAAAGTTTGAAGGAACTCACCATGTACTCCCTATAATAGAGGAGAGGGAGAGAGGACATGATTGAAACCTACACGTCCTTCACAGGAGTGAACAAGGTGCAAATGGAGCATCTATTTCAGAGAAAAGAGATCACTATAACAAGGGGCATGCAATGAAGCTAAGAGGGGCAAAGTTTAAGAGGAGGTGTAGAAATACTTCTTCATGGAAAAGGTGGTGAATGGCTGGGATAGCCTTCCAGAAGAGGCAGTGGAGCAATGACTATGGGGAGCTTCAAGCATGCGTGAGATAAGCACAGAGGCGTATTAGGTAGAAGAATGAAGGGAGGAAGTGACACCTGTGACCAACTAGAGTCAGTGGTGACGGAATAGGCAGGGACAAGAGGCAGACTGGATGGCCTAAAGGTCCTTTTCTGCTGACAAAATCTATGTTTCTATGTAAAGTAGTGTACAAGTACATAATATATATTTATACAATACACATTAGCGTTTTTTTCACCAAGTTAAAAATATCATCGAAGACACGGATACCTAACTAGCTAGATTTTTTTTTTTTCTTGGTAACAGGGTACTTCAGGAGTCGCTCTGTACCTGCACTGCGCACCGTGGCTCATGTGCTGCTGAACCGCATGGCAGTCACAGCTTCTACAATGTTTTTAAAGCACTAGATTATATAAACCACATATCTGATAAGTGGCTCTCAGATATTTTTATCTTCAGTCATGGTCAGTGATTTCTTGGACTCTCATGAGTGGCGGTCAAGAGGTCTCTGACCATGACTGAAAATAAAAATGATACGGATAGCCACCTATCAGATATCCCATACAGATATATGTAGTATATACATCTTGTATATCAATACATAATATATATAATGTAAAGTCATATCCATGGGGAAAGTTATACAGCAAAAAGCCACAAAGAAGAGGGGTGCAGGGGAGGACAGCTAATCACGAGAGCAGAGCTTGGAGAAGAGAGTCTGCAGGAGCGTACTGAGAGAGTGGCGGTAGGGCGAGCAGGGAAAGAGTCTAGTGGGGAAATTGAGGTTGTCCCTGAGCACAGAAAGATTAACAGAAAAGGCTGACTGGCCTGCAGAGGATTTGCAGCAAAGGATGCGAAGAGTGGGCACCAGAGGAGTGAACAGAGTAGACTGAAGGAATGGAAGGACAGAGAAAGCAATGGAAGGAAAGAGTAAACAAATACGTCGGGTGTCTCAGGTCAAATCTCAGGAAACCAACTATAGTTAAAAGGACTGGGAGTTCCCCCATTTACACTTTATGCTTCCCACAGACTTGTGCCAACATTGCCAGGTGCTTCCCACAGACCTGTCCCATCACTGCCAGGTGACCACCATCAGCACGACCCCCCCCCCCAATCTGCAACCCATGACAGGGCCTTTGAGGCAATGGGAGCCCACCTGGAAGGAAACATGCATCCAGTGCTTCTGCCAAGGAGGGGGCATGCAGCTCCAATTAAATAAGGCCTATTGGTTTTCTATTCCAATTATGGTTCATTCCACCCAAGAAACGTCAGCATGTAGTGGCCCAAGCACATGCCCTGACATCTCCTCCACATGCAAGGGGTGCTGCAGCGACCAATACTACTCCGGGCTCATTCTTTATTACCAAGGACAGCTGCATAAAAACAGATCTCACTGGCAGATTATGACCCGCCATAACTGCTACTGTTACACGCCCCTTAAGAGGTCTCTTTTTTTAACCTCTTAACAGATATTTTTAAGTAAAATTGTCTCCACCCTCTTCCTATTACTTCTCTGTTTACCTTTGTGGATTTTTCAGCATCTGTATCTCACACTGTCTACCATGGTCTGAGATTGGTACTGGACCGTTTCCACTGCTGTACAAATCAAATATTTAAATAAATCAAAAACAGGATTTTTGCTTTACAGAGCTCATCTCATCCTCCAGTTTTGCCTCTGCAGACATAATAATTCTGTGAGTGCATTATCATTACTGCTAGCAACAGCGATGCTACTGAGGATTCGAACTTCAGTGGAAGGAAAGGTGAGATGAGGAGACGGCATCAGAGACCAAAAGATCCTATTTCCATGCAAATGTCCCCACTAATAAAGTATGAGGCCCGGGGAGTTATATTTAGAAAACTAATGTAATGAAATATCAGCTGAATTGTGTTTGTGTGTTACATTTCAGTTAATTGTCTCGGATACAGGAAAATCATTTTATGAAACATCACTGAGTTTTGATATGCAGCATGTGGAACTGCAATAGCATCCTAACTACTTGAACAGTGTTTTTGTGGCCAAATTTAGAAATGCTTAGCAAAACACAATTTGGCTAGTGACAGTTTATAAGTTGGGGGAAGAGGGGGACATGTCTTTAGCATAATGTCCCCAAGACCCTCACAGGCGATCGGGCCTTCACTGTCCATGCACCAAAACTGTGGAACTCCCTCCCTGCTCACGTTCGTGCCTCCCCCTCCCACCCCTGCTTCAAATCCTCTTTATGGAACTTCCTAAAAACCGCATCCACCTGCCTGTGTTAAGCACCCACCTGCCCCTCCCCAGCGTGCAGTCTCTCTCATTGAATATCTCTGCTGCTGACTACCCTCCTCCGGCACTTACCGCTCCAGGTGGAGCGGCGTTATCTCTCTTAATCCTTCACTCACCTGAGCCTGTGCCTACCCCTCTCTCTCTCTATAGGCATCTAGGCCAGGCCTCTACTTATCCATGTTCTCCTAACTATGTCTACTGCCTCTCTCCTGTTGATGTTGTTCTTGCTGTCTACTCCCAACTATCTGTTGGATGTACCACCCATGTTCTTGATACCACTCTGATGTCCAACTCCTGCATTGCTGCTCTTGTCGTGAATTCCTAAACTGATTATTTGTCGTTACCTCTGTATCACCCTACGGTGGAGCATACTGCTCCTGTATGCAAACTCTATTGTATGGCCAACTGTTGGAGCATGTGGCTCCTGTATGTAACCCAACTGTTGGAGCATGTGGCTCCTGTATGTAACCCAACTGTTGGAGCATGTGGCTCCTGTATGTAATCCAACTGTTGGAGCATGTGGCTCCTGTAAGTAACCCAACTGTTGGAGCATGTAGCTCCTGTATGTAATTGTTTGTCCCTATGGATACCCTGTAACTCTCCCGGGTCGCTCCTGAAAATAGGCACGTTGCTGTCTAGTGTGCTTACCTGGTTAACAAAAGCAAATAAATAAATAAATAATGCAAAAAGTTGAAGAGGACCCCACACCATCCCGATTGTCCACATAATTCAAAAGCCCCAGTGGCTGACAGTCGATTACATCAGCTGCTAGGGCTTCTAGGGGGTTGTGTGCATGATTGGCATCATGGGGCGTGCAGAAGTATCAATCACACAAAAGACAAGATTTTAAAATTACTGACTACTGTTTGTGTTTTAAACAGTAAGATTTCTTCCCCTCTGACTCACAATGGTGGAAGAAGTTGGGATCAATATACCACTACAAGAAGATGTCTAATTACTAACTTAGTGAGATCAGCCTTGCCATGAGCTTCACGGACGCGGACAACTTGAAGATCTGAACAGAGTTTCCTGGCATCATTTGCCCACATGTTCCTCTTCACACCGTGGGCTCGGGCTTCATAGCTGACTGCGATGATACTGCAGGAGAAAAGAGGAAAAAAGCATTAGGCTACAGGCAGGGCTGTCAATGTAACCTTTTCACTTCAGAACATAAACCAACTATGTTAAGTAATAATACAAAACAGGGTGTAATAATGTTAGACCATTCCCACATTTGGTTCAGGGTTTTCATGTCCAAATGCAGGACCATTCAAGGACAGATATTTATCTCTCCACAACTCCAACAGGACTCAAATGTCGCACTCCCTTTTTTCTTAACACTTTTTAAACAGACACTTCCTAGGCTTCTACTTTGACATGCCATTTCTAATCTGTACTGGACACAGCAACAGATGCAGCACAGGAAAGGGATCTGCTGGTCCCATCTTTACGGGAGCAAAGGCAGGTCATATTATGCTTTCCCTTCTCCATCACTCCTCCACTATGGAGAGAATTCATATGGTAAAATATAACCAGGTATTCCTGTACTCCTGCAACCACAGCCAAATTTATAAGCTCTATGAGGGCAGGCTCCAGGAGGAAATACGGTATAACTCTGGCAACACACAGACATACATTCTTGGCCTGTACCAAGCTGCAGCCCTTGTTGGACTCGCATCAAGCTCAACTGTATGAACTATTTGATCCCACCTTACAGTTTAATCAGAAAATCTTTTCTTTGTCGTTCATATATTCCCTCAAGAGCTTCAGAAAGCCCCTTGCAGTAAACTACTTCATATATGTATCCCAATGGCTAAAAATGGCAATTACTAGATTAATGGCTAATTGATTCGACCCCTCCCATACAGCAGTAGCAAGACCTTATTACAGAAATGCACCAAATGGAAAAATTTAACATAGAAACATAGAATTTGACAGCAGATGAGGACCGCTTGGCCCACCCAGTCTGCCCATTTCCCTACCTAATGGATAAGCTGCAGATCCTAGTTAACCAGCAGCCTACTACTTTCTACCCCCAACCCCTAGAATTGCCTTATGACTGTTCCATGCATGCTCGAATTCAACCACTGTTTTTGACTCCACAACCTCCTCCGGAAGGCCATTCCATGCATCCACAACCCTCTCTGTGAAAAAATACTTCCTTACATTACAAGTTAAGACACCAACAACTTTACAGAGCATTTGGACATGGTGAGTACCTTGCATCATGATAAATAGTCATCCGGGGTTTGTCCCATAACAACTGCTGTACGGAATGGGAGTGGATGGTGAGTGGTTGGGGTGGGCTGACACCTACCTTTTGTGACTGATCCCAGTTGGTGTTTGGGCGCAGACCCACAGAGTTCACTACTAGCAACTGCAAGAGGGGCACCCCTCCTCCTCGTTATTCTTACAGCAAAGTGTAAAGTATTTAGGTTTCTTCTTATTTAGGCAAGACATTTATACGCAATGCAACTTTCTCATGGTAATGTTGTTTGTGTGTACTTTAACTGAAGCACTATGTTACCATCATACTCTGTTGCTGTACCAAGAATGCCCTGGAACTGTATGTTAAAAAAAATGATTTCAATAAATTAAAAGTTATGAAAAAAAAAGAAAATGCACAACAGGGTGTGCACTACACCTGAAAAGTGTGGCTACAGAGCTTAATACACATGCATTTATGAAATGGATCTTAAATAAAATATGTAAAAAGAAAGAGCTCATAGCAGCTGGTACCTTAGGAACCCAAGCTCATCTCTCTACCCACACATTCCTAACTTCCACTTCCCAAGCAAATCTTCCTCACCCCTCTGTTTCCAGCTGAATCCCTAACACCTATAGCAATCTTCACTTTATCCCCCTATGATCTTTCCTTTTCACTCCTGCCTCCCCTAGTTTCTCCTTTAAAGCTGGCTTCCTCAGCTAATTTTAGTTGCTCAAAATGTTGCACATTAAATGCCAATTTAACATTGTTATTGCATAACCTCTTATTTGTATTACTTGTACAGCCATATCTGTATTGTTTTCTGTCTGTTTAATTGTTGCCACCCCCTTGTTCCCTTCCCGTGGGTTGCACCTGGAAATGAGCCTTGTCTCAGTGCGCCTCTCCCAATTACCAAAATTTTAAATAAATAAATATATGTGCACCAGCATTCAGAAACAGTGGAATACTCTTATGTTTTTTATTTATTTATTTAGGCCAAGCCAACTGTCATTTAAGGTCCTATAAGCCCATTTCCCTTGCTTTGTCACCCAAAACTCCTTGTAGCTGCGTTTCCATTTCTTTGATGTAAATGACTCCTTATTACTCACCACTGCTGCATTTTGTGGGGGGTTTTCCCTGATATACCTTTACTCATTTTACTGCCATATTCGTATTTCATTTCCCAGATGTGGATACCATTTTTGTTTTTAAATTTTCATTATGCATTTATAATTTATGATTTTTCACCTGTAGTTGTAAGATTTTGCACTACTATTTTCCCAGTTATGAAGCTGCTGTAAGTCTGACTCTCCATTTTTGTCTTTTTACAACTGTGTTGCAGGCCATGATCGTAGAGGGAAAGGTGCATCTGGCGGCAGTCACCAAAACCTGGGCTACCCTGAATCATGATTGGGACCTCTCCATTCCAGGTTATCCGATGAAATTACAAACAGCCTGTCTCAATTCAAAGCAGGCCTCAAACAGCACCTAATGTCTGGCTCAAAATGCACCTGTTTCTCAGGCCCCACTTGACAGACAGGCCTACCCCCAAGGTAGCACCCAGGAGGGCTACCTAGAGAACCCTGCCTCCATTCCAGCCTAGCCAAGTGCTTAAGTAAGCTATCAGTCCTCTTTAAACGCTCTTGGTACTGCCCCTCCCTAACCCCCACACACACACACACACACACACACACACAAACACACACCCTACTTGACAAAGCCCGCTGGAGTTGCTCCCCATCACAGCCCCCGCTTCACTATCCCCCACCTCTCGCTCTCTGTGGTAGGTTCAAACCCAATCCCCCTTGTTTCACTGTCACCCAGCCTCTCGCCATCTGGGATAGCATTAAACTCTATGCAGTTACTCTGCCATAGTCAATCAACAATTTAGAGTTTTCCAGGGGTGTGCTACCTAGGGCAACCAATTAGAAATATCTCAGTATTCTATTACAACTGCTCTGTTTTTCTCCTATTTGTCTAATTCTCATGTAATAGCTCTTTAATGCCTAATGATCAGACCTCTGTAACCACTGAATATGTGTATTGTCTTACTGTCCACCCTGATGTGGAACCTCTGTAAAAGAGCTCACGCTCAAAGGTCTTTCTGAAATACTAATTAAATAAAAATAAAAAAAAGCACTCTACAGAAATAACAGGGAATAATTAGGGGATGGGAAAATAGAGGGGCTGTGGGTACAAATCCAAATGGCAGCAAGAAGGAAGTTAAGGCTGGGTGTAGTTTAAAGGCCACCAAATCAGGGTGAGAACAAGGACAGGGAGTTGAGCACCATGGTCAGAATGGGGCCAAAAGGGGCAAAGTGGTGGTGATGAGGGACTTCAATCTGCCTAGGCTGGACTGCAGCATCCCAACCACCATATGTACCAGGAACTAACTGATATGGGACGCAGCCCAGTACAGGTTCCTGGTTCAGGGGGTCACCAACCCGACACAGAGAGCCATCCTGGACCTGATATTAAATACGGTACATGTCCAGAACACTGTGGTGCGTATGCCCTTGGGGAATATTGACCACCAGACGGTGTAGCTCCGAGTCGGCATGGAGAAGGAAACACCAAGAACAAAGACGAAGTGCTAGATTTCAGCAAGGCCAACTACGGTAGGATACGAGATATTCTGAGGGAACAACTATTTAACCGTGAAGAGCAAAGGCAGACAGTGATCAGGAAAGAGATCACAGCTGCAACTAACACACGCCTAAAGAAGAAGGGGAATAATTCCAAGGCCAGGAAACCAAGCTGGTTCAATAGGGAGGTGTGCCTGGCAGTGAGAGAAGAGGTCACATACAGGAAGTACAAGAGGTCCCAGAAGGATAAGGATGAGGAAGCCCACTTGGAGAAGACCAGAAGGATAGTCAGGCAGGCCAAAGCTAGGAAGGAGATGCAAACTGCAGGGAATTAAGGAGGGAGAGGAAGCCTTCTTCAAGTATATCAGTGAAAAGAAACATAAAGGTCAGCATAGTGAAGCCAAGAAAGGAGATGGGGTAGGTGGAAGGCAGTAAAGAGGAAGCAGAGGTGTTGAATGAATACTTCTGGTCTGTCTTAAAGAAAAAGGTGGACCAGTGCTCCAAGGGAGGCTGGGGGAAGGAGGGGAAACACGACTGACAGTACAACAAAGGAAAGGGCTAGTGTCCCTAAAGATCAACAAGTAGCCAGCTCGGTGGCGCTGAGGGCTGAGGCGCTGGACACCACACCTCACACTACGTCGGCAACCCGGGTTCGGGAATGGACTCGGGCACTAATGGGTCGGCAGGGGCGGGGTGAGGATGGAGTGCCCTTGTGGTGCTCTCCTCCCCGGATGAAGGGGTTGGGTCGGCTCGGAGTGCCGGCGACCCCCAGTGGAGACCAGGGATTGTTGCAGCAAGCTGAGCAGCACGAGATCAGCGTGGCCGATGCAGGCAGGGTTGCAGTGTACCAGAGCACCGGGGCGTGCCCACGCAGGGGAAGGGAACTAGCACAGAACAAGGAAAAAGTCAGCCCGTGGGACAGGCGATGGCACCAATCCCCCATGCCCTCCGCCGGGTTCTCTCTCGCTGGCCTTCCAGTTCCTTCTTCAAGGGCACATATGCAGTTGGAGTCTGAATTCACAAGACAGCCCACAGAGACGAGGACTACCCTCCCCTGGTGAATGAAACCGGGGGTGCTGACTGCAGGGGTGGGGAGAAAGAGAGGAGGCGCATACCTGAGAAATCCACAGGCAGGCAGGACAAGGACTGGATGCCCGAGGGAAGGTCCCACAAGCCGTGACCAGAGCAAAATATAATCAGAAAAAAAAATAAAAAAAAACAACAAGTACCTAGGCCCAGACGACATACACCCAAGAGTGCTGAAGGAACTAGTGGAGGAAATGCCAGGTCTGCCGTCAGACCTGTTCAACAGCTCTTTGGAAATGGGGGCGGTACTACAGAAGTGAAGAACCATGCATGTGGTGCCGCTACACAGAGTAGGCCTAGGGATGACCCAAGGAAGTACGGGCCAGTTAGTCTGACCTCTATCGTGGGTAAACCGATGGAGAGACTAGTCAAGTTCCTTGAAAGTAATGGGCTACAGGATGAAGGACAGTATGATTTCATGTTAGGCAAGTCTTGTCAAACCAACCTAATTAACTTCTTTGATGAAATAACAAAGGTGGTGGACAAGGGTCAAGTGGATGATATTCTAGATTTAGATTTCAGAAAGGCCTTCAGCCCGGTTCCCTATAAGAGACTGATCAGGAACTTGGAGAACCTAGAGGCAGGGACACGTGCCATGTGGGTGACAAACAGGCTTAGCAGTAGGACCCAGAGGGTGGAGGGGAGAGTCTCAAGTACATGGAAAGTTATAAGTGGTGTCCCACAAGGGTCACTGCTAGGTCCACTGCTGTTTAATGAGTTCATTAAAGACATTAGGGACGGTCTTAAAGGCAAAATCTGCCTCTTCGCAGCCGATACCAAGCTCTGTAGGAGGATGAACACAGACAAAGGTGTGCACGACCTAAATGAGGACCTTGCGAAGCTGGAGAGGTGGTCAGGTATTTGGCTGTTGGGGTTCAATGCATCCACGTGCAAGGTCACGCACATAAGAAGGAAGAACCTGGGGGCAAAATACAGTCCGGGGGGGCCAAGGTCACTGAATCAGAAGAGGAAAAGGACATGGGGATAGCAATCACCAGCAACCTTAAACAGGCTATACAGTGTAGGAGGGCAGCAGCCATGGCAAACAAAATGTTAGGCTGCATTGCTTGAGGGTTCACGAGTAGAAGGGATGACACAGTACTGCCGCTGTGCAGATCCTTGGTGAAACCGTACATGGAGTATGCCATGCAGTACTGGAACCCCTACCTGAAAAAGGATATCAACCAGTTTGAGGCAGTTCAGAAGACAGGAACAAAGACGGTTCAGGGACAGCCGGGCATGGCATATGAAGGCAAGCTGAGAGAACTCAACATGTATTCACTCAAGGAGATGAGGGAGAGAGGAAACATAATTGAAATCTTCAAATACCTGAATGGTATAATCAAGGTTGATATCGGGGAACTTTCGTATTTCAGTGATAAGATCACAAGGAAGCACCATTTTAAACTAGCGAAGGGAAGACTGAAGAAGGGGGTCAGTGGTTGAATAAATGCTCATCTGAAGTAGTCATTCAGAGAGAGGGAGGGAGGGAGTCAAGATAGGATGGAACAGGGTGAGCAGGGTCCACTATAACCTCTTTCTCAAGGGCACCACAATCAAGTACACTTGATAACCAGCAGAAGAAAGCCTTATGGTTTATTTCATATGTTCTTTTTTTTTTTTTTTTATCGTTTTTGTGCTGATGAAGTTCTGGAATTCTCCCAGGTTGTGCCTTAAATAGGTATATGTATGCAAGGTGGATCTTACCTGGTATCAAAAATAAACACATAAATAAAAACAAATAAAAAACAAGCATTTGTCAATGCCGAAAGTTCACTTGCAGGTTTGTGCTGTGCAGGTGTTTGGAACGGATATCCTCCATAATGCATACATGTATTTCCTTACTTTTTGAGACAGTGTAATACTATCCTTATTTTAGTGAAAAAAATTTCCTCACATTAACCCTGAGCCGCCCCCCTCCATCTTTAAATTGAACAAGGGGGCACAGCTCAGGGGTAATGTGAGGGAATTTTTTTTCACGGAGAGAGTGGTGGACGCATGGAACCGCCTTCCTGGAGAGGTTGCGGGGTCTAAAACAGTGGGGGAATTCAAACATGCATGGGACAGACATAAGGCAATTATAGTGGGAGGGTTGTAGGAAGTAGGCTGTTGGTCAACTAGAATCTGCAGCTTATCCAGTAGGTAGGAAAATGGGCAGACTGGGTGGGCCAAGTGGTCCTTATCTGCCATCAAAGTCTATGTTTCTAGTGTGGGAAAATTGCAACAAATGGTCATAACTTTGGCATTTTTATATTCTGGACCCAAATTTTGAATATACTCTACTTATGACCCCACCTCATAAACCCCGTAGGTGAAAATTTTCAAATCCGTGTAAAAACGCCATTCCGCGCCACAGGTGCAAAAAGACATTTTGGGCAGGATGTGAAAAATTATAGTTGTACTGTTCATGAGGTGGTGTGGAAAAATGGCTATGCTGAAAATTTGGAGTCAAAATATTAAAAATTACCAAAAAGTTACGCACATACGTAGAAAAATTTCATCGAGTGCATGTAACTTGGCTATTTTTAGGATTTTTTTCACCAAATACTCAACATGGTCTTTTTGGGGCCCCAACTCATGAACACTGTCACTGTCTTTACGTTACTTGGTCCCAAAAGGTGATTTCGCATATTGCAGAAATGTAACAGAAATATCTGAGGACACTGGAATCCAGTGTCTCACACTGCTGGGGGAGGCTTCCATTGCCAGCACAGGGATTGAGCCCCCCCCGATGCCCCCCAAAAAATAACTCAAGGGACTTCAGCGTGGGGGAGGCATTTGACACTAGGAGTCGGCATCTCGGTGTCAGATAAATAATAATAAATAACATATAGCAATGGGAAGTGGGTGCCACTAGACACCAAGGCAAGATGGGGGGGGGCCACTGGACCCCAGGGAAAAGGGCCAGCTCAAAGCCGACTCTGCAGCCAGCAGCCTGAGTTCCAGCTGCGGCTGCAGAAGTTAAGAAACCCCTGCTGTTCTCATACGGAGAACGTGAGACAAGTGGATTGCAAACTGTAAAATACACCAACATGCAACCTAACTGCATGAATGGAAAACAAGAGAGACAGCCCCAGCCCTCGAGTGACTGTCTGCTGCACCAACCAGGACAGACATTGGTACCAACTGTGCTCCATCAGCAATGCCCCAGACACCTTGAGCCCAATCAGAGCGATGCATGGGCAGAGATAGGATTTAGCATGAGCCATTGGCACTTCTAAGCGCAAAACACTTAAGTCACCCTAACTCTGTTCTGAGGGACTGTGCTGGTGGTGATCACAGAACGGGGAACGGACAGCGTGGGGGCCGGCCAAGGAGGACTGCTAACTGCTCCTGGTGTCTCTTAGTGTATCTGACAGAGGTGCAATGTGCGGAAAAGCCTGCAGGAGCACAGGTAAGGGCAGAGTGGTCCCCGAGGGGAGAATTCAGCAGTTTGCTGGGTGGCATTATGTAAATGAAAGAAGACAGCCACTGTCTGATAGCAGCGGCTGTTTTCTTTCAAGTACAAAAGGTTTCCGCCCAACAAGCAGTGACTAGTGTCACGACCAGTGTGGCTGCTCATTGGTCAGCAGTGCTAAACCCCTTTCAGCTTCAGCTGCAATTAGCTCCACGGTGACACACCTCTGAAATGCCGTTTGTAGCAAGACGTTTCTTGCACAAGTGCAAATGAACGTAAAAATACAGACTGATTAAGATTGTATATCCCTCAGAAACTAAAGGTGTGTTTATGCGCAGCTTACCTGGAGCATTGCCGTCTTAATCTATTCCTTCCACTCTGATCGCACTACTGTCGTCTAGACGCTGTGGCTGCGCAGCGTTCTCAATGGCCCTCCTGTGTTTTGAGAGCATTTCTGGCTAGCTGAGAGCAAGAGAAGATGAGGTGTTAAGTGTGATTGGGGGGGACACGATGGAGCACTGAACACTGATACTGTGCCAGTGCTACATAGTGTTGTGTTTAGGAGGTGCTACATTTAAAGGTTTGATTGCCTTTATTAGAACTGCACAGCTACAGCATCCTGCTCTCCCTCTGTCTACATCAGCTGCAGTATTTACAGTAGTTTAGTGATGTTTACTGCAGTCAGCCATAAAAAAATAGGAGTTTTAATCAGAACTTTAGTGTGTGCACTTTTGTTTCTTCCTGCCTCCACTGTCTATACAGATCAACTGATGCAGAGGAAGAAAAGCTGGGCACCCATGTAGCCAATATAGACAGGCAGTCTGGACATAAACTCGAGTATAAAGACTTTATTCTAATAAAAGTAACAAAACAGATAAACATACATCACGGCTACCCAACCAATCTACATTAGCATTTCACGCTGGAACCAGACTGGTAAGGTAGCTGTGCCAGGAGGAGCGGTGGCAGCACTGAAGAGCAGCCGGAGGGAGAAGGCCTGGCCGAGACCGCGAGAGGGCATGAGAGTGACCTGGACAGAGCGGAGAGCAGGCAGCTGCATTGCAGGATGAGGCATGGTCGGACGGGAAGATTTGGCAACCACTGAGGACAGAAGGAGCGCAGCAGAACCAGGGAGCAGCAAAAAACAAGTAAAACATTTTCATTTGGTCGGGGAGCCTGGAGGAGGGAAGAGGGGCACACGGACTTCAGGGCACAGATGGGGGGGGGGGGACGGCGTAATGGCAACGAACGGGCAAGGCCTAGAGCTGAACTGTGGGTGGTGGGATAACAAGGGCATGAAAGGGTGCCCTGCTTTCAACTTTAAGTTTGTGCCCTGCTTGCAGTGAATTTGGGAACAAACAGTGAAAGTAACTGTAGTGAATATTTGGGAACAGAATAAATACTATGTGCCCAGCTTTGCAGAGATTATGGGGGAACCAGAACTTAATGTGCCCTGCGTCTTTGCAGTGAATATTTGGTAACAAAAAAGACTAGGTAAGCAGCCCTGCTTGCTTTGAGATCTCAGTAACCAAGAAGTAATGTGTCCTGCTAGTTGTGTGCTCTGCTCTTGACCTTGCAGTGAATTTGGGAACAGAAAAAGAGACTAAGTAAAATGTGCCCTGTTTTGCAGAGATTGGGGGAACCAGAACTTAATGTGCTCTCTTGTGTGCCTTTCATCTGCAGTGAACATTTGGAAACAGAATAAGACTAAGTTAATGTGCCCTGCCTTGCAAAGATCTGTGTCCTGCAGCTATGAGCCTACATGCAGTAAACAATTTGGGAAAAAGAGATAAAGCAATGTGCCCTGCTTTGGAGACTGGGGGAACCAGAACTTATTTAATGTGCCCTGCTTGTGTGCCCTTTGTCTGCAGTGAACATTTGGGAACAGAATAAGACTAAGATAATGTGCCCTGCTTTGCAGAGATCTGTACTGTGCCCAGTACTTAATGTGCCCTGCGTCTGCAGTGAACATTTGGGAAAAAGACTAAGTAATGCTTTGCAGAGAAGAGGGGAACCAGGCACTTAAGAATTATGTGCCCAGTGCTTATGTTGTCAATGACATGTGCCCTGCTCTTGTAGTGAACAATTTGGGAACAGAAAATAACTAAGTTACGCCCTGCAGCTTTGCAGAGAATCCAAGCCAGAAAATGTGCCCTGCTCTTTGCAGTGAACTTGGGAACACACAGAATAGACTATGTACCCTGCTTTGCAGAGATCCATGAGGGAACTAAAAAGACTTGTACCCTGCTTTGGCAGTGTTGGGAAAAAAAAAAATACACTTTACTCACCATCTGCCCTTTTTCTGGGCAGAAAATGAAAAATTAAGTGTTGTCACATGCCCTGCAACTGCAGAGATTTTAACTTGAACTCACTGTGTTGCCCCTGCTTTTTAGAGGAACGAACAAACTATTGCCCTTGCACTTTGATTTTGACATGCTACTTGTCTTATTGTGGCAGCAAGCCCACAAAAACTTAAGTAATGTGTCCTGCTATGCAGTGACTTCGCTGCCTGCAGCACAGTAACAGTGGGACGGACTGCCACACTTAGGAACAGGGTTTGGTCTGAGGAGTGCCAGCAACTGGGTCGGGGGGGGTGGCTGGAAGTCACACATCTGCTGCCATTTTCTTTTTTTTTTTTTCATTAAAAGCCTCATCATGTGTTAATTTAAGTAGTTGCACACCCTGACACCTTGTTTTGCTAACTTAAAACTTTTTAATAATTACAGTCCGACATGGCTGGAGTTAAATCATCAACTGCAGAAGGATGGCACTAAAAATATGATCCAGAAAAAAACTGGCTACAGATTAGCAGTGAGGGAGACTGTGCAGTGCATGTTAGTTGCAAATTGTGCTGTGAGTACAGAGATGAGCTACGTGGGTTGAGGAACTTCAGTGAGGCATTAATTACAGGGATTACAGGCCCCCAGCTAAAAGCTGACACCATCCGGAAACATCTTCTAACAGAGCAGCACAAGAAAGCTGTTAACATTTTGAAATTTGGTAGAACGAGGTCATCACTTGATATATCACCATACCACAACTGGTAAGTTTAAAATGGGGGTTAGGGTTTGGACCAAGACTAAAACTTTTAATTTATTTGCAGGGAGAGCTTTGAGTAATGCAGAGGAACAGCACAGAAACATAGAATTTGACTGCAGATAAGGACCGCTTGGCCCACCTAGTCTGCCCATTTTCCTACCTAACAGATAAGCTGCAGATCCTAGTTAACCAACAGCTTAAAAAAATGGAAATTACATGCCTACCGTAATTCTTGATCTTCTTGGACGAGTCTCCACCACTCATTCACACTAATGGGAACTGCGCCGGAGGCACTAGGACCCAGCGAGAGCAAACTTTTTTTGCTAGAGGGTCAGTGCCAGAGATGGAGCTGCGAGGAGCGGCACCGCGAGCCCCAGCTCGTGCGGTAATGACTATCTCGGCGTCAACCCCTCCAACTGCCTCAGTACCTTTTTATGCAGAGGAGGTGCAGCGTAACTAACCTAGAAGGACAGCCTAACCAAAAACCGGACATAAGATAGTCCGGATGACCCGTATAAGAAGGGTCAAGAAAGAAGTCTTCACAGCCTAAAGATTGAGGGAGTGAAGACCAACAACAGAGGTGAGCTCAGGGGATGGTGGATGGGAGTAGAATGAGTGGTGGAGACTCGTCCAAGAAGATCAAGAATTACGGTAGGTACGTAATTTCCATATCTTCCTGGACATAAAGTCTCCACCACTCATTCACACGAATGGGAGAGTACTGAGCTAATAATTCCCCGAGAGGGCATCAGGAGAGACCAAGAGCTCACAGTTATAGGACAGGAGTCCATTAAGGATGGTTCTGCCAAAAGAAAGATGTCATCTGGTATGGACATCTAGGGCATAGTGTTTGACGAAAGTATGCACTGAGCTCAGGTGGCCAGATTGCAAATATCGTACGGGTACTGCTATGGATTACGGGATGCCAACACGACCGCTTCCAGAGAGTGAGCGACACCTGCCCTCCAACTTAACTTGTGCCATGGAATAACAGTGGCAAAGGCATGCCACCAGCCATGCTGAAATACATCCGATAGCGACAGGTTGACCCAGCTGGGTCTCGCTGAAGGAAACAAACAGTTGTTGAGCTTTGTGAATTTCTTTTGTTCTATCTAGATAGAAATGCAAAGCTCTTTTGACATCCAAGGAATGAAGAGAATGCTCTTCTTCATTTTGGAAGCTCTCAAAGTAAGATGGAAGGACCAAAGGTTGGTTTAGATGGAATTCTGAAACAACCTTAGGGAGAAATTTAGGATTGGTCCTAAGAACTAACATACTATTTGCCAGCAGATTAGGCCTTACGGTCTATCGAGTCTGCTCGAACCTTAGATCCTTAGTTGGGTGCCGAGACCCTCTCATCCCTTGTGCTCCAGAAACCCCTATCATCCATCCCCACCCCCCTGGGACAGGCCATCATCTGATACATCCACTTTCTGTGTCTGTCCCACCCTCTCTTGAAGCCCTCCACTGTGGATCTCTGAACCAGTTCACCAGGCAGTGCATTCCAAGGGTCCACCACCCTCTCAGTGAAAAACCTCCTCCTCTTTTCCCCCCTCACCCTTCCACCTTCCAACTTCAAACCATGCCCTCTGGTGATACCTCCCTGCTTTAGTCTAAAGATCCCCTCCATGTTTACCCTATTTATTCCCTTGAGGTACTTGAAGACCTCAATCATGTCCCCTGCCTCCTCTCCTCTCCTCCAATGAAAACAGGCAGAGCTCCTCAAGTCTGTCCTCATACATCAAATCCCCTAGCCCTCGTATCATCTTTGTTGCCCTCCTCTGTACCCTCTCCAGGAGCTGTATGTCCCTCTTCAAGTGTGGTCTCCAGTACTGTACACAGTACTCAAGGTGTGGTCTAACCAGTCCATTGTACAGCGGCAGAATCACTTCCTTGCTCCTAGAGGTGATCCCCCTAACGATGCATCCCACCATCCTGTTTGCCTTGCTAGCCGCTCTCCTGCACTGCTCAGAGTTATTCATACATGCATCCACCATGACCCCAGGTCTTTTCCCCTATTGAGGACTCCAGCGCCTCCCTCAGGGTGTACCTGTGTTTAGGTTTCCCGACCAAGATGCAACACCTTGCACTTGGTGATATTGAAATTTAATTTCCATGTGTGAGCCCAGCTTTCCAGGGTGTCCAGGTCCCCTTGCAGGGCCAACCTCCCCTCTTCTCCCTCAACTACTGCTCCCATCTTGGAGTCATCCGTGAACAGACTCATTTCACACCCTATACCCTCCCTGATGTCCGATATGTATGCATTAAACAGAATCGGACCCAGGACCGAGCTCTGCGGTACCCCACTACCAACCTCTCTAGGGTTTGAGAGCTCCCCACAGACCACTACTCTCTGGGTGCGTCCAGCTAGCCAGTTTTCAATCCATCTGACCATCAAAGGGCCTACTACTAACCCCATCAGTTTCTCCACCAGACCATTGTGGGGGACAGAGTCAAACGCCTTGCTGAAGTCCAAGAATAATACATCCACAGGCTTACTCCATCCAGTTCTGATGTTACCCATTCATAGAACTCCACAAGGTTGGTTTGACATGATCTACCTGGCACAAACCCATGTTGCCGACTATCCAGACCTCCCACCTCCAAGTACACCCCAATCGCTCCTTTAGTATACTCTCCATTAATTTTCCCACCACCGAGGTCAAACTGATGGGTCTATAGTTACCTGGTACTTCCCTCGACCCCCCTTTATGGATTGGCACCACATGTGCCCCTCGCCAATCCCTAGGTACCCTCCCTGTCTCAATTGACCTTTTGAAAAGCTCCGCCAGGGGTGCAGCCAGTATGTCCGCCAATTCCCATAGTACTCTCGGATGAATGCCATCCAGCCCAGGAGATTTGTCTTTCTTTAGGGCCTTGAGGGCTAACACACCCTTTTGGGCGGAGATAGCATCATCCGTCCCTCCACCTTACTGGCCTTTTATCCTTACCCAGATGTGACACCCCTTGGGTACCTCTCCCTTCCTCTTGCTCCATTTCTGTTGCTCCCCTGATTCCACTTACTGCCGCTTCTATCCCCTTCGTGCCTTGCTTTGTAGATATCCCATCCCCCTCCCTAGTGAACACAGAGGCAAAGCACTTATTAAATACCTCTGCCTGGTCCCTCGCCTCTTCCACCCACCCTCCTCCTGATCTCAATCTGCTGAGATGGCCCTTAGTTTTTCTCCACTCCACAATGTACCAGAAGAACCCCTTTTCCCCTCCATGTATCCCCTGTGCCAGCCGCTGCTCTTTACTGGACTTTGCTCCCCTCACCATACGGGTGACTTTTCTAGATGCAAGCTGGTACATTTCCTTATCCCTATCCCCTCTTGTTGTTTTATATTTTTTGTAGGCGCCTTCTTTTCTCTGACTGCTACTGTACCTCACTGATCACCAGCATGGTTTATGTGACCTTGCTCCCTTACGTTTCAACTTAGCGCAGATCCTGACTGCCTCATGAAGTCCCCGTTTTATGACCTCCCATCTCCTTTCCACACTTGTCATTGAGGTAATCCCCTTCAAGTGATCCTTGAGAATATTTCCCATGCCCATAAAGTCTGCCCCAAGTCCACTGCCAGTGTCCTAGATCTCACCCCCCCCATGCTTATTTGAAACCAGACAGTATTGTGGTCGCTCCCAGTCAGGGGGTCCTGTACAACCATATCCCTTACCAGATCCCCATCTGCCAGAACCACATCCAGGACATGCCCCTCCCTTGTGGGCTCCATCACATGCTGTGTTAAGAACACATCCTGGAAGCCATCCAGCAGCCTCTGCTCCTTGGCCACCTTAGAGGACATGGTTCCCCAGTTTGTACCTGGCATATTAAGGTACCCCATCAACACCACTCCTTCCCCTTTTGGTCCACACTGGGCAATGATGTTGTCCAGCAAACCATCCTCTAGAACATCACTCATCCCGGGGGGCCTATATACTACACCCAGCTTGACCTTATCTCCTGTTGGGGATCGTAAGGTGACCCATAAGGCCTCCACGCTTTCCCTCTGCCTCTTCTACCCTAGCAATTTCTATGTCATTTCTAATGACCATAGCCACTCCACCCCCTCTGCCCTCCTTTCTATCCTTCCTAAGCATAGTGTACCCCCGTACGTTTAGGTCCCTGTCATGGTTTTTGTTGGCCCATGTCTCCGTGACCGCTGCCACATCCACCCCCCCCCCCCCGAACAGCATGGCCTGGAACTCTGGCAACTTGTTTCCCAAGCTCCTGGCATTTACTAACACCAACCCCCACCCCTTATCCCTGATCCTCTTTGTTGAATTCCACCCAGATTCCTTATACTTCCATCCTCCTCTGCTCCTCCTGAAACCTCCACCCCAGTCTGTTTCTCCTCCCCTTGGGCCTGAAGGCTACTCCCCTATCTGGAGGAGAGGGCTTCTGGTCAGCCCCTCCCTTATCCCTTCCCCCCCTCACAAGTTTAAACCCCACCTTTCTTGTATGTAGTCAGCCATCCCCTGTTTAAGGACTTCCTTCCCTAATTGGGCAAGATGAAACCTGTCTTTGGCATATAGTCCCTTATCCTCCCAAACTCCATTCCAGTTCCCCAACACCCCCAACCCACTCTCTTCACCCCACTTCCTGAGCCAGTCATTAACCTCTGTGAGCTTCATTTTTTTCTCCACTGAGGCCTTTGGTACTAGCAATATCTCCGAAAAGGAAATGTTGCATCCATTATCCCGACAGACTCTGGCAAGTTCTTGGAACCTTGCTTGGATTTCCAAAACGCTATTTTCCTCTAAATCATTAGTTCTCAAATGCACCAGGAAATCCAGTTTCCCTCCACAATCCCTAACCATTTCATACACCATGAACTTTGCTCTGTGCACTGTCAGCCCAGAGATACTCACTACCTTCACCTGGCTATGGCATCCACCCCCCTGTCCCTCCCACTGGATACCTCTAATCATCGAGTCTCCCAATAACAGAACCTTAACACCGCTATCATCCTTATGGTTACCCACTATGCCCTCTCAGCCCCCTCCCCCTTTATTCATGATCTCAATTCCATGGGAGTCTTCCTGCCTTATTAGAGACCCCCTCGTCACCCTCCCCTTTCTGCCTTCCTTGCTATTTTGCCCACTTAACTCAAACCCCCTCTGAATAGGTGTCCCCTTTAACCCTCTCTTACCCGAACCATTTATCCTGGCCCTGATGGTTTCCCCTTCCCCCACACCGCCATCCTACCCCCTTGTAATAGTACCCCTGCCTCCAGAGGCTCTCTGTGGGTCCCCTTTAGCTAGGGCCCCATCCTTGGTACTGACCCCCCTGCTGAAGGGGGGCCCCTCTCCCACCTCCTTGTCTCCCAGTTTCTCCAATCATGCTCTCCTCCCTCATGTCTGGAATATGTTGCATCTCCCCATTTGCTTAACATATATGTTTCCCTTCTACCTCTGGGACTATTTCTATCCTTTCCATAGCCGGGTCTGTGATGCCCTATGGGTATCCGACTCCTCCCCGGCCTCTGTATAAGTTTCCTCATTTCCACCAACCCCTTCCTCCCCTCTAGGTTGCTTAGTAGCTCAAATTTATTGTGGTACCTATGTCAGCCTCCATCAAAAACCAGAGTTTCCTGACTGCACCTCTAAACTGCCCCTCTTCTTCCTCTTGCTCTGTTCACCATAGGAGCTCCCTTCCCACAGTCTGCTGTTTTAGGCTTCCGTACAACAGCCCCTCCTGACTCTTCCCCTCCACTCGCTTTGTATTCAGAATGTTCACCCGTGACGCTTTCCCTTAGCACCAACTTCCTATCTAAGGGTCCTCTGTCCCTCATCCCTCCTGCTTGCTGTAACTTAACGTCCTGTAATTTCAGAGCTGCTGCCCCAGCCTCCCTCAGCCCCACCCTTCTGCTGCCCATATCCACACCCCTTATCCTTGGACACACCCCCAGCTTACTCCTTAACCAATATACCTCACTCCTGATATAAGATAGCTGTCTCCAGAGTGGGCAGCCTCCCTCTCTCCAGGCCCAATTTAGAATTATTGCCATCCCACAGCCTGTGCAGCCTACAACCCTTCCGAAGATGCCTGCCATGGTGGAATATGGCCACCCTGTTTATCCCCTCTGTTTATAATGGCACACCCCTTTCTCAGTCCCTTTCCCTGAATACAGTTTTTCTCTATACTGACTGTAGTTATTTACAAACCCAATTTCAACCCCACCAATAAAGTTCCCAAGTCTCACAAACACATACAGTCCAGTGTGTGTTCGGTCCCACTAACAGTGTGTGTAAGCAGACATCAGGTACTGTATGATGTCACAGGCCCACTAGCTCCTGTTGCTTCGAATTTCAGTCCCAAACAGAAATACTCAGCCCTTCAATCCCAACCCCCAGTGGCTTTTCAGTATTTAAGAAAGCCTACAAAACAGGGTGGGCGGCAGGGTTCTTACCAAACACCAGGCAAACAACACATTTAAATTTCCCTCTAATTAACCCTGCCAAACAACTGTTCCCAAGCCTCCAATTTTACAATATCACAGCCCAAGTAACGTTCTAATTCAAGGTAATAATTTTTAACACATAGAACTAATTTCACTTACAAAACTATTCAAATATTTCAGTTAAAACAGAATATAACCCCAGACCTCTGTCCTAACAGCCTGCAGCTTAAGTTCCCAACTACTTTGTCTTTATGAAACACAGTGTACAGAGGGTCTGTGACCAAGACATGCATCTCAGAGACCCTGTGGGCTGAGGTAATGGCCACTAGGAAGGCCGTCTTCCAAGAGAGAAATTTTAACTCACAGGTAGCTAGAGGCTCGAAAGGTTTTCGAGTGAGCATGTCTAGCACCAAATTAGTGTCCGAGGCTGCGACTGGACGTCTTATAGGGGGTCTGGTATGCAGAATTCCCTTAAGAAACCTGTTAACTACAGGTAACTGAGCCAGTGACAAGGAAAGTACTGGCTCATGATAAGCTGAAATGGCACAGGTCTAAAAGGTACTCTAGGACTTTATCTGGTGGGCAGGAAAAAGGATTCAAAGAGGATTTTGCACACCAGAGCGAAAAACGTTTCCATTTGGCTGTGGAAGTTTTCCTAGTGGCTGGCTTGCGCGCAGCCAGAAGAATATCTGAAACCCTGCGAGAGACCTTGAACCTGTTCACTTCTATCTCTTCAGGAGCCAAGCGTGAAGGTGAAGCAACCACAGATTGGGATGGACCACAGGCCCCTGAGTCAGAAGGTTCGTCTGAAGGGGAAGTGGTTTCGGAGGAGTTTCCGACATACTGTTGAGTAGTGGAAATCATATCTGTCGAGGCCAGAAGGGAGCAATGAGGATCATTTTGTCCCCCTGGGACTCGAATTTTAGAAGTACTCTCTGAATTAGAGGAAGAGGCGGAAAGGCGTATAGAAAGAGTTTTGTCCACCGCAGCCTGAACGCATCCTGACAGAAAATGCCAGGCCCTGGATTTCTGGAGCAGAAGAGAGGCAGTTTTGTGTTGACTGGGTATGCAAAAAGGTCCAGGTCTGGAGTTCCCCACTCTGCGAATAGTGACTGAGCTATGGCTGAGTCGAGAGACCATTCGTGAGTGTCTGTCTCTGTTCTGCTGAGACGGTCTGCCAGTTCGTTCTGCACCCCCGGCAGGTAGACTGCATGAATTACAGCCTTGTGCTCTAAGCACCATTCCCACACCCTCATCGCTTCCCTGCATAAGAGGTAAGAACAAGCACCGCCCTGCTTGTTGATGTAATACATCACTGATTTGTTGTCCGTTTGAAGGAGAATGTTCTTGTGACAGAGAATGTCCTTCAAAGCACAGACTGCGTAAAGGACAGTTCTCATTTCTAAGACATTTATGTGAAGCTGGGACTCATCCTGAGTCCACATACCATGAGTGTGGAGAGTCTGACAGTGAGCGCCCCACTCCATCAGGGACGCATCAGTGGTAATGGAAATCTGATGATCCAGAGAATCAAAGGGGTATCCTTCCAGAAGACTGTCCTCTTGTGACCACCAGGTGAGTGATCTCTTCAGAGGTTCTGTCACCTTGATGAGAAAGGACTGAGGGTGAGTGGTCGGGGACCACTGAGTACTGAGCATCCACTGAGAGGTTCTCATGTGGAGGCGCACTAGGGGTACAGTGAACACCGAGGATGCCATGAGACCCAGCATCCATTGCATCGAAATCGCTCGAACCGAGCTGTTCTCCCTGATGTATCGAGCCATCTATAGGATATTGCTCCTTCTGTCCTCTGGTAGAAAAGCTTTCGGACAGGAGGTGTCCGGAAGAGTTCCTATGAAAAGGAGCTTCTGGGAGGGCTGCAGCTGCGATTTTTTGAGGTTTAGCAGGACTCCCATGGACATGAGAAAGTGTGAAGCTGTAGCTACGGCGTCTAGAGTACCCTGCCTGGAAGGACTTGCTAGAAGCCAATCGTCCGGATATGGGAACACTTGTATTCCGATTTTTCTGAGATGCGCTGCGAGAATTGCACTACACTTTGTAAAAACTTGCAGCGCCGAGGATAGCCCAAAGGGCAGGACTCTAAATTTATAATGCTGTCCCAAAGCCACGAACCCTTAGAGATTTGTGAGGCTTTGGATGAATAGGAATGTGCTGGTAAGCATCCTGCATGTCCAGGGAGACTAACCAGTCATGTTAATGAAGCAAAAGTAACAGGGTTCCTAGCGATATCATCTTGAATTTCTCTTTGGGAAGGAATTTGTTTAATTTTCTGAGGTCCAAAATGGGGCCCATGCCCCTGGTTTTCTTTGGAACCAGAAATTAATGGGAGTAGAACCCTGTGTTCCGTTGATCCAGCGGAACTACTTCCACTGCCCTGTTGTTCTGAAGGCCTTGTACCTCAGAGGCGAGAAGTTCTTACTGAAGAACTAACAGCCTGGGCTGTCATCTGGGGGTACGATCCAGAGGGGTCTCCAAAAGATTGAGGGAATACCCCTCGCAAATTATCCAGAGGACCCATCTGTCCAGGGTTATGGATTTCCATTGATTGTAGAAGTGAGTCACATGACCTCCCAACGCTGAGCAAGAGTCCCCCTCGGGCAGCTGAGGTGGAACTTGAGCCAACAACTCAGAAGGCGGCACTGGGCGCTTTTGGTCCTTGCGCCTTTTGCTGCGTTTTCTTTTGAGGCTGGGGGGCTTGGTTTTTATTAAAACTTCCCCTGCCTTTGCCTCGAAAGGACTGACGGTTATGAAACTGGCGTTTGTTAACACCCCCTCAAGAGGGAGCGGGAGGAGGTCAAGCCAATTTAATGGCTGACCTAGTCCTTTGTGTGGCCTCTAGAGCTTGTTCTACTTGAGGACCGAAGAGATGCACACCATCGAAAGGCAATACCATTACCTGTTGCTGGGCATCATTCGTGAAACCTGAAGTGCGCAGCCAGGAATAACGGCGGTACAAATGCCCGCCGCCACCGCCCGGGAGGCAGTATCGAAGGCGTCTATAGCTGCTTTAACCTACTGGTTGTTGGACTCGATACCCCTGGCTATGGTTTGAAGAAGCTCTGAATTAGTGTCCGACTCCAGTAGAGCTTCAACCATTTGTTTGAGTGAATGCCAAAGAATATACTCATATTGAGAGAAATAGCCTTGGTAGCTGGCAATACTTATACCCAAGGTGGAAGCAGCAAAGACTCTCTTACCTAGAGCGTCTATCTTACGAGATTCTTTGTTAATAGGTCGAGCTGTAGTAGTCTGGGAAGGACAACCTTAACATTCTCTGCCAAGACTACAATAGGATCCGCAAAGGCTTGGGATGCCAAAATGGGTCAATCCTTGGGAGCAGCATATTTCCTATGGATGGACTTAGCCACAGAAGGAATGAGAGCAGAATTATTCTATACCATTTGAGAAAGCGTTTCAAAGGAGGGCTGTACCGGAGGAGTCAAATCCATAGGGATCTCCGGAACATGGAGGTATTGGAGTCTTAACAGTTTCCCAGGATCGATATCTGTAGTCTGGAAAGAAAGGGCGGAATTCATGTTTTTCAGCAGAGACTTAATGACAGGTCCTCGACCACAGGTTCTGCAGCAGGAATAGATCCTGTTCCCTCCACATCATCACCCAGCCTAAGGTCTGGGTCAGGCTCAATGCCATCTCCTGACAGCCCAGGAGGGACTGTATGGACAGGAAAGAAGTGAAAATCAGAAGGAAATGAGGAAGGGAAAGGATTCAAAGCAGAGGAGCCCTGAAGACTGGATGACGCCCCAACAGGTCTCGGTGCCGAAGAAGAACATGGCACCGAATAGCCACACGGTGCCGAAGACGGCGCCGAGGAAGCCGCACGGTGCCGAAAACTGCGCCGACAAGCCGCACGGCCCCGTATACACTGCCAACAAGCCACACAGCACCGTCTTCGGCGCCGAGGCACAGGGCGCTGAGGACAGCGCAGAGAAACCCAACGGCGCCGAGGACACCGCCGACAGACACATTGGTGCCAAAGACGGTGTCGAGCGTGCCATCAACGCCAAAGGCATCGAAAACATCCCAAGACTCAAAACAGGATTTGAGGAGAAAGAAGGATGAATACCAAGAGACAGAGGGATTGGTGTGGCTCCCTCGCCGCAGCCGTGGGGGACACTAGCGCCGAGATGTTGGCACCAAGACGGCACCGCTGCCGACTAGGGCGGCTTAAACGCCCCACCTGATCTCCCAAAAAGCCTGAAAGCCCGAGTGACAGGGCCAGGCAGCTGGACCAACCTCCGAGCCCACTGCTCCATAAGAGCAGCCCACTGATGAAACTGCTCATCTGGAGACCTACCAGAGGGTGGGGTAGGGCTCAGATGTCGAAGACGTCAGCGTCCAGAAACAGAAACCGGGGACTCCGAAGGAGGAGACCGACAACTAGCCCCAATAACCGACCATCTAGGTGCAGACATATCAGAGGGCAACCTCGAGTTATGCCTTCTCTTTTTTGACCTGTGGGCTGAAGACGATCTCGAGACCGAATGGTGCCGAGAGTGCAACCGTTTACTTTTATGCTTTTGAGGGGACCACCCACCCCCTCGGGCACTGGACTGTCCATTGTCAGACCCCTCCCGCCTCCGGAGAAGGCAGCAGACCGGACCCAGCCCGGCTGACTGAACAGCTTTCATACGAAGTCTCGCTACCGTCACCTGACCCGCTCATGGTAGACTCTGTCAATGTAAGCTGAGACTAGTTCCTTTAATAAGAATAAATAAACTAAGCAGTACTTTATTCAAGATATGACTACAAAAAACAATAAAACTGAAAAACTATGCTGCTAGTTTGAAGTTTGACTCCCAGCGGGCGAGCGACGTCGTCACTGAAGTGTACTCGACAGCAGAAAGAAAGGAACTGAGGAGGTTGGAGAGTCTACTCAGAGATAGTTATTACCGCACTAGCTGGGGCTCATGGTGCCGCTCCTCGCTGCTCCATCTCTGGCACCGACCCTCTAGCAAAAAGTTTGCTCCTGCTGGGTCCTAGTGCCTCCGGCGCAGTTTCCATTAGTGTGAATGAGTGGTGGAGACTTTATGTCCAGGAAGATCGATTCTAGGCAGGCTGATGGAGATCCTATATATGACGGCCAAAGAGGACATCCCTATTAAAAAGTCTGAAGTGATAGCAGAACAAGAGAAGCACCACAGAGTTCATTTGAGCAATAAATACATTAATGCTGTTAGTGGGAAAGAACTCATAATGTGTATTGGCAAGAACCTAGAAGAAAACCTGCAGGCAACTATCAAAAATGCAAATTATTTTTCAGTGCTTATGGATGGTAGTACTGAGTGGTGTAATTGAAAAGGAACTGGTTTATGTAATTTATGTAAATCCCATCAATGGTCAAGTGGAGACTAAATTTTTACGAATGAAAGCTGTATCAAATGACAAGTCAGGGATTGAAAAAATCTCCTTTTAGACACTTTAACAGAGTGTGGCCTTAATATAAAAAATATGGTTGGGTACGGGGCATCTGTCAACATGGGTGTAAGATGGGGTCTTGCTCTTTTAAGGAAAGACATTCAGTGGTTAGTTGGTGTTCACTGTTTCTCACACAGATTAGAACTGGCCACAAAAGATGCTTTGGCTAACACCTATTTCAACGATGTGTCAAACTTTCTGACCCAACTGTTTTATCTCTATCAGAAAAGTCCTAAGAGGGCCGGCCCGGTGGCGTAGAGGGTTGAGGCGCTGGCGCCTTACCTCGACCCACATCGGCGACCCGGGTTCGGGAACGGACTCGGGTCTCGGGGGGTCGGCAGGGGAAGGGCAGGATCGAGAGTCCGACGGACTGCTCTCCTGTCCTGGGTGGGTTAGGGAGCATCTTCTCATGCAGCGCCCCAGTGGAGCCTGGAGGCACTGCAAGTAGCGACCAACAAAGGGAACAAGAAAAGCGAGAAAATCATCCGGAGTTAACCGGATATGGGACCGCGGCCCGACATCCCTCTGAAGACCCCTGAGAGCCACTGCTCCCAGCAGCCCGGGAGGGTCCAGAAAGCAGTAGTGTGCTGGTTCGCTCATGCCTTCCCCTCGGAGGAGGAGGGACCCATCCGGTGCAGGGTTACACCGGACTAGCCCGAGAGGCTGCAGACTCTGAGGTGGTGGCTAAGGGAGCTAGTAGGGGAATGTCCTCGCCCATGGCGGCCTGAAGGAGAGGTAACTCTGGGGCACGTAGGAGGGGGAAAAAAAAAAAAAAAAAGAAAAGTCCTAAGAGACCCAGAGAGTTACGGTCCCTTCTTGCCCAGGCTATGGAGATGTCAGCTGAAAAGCCCAAGAAGGCCCATGGCACACACTGGGTGCAGCATAAACTTCTTGCCACCAGTGTTGTTACCAAATGATTCCCCGTTACTTGTGCCCATTTAGAATCTATGGCCGCAGATCCAACTCATAACAAGGCCAAAGCCAAGGGAGTGTTGCAAATTATGATTAAATTCCAAATGGTGGCACACCTTTTTGTATTTTGAACAACTGCTTCAGCCACTTGTCAGGTTCTCACTAGCACCTCAAAAAGAAGTAGTTGAAATGTCAGAGCTACTTAACTCTGTTGAAACTTTGAGAAACACTCTTGACCATGCTAAGCAGAGTGGTCCCATAGGTGGCAGTGAACTTGACATTCTCTTAAAAAATGGGTCTGATGTTCTTTCAGGAGCATGTGCTCAAGTCACATACAAGGGTGTGAAATTAACACATTTTAGTGGCCAAGTTGTTAAAAATTTTAAACAGCAAACTAAGAAATACATCACAAACATTGAGAACTGTTGTGAACAAAGGTTCAATTTGACTGATGAAAGTGATATCTATAACCGTGCAAAAGTGTTAAGATACCAGACCTTGGCCAGCTGCAGACAGAAAGGAACTGGAGCTGTATGGTAACAGTGACAATACTGCAGTAGCTGACCACTTTTCAGCACTTTTGCAGCCTGTGACAGCACTCTGCTACTTGCAAAATGGCAAGAGTTAAAGATTTTTGGTCAAACCAATTTCCATCAATCTTTCTGCCTCTATCTGGTCACAGCTGGCATGTGACTTCCAAAATTCTTATCCAAATCTGATGAAGTTTATAACTGTGTTGAGAGTATTTCCTGTGTCTAATGCAATTGTAGAAATGTGTTTTTCAACTATAAACAATGCAAAACTGACTGGAGAGCAAGACTGATAGAGGACACTGTAGAATCATTGATTCGCATCAAAATGCAGGGCCCCCCTTCAGCTGAATTCAACCCAGACAGGGCTGTAGACATATTTTTTAGTGCTAAACCAAGATGTCCTGATGATTTGGCAGCTGCAGATGGTGAGAACCCCAAAAAAATTAAGAATTACTGGCTACATGCCTGGTGGAGAACAGTGGCGAACAGATCACACCCAGTCCTTGTTGGTTACTGTGTGGACAATCACGGTCCCAGGTGGAGTTTTTATGCTGGGGCAGGGGTTCATTTTAAATTTATGTTTAATTTGTCATGACTCATGATCATGCTCACAAATTCACGGTCAGCTTTGGCAGACATCCTATCTCGGCTCTTAAAATATATGAGCTGCTGCGTAATTGCTGTATTTCTCTGGAAATGGCAAAATAAAACATGTATCAATCTCAGAAACTTGTGTAAATGTGTATTTTTATCAATATAGAGCAAGATAAGTACATTTTATGGGGTTTTGAGCAAAAATAATTTTTGCTAATTACTAATCAACTTCAGCCAATTGCTACTCATTTTTTACTTTGATTAGCAAAGGCCGCTAATCAAGCCTCCAACACTAATTTATGCCTTGTACTTTAGAACACAGGCAAAAAACTACCCTGCAGCAAAGTAACAGGTTGCCATCAGTGTAAGCCTTTCACTTTTGTGGTTAATCAATTTTTATTAAAAACTTGCAAGGCATATACAACAGTAAAAAACAAAAACAAGGCGCTGCGCAGCATGTGGTCTAAAAGCAAAACAAAATGGTTATATTAAATGCACACTGAAAATAAGGTTAAAAATCTACGTTTCGACCTTAGGTCTTATTCAGGAAATATCTAAAAAAAGAGAAAAAAATACAAGTTAGTGTAGAGGAGAGGTCAAATGAGAGAGATATATATGGGGAGAAAGAAGAAGGGGGAGGCTCAGGGAGAAGAAGTGATAAATGGTAAGATTAAGAGAAAATCTGTGAAACAAAAAGGTGATGATGGGAAAGATGAAGCATAATGGGAGAGAAAGAGCTGGGGAAGTTCCCAGGTGGAGACTAATTAACTGGGCCTAGTAAGAAGGCTGAAAGGTGACAAATGCGTGGGAAGGAGACATAAATGGAAACATATGGTGAAAATGAAAAATAAATGAGTACAAAAACAAACTGACTTTAGGGAAAAAAAAGGGATGGCTGAAAGATGTTAGTGGAAAATAAGTCTATCATTTAAACCAGAGGGCTGCTGGGAGCCAAGGCGGATGATCAGCTTGGTTTCCATATTTTTTCTATGGTCAGGATCCCAGAAGCCCTGCTGAAGGACACAAACAGAAAGGTCATTGACACTGTGGTCCCTGGAGATAAAGTGGGATACAATGGGTTTAGCAGTTTCACCATTCCTGACTGCTCTGTAATGTTCCCTGAAACGGTCAGCAAGACGCCTACCAGTTTCTCTGATGTAAATATCTGAACACTTACTGCAAAGAATACAATACACCACATTAGTGGAGGTGCATGAGAACTCCTTGGTGATGTGAAAAACACCTGTAGGCCCCCGAATATACAACAGTGTACTGTCAAACAATTTAAAGGATACCTAAACAACATTTTGACAACAAACTGTTTAAAAATCTGACTCCGTAGGTAACTAAAAGAAAGGCTGCTGTATTCATTAATACTAAAACTACATTTACATACTGTAATTTACCTAAATGTGGTTCCAGAGCATTTGAAAATGGTAAAATCAGCCTTCCAATTTAGAAAAAAACTGTCTTACCTGCTTCCTAAAATGGCCGCCAAATGTGACGTGATGACATCATCTGAGCCAAAGTCAGAGAGAGATATATATGACTCTCTGTAGTGCTAACTAGTTCTTTTTTCCCTTTGTATAGAAGTGTTCCACCCAAATGGTCAAAAGCATGTGCATTATTTTGTATAATACACATGTTAGGCTATGGTTCTGTTCATTTTGTTTACTTTAACATGCTGAAAATGTGTTTTAATCCAACCGACTTTCTCTGTGGCAAACCACAGTGCAGTACAATTCTTGAATAACCTGGTGGTCTAGTGGTTATAGAGGATCCAGGATGCTACAATGGGGGTGCTGAGGTGGTGTGAATGCTTAATATGCACTTTTTAACATTTTTATTAAACCTGTATATTTTCTGCTATTATTCTTTTCTAGTATGTTTTTGACAGAACCTACAAATGTAATCCATAGTTTGAATGTAAACATTTGTACAATCAATAAATCAGACTTCAACAAAGTGAAATGCAGCAGCAGCTGCAAACAAATACGTTACTATGTGTGTGGGGAGGGGGGTGAAGCCACACCCTTCACCACCCCCTTAGAGCCACCACTTTTTTGTAGCAAAGTTCTTATGCAGTCTAATGTTAGAGTTCATACTTTCTCAAAACTCAAATATATGCTTGTCTTGTTCTCTTTTTCCATGGGAAATAATAAGAATAATATGAAGAAGAATCAGCATTTATATAGTGGTTTACATATACACTGTATTCCAAAGTGCTTTACAAGTAATACTAGACGGATAGTGAAGTGACTGAACGTGTAGTTGCAGCTGTTCCATACGTTAATATCCACACACAGCCTTGGACAATTGCAAGAACTGGTTTTATGGAAAGGGGAATGTTGGCGAGGACAACAGGGTCAGGTAGTGATCAAGGTGCTGGCAGCCCCACATCTTATTTCTCACAGTAATCTGCTCATATTTCTCTCCTTCTGTCTTCCCCTTCCCCGAATATAGCAGTACCTTGCAAGAGTGGCCTTCTCAGTGCCCCTGTGGTATTCAGTCTTCACTATTCCTCCTCACACTGAAAACTGGTGAGCTCATCACCATTCTGCATAATGAATGCAAGTAGTACAGTTCCCGGTTTATTTTGACATATCAAATATAAAAATATCTTTCCAGTAAGTCAGGCTCATATCAGCAGGGAACAAGGGGGAATGATAGGCTTTCCTATCCTTAAAAGATTTAGGCTACCGTTGATTAGGCACTATTAAATGACAGGTGTGTACATCATTATGCACGTCATTTAATAGTGCCTAATCATAGGTGGCTTAGATCTTACAGTGCCTTCAGAAAGTATTCACCCCCCTTGGATTTTGTCACATTTTGTGATGTTGCAAACTCAAATTAAAATACATTTATATGTGATTTTTTTGTCACGTATCTACACAAATGACTCTATAATGTCAAAGTGGAATGAAACTTCTGGAATTTTTTGTACATGTAATTTAAAATAAAAACCTGAAATGTCTTGATTTGATAAGTATTCGCCCCCTTTGCTATGACGCTCTAAACTGAGCTCAGGTGCATCCCAATTTCCTTGTCAGATCACTCTAAAACTTGAATGGAGTCCACCTGTGATCAGTTCAAATGGTTGACATGATTTCAGAGGAAATACACCTGTCTATATAAGATCCTACTGTTGACAGTGCATGTCAGAGCAGAAACTCTACCATGAAGACCAAGGAGCTGTCCACAGAACTCCGTGATAGAATTGCGAGAAGGCATAGATCTGGGGAGGGGTATAAAAACATTTCTAGGGTGTTGAAAGTTCCCAGGAGCACAGTCAAGTCCATCATTAGGAAATGGAAAAATTACAGAACCACCCAGACTCTTCCTAGAGCAGGCCGTCCTCCCAAACTAAGCAACCGGGCAAGAAGGACCTTGGTCAGGGAAGTGACCAAGAACCAAATGACCACCCTGACAGAACTACAGAGTTCCATGGCTGAGATGGGAGAACCTGTCCAGAGGACAACAATCTCTGCAGCACTTCACAGATGTAGCCTCTACGGGAGAGTGGCTAGACGGAAGCCACTCCTGAGAAAAGGCCACATAATAGCATGCCTGGAGTTTGCAAGAAGGCACGTGGCAGACTCAGACCATGTGGCAAAAGATTCTCTGGTCTGATGAAACAAAAATTGAACTCTTTGGCCTGAATGCAAAGCGCTATGCCTGGCACAAACCGAACACAGCTCATCACCCGTGTAACACCAACCCTACCATGAAGTATGGTGGTGGCAGCATCATGTTATGGGGATGCTTTTCAGCGGCAGGGACTGGGGCACTTGTCAGGATCGAGGGAACAATGAATGGAGCCAAATACAGGCACATCCTTGAGGAGAACCTGCATCAGTCTGCAACAGACTTTGGACTGGGGCGAAAATTTACATTCCAACAGGACAACGACCCCAAGCATACGGCCAAAGCAACACTGGTGTGGCTTCAGAACAAGAAGATAAATGTCCTTGAGTGGCCCAGCCAAAGCCCAGACTTTAATCCCATTGAGAATCTGTGGCAAGACAAAGACTGCGGTTCACCAATGCTCCTCATCCAACTTGACAGAGCTTGAGCAAATCTGCAAGGAAGAATGGGCGAAAATCCCCAAATCCAGATGTGCAAAGCTGATACGGACATACCCAAGAAGACTCAAAGCTGTAATTGCTGCCAAAGGCGCTTCTACAAAGTATTGACTCAGGGGGTGAATACTTAAGTAAACAAGATATTTGAGTTTTTAATGTTTCATAAATTTTTGTTACACAATAAAAATATTTTTGCCCCTTTAAATTGTTGAGTATGCTGTGTGAATCAAGGGGGGAAAAATCATTTCAATGCATTAAAAATTCTGGTAGTAACACAACAAAATATGACAAAATCCAAGAGGGGTGAATACTTTCTGAAGGCACTGTATACGAGTAGGAACGCCTATTTTTCCACTTGTGCCATTCTGCTATCAGCCTGGCTTACTAGAAGATGTTTATTATTAATATGTAACTATAACACGGGAGACTGTACAAACCACATTGATGATGCGTAAGGGTAGTGAACTCACCAGTTTTTGGTGTGGGGAGCAGGTGAGAAGAATGAACGCCAGAGAGGAACTGAAGAGGCCATTCCAGCAGGGTACAGCTATATTCAGGTTAGTTGAGGACATGAAGGAGGACGCTGAGCATATCACTGTGAGATCTGAAATGTGGAGCTGCCAGCATTGTGCTCACTGCCTGACTATGGATGAGTGTAGCCAACAATGACAAATACTCAGAGTGGCAGGGCTGCACCTAAACTGTTACTTGAATTCAGGGTAGGGAGATTATGAGGGGGGGATGCTGACATTTGTTAGGACAGTATTGAGGGAGTTGTGTATAGCTCATACAAGATTTGAAAGGGTGGTAGCCAGTCAACTCGCATTGTGGAGTACAGCACAGAAAAGTACTGGAGAAGAATTGCTGGGAAGGTGAGAAAAAACACACAACAGGGAACTGTACATACTATCATCACTGTGTAGAAGGGTAGTGATCCACTTAATATTTACTGTGGGAGCAGAAGTCAGACATTGAGAATGTGAACTGGAGAGTGATTTGGGAGGCTTTTTTTTTTTTTTTTTTTTTTACAGTGCCAGCTTATGATGCGTAGCAGTATAGGTGTACACAACCCTCTGAGGTACAAGATTACAATTTCAGGTGTGACAATTCTCTTCATGAGACTGCAAGCTCATGTGCGGCCCCAGGCAGTACTAAGGACAGGGTATGGACAGTGGGGTGTTCAATAGAAGGCAGGATAGGTGCAGGAGGTTCACATTGAAAAAGAAAGCCTTATTTGTGGATTAACAAGACAGCATGAGCTTTGGAACTGAACAGGACCAGCACTTTGCTGTGTGACCCTCAGCAAGTCACTAATCTTCCTTGTGCTCCTAGACCACACCGGTAAACAAGCTGTCAGCTTAGTGTGTCTCTCCTGGTTAACAAAAAAACAAAATTCAGTGCATCATATAACCACTAGATCATCAGGTATTTGAAGTGTTGTACTGTAATGCAGTCTTCCAAAGGAAAAAATCAGCTGGATTGCAAGACATTTTCTGCAAGTTAAAGTAAACAAAATTAACAAAATCATAGCCTAACATGTGTACTGATCAAAATAATCCATGAGGTAATACATGGTGTTGATCATTCTGACACAACAATTCTAAATAAAGAGGGAAAGAAGAACTAGCTAGCACTATAGAAATATATGTTGATCTCTGTCTCAGGCTCAAATGATATCATCATGACTCATCACTTAACACACTTGGCAGACATCTTAGGGAGAAGCCAAGGCTGTTTTTTGAATGTGAAAGGCTGATGTTTACATTTTTCAAAAGCTATGAAACTGCATTTATGTTATTTACATAAATGTAGTTTTAGCATACATGTAAACAGCAGCCTTTACTTTACCTCCATATGAAGCCAGATTTTGGAGTTTGCAGTTTTGAAAAACTGCTTGTTTGGGTACTCTTTAATTGCCATACGGAAAGGCAGAACTATCAAGTGTAAACATAGCGCAATATAGTATCAGGCCTAGTCAATGGGGGGAAAAAAAACAAAAACAGTTGTAATATATAGGATCGGCCAAGTTCTGAACTAGTACAACTACAACCCAAAGCACATTTTGAAGGATACACCAAAGATACAGAGGAAAAGTGAAAATATACGAAAACACTAGAACTATCACCAACAAACAAATAACACTAGCACTACGGATAAACTATAAACACTTGTGCCCAGGAGGGATGAAATTAAACAAAAGCACCTGCACTTATCTTGGGGGAGTGGGAGACCTTGAGATGTAGTGGAGGAGGGGAACTTAGCTTAAACAATAGCATGGCTTATTGTGGTTGACAAGTGAGATTTGAGAAAGGGAGCCCAACATCTATAGTAGTGTGTCAAAGTACAACTGGCAAAGCTGGAGTGGCACCCAAAGCTCACAAGTTGGCCAAGTGCCAGGAACCATTCAGTTACAGTGTGGACTTCCTGTGACCACCACCTGCACAGAAATAAAGCATTAAGCCACCAGTCCCGCTACTGTAATCCACTGTACTGAAGGGAAGGATTTGGGTGTGGCTTTAGAGAAGCACCCCAAGAACAGAGCCTCTCGGGAAACCATGCATTGCCCTTGAATGCCTTCGCCATGCATTCTGGGAAAAGGGCAAAAGACTTCGAAAACTCCTAGCTTACCGCTTGAAATGTTAACCAGTGAGTAAACTGATAACTGGCCTAAAGGATGCCTCTGGAGTCACTAAGCACGATCCTGCTAGTATAAACTACATTATGCAAAAACTCTACAAAGCTCTCCATGCTTCACCATCCCCCCTCCACAACCTCCTTAGAAGAAACCTTTTTAAACAACCTTTACCTTCCCTACCCTCTGCACAGGTTACTGCTCTGGACAGTCCCATAACCTTACAGGAGATCTCTAAAAATATCTAAGCACTCAACCTATATACTGTAGATCCCTGGGTGGAGATGGGTTCCCGGCCGACTTCTACCATCTACTGGTGGAGGAATTATCACCATAACTCCTCACAGTCTTCCAGGAATCCTAAGCATCGGGCATCCTACCTCCTTCCCTGCAGGAGGCAGTCATAACAATGCTACCAAAAAGAGTAAAGACACCACTTCCTCTGGGAGTTACCACCCCATTTCACTCAATGCTGATGTCAAAATCCTGGCAAACATTCTAATGATCTGGCTCGAAAAGGTTCTCTCCAGGTTCATACACCCAGCCCAGGTGGGTTTTGTTAAGGGGAGATGAGCGTTGAACTACCTTCGCACCTTGATCTCACTCATCCACAAGGTCCAAGATCTCACAATCCCCTCAGCAGCCTTAGTGGTTGACTTTGAGAAGGCTTTCAACTCTGTTGAATGGTCCTATCTATAGACTACCCTACAGGTTATGGGCTCTAGACCAAATTTTCGGCAATGGGTCCAACTGCTACACACCTCACCTAGTGCCTCTATTCTGGCAAATGGTCTCCGCTCAGCACCTTTACCCCTGCAGATGGGGACAAGACAGGGTTGCCCCCTCTTGCCGCTGTTATTTGTATGAGCAACTGAACTGCAGGCCATTGCTCTCAGGAAGCACCCTTGCATTCAGGGCCTGAACACAGGTGAGGAGTATACCACCTTTCTCTGTGTGGATGATTTACTGATACAGTTGGCATTATTTGAGACCTTTACTAAAATTCCTGGGCTTAAACTAAATCGAAGCAAAATCGAAGCCCTTCCCTTAAACAAATTCTGTAGTCCAGACATATTTACAAATAAGGGTCTTGCATGGGCACCTGATGGAGTTACATACCAGAGCATCAAACTGCTCAGACTTTCCGAAGGTGGTGGCCCAACACTTGGAAGTCCTACTGGCATCAACCCTTTCACTTTTGAATATAGGCTAACTATGCAACTAGCATAGTATACAATTGGTTCATGTCAAATAGGCTCCAGGTAAATGGGGGGGGGGGAGCAATGCTTCCTGGGTCCAAACCTTACCTGTTAAACATATCTAAATCCAACTCCTCCCTCTCTGTGCTTACACCCGATGGCCCTGCCCTGCAGAATGGTTTCAACTTTAAATACTTAAGTGTAACCCTCGACCCCACCCTCTCCTACACGGAGTATGTCAACATCATAGTGCGTCAGGTAAACCAGAAGCTTGGGGCAGTCTATCGGCTAAAGCATTTCCGGACCTCAGAGGCCCACTTAACTATAGCCCAAGGCAATCTGCTCCCCAATATACTCCCATGTGTCCTCTGCCCTGCACCCAAGACTTAACTCAGTCTATAATAGCATCTGTAGGTTTGCGCTCCTGGAACCCTACTCAACACATCACTGTGACCTTTATCAGTCGCTTGGGTGGCCCCTACTCCCAGTCGATATAACTATGCTCTCGGCTGTATCGTCGATAACACCCTTAGAGGTGGTGAAGTGTCGCCATACTCACCACTCAAGGCCAGATCTGCACCCAGATGTCTCCAAGTGTCCTCGGTTCCCCCCAGAGGTCCCTAGAGTCTTCACCGTCATGGATGGTAAAGCCCTGTCTGTCGCAGTTCCTTCACAGTGGAACATAATCCCTGTATCCCTCCGTTCGGCAGATACAGACTGCAACTTCAGTTTCCATCTCAAAACCTGTTTTTTGACAGAAGCTAAATGCTGATGCTCACAACGGTAATCTTTCTTGACTTGCTACTTTCCCACCTACTATCTGCCCAACTCTGCTCTTCCCCCTAATATGTTGCAATATAGCACTTATTTTGTGTCTGCCCTGTGAACGTGCTATCCAATGTTGTATTTGTCAGTGATCTACTGGATTTTAACTGGTTTTGTAAGCATTTGTACTAGATTAACAGGTTCTGTATCCTTATTGTGTTGACACCTTACCCTCTAATTCACTGTAAACTGTATTGTAGTTATCTGATTCATTGTAATCCGTTTTGTATTTCTCATTGTGCCAGATTTTTTTGGCCCGGATTGTGCCTAAAAACGGTCCCTTGGATCAGTGCACCTACCCGGTAATCAAAGTCTTAAATAAATAGCAAAGTAACAACCAGACAAGACCGTCAATGTGGCCTTTCACTTTAAAAAACAGGGCTCGAATTTAACAGTATTCCGGTACATTTTGGATACCAAATTTCATACTGGAATACAAAAATTCAAGCTTTGGTGCTCCATATGAAATACCAGATTTTGCTGTCACTTGCATGCAATACTGGCTCCTGTCCATGTGGTGGCACTGTTTGCAACACAAAATGTGCAAAAATTAGTGCTTCTGGCTGTCTGAATACAGCTATGTAAGCTACATTCAGCGTAAATTTGAGACGGTGGGATTTTGCAGTTTTTTTTTTTTTTTTTTTTAAGTCTAGCACTGTTGTATTTGGTCAGCCAGCTGACACCCCCTTCCCCATAGAGCAACTTAGCTGGCTGGCATGTTCTTTTTGGCGGCAGGTCTTCGAGTGCTGGCGAGAGAAAGCATGAGTGAGCAAAAGATCAGGCCACATCTAAGAGCAAAAATAGAGGTATAGTATTTTTTTTTTTATTTTTTTTTTTTTTTTTTTTTTTTTAGGGAGAGTGCCTTCTGACAAATGTCATTCAGTGCATCTGCCCCTGGAGTTAGTTTTTGTTAGCAGTGTATTTCTTTTGGTATTCAGTACAGTTTTACTCAGTTCCAGGAGGAAGAAGTGTGTGTGTGGGGGGGGGGGGGGTCAGTGTTTCGAGCGAGTAGACATGTGTAATGCCTGGACTGTGCCTCACCAGTACTGGAATGTTGTTAGCCGACAACCGTTCTCCCGCGGCCCAAACCATCTGTCCCTGTCTCCCCTGACTGCAGCTGAGAGACTCATCCGTACCCTGCATTCAGTCCATTGGCGACTGCCATTCGCTCACCTGTACATCATTTCGGTAGATCAGATGAGCCTCAGTTAAGAGAACTTTTACTTTCTCTGTGTAGGAGTCGGAATTGAAAACATCAGACTGCTCGCCCAGCTATCCCTCCCTGTCTGCTCTTCAGTCATGCATTGCCACAGCCTCACCCCATTGCTTACCACCACCGATCACTGTTAGGTCCATGATGCATCCTCCCCAAATCAGAAATCAGGCCATTCACACCCAGAGTCCCACCCAGACCAGGCAATGAATCCAATCCATTCACTCCCTCTTCATAAGAGTCCTCGACAGAGCGACGGACCATTAGCCACCTATTGTGCCCCCCGTCATTTACCTTGCTACAGCACCACTGCTCGTAGGCCCCGCTCCTATAATTTTCCTACTGTCACCCGCGCCGATCACTTTCATCTTTGCAGCTGGTTGTTTTCATGGTACAATGGTGACTGGCAAGTCATGGTGCCAGACAGCTGGACCCTTGCCCAAGAAAGTTACCCAAACTGTTGGCTGCAGTCAGTGCTTGTCGTTCCCCCCACACACACCCCCGTGTAGCCTCTGCGGTTTGAGCTTGACAGTGGAAGATCAGAGTGGAGTATTTTGTTTGCTCACCTGGGTGGTGGGGCTGGTGTTTTAAGCTACCTGTTTTCCCAGTCCTCCTGACTTGGTGGGTGGTTGCAAATTGCATGTTTTCCAGATCAGCAGTGGCATGCAACTGAACTTGTGCACTTACTCTGTTGCAGCCAGTAACCTGTTTGATTGCTGCTGTGCTGTTATTTCGGGCATGGCTTCTCCAGACTCCTCCATCCTAGTTATTCCGTGGCAGTCACGTGTTGTTTCTCTGCTCACCCCCGCCCCCACTGCGGACATGTCCCAGTGATCCTGCCATCCTGTCCTAAGAGACTCCCAACCCCCAGGCCCCGAGAGAGAGAGAGAGAGAGAGACTTGCTGTGGTACATGCCATTGCTCGAGTTACAGTGCACTGCTGTGTTCATTTAGTGCTTTAAAATAAATCATGAATGTAGTTATCACAAACGCAACCCACAGGTCAGGCCCTCCGCTCCCACTGTGCCAAACCTCGAAGTGAAATATGTGAACAGAAGACAAACAGGGTAACCCTCCTGTCTATTTCTGGGTCCGAATCACCTACTAGCCTCAAGTTCTGGGGTCAAATACGAACCCTTTTTCGCTAGCACACCCAGTTAACAGGCTCAGATATCACACTCTTCTGGGGATGCAGTGCAATACTTCACCCAGTGGGCACCGGCCTGGTTCACAATTTTACCCTTTTGACTCAATTTGAGACCTAGGTATCTTCTTACCTTAGCAAGATAGAAACATACTTCTAAGCCCTTAACAGTTTTTGTCAGATCTTACCCAATACTGTTTCAGCCTCCACATGCAAAAGAAACAGAGACAGATACAGGCAGAATTTTAAGAAAATAATGTTTGCTAAAAAGTAAAAGTAGATAAAACACAAAATGCAGAACACATAAAACTGGGTTTACAGTCTTTTAAAAGTAAATGGATAATTATACAGAAAGAACGCCTTATTACTGAATTTTTACTATCCTATGTTTCAAGTAACAAACAAGATGGTTGAATTTACCCAAAGTGCTGTGAGAGGTTGTCAGGAGTCCCACCCCAAAATCAGAGGCAAAATGCACAGAGCCAAAAATCAAATGCAATGCTTTTCTCCCAGCTGCTGGTAATATGTACGTCTCAAACTCCTCCTCCCTGATGACACAGCTCACAGATGCTGGCTGTGAGGTCACTCAAATCTGAGAACTTGAATTAATTCATCAGTTACATATCTCAGCCCACTGCTAAAACATACATACATACATACATACACATATATATATATATATATATTTTCATGGCAAAAACTCAGTTTAATGCATCAGTTAGGTTGTTCCACAGCGACAGAGCGAGTCGATGTTGGGGTTCCCACCCCCTTGCACCCCTCCTCCCCCAGCAACAGGCATGTCAAGCAATGTCGGTCCAACTCTCACCCCATCCCATGTGCAAACAAGCTGAGGTGGTGCAGTATAGGAGAATGGGGTGAGAGTTAGGACTGACGACCCCAACGCACACCCCGATGCCTGTTGGTGGGGGTGAGGTGCAAGGGCTGTGGGAACCCAAACATCGAATTTCCTTGCTTTTGTCGCTGTGGAACAACCCTAACTGATGCATTAAACTGAGTTTTTTTTGCCATGAATTTCCCTTCTTTTTGAGAATGTGCACTATAAATAGTGAAGCAACAGCAATGCAAATGCAAGCGCAAATGCTAACGCACATGGTGACGTAAACGATAACGCAAATGGTAATACAAACATAAGCGCAAACGTTAATGAAAACAGAAAAGCAAACACAAGCATGTACGGAAACGCAAACCGTAACGCACACAGCGTATATTATATACACACACACACCTTTCTTCTTTATTAGTGAGGGTTTATGACAGATAGAATTATGCCTTTGATCTCTCCACAAGCTTCCTGGCCTTCAAAGTAATTGCAGTTTTACAAGCTAACAGGAATCAGTTAAAATGGCCTTTTTCCTCAGAGGCCATAAAATACACACTTTGTCCCTGTAGTTCAAAGAAAAAAAGATGGTTTACAAGGTGTGATAACCTGGCATAAAGGAAGTATTTTTAGTCCCAGGAAACCCTGCAACTATGTGTCAACACAGTGAAGGAAGACAGCCATTTAGCAACTGCGGTTACTGTGTTGGGTGTCAAAAGGTCAGGCCCCTTTCAAAGCTGATGGCTGCCATTTCTCTAAGCAGACATTCAAATAAACATATTTATATCACATATATAATACAACATAATAACAAGCAGATGCTATCCATCACAGTAGTTATTAAGTTTTTTTATGGTAATTAAGTGTCCCGATTAAATGAGTCTGTAAGGGAAATGATGTGTGAGCCCGCTTGCTTGGTATTGTAATCTCCCTTGCTGCCATGTTTAAATTCTGAATGAATTAATCCATTAATTTTTAGTGCTTTGCTGCAACGTATACATCTCTCTCTCTCTTTCTGCTAAATACGCCTGTGTTGTCAATGAAGTCCACAAAGTGTCTGCCCTCAGTGCCCAGTCTGTGCGAGTGCGAGTCTGCTCTGCTTTGTGTCTTGGTCCTCCATGCAGCTGCATCATGCGTGTCAGTGTGTAGAAGTCTTGGGGACCAAATATCTTGCCTTGTTACCATAATTCTCTGGCATCTTCTAGAATTTAAAAATAAACAAGTCAGTGAGCCTGGCCTCCAACAATTAGGTCTGATAACCCCAACTCCCCCCCCCCCCAAAAAAAAAGAGACAACAGACAAGGTTATTTTTATTCTGAGTCCCCATTAACAGGACCCTGCTTGGGAGAGGTACCACGGGCAAAGTGAAAGGCTTGAGGGTTTGCAACACTAAAAGAACAAAGAGAGTACCAAAGTAGCAAGGGTTTCCTGGCAGGGTGGAAGTGACGAAATGTATGCAACTCTGTTGCTGGGGACAGTGTGTAGGTGGACAGAGCACGAGACGTAGCAGTCGGTACAGTGGTGGTAGGAGTCAGTGGGGTGAAGACATGAGTGACCGTCACCGACCTTATGGTAAGCTGGAGTTCATTGTTGGGTCATTTGTTGACTGACATCAAGTCCACCAGAGATTCTACTACCCGATGGTGAGTGGGCAAGATGGATGACTGACCTGACAGTCCTTGCATAGGGTGACCCTATGCAAGAACTGTCAAGTCACTCATCCACCTTGCCCTCTCACCACATACATGGGCGTAGTAAATCTCTGGTGGACCCTCAGAGTCAGTAACCACATGATCCAATGACCTCCAGCTTGCCATAAGGTCGGCGTTAGTCACTCACGTCTTCACCCACTGCCACCGCCATACTGTTACTGAGTGTTATCAGGTGTTCTTTCACCCTAAACACTCTCCCCAACAATAGTGTTGCAGGTGGAATACCAGATTTCCAGGCCTGATACCAAAATTTTGCATCTGGTATTCCATCAAGAATACCCCCCTCCCTTTTTTTAATTCTACCCCTTGAAAACCAAATAAGCTATACAGTAACATGGTAAGAACCAGGCTGCAGGCAGAGCAGTCAATGTAAATTACCATTTCACTTTAAAACACAAGCCAAACTATACAGTAACAAACAAGCCTTTCCTTGTCAGACTTTTTTTTATACATATTTTCTTTAAGAAATTTTATAGGATGTTGTACAACACATAATACGTCTAGAAATAGAGTTATACAGCCAGATAAAACTCTATGGTACTGCAGAATCTCATCAACATATTTCCAGATGCAGTAACTGAGCTTCATATTTTTAAAAATGATAAACATATAAAACAAAAAATACTAATAAAGACACAAAAAACAATACATGCAACAGGAACCCACAATACATACAACAGGAACTTATGAGGGTTTTATATTACCACATTCTTCATCAACGAGTACTTACTTAGCCCTTAATGTATCTTTGGATTTGGTAGATCTTAGCCTCAGGGGGGCAGAGGGGGTATGGCAACAGGAACCACCACAGTTTCATTCAGTCTGCTCATTCTCCTACTCTGGTCTCCAGCACACAGCTAGAATTAGTGTTTTTCTTGGACTCTCAGTCCATAAGGGGGTCATATGTGCTCCGTAAATTCTAATCCAAATTACCTTGTGACCCGATCCACCTGGTTCATCTATTGAGAAATGCTTCCTCTCTATCCTGAACCTGAAAAGTAAATTTTTCTGGTCTTATGAGAAAAGTTAATCTTTCCCATTCTGCAGTTTCATCTGCTACTTCCTCCAATTCCTGAATTGCCAGGGGGGGCACGTCTTTAGCCAACTGCGTGTATTCCACATCAATGTGGCCACCACCAGGATATTCCAAAGATAAACTGATGTTTTTCCTTTTAGTGTTCTCAGGTTAAATCCCTAATATTAGATGTGCTGCTGCAGAAATATCCTCCATCATGGAGATGACCTCCTCCAATTTCTGTTTAACCCTATCCCAGAAGGGTCTCAGTTTCTCACAAGACCAGAAAATATGTGTATGTGCCCTACCCTTTTCTCCACATTTTCTCCAGCACTCCGCAGTAGTGGTCATATTCCTTTTAACCATAATTGCAGGGACTGCAAAGTATAGTATTTTAATTTTCCACCAAAATTCATGCCATCTTGGTGCTGACAGTTTTAAACGAACTTCTCCATACCCTCCCCCCCCGTGTGAGATGGAAGTCCAGTTCCCTCTCCCATTTGTTTTCTTTAAAAAAAAAAAAAATTTAAATCATTTAACATTTTTTCTCCTCTGCAGCCACAGTCCTGCTGTACATCCAGCCACCGCTCCACTCCGCCACCGACCCCGAACCTCGCATGCCCAGCTGGCAGACGCAACTACACCTGTGAAAGGGGGCCCCCTCATAGCCCCCCATGCCCGGCGAGGAACCAGTACCAGCACATGCCTCCAGGCATTGTCGGCCAGCGGAGCTGCGGCTATCAAGCTGCCGCGGACCCGTGCTGCCTTTTTCCCCGTTCTTTCCCGATTGGGACCACGGACGTGCAATGACGTCCGCGCATATATGTGCAGACATCCTGCCGTGGTCCCCCCTCCGTTACACCACTGCATGTGGTACCTCCGGGCATCCCCAGAGGTCACCGCAGCGCGGAGTAGAGTCCCCAGCCCACCCCAGGACCAGGAGAGCTGTCTCCTGATGCTCAATCCCAGTCCTCCCCTGCCGACCCCCAACGACCCGAGCTTGTTCCTGAACCCAGGTCGCCGGTGTAGCGTGAGGTTTGGCGTCCAGTGCCTCATCCCTCAGCGCCACCGGGCCGGCCTCCATTTGTTTTCTATTGTATTTACTAGATATTGTGTATCTTGTAACAGGAACTGATAAAGGAGTAAGACTGCCCCTTTAGTTGGAGATTATTCATCACTGCCTATAATGTGATATTCTCTGGTAGGACCCCTGTGTGGCCCCCCCCTTTTTCTGTCAGAGTTTACCAATAACAAAATCTCAGAGATAGATTTAGTTTTTTTCAAATCTGTTTTGCCATTTAAAAATGGGACTTTAACTCTTAAAATGTCTTAAAAGTGTCCCCTTTAAGCATTGGCTTGGGAACTGAAGGTCTACTCTGTTTATACCAAACGTCTATTTTATTACTGTAGAATAGGAAATATTCACAGTACGTAAATTTTCACTATATTCGCTGAAGTGCTCAGAAGCGTGAAAATAAAATTACGTTAATTGGAACTTTTTCCATTAAGGCCCTGTCCACACTATGCCTCTGTAACGTTACTGAAGGCTCAAACCGTTACCGCAACGGTTTGCGTTTACATCTGTAACGCTAGCAGAGATTTTTGTAACCGTGGTTTGAAACCACTGGCGAGGTGGTTTGAACAACGGTTACGAAAACGGTTGTGCCCCTGTAACGTTACCAGCCATAGTGTGGACGCGTGAGCGTGTAGCTCCAGTATTCCCCCAGTGCATCACGAACTGCATTGTGGGATAGGGTGCAGCTGTAACGTTACAGGGCACCCACAAATGTGGACGGGCTGTAACGGTTCCAAACCGTTATCGAGACTGTTTGCCGGCAGTGTGGACACACTGTAATGGTTCCGGTCTGTAACAGTTTGGAACCGTTAGACTGTAAGTGGTGTAGTGTGGACAGGGCCTTAGGTGAATGGAAGACAGTTTGGAGTGAAACTAAATTTACACAAATAAGGCCATTTTGTGGCTAGCGCTTAATATCATTGACGCATTCTTTTCCTATCAGTAGGAGCAAATGTAGTATCCCACGCTAACCATCTATACTTCCAAGCATTCTCTTTTATTCTTTTATGTTTGGCTATCCTAGCCCAAGCCTGGAGGGTTGTCTTTAAAGCTAATAAACATGATTCATCTCTACAGCAGCAGAGGTAGTCAAAGTGCTGGCAGTGGGAATTCATCCACTATACATGATTCCATTTTTTTCCATTGAGATTCATGAATGATGAAGTCCCCATCGTAATGCCACCTTTATCTGTGCAGCAGCCCAGTAATGTTCCTCGAGGGGTAAAGCCTGCCCACACGTCTCCTTCCTGGTGAGAAGCAGTGTGAGCTTCCTATCCTGTGGTGGTGGGCAGCCCATATGAATCTGTAGATCATTCCTTTGTTACTCCACAAACCAGAGCTTAGCTAGGAGTACTGTCTGGGATGCACTGAAATAAGTACAGTTAGCTTGGGACAGCATTCATTTTTATTGCTTCTATCTGGGAATACAGCGGGAGGGGCAGGAGGGACCATCTTCGGTAGTCTTCCTTCAGTGTTTATATTAATGCTTCGTAATTATCCTGATAAAGTACATTATTAGTGGGTCTCAAATAGGGTCCAAGTATTTTAATTTCTGAAGGCCCAAGCTCATCAGGTATTTATCCTGGATTCTTCTAGAGGGGGTATAACTAAGAGTTAAAATTTCTGTCTTACATTCATTTAGGGTATATCCAGATACAGCAGAGAATTCCTGTATAAGGGACATCACTTTGTCTAGAGAATTGTCTGGTTCCCTAAGATACAAAAGCACATCACTGGCATAAAGCGCTCTTTTGTGTTCTGTGAGGCCTATGGTTATACCTTTAATCTCTGGGTCCAGCTGTATTCTCTGGGCTAGGGATTCAATGTATAGGGCAAAAAGAGTGGGGGATAATTGGCAGCCATCTCTCGTCTCCTGGCCTAATGTAAAACTAGTGGAAAGGTGACCATTAGCCCCAACATAAGCAGGTGGCGCTTGATATAAAGTTTGCATTGAGTTTACGAAAGCAGGAGAAAAGCCAAAACAGGCAAGGACTCCATATAGAAAGTTCCTATGAACTTGGTCAAATGCTTCCATACTCATTATAATGGTTGGGGTTTTATTAAAGTTAGTATAGTCAATTAAACGTATAGCTCTACGCACATTATCTAAGGTCTGACACTCCGCTACAAATCCAGTCTGGTACTTATTTATTTATTACAAGTGGGATTATTTTCTTCAGTCAGACTTGTTAAATAAGTAAATAATAACTACGCTGGCCAGTCCATCAGCATAGCGGTAGAGCTACCACTTGCAGTGCCAACTGGGGTTCAGGAGCAAACTTGGGTTGTCGGAGGGTCGGCCAGGAAGGAGGAGAATCGAGCATCTGCAGGGCTGCTCTCCTCCAGGGAAGGAGAGTTGCTGCACCCAGTGCATTCAAGTTATTCTGCCAGCCACTGGTTAACAGAAGTCACCTACCACTTCCACTCAACCGGTGGCCCCCTCTTAAAGTGGCTACAGGTGAGGGAATATAGGAACTGTCCGTCCATACACCTGCTGAACAGTCCCTGGTGCAATTTAGGTTATGCTGCACCAATAGTTGTTAGTGTTGTCTGGTTACAGTTACCATTATCAGCCCAGCTGGGGTGAGTTTATATTTTCATGAGTTGTTTTATACATATACTCAAGCAGATAGAATACCTGTGATGATTACAGAAAGGAAAATGAAGTATAGAGATAAACGGGAAGTAAACAGGAGTAATCGGACAGTTATTCAAACTGGGAAAAGGTGGGTACCAACAATGATGAATACTAATGTAATAGCTTTAACTACAAAGGTGGACGAACTTGCTGTAGTTATGAAGAAAAATGAAGTCCAGGTGGATGTGAGAACAAAGACATGGTGTAGTGCAAATATTCCCAGCCAGATGGTTACAATTCTGGGATATCAGATTGAAAGAAAAGATAGGTTAGAGCAAATTTGAGGAGGGATAGCTTTATATATTCAGGACAGTATTCCTTATAGAAGATTATTAGATTTGGAAGTTGATGGGTTTGAAATGGTGTGGGTAGAACTGAATGTACCAAATCTGCCAAAGCAATGTAGACCATTAATTGTAGGTAGGTTTTATCACCCCCCCCCTACAAGTAATAAACAGCAGATGGTAAATAATATAATCTGGTGTTTAGACAAAATACTGGGAAAACATGATAAGTGGGGCCTTGTTATTATGGGGGATACAAATAGATTGCCACTTGGAAAAATAATAAGTGAAGATGGTTTAAAACAAATAGTTGAAGAACCTACAAGGGGACAGACTGTGTTAGATGTGGCTATAACAAATTTAACTGAGTTTTTTTGTAAACCAACAATTGCACCATCTGTTGGGTTATCAGACCATAAAGTTGTATTGCTAGCAAATAATTCAGAGGGGTGTAGAAGGTTAAAAGAGGAGAAAATGGTGTTTAAATATAGAAAGATCGCCAGGGCGGGAAGAGTCGAACTTTGGAAGTGATGGCTGGTAAATTACAGGAAGCAAAATTTGGGGGATAGGAATGTAGATGCTTCATGGGAGATGGTGACATCCACAGTTAATGAAACTCTAGATCAAGTAATGCCTACAAAAGAAATAAAGGTAGGTGGTGACAAACCATGGGTTAATGAGGAATATAAAACAACTGATAAATGAAAGGCAAGCACCATTTATGAGGAATATATTATTGTATCTCACAGGTTGAGAAATCGGGTAAATCGCATGGGAAAGAGGTTATATAGGACTTTTTATGAAAGGAAATTGGAGGGGTTAAGGAAATCTGACCCGAGAAAGTGGTGGAAAAGTACAAAAGAATTCTTGGGAACAGGATCATAAGGTGACCAAATAAAAAGGTGGGAGCAAATGAGTAATTTTTCTGAGAGAGACAAAGGAGTTTCCTTTTTGACCTGCATAAATTTGGAAAAGGATATTTCAGGAGTAATGTTCCCCCATAAGTACTTAATATCTGTGGAAAAAATAGCAAATTAAAAAAGATTAATAAATAAATAAGGCTATAGGCCCTGATGCTATTCCAAATTGTGTATGGAAGGAAGGTGCTGACTTGCTTGCACCATGGGTGTGTCATATTGTTAACAGATCAATGTTGAGTGGTGAAAAACAGGTTACTCACCTGTAACAGTAGTTCTAGGAGTGGTATATGTTGTTCATCCACACTCTTTGGCATGTCCCTTTCCCCTTTAAATCTTACCATAAGTCTTCAAGCTGGCTCCTCCCACCCACCCGGGTGGTAAATACCTCGGCTCCGCCCCATGACTCTAGATCTTAGCCCACGGGAAGCAGTGGTAAGCTTGTGGATGAACATCATATACCACTCCTAGAACTACTGTTACAGGTGAGTAACCTGTTTTCTAGGAGCGTGGATATGTTGTTCATCCACACTCTTTGGCAGACTCCTAGCAGTTCTCCAGGAGGGAGGGAGGCAAGGCGCACACCCCCTACTTAGGAAACAGAGACTGGAGAACCAAGGCCCCAAAACCAGCATCCCGACGTGACTCAAGGTCGATGTGGCAGTGGGAAATAAAGGTGTTTGCTGACTTCCAGGTAGCAGCCCGAAAGGTTTCCTGGATAGGGATGTCCCTGGAAGCAGCCACCGATGCAGCAGTATGGCGGGTAGAATGAGCTCTTATCCCCCTGCGAGGCTCCTTGCCTGCCAACTCATAGCCCGTCCACCATCGCTTGCCCGCCCTACGAGCACCAGAACCTGAGTGCCCTTGACCGATGGCCGCTCGCTTTCCACGGCGACAGCAGCTGACTTAGCTGCCGGCCGTCCACCATCGCCTGCCCGCCCTACGAGCACCAGAACCTGGGTACCCTTGACCGGGTGGCCACTCGCTTTCCATGGCAGCAGCAGCTGACTTAGCTGCCAGCCATCCATCGCCTGCCCGCCCTACAAGCACCAGAACCTGGGTGCCCTTGACCGGGTGGCCACTCGCTTTCCATGGCAGCAGCAGCTGACTTAGCTGCCGGCCGTCCACCATCGCCTGCCAGCCCTACGAGCACAAGAACCTGGGTGCCCCTGACCGGGTGGCCACTCGCTTTCCACGGCGGCAGTAGCTGACTTAGCTGCCGGCCGTCCACCATCGCTTGCCCGCCCTACGAGCACCAGAACCTGGGTGCCCTTGACAGGGTGGCCGCTCACTTTTCATGGCAGCAGCAGCTGACTTAGCTGCTGGCCATCCACCATCGCCTGCCTGCCCTACGAGCACCAGAACCTGGGTAAGCCTGCCTTGCTGACCGGGGAACTTCACTGGACACCGACTGGCTACCCCGCTACACAGCCTGTACCTCATTGGCTGCAGCCTTCTGGCTTCATCAGCGATTGGTTCCTTCAATATCTCAATATCTCTCTCTCTGCTTTCCTGCCGGCTTTCCCGGCCTTCCCAGTGAAACTGTACAAGTATTTTCTTCCCACACCGCCCGCCCCGGCCCCAGCCCCAGCTAAATACAATCCCATCCCCTTCCCTCTATGCTAATTGGTCGCCGTTGAGTTCTTTGTAACCTTTTTTTTCCTCCTTCCACCATCCTCCTACAGGACACGCCACTTACAACTACAATTGTCTCCTTGGTTCTGATAGACAACTCTCTGCCCTCAGGGAGGAAGTTGCCCGTCTTCAGGCCGCACTGAACAGTAGTAAGGGAACCTCCCCCATCCAGGGAGCACCAGAGCCACCACCACTATCTCAGAGGTTGCGAAGAAAGCACAGCAGTTGGACCACAGTGGGCTCAGGGAGGGTAAGGGTGGTGGAACAGAGGCATACCCAGTCAGATGTTCCACTCCACAATCCATACACCATTCTGGGGGAGCATAGTTCCCCTACGGATGCACCCGCAGAGGAGACTAAGGAGGTTGCAGACAACTGTCACAAGGGAGGCCCTCAGGAAAGAGGCAGAGGACACCACAGGGAAAGGAAGCAGCTCCTGGTGGGCGACTCAAATTATTAGAGGGATAGAACTGGGGGGAGCAGGGAAAACTGAAGTAAGGTGCCTGCCTGGTGCCATGGCTTGGAGGGATAGGAAGCGCATCCTTAGGATCACTAGAACAGTTGCACGGGAGTCTGAGCTGGACATCATTGTCCACCTAGGGACAAATGACTTGGCTCATCATGAGATTAGAGCAGTACAGAAGGACTTTGCTGGGGAGGGGCCTAAGACAAGTAGCACACACAGTATCCTTCTCAGAGGTGCTGCCTGTCAGTGGTATGGGTGAGGCAAGGGTACTTTGCACCATGCAGTTTAATGAATGGTTGAAAACAATGGTGTGGAGCACAGGGGTTTGGCTTCATTGGGGACTGGGGTTCCACCTGGAGGGACACCAGCCTATACTGGCAGGATGGTCTGCATCTGTCCAGGAAGGGAACAAGTCTTTTGGGCAATCTGTTTAAATGCTTCATTGGCAAGCTTTTAAACTAGTCAAAGGGGGAGGCACTGATAAGCAGCAGGAAAATCCCAGCCTCCCACTACAAAACAGGGTACTAAATGAGAAAAAGACCAAGGTAGAAAGATCAGTGGGGGAAGCTGCTACAGAAGGTAAAGCCATCAAAAAACAGAGAGCAATGAGTACCAATGCCCGTAGTCTGGGTAACAAGTTTCCTGAATTAGTGGCCTTGATGGAGGAGGAACATCTGGATATTGTGGCAGTCACAGAAACATGGTACACACAGAACCATGACTGGGACATAAACATACCAGGATACACTATCTACAGGAGGGACAGGGAGGGTAAAAGAGGAGGAGGAGTAGCTCTCCACATAAGGGAAGAAGTCAAAGCAACAGAACAAAAGGGTAAACAGGGAGGAGAAGAAGCACTGTGGGTCAATTTGGAGACAGGCAATGGCAGCACAATCCACACAGGGGTTGTATACAGACCCTCCTCTCAGGGGGAGGAAATGGACAAGGAAATGATAGAAAGTATACTTAAAATGGCAGAAAAAGGGGAGATATTGCTGATCGGTGATCTGAATATGCCAGATGTTAACTGGAGTGCAGTTGCAGCAGCCACTTCTAAGAGTGGGGTTATTCTAGATGCCCTACAGGGGGCATGCCTTAGACAACTAGTATTGGAACCCACTCGAGAGGGAGTAATCTTAGACCTGGTTCTCTCAAATGGAGATGGAGAGAGGATCACAGATGTAGAAGTGGGTAGCCATCTGGGAACTAGCGATCATCGAACAGTATGGTTTATGATAAACACAGCAATAGAGTCAAGCCATACAAAGACAAAAGTACTGGACTTCAGGAGGGCTGACTTTGCCAAAATGGGTGAGTGCCTACGGAATGCGCTAGAAAATGGGCAGGAAGGAGGGGTTGAAGAACAATGGGGAATAATAAAAACTGCCATCACAAAGGTAACAAGCCTTTGTGTGAAGCAAATAAACAAAACGATGTAAGAAACCACTATGGTTCTCAAAGGAGGTGGCAGTGAAGGTTCAAGAGAAAAAGAAAGCTTCTGAAGTACAAAGAATCACAGAAGGAGCAGGACAGAGAATTGTATCAGTTAAAGCAAAATGAAGCTGGGAAGGCAGTCAGAACAGCAAAGGCCCGAACCGAGGAAAAGATAGCCAACTCAGTTAAGAAGGGGATAAAACCTTTAGGTACATCAGGGAGCGTAAGGAAGACCAAGGGAGGGATAGTGAGGCTTAATAAAGGGAGGGGTGGCAGAGGGTGACAGTGAAAAGGCAGAGGTACTAAACAAATATTTTTCCTCAGTATTTACAAATGAAGAGGGGAGGTACCTAAACAAACAATAGAAACACCTGGATACAGAAGTTGATACCAGCCCATTTACAGAAGAAAGGGTTCTGAAAGAACTCTTAAAACTGAAGGTGGACAAAGCAATGGGGTCTGATGGGATTCATCCCAGAATTCTAAAAGAACTAAGGATAGAACTAGTGACACCACTGACTATCCTCTTTAACAAATCATGGGAGGATGAGGTGGTACCCGAGGACTGGAAGAGGGCAGATGTGATTCCCCTTCACAAAAGTGGGAGCAGGGCAGAAGCAGGAAACTACAGACCTGTTAGTTTAACCTCAGTGATAGGGAAAATGATGGAATCACTGGAAGGAAAGAATTGTCGAGTACCTAGAGGCCAGAGGGCACAGGACCCAAGGCAGCATGGATTCACAGTGGGAAGGTCATACCAGACGCAATCTAATAGATTTCTTTGACTGGGTGACCAAAGTAGTAGATCAGGGAGGGCTGTGGACATGGCCTACCTAGACTTTAGCAAGGCATTTGACACAGTCCCACACAAAAGATTAATATACAAGTTAGCCAGCCTGGGAGTGGGTCCCAAGATGATAGCCTGGGTAAAGAATTGGCTGGAGAATAGAACACAGAGGGTAACAGTAAATGGAGTCCACTCTGAAGAAAGGGGTTACTAGTGAGGTACCGCAGGGTTCAGTATTAGGACTGTCCTCTTCAATGTCTTTATGCTTACATTGCAGAGGGACTGAAGGAAAAGCATGTCTTTTGCAGATGACACAAAGATCTGCAACAGAGTTGATGCACAAGGTGGGGTGGAAAGGCTGAGAAGGACTTGGCAAAGTTAGAGGAATGGTAAATGTATGGCAGCATAGATTCAATGCTAAGAAGTGCACGGTAATGCACCTGGGAAACAAAAACCCAGGAGAAGAGTACACAATGGGGGGTGAGATACTAACAACAACAAAAATGGAAAGGGACCTGGTGGTAGTCATATCAGATGACTTAAAAGTGGGCAAGCAATCTGAGAGGGCAGTAAGGAGGGCTGGGGGGATACTGGGATGCATAGGGAGAGGCATCACCAGTAGAAAACAGGAAGTTGTTATCCCTCTGTACAGACAGCTGGTGAGACCCCATCTGGAGTACTGTGTGCAGTTCTGGAGACCCAGTCTCCGCAAGGACATAGACAGGATGGAAGCTGTCCAGAGGAGAGCACCTAAAATGGTGCAGGGTCTGCACTGAAGACATATGAAGAGAGAGACTGAAGGAGCTTAATATGTATAGCCTCGAGGAAAGGAGGGAGAGGGGGGACATGACAGAAACGTTCAAGTACCTCAAGGGAATCAACAAAGTCCAAGAGGGTAGCATCTTTCAAAAAAATAGAGGCATGCAAGAACAAGGGCACAATTTGAAGATGGGGGCACCTCAGAGGTAATGTAAGGAAGTATTTTTTCCACAGAGAGGGTTGTGGATGCATGGAACAGCCTTCCGGAGGAGGTTGTGGAGTCAAAAACAGTGGTTGAATTCAAGCATGCATGGGACAGTCATAAGGCAATTCTAGGGGGTTGGGGTAGAAAGAAGTAGGCTGCTGGTTAACTAGGATCTGCAGCTTATCCATTAGGTAGGGAAATGGGCAGACTGGGTGTGCCAAGAGGTCCTTATCTGCCGTCAAATTCTATGTTTCATAGCAATTCTCGCAGGCATACTCCAAGCTATATCCCTCTCCACAAATAAAGCTTGAGAATCCCATCTAGCATACCCTCCTTATATAGTTCTCCACTATCATTTCATACACCTTACTCTGCCCCAGGCGTTAGAACTCTCGATCCACTGATATCTTGCATATTCCAAGCCTTACCCAATTTCCACCAACATTTCCAGAGAACTGTACTCAGTATATCCTTGGCATATTGTACTCTACTAGAATCTTGGACTTTTTTACTTCCTCCAGGCGTTATTCTTATATACATATAAATATACTATGTCCCAATTGTACTCCTGGACTTATTATCCTTCTCCAGGGTTGAATCCTAGATTCCCAGCCTACATCTCTTCCTGTCCTTTAACATAAGATGGGCGCAGGCACTGATCAATGGTTGCTTCTGGGCATGTCTCTGCTTACATCTTGCACCCTTTATTTAAATCTGCCATCGAAGAATACACCCAGATATTTACAATGTGCGGACATTCTATGCCCTATTGAATACCTTAGCTGTGCCATCCACTCCCCCCCTTCAGAGTTTGGACACACATCCTACTTGGCATACCGGTACCCTATCAGGATAAACCTTTGCGGATCTACAACTGTCCCTTCGCCCCGCATACTCTCCATTATTCATCCCTGGTAAAGTCTTACTACATATAACTCTAAACCTGCTAGGCATCAGCCTTAAGCTTCCTCCATGTCAGCATCATGTCCCCAACAGACACGAATGAATCAGAGTCTTGAAGCTACTCTTAGGGTTAACTAGGAAGCTACTGCTCCTTCTATTATTACGCTCAGGGAATGCTGAACTTAATCCTGGAACCCTGTGTCCCATCGGATCACCCGATGACCTACCTAGCCTTACAGGCCTAAGCTTTATGCATGTTAATGTGTGCAGCCTGTTGAAAATAATCGGCTCCATCCAGGCCTGGATATGCCACACTAACCTTGACATTCTGGTTGTCACTGAAACATGGCTCCGCCCAGCTACAAACAACTTTGAAGTAAACCTCCCTGCTTACTCACTGTTCCGAACCAATAGCAACCCCACCACCCCTAGAGTGCCTATCCATATTAAAGAAAAATTCTCTGTCTCCATTATTGACTCTACATCTGTCCAAAACGAGTTTGAAAGCCTTACCCTTCAGGTTGGGATCTCACCTGGCATCTCACTTTGTGTGTCAGGCTGCTACAGACCCCCTTCTGCAGGGTTACAGCTTCTGGATCACTTAAGTAAGGTCTTGGCTTATATTGTAGATCCTCAGAGTCTGTACTACTAGGTGATATCAACCTAGACTGGTTGTCTAGTGTCTCAACTCCTCTACAAACATTTTGCGACTCACTTGGATGGACCCAGCTTATCAATTAAACTACCCACCCAAACAAGTTAAATCCTATCAACAGCACCCTGGTGGATATTATCTTAGTGAACAGATCGTATTTGCTTACCCAAGCTGGAGTATTCTTCTCTAACATCAGCGATCACAGCTTCATTGCTTGTGTTAGATCCAATCATGCTCCGCCACCTGCTTCTAAATTTTCTACCAAAAGATGTCGACGCAACCTTGACACCGGGGAGTATATTTCGGAGCTGAGCTGCTCCATACGCTGGCAGGACTTTTAACTAGCTAAATCTGTCGCCTCAGCACAAGACATTTTTCAAGAAACTGTGTTGGGGCACTTAGTAGGCAAGCACCACTTGTGAAGGTCCAAGTCAGGAACAAATCTTGTCAATGGTTTACTGAGGAATTGAAGGACGCAATGCAGAATATGGACATGCTTTGGAAAACTGCCCGAAAAAAACTAAAAACTTACAAACAATTGGATTTCCTTCAGGAGAGTGAGAAACCTTTGCACTAAGATGGTTAGAGAAGCAAAGGCTAATTTCTTTCACTCACAACTTGATCTCTCGGCCAACTGCCCCTCCAAATTCTGGAGGGTAATTAAGGGTATAGAAGGCCATTCGGCTGGGACTTCCTTGCCTACCAAAATCTCGATGGGTACTACCACACTTATTGATGAAGGCATCAAGGATTGACGGTTTAACAGTCATTTTGATACAGCAGGTCTTGCCTTCGATTCTTCCTCCGCCAGTAACCTTCAAGCGCAACTTGGGGTTGATAAACAAGGCACCTCCTCCTCCAGTCCACCGTCTCGCTTCAACCCACATCTCTGAAAGAGGTGGAAGATCTCCTGTTAAAATTGGACGTCAGAGAAAGCACAGGTGCCGAGCACATCTACCCATTTTTTCTGAAGATGAGTTATTAGGGTCCTAGCTGTGCCTAGTACATATCTATTTAACCTATCCCTGTTGCAAGGCGACCTTCCTCCCATCTGGAAAACAGCACATGTCATCCCTTTATGTCAGGTGACCCCTGTGACCTCAATAACTACAGGCCTATTTCCCTTCTCCCTATCCTGTCTAAGTTGTTGGAAAAAATCGTGAACACTCAGCTCAGGAACCATCTGGAATCGTCAAAACTTCTCAACCCATTACAATCAGGGTTCAGAGCACAACACAGTACTACTTCCGCTTTGGCCAAGGTCACTAATGACTGGCAGAGTAAGCTGGATAATAAGAACTTCGTCTGTGCAGCTTTCCTGGACCTAAGTAAGGCCTTCGATACCGTTGATCATAGCCTGCTCCGTACATCCCTTGAAACCATTGGACTGGATGTTCTTTCTCTCAGATGGTTCGGCAACTACCTCTCTGACCGTTCACAGCAAGTAAAAGCGGATGGTGAAGTTTCACCCTTGAAACTCCTTCAGTGAGGCGTTCCTCAAGGTTCCATTTTGGGTCCCCTGTTCTTTGCATTTTACATCAACAGAATCGATACTTAGTACATGAAGAGGTCATGTTTTGCTACACTGATAATCACCTATTGGACTGTGCCTCTGATGATGACCTGCGGACCCCGCCCATCCCATCTTCTTACCGTAGTGCCTGTGCAAGCCCCACGACCCCCAAATGTACCTGCTGGCCCTGCTAATGCCATTGCTGGCACTGGCATCAATGTCAGTGGCGACAACAGTGACACCGAGGAGCAGTCATCATTTTGTTCTGTGAGTGAAGCTAATGAGGAGGAGCACCTGAAGCAGCAGCAGTTTACTGAAGATGATCTTGGTTTGTCTCACAATCATCACTCTCGTGAATCTGATTCAGACTCAGAAATGAGACCACCACCTACTCCATAACGAGCACGACTGCTGACGCCACCAACAGTAGAGGGAAAGGGAAAGAAGAGGTCGAGGACAGGATTATCATCATCTCGCTCTTTTGCATATGCCACAGGAGGCACAGTATCCAAATCCATATCCAGTCAGCAGCAAAACCAAGTCTTACTCTACCTCTTTCTTCTACAGCAACAGCTGCACAAGTGGTGGTAAAACCAAAAGGATTAACTGACCTACTAAGGCAGATTACAGACAAACGGTTGTCAATGGAAGAGTGTATTAATGATGAGGACATCACACTGGACATCAAAGTCAAAAATTAAATTTCTCACTATTTAGCATTACCGCGTCTGCATACAGACGACAAACCATTACAGTGGTGGAGTGACCATGCCGCAGAACTGCCACTGTTGTCAAAGTTAACAAGAAAATACCTATGCATTCTTGCAACAAGCATACCATCTGAGACACTTTTCAGCTCCAGTGGTCAAATTCTCACACCATTTCATTCAAGACTATCCCCAGATAAAGTTAACATGCTTGTCTTCCTCCACAGGAACTTACCCCGATTTCTCTGACTGATGACCAGTCCAGACTTACAGACTAGTTCACTCCTACCACATGACCACACTAAACATGTCGTTGTGTGGAATTTTGAATGAATGAATGAATGAATCTTATATCTGATATGATTTGGTAGGGCAGGCCACGCCACATAGGCAATGCCATTGCAGCAGTTGCACCACAGTGCTATCTAGTAGTACCTTTCTTGTTCGAACTAAGTTGGGGGGCATGGGGGAACCGAACCATAGTACTGGCCTGAAATCGTGGCGGATGATGTCAGAGTCTGATGCAATTTAAAGTTGCAATTTGCCAGATTTGAATGGGAATGGAATGGATTTCTCTACTGTATCAGACACGCTGGTAGCCCATGCAGGAATATTTAAGTTTGAAATTTTAAAAGAGAGGGATATACTGAAAGAGCTAAAAAATTTAAATAAAAGTAAATCAGGAGGTATTGATGGGATTGAGGCCCAATATTTAAAATTGGGAGCACATGTAATAGCCCCTATTGTGACCTATTTGTTCAATTGGAGTTTGAGTACTTCTACTGTTCCTGAAATTTGGAAGATGGGGAAAATTATTCCCATTTATAAGTCTGGGGATCAAACTATTCCTTCAAATTATAGGCCAATGGCCCTTTTGCCAATTTAATCTAAAATCTTGGAACGTAAAGTCTATGAACAGGTAAATAATTATTTAGATACAAATACTGTAATAGTAGATGAACAACATGGTTTTAGAAAGGGGAGATCCACAAACACTGCCCTGTTGGAATTTAATGACCTGGTTGCTACATCTATGAACCAAGGAAAGTACACTGGGGCAGTGTTTGTGGATCTCAGTAAGGCTTTTGATTTAGTTCAATATGATTTGCTTTTGACTAGGTTAAGGGTCAAATATTAAAATGGCTTAAGTCATATTTGACAAATAGATATCAATGTGTTCAATGTGGGATAATGATGTCGGCCCCTGGGAAATTAGAGAGAGGTGTTCCCAGGGCTCTATTTTGGGCCCATTATTATTTAATATTTATGTTAATAATTTGGTTCATAAAATTAAACAGTGAGGTGAGACTGTACGCAGACACTTTTAGTGGCGTCTGCTGACAGTCTCACAGGTATGATGGATTCGCTTCAAAGTGATTTGTTACAAATGCAAAAATGGTTCAGTAAATCTGGTCGTCTTTTGAATGCTAAAAAAAACACAAACTATGTGGTTTTCGATTGGTTCATATAGAGGAAAAGAGCCCAAACCACAATTACATTTACAAGATGGTACAAAGATTGAAAATGTATTAACATACAGATACTTAGGGTTTCAAGTAGATGTTAGAATGACATATGTAAATCATATATCAGTTCAGGTAAAGAAAGTGAATAAAAGATTAGGGGCCCTTAGAAGAGTTGAGGGAGCTTTACCTTTGGTGGCAAAGGAGCGACTGGCAAAACAGATGCTGTTACTCATATTGGAGTATGGTTCTATAATTTACATGAATTCCACTAAAACTGCTTTAAATTTGGTTAATCAAATATATTATAGGATAGGTAAATTTGCTTCCGAAAGTATTAAAAATGAGCATCATTGTATAATTTATAATAAGTTAAATTGGCTTCAGCCTGAAGCAAAAAGAAACTATCTCTGGCTTACTATATGTCATAAGATAATTCACAAAAAGTATAACCATCCTTTGTATAAGCAATTAAAAAGAAAGATAAATAACGAATCCTATATAAAGACTAGGAATCCATTAAGCAATATCCCAATGTATAGAAGCTTTAATAGACTAGGGGACAGTATGCTCCAGAATAGAGTAGCATTAAGTTGGAATGGTTTGACTGAATCACAGAAAACAAATTTAGATTTTTTTTAAATTTAAAAATGTATTGTTTAATAGTTTGTATTTTATATGTATGTGTTTTAAATAACGTATGTATGTATGTACGTATGTAGAGTGCGATTATGTTTGTTTGTATTAGTTATGTTAAATGTCAATTAATTGGTAATTGTATTAGAATCTACATGCAGGACTTTGTTGTAAACGGGACTTTGTCCTAACAAATGAATTTCCTGTGAAAAAATAAACTTTTAATCAATCAATCATTTGGTTATGGTGGGCAGACCAGTCCGGTCGCCGAGTTGCTCATTTCTCTCAACCCTCGCTTTCATTCCTCTGTGTCGTGTGAAGTGTCTGTCGTGTCATGTGGGACTCGGTGTGACTTACTTACAGACTGAACTGCAGAGTGCAGATCGAGCAGCACTGCTGGGAGTGGGAAGACAGGGTATATTAGTACTGTGGCCTGGTGCCCTGAGTGAGTGCCACACCTGGCCTGACCCATCCATATTATAATCAATTCAGGGTTCAATTATTCAGTTTTCAGTTCACTCACGTGCATCTTCTCATGATCTCACCCATTGCATGAGAGTACAATTTTCAAAATGCAAATAATGCACCATGTTCCTTGATGAGGTTTACTTTATATTAGATATCTATATTGTTTCAGGCAGCATGGGCACGGCATCAGGGCAGTGGTGACCAGGTTGGCAAGCAATGGATGGGCATTTTGTGCTATACTTACTACTGGGCAGTGGGAGGACAGGGGCACTGGGCCTGGGGTGGTTGGGTGGACGTAGCTAGCTGACAGTGTGCTTGAGGGGCAGTGGGCACTGGGGAAAGTGGGCTGGGCAGAACAGGTAGACTGTAAGAGCACTGCACTTGTACTTCACAACTTAAGTGTTTGCAGATCTGCAAGAGCTACAGATGCAGCCACACAGGCTGCAGCACAGTCTAGTGTTTCTGCTGCTGCTGTAGCTGCAATGTACTACTACTAGTACGCTACTGCTGCTGATGAAACTCGTGCTTGGTGGTGGTGCTCAGTGAGTCGCACAGCAAGCAGAGACAGTGAAGCAATCATTGTGGTTACGATCTGAAAGTGCAGCAATGCAATGCAAATATGAGGTGGGGTTGTTCATGGGTGGGTCTGGGTCATCATATCATTCATGGTCACCGACACTGGCATCCCATTTCCAGTTCCTCCTACAGCTGGCCCAAGCCAACTGGGCCAAAGTGCTGGCAGCCGGGCTATCCCACTCCAAAATTCAATATGTGCCCAAGCCGAAAACTGCCCCCACAGTACTGTCCAGCAGTCCAGTCTCACGCTGACTCAGATTAGTCGAGACATGACGTGATGAATGATCAACACATCATTTGCTTGTTTGCCTAATGTAGTTACTTGTTGATGACCGTTTTTGCCGTTTTTGTCTTAACCATTTCTGTCTCAGGCTCAGAGTCAACCAGCTTAGTACAGCAGCAGGGTTATTTAGCAGCAGCATGCAGGCGACAGGCAGGCAAAGCTACTGCATCATTAGTGAACTTAGCTGATCTGCGGCGCAGGCAGTCTTCCTTGTTCGTTCAAGTTTTGTGGCTAATGTGACGTGACGCGACGTCTCTGCTACAGATTTTTATAGCAAGGTAAGGTTAGGTGTCCTCACCTGTTCAATCCATGAGTGGACAGTGGACTGATGATGTTGGTTGAACTTGAAAGAGCTTAACTTCTTCAACTAAACGCAAGTCAGTCTTTTGACTTCTTTCTTCATTTTTTGAATTTTCAATGTTCAGTTTCAGTAAGTTTTTTAGTCAATATCATCACATAATTTGTGCATCACACACACACACACACACACACACACACACACACACACAGTGCCACACAAGGCATACAGAGGCCAAGTGAGTATTAAGCTACCAGGCAGCGGGGCAGTGACACTTATAACTGTTCCTTAATGGTAAATGGTGAGGACAGGCCATGCGCAACTGCGCACAGAACTGTTAGTGAGCTAGTGCGAGTGTGTTTAGCTGCATCACTCAGTGAGTGCAGTAGTGCACAATGCACAGTCACGGACTGCACTTGCCTTACGCAGTGTGCAACTGCACACTGAGTCACTGCTCAGTACAGTACACACACACACACACACACACACACACACACACACACACACTGAATGCAGCATCTCTGCACAAAAAGCCACACTTTTAAATGTGCACAAAACTGCACATTATAGTCCTCTCATCTGCTGTTCTTTTGGAACAAGAACAGAAAATGATGCAGTACTGGTTTTAGAGTGAGTGACATGATGATGACATTCTATTCCTTCCTGAGAAGTTGAACAACAACACTCATTTGTTGTTGATTGGACTTGAGCAATAGGCATGGAATGGGGGAGAGGGAAGGATTCAGCAGCAGCACCCAGGCCCAGCATCAAAATTATGTTAAGTTGTTAACACTGCTAGTAACACTGTAACACAATGTCTCTCTGTCTCATGTCATATTGTAATGATCATCATCATGTATGTTACGTGTTCTTATCTATAGGGTATTGGGTAACAAAGTGTCTGTGGTTGGGAACAGGTTGGCTGTCACTGACTGTCACCATCACCAACATGTGTGTTGTGTGTGCAGACTCAGACTGCAGACTCGGAGTCGTCATCACTGTCAGTCACCTTACTGACGGCAGGGTCAGTGAGTGACAGATGATCATGAGACAGCAGTGATCATTTCATTGACATTACTGTTACTGTGCTGCTGGTGCTCTGTTTCAAGTGATCATGCCATGCGTGTTCATGTTCATTCAGAATCACTGTAAAAATAGACAGTAAGTAGATAGTCCTGTCAGTCTGTCAAAGGAACAAAACTAAAGGTTAGTCAGACAGAGAATGGAATATACACACTGAGAACTTTTTCAGGTACATTTTTTACTGTTTAATTATAATACCACAAAAATTTGATTTGTCATGAGATGAATGATGCCAAATGCCATTTGCAAAACATGCAGTTTTAGTGATTGATAAGAATTGGCAGGCACTAGTCTGTTCCTTCAATTTTTATTCCCAGTTGTTCCCAAAGCCCCTTCATCTGTCCGATTCTGCAACAGTTACTGCTGAGCAGTACACCTGCGGTGTAGTGATTAGAATAAGTAATTTTTATTTTATGCCCGCCCTCCAACACACGTCATATGGATGGAGTGCACCCTCCGCTTAGTAATCCAGATTCTCTGACTCGGACATCTGCTGCTGTTGCTTTCTGAATTCTGACTCAGAGTCTGAGAGTCCTCTTCCTCTCCCTGTCCTCCTGATGTGATCTGTGATGAGTGACTACTTTGTACTCGGCATTGGCAATGGCAATTCAGCTGAGCTTGCATACTTAGTGAAGTTGCTGTCTCTTCTTGTCTCATCTGCTAAGCTTGTCTGCTTGATGCCCCCCCCTTCCCGAGTCCCTCCAGTAGTCTAGTTCCACTGGGGAACACTTCCTGTCTCTGCTCGCTTGACAGCTGGCTGACACCTCCACTACAGTGGTCCCTGGGATGGAGCGAGTCCAACTCCTGACTCCTGATCAGTCCTCCTCTCTGACTGACTCTTGTCATCTGTGTCACAAAACTTTGGTTGACTCAGGCTGGCTCAACTGAGCTCTTGGCTGACTGTGGCTGGGGGCTGCCTAAAATAAAATCAGTAAGACAAATTACTCTACTGCATTTTGCATTCAGAAGTAGCCATATTAACAATAGCATAACTGCTAGCTTAATCACAGTCACGTCCATTTTCACTCAGTCAGCACCAGTCGCAGCAGCCACCAAACATGGCACTGAGAATATATAGGCTAATTCCTTTAATGCCACCCTGACGACCCAGGACTCCAATCCTTCTGACTCACTCTCATCATGTCATCAATCACGGCTCACGAGTCACAATTTCAGTCTTGATTTATTTGACTCATGATGAGTCTTGAGTCCAAGGCAGCGTCTGACAACATAACTCGAGTCACTCAGGGGTGGGGAGGCGCTAGCTAAGACAAAACCCATAGGAAATATTAATCTATAAATTCCTAATTACTTATTATAGCTAAGCTAATAGTAGTACTTTAAAAAAAAAAATAAAAAAATAAAAAAAAACAAGCCAGTGAGTGCCTGCTACTGCCATGATGACATGAGCCTGGCACAGAGGATATATAAGCAGATTCCTTTAATAAAAAATTGAACTCAAGTCACATGACACGACAACTCACCACAATATGGCAAGATTCACTCACTCAACCCAAGCAAATCAAACAAGCTTTAACAACTCACATTTACATTGGCTCACTGCTTCAGCTGGAGACTACTGTAGTGTAGCTATTTACTTGGCCAAATATCTATTACCGAGAAAAAAGCAGCCAGCTGAGCCACCGCTCACCATGGCATTTGGGATATATAGGCTGATTCTTTTAAATGCCACCACAGCAACAGTGCCAAGCCAGCTCTGACAGTTGGCTCAGCTCAGCTGATTGCCTCTAGCGGCTGTTGCCCTGCCTTGGCAGACTCAGACTCTGAGTAGTCTCTCGGACTCGGACACAGTGAGCGGTAGTGGCATGGTGAGTCACTTGTCTGCATTACAGGCAGGAGTTGCGTCAGACTCGGACAGTGTAGTTGTGGTCTGGTAGGGTTAGGGACGGGGTACTTTAGTACAAATGAAAAAGTAAATATGAACCTCTCTCCAAATTTATTTGCACTAACAGTACAACTTACTGTTACTTTTACTACTAGTCTAACTTCACTTGAGGGGACTGGGTTTGGGAAGGAGCCCAAGGCTGTAGGTGAGGAGGATGGAGGTACACTCAGCCTAGCTCCTAGCCTACCATAGCCAAACAGACAGCGAGCCTCGATTTTCCAATCAGAAATGTTCTATTTCTGTTAGTCCTAGTAATAGTACTGCTGTTGCTGTGCCTGCTTCTAAGGCTAGCAGTAGCAGAGCAGAACAGCACACTTTCGGTGAAGTGCAGTGCAACTCTGTCCTGCATCAGTTCATCTGCTCTAGACTGCAACTCTAGTCTACTCAGTAAGCAGTGCACCACCACCAGAAGTGGATGGAGTGAGCGTGTGGAGGAGTAGTCTGTGGACGGACAACTGTACATGGACATTTCTTTCTTCATCTCTCATCTATCTAGACTGCAAGTTAAGGACAATTTCACATTACATTAACACAAATGTAAATCAAATGACCGACTTATTACTCATACTCAGTCACACAGTGTGCTTCTGCTGCTATTTTTGTTTGCTATGGTTCTGGTAGGGTACTTCTGGACATGGTATTGGTTAACTTGGTACTAGGTAGTAGGTGTAGGTACTGTGTGGTACTGCATTTTGTGCTGCTGTAAGCTAAGAAAAAAGTACACTAAAACACTTTACTATAATGTATGTCTATGTCATGTCACGTCACTTATCTACTCCAATGAAATCGAAAAAATAAATACTTACGGTGCTCGAAGCTCCATGCTCATCATCAGGTCAGGAGGAATGTGACTTCCAGTCAATAAAAAATGTATTTCTCTTTCACACACGTGACTCATTATCTTTCTTTTCTCTCATTAAATTCATAATGTGTCATTTACTAGTATTTTAACTGCTTTTACATATAAAATTTGGTTAAAATTGCACTATTTTTGAATATGTTTTCACACTGGAATGCATTATACCGTGGTATCATGATAACCACGGTACAACACACCGCAGTTATCATACTGTGACAACCCTACATTGTATAAAACACTGGTATGGCCTCACCTGGAGTACTGCGTGCAGTACTGGAGACCACACATGCGTTAAGGACATACACAGGGTGGAGACTATCCAGAGAAGGGCGATAAAGATAGTGCATGGCTTGCAACACAAAAACATATGACAAGAGACTAACAGTCCTCAATATGTACTCACTGGAGGAGAGAAAGGGGGAACTTGATAGAAACTTTCAAGTACCTTAAGGAGGTAAACAATGTGCAGGTGAGGGATCTTTTCCAATGTAGAAAAGATATCAGAACGAGGGGACACAATATGAAATTGGAGGGAGGTAGATTAAGAGGCAACATGAGGAAGTTTTTCTACAAAGTGAGGTTGGTGGACACTAGGAACAGTCTGCCACAAGAGGTGGTGGGGGCAAGCACAGTAGATGGGTTTAACCATGCCTGGGACAGGCACAAGGGAACAATGGGTGGGGAGGGAGTGATGAAAAGCCATTGATCACTTGGGGTCAGTGACTGCATATAAGTTTAGGACTTACGGGCAGACTAGATGGGTCTAACGGTCCTTATCTGCCGACAACTTCTATTGATCTATGTAAAGAGCTGTAGATCAGACTTTTTTTTTTTATTTATTTAGTTTTTGTTGACCGGGTAAGTGCACTAGACAAATCCTGCCTATTTTCAGGCACAACCCGGAGGAGGGGGATACAGATGAATGCCAACTGACTTTGAACCAGGTTAAGCTGTTGGTGGTATTTTTAGTGAATGAGGGAAATTTGGCCAAGACACCGGGAAAATTCCCCTACTCTTTTCGATAAGTGCCATGGGGTCTTTAACATCCACCTGAACTACCACCAATCTAGGCAGATGGAACCTCGGTTTAACGTCTCATCCAAAAGACGGCACCTCAGAAGTGCAGCACCCCCTCCCATGCTGCACTACAGTGTCAGTACTGGGATATTAACATGGACAGCAGTAAAAGTGGGAGGCAGTATAGTGCAGTGGTTTAAGGCTCTGAGCCGCAAATCTGGCGACATCCAGCAGACCAGACCTCGGTTTGAATCCCACAGCTTCCACTTACATACTGTGCGACCCTGAGCAAGTCACTTAACTTCCCTGTGCTCCACAGGTCGCACCTGCAAAAAAGCTTTCAGCTTAGTGTACTACTCCTGGTTAAACAACTAAATAAAATAAAAAAGTAAAAAAAGTGTATGGAGAAATGGGCAGACAGGATAGGCAAAGAAGTTATCTGTCGTCAAATGTTATGTTTCTATGCAAGTTAAAACCTGCAGGGATGTGGGAAGGTACTGTGGACCACATATCAGCAGCTCCAGCTGATCAATGCTCAGCTGGATGCTTGAGCTGAGCAGCCAATAGCTGCAGACTGTCGGGTCCGAGAAGGTTTTTGGAAACTGAGACCAGTCTTCTGCAGTCGCACAGCAATATCTGACTCTCAGCACAGCTGCAACCCCACTGGAAACTGGCTATGTGGCATGGTGGACCACATCGACGTGGGCATTCCATCGGATTATGCATGCACTTCATTAAAGCAGCAGTACTACCAAATCAGGAAGTGACCTATCAAAATTCTGTTTTTCAGCTGTAAGCATGTGGCCAAAGTTCCAGTTTCCATATCTGTAAATGTTTTTTCCCCCCAATCTCTTTAGGTTTTTTTAGATATTTGCAATTTATTTGAAGTGTTGTAGCGCTACAACAAATATGGCGGCTGACTAATTTCAGCTGCGCTTTTTCTTCAGGTCGCATCACATCTTTTGACAATAGCAGAGGGACCCTCTGCTGATCATTCCCGGCGTCCCTGCAAGTCATATAGATGTGCAGCTGGCAGCAGAGGGGTTCCAGTGCAACATGCTTAGTGGCATAAATGTAAACAAAAGCAGAGAATGACTGAGCAAATTACTCAGCAATAGTACAATGCCAGCGAGAAAGAGTACCAGGTATATGATTAGCAGAGTACAGAGAATAAACTGTCAAAAAAAGCGCAATTTTTTTTCTTGCAGTGCTGCTGCTTTAACTGCTGATATTTCTGGAAAAATACCAATTAAAATACTGAGCATAATCAAATATAAAAACCGACATTTTAAAGCACCATCTCCGTTTCTTTAGGCATGCCGACTCTCAGGATATCAATACATGGCATGTGGAGGTGCCAGCATGGCCATTTTCTGGCATGCCAAAATATTAAATGTTCACTCGATGCCCCATAATATGCAGTCTGCTTCTGCAGTCCAATGCAACTGTGACAACTGAACTGTTTATTCCGTTTCCCTCTCTGTGCAACATGTGACTTTTTATACAACCATATAAATCTGGAATCATATACATCTGGAGTCCTCACCTCAGAAAGGATAAGGATAGGCTGGAGACAGCGCAGAGTAATGGAAATTTAGTAACAGAATATTAAGGTGTGCTGTAGTAAACAAGATACAAGATAAGCTGTAGGAGTATTAGTATATCAGATGTCTTTTCATAATCAACTTTAGAAAGTACCATTGGTATAGATTAAATATACCGTGTAAGGATACAGTTTTAAGTACTCATGTTCATGACTGATTATACATATATTCCTCAATAATATCAGACTTTATTAAGTCTTAATTCTACAGTTATAGATAAATGTGCTTTTTATTGTTTGTTATTGATTATAGAGGTATAATTCATATTATTATAACCCCCAACCCCAACAAATTAGGGGCTTACCTGTAGCTCCCGTTTCTGCTCTCCCATTAGCACCTCCAGAAATGCCTGTATTTTTTTTTTCCTGTTCCCGGTCCTTTCTGTGCCCCTGTAGCCCCAGGCCACAGCCCCGATATAAAATTCAGCCTTGCGGGACCCCATGAATTCAAACCACGATCACCCACTTAGGCAATGCACTCCGGTGCAACAGGGATTACGCAGGTGCGAGCGGCGCTTTGATCCCCAACCGCTGCCTTGGCGGTCGGCAGGAGAGTGTTCAGCAGTCCCAGTGTCCCCACCTGCTAAGTGGGACCCGGTGACCACAGGGAGGGCCATGAGAGCCCGCTTTTCAAAATATTTAAAAAGATCCATAAGGCAGTAACAATCAGGGCTCATGAATATTAATATCCCGGAGTCCCACTCACTAATGAATATTCATCAGGGTCTGTTCTGCCCTCAGGGAAGCTGTGTTTTCGGCAACTGCCGACAAGGAAAATAAATCTGTTGCAATGAAAATAAATATATGTAACTGCTGTATATGTTTGGGGACAGATTTTACGGGGGGTAGTGTTTTAAATAAACAAACTCCTGGCTGCACCAGTAAACACTGGGACTCAGATAAGACAGCCTGCCTGCTGCAGATGGTGGGTCTAAATATTGGCAGCAGCAACAGGCAAACGGGCCAAGCAAAATCCGCTACCTTACCACTGTAAACATCCATCTGGTTTTGTAATGCTGGGATACTCACTATCCAGATACTGAACCTGTCAGGGAATACTGCCCGGGCAGTTCAGTGTCAGCATAGTGAGTCTCGGCAAAGCATAAGGGTACCATTACAGTGTAGTTCTCATTAAGAAAATGTTATGGTTATCATACTAAAAAGAATGTTACAATAACTGGGTTAGGCTTTTTCCCATAGGGAAACCATGGCGTAATTTGCCGTTATAAAGGAGCGTTTATAACGGCAAATATGCACACGGTTTCCCTTGCTATGCGCACGCCCAACCTACAGCTGTTCCAGGTTTTCACCGTCCCACCAGATTTCTAGTCGGTCGAAACCGCACCGCCGCCACTATCTCTAGGCGGTAAGTAACTATTTTTAAAATAAACTTCCTAACAAAAATCACACCGTAAAGGGGACAACAAAACAAGAAAATGTAAACTGCTGCTAAGCGACCGAGGACTCGGCTAAACATCATCCAGACCACAGTCACGATTAGACCATTTATTTTAAATAATTGGCTGTGACGAAAAAGCCTAACCCAGCAATTATATAAAATAAAATATGGGGTGGTGTGTGTAAACTCGAATTTTACACACACCCTCTGGGTTGGATGATTGATAAACCTCCAAGTATATGCCATCCAACCCCGTGTGTGTGTGTGTGTGTGTGTGTGTGTGTAAAATCTCGTTACACATACCACCCCATACTTTATTCTCTATGTACACAACTTCTGGAACTAATATCACAATTTTTTCAGATGTGCCACTGATTTTGGTAATTTGTCGCTGATAATTGTAAGCCTTGTCCTCGACTTGTGATGAGGGACGTTGAGAGGCATGCAAATAAGTATAAAAGAAAGTAAAATAGAGTCCAGCTGTACATGGATCACAACCATTACATGTCTACCTGCATTCAATGGCCCAGATATTCAAAAAGGTTGCGCCATGCGCAATAGAGTTGTTCCAGCGCAAGTCCGAAAATGCGCTATTCTGCGGTATTCAGTGGGAGGCAGATGCGCGTCCCAAATCACGCTGAGCAACAGCGCAACGATAATGAATGCATGCGCAACTGAACGGGAGGAACCATACATAAATGGCGCAGTGCGATATTCAACAACATGCACCATGCGCAATAGGGGAGCAAGCGGAAGTTGCGCGATAGCGGAAATGAGCCAAAATAACAAGGGAGAGGTGCAAGAACGCTACAGGGAAGGCACATGAGGCTGAACCATAGCTGCACAAACAGAGCAGGAGGGACACACAGGGCAGGGCAGGCCAGGGAAAGGGCACCCTGAACAGAGAGGCACAGGGAAGGTGTGGGGAGCCACAGCCAATGCAGAAGGGGGAAGTGCCACACAGCACAGAGGCCACCACATTTAGGTGTTCCCGGTGCAGGGGAAGTAGCAGCAGGACAGCGGAGGGACACAGAAACAGCTGCCAAGGGGTGAACACAAGCCAGGGACATGGCCAGTGCCACCATCCAGATGGAGGCAGCAATGAGGGGGGTGAGAAGGTGGGCAGCAGGGGGGCGCAGCCGTGGAAGGGCCCATCAGCGGTATGCCCCCAACAGGCAGTACCGAGCCCGCACCAGCTTCGAGCTGTACAACGATACTGAGATCGTGGGCCGGTACCGTGTGAATCGGGCAATTCTGAGGTGGCTCTGTGAGCTGTGCAGTGATGTGATGCAGGCACCCACACGACAGAGCCATGCTCTGTCAGTGGAGACTAAAGTGACAGCTTGCATGTGCTTGCTTGCCACGGGTACCTTCCAGAGACCAACAGGGGACAACACAGGCATAACCCAGTCGGCTGCGTCACGCCACTTCACCCAATTCCTCAGCGCACTGCTGCCACATGCTGCGGAGTACATCCATTTCCCCAGCACACCGGCGGAGCGCACAGCAAACATACAGGAGTTCCACAGGGTAGCACGTATGCCTGGCATGCTAGGGGCAATAGACTGCACCCATGTGGCCATCTGCACACCATCTGGCCCAGAGGGGGCCGCATACATTAATCGGAAGGGCTATGCTAGCATCAACTGCCAGGTGGTGTGCGATGCCAGGGGGCGCATAATCAATGTCTGTGCCACGCATCCTGGGGGAGCACACAATGCCTTCATCTGGCACCAGTCAGCACTGTGCCACAGATTCGAGAGTGGGAACATCCCCACTGGCCACTTAGTGGATGAGTATGCAAACCACACGGACAAACATAGGGCTTGGGAGGAGCATGGTCACAGGTGACATGGGTAGTGGCCTACATGGCCCGGGGCAGGGCGATGTTGATCACCAAACTAACCTCCACCTTCTACACACAGGTGACAGTGGATACCCACTCCATCCCTGACTGCTCACACCATACCGGCGGCCCACGACCCCATCGCAGCAACGCTACAATGAGGCACATGCCACCACACGTATTGTCATCGAGCGGGTGTTCGGTATGCTGAAGGCACGTTTCCGTTGCCTGGACACCTCCAGCGGTGCCCTACAGTACAGTCCCTCAAAGGCCTGCAGGCTATTCCTGACCTGGTGCATCCTAAAAAACATGGCCAACGAATGTGGGATAGCCGTACAGGTCAAACAGAGGGACAGCGATGGGGACGATGAGGACGCCGGTGACAATGGTGATGGGCAGCCCCCCCCCCCCGGGCTGCTCCGGCTGGCACAGCTGCACCGGGACACCATTATGGAGGAGCACTTCAGCCAACCCAGGTAAGTCATGGGGCCATGTGCAACCACCAGTGGCAAAGGCACAAGCCACAAACACGCATTAACACACACCAGGGGTGCATGCCATCAGGGGAAGTGGCCGGGCATGGAACCGCACACACCGCCAGGGATGGGTGAGGTCTAACACGGCATGCGGTCAGAGACACACACACACACACACACACACACACACACACACACCCCTACCTCACCAGACATGCACAAAGGGTAGGAGGCACGCCACCCCTAGCCACACACATGTCCACAGACCACCACGCCCACTGCCTGTCATTGTGCATGTGTCAGACGCTGGGCACCATTGCACAGTGGCGTACAGCACAATGCAGGCATCATCATGCACATGCAACTGCGGACAGCAGCCAGGAGGGTGTGCAGATGGACTGTGTGTGCGCGTGCAGGGCCGGGTACCCACCCGTGCATTGCCCGCTGAATGACACAATGCACACAGGGCAGCATCAGACAGTAGCCACGTTGGGAAACAGGTCAGTCACGCACCACGGATGCATGGGCGGCCCCGCCGAGACCCGCCAGCAGTGACAGGCTGACCACTGGCCTCATGGGGTGGCACCGACGGTCCCCCAAGGGTTCCACTGCGTGAACGCGACCGTGCTCGCACAGGGGTCTGCAGCACACCGAACATGCCTGCACCAGGCGTGCTCGAGATGCCCACAGCTGAACCCGGTGTCGACAAGGATGGTGTCGCACGACGCCAGGAACGGGGGGGTTGACATTGCACTGTGTGGTGTCTGCGACGCATGGGCAAATAACTGTGTGCCCACTATGGCCAAGACAGCAGTGAATGCCTGTGTCTGCCTGTCAATGGCAGCAGTCACATCCTCCCACAACCGGTCCATCCCTGCCAGGAGCAGAGCAGTGTCTCTGCTGCGACACTCCTCTGCGTGGCGCAGAGCCGCACTCAGTGCATCCACCGCCGTCACAAGCCGCATCTGCCGACTGACTGATGCTTGCAGTATGCAGGTGTGCTCATCCAAGAGGTCACCTGCCTGATCGGCATGCTGTCCCTCAGAGTGTTCGCGGCCCTGATGCTCATCACTCCATGAGGGTGAGCGCTGCACACCAGGGCCAGGCCTGAGCATGTCCACAGGCGGTGCACTGATGCTGCCCCCTGACACTGTACCCCCATGGCCATTGGTCGACTGCTGATGCTGCCCCTCCAGCTGCCGCTCCCCAGGGCTCAATGATGCCACCGCAGTGGCCGCAACAGTCCCACTGTCCTGTACACACACCAGTGCTGCCCCACCGGTGCTGACAGGCACAGGCTGGGACTGTGATGACACACAGGCCCCCACGGCGGCACCACACACAGCCATGGCCGCGATGTAACCTGATGTGTGGCCATCCTGTGGCACACACGTCACTGCCCATGACATTAGCGCCATCATCATCGGTGGCAGAGCCGGCACCAGCCCGAGTCTCAGCATGCTAGCATCCATGGATGCTAGCATGCTGGGACATGGGCAGGGCCTCCTCCGCACCTGCTCCACCAACATTAGTCTGGACGTCCAGGCGGGCCCACTGTCGCCCTGACCCGCGTATTCCTGTGGAGGTGGATGGGCCCTCCTCCATCTCCATGTGACTGGCCTCAGTGGAGAAGCCCACCACCGCTGACCCATGTAGACGCTCAGGAGCTGTAAGGGAAAACAAAGTCACATTACTGCATGTGACCTACCCTGTCTCTCTCCCCCAAAAAGACAGACCATGACCTACCATGCAGTGACGGGCTACCACCCATCTGGAATCCACCACCCGGAACACCCTCAATGGCGCAACGCTGCATGCTGCCAGTGACCCGCTCCTCCTGTGGGGTCAGGCGTAGCACCTCCAGCTGTCCCCCACCTGTCGCAGACCATGCTGCCCTGATGGCAGCCACCTTCTCCTTAATCCTCTGCCTGTCTGTGCCCATCTTTTTCTTGCACTCCTGCACGGAGCGCTGGTGGCTGCCATGCAGGTTTACAGCACACGCCACCTCCTCCCATGCAGCAGCACGGGCCTGTGGTGTTCCCTGGCGTCCGCGGAGAAGCAGCTCCTGGTCTAGGTAGGCCTTGAACAGGGCATCTGTCTCGGCCTTAGTGAAATTCTGCCTCCTCTTCCTCCACCACACGCTCGGTCATGATTCATCCTGTGAGAATGACAGGTGTTACCTGTGACTGTGCAGTCCCATGCATGTCCCAAAATCTACAGTCCACACTCCCAAACAGCATGCAACTCACCGCAATAGACTGCAGTAACCGACTATGGCCAGTGCAGCCCAATGTCGCACTTTTATAGCACAACCCATGCAAATGAGGTGAGGCACATCTTTAAGTGGATGTAAATGCAGTGACTGCGCCATTGAATGGATGATTAGCTGATTTGCATATGCCGGCTGAATATCGCGTTGCGCTTTGCGCAATTGTGTTGAACATGCTGAGCCAAGGGCGCAGTTCGGTGACATGCGCAGTACACACCTAACTGCGCATGCCCGGGTTGATGACGCAGGCGCCTGCCACGCTGCTGACGTGCTGTGCGCTGGAGGCAAAGCAGGGCACGGCCACCTTGTGCCAGCGGCGCTACAGCGCTGTTCACCTATATGGTGCTGTGGCACTGGGGCGTCGTAGGCGCACTGGGTCAACAGCGCGGTAGGCCGCTACAGGAGGTGGCATGCAGGCACCCAATCGCGCTACATGCATTGGGTTCCAATCACGCTGTGGCTGTCCATGCGCCAGAGACCCTTGACCCTGTGCCCGACCTTAGCCCCCTAGGCGCCATGCGTCAGGCATGGGTGCCCCACTATCGCGCTGTTCGGGTGACAGCCGATAGGGAATGGCAGCGCTGTATCACAGAGCATCTGCATCGCAGGACCACGCTGGCAGAGCACCATTTTGATTGAACTGAGCAGCAGAGATGGCGGAGGCGTCTGTGCAGTGGAGCCAGGTCGAGCTGGCAAACCTTGTGGCCATAGTGGAGCTACATGTTGGGCCTTTGTTTGGGAGGCACCCCTGCACAGGGCCAGGAGTCAAGTATGGCAGGAGGTGGCCGACGCCCTGGAGGAGGCCACCGGTATGGGGCGGATGGCAGAGCAGTGCCGCCACCGATATGGGGACCTGAGGCGCAGGGACCCGGACCTGCTTGCCCGCCTGGGGGCACGTGCCAGGAGGGGCACGGTGCCATGGCCAGGTAGGTGCAACATCCATACACTTATCTCCATACGGGTATCACGGTTGCATGCATCCGGCACATGGGGGGGGCCGTCCGGTGTTGGCCGTGGTGGTGGTATCAAGGTGTGGGGTGAGGGGGTCTGGCTGTGTGGGACTGCACACTCATGGGGGCAGGGGGACATTGCTACCGGATTGTACTGATGTACCTCTCTCCATTTTTGCACCTTAGGGCCCGCAGAACGCCAGCAGGCCAGAGACCGGAGGCGCTGCCTTGAGGAGCAGCAGACCAGAAGGGTTAATGGTGGTCAGCGGCGCATGGACCACCCTGATGATGGTAAGTGCCTTACATCCATGATTACTACTGCATGCTGTATAACTGGGCGGGCAGCGGGGCATGGCCACCATCCATTGACACCACTGCCATGCACGCAACTTGTTACAATCAGCACTGTCCAGTGGCACTGCATGTCTGGGAGTGCGTCAATGGTGGCCTATGCGTGCACCGGGTACATGGCTGTGGCACTGCCTTCACACCGCATAGCCAAGTCACTGTACGGCCATGGTGGTGCTGTGCAGGACTTGGGCGGTGGGTGTGTGCAGTGGTCCACATGGCTGTGGCTGCCTGGGTAGGCAGGTCTTGTGGACACGGTCACTGTGTGTGGTCGCACACCATCACAGGGGTGTGGCACATGGCTGTATGCCATGCACAATGGGTGGGCTGCAGGGGGCTGGACAGTCACACTTATTGACTCTGCTCCCTCGTCCTAGGTGGATGGCGACTCCAGGCGCTGGAGAGGAGTGTGAGGGAGCTGCTCCAGGTGGCGAGGGCGACACTGGAGCTGTTACAGCGCATCCACTGCCACGGGGTGAGGAGTAGGAGCGGCAGACAGGCGCCATGTGGAGGAGGACAGGGGCACACACTGAGGACTCCATGTCCCTACTACCACCTTCCCCCTTTGACCCACGCTCACACCCCTTCTTCCCTCTCCCATATGTTCACCCCTACCCCTTACCCGCCCCCACCTGTTATGTGTCTCTTCCCCCCTTGTAAATACTTTTTGTTACTTCTTTTAAATATAAGCATTTTGTTATGACAACTGTGGTGGTTTCTGATTTGCACCGGGCTACAGGTGCTCAGCTGCAGTGGTGTGCATGGCGTCAGGGGTGGTTCACGCATGGGCGTGTGTGTGTGTGTGCAGAGGTGAACCGCTTATGGTGTGGGCAGGGGGATCAGTCACTGTCTGTGGTTTGTGTGTTGTACTCTGTGCACCGGATGCCTGTGTGCAGTGGTCCATGGGGCCTGCACTGTGTGCATGGCACACCTGTCAGACCATCCATGGCCTGTGCAGCTGACACCCTTGCATGTCTGTGATATGCAAGATCTGCTGGCGTGTCAGTGGTGGCTGTCCATGCTGGATAACAACTGTACCTGGCACAATGCCAGGTTGTCTTCCATCACCAGTATGGTGCACTTCTGCCTCCAGTGGCACTGTGGCCTCCGCTGCTGTTGTCCCCCCTCCATGCTGTCACTTGTGTCTGTTGCAGGAGATGTGCTCCAGTGTCTGTCACCTGTGCTCCGGCGGCATGCTGGTGGCATACAGCTTCATGGTGCCTGCGCAGGGGTGGCTAGCACACCTGGCCTGTCATAAAGGGTGCTGGCCGTGTGTACACATCACCCGTGGCCATACGCCAGTGGCTTGGTTGACCCGCTACTGTGTCCCTGTGTTGGTGTGCCCTTGGGTATGGGTGGGTGTTTGTCCATGCACTGTGTTGCATCCTGTGTGTGCATGCCTCCATGCTACACTGTGCATGTCTGTGCTGGCTGTTGTGGCCAGTGCTGGGATGGGATGCGTCCTTGGGAGGGTGTGCAGGGTGCTGTACCGCTGGAGGTGGGGTCCGGGGCATGCCCTATCACATAATAGGGGTACCTCGTGTGCTGTACATGAGTCGGTCTCAGCTGTACCTCGGGAGAGAAGACATGCAGAGCGGACACTGTGTATGCATCTGTTGCATCACCATCTGCTGCCACCCGCTGCAGGGTGCCCATGTTGGGGCTGCCTTGCATGGCTCCATGGTGCACAGAGTTGCATTGTCACAGAGGGGGTGGTGGCATGCATGGGGTGTCCTGCACTGTTGGGTGCTACTCCTGGGCAGGGTGTAGGGGGATCATGGGGCAGGGTGTGCTCTGCATTTGTGAGATGGTATGGTACGGGGTGGTCAGCCATCCTTGTGTGCCAGTCACAGCTTGCCAGAGGGTGTGATGGGGCACCATGGCCCAGCTGTGGGTTGATTGCTGGTATCCATGGGCCGGTGGTTATTCCAGATCTCCCCCAGTTGTGCAGTGCATGGGGTGTGGGGGGACGATGTCTGTTCTGCTGTGTGTTCCTCTGCCCATCTGTGGCATGGGTGGTGGGTGGGTCCCTGCATCCCTGGTTGTGCTGTTGCATTCCTGCCCTGCTGCTGGGGGCGTCCCTGGTTGTGCTATGGCGCATCTGGACTGCTCAGCTGAACATCCCTTGTTGTGCTATGGCACATCAGATATGCTCAGCTTCACCTCCCTAGTTGCGCTATGGCGCAGGTGGTGCGATATTCAGTTGTCGGCCATAGGCACATCTTGGCCTGCGCAGTTTTTGAATATCGCGCTTCTTGCGCATGGGCGCAGTGGACTTGCGCTTGCTCCTGCTGTTGAGCACTTTTTGGGCGCAGTTTGAATATCTGGGCCACTGTATATATTTAAAGAGGTTAGATTTGGATCATAAGAGAGATCAGTACAGATAATGGGTATCTAGGACTCACCTGCTATGCTAATTTACAATATTATATCACTGTTCAGTTTTTTGTTCAAGCACAATGCATGTTAAGCTTCTCAAGTAGATTTATGTTTATGTTAAGTACATTTAAATAAGAATATCTCAAAACAATAAACAGAATTTAAGGCCTGAGGTTTGATTCTGATGTTCATTTCGGTAACATAATAATAAACAAAATAACGGAAGTTGTGAAACGAGGCATTAATTTACCACACAACTCACAGTATATAGGATCCAATAATAGGTGGCAAAATGATTATGTTGACAGTGATAACAGCAGGTTAGGCTAAGTTCACACAAATACAGGATGTGATATATGTTCCGACACCCTTGCATCTGCTGTAACTGCCTCTGTTTTTGTATGTAAACCAATTAAAATTATTTAACTTCAAAAAATATATATGTAACTGTTCTGTCTTAAGTGCTTTGAGCCTAAATCCACTGCATTTCCTCTGGAACTGCTTAATGTACTTGTAATATTTGTGGTTTTTGACACAGTTCCACATAGCACAGACATCTCTCAAAAAAAGCTAGAAGACCTTGGGGTAGCAGAACAGATAATAAAGTGGGTACGGAGTTGGCCGAGGGACAGAAAACAAAGGGTGGTAGTAAATGAGGTGAAATCTAACAAGAGGCAGGTCATTAGTGGGGTGACTCAGGGGTCAGTCCTGAGGGCCAGTCTTCTTCAATGTATTCATTAGTGACATCAGTGAGGGCATAAATGGCAACATCACCCTGTTTGGGGATGACAGGAAACTCAGCAGAAGAATGGATAGTACAGAGGGAATCAGAGGACTGCAAGAGGATCTTAAGAAGTTGGAAAGGTCACAAATATAGCAATTAAACTTCAATGTTAAGAAGTGTAAGGTGATGCACCTGGGTAGGACCAACCCCAAGGAAGAATACTGGCTGAATGGAGAACAGCAGAGTTCCTCTGTTAAGGAACGTGATCCGGGAGTCATCATTAGGGACAACCTCAAGCAGCAAAGTCAGTGCAAAAAAGCTTACAGCAGGGCACTAGGATGCATTGGCAGGGGGATAGACAGCAGGGGCAGGAAGGTGATACTACCAACTTTACCGGTCATTAGTGAGACCTCATCTGGAGTACTGTGTAAAATTCTGGAGACCTCACCTAAGAAAGGACATTGATAGATTGGAAGTGGTCCAGAGAAGGGCAACACAAATGATACATGGCCTTCAGGAAATCACCTATAAAGAGATTCTTGGGGCTCCGAAATTGTACTCGCTGAAGACTTGGGGAGAGATGCTTTTTACTAGGAACATCAATTCTACCACAAGCGGGCACCAGTGGAAACTGGAAGAAGGCGTGTTCAAGCAGGACATCAAAAAGTATTACTTCTCAGCGAGGGTGGTGGAACCTTGGACTAGATTACCTCCTGATGTGGTGGATGCAAAGCCAGTATCAAGCTTTATGCACCGGTGGTACAAGTATTGGGAACAAACACGTGGTACTGGCAAGGGCTTGGCTGTGTATCTAGAACAGAACACCCGGTACACAATAGGTCCTGGGATACCTCGCGTGAGCAGACACGATAGATCACAGGTCCCCTTCTGTTTCTAATATTCTTGTAATGTTTTTGTGATTATGTATTTGATATGCAACCTTTGTAAATGAGCATTTTTACTCAAAGATAATCTCGGACTGAAGCTTCAATAACTAAATAAATATAGCTTCTTGCCCTGGCACTATTTTTAAGCCTGGTCAGGGCTGCAGCTATGAATTTTGGGGCCCCGGACAAGTCACTTGAAATGGGCCCGTTTCCCAAACCAGGTAATGCCAGCTCCTCAGGTGGGCCCCTCCTGAGCTCGGAGCCCCGGACAACTGCCCCCAAATTACTGCGGCCCTGAGCCTGGTCACCGATTTATAGGGCTGGCGGTCGAGAGGTATGGGGACAATTTTAAAACACAATGACATTGGTAAGTGAAACAGGTGCTGCTGCGGACAGCCCTATAAATAAAAACACTCACCTTCCTCCCTTCCAGGTTTTGTACTGTGCCACAACACAAGGCTTATGTTTGAGCTCTGGGTTTAGCCTTTGTTCCACTTGCACGTAGAAACAGTCCATGTCAACCAAAGCTACCACTCTCTCCTTCCCGTGCTCCACCACCCGTTGCCTTCCAGGTTCTTCCACCCTCTCTTGCTTACTGAGTTCCATCATCCCTTCTTCCCCGGGATCTATCTGCGGCTTTGCTTTCCGGACTCACTGGCTCAGAAAGCACTAAGCGGCACTACCAAAACTTTCTGACCGCAACATCTCCTCTGTACAACCGTTGCGAGCTTCCTCTATGGTATACAACGCACTGGGAGCTGTGGCACAGTGTATCGTTACCAACGCGTATCTGTTTCGCACACGGTATGTTTGATAACGTTAGCGGAAAACTTTGATTTTACTTTTTGTGTCAGAATTTTCGCGCCCACAGACTACGTGTTTGGGGGCGCCCATGTGTATTTGGTTTACTCTCCCATTACGCGAGCGCACATTCCATTCCGCACGCGGAATTAGAAGGCAGGAATGGCAACGTCTATCAAAGCTGCCGAGCGTCAGTACGTAAAGCAGACTGTGGGTGTCAAAACCCGGAAGTGGGCTAACGTTACATCTATGCAGGGCTGATGGTGCCCTTAGTTTGAGTTTTATTTTTAAACACTTCAAAATAAAAAAAACATGCTTACTTTGGGCATTTTTCTGTATACACATTTTTATTCACCGATAGTGGTTTTAATAGGTGAATGTTACAGACTGAAGCTAGCTAATAAACATGTTTCAGATCAGCCTTGGCTTGGGCTGTGCGGGGTAACTGGTTCAAGGGGAGTGAATCTACTCTGCATGGAAATATGCAGTGGGGCTGCTGGCCACAGGGATACTAACTGGAGCCGCAGGCAGTAGTGGGGGAAGGGTTCTGTGCTGGATGCAGGAGTACTGGGCACCATACCTCTCAACTGTACCACATTACGAGGAACGTTCCTCATTTTACTTCAGAGAAGTTCCCTGTGCCACATTGTGACAGCTTGTCCCACATTCAGTATTAACATTTTAAAGCAAAAATCTGTAGTAAAGGATGCAACAAAATATATTCATTCAATTAATAACAGACTTCCTGAACATAAATGCAAACATTTTAAGTGTTCTGAGCTTCCTAGGTAAAGATTTGATTAAGTGTTCCACATTTTGTTCATTTGTTCCACATTTTTAGAGGCAATGTTTCACATTTGGGGGAAAAAAGGTTGAGAGGTATGCTGGGCACAAGGGCTGCCAGTGGGAACTGCTGAGGCTAGGCATATTGACAACTGGTGTGGGCAGAACGCCTGAAATATGTTTTTCCCTAATGACACTTCTCACTGCACCATGGTGCGTGCAAGATGGGCTAACGTCTTCTGCAAGGAATGTCCACCCCACCCCTTAGCTGCTCTGCTCGCACCACCACCTATGGTCACCTAGGTGGCGGTGTTATGGTGGAGCTTGCTGCCCATCCCCCACCCATGGCCCCCCACAACTCTGGCTCACTACCATAACAAGGTTGCTGGCGTCACGAGTGGTAGCGCTACCACTGCGCTGACGGCCAGCTCCACATGTTTTTTTATTTTGTATCTTTTGTACTGTTTAAATCAGTGTTATATAATACACAAAGACAGATTCTCTTCAGATATTGCACTTAAGTCCTAGGCAGTTTATGTTGTCCTTACATGTATAAATCCCTTTGGAAGTATTTTTCAGATGTGCATTTCAGATTTGCAAAACATAGCAGCTGTAGAGCAAATAGTTGTGCAAACAGTGTTCCAAAATAACAGTAACACGTCGCTTTACAAACAATGAGAGACTGGTAGGAAAGTAACTGTAAAGAAGTAGTTGCAGTCATTTTCGCATATCAGTACCAAAACACAGACATGGGCAGTTGTCTGAACCCATTTTATGGGAAGGGAAATGTTGGTTAGGACACTGATGAAAAATCCCCATCTCTTGCATGTGCTCTTTTACTTCCACCTGGAGACTCACCAGGACAGCAGCAGAGATAGGTAAAAGGTATCTCAGTTTAATGTTTCATGGGAAGACAGTACAACCCAAGTACAACGCCTCCACCACCAGAAGTAATGTAATACCATCACTGCAAAGTCACAATAATAGTATTACGCCAAAAAAAAAAAAGGTAGCAAAATCCTGACAGCTGTACACATAGCACAGTGCAGTGACAGCAGAAAGTACTGCACCATAGAAACATAGACTTTGACAGCAGATAAGGACCACTTGGCCCACCCAGTCTGCCCATTTCCCTACCTACTGGATAAGCTGCAGATTTTAGTTAACCAACAGCCTACTTCCTGCCACCCCCCACTATAATTGCCTTATGTCTGTCCCATGCATCTTTGAATTCCTCCACTGTTTTAGACCCCACAGCCTCTGCAGGAAGGCGGTTCCATGTGTCCACCACTCTCTCTGTGAAAAAAAACTCCTCACATTACCCCTGAACCGTCCCCCCTCTATCTTTAAATTGTGCCCCCTTGTTCTTACACATGTCTTTTTCTGAAAGATGCTACCCTCCTGGACTTTGTTGATTCCCTTGAGGTACTTGAACGTTTCTATCATGTCCCCCCTGTCCCTCCTTTCATCAAGGGTATACATATTAAGCTCTCTCAGTCTATCTCTTCATATGGTTTCTGATGCAGACCCTGCACCATTTTAGTTGCCCTCCTCTGGACTGCTTCCATCCTGTCTATGTCCTTGCATAGATGAGGTCTCCAAAACTGCACATAGTACTCCAGATGGGGTCTCACCAAATGTCTGTACAGAGGGATAACCACTTCCCTTTTTCTACTTGTGATGCCCCTTCCTATGCATCCCAGTATCCCCCTGGCTCTCCTTACTGACTTCTCACATTGCTTACCCACCTTTAGATCATCTGATATGACTACCCCCAGGTCTCTTTCCATTTTTGTTGTTGTTAGTACCTCCCCTGCTATTGTGTACTCTTCTCCTGGGTTTTTGTTTCCCAGGTGCATTACTTTGCACTTATTTGCGTTGAATCTAAGTTGCCATATGTCTGACCATTTCTCCAGCCTTGCCAAGTCCCTTCTCATCCTTTCTACCCCCGCCCCCCGTGTATCAACTCTGTTACAGATCTTTGTGTCATCTGCAAAGAGGCATACTTTTCCTCCAGACCCTCTGCAGTGTCACCTATAAAGATGTTAAAGAGGACTGGACCCAGTACTGAGCCCTGAAGTACTCCACTAGTGACCCCCCTTTCTTCGGAATGTGTTCCATTCACTATTACCTTCTGTGTCCTGTTGTACAGCCAGTTTGCTACCCAGGCTACCACCCTGGGACCCACTCCCAGGCTGGCTAACTTGATTATCAATCTTTTGTGCGGTACTGTGTCAAATGCCTTGCTAAAGTCTAGGTAGGCCATATCCACAGCCCCTCCCTGGTCTATTACTTTGGTCACCCAGTCAAAGAAATATATTAGATTCGTCTGACATGGCCTTCCTGCTGTAAATCCATGCTGCTTTTGGTCCTGTGCACCGCTGGCCTCTAGGTACTCAACAATTCTTTCTTTCAGAAGTGATTCCATCATTTTCCCTACCACCAGAATGCCTGCATTTATGGTAGGAGCCCAGACCCAAGTATGGTACCAGTACCAAAGCAGTAGATCAGGGAGGGGCTGTGGACATGGCCTACCTAGACTTTAGCAAGGCATTTGACACAGTCCCACACAAAAGATTAATATACAAGTTAGCCAGCCTGGGAGTGGGTCCCAGGATGACAGCCTGGGTAAAGAATTGGCTGGAGAATAGGACACAGAGAGTAATAGTAAATGGAGTCCACTCTGAAGAAAGGGGGGTTACTAGTGGAGTACCGAGGGTTCAGTATTAGATCGGTCCTCTTCAATGTCTTTTGTGCTTACATTGCAGAGGGACTGGAAGGAAAAGTATGTCTCTTTGCAGATGACACAAAGATCTGCAACAGAGTTGATGCACAAGGTGGGGTGAAAAGGATGAGAAGGGACTTGGCAAGGTTAGAGGAATGGTCAAATGTATGGCAGCTTAGATTCAATGCTAAGAAGTGCAAGGTAATGCACTTGGGAAACAAAAACCCAGGGGAAGAGTACACAATGGGGGTGAGGTACTAACAACAACAAAAGTGGAAAGGGACCTGGGGTAGTCATATCAGATGACCTAAAGTTGGGCAAGCAATGTGAGAGGGCAGCAAGGAGGGTTGGGGATACTGGGATGCATAGGGAGGCATCACCAGTAGAAAACAGGAAGTTATTATCCCTCTGTACAGACAGTTGGTGAGACCCCATCTGGAGTACTGCGTGCAGTTCTGGAGACAATCTCTGCAAAGACATAGACAGGATGGAGGCTGTCCAGAGGAGGGCAGCTAAAATGGTGGGTCTGCACCGAAGACATATGAAGAGAGACTTAAGGAGCTGAATATATATAGCCTCGAGGAAAGGAGGGAGAGGGAGACATGATAGAAACTTCTAAGTACCTCAAGGAATCAACAAAGTCCAAGAGGGTAGCATCTTTCAAAAAGAGGTGTGCAAGAACAAGGCAGGCAATTTGAAGATAGAAGGGGGCGGCTCAGAGGTAATTTAAGGAAGTATTTTTTCACAGAGAGGGTTGTGGATGCATGGAACAGCCTTCCAGAGGAGGTTGTGGAGTCAAAAACAGTGGTGGAATTCAAGCATGCATGGGACAATCATAAGGCAATTCTAGGGGGTGGGGGTAGGAAGAAGTAGGCTGCTGGTTAACTAGGATCTGCAGCTTATCCATTAGGTAGGGAAATGGGCAGACTGGGTGGGCCAAGCGATCCTTATCTGCCATCAAAATCTATGTTTCTATGTTACCCACAACCTTTTGGCCCAGTGGTAGAAGTGCTACCAACTATGCAATGCTCACACCTTTGAATGAAGGCTCCAGAGCCCCTTAGCCCTGCTAATAGACTCCTGTGCCCCCCCAGCCACAGATACTGCACTGTCACATACGATACTGGCACAGTGCTGTGCCTTGGGCATTACTGTCATTGCGCTGTGCCATGTGCTCTGCCAACTGCAGTGTGAAACATAGTGTACACTTCTGACTACACTGAGCCACATGCAGTGCTGTCATTGCACTGTGCCATGTGCACTGCCCACTGCAGTGTGAAACATAGTGTACACTGCTGACCACACTGAGCCACATGCAGTGCTGTCATTGCGCTGTGCCATGTGCACTGCCAACTGCAGTGTGAAACATAGTGTACACTGCTGACCACACTGAGCCACACGCAGTGCTGTTGGCGCTGTGTCATGTGCATCGCCAACTGCAGTGTAAAACATAGTGTCCACTGCTGACCACACTGAGCCACACGCAGTGCTGTCATTGCGCTGTGCCATGTGCACTGTCAACTGCAGTGTGAAACATAGTGTACACTGCTGACCACACTGAGCCACACGCAGTGCTGTCATTGCGCTGTGCCATGTGCACTGTCAACTGCAGTGTGAAACATAGTGTACACTGCTGACCACACTGAGCCACACGCAGTGCTGTCATTGCACTATCACATGCATAACCAATACTGCAATGTGCCAGCAAGAATGGAGCCACAACGCCACAATTGAACCCACACTTCCCACAAATTAGCCGTCCCCCTACAGCAGAACCTATCCCCCCAAACATACTAGCTGTGTGCCTGTTCACAGCAGAAAGCCCCATCCCTCACTCCCCCTTGCAGCTTACTCCCCAGAACAGACTGACAGTGAGCCTCCCACACACAGCTGGAACCCCTTGTTCCAAAGGCCATTCACCACCCCATAGCTGAACCCCACCTTCCCACAGACCAAAAAACCCCTGCAGATGACCTTTCCATGTCTTTATCCACCAGCTGGAACCCACCTTCCCACAGACCAGCCACCTCCCTTCAGGGTTCCATGTCATAACGGCGATCGCCAAATAGCAATCGCCGTTATAGCAAGTGTACATCGTCGAAAAACCAGAATGGCAGTGTACACTCCCAGCGAAGACATGCAGGCAAAAACAAATGTTTTTTTTATGTGAGGGCTGCACCCCCCCAACTAAAGATTCTGAACTCCAGGGGGGTGCATGTCAGGGACAGGGTGAAATTTGTAAAAAAACAAAACAAAACAAAAAAACACTCCCATCCACAAAACACTAAATACTATGGACCCCCTAGTCCCAGACCCTGCACCCTCTCCACTGTAGCCAGCCACCCTCACCACCACACCACATGGCCAGCTCAGCAGCCTCTCGCCGCACTACCTCCCACATTTCTTCTACCCTGTTCCATTCCCCCTCCTGTTCTTCCAGTTGCCTTGTTCTTCACCCATCGCTACCCTTTCAGGGTAGCTCACATAATGAGCACTGAACCTGAGTTGCTCATATTCGAGTCGTTCAAGTTCAGTCACTGTTCTGATTAGTTACCCCCTTTAGCAGAACCCCTTCAACATACTAGCATGTGCCCACCTCACACAGCAGAAAGGTCCACCCACACTCCCCCTTGCAGCTGACTCCCCAGAACAAAAAAGGAAGTCATCCAAGTAGTGGATGATGGAGTCCATCCCCACATTGGCGTGTACCACCTAATTCGAGAAAGTGCTGAACTTTTCAGAAATGGAGCATGATCTTAAGCAGCTTATTGGCATACACCTGTCCACAAAATATTTGTTCTGCATCTTCACACCCAGCAGGCAGAGGTCCTATGGGTGTACTGGAATGAGGTAGAACGCTGTCGCTATATCGGCTTTGCCATTAGTTCCCCCTTTCCACATTCCTGAATCCACTGAACTACCACATCAAATGATGTGTAAGACACTGCTGCAAGAGCAGGATTTATCTGGTCATTGACAGACTCCCCCCATGAGAAGGAAAGGTAATGCATGAGGCAAAATTCACACTTTTTTAAGCACCAGTCCCAGCAGGGAGATGTGCAGATTATTCATAGGGGGTGTGGGGAATGGCCCCATTATCCACCCGAGATCCACCTCCTTCTAGACCTTCTCTGCTACTATGAATGATTAAATTAGATTTAAGGTTGCCCACATCCCAGGCCACCCAAGGGCCTGTATATAGAGCATCCGAGAACCATAAAGAAAACCTTCATGTAATTCCATAGCCACAGATCTGTTTCTCATACTTCTCTAACCAAGGGAGGAGAGCTGACAACCTAGTTGGTGTTGCCACCCTTCCCATAGCCCTGAAAGGCAGAGTTGCCCCTGGTGTTACTGCCATCATTTGTCTTTCCATACTCCAGGAGCCTGGGTGGTGACCCCCACACATGATGCATGTATGTTTGTATTTATAGTTGCTCTGAAAAGTGTAGGACCCCTTACTGAATCTCTAGTAACTGCCATACCCTTTTGCACCCCCCACTTGCTCTTCCCTTCCATTCTGGATCCCATGACTGGCAACTGGCAACCCACTGTCAGTCCACAGCCCGAGAAAGGGCAGCATTGGGCACATCTGTTCCAGATGCAAAAATGTCTGCATTCTGCCCCATTTTACCCCATTTTATAGAAGGATGCATTGACATCTTTTTTCTAAACATCTCATTGTAAATGCACCAGGCCCCCTCCCTCCCCCCAACAAATGAATGATATGCCTTCAAGATAAGTCCTGGTACTTAATAAGACCTCTTACCTCCTTTAGTTCTTCGTCTAATACAGTTGTTGACAGTATGTTAAATGAAGCAATCCATGTCAACACATCCCTTTTTACCTTAAATGTCTTTTTGTCCTCCTTTTCTTTCTTCCCCTCTTACTGATTATCTGCCTCCTTTAGTTCCTCCTCCCCATACAACAAGGAGAAAATATCAATACATTCTTTCCTCCAGATTTTCTCTTTCAGCAAATGAGATACATGGGATGTCAATGAGTAACCCAGGGTCACATAATGATGTTCCCATCTGTAATTCCAGAACGTCAGGTGGTCATGAGGGCTGCAAGGGTAGTCCTCCCCCCTCCCTCCCGTCGTTGTTTCAAGCACCGGGGACCAGCGAGAAAGCAGCAGAACACCAGGTGGTCCAGGGGCTGCAAGGTGATCCTCCCCTCCTCCCGTCGTTGTTTCAAGCACACGGGGACCAGCGAGGAAAGCGGCAGAACGCCAGGTGGTCGTGAGGGCTGCAAGGGTAGTCCTCCCCCCTCCCTCCCGTCGTTGTTTCAAGCGCCGGGGACCAGCGAGAGAGCGGCAGGTAACCTACCAGGACAATTTTCGGCAGATAATTAAGACAATTTTTACTGTTTGGACCTCTGATTTTAGACTGTATTAGCCATCCCTTTAAAGACGTTTTATTACTGTTTGGACCAAACTGCTGCCTTAAAACCTAATATCTATGCTCACAAACTGCTGCCTTAATCTTTTTTTAAATGTTTGTTTCTGCTACCCCCCCCCCAACTAGTGAGCTCCTTTGACTGAACCCTATTTAAATTGCCTGCCTTCTCCTCTCTCCTCCAGAATGCCAGGTGGTCATGAGGGCTGCAAGGGTAGTCCCCCCTCCCTCCGTCGTTGTTTCCAGCACGGTAACCAGCGAGCGGCGGGTAACCTACATGACAATTTTCGGCAGATAATTAAGACAATTTTACTGTTTGGACCTCTGATTTTTAGACTGTATTAGCCGTCCCTTTAAAGACGTTTTATTACTGTTTGGACCAAACTGCTGCCTTAAAACCTAATATCTATGCTCACAAACTGCTGCCTTAATCTTTTTTAAATGTTTGTTTCTACCCCCACTAGTGAGCTCCTTTGACCGAACCCTATTTAAATTGCCTGCCTTCTCCTCTCTCCTCCAGAATGCCAGGTGGTCATGAGGGCTGCAAGGGTAGTCCTCCCCCCTCCCTCCCGTCGTTGTTTCAAGCACCGGGGACCAGCAAGAAAGCGGCAGGTAACCTACCAGGACAATTTTCGGCAGATCGCAAGTTCAACTCCTGTGGCTCCTTTGTCTCGCTGGCTCTGCCCCGCCGAAAACCTATCAGGCCACTTTCCCATCTGCAGCTTATCTTCCTCCACCACTAGAGGTCCTGTCACCACCTTCTTACTCTCTCCTTTAATTTAAGTATTTGTTTGTCTCTCCTCCCTGTCATTTCTCTCTCCTGACCTGCCACTTACTTTCCCCCGCTTCTACCCTGCCATGCTCCCACTTATCCTCATCATGCTACTCCTGCATTTTATCCAGCCATCCCCACCCCACACTCATAACATGAAAGGGGTATAGTGCCGAAACCCTCTGTCAATTTTCTGGCTGGCACTCCCAGCCCTGCCCGCCCGCTGCCCTTCACTACCAGACCCTTAAATACCAGACCGCCAAATCTATCCCAAACCCCCACCCCCCAATACTTGTATAGACACACCACACGCACAGCTGGCAGTCATCTCCCACAGCGGGTTACCACTGGAACCCCCCTTCACCGGCCAACTACCCTCCATCTGCAGCTACACAAACCTCCCACCGTTTTTTCCTCCCATCGGCCCCTCACTGAAGCTACCAATACCCACCACCAGCCACGACAGCATAAAAGCCAAGACCTACTACTCGAATATACCGATACCGACTCAGGTCACTCATTCTTTTCCTATTGCTGACAGGTAACATCCACCCAAACCCTGGCCCCAGCTCGCCTCATCAACCCACCCGATCTCCTGGCCCCAAACCCTGGCCCCAGTTAAGCCTCACCAACCCACGATCTCCTGGAAAAGGTCTGCATGCTTCACTTTAACATTTGCAGCCTGCAAAAAATGGGACTCCTTTCAGGGCTGGGTACTCCAGAACAACCCAGACATCATTGCCCTGACTGAAACCTGGCTCTCCCCTCTGTCCCTGACTCTGCCATTATACTGCCTGGTTACTGCCTCTATCACGCCGACCGTGAGGAAGCGAGGGGTGGCTGCGCACCTCCTCAGGGACTCCCTCATTGGCCACCCTCTCCCCATTCCCACACTTACCTCTAAGGCCCAGGCCCTCACCTTAAAAATTACCCTAGGTAGGTCTACATCTCCTCTCCTCCTAACCACGGCCTTTGTCCCCCCCCCAGCGACCAGAAGCTAGCCTTCCAAGCCATCATGGCCCATCTTGCCACCCTACCCCCGAAACAAGAAAAAATACTAGTAGGGGATTTCAGCATTAATTGGCTGGCCAAAACAGCCGTGCCCTTCATCAATGAGGCTGCTGCCCTCGACCTCACCCAGGTCGTCAATACACCCACCCGGCTTCATGCCCGTATGGGGACATCAACCCTACTAGACCTAGTTTTCACAAACCGCCCCCACAAAATAATAAGCACCCAAGTCCTCCCTGACACCCTAAGCGACCACTCGCCAGTACTCTGCAACTGGTCTGGTACCCTCCCCAAAACTGTGCCTAAAATTATTTCACAACGTAAACTAGGACCTGGCAAATTACCCCTTTTCAAGGCCCACCTCAGACATTGGGACTGGACACCCCTCACTAATACACTCGACCCTGACCACGCCCTCGAACTGTTTGTCAACATCTTCAACTCAGCCTGTGACAAGTTCGCCCCTTTTGGCAAAACTATGACCAAAGGGAATCATGCCCCATGGTTCTCAGATCAACTCCAAGGCCTACTGTGCCAACGTGATGCTCTATGGCATCTGGCCAATGAGACCCAGCGGCCTCAGGACAGGCAGCATATCGGGAGGCCGGAAACAAATGCACATGGGCCATACAGTACGGCCAAAGCAAACCATTACAAAGCCACCTTAACCTCCACCTGGGAAATGGGCACAAGTTCTGGGAGGAACATAAAGGAACTCTGTGGCAAAACCCAAATCTACCACCTGACCAAATACTGCTGATGGTAACCTCTCCGCTGACCCTGCCAACATAGCCGCTGCCCTAAATACTGCTTTCTCTGATCTCTCCATATATTGCCCCTAACTTCTTCGACCCCCACGGACCGTAGCATTTCCCATCCCCACATACTGCACCTTTCTACCTATGTATCCTTAATCTGGATCATGGAAACCCTACCTGACTAAAGCCTTAAGTAAAAGCCACTACAGTCCACGGCTCCCTAGACCTTAGACTTCTCCGCCTCTCCCTCCAGGAAGTCCTGGCCCCTCTCACCCACATTCTAAATGCTCCCTCTGCCAAGGGAATTCCCCTCACACTGAGTCAGCCTATATCACACCTATCCATAAAGGTGGTGACTGAGCGTCCACAAATAACTACCGTCCCATCTCAATCCTACCCCCGTCAGGACACTAGAACAGAGTTAGCCGACCAACTCACTGAACACCTGAATAAATATAACCTTCTAACCAAACAGCAACATGGTTTTCAAAAGGCCACAGCACCACTACCGCCTCCTTCAATTTACCTCCCATGTCCACTCTGCCCTGGACCAAGGCCACCTCACAGGTGCCATCTTCGTGGACCTATCTAAAGTGTTTGACACAGTCAACCATGCCCTATTACTAAATACCCTGGCCCACACGGGTCTCTTCAATGACTCCATAAAATGGTTCACTAGTTATCTCTCAGACAGAACCCAGAGAGTCAAGGTAGGCCATGTCTTATCACCCTGCCTCCCCATCTGATCTGGTGTTCCACAGGGCTCCATACTTGGCCCCTTACTTTTCAGCCTTTACCTCAACTCCCTCACATCCTCTTGCTCGGGAAATCTGCTCCTTTATGCAGATGATGCGGTCTTGTTCACCTCCAGCCCGGCTCCCTTCATACTCCACCAAACCCTCCAGCATTCTTTCCAGGAACTGGAAGACTGGCTCACCTCCCACCATCTAATTATCAACTATAATAAGACTAAAGTCATGATATTCGCCCATCCTCAAAACCCTCATAAAACCCTGTGCCCACACTTCCTCACGGCAAACCGGACCCCTTAGTACAAGTATACAACTTTAAATACTAGGGATCACTCTAGACCCCACCCTCAGCTTTAATCAACACATCCTACACCTAACAACCGCTCTAGCACCAGACTAGGCATACTCTGCCGTATAAACACTGCCTCACCCTAAGGCACTACAACTGCCGTAAACTCCTCGATCCTCTCCCTGCTAGACTACGGTATACTAATTTACAGTGCTGCCCTCCACAACCCTACAGACCCGCTAGTGCTCAACAGAGCCTGCGCCACTAGTCCTAGGATGTGATCGTCTCACTCACTCACTCATGCTCCCTATACAGCAGCACAGATTGGCTAAATCTGGATAACGGAATCAGGTACCACACCTGCCTTATGACCAAAAAGGTGCTACTAGGCCTCACCCCACCCTCCCTACTCCAAATAATACTCCCAGCCCCACTAAGCAAAACAACCCGAAGCTCAATCAAACAGCTTCTATGGGTACCCCATGGCCGGACCTCCCAATACCAACGCACCTTCAACTACAGGGCCCCTTCCTGGACAAACTCCCTCCCAAACCATATAACTGAGGAAAAAAGGCTGGGCCCATTTAAATCAATGCTAAGGGAATACCTGCAGGTCTCAAATAGATGTGACTGCCCATGACACCTGACCTGCCTTGCCTCCTTACTATCAAGCTATAAGCAGCAAATGTACCTCAATTGCAATTATGAAACATGACAATCAGCCACTTTCTGAATCTCTGATGCTTTTCTTTCTCCTCACACCTGGCTGTGCGAAATTACCTAGAATTCTCTGTTAGCCTACTATGTAACAACAATGTAACCTGTGCATCTTATCCTCATGTTACTTCTTGTTATTATGTAATGTGCTGTTCTTCCTCTGTATGCTAATGTCCCGCCCCCTGTACATTGTATGTATGACGTGGAACCTTTGTAAATGAGTCTCTGACTCAAAGGTCTTTCTGAATATCAAATAAATAAATAGAAAAAAAAAACTTCGGCCATGAGCAGTTTCACCATAGCTGCCAAGTCTTCACCTGTTGAGCTGGCCCCCAGGGCAGCAGTAGCCTGAGCTGTACACAGGGGTGGTGCTGGTGAACCAAGGGCCACTGGGACCTGGACCATTGAGGTGCTGCTGTTCTGGGCTAGAAACCCCCCCCCCACCACCACCACCACCACTCGCCTCTTCCACTGCTACTTCTCATTGGAGGACAAACAGTTCTGCCTGGGGGGGGCTGATTCTCAGTTGGAACAATCTCCACAGCTTAGGCCTCACCTTTTTCCCTTACACAGACCTCTGCCCCTGGAGCTGATCCACTGAGCAGTTTGGTACACAAACCAGACACTGCCCCCAGCATATCAGTTAATGTGCCCTGAAGTAGTGCCATGCTCTATGTCAACCTATCCACATGTCCCACCAACTCCCTGCCTCACAGCAGAATTTCCTCCAACAACGTGTCTTTACCTGTCCTAACATCCTCTGAACCCATTTCACCAGACTAAACTGTAGTTTGTTGGGGACTATAGTTATCAAAGAAAGTAACACTTGCTTTAAATCTGAACTAGAAGAGAAGGAGATGCCGGTGGTTTGCTCAATGAAGTACTACTATAGGGCAAGTGCTGTGTGTTTTGCAGAATTGGGCAGGTTGTCCAGATACTGATTCTATAGGGATTCCAATTTCCTAGCCTGTATTTTACAGGCCCAGTGAGTGCTGTAACATAGAAACATAGAAACATAGACTTTGACGGCAGATAAGGACCACTAGGCCCATCTAGTCTGCCCATTTCCCTACCTACAGGATAGGCCGCAGATCCTAGTTAACCAACAGCCTATTTCTTCCTAACCCCCACAAGAATTCCCTTATGTCTGTCCCATGCATTCTTGAATTCTCCCACAGTTTTAGACCCCACAACCTCCTCAGGAAGGCTGTTCCATGCATCCACTACCCTCTTGTGAAATAATATTTCTCACATTGGCCCTGAACCGCTTCTCCTTCTATCTTTAAATTGTGTCCCTTATTCTTGCAAGTCTCTTTTTCTGAAAGATGCTACCTCTTGGACTTTGTTGATTCCACTGAGGTATTTAAAAGTTTCTACCATGTCCCCTTCTCCTTCTTTCCTCAAGGGTATACATATTAAGCTCCTTTAGTCTCTCCTCATATGGTTTCTTTTGCAGACCCTGCACCATTTTAGTTGCCCTCCTCTGGACTACCTCTATCCTGTCTATGTCCTTAAGGAGATGGGGTCTCAGAACTGGACACAGTACTCCAGATGGGATCTCACCAACTGTCTGTACAGAGGGATAACAACTTCCTGTTTTCTGCTGCTGATGCCTCTCCCTATACATCCCAGTATACCCCAGCTCTCCTACTGCCTTCTCACATTGCTTGCTAACCTTAAAGTCATCTGATATGATTACCCCAGGTCCCTTTCTTGTTTTGTTGTTGTTACTACCTCCCCACCCATTGTGTATTCTTCCCCTGGGTTCTTGTTTCCCAGGTGCATTATTTTGCACTTCTTTGCATTGAATGCTAGCTGCCGTACTTCTGACCATTCCTCCAACCTTGCCAAGTCCCTTCTCATCCTTTCCTGTAAATGAAAGCATTGTAGTAGGTTTCCAGAGAAGTGCTATGCCAGTGACACAGTCAGGGGGAAAAACACTAATGAATGTCGAAATAAGCTCTAACCTATGATTGCTTTGTTAGTGCTGGTAAAGAGATCACATGATAAACTCTCCTACCACACCAACATAATGAAATTCCTAAGCAGAATTTGCTAAAAATGGTGAAATAACATTATAATAGATGTCAGCTAAGATTGCATCGGATTGTATACAATTGTAGACTGGCGTGTGTGCCTAAGGAATGACAGTGCGATAGATAACAGCAAAGATCACATAGGACTGTATGTAGCTATTGACTATTGTACGTGACTAAAAAAATATGGTTGTATTTTGGGAATACAGGACTGTTACAGGTGAAATCATGATCTCTCCGAGAATCTAACTACAGCAGTGATCACCCAAAACTTAATCCAAAGTTTCACTGTAATCTGGTACTCATCACATAATACACAGGTTGTATCAGACTGTGTATGTTACTTAGTTGCTGGAATTTAGGGTGGTTATGGTGGTCAATCGCATGTGCTAATTTGCAGAGAGTGATCCATAAATCTGTAAAATCCCCATCATACTATGATTATGCTCAATCGAACGTGTCAGTGTGAGATGTCATAGAAACATAGGTACATAGACTTTGACAGTAGATAAGGACTGCTTGGCCCACCCAATCTGCCCATTACCCTACCTATTTGATAAGCTGCAGATCCTAGTTAACCAACAGTCTACTTCTTCCTACCCCCACCAAAATTGCCTTATGTCTGTCTCACGCATTCTTGAATTCCCCACTGTTTTTGACCCCACGACCTCCTCAGGAAGGCTGTTCCATGTGCCCACCACCCTCTCCATGAAAAAATACTTCCTCACGTTGCCCTGGAGCCGTCCCCTCATTATCTTCAAATTGTACCCCCTTGTTCTTGCACATCTCTTTTTCTGAAAGATGCTACCCTCTTGGACTTTGTTGATTACCTTGAGGTACTTGAAAGTTTCTATCATGGCCCCCCTCTCCCTCTTTTCTTCGAGGGTATACATATTAAACTCTTTTAGTCTGTCTTCATGCAGCTTCTGGTGTAAACTCTGCACCATTTTAGTTGGATGTCAGCATGAAAGCAGATGGGGAGAACGTCTGCTGTTACTGTGCAGGTGAACGAGTGGTCTATCCTTTCTATATTGAGATATGTCTAAATTTAACACATTTGGTTTTCAAGTAACAAACACCGCTTATCAATCTGATGTAAATAGCGACTGTTTTGCATGAAAGCAGTACTCAGCTGCTCAAGATGCAACATTTAACTGTAGCCAGTACTGTAACGATGATCATGCATGCTCTTTCTGCGCAACAAATGTCATATTTTTTTTGACAGCAAATGATACGGTTTTCAGATCTAATCATACTGACAACGAAAATAGCAGTCTTGCTGAGTTACACCGTTATTCATGAACTGTAACTTGGAATACGCTGATTACGCAACACTTAGTAGTCGTAGTCCATAGTTTTATTTAAAAAAAAATTCAATTGTATAACAAATATCCCTGAGTACTGTTTTGGTGCAAAATAGTCACTAGTTACATTTGGCTGATAGGTATGCTGCATACTAGATGTCCCTAGGCAATCGGGCAGAACGAGAGAGGGGAAACATCCTTAAAAACACTTAAAATCCTTTACAGTGATTTCATTTTCTATGCCACAATTCAACTAGATTTTGTTTCACAGGAATGAAATAAAATTAATACTGCACAGAAGGCCAACTTTTAAATGGTTTAAAAAAAAGGCTAAATATAGTTTCATTAAGACCTGAAGTGAAAGTGGCCATCTTTGTCACTGCACAACCTGACACCAAGTTAGTTCATGGAAAAAATCAACACGAGTTTGCCTGGCATGTGGAAATGCTGAGGGCCCCTGAAAATCACAGGCCCTAGGTCCAGGCGTGCTTCCCTTGAGGAGGAGCTAGATTGTAAAAAAACAAAACAAAACACAGAGGCTAGCATCCCCATCCCTTTTCCTCGGTTTGGAAGATGCAGATGCCTACCTCAGTGGCCTCAGAGTGCCACCACCGGGGTTCGGGGAGAAGAGCTCCCGTATAGCTGCCTTGCCATATAAGAGACAATTTTTTTTTAGATTTAATAAAGGCAAATAGCTTAGCTTGGGTGACAAATGAGAGCAGAGAGAGATGTGGATTGTCACTAGCAGCCAAACGGCTGCTCCACAGTGGAGCTTGAAATAAAGTTGGACTGTCTGCTTGACCTCTTTCTGGTTTTAAAAGACCTAAAATGGTCTAAAAATTAACTAAGTATTTTTAAATACTCATTGCGGTACTCTAGAAAAAAGAGGGACATGAGTGAAAGAAGCAGCATGAAAGCACTGTATAGAAGTACTCTCTCTGTGCTTTACTGCTGTGCAATGGGGGCGGGGGGCAACAGACACCAGGGACACAGGGCTTATGGCTCTCTCTGCAGCCCGCAGCATGAGTTCCAGCTGTAGCTGCAGAATACGTGTGAAGGGCTCCTCTTGTTAAGATAGCCACCTGGGAATTTGGGTGCCAGAAAATACATTTCTGGCCTATATTTAAAAAGGACCTATCCCCAAGATTTCTCATTTCCCTTTTCTTAACTGATTTGATTAGCTTCCCTGCACGTGAACACAGTTTGAGTAGTACAAATCCTGAAATTGCCATGTAAATACCTGAATTTTGCTCCCTTTTTCAGGCTCATCCTGCTTGTTTTGCTGATATCTACCTGCAGAGAGCTGCAGGGTGTGAGCAGTACTTCCACGTCATAATAGATCTCTTGTTCTATCAGCGCCGCCTGTGTCCCACTCGCTTTCTCTATGGGCCACTGCTGTTAGTCTGATGTCCTCAAAGTAACATGTAGTAATTTGCTGATTTTAATAAATTTTACTGTCCTTTACTGACCCTAAGCCGTTGTGTGTCTGTTTTATTCATTGCCACACATCCAATTTTATAGTAGCTAGAGATAAACGAGGAATGCTGTGCTGCATGTTTGCAGCTCCGATTTAGGGTCTGTTCAGCCACATAGTGTGATTTGACGCCATATCCCGATGTTGCCTGTGTTACCAATAATTTAATTTTCCATAGACAACTTTCTGTTAATTATGCTTCCAGTGAACTCTTGCATTCCCATTCGTGGTTCCAAATGAATTACTTTCACTGAAATGGGGAATGCTGTGCTGCCGTCTTGCTGGTTGTAATTGTTGTCAGTTCGGCCACATATTGGGAAATGTAGCCCTCCATGTATCCTGATGTTGCCTATGCTCCCAAGGATGTAATTTTTCTATAGGCACCTTTCTGTTTATCAGGCTACATTATCAATTTTTTGTTATCAGCACGCATTTTGTATTGGTTGTGCCTAATGAAAGGAGTTCTACCGGGACACTGTCAAACATTCGTAAACGACTGTTCGCCATGTCTTCTTTTCACCATGTGATATTGTCACTAACTGCTTCCTAACATATCAATTAATGAAAAAAAGAATTCTATTATAAAAGATTGTGCTTTGCCTCATTATTTCTGTTTATATTTCCGGGTTGCATGTGTGGGCATCAGTACTGATAGGGTGAGTGTTTAGTCTGTCCTGTGCATGTGACCTCCCATAATAAACATTATTGGTTATTGTTTCCTGGCAACAAAGTGCGGGGTACATGAGTGAAAACTGAGTTCATTTGTTTTGCTTCTTTGGTGGTCTCAGTCGTTTTTTCTGACAGTGATAGCATTGATTACTTGGTGTGCAGTGCACCTCCTAATACAATATTTTTCATTTCTCAAAGCTGTCAGTTCAGGTTGGCATTTCATCTTTGCCTACTGCTTCTGTTAATTGGGGATAGTATGCCTATCAAATGTGTTGCAGCCTGTTGCACCATGTCCTGTAAGGATGGTATCAGTCTCTTTCACTTCCCCAAAGACCGTGAACTATGCAAAAAGCGGGTAGGGCAAGTCAGACGTGCTAGGGATAAATGGCCAGGACCATCCAAATATTCCTGTTTGTGCAGTGATCACTTACCAGTGACTGCTTTGAGAGTCACTGTCTCCTAATGTCTTCATTTGGCATACAGTCTCGAAAGCGTTTGAAAGTTGATGCTGTTTCCACCATTTTTCATCGGCCATCCGACACTTTGAAGAATACTGCCTCTGCAGTGCTGTCGAGACATGGATCAAGGGCAGTGAAACGTGGAGCATTTGAAAATGAGAACACATGAGGGTATGTATTACTGACGCACTCATAGCTGTGCACTATGCATTGTTCACTTGTCCTGTTACCTATTTTTGGTATTCTGTCATTATGTTGTGTTGAGGCCTGTGTGGTTTCGCTGAGGTGTGAGGTACCTACCTTACCTCGTGACATGCCACTGAACCAGTTTTTGGTGTGAGGTCATGGTGCTGGTGTTGTCCCAGGAGTAGAGAAATGAGTGTCCAGAGAATGACTTCCTTCTCCTGTGAGGGAGGGGGGTACTGATGGCTTGTGTTTCATTAGAGGGTGGTCAACTTTCTTTATAGTCTCCCATGTTAATCTCCTGGATTATCTCCATAGGGACACCTGGTCTGACCGTATCCCACCCACCTGAAGTCCCATGCTTACTTTACTGGTGGGAGAGGCCTCCTCTCGCTGTGAGTCATAGCCCCCCCCCCCAAGCCTCACAGTGCGGGTTGGTCGACTACTCTGGGTGACCTTTCTGGAATCTAGTTAGTCAACCAGGCAGCTTGTAGATCACCAGAGACAGGCTGCATGACCTGGTACTGTGTGTGGTAGTCAGCCACTCGACTGTTGCCTACCAGGGATCACGGTTCGCTTTCTTCTTCTGGTCCCCCTGATGGCTTTGACATGAAATGCACCTAATGCATGTGTACATGGTTCTGCACATGCACAAAGGTTTGCTGCCACAAGCAGTCCCCATCTGAGGATCAACAGGTTGTGCCTCCCTAGTCACTACCAGGAGTCCCCCCCCCCGAGCCCGTAATCTCAACCCTATCTCTAACCAGGACATGAGAGCAGTCCTCCTCATGCTCAATCCTGCCCTCCACCGCTGACCCAAGTTCGCTCCTGCACCCTGTCTCGCCATCATGGTGCTAGGTGTGGCATCCCATGCCTCAACCCTCAGTGCCACCCAGCTACCTCCTGAGATATTGTGTTGGTGGATTGCAGTGCACACTGTGACCACTACAGCTGAGGTATCTTGCAATGGTGTAGGTGTCAGTGGACATCCTGCTTATGGCTGCGTGAACTGAACCGTAATGCGCTGGACGTCATTGCACATATGCGCCTGGGAGGGGGGGATGAAAAAGGAAAGACAGTGGCTCTCATGATGAGGACACATCTTCAGGGATCTGCCCACATGACCTGCACCAGCGACAGCCAGACCTCTACCAGATTTTTCCTCCTGTACCATGCTGTTGCTGTCTGAATTTCACTTAGAGGACCATGTTGTTGTTGATTGCCACTCCTCATGTGGTGTGGTGTGGAAACAGGAGGGGGGTGGGCAGGGGGAGGGGTTATTGTGCCTCAGGACTTGTCTGAGCACAGTACCCATCACGTGATTTAATTTTTTCTGTGGTGTCAGGTTGGCCATTCAGAGTAAATCCAGGAGGTCACATCAGAGGTTACAATATATATGTAAAAAAATTTACTTTGGTTTACAAGGTCAAATAATGTGCCAATGGTGTGTGTATAGCTGCTGTGATGCTGGGGCGCATGTGGAGAGGTAACACAGGTGTAAGGTGGGTAGTTTTGATCATGTTCCCTGTCTCCCATCTTGTCTGTAGAGGAAACAAACCTAGGTCCTTCCACCTCTCCTCATATGTCTTCTAATTTATCCCATGCACCATTCCACCGTCCCTTCTCTGCACCCTTTCCATGCCATCTGTATCTTTTCATATATGGTACCTGCAGAACTGTATGCCATACCACATGTGTGCACTCACCCTGGAACTATAGAGTGGCATCAGCACTTTCCTCAGTTTGCTGGTTATCCCTCTCCATATGCACGCCACCATCCTGTGAGCTTTGCCCACTGCCTTGCTGCACAGGGTCCCCATCCTAATGTCATCAGTAATTATAACTCCAAGATACTTCTCCTGGCTGGTTGGAGCCATTAACTACCCCTCTACTGTGCAGGCAGTATTTGGATTAATCCTCCCAAAGCGTATCTCCGTGGATTTCCTGGCAGTGAATTCTAGCTGCCATGTTTCGAGCAGTGTTCTAGTAACTTTGATCATTCCTCATTGCCCCACCACCACCGGGGTGTCCACCCGTTGCTGAGTTTGGTGTCGTCCGCCAAAAAGGCAGATCTTACCCTGAAGCCCCTCAGCTACATTGCTGATGTACATGTTAAACATAATGTGCCCCAGCACAGAACCCTGGGTAACCCTAGTAGTCACCCGTTTCCCCAGAGTGCACCACATTGACCAGCACTGTTTGGCTTCTACCCATCAGCCACCTCTCCTCCCTTCTTATTTTTTGCACCATACCTACACTCCCAAAGTTATTAATCAGTCTTCTGTGAACCACCCTGTAGAAGGCCTTCAGGAAGTCCACCTAGGCCACATCCACTGCACTACCATGCTCAAACACCCTCATCGAACAATTCTGTGTAGTTTCTGACACATAAACATCCATGATTAAAGCCATGCTGCCCAATGTCGTGCTGCACCCACTCTTCCAAATAGTTAACCACCCTTTTTTTCAATATGGCTTCCATTACTTTACCAAACACTGATGGGAGACTGATGGGGTGACAATTGCCAGCCTGCTGCCACTGTTATGAAGTGGCAGCATATCTGCCTTCTTCCATTCCACTGGTACCCACCCTGTATCCATGGACAAGTTAAATAATCCCTCCAGTGGATCTGCCAGTAGCACCCTTACCTCCCTGATGACCATAGGATGTATGCCATACGTGGCCATAGCCTTGTCCACCCTCAACTTATCTAATTCCTCCTTTACCTGTTCCACAGTGATTGGGCAATGATCTCCCCCCTCCTACCATTTACCTTGTCATTTATTGCTGGTCCCCTTACTTACCCCTCTGTCATGAAAACCAAGATGACATTTCCATTCAGTACTTCAGTTTTTTCCAAATTCCTTTCTACCAGCAATGTCATATCCACCTATCCCTTGCCTTACCTTCCTCCCTTCCCTTATGTGGTGAAAGAACATCCTGTCTCCTCATTTTGCATGACTAGCAATTGTCTCCTCAGTTTCTGCTTTAGCTTCTAATCCTCTACCCTGCCACCCTTAGCTTCCCTTTGTAAATTAGCCTATCCTACTTCCCCTGTCTTCTCTTGTTTTACCAGAATATCCTTTTCTTCTCTTGACTGCCCCCCTTACTTCACTATTGAAGCACAGCGTTGTCCATCTTCTCTTGTTCTTCCTCACCCTCCTTACTCATCCCTCTGTTAATTTTTGGAGCCCCACCTTGATCTGTTTCCATGTATCCTCCACCCCTCCCTCCATCACCGACCACCCCTTCACTTCCTCCTGTAATATCTCACTCATCCTGGGAAAGCATGGTCGCCCAAAGTGCAGGACCTTCGTATAAATGTATGGAATTCCCAGCAGATACAGAGCATTCAGTCTGTCTAGTCTGCTAGACTGTGCAGCACTTCAGTCCATTAGGCTGCAGCTGCCCCCACCTCCCTCATATGCCCTCCTTCCCATTTCCTGCCCCCTACTGCTTTGTACCCTCCCCTTGAATCTCTCTCCCCAAAGGCCCAAATACTCTGCACTGATACGACTTCCTCTGGCAGAGCGTTCCACCCTTCCACCACCTTTTCTTGGAAATAGTGCTTCTTCAATTCCCTCTTGAACCTGTCCCTTTCCAATTTCATAGAGTGTCCCAGGTTTCACTTCTGCCATTCAGATTGAACATACACCTGCTGTCAGCCCCTTCAGGTATTTGAAGGTCTCAATCATATCTCCTCTCTCCCTTCTATCCTCCAGGGTATATATATTAATCTTTCTCAGTCTGTCCTCATATGGTCTTTCCCTCAGCTCCATAATCATTTTTGTTGCTCTGCGCTGTACACCTTCCAGTACTCTGATGTCCCTTTTTCACGTATGTGTGCCAGACCTGCATGCAGTACTCTAGGTGTAGTCTGTCAGGGACCTGTACAGGGGTAAGATGACCTCACCACTCCTAGAAGTAACCACCCTTGCTATGCACCCCAGCAGACTGTTTGCCTTAGCTGCTGCCTTCCTGCACTGAGATGAGTGTTTTGTCTCCCCGGTTACCAGCACTCCCAGATCCTTATCTTCTTCTGATTTTTTTAATGGTACACTCCCCAGCCAGTAACTGTGTGCTGGGTTCACGACACCTGAATGCATCAGTTTGCACTTCTTGGCATTAAATGCAATCTACTGAGTACGAGACCATTCGTCCAATATTGCCAAATCATCCTGAAGTGCTTTGGCTCCCCCACCATCTACCTCAGCACAAATGTTACTGTCGTCTGTGAAGAGTCTGATCTTGCTCTTAATCCCTACTGCAATGTCGTCGATGAAAAAGTTCAACAGAACTGATCCCAGCACCAAGCACTGTCGTACACTTCTTGTTACTGCCCTGTGTTCAGATGCCTCCCCTACCACTACTACCTTCTGCTGTCTACCACGCAGCCAGTTCTCAACCCACCTGACCAATTTACCTCCTGCTCCCAGACTCTTCAACTTTCCTGTCAGCGTACTGTGTGACACTGAGTCAAAGACCTTGCTAAAATCCAGGTAGAGGATATCCACAGCATTGCCCCAGTCCAGTGCCCTCGTAACCCAGTCTAATAAATCAACCAAGTTCGTCTGGCAGGATCTACCATAGACAAACCCATGCTGCCTGCTGTCCTGGAGATTGTTATCTGCAACAAATTGCACCATTTTTTCCTTGAGGATTTTCTCCATCAGTTTTCCCACAATTGCGGTAAGTGTTACAGTCTGTAGTTCCCAAGTTCATCTTTGGGTCCACTGGTATGGAGAGGTACCACATGCACTTCACTCCAATCTCTGGGCACACCCCCCCCAAATTCAGAGAGGTATGGAACAGGCACAACAGTGGCCCTAACAGTACAGCTGCCAACTCTCTGACCACCCTGCGATGGACTCCGTCTGTGCAAGGTGGCTTGTCCACCTGCAGTGACTTAAGGCCCTCACTCACCCTTTCCACCATGATCTCCACGTCTGTGGTTGCTTCTACCCCACCCCTCCCACCCCACACTTCCTCTCAGGCATGGGCCATCCCTCTCTTGGTGAAAAATGAACAAGTAATCTTAAGTAACTCTGCCTGCTCGATCCCCTTTTCTACCATCCCACTTCCCCTCCTGATCCTAACAATTTGGTACTTGCTCTTCCCCTTCTGTTTGATATATCTGAAGAAATCCTTTTCTCCTGCTTTGATCCCCAGCACCAACCTCTGGTCCTGAGCCGCCTTTACTGCCTTCATGGCTCTGCAGTCATCTCTGGTTTCTTCACATATTCTTGTTTGTCTTCTACCCTGTTGGATCTCTTGTAGGTGCAAAATGCATTCCTCTTTTCCCTAACCTTCTCCACTACCTATCTATTCATCCAACTTGATTTCTTGGTCCTGGACGTCTTGCTCTAGGTCTTGACACAAGTTTTTTGTGACTACAGCCAGATCTGACTTGATGAGTTCCCTTTTTTGGATCTGCGTCCATTCTTGGTGGATGCCTGCCATGTGACTTTCCAGTAGGTTTCCAGTCCTGGCGAAGTACTGCTTTTTGAAGTCCAGGACAATATTTTTTGTAGTGTGTACTTACCGATTGAGAACAACACTGTGTGGTGATCAGTACTTGCCAGTTTCCTCCACCCTTACATCCCTGACCTGTTCCCCATCTTCCACTGCCAGGTCCACTATATTCCCCATCATCGTTGACCATGTTACCCCCTGGGTAAGAAAAACTGCCTGGAATGCTCCCAGGAGGATCTCCTCTATGTCTCAAGTGGCTGCTGGGATGCTGCAATGCACCCCCTGGTAGATTAAAGTAACCCACCACCACCATGCTACCTTTGCCAGTAATACATAGAGAGGACTCATCTGTACTGCTGTGTAGTTTCAGCTATTTTTTATTCCATGTCCTAATCATGTGATCCTTGGACGACTGCTACCATGTATGATGTTGTGGCATTAATTTATTAACTCGTCAACCACTGATGTGGCCTTCTGACAAGCACACCATGTGACAGATGTTGCAATGACGTGCCACTTCTGCCAAGCCACCTCTTTTATGCTTCAAATACTGGAGTATAACAGTTCTCCTTTCCCAGTACAGGACAGGTGCCTGTTGGCTTCTCTTGCAGCTGCCTTCCCTCTTTCTTCCCAGGTTCATCCTAATCTCTTTTTCTGCACCTTGTTCTCTGGCGTAGCATCACATCTGGTATACAGTCAGTAAACACAAATAACCTCCATCCCGTTCTAACTACTGAAACCCCACTCTTTAAAACAGCATGATACGCTATTTCTCCAACCCAAGTTACCTCATCCCTCCCATCATCGCATCATCAAACATTTAGGAGGAATGCTTGCACTGACCAATGAGCTTCACTGTATTGGTTGTCATCATGTTCTTCGCTGAGAACCAGACTTCATTTATGTAATATTCCTCTCATTTGTACTCCAGATTGTAAGCCAGCTTCTGGAGGAGCATGCATCAGCCACCAACAATAGCAATAATGATAACATCACTGACTTACCATGTGACAGCAACTTGGCAGATGAGGTGATTTCACAAGTTCTTTATTTTGACCTTATAAAGTGTCAGTGCATAATCACACTCTGTTACTTGAACTTCATTTTTAAGTATGTTTATCTATCTGTATGCCCACCCCTCAGAACTCTTCATCTGAGCCTCATGGTAATCATGTGGTAATTCAATGCTATGTGCCAAAACACTCTGTAAAGTTGCAGACTGACAAACATCATGGGACCAGATCAAAAAGGTGATAGTCCTACTTGACAGTACTGCCTGCTTGAATGCTTTTCTCACCACAACCATTCTGATGTTTGTCTGGGAATCTCATTTATGACATGCGTTGTGATGTCAACCATTATGTGTCCATTGCTGTCTTTTTAAACAGGTATACAAACACGCATTTCTGGTGAATGTACCGGTGATAAGGAGGTAACAAGACCAGTACTTGTGGATGGCGTCTGTTCAGTGTTTTGACCTTGACTTGCACCCAACTGTTGTACATTCTGCCCAGTAAAGCACGTGGATGTGTCCCTTGACACCAGTGCATTAGATTACATTTCTGTGTACCAAGATGATGCCATTCATGACCCTGATTATGAGCCGTCCTTCATGGACACTACAGACAATGACAGGTATTACCACCGTTAGTCTTTTTTTGGCTATACACATAGTATAATGACATTGTCAATACAGTCCTCGTTTTCATTGCAAATGTTCTTTTCAACAGCCGTGCTGCACCTGAAGGCATATTCCAGCAACGGAAGTACATTGTCTTCATGGATAGCTTACTGAAACTGTTTCGAACTTGCAAGTTCTGCAGTTCTCCCAGTACTCAAACAAGTCACTATGAAGTGAGTAGTATGCTTGCTGTGAGTCAAACCTGTGACGACTGTGATGGTACATATAGTTGTCATAAAGTCAACCCATGCTTTGAGGAGCTCCAGCTGGGAATTTACACGTCAGCCTCCATTCTGTTTTCTGGACTGTCCCCAATGAAAACTCTGACAATGTATAGACATTTCAACTGTACTGTGATCAGTCAGTCATCTTTGTTAAACATCAAAGGAAACTTATTTCCATCAGTAATGTCTGTGTGGGAATGGCATCAGGACCAGCTTATAGCTAAGGTGAAGCTTTCGGAATTGCCTGTCATCACTGGTGGCGATGGGAGGGCAGATAGCCCAGGACATTCTGTTAAGTTCAGAAGTTATTCCCTTGCTGATCTCTCACAGAACAAAGTGCTGACGGTGCAGCTTGTCCAGGTAATGTATGACTGAACGTTATAACTCAGAATTATGGTTTCAAACTGTTCTAGCTCTACCCGGGGAATGTTCCACACAACCATGTACATACACTGGGTATCTCTGTCATCTTGTTGGTGGTGTTTCATCGACCACTGATGTTGATGTACGCCACAATACCACACTTCATGGCAGCCAATGTGTCCAAAGTTATTGTTTGTGCTGGAACACTGCAGTTCGTGCGGCTTGTATCGGGAACTAAGATACTGCAAAAAATAAGTCTCTCAATGGTTGCAGTGGGGGGGGTTGGGGGGTGATGAATGTCAATGCATTGCATCAACCAAAATGGAACTGTTCACTTTTGTTCTGCTGTGCATTGTGATGCATGCCTGTGGTCACCACAGTTACATCTGTAAAAAATATATGACTTCTTCCATGCGGTCGAGATGTATAGGTTTGCAGTCATGACACTGGAAAATGTCAATATGTTCTATGCATAAAAGCTATAAGAAAAAAGGCCTTTTCTATGTCAAGTCTCATATATGCATCTCACTTGTAATGTGAACACTTTCATACACTACATTTAACCATTTTTATCGTGGCAGAGCAATGAAGTCGGTGGTTCATACCACATGGAACTGGAGGGTCTCAAAAGGGCTATTTATTTCGTTGATGAAAATGGTGTTGACCTCGACACCATTGTGACAGATCATCACCCCTCCATCGAGAAATAGCTATGGGAGGAGATGCCAGTAGAGAATCACTGATACTATATTTGACATATTGGCAAAGGTATATTGTGCATGATTTTACAATATCTTATGTAACCATTACATGATGACCTTACTACCTAGCTACACAGGACTGAAACATGTGTACACAGAAAGGATAGCCGTTACCACCAGCAACAACAGCACATGCAATAAAATGCAAGACTTACCATCAGTCAAGGCTGTGGTGGTCCTGGACATGGTGGTAATTACAGAGATAGGATGTTATGATGGACAGGATAGTGACATGGCGGTAACAGTGCATACAATATTCAAGAAGGACAGGGCGGTAAGGGGAGGGTGGTAGTGGCAGGAAATGTCAAGGAACATATATAGGCCCCAGACATACAGTGTAGGTGGGGCTGGACGAGACTATTTTGGTATTACTAGAAACCGAGAAGGGAGACGTCATATGCACTGAGGTACTATATATGCCACCAGTGCCAACGGATGATGTGGATAAGGCAATGGTGGAAGAGGTACAGAAGATGGCAAATGGGGTAGATGCCGTTGATGGGGCACCCCATCAGCATCACATACTGGTACTAAGGAAATTTTGGACTCCATACAGGGAGCTCTCCTGAGCGACTTTAAAGGGAATGACCATGGATTAAGTGATCTTATGCTTGCTTCCTACTAATGGGTTATGGGTGTTGGATGTATCTGTAGGGGACAACCTTGGCACGTGTGATCACATCACTGTTTGCTTCATGGTGAAAACTACTGCTGAGATTCATTACACCAAGGTGAGGGTGCTACACTTCAGGGATGCTTATTTTGGGAAAATGGTGGACTGCCTTCAACATAGAGTGGTGGGGGCTGTAGGAAGACCTGACCAAACTACAGGAATGGTTGGAGATATAGCAGTTGGGGTTTGACGCTAAGAAGTGCAGGGTACTGTACTTCGGATTAAGGAACCAGGGGAGGAAATATCAGTTGGGAGCAGTACAGTTGGAAAGCACAGTGGAGGAAAAAGATATAGGGGTACTTATAACGGGGAGTATGAACCATTCAGTTCAGTGCAGGAAGGTGGCTGCAAAATCAAACGAGATGCTAGCCCTGCTTGTAGAGCAGAAAGCAGCTAACTAAAAAAGCTACATTTTCTTGTTAATTTAAAACATATATCTCAGCAGGAGTCAGTGACTGTTGAGATTAAGTAGACAGATACTTTATTAGAAATAGAAGGGGTCTTATTCAGGGTTAAAAAAAAGAAAGAAATAAAGAAAGTCAGTGTGTGTTCTGTGCTGGGAAGGGTATCGTATCAGCTGACTTTGCTAAACCAGTAGGAGGAGAGAGAGAGCTTAACTGGGGTGTGGCTTAGACACTATAAAAAGCAGGTGACTCAAATTACAACTTCCTGTTGCTAGCCTTTTTCTACTAATTGCCCTCCATCCCACCCACCCTAAGCCAGTTCTACTTTTATAGCCACTGGATCTGACTGTCAACAGGAACTTCCTGTTTGGCAGTAGAAAGGGAAGGATAATAGAGAAACATTGGTTTTGTCAACCCTAAAGGAAAAAGTAGCTCACTCTCCCCCCCCCCCCAGCTGCTGGTGGTCTAACATTGAGCAAGAAAGAAGGAGGCTACTAAAGAAGATAGTAAGTTGCTGTCCCAGAACAGGAAGGGTGAGAGTTGTAAGGAGAGGAGAGAGTAAGCATACAGAGAAACAGGAGAGGGGACACAAAATAAGACATGATAGGAGTGGTGCAGTGCAATGGCTGTGGGGCGGCAGTGTTCCGGGAGACATTCTGGAGGCTGCGATGCTGCCCTATTTGCAGACACCTCTCTGGTCTGAGAAAGAAGGTTGCCCGTCTCCAGGCTGACCTGGCTAGGATTCGTGAAACCTCCTCCCCCACCCAGAGACCACCAGGGCCAATGCCACTACCTCAGAGGTTGCCAAGAAAGAGAAGAGGCTGGACCAGGGTGGACCCAGGGAGGAGAGGGTGGTGGAACAGAGTTGCATCCCTCCAGCTGTACCTCTCCACAATTCATTCGCTCTTCTGGTGGATAGTGGTTCCTGTATGGAGGCACCTGCAGTGGAGACCAAGGAGGATGCTGAGAACCTTCACAAAGGAGACCCACAGGAGGGTGGCATGGGACCCCACAGTGGAAGGAAACAACTCCTGGTGGGGGACTCAATCATTAGGGGGTAGAAATGGGTGAGGAAGGGGAGAGGGAGGTGGTGCCTTCCTGGCGCCACAGCTTGAGGGACAGGAAGCGAATCCTCAGGATTGTGGGAGGAGCTGCACGGAGGGAGCTGGATGTCATTGTCCACCTAGGGACAAATGACCTGGCTAGAGAATGGGATCAGAGCAGTGCAAGAGGAGTTTGTAGAGTTGGGGAGGGGCCTTAGACAAGTAGTGCATACGGTAACCTTCTCGGAGGTGCTGCCTGTCTATGGCAAGGGTGATGCTAGGGCACTCCTCACCAGGGAATTCAATTAGTGGTTGAAAAACTGGTGTGGAGCTCAGGGTTTTGGCTTCATTGGGGACTGGGGAGCCACCTGGAGGGATGCAGACCAATACTGGTGCGATGGTCTGCATCTGTCCGGGGGGGGGCCGGGATCAGGATCCTAGGTGAGAGGTTTGAATGCTTCATTGGCAAGCATTTAAACTAGCCAAGGGGGGAGGCACTGAAAAGGAGCAGGGAAATCCCAGCCTTCCCCCACAAAACATGGAAATTAGTGAGGTAAACACCAAGGTAGAGAAGTTATTAGGGAGCAGGACAGAGGTACATTTTAAAAAAGACAAAGGCAGTAAAGACAGGAATGGGGCTAAAAGGGGTAAGGCTATCAAAAAGTGGAGGGTGATGAGTACCAACACCAGTAGTCTGTGTAACAAGATCCCTGAACTAGTGGCCTTGATGGAAGAGGGTTGCCTGGATATTGTGGCAGTCACAGAAACATGGTACACAGAGAACCATGACTGGGATGTCAACATACCAGGATACACAATCTACAGGAGGGACAGGGAGGGTAAAAAAGGAGGAGTAGCTCTCTATGTAAAAGAAGGGATCAAAGCAACAGAACTAAAGAGTAAACAGGGAGCAGATGAGGCACTCTGGGTCACCCTGGAGACAGGAAATGGCATGGGGGTTGTATACAGACCCCCATCTCAGGGGGAGGGAATGGACAAGAAAATGATAGAAGGCTTCCTTAGAATGGCAGAAAAAGGAGAGATGTTGTTGATGGGGGACCTGAATATGCCAGATGTTAACTGGAGCACCTTTGCTGCAGGCACATGCAAGAGCAGGGTCATTCTTGATGCCCTACAGGGGGCATGCCTCAGACAGCTAGTATTGGAATCCACTCGGGAGGGAGCAATCTTAGACCTGGTACTCTCAAATGGGGACGGAGAAAGAATCTCAGATTTAGAGGTGGGCAGCCATCTGGGAACAAGCGACCACCAAACAGTGTGGTTCATAATAAACACAGCCATACAATCAAGCCATACAAAAGCAAGAGTATTGGACTTTAGGTGGGCTAACTTTGGGAAAATGAGAGAGTGCCTCAGAAAAGTACTAACAAACAGGCAAGAAGGAGGGGTGGAGGAACAATGGGGAGTAATCAAAACAGCCATCACAGAGGCAACAAGCCTTTGTGTAAAGCAAATCAATAAAACACAATGAAGAAAAAAAACGCTATGGTTCTCAAAAGAGGTGGCAGGGAAGGTTAAGGAGAAAAGGATAGCATTCAGGAAATATAAGGAAACACAGAAGGAGCAGGACAGAGAATTTTATCAGTTAAAGCAGAAAGAGGCTGGTAAGGCAGTCAGAATAGCAAAGGCTCAAACCGAGGAAAGGATAGCCAATTCTGTTAAGAAGGGGGATAAGACCTTTATAGGTACATTAGGAGCGAAGAAAGACCAAAGGAGGGATACTGAGGCTTAATAGAGGGAGGAAATATGGGTAGTGGGGGGACAGTGAGCGGGGATACTGAGACGAATATTTCCGCTCCAGTATTCACAAAGGAAGAGGAGGGAGGCACCTAAACCAAACAAGAGAAACACTCTGAAGACGGGGGTTGATACAGTCCATTTACAGAAGAAAGGATTCTGAAAGAACTAATAAAATTGAAGGTGGACAAAGCAATGGGGCCTGATGGGATTCACCCAAGAATTCTAAAAGAACTAAGGGTAGTACTAGTGACACCCTGACTACTCTTTAACAAATCATGGGAGGATGGGGTGGTACCTGAGGACTGGAGGAGGGCAGATGTGACTCCTCTCACAAAAGTGGGAACAGGACAGAGGCAGGAAACTACAGACCAGTTAGTTTGACCTCAGTGGTAGGAAAATGATGGAATCACTTCTGAAGAAAGAACTGTTGAGTACCTAGAGGCCGTGGGGCTAGGGACCCAAGGCAGCATGGATTCACGAAGGGAATGTCGTGTCAGATGAATCTAATAGATTTCTTTGACTGGGTGACCAAAGTAGTAGACCAGGGAGGGGCTGTAGACATGGCCTACCTAGATTTTAGCAAGGCATTTGATACAGTCCACACAAAGAATTAATACACAAGTTAGCCAGCCTTGGGTGGGCTAAGGTGGTAGCCTGGATAAAAATTGCTAGACAACAGGATGCAAAGGGTAGTAGTAAATGGAGTACTCAGTGAAGAAAGGAGGGTTACTAGCGGGGTACCACAGGGTTCAGTACTGGGACTGGTCCTTTTTAATGTCTTTATAAGTGACATTGCAGAGGAACTGGAAGGAAAAGTATGTCTCTTTGCAGACAACACAAAGATCTGCAACAGGGTTCATACACAAGATGGAGTGGAAAGGATAAGAAGGGACTTGGCAAGGTTGGAGGAATGGTCAAATGTATTGCAGCTCAGATTCAATACAAAGAAGTGCACGGTAATGCACATGGGAAACAAAAACCCAGGGGAAGAGTACACAATGGGGGGTGAGATACTGACAGCAGTAAAAATGGAAAGGGACCTGGGGGTAATTATATCAGATGACCTAAAGGTGGGCAAGCAATGTGAGAAGGCAGTAAGAAAGGCTGGGGGGATACTGGGATGCATAGGAAGAGGCATCAATAGTAGAAAACAGGAAGTTGTTATCCCTCTGTACAGACAGTTGGTGAGACCCCATCTGGAGTGCTGTGTGCAGTTCTGGAGACCCCATCTCTGCAAAGACATAGACAGAGTGGAGGCTGTCCAGAGGAGGGCAACCAAAGTGATGCAGGGTCTGCACCAGAAGACATGAAGAAAGAATAAAGGAGCGTAATATGTATACCCTTGAGGAAAGCAGGGAGAGAGGGGACATGATAGAAACTTTCAAGTACCTCAAGGGAATCAACAAAGTCCAAGAGGGTAGCATCTTTCAGAAAAAGAGATGTACAAAAACAAGGGGCACAATTTGAAGATGGGGACGGCTCAGAGGTAATCTGAGGAAGTATTTTTCATGGAGAGGGTTGTGGATGCATGGAACAGCTTCCTGAGGAGGTCGTGGAGTCAAGAACAGTGGGGAATTCAAGAATGCATGGGACAGACATAAGGCAGTCTAGTGGGAGGGTTGGAGGAAGTAAGCTGTTGGTTAACTAGGATTTGCAGCTTATCTGTTAGGTAGGAAAATGGGCAGACTAGGTGGGCCAAGCAGTCCTTATCTGCCGTCAAATTCTATGTTTCTATGCTGGGGTGCATAGCGAGGGGAATCTCCTCCAGGTACAGAGAAGTGATGCTGCCCCTGTACAGGTCACTGGTCAGGCCACACCTTGAATACCACGTGCAGTACTGGCGTCCATTCCTGAAGAGGGACGTCAGACTGCTGGAGGGGTTGCAGCGTGTGGCAACGAAGATGATACAGGGACTTGAGGCAAAATCCTATGAGGAAAGGCTGGGAGAGCTGCAAATGTATTCCCTGGAAGAGAAGAGAAATAGGGGGGATATGAACAAAACCTTTAAGTGCCTAAAGGATAGTAACAGGATTAATACAGAGGGGAAACTTCTTCAGACCAGAAGGGGGAGGGACACGAGAGGGCATCGGCTGAGATTGGAGAGGGGGAGATTCAGGAGGGAAATCAGGAGACACTTTTGCACAGAAAGAGTGGTAGATAAGTGGAACACTCTGCCCAAGGAGGTGGTATTGTGTTGAATGGTGGGTGGATTTAAGAGAGGGTGAGACAGAGTGAGGCGGGGTGGTTATGTGAAGGGGAGGGGAAGGTGGAGCAGCTGCAAGTTGAGGGGCTAGCTGCACAATCGAGCAGACTTGATGGACTATGAGGCCTGTTTCTGCTGGCATTTCATATGTTCATATGTAACATGAATTGGCACAATTGGGGGAACAGAAGAGATTGGGGGAAATATGGAGTTAAATACAATGGCCCATATCAGAGTCCAGCAACCGCTGTGTCGAGAGGGTTGGTGAAAACAATCCAAAAAAAAAGGCCACCATGGTATAGCACAGAAGTTGCATAGTGGGTCATGACAAATACAAGTGCATTCAACAGGTATATAATGATGCAGAGGGATGAGGACGGGACCATATACCAAGAAAACCAGAAGGAGGTGGCTTTTGAGGTTAGGGGAGGGAATGCAAAGACATAAGAGAGACTTGCCAATGCAGTCAAATAAGGGGATAAAACCTCTTGCCGGTATGTGAGCGATCAGAGGAAGTCAAAGGAGGTGATAGTCATGCATAAAAAAACATGGAAAGGGGTTGCTGGAAGATCAGTGCGAGAAGGCGCACATACTAAACAGCTATTTCTCTGCAGTGTTCACTGCATTAAAGGATGGGGATGGTAGACAAGTCATGGAAAGCACATTTTTTTTGTGTTGGGAGGGGTCCACTCTGTTCTTTTGGTTGAGGAAATCCTACCAGAGCTAAAGGGTCTGAAGGTGGACAAGCCCAGGGGTCCAATCTGCTGAACTGGACACAGTACTCGAGATGATGTCTGGACCAATGTCTGTACATAGGGATAACAAATTACTGTATGCTACTGCTGATGCGTAAGCCTATGCTTTCCAGTATCTACCCAGCCATCCTTACTGCCTTCTCACATTGCTTGGCCACCTATGGATCATGATATAGGAGCTGACCCATGGCCCAATACATTTTTGCTGTCGTTACTACCTCCAACAACACATTGTGGACTCTTCCCTGTGTTTTCCTTTTCTAAGGTACATAATTTAGCACTTCTTTCCATTTAATAAATGTTTCTGTACTTTTCATTATTCCTCCAACCTTTCCAAGTCCCTTCCCATCCTTTCCAAGAACCCCCCCCCCCCGTATTAAGCCTGATTCATACAATTGGGTCCACTGCAAACAGGCATACTTTTCCTTCCAGTCATTCATCAGTGTAACTTGGTAGGATCTGTTGCAGTACTGTGCCCCACCTCACGTGGCTAATAACCCACCTTTACCTGGAGTGGGGTCTGTATCACCAAATACACCATATAGTAGCATGGCTCACTGTCACATTCACTTGGCTGGCATCACACACAGTGGCAGTCAATGATACAGTTGCAAGGTGAGTCATGAGGTCTACCTACACAGCACAATGTTGCAAGGCATGCAGAGTCTTCCACACTGATGGGTAGCTTTCATTGCGACATATCTTGTCGGACACATGTCCTGAATGAAGTATGTACTGTAATGTCTTTACACGTGATAATTTAACAAAGAATGCCATGTTACCTCTACTTTTTGGTTCATGTCATTGTATGTTATACTAGCTGATGAATGCCTGTAATTATACCCACAGGACTGAAGAAAGTGGCTGCAACTGTCTTTAAGCAGAAGGATTATGAAGTTCTGATGGAATGACAGAAAAATATTAGAAATCACTTATATTGTCAGCCTGTTCCGCCCCTGATGGCAACCCAGAACTTATTACTCAGAAGTGGCTGTCCTTGTTAAACCACATCATGGAATGGCATGACGGTCATGGAGCTTTGTTCTCCAAGTGTACACATGGACCGGTAGATGAAGCTACAAGGCAAAAGAAATGGCTCACACCTGGTAAGTTTCACTGCTGTCACAGTTTACTGTGTGTTCCACAAGGCAGTACTGTGCACTGGAGGGCTGAGGAGTCAGCGACTAAACTCAAGCAATATGTGTTTTGTCCTTACAGTGTTCGGAGGCTGTTATAGGTTGACCGGTGAGGCACAGGAACATGCATACTATGGACGGCTGAATGGTACCGGGGAGGATGTGTTTCCATTCCCACACAAAAGGAATCTATTCCCAAAGGCATGCATCTGAGGGCATAATGGAAAGGCGAGGACAAGTACTTAGAGGCTTCAGCAGGACACTGCTACATGCATGTGCATCCGTGTATGCAGCTACATGTTTACCACCACAGAAACTGCCTGGTGTGTATAAACACTATAAAACGTTCAGCACTGTGACGAGAACAGTACTGCACTGCTTCGGCACACGGCCACATAGGACACCAAGGTGACATGGTAGTATATGCAGTGGTGTTGCAGAGGTGAATGTGCATGGTGGATAGCGGGGAGGTGGAGGGTCGAGTCGACTAAGGAACACAATGAACGGTATCAGATGTAAAGGTAACACTACACGACAACTGCATTGATGACACCTAGGCAACTAGGGACATACATTCCTGAAACAGCATCTTGTGAATGCATCAGGAAATAGCACTTGCATGCGTGATAACAATATGTCAGTGACTGTGACACCATTTCCCTTGTCATCCTGGCAGATGTGCAGACACAGCACCAATGGTCCAAGCTGGCCTGTAATTGTGCTGAAGCAATGTCCTTGATGCTTCCTAGGTGCACAACACAACATGGTGCCATTGTTTTTCACGTGCATATGGTACCGTCTTCTTTCTGTAAACATGACTACCGCGTAGTTTGTAAATTCAGGATAACAATAACCTCCACAGCACCCTTATTTTTGTCCAAAACACAAAGATTGCACAAAAGTCATCAAAATGCAGTATGCACTCTTTGGGTGCCATGCAGCTCTACCAACCCATTGACAATGACATTGAGTATCACTTTGATAACAAGAACCAGGTGCATGTCTCAGGACACATGTAAGTGTGTTGACAGAAGTGTGATGTGGGGGGTGACAGGATCACTGTCGAACTGTATTCATTCAAATGTAACACTTTTCCCTACACTACAGGCACCAAGCCCACAGTCAAACTGGAAGAGAGTTGCATGGAAATGACTACTGGAGGATATTAAGAGTATGTCTCCGACTGAGCAGACCAGTGCTATCGAGGGCTACCACAGCATGGTAATACACTTCGCCCCAAAGCAAACATGCTTCAGCTATCATGGCATGAAATGCAGGTAAAACAGCATTTACCAAGACTGGATTTTACTTTATTATTTCTGTTCATGTCACAGGGCAATGAAATCCTACAGCTGTAGGTTACATCTAACCTTGTTGTTGTGGCCACATGTCCGTGCTGTGTACCCTTGTCAGGCATGCTGCGAGGAATCCACCACAACTCACACTGTGGGCATCCCCCACCTTTCTGCACAGTGGCATGGCCACAGTAACAGGCCAACCCTCCTTGCGGATATACAAGGCAGTGGAGATGGCATCAGAGCAGGTTTTCAGTCCTGGGGGAAGGATTTTTGGCAGTGCTGAATGGCCTCTGGATGCGGGACATCCAATGATGTCCATGAGATGAACTTAACGTACATCCTGCCTACTCACATATCAGTGGGTAGTCGCATAGTATCCACCACCTAATGCCAGGGCTTCACATTCGGCACTGGACACATGATCACACACAACCCGAACCTGCAGGAGGACAGCAGTCCATGATACGATGAATCCTCATCCTCTCTGATGGTTGTAAAGCAGCACGAGTATGGAGTCAGACTCAGGCTGATGTCGTCCCATGTGGAAATTCAACCCACTGCGCCCGTGGACAGCACTTCACTTACCAACACAGTTTCATCAAACACTTGCAGAGTCTGGTGCTATTGTTACAATTATTGAGTTGTAATAAGTACTTGTTATTCCTTGCAGGTTGACATTAGCAATCATGCATTTCAATGAGAATTGCAGCTGTCAATTTGCTGCATGAAAACATGGATGCAATAGGTACAAGGTGACCTTTCCCAAGTATAAAAAGGGTGGCTAGACTGTTAAACGAGAGCACATAGATTGTACATACGGTACTGTTAACATGCTCACTCGTTAACCTTACTTGTTTAACTGGGCACAGTTTCCAGAAACTTTGCTAACTATTGCTTTCAACAGGATATGCTAAGGAACTCCTGGAAGAAGTGGAGAGGAGGCTTCCTTGGGACTGAAAAAACTGTTCTACACTTTTTCATGACAATGTGCCAGCACCAGTGTGTGCTGAGTTTGAGAAGCCAGTCAAAGAGGATGCCACACTTCAGCACAACTCCCATTTCCGTGACTGCAATCACCCTGCAGCATTGCACACCACACAAGTATAGAAGGTGAGACACACAAAAAGTAACAGTCAATAAAAGATTTTTATTGAAAAAAAGCATGACAATTGATAATGCAGTCAGTTTTGTAACTGACATGGTGACACAGCTATTTACCTTGACTGCATTTGCATTATGTTTTTAATAAAGTAAAGTAACGGCTATGCAATGAAATACCGTAAACTGCCACATGTCACAGTGACTTACAGAAGGAAGTATTGGTGTTACCCTGAACTCCATAAAAAGGAGGTAACAAATTGTGGTGCACATGAACAATGCACAATCAAGATATGTTTGCGTATAACAGTAACAAACCTATGCTGTTCAGTGTTAGACTGCCATGATGCATCATATGTCCAATGAAGTGGACAAAATAACACATACCATGCACTTGAAATAGCAGAGTGTGACAAGGTATCCAATGTGCTGGCACTTTGGACTGTGCGTCTCTGCAGAAATAATAATCGCCCTGATGAAGTTCTAAGGCTACACTACAGTATGTAATCAAGATGCATGGCATTTAAAATTTTGTCCTCTCAAAATGTGCACCACAATGAACCTAAGCTACTTGGATACCTTGTGGACTATTCTCAAAGGGGTATGTGTTTGCTGCACGGTGCGTCAAACATCGCATCCTGTCCACGCCCAAACCTCCATGTACACAGCACCCAATTCTCATCTGGTGATGGGGCATGGTAATGGTGTACCCACACTTACGGCAAAGCCTACAGTGCATCAAACACATGGCATACGGCTGGAGTTGCCTCCAGTGAGTACCAAAGATGGCAAGATGTTTCTCCCACCCAAAAAAGAATGTGTCCACGGTATTATTAAATATATATAATAGAACCCACACCAATATCACTAATATGCCCCTCTTGAGAAAATTAAAAACATAAGACTCTATGGCAATATCCCTGATGTCCCCGTCATTATGACAAATAAAAAGGAAACTCTCATTTGTGGTACAGCGCCACCCACCCAACATCTGGGCATGCAGTGCCCCCCCACCCCAGAAGATAGAGCCTGGGAGTGGAAAGGCCTGCCTCACCACTCCGTGGATCATCACAGACTAAACTGTAAATGTGCTGAGCTCTGCAAAGTGTATGCATTAATTGATTATCAAGGACTGTGTACATATTGAAGTACATGGTCAAAGACATTTCTGTGAGTGACTGTCCATGGAGGTGTGAGTAGGGCTCTGCTGGTCCACGGCTCTGTCGAGTTATTTTGTGGTGGGGTTTGCGGTACCTGCTGTGGTTGTATTTGTTGGCCAGTGGAATACCAATGAGATGTGCTTTCTTAATTTGTCATAATAATGGATACAATGTAGATCTTGATGTTGGGCTTCTGATATGAATTTGTTCTATAGGGTGATGTTGACATTGTTAATCAGTGTGCCATGCTGTGAGATTGGATATTCAGGTGCCTTGTGGTAAGACTTCTCTGTGTGGTGGTTGTTGAGGGATATGTTGTTTGGGTTGTCCGCAGTCACTTACCAAGCTGAACATAACCGTCGTACACTCTGAATAGGAACAACAGTGTGAACCAGTGAACATAGTTATACAACAATCAGGTACGTGTTTGTCAATATGTTCAATAACTGTGATACTGTACGATAACAGGAAGTCAGTCTGGATTGCTAAGTTGTATTGACCAACTGATGCTGGTATTGATTGCAGTGAAAGTTCCATGGCACATACAGGGACATCAGTTTGTGCAGTCATGTGCTGATTAATATGCGACTCACAAGGGCCACTAACAGGGATATCACACTAGGTTTCACACTAACATCAGATGCTTTCTGATTGAGACATGTCTCTTGGTGACAGACACCCAATAAACTGTTAAAGGGGACCTGAAAGGGGTTTCTGATAACAGAAGTAAAAGGAAATAAACAACAAAGCAATCCAGATGATGTACCACCATAAAACATACAACAAGGTTATTACCATGACTAGTTAACAGGTCATGGGATAATACACCAAAACATCTATGCATGGACGTTTCTGAAGGAAGGATAGTGTAAAACGCTGTTGTCTGTTTCTGTCCCTGGCCATCAAGGAATCTGTATCTGTTAAGATACACACATAGCAAGACTGACTCACACACAGACACACACACACACACACGGACAAACACACACACACACATGGACACAAACACACACACCTGAAAGAACACACACCCGTCAAAGTTCTGTGTTACTTTGTGTCGCAGTTACATCAAATTGAGCAGGTATGACGATGGTGCATGCCATTACATGTGTTGAATAATAGAAACATATTTCAACACTAACTGATGGCATTGTGTGCCACAACCATCTTATTGAACAGAACATACAGTATATAACCATCAGGATGTTAACTTTTCACACCAGTTGCACAATGGAAGTTGTGAAAAACATCTACAAGGTAACACAGCCATTTAACAACATATGCTTTTCAATCCTTTCACCGTTAATGTAATGGTGGGTACTTGAATCGGTGAAAGTCTCTGATGTGAACTCTTGGAGGATCCTGTTGAAGGCACATGATGGAAGAACGACACTGACACTGCGTCCCAGCCAACCCCAACACCATCTTGCCAGTTGCTGGTAGGTGATGTAACAGTATCTTCTGTAATAGAAATGTAGAATGCAATTAGTGACACAAAGGAAGTGTTTTGGTTAAAAAAGTAGTCAAACAAACATGAATGTTTACACATTTGTGTTTCATATGGCCATCCTTATCATAACTGTGAGACACAATGTGCTATGCAGTGTATCAAGCTTATGAATGTCTACAGTGCTTCAACATTGCACACATCATGGTTTTTATGGACAACAAACTCCGCCAGGCATTGACTGCTGTGATGTGTATTGGGTATTGCAGAAGAATAGATGTTTGGTCTCCATAATGTGGCACTGTGGGTTATGCAAGCAACACAACCTATTAACATGCACCAGCTGGACAACAACCACTTACATTGACTAACATGTTGTTCTGTACATCATACGTCTTGACAGTAAAACAACATGTGCGCAACCATAGGCATGTGATCACTGCATGATATTGTCAGTGCAGAGATTTTGTTTAGTTGCAATTTGAAGCTTACTATCAAATAACCACAGCACTGACATGTTTAACAACAGAAAAAATGTGGTGTAAGGACATGGTGCTGAACCACTACCTGTGGCAAGTGCTTTGGTATGGCAAAACTGTTTAGGGACATGGTTCTTTGATAGAATATACTTGTTTACATGAGGATGACAGAAGAATGTCCTGGATATAACAGGTGTTTATGTTTTTTTTTATACTTCTTTATTTGATTCAATACATGTTGTAATCATACGTACATTATATACTGTATATGTTCTGATGGAAATCAGTTCTCCTCTCAGTAAACTGTGTCTATTGTAATCCACTTACACCTGACAAATAAACTGTGACTATTGTAATCCATTTACACATGACATATAATCTACTAGTTTAATCTATCTCACAGTCACTCCATTTTTTCAGCAGTTCCTGGGAGAGAAATATGGAGCATTTTCTATTGCATTTGGTAGACAGAATACATTGGATCGTATGTCATTTTGGAGCCATTATTATCAGAGTTACACAAGTACATCAATGGAGTTAAAACGGACTCCTGTCTACTAAAAACTACTTAAATCTACTTAAAACTTCAAGGTCAGCTTATTCTTACTGCAATGTCGAGTCACTGGGCTCATATGTATGGATTCATGTGTGTCAACAAAGTGTGCATTTAGTAGTATCTGTAGATAAGTTGAGGCTCTCGGCCAGCCTAGTGGCGCTGAGGGTTGAGGTGCTGGATGCCACAACTTGTGCAACACCAGAGACCTGGCTTCGGGAGTGAGCCCGGGCACTGGGGGTTGGTGGGGGAGGGAGTAGGATCAAGCGTCCGAGAGACAGCTCTCCTCTCCCTGGGGTGAGACCTGGGGATTCCCTGATGCAGTAGTGACCCCCAGTGGAGACTGAGGGTTTCACCTGCTGGGGTTCTAGTGGGGACATGTGCGACGGGTGTCTTACAGGGCTCCGCCTGCATTGTGACACCATTGCACGCTCGTGCACGTAGGAGGAAACAAAAACTGGAAAAAGCCTCCTACACCATCGGTGAGATGATGGTAGCCCCAGTGGATTAGCCCACATCCCAAATGCCAGCCCAGACATGGGGAGATGCAGGGATTCAGGATGGGAGTAGGGCGGACTCCGAGCAGGCACTCCTGAAGGATGCCTGGGGGTGTAGGTGAATAAATAAAGTTAATAAAAAAAGTTGACTCTCTCTCTCTTTCTCCCTGTGGGGTTGGGGGGAATGCAACATCAATAGTGCCCATCTCTTCCCGTCCAGGAGGCCAAGTGCCCTAGCCCTTCCAAATTACTCATCTCGACCATCTATTTTGAAAGGCCGGGGTTCTCTGCTGTAGGCGAAAGGTGATCTCCTCTAATTGCTGTATCTGAGAGACCACCTCCTGCCACTCAGGTGTTTATGTTTTAATTCACAGGCAAACTCATGTGACATTGTGCCTGCAACTTCAATACCTTACTGATAGTCTGAGGAATATGTATATGTTACAGTGATAGACATCAATGTTCTGTCAAAGCCAGAGACTACTTCTCACAGCTCTTAACTGTACTTTATTTAAAGCAGACATTTCTTATGTTTTTTGTAAGTGGACTGCACTATTCAAAATTTCAAAGTTTGTATTTCATCGAGCAATACTATGGGATGACAGAGACAGTAATGAAAAATATGTCCCTCAGTTATTATTCAACAACTTGCAAGACCGGGCCATGAAAGATCTGTCAGTGAATCTCATCAGAAAGTTTTTTTATGTAATAAATATAAGAACATAAACAGAAAGGTGCCATCACAACCACCCTCACATGAGCAGCCACTCAAAGTACACAGATGCAAGAAATAACCATATATGCAAGTATTGTGAGTAACACTTGTCACGTGGGAAAAACAGTTACAACAAACAGCAAAAAACAGTTTTGTTAACAAGATGGACTTTAGAAAATGGCAATGATGTAATGGTTCAAGACCAGCAGTACTACTGTTGTGACACTTGTCCTTTGAGACATCTGATGGACGTTGTTGGTAGTAGCAGTGTTTTATCGCATCTGTGAACATGGTTTACCAGCCCACATAAGGTCAGTGGCGATGGCAGTGTTTTTTTTATATTATGACAGTAATGGACCCATGGAAGACAGTACTGCAGGAATACATACACACATTACTGAGACACCTTTTTTTTAAATCTTAGGGTTAATCAGAGTTGCCCTACCACCAGAAAGACTATCCCCTATCTCGTGCGAGCATGTATGTTTCTAGTGATGCACAACAGTTGTTTCTTTGGAGCTCCATAATGGCTTCACCACAAACTGCACATGCCTCAATCTTGACTAAACTTTGGGTCACTGCAATTATGTTGTGTGGTGGACTCCATCATACTACGGTAGCACAGCATTGCTGCTTGATATTCATGGTTCTGGTGAAACCACAGTGTGTTCCAGTTGTTTAATAACAGGCAAGGCTCATTGCAGATAAGTGGTAGAAACATAGAAACATAGACTTTGACGGCAGATAAGGACCACTTGGCCCACCCAGTCTGCCCATTTCCCTACCTACTAGATAAACTGCAGATTCTAGTTAACCAACAGCCTACTTCCTGCAACCCCCCACTATAATTGCCTTATGTCTGTCCCATGCATGTTTGAATTCCCCCACTGTTTTAGACCAGACAACCTCCCCAGGAAGGCGGTTCCATGTATCCACTACTCTCTCTGTGAAAAAATTTTTCCTCACATTACCCCTGAGCCGTCCTCCCTGTATCTTTAAATTATGCCCCTCTTTTTCTGAAAGATGCTACCCTCCTGGACTTTGTTGATTCTCTTGAGGTACTTGAAAGTTTCTATCATGTTCCCCCTGTCCCTCCTTTCATCAAGGGTATACATATTAAGCTCATTCAGTCTCTCTTCATATGGTTTCTGATGCAGACCCTGCACCATTTTAGTTGCCCTCCTCTGGACTGCTTCCATCCTGTCTATGTCCTTGCGTAGATGAGGTCTCCAAAACTGCACACAGTACTCCAGATGGGGTTTCACCAACTGTCTGTATAGAGGGATAACCACTTCCCTTTTTCTACTTGTGATGCCCTTTCCTATGCATCCCAGTATCCCACTGGCTCTCCTTACTGACTTCTCACATTGCTTACCCACCTTTAGGTCATCTGATATGACTACTCCCAGGTCCCTTTCCATTTTTATTGTTGTTAGTACCTCCCCTGCTATTGTGTACTCTTCTCCTGGGTTTTTGTTTCCCAGGTGCTTTACTTTGCATTTCTTTGCATTGAATCTAAGTTGCCATATGTCTGACCATTCCTCCAACCTTGCCAAGTCCCTTCTCATCTTTTCTACCCCCTCTTGTGTATCAACTCTGTTACAGATCTTTGTGTCATCTGCAAAGAGACATACCTTTCCCTCCAGACCCTCTGCAATGTCACCTATAAAGATATTAAAGAGAACTGGATCCAGTACTGAGTCCTGAGGTACTCCACTAGTAACCCCCTTTCTTCGGAATGTGTTCCATTCACTATTACCTTCTGTGACCTGTTGTGCAGCCAGTTTGCTACCCAGGCTACCACCCTGGGACCCACTCCCAGGCTGACTAACTTGATTATTAATCTTTTGTGCGGGACTGTGTCAAATGCCTTGCTAAAGTCTAGGTAGGCCATATCCCAGCCCTCCCTGGTCTATTATTTGGTCACCCAGTCAAAGAAATCAATTAGATTCATCTGACATGAACTTCCTGCTGTAAATCCATGCTGCTTTGGGTCACCATGCTGCAGGCCTCTAGGTATTCAACAATTCTTTCTTTCAGAAGTGATTCAACATTTTCCCTACCACTGAGGTCAAACTTACAGGTCTGTAGTTTCCTGCTTTTGCCTTGCTCCACTTTTGTGAAGGGGAATCACATCTGCCCTCCTCCAGTCCTCAGGTACCACCCCATCCTGCTGTGATTTGTTAAAAAGCATGGTCAGTGGTGTCACTAGGTCCTGACTTAGTTCTTTTAGGATTCTGGGGCGAATCCTGTCAGGCCCCATTGCTTTGTCCACCTTGAGTTTTAGGAGTTCTTTCAGGACTCTTTCTTTTGTGAATGGACTGGTGTCAACCCCCCACCCACCCAGAGTGCTTCTATTGTCTGGTTTAGGTAACTCCTCCTCATCTTCTTTTGTGAATACTGAGCAAAAGTATTCATTCAGTATCTCTGCCTTTTCACTGTCTCCCTCTGCCCACCTCCCCTCTCCTTTATTAATCTTCACTATCCTCCTTAACCTTTCTATGCTCCCTAATGTACCTATAAAAGGTTTTATCCCCCTTCTTAACTGAGTTGGCTATTTTTTTCCTCGGTTTGGGCCTTTGCTATTCTGACTGCCTTCCCCACTTCTTTCTGCTTTAATTGATACAGTTCCCTGTTGTGCTCCTTCTTTGATTCCTTATACTTTTTGAATGCAGCCTTTTTCTCCTTAACCTTCCCTGCCACCTCTTTTGAGAACCATAGTGGTTTTTAACACCGCTTTGTTTTCTTTATTTGTTTCACACAAAGGCTTGTTGCCTCTATGATGGCAGTTTTGATTTTTCTCCATTGTTCTTCCACCCCTCCTTTTTGGCCATTTGCTAGTGCATTCCTCAGGTATTCACCCATTTTGCCAAAGTCAGCCCTTCTAAAGTCCAGCATCCTTGTTTTTGTATGGCTTATATCCATGGTTGTGCTCATTGTAGAAGCACACTGTGCAATGATCAGCTTGTTCCCAGATGTCTGACTGACTTCTAAATTTGTGATCCTCTCCATTTGAGAGTACCAGGTCTAGTATTGCTCCCTCCCGAGTGGGTTCCAACACTAGCTGTCTAAGGCCTCGCTTCGCAGGGCATCAAGAATGACCCTGCTCTTGGATATGGCTGTACATGTCATCCAGTTAACATCTGGTATATTCAGGTCCTCCATCAACAGTATCTCCCTTTTCAGGCATTTTGAGAATGTCCTCTATCATTTTCTTGTCCATTCCTCCCTTGAGATGGGGGTCTGTATACAACCCTGTGCGGACTGTGATGCCATTCCCTGTCTCAAGGTGACCCAGAGTGCCTCTTGTCCTCCTCCCCTTTACTTTTTAATTCTGTAGCTTTGATCCTTCCTTATGTATAGAGCTACTCCACCTGCTCTTTTACCTTCCCTGTCCCTTCTGTAGATTGTGTACCCTGGTATGTTGACATCCCAGTCATGGTTCTCTGTGTACCACGTTTCCGTGACTGCCACAATATCTAATTGTTCATCTTCCATCAGGGCTACTAGCTCAGGAAGCTTGTTTCCCAGACTATGGGCATTGGTACTCATTGCCCTCCATTTAATGTTGGCTTTATCCTGTTTTCCCCCATCCCTGCTCTTATTGCCCTTGTCTATTTTTCCATTTACCCCTGTCCTGCCCTGTGTTGAGCTCTGTACCTTAGTGTTTACCTTACTACCTCCCATGTTTTGTGGGGGGAGGCTTGAAATTTCCTGCCTCTTATCAGTCCTATTATTAGTTTAAAAGCTTGCCAAGGAAGCATTTAAACCTGTCACCTAGGAGCTTGGTTCCCTTCGTGGACAGATGCAGGCCATCGTGCCAGTATAGACCTTTATCTCTCCAGGTGGACCCCCAGTCCTCAATGAAGCCAAAGCCCTGTGCTCTGCACCAGTTTTGCAACCATTCATTAAACTGCATGGTATGCAGTACCCTAGCCTCACCCCTGCCATGGACTGGCAGCATCTCTGAGAAGGTTACCGTGCTTGCTACCCATCTGAGGCCCCTCCCCAACTCCACAAATTCATTCTGCACTGCACTGATCCCATGCCTAGCTAGGTCATTTGTCCCAATGTGGACAATGATATCTAGTTCCCTCTCCTGTAATGCTGCTTCTGCAATCCTGAGGATTCGCTTCCTATCCCTCCAAGCCATGGCACCAGGCAGGCACCTTACTTCCTTCTCCTCTCCTTTCCCCAGTTTTACCCCCCTAACAATTGAGTCCCCTATCAGAAGCTGTTTCCTTCCCCTGTGGTGTCCCTTGCCACCCTTTTGTGGGTCTCCCTTGTGGATGTCCTCAGCATTCTTCTTGGTCTGCACTGAGGGTGCCATCATAGAAGAACCTTGCTCTGCCAGAATGGCATATGATTTGTGTAGAGGTACATCTAGGGGGCTTCACCTCTGTTCCACCACCCGCGCCCTCCCAGAACCCACTGTGGTCCAACTGCTCTTCATATTTGGCAACCTCTGAGGCAGTGGTTGTGGCAGTGGTGCTCTTTGGGTGGGGGAGGCCTCCTTAGTCCTTGCTAGTTCAGCCTGGAGGTAGGCAACTCCTCCCTCAGAGCTGACGGTTGCCTGCAAATAGGACAGCAATGCAGTTTCCAGAATGTCTCACGGAAAACTGCTGCCCCACAGCTAGTGCATTGCATCACTCCCCACATGTCCCTCTCCCTTATAATATACAATATGTAATATATATATATATATATATATATTATTATTTGTGGTGTGTACCTACCGTTTATGCACTTCTGCTGGGTTATTAAGAATATGACAGTTCTGCCCCAAGACCTGTTGAGGAAGTGATGTCAGAACTTTGGGTATAAAGGAAATGCCACACCTGGGGGTGTGGGGAAGGGGGGTTGGTAGTCTAACAGCCACTAGTGACTGTTAGAAACAAACAAATACACAACTGCTCCACCACCCTGGTGAGTACTGCCCTTTATAGTAATTCAACTAACAGCACAATTTACTAGACCATTGCTCCTACACAAACAACTCTACTGAGTCCAGGGATAAAAATGAACTCACTCTTCAGCCAGCAGGACACTTTTAAAATGTTGCAAAAATATCCTTCCAAATCCTAGGTCTCAACACCAGGAATCAAGCAACTTCAGTTGTATCTCACTCCCTCTGATTATAAAATTACTCTACTTTTAATGGAATCCTGCAATTTTCTGCTTAATGCCAATAAGGAACAAAATGAAACTTTCTGTAGAAAGCGTAGCTCCCCTTCTTAACAAGTCCCCAACAGTATTGTGCCTTACCGGGTTTCCAGGTCCTAAACTGAGTTATAGTTTGTTCTTTGCAGTGTAGCAAGGTTCTCAGCCTCCAACAGACAAATCAAAGTCAGTCTGACAAGTCAGTATGAGAAAACATATGAGGACAGATTAACAGAGCTCAATATGTATACCCTAGAGCAAAGGAGGGAGAGAGGTGATATGATCAAAACATTCAAACACCTTAAGGGCATTAACAAGGTGAAAGAGTCTAACATGTTTCAGTATAAGAAAAATAGCAGGACAAGAGGACACAGCATGAGATTAGAGGGATGCCGATTAAGGGGTAATGTGAGGAAGTTTTTTTTTTCCACAGAAAGGAAGGTGGATGCATGGAATGGCCTACCTCAGGAAGTGGTGGATATGAATACAGTGCAGGGCTTCAAACAGGCATGGGATAGGCATAAGGGAGCAATACAGATGAGTATGAATAGATAGACCATTGACAGAGCAAAGGCCAATGACACATTCATAAGGTAGAAAAAGAAATGGGCAGACTGGTTGGGCCCTGCGGTCCTTATCTGCCATCATCTTCTATGTTTCCCCACTGTACATAATGTTCCTTTTTATGCTGTAATTAATAATCTAGAACTAATTACTTTACTCTGTGCTTCAACTGATAAATGAAATCGAAAAAACACTCTGCTGTTGTCCTCAGTTATTTCCTATGTATATGGTTATTTCCAAACCATATCATTTAAAACTAAAATATGAAAACAAAATGGTAATCCATTTATGAAATATATATAATATGGTGTGAGTTTTCACCAGAAACAAACAAAAAATTAGGCTATTTCATCTATCAAAATTTTGTTACAGAAAGGTGTCAGGTTCTGCAGAGAACTGGATCAAGAAAGTGCCCACAAGCAGCTTGATTAAGGAAGTGGGGTTAGGACCTTGAAAGCCGATGCCCAGACCCCCATTAAACACTCACAAAGGAGGCTCAAGATGTCAAAAGTTGATCTAACACCGGGATACCCTTTTTGGAGTTTATACTGTATAGTCAAAATATGGGAGCCATCTAGACTTAAATTGGTCTGCACACAGACGAAGTTGTGCTGTGATCGCTTCCATTGACCTTATCAATTCTACATTATTGAGCCATAAGTCCAAAAAGAAAACTTTAGGAGAAAGCCAATGTTGGGTAATTACTTTTAAAGCTGCATTTGTTCAAGCCTATCAATCATCAATAACCATAGAGATCAAAAGTCCCTGATTTTTCATTGAGGCGTGTTTTAGGCACCTGAATTAGTGAAGCTCCCTCTCCCAGAAGGTCTTTAGTTCAACTTTAGATGCCTAGACACTTGATTGGCTGCTGGTGGGGGTCAAAGCATCAACAACACAGTGGCCCCCATTCAGTCCCGAGCAGTCCTACCATAGTTCATACTTTGATTATACATTGCAGACATAAAATTTAGTTTTGTGTTTCAGTTTCTCCTTCATATGATGGGGACCCCTTCCCCTTGTTAAGCGACTGCATAAACATTGGCTCCCAGTCCCTTGGGAACCTGTCGATAGCTCTGATTGTTAGACCCCCCCAGGAGCAGGGGCTAACTCATTAATATTCATGAGCCCTTATTGAATATTCATCCCCCCATTTCAGCAATGCTTAGAACGCTGTTATAGTGGCTTCCCAGCCACTTTCCCCAGGTGTCCGACCCCCATTCAGCCCAACAAGGGGGTTGAGAGCACCGGAGAAGCGGAAAACTGGCCGCAACAGCGGCCACCAAAACAAACAGGCCACACACTACATCGCATGCGCGAACTGGCAGTCCTTCCAAACACATACTTGGAGGTCACCAGTCATGCTGATGAAGTCCCTCACAGACCATAACAGGTGGAAACAGGAAACGGAGCCCCCAAATCTTCAGGTAAGCCCCCAGAGCAGGGTTGCATAAAAGTGAAAGAGCACAGACAAAAACGGAAAGTGAAAATGCTCCATTTTCTATGAATTGGATAGTAAAAATAATAAATCACAAAATTTAGCAAAAGGAAGGTGGTTTACTAGTCAAAATAGTCACGCTAGCCATGTAGGAAATAGTCATGGTAGCCAAGTAGGATATTCGACGATTCCTGAGAATCAAAATAGAATTGGAGAAACCCATATTATGGAAGACCTAGCTTAACCGCAGAGCAATCGAGAAATAAAAAACTAACTACACCTTTTTTTATATAACTACAAAATAAGGGGGCGCTAAAGAGCACACCTTCGAAGTGGATGTGTTTTCCAAGGCTCTCCACTCCAGAGGAGCTTTTCCCTCAAATTTTGCCTTTCAAAGCTTGAATACCAAGTAAACTTTGACACCGCCACATAGAGGACCGTCAGAGGTACAGAACGGTGCATTTTGAAGTGATGGAGCGCACTAACAAGGGAGGGCCAGGTGGATCTTAACCCCCCCTGCAGACGGAAGAATAGGCCATTGAATCTGCGACTGCATGTACTGCTACGGATCCCCCCTTGAAAGCACTGCAAGTGTCGATGCAGACCATTGACACAAAAGTGGAGGCCATCCTGCAAAGTATTGGGGAACAGGACATTAAAATTGAGATGGTGATGAAAATAGCAACCTCAGTGGAGGCTCAGGCAACTAAGACCCTTTCGGCTATGGCCAAACTAACTCAAGAAGAGGGTCAGCTCCAATATAGATTTGAGGCACTAGAAATGCCCAATGTGTCTCCAACTTTCGAATTTTTGGACTGCCGGAGGGTAAAGACGACCCTGAGCCTCTTACCGTCTTGAAAGCCTGGCTTCCTGGGGCTTTACAGCTCAACCACGGCTGGACAGTACATTTCCTCTGGGCCTATAGAATTTCTCCATGATCTGCTGCTGCACAGAAGGATTTACTCCATACTGTCCTATTGATCATGGACAGCTTGGCAACTCAGGACTGTTTACTCCAGGCCGCCCGCACAGCAGAACAATTAAACTGTGATGGACATACAGTAGACGTATTCCTGGAGCTATCCTATGCCACCAGGGTGCGGCGTAAGAAATTTAATGAGTACTGAGCCCAGTTGAGAAGTTTGGGGTTTGTGCATTCATTGTTGATGCCAACATGGCTGAAAATTTTCTATGGGGGCCCCACATTCCAATTCACAGACCCGGTGGAGGCCAGGAAATGTGCTGATCAAATCTGGTGGGAGTTCAAGGCTGCTCATGGGTCCAGAAATGAGGATCACAGCTTGGATGAGTCGGATGTGGCTACCTGAAGGTCACTGGACTGGCCATGGTCTTTTTTTTTTTTTACTTCCTCCTGGTATCAGCCCAGAGGAATCCTTTCCTCTGGTCTTTTTGTCTGGGCCCCAATGTACCATGGACCCAGCGTCGTTCTGCACGATACTAGGAGATTTTTTGCCTTTGGTTTTCTCCCAGTTTGTCCTTACCCCCAAGGGTGCTGACACAGAGGACTTATGTCCAGATGGATGGCATGCCTATACATGCCACCGTTAGCATCCACAGCACCCTCCCCACCCCAGACACCCCATAAGGAGCCATTGTGCCTTACCACTTGTGCTTCCACAGGCAGCAGTGCTTGTGGGCATTACTGCCCTGTAACCCGACCTCCCCCCCGAGGAGGAGAGCATCCATTGAGATGCTTAATCCTTCCTCCCCAGCTGACCCCCGGTGACCCAAGTCCATTCCCGAACCTGGGTCAATGGCATAGAGCGAGGTATGGCATCCAGTGCCTCAACCCTCAGCACCACCGGGCCAGCCCCGTGGTCTTTTTTTTTTTTTTTATAGAGATGCTACCCAGCAGCTAGGAACATAAGTTGTGGTGCACTTCCTCTGCTCAGGGAGAATACTGTTGTCCAATGGGCATGGTTTATAAGTTTATAGGATGCTTTACAAAAGCTTTATTTGTACTTGTTTATTTTACATTTATTTAATTTATTTATTTAGATTTTGGTAACCGGGTAAGCCCACTGAGACCAGAGGTCCCTTTTTCAGGGGCGACCCGGAATTAGTTACAGAGAATACATACATAGGTATCAATATACAGTAGTTACCGCAGTTACATGTTAGGAATCAAACGTTTAGCACAGAGTCACCAGGTATCACACGGTTCACAAGTATTAAAACAGGTACACAGTACATTTAACATTATTCCATAAGACATTCTTGGGGGGAGTAGGTGAGGTTGAGCTGGTGGTAGCAAGGGAGAAAGCCCGGTCTGGGGGCTAGCAATTACAACCACAGAGACTGAGTTCCAGAAGATACACTTTGTGGCCTGACTTAAACACAGGGAGAGTAGGCTTGTCAACCAGACTTGCTGGGAGGGTATTCCATAGGTAGGAGGCAGTGTATTGGAAAGAGCGCTTGCCTTGGTTGGTGCAAACACGGGGGATATCGAGGGGGCGACTTGCAGAGGATCACAGGGTTCGGCACTGGACTTTTGGAGTGAGCAGCCCACAAAGGCATGGAGGAGGGCCGAAGGAGGAGAATTTAAAGGCCAGACAGGCAGAAGAGTAAGCCAGTTTGTGCCGTAGGGTGGGCCAGTTTAGGTCCACGAGGACCTCACAGTGGTGCCTCCTAGGGGAGGAGTCAGTTACAAAGTGAGCCACTGTGTTGTAGAGCATGATGAGTTTGTTGAGTTCCATCTCTCGGAGGAACTGTAATGGGGGGCCCCATACAGGATGGAGGGGAGGAGGTTGCAATTGGCAATGGCTCGTCGCGCCTCACCGGAGAAGGAGTTGCCCAGGCAGTAGAGGAGACCAAGCCTTTGATGGATGGACCGAGGTAAGGAGTCGATGTGTGGTTTGTAGGTCAGCTCCTGGTCAAGGAGGACCCCTAAATATTTGAACTTGTCTATAACCTCTACTCTCTTCCCTTGGGCTGTGTTGAGCTGGAGTAGCTCACTTCTGTCAGTGCCCAGGTGTCTAGTCCCAAACAGGACAGCCTTAGTTTTGTTTTTGTTCAGCTTTAGGGAGTTAGAGGTGAACCAGACCTCGAGAGATGAGAGACAGGCCTGCAGTTTGGTGGAGATGACACTGGGTTGCGGGTCACTGCAGTAGATGACAGTGTCATCCGCATATAGGATGAGGTTGCTGAGCATGCAGTCATCATCAATGTCATTGAGAAAGAGTGAGAATAACAGGGGGCCCAGGATCGAGCCCTAGGGTACCCCCTAGACCACGGGTCTTGTGCCAGATTGTGTTCCTCTCCACTGGACTTTTTGGGTTCGGTTGATCAGGTAGCTCTCAAACCAGGAGAGCGAGTGCTCATCCAGACCAAGTTGGTGGAGTTTGGAAAGGAGGAGTTTGTGGCTGACCAGGTCGAAGGCCTTGGACAGGTTGATGAATAGAGCACCCATAGGGGAGCCTTGGTCCATAGCCTTGAGAACGTCAGATGTAAGCCAGATGAGGGCAGTGTCAGTGCCGTGGCCTTTCCTGAAGCCATGTTGTACATCAGCAAGGAGTAGGTGCTGCTCTAGGTAGTCCTGCAGTTGGTTGTATACAAGTCTCTCCTGCACTTTCCCTAGAGGGCTGAGTAGGGAGATAGACCTGTAGTTTCCCACTTTGTCCCGGGGTCCTTTTTTGTGGACAGGGACGATGGTTGATACCTTCCACTTACTTGGGACTGTTCCTTCAAGGAGGGACCTGTTGATGAGCAGGGTGACAGGGAAGGCAGTAGCTGGGGCAGCGGCCCTCAGCAGCCGAGGTTCTAGCAGGTCATGTCCTGGGGAAGAGTTAGGGTTTATTTTGAGTAGGAGAGGAAGTACAGCAGATGGTTCAACCAGTTTCAGGTGGAATTGGGGCCGAGGAGGTGCCCAGTCCGTACTGGTGTAGTGGGGAGTCCCAGAAAGGACGGGGGGGAGGGACCATTAGGGTTGGAGAAAGAGGCGCAGAGGGCTTCGGCAACTGCAGAAGGGTCATTGGTCAAAGTATCCCCAACCAGGATTGAGTCTACTTGTGTATTTGTGGTACCCTTGAGGAGGGTGTTAATGTGGCCCCAGAATTTCTTAGGGTCGCATAGGTGACTTGTTTGGAGGTCTCTTAGGTACTTGGACTTCGCCTGTTTGGAAGTTTTTTTACATTGATTCCTCAGTTCCCTGTACTTCTCCCAGTCAGATGTACTGCCAGAGGATTTGTAGATTCCCCATGCCCTGTCGCAGAGCAGCATGGTATGCTTAAGGCTTGGGCTCAGCCATTTATGGCACTTTCCCTGTACCCTGAGCTTCTTTCTCGGGCCATGCAGGTTAGCCGTAGACAAAAATGAATTGGTGAATTAGTCAAGCACCTCATCGAGTGAGGGGAGGGAAACAATGGGGTCCCAGTCTATTGTCCCCAGGTCAGAGCAGAGGTCTGCTGGTATAAGCCTGCTGTAGTTCCTGGCTTCTATGATCCTTGCAGCAGTTTTAGGGGGCTTGTTGGACCAGGTACAAAAAATTGGTGAGTGGTCACTCAGAGAGTCTGACATGATCCCAGCTGACAGTATGCAGTCAGGGCAAGAGACTAGTGCCCAGTCGAGCAAAGAATGATTACCAGACTTAGCATTGTGCCTAGTAGGCAGATCAATGATTTGGGTAAGAGAGAAGTCAAGTATTACATTCTTGGTAGAGGAGGTCCCCAGGGTAGTCCAGTTAAGATTGAAATCCCCAAGGAGGATGATCTCCCCCATGGGGCACTCCTCCAGGGCGTTGGTTAGGGATTCTAGGGAGGAGGCGGTGGATTGGGGTGGGAATTAGGCACACCCTATGTAGAGGGGCTTGGTGTCTCTGAGGAGCACTTTAACAAATAGGATCTCACTTAGGGATCCACTAAGAGTGGGGTGATCAATCTGTGAAGCGTGCAAGGCAGCGCTGAGATAGATAAGAACCCCTCCTCCTTTTTTGCCCATTCTGTCCTTTCTAAAAGCCTGCTAGCCAGCTAAGTCGACTTCGTGGGGGAGGATCTGAGGCTTGAGCCATGTTTCGGTCACAGCTAGAATGTCGGGTTTATAAATTGCTGTGCATGCCTCAAGGTCATGGATTTTGTGCCTTAAGCTGCCGATATTCATGTGTGCCTGCTTGAGTCCTTTGGTGTTGGCCCAAAGGGGGTTGGTGGAGTCGCTGAGAGAGTGATTAGGAGAGTGGGGACCAGGGTTAAGTTCAATATCCCCCCCAGTGCCAGCTTGAGCCTGGCAAGGTAGCCAGTGGTTTTGTGGGGGAAGGGGAGGAGCCTCCACTGGTTGATTTCTCTAAAGAGAGCAGATAAATTGTAGCTGAAGTCATTTGGGAGAGGTCCATGCATGATTTGGCTAGGCTTGTTTAACCCCTCCACGCTAGGGTCAAGGGGTCGAGGGGGGCGTACAGTACTCGAGCATGGCTTTGAGGAGGGACAGCCCCAGGGGAGGGGCAGAACAGTCCCCTGGATCTGAGCTGAGTGTGCTGGAGTGACTGTGGGTGCCAAGCTCCTCATGTTGTAGGTCTGAGGGGGGGGACACAAGGCTCAGGGAGGGACCAGTTCCTGTTGGTAGGTCAGGAGGAGAGGAGTGGTTGAGACTGTCCCCCTATTACAGGTGTCTAAGGTGGGGGGGCACTGTGCTAGAGGGGAAGTGGTTTAACACAGCAGACACCAGCCTAACAATAACAGTTGGAGACCTATAGACTGTAAGAGAATTTTCTATGTCAGTAGAATATCGACTGTCGCTCTAACTCTAGAGAGATAAATGGGTCAGATTATGAGTAGATTGGGTGATTCGATAACTGGAATAGCAGGCTAATTACTCATGGTTTACAAGACAGCTATAGCTAAGGCACATTGAACTTTGCAGAGACTTTTTGACAATAGTATGAGGCAGCAGTAGTTAAGGCATTTGGGAAAAGCACGGACAAATATAATACAGGTAGAGAAGTCCCCACGTCAGGCTTTCAGGAGTAATGGAGTACAAAGGGTTAAGAGATAAGCAAGAGTCTGAACAGTTCTGAGTTGCTGCAGGATAGGGCAAGTGAATTTGTGGGCGGGGCTTAGCTCCATTTAACGGGAGGAGGGAACGGGTGGGTGGGTGGGCGGAGATTCCGCAAACTCGGGATGCAGCAGCCCTGGAGCAAAGGGATGTCCTGACGGTAAGCACCATCTCTCAGGATATCAGTGCAGGATTTTACAGTTCCGATGTCCATTTGCAGGCTTCCGGGGAGGTACGCTACAGCTAGCGCCTCGACCCCGAGGAAGAAGGCTTGGGTTCGGTCCTTGGGGGGGAGGAGACCCTTCGGTAGTGCCTTGTTCAAATTTGGCGCTCTGAGGTAGCAAGCAGCACACCGGTCTTGAAGAACAAAAGAATCCCCTCGGGATGCAGCAGCCCTGGAGCAAAGGGATGTCTGACGTGGCGACCATCTCTCAGGATATCAGTGCAGGATTTTACAGTTCGATGTCATTTGCAGGCTTCGGGGAGTATTATAGCTAGCGCCTCGACCCCGAGGAAGAAGGCTTGGGTTCGGTCCTGGGGAGGGAGACCCTTTGGTAGTGGGCCAGCATCTCCACGACCCCGAGTTCATTGCAGGGCAAGGGCTTTGAGCACAGAATTTATGCCCAGCAGTCAGGAGCATCACTGGATGCAGGGACCAATTGCCTTGGAGTGATGCTCCTTTGTGTTTGTTGGGGGCCAGTGCTGAACACGAATAATGTTTGGATTTTGATATTTAAGGGAAGTGGTCACATCAACGATCTACACTGAGGAATACTCATGTTTGGACTGCCTTTATCAGTATGGACTGACCACCTAAGTTCTGTAGGGTGTAGTCATTAGTTCAGAATATTCTAAAAATCTAAAATGAAGTATGGTTTTCCCTCACATTCATAACCTTTAATGTCTAGGCTGTTTAATTCTTATCCATTAGAAGGTTCCTAAGTCATATAATAATGCCTGACATGTGGATGTAACAATGTTGTATTTTTATTAAATGCAATAAATATAAGAAGTTTAAAAAAAAATGTAGCTACAAAATAAAAACCCAACTGGAGAACCAGCCATTACTGGTGTTTAGTATGGGGCAAATGATCTCTTCTGGTGGAGAAACAGATTTGAGCAATGGCCAGAGTAGAGTGTTGATGCAGAGCTTGAACCTACATTCCAAATTCTAAATTTTGCAAAGGTTTTGTCTCTGGGGCATCACTCCTGGCTGAGATGACTGCATGAAGTGAAATGAGGAACTCCTGGGGTTAGAAATCATCATTTACACATACTGTAAAAGTAATCATTTGCAAGTTATACAGTTTAACGTGTTAAAGTGATCATTTTGAAAAAGCGTGGGGAGTTCAAGTAAACAGTTAATGAGAAGTACATCAGTGGAACATAGTGCCTTCATAGATTGGACTCATGAGACAGCCCACATGTCTGCATAGGGTACTGGCACGGGGGGTGGGGGTGAGGGGCTGAGCAGGATCGAGTGCCTAATAGCAGCTCTCATCTCCTAGGGTGGTTGTCACCTCCCCTCTGAAGTTCCACAGCCACCAGGTGGAGGTCCGGTGGCAGTGCAGTTGGGAGGGGACAGCAAGTCGGGAGGGCATTTCGGAATGTGACAGACGTGTGCCTCCACACACGTGTGTCCGGGTGCATGTCCAGGACTGGGGTCGGGCAAAAAACAGGAAAAAATACATAATGAAAAAAATGTAATAAAGTATGCAGGTTTAAAAAAGGTTATGCTCAGAGGCCAGAGGTGCAGGAAAGTGCACCAGTAACATAGGCCAGAGGTACAGAAAATTGCACATGCAACATTTCTTTTTATTTATTAGCTTTTGGTAACCGGGTAAATGTGCTAGGCAACAATCCTGCCTATTTTCAGGCATGACCCGGGAGAGCACAGGACATTGGTATACATATTACAGTAGTACATGATAACAATCAGGGTAAACATAAGACAGCAAGAGCAAATAACAACATACAAGGTGATTAGAGCAGCAAGATCAGATACAGTGCATAATAAGAGACATATTGTAACAAGAAATAGGCATGGGTCCGTGCCGCAGGCCGGCAAAAAGGTGAAGCAGATTACGAGCATTTGCAATGTCCAAGGGCGTGAAGGTGAGAGAATAGCAAGCTTTTAAATTCCCAGTGGGAGGCAGAATTTTTAACCTGAAGGGGGAGTGAGTTCCAGAACTTAGGAGCAAAGTCAGAGAATGCCTGTTCGCCCATTTTTGTAGCGCAAGGTCTGGTAGAGAGCATAGTGACAGAGGAGGACCTGAGGGTATGGGTTTGGGAAGAGTCAGCAGGTTAGCCAGATAGTCCGGGCTAGGAGGTCTGGACAGTGAGTCAATAAAGCATCCCAGGGAGTAGGCCTGTAGATCCTTAGGTGACAGCCAGTTTAAACCAGAGTAGAGGAGGTAGTGATGAGTAAGGCAAGGGGCAGTTAAGGCGAATCTGCAGATGTTGTTATAGACGGTGTCGCATTTACTGAGTATAGAAGAGTAGGCAGCATAGATGAGGGGAAGAGCGTATTGAAGCTGGGGTAAGAGTATTCCCCTCGCTACTGATAATCTGGCTGAAGGAGTGAGGGAGTGGCGCACACGATAGGCGCCACCAATTTTTGCATTGACAGCTTGACAAACCGTGTTGACATGTAATGACAAGTCAAGGGAGGGATCAAGTGTGACCCCCAGGTATTTGAAGGACGCTGTGTTGGTGATAGGGGAGCCATCTAGGCAGTGAACCAAGAGCCTGGGGGCAGTGGAGGGCAGTTTTTTTTTTGAGGAACCGAATAGCATGGCTCAAGTTTTGTCCTGGTTAAGATTTTGATGGCTGTTCGAGAGCCAGAGTTGAAGGACTTGAAAATCATTTGAGAGAGTGGAGTTGATGTCATCTATCAATTTAGACCCTGAATAGAGAACCAGGTCATCAGCATACATAAGACTGCAGCTGTGTCGGGAAAGAGCGGGAATATCATTTAGGAAGAGGGAGAAAAGGAGAGGTCTGAAAGTGGACCCCTGTGGGACTCCATGGGAGATCTTTATGGGGGAGGAAAGGGCCTTGTGAAAAGCTACTACCCGAGTGCGATTGTCCAGGTAGCTGCGGAACCAAGATAGAGTTGAGTCAGATGCTCCTACGGATTGGAGCTTCTTCAGCATGAGAGGGTAATGAACCATGTCAAAAAGCTTTGGACAGGTCTATGAAGACAGCAACATAGGCAACAGGTATGGGCAACTGCACCTCCAACATAGGCCAGAGGTATAGGCAACTGCACATCCGACATAGGCTAGAGGTACAGGCAAGAGCACCTGCGACATAGGCCAGAGGTTCAGCCAGGTGCACAGACATTAAACATTTCTGGGCAGTACGGTGGCATAACCACTATACAACATCATACATACAACACCCAATAGTTCAGGCCATGTCCGATTGACACCAACTCTTTTGTCATGCTTGTATTAGGTGTTGATGTCAGATGTGCAGTATACTGACCAGACAAGAAGCAGATGGCTGTGACTGTTGATAATATTGCATGACAACATACTCTTGGAGTAGATGAAACCTAGGATGTTGATTCCCTTGATTATGTTGACATGGAGGAGCATACTGTGGTGCACTGGCATTAGATGGTGCAAGTATCTGTATGAGTATTTGGAAAACTTAAGCAGTTTGTTTTGCCTCTTTCCTCCACAGTCTCTCCTCTCCCCCATTTTCATGCTCTGCTGCTGCTCTCTCCTCCTCCTCCTCCTCTAATTCCAGCATTTTGTTAGGCTGCTCGAGTATCATTTAGCATGTAGGTTTGAACACAGCCTTCACGATCTCCTGCATTTGAGAGAAAGAACAGTTACATAAGAACTTACCATAACAGTATATCTTCAAGAGAATCTCTTTCATCATGCCACATCTTTGGAATTATAACTGCATCAGTGCTAGGACCACACAGAAACCTTTGCAAGCAGTCAGCCAGGAATTTCCCACAATGACATTAGATGTTGGCATTTACATAAATGTGGAAGGACCCTCCTCTCCTCAGTTCCCTAGAGGAGATCATGCTCCAAGGACTTCCCTCTAGGAAACCAAGAGAGATACCAGCACTCCGCATACCAGACAAGACAAAGTGCTTGAAAAGATAGCAATGGAGACAGCAATACAATTGCCTTTGTTGCAACCCCTAAGGGAGCAGGAGGGTGGGATGGCATGGCCTGATGAAAGAGATTATCTTGAAGATCTACTATTACGATAAATTCTTACATAACTGTTCTGTCTTCTTTGAGGATATCTCTTTCATCCGGCAACACGTTTAGAATGAGTCCCAAGCAGTACCAAAAAGCTAACAGTCTGGGCGGCTAGAGCCTATAGGCTTATAATAACAGGCCTTGTAGCACAGCTAGGCCAAACCCAGCTTGTCTGTGACAGACATGTCCAGACTGTAGTGCTTAGTGAAGGCATGGACAAGTACTCCATGTGGCAGCTGCAGAGATCTGTAGTGGAAACATTCCGAAAGCAGGCTACAGAAGTGGCCATGCTTCTGGTGGAATGACCAAGAACCACACTAGGAAGTTCCATACCATACTTCCTGTAACAGAACATAATACAGTGTGCTAGCCATTTGGACAAACACTGTTTAGGAACTGGGTCACCCTCTTTCCCAGGGGGTGCATGAAATAGAAAGCTGTGAGGGCTTTCTGCAATTCATTGTACAGTGTGTATAGTATCTTAGTATTCTATGCACATTTAAGGTATGGAGCAATGCTTCCCCTGCATTGGCATGCACTGAATAATACACAAGGAGGTGGATGGTTTGATTTAAAGTAAACTCAGACACCACCTTTGGTAAAAATGTTGTAGTAGTATGCAAAGACACCCTGTACTTGTGGAAAATGAAATAAGAAGATTCACACATTAGAGACTGCAGCTGTGAAATCCTTCAAGCAGAAGTGATTGCACTAAAATAATGCTTTCCAATGAAGAAAGCATAAGCCACAAGTTATGGCTGGCTCAAAAGGAACCCAAGTTAGCTTTTCCAAAACAAAATTCAGGTCCCGAGCCAGGACTGGATTTCCAATGCGAGGATTTATGTGCAAAATGCTTCTCAAGAATGTACAGGCTGCCTCCACCTGCACCACTGTACGGCCATCCACAGGCACATGGAAAGCTGATATAGCAGCAAAGTGCACTTTGACTGAGGAATACTGCAGTCCTCAATCTGATAAGGACAGCAGGTACTCTGGAACCTGATTAGCTGGGCAGGTAAATGAATCCAGATGAGGATATATGTAACGGCCCATAAGGCAAACCGCTTCCATTTCATGGAGTGAGTAAGTATGTCGAATGGCTTTCCAGCAGCCACCATAACATCCGCCACCTTCTGTGATACCTCAAGGTGAGCTGTGGCTACATCTTCTGGAGCTATACATGCAGATATAGGGATTTCAAGTCTGGGTGGACTAGGGTTCCCTGTTCCAGTGACAGTAGACCCTTGCACAGGGGCAAAGGTACTTGGGTTTCCACAGCCACCTGCTGCAGAAGGGGATATCTTATCTGCTGAGGCCATAGGAGAGTAATGAGTATTAGAGTTGCCCCCTCCATCTTCAGCTTGAGTAGTACTCTCTGAATTAGCAGGAAGAGAGAGAAGGCATACAGAAACCTCTCTTTCCAAGAGAGGGATATGCGTCTTACCAAAAACCTCCAGGCCCTGGAGCAAGTCAGCAGAAATGCAGCAGTTTTGTTTTTGTTTTTTTAACTTGTAAAGGTTATTGGACATGTCATAGGATTAAAACAGTTCATACAGACATTGTTACATACAAGTAGGTGAAGAATACCAGCAAGTATATAAGGGTTTCGGTTCAGTCACCCAAACACAGCAACTAAAAATCTTCTGTTTTGCTTTTTACAGAAAGAAAATATGCTCTAGACACCACATCAAAGAAAAGATCAGCAGAGAAAAGCCTGTTAATTCTGGACCAACAAGCCAAGCCCTATTTAGTCTGAGCTCTCTCCCCACTGTACATAATGTTCCTTTTAATGCTGAAATTAATCATCTAGAACTAATTATTTACTCTTCAATTAATAAAATGAAATCGATTAAACACTCCGCTGTTGTCCTCAGTTATTTCCTGTGTATATGGTTATTTCCAAACCATATCATTCAAAACTAAAATATAAAAACAAAATGGTAACCCATTTATGGAATATATATAATATTTTGTGAGTTTTCACCAGAAACAAACAAAAAATTAGGCTATTTCAGACTTCCGGTTGAGCTGTTGGCTGGAATGCAGCACTGAAAGATCAAGCTCCAGGGACCCGACAAAAAAACTCCCAGAATCAGTACAAAACAAATCAAAACCAGAAAAACCTTTTTATACAGGAGGCTAGAGGAGTTACAGAACTGAATGGGAGCCCCAAAAAAGAAAAAAATCAACTGCCTTAACTTCACAGCAGACCAGACACGTGAAAGACTCTCAGACTGGTGATTCTGGCCTACCAGACATGGTGGAGCCCCCACTGTCTCCTAATGGACAACCCCGCAATGCTGCAATCCTGGCAGAACTCAAACAATTAAGAGATGAAGTTTGCTCCTTTCGCACTGAACTATCCACAGAACTAGCTAAAATAAATCAGAAGGTATCTGAATTGGAGTCGGCTCACTCAGAAATTGATACAAGATCTGATAGCCTGGAGAGAGTTGTGGTGCATTTAATAAATGAACAAAAGCTATTAACAGACAAATGTGAAGACCTTCAGAACAGATCTAGGAGAAATAATCTACGCATTCATGAAGTACCAGAGGAGGAAGAAGGACATGATATGCTTAAATTTGGGGGTACTTTATTACGGGAGGTACTACAACTTGATCCAGCAACCAAACTAGACATAGAATGAGCTCACAGAGCCCTCACCCCGAAATCTCAACATACTGATCAGAGGCCGTGCTCTATAGTGCTCAAGCTATTAAACTACGCAGTAAGACAGCAGTTGTCAAGAGCATGGCGCATGGGGGGCATTCAATACAAGGGCAGACGTCTTTATTTCGATAATGACTACTCCCCACAAATAGCAGCAAGGAGAAGGGCCTATACCGCGATACTCCGCACTCTGAAACAACAGCAGTTGAAATTTGTTACACCATATCCTGCAAAGCTTATAATAATGTTTCCTGAAGGCCCACAAACATTTGAAATTCCAGAGGAAGCCAGCAAAGCTCTCTAGACCAAGAACATCATAGTACCCCAGCGGATAACATCGGAAACTCGGGACCTAGAGGCACTCAAGTCAGGAATCATGTGGGAGAAGGCACAGAACATGCAAACCAGAAAGAGACAAGGCTACTCCACATTACAAGATGTTAAAAAACTTTTACTCAAGTTCCAGAGGACTGCCCCAGATTGACTGTCTGAGAAAGGGGCTCTGGTAATCTTTCCAGCCCACGACGAGAGTCTGGGCTTGCACTTACTTTTAGAGTGGCTGTTTGAGCCATCTAAAAAAACAGCCAAGGTGGTGCGATGTTATAAGTGCTGAATCTTTGTAATTTAGAATGCTAGTCAGATATATTAATCAAGGGAAATGGGGTCCGAAGTACAGACTCAAGCGATCTATGCATATTAATCTGATTTATTTTCATTGTTTAATGTTAAAAAAGAGTCTGGGACAATTATGGTGAAACAACTGAAAACTTTATTTTACCCCCGACCCATTTATATCTACAATACCTCGGCTACTATTCCTCACTTGTTGACGAGCTCCCCTATTAAAACAAATTTTTTGTCTTAGTTTGTCTGTTCTTGTAGTTGTCTGTTGTTGTATGTTATATATGTACTGTGTGTAAAAACTTTCAATCAACAGAATATTAAAAAAATACAAATTTTTTAAATAATACTGTTGGGTCCCATGTGACGAGCTAATGGAGATGCATTCAGCTAGATGGCAACATGGCGACAGTCATGTGCAGCGGATAGCGGGACAACATTAATTTATTTGGTGCAGTCCAGAGCTGCGCAGGTTGTTTGCCTGCTCCATGTTACTAACTTTTGTACATGGTGCTGAGGGCCCACGTTAGCCTCGTGAGCTTCCCCCACAGGGAAATAACATTCATCCCTGCATAGGAGAGAGTACAGATCCCTTCCTACCTAGGGGGTCATTACAGGCTTGTTCGGTAATCTATTTAAATAAGTTAATGTTGCACTGTTATGATGAGAAACCTAGGCATGAAAGTTACATTTCTCCCCCGAACCAATATTCTTTTACTTTTGTTACTCCCGCAGGCTAAAACGAATTAAGATAAGTGTTAAACCTAGCTGGAAACAGTACACGGTTGGGAGTACCACCAAATTACCACTAGAGGGGGATAAATACTATCATCTATTACTGATCTTTTGAAAGGTATACTAATATGTTTTGAACATTTGTACCCTATCTTATGGGTATATTATTTTGTATATGTTAAAATTAGACAATGAGGACTCGAACATACAACAGGCTATTTTGGTGCATTTGCTTTGGACTGAAACTGCTTACCAGCAATTTGGGCTGAGAATATATGGAGAGGAGATGTTTACTATATTAGGTGACAAGGAGAACAGTAGGAAACTGGGCTTGTGCAATATAACATACTTGTTAATGATACAAAATGGGGAAATCATCACTGATATTGTCCCGTAATTTTAATGGGATCCACAGCCCAGTTAAGAGATCCTGTTTGATACAACTTATTAAAAGAGACAATCCTGAAATCATATTTTTGCAGGAGACTCAACTGTCCTCTCCTGAGCATGAACAATTCACCAAATGGGGGTTTCCCACGGTGATCGCTTCATCTCACAGCTTGGGTAGGAGACGGGGAGCGGCCATCCTGATCAGACGTGGGGTACCATTTGACCTCCATCAGAAGGTAATAGATTCAGAGGGACGATTCACTATTGCAATGGGCATGCTTCATGCTCACCCAGTTACTCTGGCATCCATTTATTTTCTCCCGGAGACCCCAAAGAGATTGGCTCAGACTTTTTTTGAATGGCTTTTGGAGATCCTCCATGGGCAACTTCTGATGGAGGGGGCGACCTGAATACTACTCTGAACCCTGCAAGGGATGTCCTAGTCTATCTTCCTCACAGGGTTAACCCACTTCAGAAGTACTTGTGGGGTACAATTGCTTCTTTGGAGCTGGTAGACATCTGGCATCACTGTTACCCCACACACAGAGAATATACCCATATAGCACCGGGACCAGGGGTGGCATCTTGACTAGATTATATGTTTACCACAGCAGAACATCTAGAAACATTACATGATGTGTGGTATGGGGCGACCATATTATCAGATCATTCTCCAGTATATGCCAAATTTTATTTGGTTGGGGGACATAAAACGAACTTCTGGCACTTTGACTTGATGCACTTGAGAGCTCCAGAGTTTAATCTAATGGTTAAAGATAGGATCCCACAGATCCTGGGGGAGAATGGTGACCCAGATTTTTCGGCAGCGATTCAGTGGGATACCCTTAAGACAGTGTTGATTGGGGATATTATTGCTTATTCATCGAGGAAAAATAAAGAGAAAGAGGCACAGCTTATTAAGCTACAGGGGGAGTTGAAAGCACTGCAGTCTTTATATGCCCAGGGGGATGGAACTGTAAAGGTACAACTACTAACAATAAAACAAAAAAATCAAAAATACCTAGATCAGAAAGTAGAGCAACAGCTCTTTTATCTCAGACTCGTAGAACATGAGAGGGGCCTTAAAGGAGCCAGGAATCTGGCCCATAAACCTAGAATACATAAGGCTAGAGCCTATGTTATGGTCATGCAAGACCCTACTACGGGGAAGCTAGAGCATCACCCTAAGATCATTAGATGAGTCATGGCTGAATATTATCGGGATTTATATAAGGCAGAGTCTGAAGACTGTAGTCAACAGATAGAGGCATACCTTAACAACTTAAAGCTTCCCAAATTGACTGCCTCCCAGATAGATATTTTGAGAGTCCCTACTACCTTGATTGAGATAGAGGGAGTGTTGCAGAGAACTAAGACCCTGAGAGCTCCAGGACCAGATGGATATCCATTGGAGTTCTATAAAACTCATAAAGAAGAAATACTACCACCATTACTCCAGGCTATCCATGAGATACAGGAAGGAGGTATTCCTCCCCTCTCTTGGCAATACGCAGTGATATCTGCCATACTTAAACAAAACAAAAACCCTATCCTACCCTCATCATACAGGCCAATTTCAATGTTAAATTTTGATTTCAAAATTTATATATCTGTGCTAGCACATAGACTTGAAAACATCATGCCTTTATTGATCAATCATGATCAGGTGGGCTTTATTAAGGGACAAAAGGTTCACAATGCAGTGCAATGAAGACATCTACTTAAAGAGTACACGGCAACACATTCGATTCCCCTGGCATTCATTGGATTGGATGCCAAAAAAGCATCTGACAGGGTGGCCTGGCCATTTCTGTGGGCTACTTTGTCTAGTTTTGGCTTTCCCCTGGAGATCATACAATAATTGCAAAATATGTACTGTATAAACACCCTTGGGCTTACTTAAAATTAGATGGCTCTATCTCTGACCCTTTTCCTCTACAGAGGGGAACACATCAGGGGTGCCCCCCTCTCACCCCTGTTATTTGCTCTGTATCTCAAGCCATTAGCCCAAGCCATTAGAGCTCACCCGGAGATTGAGGGCATACCTATGGGAGGTACAAACCATAAAATGTCACTATTTGCGGACGACATCCTTCTCACTTTATTCTCCCCAGATATATCAATCCCAAGGGTCTGGGAACAAGTGGAGATATATACGGTAAAATCTCGGGGTATAAAATTAATCAACAAAAAATAGAGGTACTACTGTGTAACTATACCCCTTCCCCTGCTTTAAATCGTGCATTTCCCCTTAAGTGGTATAAACAATCGATGCGGTACCTTGGCATCCATCTTACTAAAAATCGGATACATGCAGATATTGCAAATTTTGAACCCCTAACCCAAAACATAACTGAGGACCTCACACAATGTTCACAGATACCTTTGAGTTTCCTAGTTCAAATAGAAACTATTAAACAAAACATATTTCCCCAGATTTTGTTCTGTCTGCAGACACTCCCATTATTTCAAACACAGACTTATTTTCAAGCTTGGAATAGGTTGATCTCTCACTTTATATGGCAGGGGAAACCTCCCAGGATTCGGTACTCTCTATTACAGTTATCAAAAGACAGAGGTGGGTTAAATTTACTGAATCTCCTGAATTATGCCCGAGCTACTAAATTAAAGATCTTACTCTCCTGGATGAACCCCAATTATAGTATGCCCTGGAAGCAGTTTGAGATGACTTGGGATGGCATAGAAGACCTGATGGACTGCCTCTTTGGACATCCTCCTGGTTGCATACCTTGCTCTAAATTCCCACAATATACTGCAAAGGTGTTTAAGCAGTGACTGACTGTACTCAATAAAAGATTATTGCCCATGGAGGCACTTTTTCTGAGATCCCTTACAGTGAACAGTGCCTTTCCACCCAATTCTTTGGATAGATCCTTAACCCAGGGGTATAAATATAATATCAAACATATTTTTCAATTATTAGGCTCACAGGGCCTTTGTTCTTTTGTCCAGCTCCAGACTCAGTATAAAATACCCCAGGGCTTCTTTCATAAGCATTTGCAGCTAAAATCTCATTTGCAACCAATAGAGGAAGCACTGGCAGCAGTGGCTGAAAACCCCCCACTAATAATAAAATTACTTCTATCACAGAGAGAAGGTAACACTCTAGACCACAGTATCAGTCTGGCCTACCTTGCTTTGGGAGAGAAACCAGAAGACTCTACTGAGTCGATTAGAGCCCTTTGGTCCTTGAAACTGGGGACTGACCTACCAGTTACTAACTGGAAGATGGCCTCCCCACTTATGCTTAAGGCCTCGGGATCCTCATATTGGAAAGAGTTTGCATGGAAATTACGATATAGATGTTTTCTGCACTCCTGCTGAGGTAGCTAGTTTTACAGGTGATCCTGAAGGAAAGTGCTGGAGGGGATGTGGAGCAGTACATGCAGACCTGACTCGTATATTTTGGAATTGCAGCATGCTGGGTCCTTATTGGGGGGAGGTAGTGCAGGAGCTGGTGAAAATATATGAAAACCCAGGTCTTTTTACCTTTGGGTGTATACTGACAGCTACTACCCCATTTGGTCTAAAAGTAGAGAAGAATGTATACCTGCAAACTACATTGCCAATATTGTCAGCAAAAAAGGTAATAACCAGACTATGGGGAACGAATAGGCTGCCAACTAAGGGAGAGTGGCTAAACTTGACGAGAGATATAGAGGATGGTGGCCAGAGTACGGGATAGAGTGGAGGTATTTGATACAAAATGGAGAAAATGGATTATGTATCAGTTAAACACTTATTCAGACTTTGTTCCCTGAAGCTAATCAAATCAATACTGGAGAAATGTTAAAACAAGACTTGTCTATTCATGAAATTAATTAGTCCTGATGCTGGGTGAGAGTTTTTTTTTTAAAGTCCAATGTATAATTATATAAACTGAATGAATATATCTATGTAAAATGTCTTGTATAATGTATAAATGTCCTCACCTAATAAAAATGTTATATAAAAACAAAAATTAGGCTATTTCGTCTGTCAAAATTTTGTTACAGAGAGTAGTAGTAGTAGTAAAAAGTTTATTTCTGATATCAGAAACAGGATAAAACCCAATTTAGCATCAGCTAATTTACAATGGGGTCCTACTGTACAAAAATATCAGTTTAATTCTAAAAAGTACAATACATACATACATGCAACACAGTATATACATAGACAGAAAGAAAAAAATTACAACAATATACCATATGTGCAGATCTCTCAAATACAACAGGTTTTTAAAGACTTTGCATCCTTTACAGAAAGTTGTCAGGTTCTGCGGAGAACTGGATCAAGGACGTGCCCACAAGCAGCTTGATTAAGGAAGTGGGGTAAGGACCTTGTAAGCCAATGTCCAGGCCCCCATTAAACCCCCTCACAAAGGAGGTTCAAGATGTCAAAAGTTGATCTAACACCGGGATACCCTTTTTGGAGTCTATATAGTCAAAATATGGGAGCCATCTAGACTTAAATTGGTCTGCACACAGACGAAGTTGTGCTGTGATAGCTTCCATTGACCTTATCAATTCTACATTATTGAGCCATAAGTCCAAAAAAAAAAACTTAAGGAGAAAGCCAATGTTGGGTAACTACTTTTAGTTTAGTTTAGTTTAGTTTATTGTTCTAGGAATTACTACCTTTGAGCCAGAGGCTCTTTTACAAAGGTTCCACGTCAATTAGGTACAGTACAAAAGGTTACATAGATAACACAACAATTTGTGTTGTGTCAAGAGCAAGAAAACATATACAAATACATATCAAATCACTTGTGCAAAAGGACATGAGATATCAATAATCACATTATTATTATTACAAGAAAGAGGTCATGCCAGATTAGGAGAAACAAATAGGGAAAAAGTCCAGAACAGAGAGGGTAAGTGAAAGGTGTGGGGAGCAGACAATAGCAGGAGAAAAGGTTTCCCAAACATGTCTTTGTCAAATAACGGAACAGGGTGGGTAGTGAGAAAATAGGAGGTTTAATCAGGGCAGTCACAGGAGCTGGAGGTGGCAAGGTGAGAGAAAAGCTTTGATTTGAAAATACCTAGAGAGGTGGAGGCAGTAATATGAGTGCTGAGGGCATTTAGCCAGCTGGGGGCACGATAGGCAAATGATCTTTGTCCCTGAGAAGTCCGCATCGGGGACTTGGAGAGGCTGGTGTTCTGATCTTCTGGTAAAACGGGTGCTAGCGCTCAGGCATAACAGGTCTTGGATACAGGGCGGAGGAGGCCCAGAGTGGATTTTTTGCCATCAGGCAGGTAAGGTACTTTATCCGTTTGAGAGTTGCAACCAACCTGAGTCAGCATAGAGTTCACATGTGTGGGTACGCCGATGTACCAGTGAGCAGCCGACAGGCCTTATTTAGGGATGTTGTAATGCGATTAAGTGCTGTAGTAGTGGCAGATCCGTATATAACTAAGCCATAGTCAACGACTGAGATGATAGGATTGGATGGCAATCCTCAGTGCAGAATGGGTAAGAAGCTGTCGGTTCGATACAGAATCCCAATTAGCTGATTAATAGTTTTTACTGTACTATCAATGTGAGTTGCAAAGGTTAGGCCTTGATCAAAGTTGATTCCAAGATATTTGAAAATTGGCACTTGTTCAAGGGTATTTCCCAGGTATGTATTAATGGTGAGTGGGACTTGCCGTTTCTTGTTTTGCGGGTTAGAGAAGAGCATGGATTTAGTTTTTTTGTGGTTTAGAACCAGCTTATGCTCAAGGAACCAAATCTCAACTTTGGAAAAAGCATGCTGAAGGTTGAGGCGTAAGAGGTTCGGATCTTTATGAGTGGCAAGAATCACGGCATCGTCGGCATAGAGGATTATTTGTTCAGGGCAGGATTTGGGGAGGGAGTTTAGGAAAAGGCTGAAAAGGAGGGGGCCCAGGATGGATCCCTGGGGAACTCCTGAGCGAACCGGTTTTGAGTCTGAGAGAACTCCAGCTACTTTTATAGACTGAGAGCGCTGAGCAAGGTAATTTTTTACCCAGTCACCAGGACCCTGCGAGAGCCCTAGGGATAGTAGCTGTTTGATAAGTAGGCCATGGTGAACTGTATCAAATGCCTTGGTTAAGTCAATATAGACTGCTCCAGTTAGGTTTCCTTTGTCCATGGCATTGTGGATTGCTCCTGAGAATTCAGGTAGGGCAGTCGATGTGCTGTGCCCTTTCCTAAATCCATGCTGCTGAGTGCATAGGATGTTGTGCTTTTCCAGGTAGTCTGAAAGTTGGTCCGCCACCAAGCGTTCAAGGGCCTTAGAGAGAGGTAGTATTGATATCGGCGATAGTTACCAGGCAGTGACTTATCACCATTTTGTGCACCGGGTGACAACTGCAGCCTTCCATTTCCTAGGGAATTGGCTGTAACAGAGGAGAGATTGAAAATTTTTGTGAGGGGGAGCAGTACTTCTTCCAGAGTGAGGGACAGAAGTTTAAGGTCAATAGTGTCGCTGCTTGCTCGGGACTTAGAAATGGCCTCTTTACATATTTATAGACCTCATGTGCCTTTACTAGTTTGAAATGGAAGGGTGGTTTGGTTGGAGAGGCAGTAGTAGAAGTAGAAATTGGAGGGTCAGCATCAGTGAAGAAATCAGATGAGAGTACACCACTAAGGTCCGTGAAGGTATCATTTAGGGTGTTTGCAATGATCTCTGGGTCTAATGTAGTGGTTCCATCCACATTCATTATTGTAGGAGAGGATTTGGACTGCTGACCCATGATATTCTTTATGTTGTCCCAGAAGGATTTCCCTTTGCCCCAGGAGTTGGAGAGGGCATTCTTGAAGTAGGAGCTCTTCATCAAGCAGATCTGTTTAGTACAGTGGTTGCGAGCCTGTTTATACTTTTGAATGTCCGACAGAGTGCCAGTAGCTCTTGCAGTGGCCCAGAGGTGATCCCTACTTTGAGTTGTGCCAATAGCTTTGCCGTGAGCCAGAGATTTGTGAGTGCTTTGATTTTGCTTTTTACTGGTGCATAGGTGTCACAGGCAGTGTTGAGCACGTAGTAATAAAGTAATCAAGGGCTAGGTCAACATCTTGAGTTTTGTAAATCAAGGACCAGTCTATTTGCCTAAGACAGGTCTTGAGATGAGTAAGGTTGCCATAAGGTAGGACTCTGCTATAGATGGTTTTGGAGGCGATCACTGAAACTTATTTGTCCAGGTACATATTATTGGAGAGTGATCACTGAGCGAGTCAGGGTGAACACTTACATTGGTTATATGGGTAGGGTGGCTGGTAAGGATCCAGTCAATGAGGGTGCTGGTCCCTGATTTGTAGTTTTTCCTGGTAGGGGAGTTTACCACTTGTGTTAAATTTGCTGCTAGGATAGCATCTTTGTTTGACCCTGCATCAGGAGCAAGCCAATTTATATTAAAGTCCCCAAGGAGAAGGAGTCGATGTCAAAAGGTTGTGTACTTATGAACTCGAGGACAGCCTGTAGGCCGGAATCAGGATCTTTTGGTGGGATATAGACAACAGCAATCGTGAGGACTTTGTTTTGGGCACCAAGCAGTATCTTGATAGGGAGGAGTTGCACTGAGGTTTCTGTGGTGGGGGTAAGAACCAGGGAGACAGGTGAGGTAGTCCTTTATGTAGATTGCACACCCACCACCCTTTTTCGAGGTCCTATCCAGCCTGAATATCTTGTAACCTTGTATAGAGATGGCATGATCTGGAGTATTAGGTGTCAGCCAAGTTTCGACGATGGCAAGGATATCCGGGTTGTGTTGGCTGGCAAAGATTTGAAGGGAGGCCAGTTTTGGGAGGAGACTGCAGATGTTTAAGGTAGCAATTTTGAGCCCCCCCCCCTCCACTTTGGCAGGCTTTGTTGTACTGTAGGAGACAGGGCCAGGATTTGAGTGGACACTTCCTGATATCAAGAGGAGGAGGAGTAGGAGTTTAAGAGACAGTTGCTGTACTTTGTAGTCAATAGAATTACACTTCTGAGGCTTATGCAGCTTGGACCAGTGCAGGCGTCTAGGGACCCAGAGCAAGGAGGTTGTTAGTAATAGAGGATGATATGCCCATTTATCCTTGTTGTAGCTTGTCAGTTGCACCTAGTCGCTTGCAGATAGGTACCTGGTGGTTAAGTCAAAAGCCAAAAGAATGATCAGCAGCTGAGGTCCAGAGTCACTGAAATGTTAAAATTCCTGAAGGTGATTAACTTTGCCTGCACATATGCAGGATGTGAAATCCCTTTGTCTGTATGCTTCTTTGTCATTCAAACAGGTTGCTGAAAAGCCCACATACAGATCATGGAGCAGATCAGATGAAAATGTGGATTCCAGCAGGACCCAGAGTCACCAAGTTTGTCAGATGTAGTTGCTTCACTTATGTTTTGCTTGGGATAGCTTCCAAAAAGTTGATTTTAAAATGAAAATAAAGATACCTGATGATTTTTTTGCAGAAATCCAGTCCAGGAGACTTTCACGGATGTAGTGAGCAAGAATGGTATAGTTACCACAAGCAGAAAAAACATGTAAATCCACAAAAACTAAGCTACAAACACAAGCAGCCACCACACAGACCCAGGGGGCATGGCCATTCGAAGCCATTAAAGCTGCAATTGTAACAACTGAAAATAAATACCTCTTAGTGGGGGATCTTATTTTCTTGGAGGGTAGGCCAAGAATTAAATGTTCAAAAGTGAGGGGGTCAACCGATTCAGAAATTTCCTGGATTGCCTGTGCCACCTCATTCCAGATGGTGGTCAAAACTGGGCATCCCCAAAAATATGAAAATGTGTGCCATGCTCCCCACAGGCTGTCCAACACCTGTCTGTATTGATGGAGGCAAAGTGTTTAGACATCACTGGGGTAATGAAATATCGACTGTTTACTTTACATTGGAATTCCCTCCATGAGGGGGAGTTCATAGTTTTATGTACCCCTTGCCAAATCCTACTCTAATCTTCCTCCAAAACCTGGAGGACTAGTTCATCTTGTCATTTGTCTTCTATGGTCTGAACTATCAACATTCCCACCCCCTCCTGTAGGGATTTATAAACAATAGAAATATATAATTCCTAGTATCTGCTAGCATACATCTGTAGTTAGTGTAAGAGAGACTGATATTTCTTCCATCAGTACTGCCATTCCAACTGTTGTCATAAGATAGTGACGGCACTGCAGGAACTTATAAAACTCCCATCTGGATAGCCCAAATTCCCTTTGTAGCATCTCAAATGATTTGATTATCCCATCCCCTGTAGAAATTGGGATAGAAATATAAGCCCCCTTTGCTCCCAAAGAAATGTAGCAGTTTTGCATTGTGTGGGGACACAAAAAAGTCCAACTCTGGATGACCCCATCTTTCGAATAGATCATCAACTACCGAGATCAGCAGCTCCCACTCATGTATCCTGAACTGTGACCTGCTTAGTTTGTCTGCCAGGATGTTTTGGGTACCTGGAACATGTACTGCTTTTAATTCTAGACTGTGTTGCAGAGCCCAATGCCAAACTTTCATTGCTTCCCTGCACAGCAGGTAAGAATGAGTCCCCCTTGTTTGTTGATGTAATGCATCACACTGACATTACCCATCTGTTTTATCACAAGGCCTGGGGACAAGTGGTTCTGGAAGACCTAGGGTCCATATAGGACCACTCTGATTTCCAGAACATTTATGTGCAAAGCTTGCTCCACCTGGCTCCACGTGCTTTGTGTCTGCAGAGGTCTCAGGTGGGCTCCCCATCCTGATCCCGAAGCATCTATGGTAAGGATTAGATGTGGGAAAGGAATCAAGAATGGGATGCCCTTGAACCAGTTGTTGTGTTCCATCCACCACTTGAGCACTTTGCAGAAGGAGACGTGATTTGAACTATTTGATCTAGATCATATGCTAGCTGAGCCAACTAGACTCCTTGGGTACACCGAGATCTGAATGTGCAACCTGGTCGGTGGCATTGTAACAAAGGTTGCTGCCATGACTGCCATAAAAAAGTCCTTGCTGAGACATAATTGCTGTCGTGCACCAATTGTGCTTGGGCAATCAGATGGTTTGCCCTGTCCATAAGCAGAAATGCCGAATCCTGGGCCTTATCCAGGAGTGCCCCTATGTACTGCAGTCATTGGCAGGGTGTCAGTACAGGCTTTGGTATGCTGACTATCACCCCCAGAGCATCAAACATCTGTATGGTTTGAGCTAAAGTCTGCAGCAGTTAGTACCTGGAGTGCCAGTCATCCAGGTAAGGAAAAACATACAGGCCTTCCCTGCGAAGGGCTGCTGCCACCACTGCCAAGCATTTGGTAAAGACTTGTGTACCTGGAGGACAAGTCAAAGGGAAACACTCTGAAATGGTAATGCTCCTCCTGAAACAGGAAACTCAGAGGTTTCCAGATTTTGATATGGAGGTACACATCCTTCATATCCAGGTAGCAAATCCAATCCACTGTTTACAATAGGCAAGGTATGGCAAGGCAAATTTTATTTTTATGGCACCCAATCCCGGGAGCTCTGAGCACCAAACAATAACACAATACAAATAACATTTAAAAGGTAATAAAAACAGATACAAACAGAAGTGAGAAAAAAAGTGCCTTAGCTGGGGCTTGAACCCAGGCACCCGGAATGCCGCTCTGATTGCGCTAACCAGCTATGCCACTAAGACAACTGGAACCTGGGCTGTCCCAGAGCACATTACTCTTTCTCAAATGCACAACCCAACAGCCACACACATATTTACTTGTAACAATCACACATGAGTGTGGTGTGCATATTCATGGAACACATACAAGCAGAGGTGAGAAAGAAGCAAGTGCCTCAGCTGGGACTTGACCCCAGGCACCCGGAATACCATTCCAATTGTGCTAACCAGCTGCCCCACTGAGACAACTGGAATCTGGGCTGTCCCCGAGCACATTACTCTTTCTCAAATGTACAATCCAACAGCAACACAAATATTTACTTGTAACAATCACACAGGAGTGTGGTGTGCATATTTATGGAACACATACAAACAGAGGTGAGAAAGAAGTAAGTGCCTCAGCTGGGACTTGAACCCAGGCCATGCAGAATACCATTCCAATTGCGCTAACCAGCTGCACCACTGAGACTACTGGAACATGGGCTGTCCCCGAGCACTTTACTCTTTCTTAAATGCACAACCCAATGGCAACACAAATATTTACTTGTAACAATCACACGGGAGTGTGGTGTGCAAATTTAGGAAACACATACAAACAGAGGTGAGAAAGAAGTGCCTCAGTTGGGACTTGAACCCAGGCCACCTGGAATATTATTCCGATTGCACTAACCAGCTGCGCCACTGAGGCAACTGGAACCTTGGCTGTCCCCGAGCACATTACTCTTTCTCAAATGCACAACCCAATGGAAACATAAATATTTACTTGTTACAATCACACAGGAGTCTGGTGTGTATGCTTATGAAACACATACAGAGGTGAGAAAGAAGTAAGTGGCTCAGCTGGAACTTGAACCCAGGCCACCCAGAATACTCAAAACAGAATACTCAAATTAAACAGATCAGAAGCATAGGTCTCTAATACTTTCACTCAGGCAGTGGGGTAGATCACATAGTCTCCTCTGGGAAAGCCAGGCAGAAGAGATGGGCTTTTAACCTCTGCATGAACATCTCAATGGAAGGGGCCTCCCAAACTGCAGGTGGTAGCGAGTTCCACAGTGTTGGCTTGGTGACACTGAAAGCACAGTCACCCGATGTCTTGAGCCAAACCCTAGGAACATCCAGGAGGCCCCTAGATGAGGAGTGGAGGGGGTGAACAGAGGTGGCAGGTATGAGGAGCTCAGTCAGATAGCCTGGACCCAGTCCATATAGGTTCTTAAAGGTGAGCAAGCCCATCTTGAAAATGACCCTCCACTTGATAGGCAGCCAGAGCAGAGCCCATAGGACTGAGGTCACATGAATGGACCTAGAAAACCCATCAATAACCGAGCCATTATGTTCTGCATTAGCTACAACCTGCAGAGTGTCCCTCCAGTGACCCTGAAGTACAGAGAGTTACAGCAGTCAAGCCTCAAGGTAACAAAAGCATGTACTAGTGTTGGCAGGTCTTTGGGCGGAACAAGGGGCTTGATCTTGGCAATGTTCCTCAAGTGGTAAAAAGCACTTTTGACTACAGAAGACACCTGATCCTCAAGTATCAATCTGCTGTCCAGGATCACACCAAGATCTCACACCCTTGGGGAGGCCATCAACTGAACAGATGCCAGGAAAAGTCCTGTGTCAGCTCCAGGTATACTCTTATCATGCCCATGACCTGGCTTGATCACCAGTACCTCTATCTTATTTGGGTTCAGTCGCAACCAGCTGGAGGACATCCAGTCATTGATTTTGGCCAGGCAGTTGTTAAGCACATCTACAGCATCGGATGTTCCAGGGGCAAATGACAAATACAGTTGTGTATCATCTGCATAGCAGTGAAACTCCACACTGAATTGCCGAATGAGCTCGCCTGGGGCAACATGTACACTGCGAATAACATTGGCAACAAGATCGAGCCCTGGGGTACTCCATATGATTGAGGCACTGGGGAGGATGAGAAATTCCCCATCACTACCCATTGCACCCTGTCAGAGAGATAGAACTCAAACCATTTGATGACAACACTGGAGTCTACAATACTCACAGAGATGATCGAGAAGCATGAAATGATCCACAGTGTCAAAGACTGATGGGAGATCAAGAAGAACAAGAATTGACTTCTCTCCTCTATCTCCTGCCCTAAGCAGATCATTATGTACCCTAACTAAAGCTGTTTCAGTGCTGTGTCTGGCCCTAAAACCTGACTGGAATGGCTCATAGATGTCAAAGGACATAAGGTGATCCTCGAGCTGTTGTGCCACAAGTTTCTCAACAACCTTGCTCAAAAATGGCAAGTTGGAAATGGGACGGTAATTCACCGGTGTCCTGTCAATTCAGCATGCTAAATATAACATGAGTCAATTCAGCACCATCAACTCAACGTACAGTCAGATCAGCACGGTGCATTTCAGTGAGTGGGCAGTTCAGCGAGTGCCAAATTCAGCGCAGCATCCCCATCAATTCAGTGTGCGTCACTTGAACACCACTGTCTGATCAGTGCAATGTGCATTGGGCAAGTGCTCAACTCAGTGCAAGTCATTTGGACGAGGCCGTGCATTATTTGGGTGGGTCTTGTGCTTGTTAGAATATGTCATCCAGAAACCCTGGCTGGAGCCATACAGCAGCAGATGAGTATTGTAAATCCTTGTAGGTGACCCTAACCTGTTCTCCAAATTGTTCTCCTTAGTGTTCAGTGGTGCCTCCCCTTCCTAGCCCTTGTCCCTTAACACAGTCTGATTGCTGTGTTTGCCCAGAATACTCTTGCTGTCAAATCTCCCTGGTGTCTGTCACAGTCTTGTGACCCCACCATGCCGACTGCCTGTTGTAGTTCTGTAGGTTGGGGGGTGCAAAAGACAGAGATTGAGTTAGCCAGTGTCCCAAATATGTTTGAGATGGTACATGTGTCAGAGCTGTTTTTTTCTATGGGGGAGCTGGGTGGCCTGGACCCAAGTATGTATGTTATATTTCCTACATCATTCTTGTCCCCCAACCCTCTCTTATGGTTGCTAGTAACTGTGTGACATGCAACATTCAGGGATTAAATTCACTCACTAAACTCAAGATGGTACTATCCCACCCGGAAAAGTTGAAAACTCAAAATGCATTATTTCAAGAAACCAATAATTTCAACCGTTTCCTTTGTAGCATCATTATGTGAATGCACGTTAAATGGGCACAAGTCAGCTACAATCATATTGGCATCGACACACACACACATACTTCCCTGATGTTTTATGGTGAAGGAGGCTGGGTCCCTGTTGGATCTGAACGAGGAGGCAGCTAGGAAGGTGGCCAAATCCCATGCCAATATGATTGTAGCTGACTTGTGCCCATTAACCGTTGGGAGGGTGCTTCCTTGGTCCATCCTTTTTGCACCTCCACCCACATGGACCTGTGTGAGCCTCAGTGTTGCTGTCTCCCCTCAGGTCCATTGGCATAGGATAAAAACAGACCCCTTCGGCACTCTTTCACCTCAAACACCCAAGGAGAGCTGAAAGAGTGCCGGCTGCTGCCTTGAAATAGAAGCCGCTGCCGCCCGTTACAAGAACTTCATTGAGGAGGAAAGTTCAAAGTGTGATATAGAGGACACCACAAAACAATCCGCTGCCACCTCTAAATAGAAGCTGTCTGCCCGCTACCATAATTTCAGCCACTGTCACTGCTGCCAGAAGGACCGAATCCTTCCTGGCTGTGCACTGGTTCGATTTCAGCCACTGCTGCCGCCAGCAGGACCGAATCCCTCCTGACTGACCTGGAGGTAAGACAGGGTCCTGAGGGGGGAGCCGGTGATTTATCGGGGGGGGGGTAAAGGGGCAGTGGAAGGCGGTTAATGGCAGGGCAGCATGAAAAGCAGGACACTGAGGCACATTATGCATTTCATCCAGTAGTGGCTGGCTATTGAGGGGTGGAGTGCCTGAAAGCATTCCACTGTGAAGCATGGCTTTATAGTTGGGCTTCCTGTCATCTCATGGCAGAAATGGACAAAAATGTGCATGCTGCTGCTAGTGCCAAAGAGGAGAAATGGTTCTCCTGAGGGGCCCAGAGGAAAAAGCACAGAACAGTCCCAGCAGCACCAGTTACAGAGAAAACCCCTAACAGTTATCTAAGCAGGAATAGATCAGAATATGGCTGTCTTGTAACAATGATACCTATCAAAGCATTTAGGCATGGAGTTGGAATATCATTTTGCTGTCAGTGGATCATCATCTTGAAGGGACTTACCAGGAGTCCAAATACTTCTCGCGAAATCAATCAATCAATCAATCACTTTATTTAACTAGGCATAAACACCATTGAGCAAGCTCATTTTCAAGGTGGTCCTGGGCATTAATACAATACAGTACACTTCATAAGATTACAATTACAGTGGACAACGGTGCAAAAAAAAAAGAAAAAACATTGTGAAGGTGGCGGTCAATATGGGCCTATACATACCGGTCAACATAATTAACATGCAAAGGTACATAATGATAAGCTTTACTGAAATGAGAAGAGACAACAATCCCATATAATCTCTGCTAAGTTTTGAACTACTTGGTATTATTTGTTACCAGACAATCATATTCTGAAAGCATTACTGGCTAGATAAGTATTAGGGGATAGCTACCTCTGTATTATTTGTGATGCTGCGCTTTGTTACAGGTCCTTGATGAGGACATGACGTGTTCAGTGTAACCCTTCCCAAGCAAGGGATTACTTGCCATGCCTTTCTGTGAGCCACTTGTCTTCCCTCTTTGGAGCCATGCAGCATCTCCTGGCTTTCTCTGAAGCTAGTGCTGCTATGACTGTTCTGTGCTTCTGCTCCCCATAAACCTTCAGCGAGGGACCAACCAACACATACAGCAGCCACCACTTCTTCATTTGGGCCACACAGGGCTCTCGAATTGTCATGAACACATTGGTGTCTGTAGAATTATTAAGAAAAATCAGAGCAAAAGCCACAAGACTGCTTATGAATAAATATATTCCATGTGATTTTAGCTTGGAAACAGCATGATGGAGGTGCTATACACGTTTTACATAAATATTTATTCATAAACAGTCTTGTGGTGGGTGCAGTTTTGTGTTTTGCTCTAAATTTCATGCTGTGAAACAAATGTGTCAATATCTACAGTATTTATTAGACCAACAGCAGTTGGTTTATATTAGTCCTTTTGGAGCTGTTTTGAGTGCTCACACACCTTTAAAATGAGGTGCCATCTTTCGGATGAGATGTTAAAACTGAGGTCCCATCTGCCTGGATTGGTGGTCATTCAGGTGGATGTTAAAGATCCCATGGCACTTATTGAAAAGAGTAGGGGAATGTCTCAGGTGTCCTGGCCAAATTTCTCTCCTTCACTAAAAATACTACCAGCAGCTTAATCTGGTTCAAGGTCAGTTGGCATTCATCTGCATCCCCCTCCCCCCCGGGTCATGCCTGAAAATGGGCAGGATTTGTCTAGTGCACTTACCCGGTCAACAAAAACTAAATAAATAAATAAAATAAATAAAACTGACTGTGGGCTTCAACAACAACATGGAGCTGATCCAGCGTGATCACTGAATGTGAGAATGTTGGCTGCACTGGCATTCGTGGCTGTACATGATGTAGTGAAAGCATTTGAGGCTTTAATGGACAGTGCGTATTACAGTGAGCATGAGGGTTTGCTACATCCTATGACTGACTGTTTTGAAGATGTTTAGTTGGGGAGGATGGACAGAAGACAAAGGCGACGACAGCCCAGATTTCTTCACAGCCAGTCACACTGCTATGATGCAACTAACTAAGGCATCCCAAGGACAAACAGTGCTGTTGAAGGATGGCACAACAGTTTCGCAAGCCTCCTAAGTGCTGATCACCCCACAATATGGAAACTTTTCGATGCTATGGGAAAAAAGAACAAAGCCTGACAGAGACTATAATGGAGAAATACATTGCTGGCCACCCACCACAAGAACCTAAGAAAGTGTATAAGAACTCTGTTGAAAGAATTCAGCGCACTGTCATAGAATACCATGCAAGGGAATAGTGGAGTACCTGAGAGGACTTGCACACAATTTTATATTTTAACTTAATGGATGCTTACAAGTCTCTCAATCTGTTTTAATGCTCCACTCTTCAGCCTTTCCTCCTTTTTTTGCAGAGGACATTTTTCTGTAGGGAGAGTACTCCACCCTTCCCACCATTAAGCAAAAAACCCAAATGGGAATTTACTTAGTCACTGCCCATTCTAGTAGTCACACCTGGAGCTGTTGGAATTTGCATGAGGGCTGGGGCGGGTTAGTCGGGGGTGGTTTGGGTATTGTGTAGGTTAAAATGTTATTTTTAGGCTTATTTGTGTTCTGTTCTTTTGTGTTTCTGTCTGGTGTATGTGACTGGTGTTTGCTTCGTGTATTGTACGTGCAAATTTGCATTTTCAATAAAGTGTACTTAATTGCAAAAAAATATGTTTTAAAGCTTTCAATAAAGTTTAAATATGTTTACATATGTTATTAGTTTTGTTTATTCTAGTGCAGAACCAAAAGGAACTGAATTGACTGTGGCTGAATTGACATAGGAGCTGAATTGACTGGGACTGAATTGACATAGGAGTTGAACTGACATAGGAGCTGAATTGCCATGGGGCTGAATTCACCGGCCTGAACTGACAGGTGCTCAATTCACCAGGACGTCTGGGTTGAGAAATAATTTCTTCAGGAGGGGTCTCACTAGGGCCTCTTTCAAGACCGCTGGAAAAACCCTTTCCGACATCGAGCACCAGGTGATCCTGGTGAACTCTGGGCCAACAGTCCTGGCACATCTCATTAAGAAATGCATCAGGGCTGGGTCCAGTTCACAATATGTGTACTTTAGTTCTGAAAGCACCTCAGTGACCTTGGTTACCTCAACAGGTTTGAACTCCTCCCAGACTGATGGAGTGACTCTGTTCCTCCCAATCCAACCACTGTAAGACAATGATTGCCTGACTGGTGGAATCCCCGACAGTATCAATGACACTCTGTCAGAGAAAAACAGAGCAAACTCTTCACATAAAGTGGTTGAAAAAGTCTTTCTCAGCTGTAGACAGGCTGGGTGAAGTAGCTTATCTACAATCCAAAAAAGCTTAGGTCATCTGTTTTTCCCTGCAGCAATTTTCCTGGACAGGAATTCTGCCTTCTTGTGGGAAACTGCCTCCTGGTACTCACCGTAGTGAGCACGCAGGGCCAGTCTGTCATCCTCTGACTGGGTCTTCCACCAGCAATGCTCCAGTTTCTGACCCCTGATCTTCATCGCCTTGAGATCCCCATCAAACCAAAGGGATCTCAAGTGAGAGGATTTGGGTCATATGTGTACAGGTGTGATGGTGTCAAGCCCTTCGGATACCATCTTATTATAGGTGGTCACTGCCTCACTGGCACTGATTGCACATGCAGCGTCCACCCTAGATAAGTCAGCTAATATCAACAGTCCCTCTGGGGACAAACCCAAGGGGCAGTAGCTGACCATCTTGATGGGGAAGGGACTTTCAGGGGGCTCCCAGTGTGAATTTCACCATACAGTGATCAGACCAGGTGATCTGATCAGTCTTGAGGCTCCCCATCTCAAGACCCAGCTGAAACACCAGATCAAGTATGTGACCATGTTGGTGGGTCACAGAAGTAATAACTTGTGCTAGGCTCTGTGATGACATTAGCTGGAGGAGGTTGTAAACAAACTGCGAGGATCCATCACCAACCCAGGCATTGAAGTCCCCCAGGATTAAACACCTGGGGGACTCCAACACCTGGTCAACCACAAAGTCCTCAGCCTCCTGCTGGAATTCCCCACCTGATCCAGGGAGTCGGTAAATAAGAATCCTGCAGCCTACACCTGGATCCCCATGCACAGCCACACACTCAAAAGATCTGGATGTTCCAACCAGATGCACAGTGAAACCCAGGCCGGATCTAAAAAAGATGGCCACTCCCTCACCTCTGCACTCCCTCCTCAGATAGTGCACTATGGAATACCCAGAGGGGACAGCCACCTCTAGAACTGGGCCAGCATTGTCACCCAACCAAGTTTCCGTAATGCAAGCCAGGACGACAGAAAAAATCAGGTGTGCAATAATTGCAGTCTTGTTCCTTATCGACCTGGAATTGCATAGCACTGTCCGAAGGGAACTAGTGGGTGCTGCCAGCCCCTAGCTACCTGCCCACTCAGTCTGGTGGGACCCCTTGATATGGAAACCAAACAAGTCTGGCCTTTCTCAAGGTTCCATTTAAACCCAGGGAGACTCCTGCACCTGACCACCCCAATACCACTAACCTCCCCTACCTCGACTGCTCCCTGCCATCATCAACCCAGCTGCGCCCTTGTAATCCCAACCTCCCTGCAGCACCTCACTGCAATAGATGGAACTGGGAGGTCAGCAAAGCGGCGGAGGTCATGTAGCTGAGAGGCAGCATAGGTGACTCATATAGGGTCACATTCCCAACACATCCCCACCTAACTTTTCTGTCACCAACTGAATGAGGTGACCTACTAAACCTTGCTTTTTAACTGGCAAGGACAACAGACCCCTTAAACATGAAATTAAAATTCCTAGCCACACACACTATACACTCAGCTTTACAAAGTTTTTCACTAACCACTGACACACCACCATCCACTCACCCCTCCCAAACCATAAACTATCCCCCTCAACAGTCCACTCCCACCCCCAATCACAGCGAACAAAATAATTAAATTATTTAAAATAGCTTTCAATAAAAGGGAGAGATCAAGGTGCAATGTGCTGTAAACTTTCAGTCTAATTCACTGCTGGAATTGGACAGTAATTTTCCAGTTTTTCAAAGTTAAGTGACCAGTGGATAATTATCCATTTGGTCATTGCTTAAATTCCACAAGGGCAACTTCAGAGCATGTAAAACAAAAGGACATTGGTGCTCACACCACCACGGTCCAAGTAATCCCTTTAAACTGCTGAAGCTGGAACCAAAGGCAGTTTTTGAGGAGCAAAGTCTTTGCAATATAACATTCCTCTCACAAGTGAAAAGCAGCAGCAAAAGATCTAATAATAGGGCACTTACCCTCCCAGCACCAGTTCAGGAAACTCCAATCATAGAAGAAAAAAGCTGCTCACACCAGATCCTCTGCTTCTCTGACTATTGTTTCACTGGAAGAATCAGTCAGCCTTCTGAGCACCAGGGCAGTACTCCATGTCTATGCAGTACTCCCACCACAGAAACCCACTCATGGATGGGAAAGGCTATGGTTCACCCAGATGGGCCTTACTGAAGGAGGGCCACTCCTTTCAGGCTCTACAACCAAGCAGAAAACAGTGGTGTGCCGGGGGTAGTGGACCTCTCACCTTGCACCACGTCAGTTATCCCCTACTGCTCACCACTGCTCCACCACAGATGATTTCCTGCCTCCTTGACAGGTTCAACAAGGGATGCCTTGGGCAAGCTTCCTCCTTCAGAATGGACAGTCCATGGGAGTCAAGCTCAGCCACACAAGAAATCTTCCAGTCCTCCACAGCGTTCTTCCACTTCTTTGGGTGTGGGAGAGTATGTAGTCCGAAGCACGTTCATAAAATTTAGCTCCTCACTCCAGCATTTGATATCGGATGATCCAAAATAAGTTACAGACAGTATACAGCGTATTACACACCCTTCTAAAAGGAAAGCTAAAACTCCTAATTCTAACTCACTTCTTGAACCCTGCCTTACTTTCTGTCCCTACCTTAATTCTAATAAAATAACAAAACAACAGAATTAAAAAGGTTAAAACTTTACTCTCTGTGACAGGTTGAATAGGATCCTGTCCCAGTTGATACAGAGAGTTTGAATGCAGGGTACTGTTCTGTTCTTTCCTTTTTTGTCTCTTCTCTGTCTGGTTGCACAACCAAATTTCCTATGGGACCTAGGATTTGATCACCCTGACAGTCTCACAGTTCTTTGTCTCTCACTATCCCTCTATCTTCACTTGCTGTTTCTGTCTTTTCCTAACTTGCATATCTGCTGGCATAAAAAAAATATATGCAAATCATTTTGTGGAAATGTAATTGATATTGGGATCCCTTTGTTTAGAAATTATATAGTGTTATTGTTGAAATGTATATAATTATAGTTTGAGATGATTGCAGAAAGCTATTAGGAACTCAAGGGGTTAACATGAGAGCAGTTTTTAAGCTGTTTTTCAGAAGCTGTGGAGAAGGGGCCCCAGTTCTGGGACATTGTGTTTTTGCTGCACCTGCATGAAATTGACAAGAACATTGGAAATTTACAAGAACATTTTAGAAAAATACAGGATGCTTGTTAAGGAGGGGGGTTGCAAAGACTTGTAAGAGACAGCTGAAATCTTTTGGGAGACACAGAGATTGAAGGAAAACTCAGATTAATTTTCTCTGTTTATTCTGCCTTTGTAAATAGTTATTCTGAACAAGTTTTTTTTTATGTTATTGCTAGTACTAATAAACACTTTTTGCAAATTCTACAACTGCTCCTGGTTTTTCCTGTGCTTCCTGACCTGTGCCTTGACAACACTCTCCCAAGTACTAATTCGGGTCACTCCTGCAATTTTTATCAAAATGCAAGAAATGCAGGAAAAAGACCCAAACGCAGGCTCTAATCAGAGCCTGTGCATACAGCAGCCCAGCATGGCTGCCATGTTGGGTCACTCTTGGTACTGCGCCTTTTCAATAGGGGAAGGTGACCCTGTAAAGAGACCATCTGAAACTTCTTGTACTGTGTGAAGAAGTTTAGTTCCCTTAGATATAGAATAGGCCTCAGATCCCCTGTCCACTTTGGGATGAGGAAGTATCTGGAGTGAAAACCTATGTGCTTCTTTTCTGGAGGTACAGGTTCTATGGTTTATTTTTGCTGCAGAGTCTGTACTTCCTCTACCAACAGGGATATGTGCCTTGGTGGGTATGTTGTCACAACTGGTAGATAATCTGGAGGGTTGCCCAGAAGCTCCAGAGCATGGCCTTCTCTATAATCCCCAGAAACCATCTGTCTGTAGTCACCATTCTCCATTGGTCCAAGTGGAGGGACAGGCAACCGCCTACAATCTCCTCAGTAGGTAAAGGTGGTTGGGGGGTGTATAAGAAGTCATGCTGAGCTGGGGGGTAGACTGGCTCCACTACCTCTAGGTGCTTTTGTATGGGCACCTGGGGTTGTGATGGGGACTGGTAAGGCCCCTGCAACTTTGCCTCTTTCCTGCTGTCTGTAGGCCTGGTGATGTACTGTGACAGCGGATGGGTGAAAATAACCCCGCTGCTGTTTTGGGAATGGTACAGGAATTTCACTGATTTCAATGTCTTGCTAGATGATTAAATATTTTTAAAGCTTCTTTTACATCATGGCCAATCAGTTTCTGACCTCTGAAAGGGGCATTGAGAACTGTTGCTGCACATCAGTGGCAAAACCTGCTACTCTGAGTCAAGAGTAGTACCTGAGATAGATGCTGTAGCCCTGGCAGAGGCACCAGAAATATCACATGCTGTGCAGAAGAGCTGTTTCCCCACATCAGCACCAGCATTAAGAGTTTTCATTAGCTCCTATTTAGCAAAACCCCTAGGTACGGCCTGTGAGCAGCCTTAGCCTTCCTCCATAGGGTGTTCTCATATTTTGTTATATGGACCTGGTAATTAGCAATACATAGGCCCAACGAGGCAGAGGCATATGTACATTTGCCTGCAACCTCCAATCTCCTACATTCTCTATCAGGAGGGAGGGAGCTCAGGTGCCTAGGTACCCTGGATCGGTCATGGGCAGCTGTGATCACCATTGAGTCAGTTTTCAGGATGGTTAGCATAAAAGGGCTTTCCAGAAGGAGCAGAATACCTTTCAGGCACAGCTGGTATATCATTTGGTCTATACCAGGTTGTAAAAGTAGCATTCTTCAAGGCTGGAAAAAGGGAAGGAACCACAGCAGAAAGTGATTCTGGCATTTCCAAAAACTCCAGCAGGTTCTTTTTGGTAGAGTCCTGCTCCACTAAGGTGAAGTCCATGGCAGTTTGTATTTGCTGCAACATGTTAAAAAATGAAGGATCTTCTGGAAATGATCTTAGTGCATTCACAATAGTCCCCTCACTACAGGAAGAGACTGTGGATCTGGTGCACTGTCCATAGTGGCACTCAGCACAGTCTTCATCCTCCTCCATCGTGAGGTCAGGATTTAGCCATTTTCATTGTCGACTCTGCCATCAACAGGAATGAATGACTGTGCTGCTGATGTCAGCAGCAGAAAAGAAGGTCTATTCTGCAAGGTATTACCTTGTGACATTGATGGGGTAGTTGTAGGAGTCCTCATTGACAGGCCCCCTGGAACAGGTAGGTCTGGCTGTAGATGCCGTATCATGACTGAAAATGATAGGAGTACTGTCTGAGCATCAGCGCCACTCTGTGTAGAAGGCACGACTGCAGTAGTCAACATTGAAGGTTGGTTCTCTATTAGTGATGGCAATGTACAGACTGTAATAGGCCCAGTAGTGCCCACACCAAGCCCTGAACTTGGTGTCTGGTTGATGGTCGGGGGGTCGGTCAGCACTGCCACTGCTGGAGCAGTCGACATCAAAGCAGAGGTTGTACCTGTAGTCCACAGGAGTTATCTGTGTCTCACTGGGGAGGCCTAGTCCTTGTCCCAGTGCTTGTAGCTCCCTGATGAAGATTTTCCTGAGACTTCAACATCGCAATTCAGTTGACAGGAATGGAGACGCGGATTTACCCTGAAGCTGCTTCTCCACTGCTTCAATGGTCTTTTGGAGGAGGAATTTCTCTAAGGCCATCTTCCTGCATTGCCTGGTAGTGGAGTTGACCCCCCAGCAGATCTCATAGGTTTTCATGCTATAAGAGAGGCCTAGTCAGCAAACACAGATGTTGTGCAAGTCGTCCTTGTGGATCTTCTCCCTGCACTTGCAGTACCAGAAGAGTTTAGATGGTTCCTTCAACAGCATACAGGTTGCTGAAAATGACTATAAAAATAATTACTTTAGTATAAGGAAAAATAAAGCAGCAGCTTTGAATAGTGACGTTTCCGATGATAGGTCTAACGATTCTGATTGATGGTGGGAAAAGAACTGAAGAGAAGAGAGGCCACCCACGTTTATATACATGCTGATGTGCGATGTGGTGTGCAGCCCCTAGCTGACTGCTTGCAAAAGTTTCTGTGTGTGTCCCAGCACTAACACAGTTATAGTTCTAAAGGTGTGGACTAATGAAAGAGATATATTCAAAGAAGATCTTTTGTCTGCAGAGATTAGTAAGAGGTCCCTTGGCCTACTTTTAATGGTTGCATAGCAATAACTATGCATGACGTAGTGCAATTACATTGAAAAGGCGTTTTGGTAGCACGTGACTACAAATATGGCACAGCTGTGGACAGCTATGTCCTTCCACTGGAGTGGAACGGAATCTGTCCACATCCTTTCCATTCAATACAGTGTGGTTGCTCCCCCCACCTCCACTGCACTATTTTCTTGCAGGGACAGAGTGTAATCGAGGCATAGATCAGGAAGCATAGAAAAACCAGAAGCAGTTATAAAATTCCCAAGTAGCGTTTTATTATTCTCAATAACAATAGAATAAAAATAAAAACATTTGTGCAGAATGTTTTTTTAAAATAGGTAGTTCAGACAGAACAAAGTCCTTCCTTTAAGGACATCTTTAATTCTAAATTCATTCTCTCTCTCTCACAAACATTGCTGCTCTTTTTGTAAGAAGTCTTTGTTTGGCAATTCATTTCTACATCCTGAGCTTGTTAACAGGCATCCTGTTTTCACACAAAATGTATCCGAGTTCATGTCAGATTCTTTCCTGCAGGTGAACAAAATAGAAAATGGTGCCCTAAAATGAATCTCCTGCTAACAGCTTTGCAAATGAGCTTGTGCTGCATCTCAGGGTTAACACTCTGAGCTCCAAATAGCTTTTTGCAATCATTTCAACCAACCAAACTTTATTTCTAGAATGCTATTCCAGCATAGATCATAGCATTTTTACACAGTATAATCAGTACATTTAAAAACACAGTACAATCAACACTTTTAAACATAGCCAAGTTTCTAAAATATATCAGGAATTTAAATACCAGCATATGCCAACTCGAATAGATAAGTTTTCAAGGCAGATTTAAAGGCCTCAATGGATGGGCAGTCCCTTATCTGACGAGGCAGAGAATTCCACAGGGTCAGAGCAGCATAAGCAAATGACCTAGTTCCCAATGTTGTCAAATATAACAATATAATTATATACATTGGCAAACAAAGGGATCCCAATTTCACATACAGATTCACATATGTAAGCAATAATACCCAACAGGGTGGACGGTATTGGGCAATACTGGACTGCCCAGGGGCGTAATGAGGCCCAACGCCATAGGCGGAGGGCCTTATAGCCCCTGGAAGGTCCAGTATTGCCCATATCACCCACCTTGGAGGGTATTATTGTGCTTAGAAAAATGGATATCTGTGTCATGTTTGATTAGGTAATTAAATAAGAGAGGAAATTAGTTTAATATGAATAGAAAGAATAAGAAAAAACTGTTGCTGGTAAAGTAGTTACTCCCTTTTCTATGCTGTTCCACCTTTTGTTGCTCCTTCCCAGACAGCCATTCTGTTGCAATTAACCTCCCCCACACATACACAACTTCCAGATAAAAACGCAACCCCTACCACCCTTTTTATTGTGGCAAACTAAAGTAGTAGGCACATGTAAAAAAAAAGGTAAGACAGAAAATAAAAGGAGACTTGTGAAGTCTTGAGGTTGTGCATCCCCCCATTAGCAGAATCGGGTCAAGGAGCGGCCTCAGTGAGACTGAGTGTAGATGTAGAAAGGACCAGAATACCATGGCTAATTGAAGGAAAAAAGTAAGCCTGTGAAACAGTACATAGTTTTACTGTGTTTACAATGGAATCTGCCCAAGGAGTGACTTCACTTATTTCTGGAGTTTGAGTCCCAGGAGACAGTAAAGCATTGTCAGCTTTCAACAAGTACTAGACAGGCTGGTGTTTGAGGGAGCTAGGATGTGAGTTGTTCCGTTCCATTACACCTCTCTGCTCTGCTGTTTTAAATGTTCTGCAGTTTTGCCTGGAGCACCACCGTCCCTCACCTATGCAGGACTTCACTAGTCTGAGTAAAGATCTTCCTCCAATGCTGCTTCTCAGTGCGAGTGTCCACAACGCCGCGCTGCTGAGTATCGATAATCGGCAGCACAGCCATTGCTGACAATCGTACTGAGAAGCAGCACTGGAGGGAGATCAAGTGAGCCGGCAGAGAAAGACAAGAATAGGGCTACGAAAAAGCCTATCTGACAGCTTTGACAGTAAGATTTTTTTAGGAGGGGATTTAGCAAGTGGGGACTGGGGACTGTTGGTGCAGTACCAGACTGTGGTTCAGAGGGATATGTGTGTGCCTGCTGTGAGACCAAGACATCGGGAACTGACACTGAGAGAGAAGGGACTAGTGGATGCACAATTGAGAACAAACGACACTACACGCACACACACACACAAGTGTAGTCAGAAATGAGCTCATGGGAGGATTCTGCGAGGTTTCATGAGGCAGTTGACACTGAACTATGTAGTCTGAGGGGGCAATTTATTTCGCTAAGCGAAAGAAAAAAATTGCAGTTATTTTAAATTGGATTATGTGCTTACAGCCAATCAGAAAGCAGGCTGATCACAAAGATATCTCAGTGGGCGAAGGGGCATAAGGGACGACACTTTTTTTTCCTGGTTGTCTATTAAAAGTTAATGTACCCCTCTGGAGTACCAGCCAATCAGAGACCAGGAAATAAAAAGCCCATTTTCTAAATTTTTATAACCACAGACAAGCAAGGAGGAAGAAAAGACAGAAACAGCAAGTGAAGGTAGAAAGATAGCGTGAGGCAGAGAATCACGAGACCATCAGAGTGATCAGTTCCTAGGTCTTACAAGAAAATTTGATTGTGTAATCAGACAGACAAGAGATAGAAATGAAAAGGATATAACAGATCCTTGCATTTAACCCTTTCTGCGTAACAAATGGGACAAGACCTTATTCAACCCTGTCACATACCCCCCCCAAGAGGGAACCTGTTCTATAAAACAGGTTTCCAAAATGTTCTTTTAATTCTCTTCCAGGAGGTGGCAGAGGATGGTCCCAGTGCTTGTGTTTCCTGCTAGATGTCTTCTCCTTCTGGGAAGAAGAAGAAGACGATGCCCCAGAGACTGAGGAGGTAAAAGAAAGTACAGTTATGCAAGAATGTACTGTAACAGTAGATCTTCGAGAGGAGCTCCTGCAGTAGGCAGCACTGGTAGGACTAAGCCACCAGGAGCTAGGATCACCCAGAAAACTTCTAGCTAGCAGTCTACAGCAGGAGACATCCTCTGATGTCAGCATGCCGATGTGCACCAAAGGGGCAGTCCCTCAGCCCCACCTCATTTCTCCCATCAGATACCATGCCCAGAGAAAAGAGAACTTAGGTGGTTCCTCAAAGATGAGGAAGGCAAATTAGTGGAGAAGAAACAGCAAATGTGGCAGAAGAGAGGGAAAGCAGCACCTGCTGCAAGAGCTCCTCTTGAAGATCTACTGTTACAGTAAGATCTTACATAACTGTACTATCTTACTTCGATGGGGCTCTTGCAGCACGCAACACCAGTAGGACTGCATCCCAAGCAGTATAGGAACTGACCCAGTCAGCAGGAAGGAGGTAGAAACAGACATGGGGCAATCTGGAAAGAAGTCCCTGAAGGACTGCAAGTCCAAAGCTGGCCCTACGCCTAGAAGCAATGTCCAAACTGTAATGCCTGATGATGGTATGGACAGAACTCCAAGTGGTGGCTGTGTAAATGTCTGCAGTGGACACATTACTGAAACAGGCTACAGAAGCAGCCATACCCCTGGTAGAGTGGCCCTTGAATGGTCCAGGCAAAGGCTTGTCATCCTTGCAGTAGCAGCTAACCATTTAGACAAACACTGTTTGAAAACAGGAACACCTTCTCTCCTGGGGGTAAATGAAACAAGCAACAGGTCAGATTTTCTAAAAGGCCGGGTGTGATGCAAATACAACCAGAGCACTCAGTGGACATCCAGAGTATGAAGTAAGACCTCCCCTTGATTACAGTACTATGGATAATAGACAAGTGGATGGCTTGATTCATCGTAAACTCAGACACCACCTTAGGCCAAAAAAACAGGTTACTCACCTGTAACAGTAGTTTTACGAGTGGTATATGATGTTCATCCACACTTCTGGCAGTGTCCTTTCCCTTTAAGAGCTTGCTGGAGCTGGCCCGGTGGCGCAGAGGGTTGAGGCGCTGGATGCCACACCTTGAACCACACCGGTGACCTAGGTTTGGGAACGGGCTCAGGTCACCAGGGGCTGGCAGGAGAGGAGAGGATTAAGATCTGAAGGACTGGTCTCCCTCCTGGGTGGACTGGAGGGTTGTCCCTGCTTCAGTTAGTGACCCCCGGTGGAGACCGGGGGTGTACTACAAGCAGTGGCGCACAAGAGGGACCAGAAAAGTGTGAAAATGCATGCTTGCCGTCCGGATGATGGTGGCCCACCTCCCTACATCTCCCAGCTGAGAAACCTCCAGGCTGCATTTCCGGGCCCCTGTAAAGATGCAAGGGAGCGCTACATGTGCTCTGGTCTCTCCTCCTGAGGGCTCCAGCGGGATATGGGAGAGCCTCCCCCAGTGAAGGGATACATCCAGGACAACCGGAGGCATCGGAGAAGCTGGATGGTGGATCAGCTGAGGAGGCAATGGCAGGACTTGGCCACCCGAAGGAAAGGATGACAAGTGGGTGCATCAGAGGAGGTAAAGAAATAATGCAAAAAAAACGAGCTTGCTGGAAAGTCTTCAAACTGGCTCTTCCCACCCACCCAGGTGGTAACTCCCTCAGCTCTGCTCCAAGATGCCAGATTTTGCCTGCTGGGAGCAGAAGTGTGTGCCCAAGCCAGGGGAGGTCAGGTGGGTTTCTGTGGATGAACATCATATACCACTCTTAGAAAGTACAGTTACGTAAGACCTTACCATAACAGTAGATCTTTGAGGAGTGTCTCTTGCAGCAGGTAATACACTTGGGTCATCACCAGAGGTTGCTGTGGTGCATGGCAGCTCTTCTAGCAGTCTTTTCCAAGGGCTGCCCACACATGACATCAGCTTCCTGTTTCCTATATAAGTGTGGACGGTCCCTGGTATCCTCAGTTTTCCCCACCAGATTCAGCTTGCTAAGCAAGGACCAAGGGGAAGCCAAGGTATCATAGGTATCCCAACCCATAAGTCATTGGAACAGAATTTGTTCTCCTAGAGAAGGAAAGGACAGAAGGCAGGATCATACCTGCTGCAAGAAACACTCCACAAAGATCTACTGTTATGGTCAAGTCTTACGTAACTATACTATCTTCCATGGAGTGGTCTCTTGCAGCAGGTAATACACTTGGGATGAATCCCAAGCAGTGAATCCAAGAATGGTGGAATCATGACAGGAGGCCTTGTAGGACAGCTCAGCCAAAGGCCGTCCTACGTCTAAGTTGTAATGCTTTGTGAAAATATGAATTGTGGACCAGGTAGCTGCGTTGCAGATATCCGTGATAGAAGCCCCTTTAAAGCAGGTTGCAGTGGTGGCCATAGCTCTGGTAGAATGGGCTTTGACAGGACCTGATAATGGCTTGTTATATTTTGAATAACAAAATGTTATACAGTGTGCTAGCCAATTGGAGAGGGTCTGTTTAGTGACCGGGAGACCTTCCCTGCTTGAGGTGAAGGTAACAAAAAGTTGAGAAGTCTTCCTAATCGATTTAGTTTGATTAGTATAGTATCATAGTATATGATGGACGTCTACAGTATGTAGGAGGCTTTCACCTCGATTGGAGTGTTCAGGATAATATACTGGCAACTCCAGTGACTAATTTAAGGTGTGTTCTGACACTACCTTAGGTAGGAAGGAAGTGTTGGTACGAAGTGCCAACCTGTCTTTGTGAAAAATCAAGTTTCTCTACACATGAGGGCATGGAGCTTGGAAATATGTTGAGCTGAAGTGACAGCCACTAAAAATAGTGTTTTCCAAGAAAGAAAATGGAGGTCACAAGTGGCTGCTGGTTCAAAGGGTTCAAGAGTTAATTTCTCTTTTAGAAAACTGACCCACGGAGGAGTGGATCTTCTGATAGGTGGCTTAATATGTTACATTCCTTTTAGAAACATTTTGGCTAGATGATGTTGGTACAGTAATCTGCGTTCCAGAGGTTCGTGGAAGGCCGAAATAGAGGCCAAATGGACTTTGATGGAGGAACAGCTTAATCCTGTCTTGGCAATCGAAGCCAGGTAATCTAAGACTTTGGTCAGTGGACAGGAATAGGGATCCAATGACTGAGAAGCAGCCCAGATGAAAAAGTGTTTCCATTTGGCATTATATGTTTCCCTGATCACTGGTTTATGTGAAGCCAGTAATCTATTGACAACTGGGGAGGACACTTATAAATGTGCTATGAAAGCGTCCACAGGAGCCAAGCGTGTAGGTGTAATGCCTTCAGGCTGGGATGTAGAAAGGTCCCTTAATTCTGAGTCAAGTGATCTGGTTTGATTGGCAACGGAACAGGTTCCTCCACAGAGAACTGTTGAAGGAGGGGGAACCACACCTGCCCAGGCCACAGAGGGGCAATTAGAATCATGGTGGCAGGTTTGAGTTATAATTTCAGTAGAGTTCATTGTAGGAGTGGGATGGGGGAAGCCTATAAGAAGAGTCCTGTCCACACTTGGGACAGGGCATCTATAGACCATCCTTTTTTGCTCGAGATAATGGAATAGTGTCTGGGGAGACGGTGGTTGACTGAGGAGGCAAACAGATCCAGGTGAGGGGTCCCCCACAGATGAAAGATTTTCTGAAGCACTTTGTGATGAAATGTCCACTTGTGTGTGGATCACTGGTGACTGAGAAGGTCGGCCAGGAGGTTGCACTGTCCTGGTAGATGGACAGCTGTCAGTACAAGGTGTTGTCGAATGGTCTTCTGCCAGACTGCAAGTGTTTCTTTGCATAGAGTAAAGGACTTCATACCTCCTTGTTTGTTGAGGTAGAATACCACTGTCGTGTTGTCTGACTGAATCAGTAACGGTCCTGGAGACAAGTGATGTTGAAAAGCCTGGAGGGCTAAGCGAAACCACCCTCAGCTCCAGGAGACTGATGTGGGGATGAGGGACAGAATTGGTCCACTTGCCTTGTGTCCTGTAAGGACCCAGGTGCTCATCCCACCCTTCCAGAGATGCATCCATGGTCAATGTCTGCTGGGGTGGGGGGGGACTGGAAGGGCATGCCTTGACATAGGTTGGTTCGGAGGGTCCACCATACTAGGGTGGATTGCAATGTGAAGGTGACTCTGATTTTGTCTTTGAAATTTTCCGTTCTTTGAGACCACTGATTCTGGAGAAACCACTGGAGTGGTCTCATATGAAGATGGGAGAATGCTACCATAGGGATGGTAGTGGCCATGTGATCTAGGAGACATAACATGCATCTGGCTGTGATGACTTTCTGGGTTTATATCTGTAATGCCAGAGATAGAAGTTTATCTTGTTTGTCAGCTGGGAGGTAGGCCCTGGCAGAGACAATGTCTAGGACCGCTGTTATATATTGGAGCGACTGTGTAGGGGTCAGATTGAACTTCAGCCAATTGACTATAATCCCTAGAGCTTGGAATTGAGTTAGGGTTGCTTCTATGGAAAAAAGCAGAGAGGCTTTGGACTCTGCTTTGATGAGACCATGTTCCAGATATGAGAAGACAAAATGCCCATCCCGTCATAGGGCTGCTGCTACTACACTAGGTACTTGGTGAACACTCTCAGGGCAGATGAGAGCCCAAACTGGAATGCCTGAAATTGGTAGTGTTGCCCAACAGGTGAAAACAAAGAAACCTGTGGTGGGCAGGATGGATAAGGATATGTAGGTAGGCATCCTTCATATCTTAGGCACGTAGCCAATCCCCTTGTTTCAATATTGGCATGATGGAGTTTAGAGTGACCATGCGGAACCTTTTGTACTGGATGTGTATGTTCAATGGTCTGAGGTCCAGTATTAGTCTAGATCTTCAGTTCATTTGGGTACCAGGAAGAAGTGAAAATAAAACCCCTTTTAGTGTTCAGTAGGGGGTACCGAGTAAATGGCCTTCTTGTTCAGAAGTGCCTGTAGTTCCTCCTGGAGAATAGGAATATGGTTGGGTGGGTAATGGACAGAGCGGTGGGGGGGATGAGGGGGAGATTTGGAAAGTAGTTCAAGAGTGTGACCCCTCTGAATGATCTGAAGTACCCATTTGTCTGATGTGATCATTGTCCAAGCCTACAAATGGAGGGTAAAACGACCACCCACGGCTTCTGAGGCCTGGTTGAGGAAGCATAGACAGAACCCCAGTTGGTTCCTGGGAGGTGGGCTGACCGGCCCCACCAGGAGGGTGGGAGCAGGAGCCCTTGGCAGCAGAGGTGTTGGTTTTGGTAGACTGGGAATGACCTCGGAATCCACCTCTATTTGAGCCTCTGTATTTTCCACCTCTTTTGGTATAAAAGGAAGATTGAGGATGGTAGGATGGCTGGGAAGTATGGTACATGCTATACACCATGCGGATAGTTCTTGCTGAAGACTGAAGATCATCTATCAGTGTTTGGGTACCTGGACTGAATAGTTTGGACCCACTGAAGGGGGCATTGACCACTCTATGCTGTACATCAGGTGTGAAGCCTGCGATGCGAAGCCAAGCATGGCAACATAAGTTAATGCCGGTTGCTGATGTGGGCTGAAGTATTGACCGCATCATATCCTGAACAGATTAGGTGTCAGGAAATGGAGCTGGCAGTAGATATTGTAGCCAGTGATTGTTCCCTTTCCTGTTAAGAAGGGAGTTTATTGACTAATTCAATGACAGAGGACCAGAGTGTATGCTGGTATTTGACCATATGTCCCATATAATTTAGGATTCTGAGATTCATGGTACTTGCTTGGATGACCTTTTTTCCCCCAGATAGTCTATTCTGCAGTTATCTTTATCCAGAGGTAAGGAGATTGTGTGTTTCAGTCATTTAGTACGATCATGATTGGCAGCAATCATCACTGAATCCGATTCAGGAGTGGTGGATAAAAAGGCATGATCCAGAGGAGCCTGGTAGAGGTGATCTGCCATGCAGGGAACAGCCATAACAGAGGAAGGATTATTCCAGGCTGCATGCATAGCATTTTGGTACATTTGGATTAGTGGGGGTACCACTAAGACCGGATATTCTGGTAACTCTAGATAGTCTGCCATATCCTTACATTGTTTGTCATGTTCAGTAGTAGAAAATCCCATGACTTTCTGAATTTGGACCATCATCGCATGAAAGGATGGGTCATCCGGAGGAGAGGCAGCCACCTGTCTAGATAAATCCTTATTTAGGGAGGAGATCTCCAATAGGGGAGACTGGGGCTGGAAATCCATATCCCAGAATTCCTCATCCTCCAGATCTCCGGTAAAATCTACCAGAAATTCAGGCTCGTCTGAAAGTAGTCGTCCACATATGAGGGAGGTGACCAGGGTAGTAAAGGGTCTCTGTCACCCTGAAAGAATTTTGGTGGAGGAGTAGGGGAATGGGATGGGTGGCTCAGCACTCCTGGATTGGAGGGCTGAGCATGCTGTATGGCATGCAAGACCTGCTGTACTACTGAAGTAATGTTAAGCTGAGAAGGGGGGTTCTGGGAAACCAAGGGGATGGTGGAGGGATTAAACACATAGCCTGAGCAGGTCTTGCCCCTGGGTGGTAACGTCCAGGGTCCCAAGCCCTGTCTGCCTGCCCCTGTGAGTACACATCTGTGAGGGTGGAGGGGCGGTATGCATGGCAAATGCAGTAGGTTTCCCCAGTGGAATGCAGTTCCTCATCGACAGACCCACTGAGGAAACAGTATTATACAATGAAAATGATGTCCCCATTGACAGGAGACGAGCTCCCATTGATGGGATGTCCATGGAACCCAGAAAGGGTTCATCGTAGACTGTCGTCAACACGCTGGAAAGCGACATTGACGAGAGGGAATAACCTCTCGTCGATGAGGAGGCAGGATGAGAATGTATCTTCGATGGTGGGGCTCCTGTAACAGTGGCTGTCGATGAGCGTTTAGGCACAGAGTGTGAGGAGGGCTTCTCCTTCTCCTTTTTGTGCCGTTTATGAGAATCAGTAGACTGGGAGCTCTTGGGATGAACCCCTTGATTCTCCATGAGAGACAATTTCTGCTCCATTAAGTGGTTTTTGATTTCCTTCAGCAGTCGTTGATGGGTTGCCTGGTTGAAATCCTGGCACTGTATGCAGGAAGTGGTGTTGTGTGTGGGTCCCAGACACCTTACACAAATGGTGTGTTTGTCGAAGCAACAGATTTTCCTACTGCAATGGCAGGAGTGAAATAGCGCTATCTTGCTTGAAGATTCTTTGGACATTCGTTGTTTCCTCAAATTCTCATCAATGACTGCTGTCTGAAGTTGCTCTATCTTCTGCATGCGAGCTGAAGATTGTAGAAAAATGAACTGAGGATACCAGGGAATGCCCACACTTATATAGAAGACAGGAAGCTGATATCATGTGTGGGTGGCCCCTGGAAAAGACTGCTAGAAGAGCTGCCTTGTGCCACAGCAACCTCTGGCTATGACCCAAGTGTATTACCTGCTGCAAGAGACCACTCCATGGAAAATCTACTGTTACAGGTGAGTAACCTGTTTTTCTAGGGATGTGGATATGATGTTCTATGCACACTCCTGGAAGACTCCTAGCAGCTCTCTGGGAGGAGGGAGGCAAGGTGCACATCCCCTACTTAGGGAACAGAGGTTGGAGAACTGAGCCCCCAAAATCAGCATCCCAGCAAGACTCTAGGTCAATATGGCAATGGGAAATGAAGGTGTGTGATGACCTCCAGGTAGCAGTCCTGCAGATTTCCTGGATAGGGACATCCCTGGAAGCAGCCATCGATGCAGCGGTATGGTGGGTGGAATGAGCCTTTAGTCCTCCGGGGAGGCTCACTACCCGCCAACCTATAGCAGAGATCAATGCAGGATATGATCCACCTGGCAATCATCTATTTGGCTGCAGGTCTGCCAGGTGTGGCTTCAGTGTAGATGACAAACAGCTGGTGAACCTCTCCCCGAATTACAGCCATGCGCTCTTTATAATAAGTGAGCATTCACCTTAGGTCCAGAGTATGGAGCCTGTGCTCAGCCTCTGAGGTGTGACTGAAGTACACTGGGAGATTAATCTCCAAGTGAAAATCTGACACAACCTTCAGGAGGAACTTCAGGTTGGGGCACATGACAACCTTGTCCCTGTGGAAGACCAGGTAAGGAGACTCCACCGAAAATGACTGGAGCTTGCTGATCCTTCTGTCTGACATGATGCCACCAAGAAGGCAGTCTTCCACGACAGATGAGAGATGTCACACCTGTGCATTGGTTCGAATGGCTTGCCCATAAGCTTTGCCAAAACCAGCAACAAGTCCCATGGTGGTGGTTCATGCACGGGAGGGGAAATGTGGTCAAGGCCCTTGCAAAAGTATCAGACCGCCTTCTCCTGCACCACTGACTGCTGACTGGCCTGCACCTGGTAAGCAGAGATGGCTGCCAGGTGTACGTTAAGGGTCGACAACCGAAGGCCCAACAGAAAGGGACCATAGGTAATCAAGAATGCTAGCCACTGGACAGGACAAAGGATCCAACCCCTGGCCCTGACACCCAATGGAGAATCTCTTCCATTTGAAGGCACAGCACTTCCCGGTCAACTCCTTCTGAGATTTCTCCACAATGGTAAAGACAGCTTTGGAGAGACCCAAAGCCTGGAACTCTAGCTGCTCAGGAACCAGGCTGTCAGGTGCTGGGATTGAAGGTCCGGGTGGAGTACCTTCCCCTGATTGATAGAAAGCAGGTCCAGGCACAGGGGAAGACACCTCTGGAGCCTGCTGCTGAGGCTGAGGAGATCAGGGTACCAGAACTGGCTGCCAGTCCAGAGCCACTAGGATCACCAGTGCCTTGTCCCTCCTGGCCTTGAGGATCACCTTGTGGATCAAGGGAATCAGCAGGAAGGCATAGAAGAGGTCTGGGACCCAGGGCCTTGAGAAGGCATCCCCTGCAGTGTTCCCTGCCAGGGGGGCAGGCACAATACAGCCTCAGCTTTGCATTCTCCCTGGTGGCAAACAGGTCCACCTGTGGGGTGCCCCACTGGGAGAACAGCCTGTGCACTAACTGGGTGGAGAGACCACTCATGAGATGCCTCGCCCACCCAGCTGAGAGCATCTGCCAGCTGGCTGGAGGCCCCTGCCACATGGATGGCTAGGAGATCCACCTGCAGGCTGTGCATGAGGGTCCAAATGTGGAGAGCTTCCCTACATAGGGGTAGGGCATGCATCCCACCCCGTTTGTTGAGGTAGTACATGGTCATGGTGTTTTCCATCTGGACCTCGACCACCTGAATTCGGACGTGTGGAGTGAATGCAGTCAGCACTAGCCAAGCTGCCTGGAGCTTCAGCAGGTTGATGTGGTATTGGGACTCCTCGGGGGTTCAGAGCTCGTGGACTCTGTGTTCCCACAGGTGGGCACACCCAGCCCATGAGAGAGGCATCAGTCATCAGAATGACCATTGGCTCTGAGTGGACAAATGAGATCCCTTCTTGTAGATGCACTGGGAATAACCATCACTGGATGGTGTCCCACATCCACTGGGTCACAGCGACCAAAAAATCTGATTGTGCATAGCCGATGCACAGCTCTCTTACAATAACATAATTTGTTGGGATTCCAAAAGTCAGTATTTTGTACCCGTCAGGCACATGGAGTCAGGAAATTGGTTGTCAGGCATACTCATGTTGGGAATTCATACCTAACCTGGTCGAAGTGACCCTTGTGCTGAGACCACTGGCTGGCCAGCTCCCACTGCAGGGAGCACATTCTCCAGCAGGCCCAATGGACCATGCTGGTGCAGGCTGCCATGTAGCCCAGCATGCATAGGAAGTTCTGGGCAGGGTGCAACTGCCCAACCTAAAATGATCAGGCAAAGGAGGGGAGAGCCTCTTCCCTGTCTGCCGGGAGCTGGGCTCTGGCTCCACCCTGATGAAGCTGATCACCTGCGAAGGCACAACTCTGATCGATCCTGGACCAGAAGGCCAAAGGAAATGCAAGTCTGAAGGGCTAGGTTCCTGGACTGCTCCACCTCCTGTCTGGAAGGACCTGTGATCAGCTGCTCATCCAGGCAGGGGTAAACTTGGACCCCTCTATGCCTGAGGTATGCTGCCATCACTGCAATCCACCTGGTGGTGACCCTGGGGGGCTGGGGCTGAGGAAAGGCTGAAAGGCATGACCTGGAACTCATAGAGGGTTCCCTCTGCTCCAAAGTGGAGGAACCTTCAATGAGACGGTCATATTGGGACATGAAAGAACATGTTCTGAAGATCCAGTGAGCAAAATCACATGTTTCACTCTAGAGGTGGTATGATCTGAGACAGTTACCATCCTGAAGGTACATGACCTGAGGAATTTGTTCAGGTTGTGCAGATCTAGAATGGGGCATCAGCCCCCCATCCATTTTGGCACCAGGAAGTACCCAGAGACAAACCCTAGGTGTTCTGGAGGATCATCAACAGGAACCATGACCTCCTTGCAGAGGAGCTCCACTATGTCATCTTTGAGAGCTGACAGCATGTCTGTGGAAACCAAGTCCTTTCATGTTGTGCGGGCTCAGCAAGGAGGGTACTGCTCAAATTCCAGAGGCAGACTTTGACCCACCACTTCTAGAACCCACCTCTCTGTGGTGACAGCAGACCAGGAGGAAAGGAAGTGGCGGAGCTGGTCCCACCCAAAAGGAGGACCCAGGGGAGGTGTGACGAGCATGAGAGAGGCACCCCTCATCCCATCACTGAGCAGGCTTGGAGGAGGAGGAGTGCTTGGCTGAGGCACCACTGGAGTCTCTCCCCCTCCAAGCTTACAGATGACTGAGGCCACTGACTGGGGTCAAGGTCACTAGGCCTGAGCCTGCTGGCCAGCCTGGGGCTGGGCAGGTTTGGCCACAGGAGTGGAGGTGGACTGAAAGGGCTTCCTCTTCTGCTGCTGCTTGGAGCCCTTGGGTTCCCTCTGGGCAGATGTCACAGAGTCCAAGGTGGCACTGGACTTCTCTATATGGGTAAGGTGACCCTCAACCCTGTCGTTGAGGCACAGGTCAGGAAGCATAGGAAAACCAGGAGCAGTTTCAAAATTCACAAATAGCATTTAATTTTTCTCAATAACAGCAAAATAAAACAATATTCAATATAACCATTTACAAAGACAGTACAAACAGAGAAAAGAGACGTTCTTCTTAAGTCCAAGTTTCAGTCTCTCTAGCAAAAGCATTGCTGCTGTTTTTATAAGTCTTTGGGAACTCGTTAAGAGAGTCTGCTTCCCACAGAATGTTCTTGTAAGTTTCATTCCTTGCAGATGCAACAAAACAGTACATGGTGTCCCAGAACTGACCTCTTGTTCACAGCTCTGCAAAAATGCTTCAAAACTGCATCTCAGGTTAACCCCCTTGAGTTCCAAATAGATTTTTGCAATCATTTCAACAGTAAAACTATATATAGTTTCAAACAAAGGGATCCCAGTATCACATACCATTTACACAGAGATTCACATATATTTTTCATAACTGCAGATATGCAAGGGGGAAGAAAAGACAGAAATAGCAAGGGAAGGCAGAGAATTGCAAAATCTTTGGAGTGATCAGTTCCTAGGTCTCACAAGAAAATTTGGTTGTGTAACCAGACAGACAAGAGATAGAAAAGGAGAGTATAGAACAAATCCTTGCATTTAACTCTTTCTGCATAACAACTGGGACAGGGCCTTATTCAACTCTGTCACAGACTATGGGCCCGAACAAGTTGGTGCTCAGGCAAGGTACATCTGTCAGCTTGTGCTGAGTATCCGCCGTGAAGGTCAAAATCCTCAGCCAAGGCCTATGGTGCATGGCCACTGAGTCTGCCACAGAGCAGGCACAGGAGTCCCCAATATCCATGGCTGTCTGAAGTGATTTGGCTACAGCCCAGCCCTGGTCCTGGACCTGCTTGACCATGGTCTGAAGGTCCATAGGCAGATGAGGAAGCACTTCATCTAGGGTGCCCAGCAGGGTAGGGGAGAAGTAGGCCATGAGGAGGGCTGACCAAGCGTGGAGGCAGCGTAGACTTTCTTAGCTGCATGGTCCAACTTCTTGGACTCCTTGTCGGGTGGCTTGTCAACATCCCCAGTGTTGCTGGGGTACCTAAACACAGAGTTTGCCACCAATCCCTTGGCTCTGTGAATCCTGAAAGAGAACCGGTGGGTACCACACATTTGAAGGCCATCTGGGCAGAAGGTGCAGGGCACGAAGTGGAGCACTGCCAAAGCTCCAGGGTAGGGCCAAGAATGGCTCTTGCTACTGGGAAGGCCTCCATCAGAGTGTCTCCCCAGTCAAGGATCTCAGTCAATGGGTAACAAGGCCGCTTCTGGACAGGCTGCATTTTCATACCCATCAACTCAGAGATCAGGCGGAGAAGGCCTAAGAAGGAAGATGGGCCTTTGTCCATTGAGAGATCCCCCACAGACTTGTTGACCAGACAGGAGTGCAGGGAGGACCCCTTGAACTCCAAAGAGTCATTAAAGAGTGGTCAACCACCTGAGTCCCCACTGACCCTCCACGGATGGTCAGGGGTGAGGGTGACTGACAGCTGATGGGGAAGCCCCTTAGACAGCCGAGACTCCTTGAAGCATTGGTCAGTGGCTGTTTAGAGAGCAGTTCCACCACTATGGTGAAAACACTTGGGTCAGTCGAGCCAGGACCATTTTAGTCAGCTCCATCGATGGAGATGGAGTCGGCCTTTCAGGCGACAGCCAGGTGATGGCCGGCATAGTAGCCAGAGTTGGCTTGATGCCAGTCAGCATTAACTGTTGCCACATCAAGTCCTTGTAGCATTGACACAATTTGCTTTGAAGTCTCTCCTCACTCGAGGAGGACGAGGATGAAAAGTAGCAGCGGTGCCACTTCCAGTGGTGCCATGAGCAGGAGCACTGGTGGGACCGGCTCGACCCATGGGAGGAAGACCTCAACTGCTGGGGGAGCCAGCAGTGGGGCTTGGAAGGAGTCAGCAAGTGTCAAGGCTCCTCCGGGTCTTGGTCGTCAGCCAGAGGTGGTGGGTCACCGGACTGATCGGCCCCTCCAATGGTCTGAGTCAGGATCTGAGTCCTGGACAAGGAAGTGTCTGCCTCTTTAGTTGACAACTGGTTGGTTGGTTCAAGAAAAGTCTTGACCAGGACCTCAACCAGCATCTCGGCCAACTGGCCTGATGGAGTTACTGTGGAGATGGTGGCCTGGGCTACGGATTCAATCGAAGTGAAATCCAGAGAAGCACAGGAATCAGAGGCTCTCAACCAAGAACGCTCCTGATCCCATGAACAATGGTGAGTCCTTTCTTTTTCAGACTCTTTTTTGGATTTAGATATGTGTCCAGAGGGTCTCTGACTGAGGGTCATCAGGGACTCGCACAATTACTTGAAGGACCCCATGAAAGTCGAGCCCATCTGGAGTGGCATGAAGGCAGAAGTCAAAGAGGAGTGAGCTGCGGACCCCACAGCTGTGGAGACCACCACACGGGCATCTCTGGATTTGACCGGCAGGTTCCAAAGTGCCGTGTGGCCCAGTTTAAGCTGGGTGAGATGGTCCTCCAAGACATTCTGGTGAAAAGAATAACAAAGGTTGCAGGCCTGGAGATTGTGGTTGTGCCCCACGCACGTGACATGCGGGTTGGTCCTGGACATCTTCTGCCTGCAAGAGCACCGGTGAAACCCAGGAATGGGCTTGTCTCCCATGACGGTCACAATTGAAGACTGAGCTGAAGATGAAATCAGTGAGAGTTTTAAGTTTTAGGAAGTAAATCCAAAGATTTAAGCACGAGGGCCTACTCAACATGGGAGCAGTAAAGAGGGAACCTGCTTCTTCCAGCGGAAAGGAAGATCTGCCATCAGGGGGCCAGGCCAAGGGAGTTACCACCCAGGCAGGTAGGAGGAGCCAGCTTGAAGACTTTCCAACAAGCTCTTAATGGGACAGGACACTGCCAGAAGTGTGGATAGAACATCATATCCACGTCCCTAGAACTAAGGAATAGTACCCAAATATACTCTTGCCTTTGTGAAAAACCAAGTAAGGCTCTTTACACATCAGAGCCTGAAGCTCGAAAATCCTCTGAGTGGAAGTAACAGCAACCAAAGACAGCACTTTCCACCATAGGAAGTGTAGCTTGCAGCTTGTGGCTGGCTCAAAGGGAGGCAAAGTAAGCTTATCCAACATGAACAAAAGATCCCCTGATGGATCTGGATTCCTGATGGGAGGTTTTTAGTGCAACGTACCCTGCAAAAAAGTGTGGGAAATATCCAGTTGAGCAACAGCCTTACCCTCAACAGGTGCATGGTATGCAGAGATGGCAGAAAGGTGCACCTCAAGCGAGGAGTAACCTAGACCTGAGTCCGAGAGGGATAGGAGGTACTGCAGAATGAGATTCACCGGACAGGTGAAAGGATCCAAGTGCTGAGCAGTGGCCCAAATGGAGAATCACTTACACTTCATGACATACTAGTGGCTGGTAGTATAGCCTAGAGGATAGAGTAATGAGCTGTGAATGAGCTTGGTATATCCAGCAGACAGACCTGGGTTTGATTCCCACAATCTCCACCTGTATACTGTGAGACTCTGAACAAGTCATTTAGCCTCCCCAGTGCTCCAGGGTCACCCCTGAAAACAGGCACCTGTGCCTAGTAGGCCTTACCTGGATACCAAAGAATAAAAAAAAAAAAAAAGTGGCTCTGGTGGAAGGCTTCCTGGCAGCCATTAAGACATCTGCCACCTGGGAGGAAACCCTGAAACAGGCGATAGCTAAGTCTGCAGGAGCCACGCACGCAGATGCAGTGACTTGAGATTCAGATGGACCAGAGTGCCCTGCTCCTGGGAGAGCAAGTCGGAGCACAGGGGCCAGGGGAGTGGAGGTTCCACTGCTAGTTGCTGTAGTAGTGGAAATCACATTTGATGCGGTCAGTAGGGAGATATGAGAATCATCTCTGGTCCCTCCGTTTGTAGCTTAAGAAGAACCCTCTGCAGGAGTGGAAAGGGAGGGAAAGCATACAGAAACCTCCTTGTCCAAGACAGGAACAACATGTCATGCCAGAAAACACCAGGCCCTGGATTGGGTGAGCAGAAACTGGGCAGTTTTGCGTTGAGTTGGGATGCAAAAAGGTCCAGCTCTGGACAGCCCCATCTGTTGAAAACGTCTTCGACCATGGAGGACGGACTCTTCCATTCATGAACCCTCATCTTGGACCAACTTAGGCTGTCAGCCTGGACATTTTGGATGCCTGGAACATGTATGGTGGCTAGTTCCAGGTTGTGCAAAGGACCCAGTACCAGACTCATGGCCTCCCTGCAAAGGGGGGTAAGAATGAGTCCCCCTTTGCTTGTTGATATAGTAGACTACCAACATGTCTGTCAGTACCAAGAGAGGACCTGGAACCAGGTGAGTTTGGAAGGCCTGCATAGCATAAAGGACTGCTCTCATCTCCAGAACACTGATGTGGAGATGTTGTTCGCACTCTGACCGTATCCCCCCCCCCCCGAGTCTGACGATGGGCCAGGTGGGCACCCCAGCCCAGGCATCCATTGTAAGAATCTGTTGCAGGGATTCTGCCATGAAAGGAACCCCATGAGGAGACTGGAGGGGTTCTGCCACCCTTCCAGATTCTGCCTCACCAGAATGGATACCAAAACCTGCTGATCTAGGTCATCGGTACATTGATCCCATTGGACTGGCAGAGTCCATTGAGGCACTCTCATGTGTAGGTGGGCCAGAGAGACCATGGCTATAGCCGCCAAGTGCCCGAAGAGCCGCAGGAAAGACCTGGCTGGAATCTGCTGAGAAGAGGAAACCAGCTGGGCCTATGCTATCAAACCAAATAAGGGAAGACATAATGTCCCTGCCTCCGCAGGGCCGCAGTCACCACTGCCAGGCACCTGGTAAAGACCTGGGGTGCCAAAGAAAGGCCAAAGGGAAGGGCCCAAAATTGAAAGTGGTCCCCCTGGAAACAAAAGTGGAGGAACCTTCGGTTGGGTGGGAAAACCAGAAAATGGAGACAGGCATCCTGCATGTCCAGTGAACAGAGCCAGTCCCCTTGGTCAGGGCCCTGTGTTTACTACGGCAAAGTAAACCTGCATTCTGCGGCAGGATCTCATATTTTCTGTGGCAGAACAACTGCTGATTCTGCAGCCATTCTGCGGCAGATAAATTGTGGCTGAACAGCATACCTTCAAAGGGATTAAGTCTTAGTTAACCCTTTGACTGCCTTTGTGCAACCACTCTGCTACACTGAAAGTGGAACAGCAGGCCATTTAACAGTATGTAGTCTTCTTATCACAAATATTAAACAGCAATAACCTAAACCTGGCACTGTCATTGGCATCAGTGTTTTTTTTTTATGAAGTTTACCTCCCATCCCAAATTTGAAGGCTCATCTGTTCTTCTGGAAATGGGTGTCCTTTGCTGTTCTCCCAGGTTATAATCAGAGAAGGACATACACACTTAGCTAAAACTACACAGAAGGCAAAACCTGCTTGGATTTCTTCTGGTTTATATTTACAGTTAGCAGACATAAAGAGAGATTCCAACTTGAAGGCCATTTTTTTTCTGATTTTGATCAATGTTCTTTTAAATTATTATTTTTGTAAACTAGGAATACTCCAACTGCCTTGCAACAAACATTCTGAGTGCAGTGTACGAATCTGTGTTTTGGGGGGGGGTGGGAATTGTTTTCCTGTAATAGTGAAGGAGGGTGTAACTTGCAGTGTCTGTAGGATTTGTTGACTTCAGATTTTTCTTTTGGGCGACACACTGAAAAATGCAAGCAAATCATTCTTATTAAGCTAGAGTAACCTTGGTTAGCATGTTCTCTTCTCCTCGCAACTCAGGGGGTGGTGGTGTTCTTCAGTCAGTGACCCTCATTTCACTTATGTATAGCAGCAATCAAACTCTTCATTCTGATTTATTTCCATACCAGCTTGCTCCAGTTCTAGTATACCCTGCTCCCCAACTCTGCTGCAGCTGGGCAACTTGACCCTCCTTAAGAATTGAGCTTGATGCCGCCACTTAGGCTGCAGGTTCAGATTTGTCAAGAAATTACTCTTACACTTGAAGGTACAGAACTGCAGCCCACAAACCAAAACTGTGATAGATGTCCACCACTGGGGACCGAGTCCTCTGCTCAGTCTGCTGCCAGCCCAATGTTTCTGCAATCAGCTCCTCCTCCGATACCTGTCACCACACTGAGATCAGTTCCACCTCCATGGGCACCACTGAATCTTCTCACTTCTTGCTGGAAGGAGTTATGTAACAAGAGCCAGCATGAGTCAAGATGCCATGTAGCCACTAGCTTTTCAGCTTTGTATTGGACAACATCAGTTTGCTGCCCCTTCTAATGAGCATGTGTGCCATGGTGTACTTAACACATCAATAGCTATGCCCTTGCCTTGTGTGATTGCATAGCATAGCTAGCATTTCTGCAGTTGTGTGGCTGGTTTTCCTGATTTCTGCGGCAAGCACTGATTTCTGCAGTCAGTCCTGATTTCTGAGGCCACTGCTGCAATCGCAGAATCGCAGAATATATGGGGCCCTGACCTTGGTGAAGGTGGGGCAGTAACCCTTGGAGGGTGACCATCCTGAAACGCTTGTACTCTATGTACAGATTCAGGTGGCTGAGATCCAGAATCACTCAGGCCTCCTGTCTTTTTGGGGACTAGAAAGAAGTGGGAGTAGAACCCCTTCCCCCTCTGTGCCGGGGGACAGGCTCTATAGCCTTTTTGCACAGAAGTGCCTGAATTTCCTTCTGGATGAGGATGATGTGGGCCTGAGGGTAATGGGAATGCAAGGGAGGATTGCCTGGAGGGATCTCTAAAATTCCCAGAGTGTGCCCCCTTTCCACAATATGAAGTACCCATTGGTCTGAAGTTAGGGTGCACCACACATCGAGATATAGGGAAAAGTGACCCCCCCCCACTGCCTCCCGAAGGTCTCTGCTGGAGGAGGGTCAGGCAAGGAGTCAGGCATTGGCACCTGGGGTGGGCAGAGTGACTGGGGATGCTCTAGGGGCCCTACTGGCAGAAGCTCCAGCTGGTTGGGTGGAAGTCTTGTGCTTGAAGGCACTCTGGGCTGCTGACCCTTTTGCTGCTGTCTAGGGGTCAGATGAAAGGACTGACTTTGGTTGGACCTGGGCTTAGAAAAGTACACAGACTGCACTGATCTCAAGGCTTTGCCTGATTCCTGTAGATGAGAAATAATGTCCTGGATGTCTCAGTGAAAAAAGGCCAGAGCCCCAGTGGAGGGTGTCTAGAATTTTCACCATGCATTAAGTGCAAAACCTGATACCCGGAGCCAGGAGTGATGATGGATGCAGACTACAGTTGCTGCTGCTTGCCCAGCTGCATCCTCTGTATCATAAGCAGCCCTAAGAACATGGTTGCCCATGTCTGAGCCCAACTTAAGGAGCTGGACCAGCTGGGTCTTCATAGGGTCCTTGGGAAGGGCCTGCACGAGATCCAAGGCCTTGTCCCATAAGACGTTTTGATACTGCACCATATGGGCCAGGTAATTTTGAGTCCGAATGGTGAGTGTGGCCGAAACGTGGACCCGTTTGTTGAATTGTTCGACCTGGCGAGACTCCTTATTCGGAGGGTGAGTGCTGAGGTGCCTAGGCTTCTTGGTGCAGTCATGAGCCACATTCATGACCACCGAGTCTGCCTCAGGTTGCTCCCCCAAATAGGACTTGCCAATGGGGGCATGATAAAAGTGGTCAGCCTTTTTAGCTAAGGCTGGAGTAGAGGAGAGATGGGTTTAGGTGGCCTTGGTGATGTCCTGATATGACTATGAGGGGTGGCACCACTAACGGAAGAGTTTCCTTCCTGTGGAGATAGACCACCAGATGGTGATGTTCAGGGTCTAGTTCTTCCATCTCCCACCCCATCAAGGACTGAATTTGCCTCATGACGTCCATAAACGTAGGGTCATCAGGGGACCTAGGAGTTTCCTTGGAGGATTCTGGTTCATCAGGAGGCCCCGTAGACTCATCAGAGAGTCCTCTGAAGAGGAAGAGGAGGAATCCCTGCCAGACGGGTCACTTTCTGGGACCGGCATTGGTGGACGACATTCCTCCTTGCATCAGACTGTTTCACCCGGAGAGGGTCTTGGAGACCGGGATTGGATAGGACCCAACCACCTGAGTCCCGATGAGGAGGGTCCTGTGGAGGTGGAGTATGGGGCCTCCTGGGTGTATCCTTGTTCTTCATGAAAGCCCACCAGGCTGAGAAAAGTGCATTATAGTTCACCGGGGGGGTGGATTATAAGGTTGATACGGATACTGAGGAGGCAGTGCCGGGTACCCTAGCGTCGGGTAACCTGGCACCAGTTCTTGGGGCAATTGGTATGCTGGCACTAGTCCAAAAGGTGCCAGGTAACCAGGCATCAGCCCTGGAGGTATCAGGCTCCCTGGTGTTGGAGGGAATCCATGCACTGGTCCCCCTGGTGTCAGCTGGGGATTGCCCAAAGGGCCAGCCAGCGTCGGTTGAAGTGTTGTCGGGTTCAACACCGGCAGAGCAGGTGTTGGCCGGACAGGTGAAGGCTGACACCAGTCTGGTGAGTCAGATGCCACTGGCCCTGAAGGAGAAATGGGCATCTGTACAGGGGAACTAGCTCCTGATGGAGGCAGAGGTGAAGCCTGTGAGGAGGAGGCAAGCGCTTGCTCCAGGCGCTGCAAAGAGGTGCTGGTCCCAGAGTCAGGGACTGACACAGGCAATGCCAGGACTAGGGGAGCAATGGGCAAAGATCTGCCACCCACAGAAGAGACCCCAGTCAGACCACCTGGCTGAGGGCCTGTTGAGTGTAAGGGCAGAAGCATCTAGTGCTGGGAAGCAGGAGATGAAATCCGATGCCTGAGACTGAAATAAGGGTGGTCGGCTGAAAAACTAGCAATGCCGAAGGAGTGAGTGCTGCTGAAGGAGGAGGGTCCGACCTCCTGTGGGAGGAAGGCCCAGATGCGGTCAACTTGTGCAGGGACCAAGACCAGGAGGCTAACCAGAGATGGTTCCTGTGCTTGTCCTGATGCTTACATTTCCCAGTAGACTTCTTCTGGGTAGGGGAAGACGTGGAAATCCTGGAGACTGGGGAAGAACTTTTGCCCTTGAGCTCCTTCTGCATCACGGCTAATGTCTGCTGCAGCAAGAAACCCTGGAAGGTCTCCAAACGGCATTTCCATGTGGCCTGGTTGAAGTTTTGGCAGTGCTGGCAGGCCTCAATGTCATGGTCAGGGCCTAAGCAGAGCATCCAAGAAGAGTGACCGTCCTTGGCGGGAAGCTGCTTGCCACAAGTACACTTCATATGCTGGTCAGAGGATGATGATGGAGAAGAAGACATGCACAAAAATAAAGCAGCACTAAAAAAAGATGTAATTTAAATGAAAATAAAGAAAACTGCAGTGTAAAGCGAGAGCAAAATGGTGGCTGACTGAAGCAGGCATCTGTGAAGGTCTGATGTGTGTGGGTCGACAGCAGGGAACAGAACTGAGGTGGGGCTGGCCGCTGTAGACTGCTAGCTAGAAGTTTTTTGTGTGGTCCTAGTGCTTGGCTGTTTAGTCCTACCAGTGTTGCCTACTGCAAGAGCCCATCGAAGTAAGATCTTTTAGCCTGAAGCTCCTTCTCCAGCACAGCTAATTTCTGTTGAAGCAAGTGGCTCTGGAGGGTCTTCGACTGGCGTTGCCGTGTGGCCTAGTTGTAGTCCTGGCAGTGCTTGAAGGTCTTGGTGTCATGGTTGGGGCCTAAACAGAGGAAGCAGGAAGAGTGGCCATCTTTGGCAGGTATCTGCTTCCTGCAGACACACTTCGTAGGCTGGTCGGAAGATGAAGCTGGAGAAGAAGACATAAACGAGGAGAAAAACACCAAAATTCGATGTTAAAGACACTGAAAAAGAAATTAATCATGGGTAAAGCGCAAAGAAAATGGTGACTGAAGCAGGCATCCATGGAGGTCCGATGTGTGTGGGTCAACGGTGGGAAAAGAACTGGGGTAGGTCTGGGGGAATGCCCCTTTTATAGGATAGGTGGACGTCAGCGTGCTGACGTCGGTGGGGGCAGTCCCCTACTGTAGACTGCTAGCTAGAAGTTTTCCACATGGACCTGGCACTGGCGGCTTCAGTCCTACCGGTGTTGCCTGCTGCAAGAACCCCCTCAAAACAAGATCTTATGCTTAGCAAGGTTGAGAGACTCCTAGTGCATTAATATTTTATGGCAATGACAGTCATGACACATTTTGTTTACTTAACAAGACGAGTCAAGCTAGGGTCGTTCCTATTGCAGATTGTTAATTTTGACTGGCAGGCACCCAGCAAAATAAAAATTTAGTTTTTGAAACAGACATTACAGTCCAATCTTTATCAATAAAGCATTTCATGTGCCAGTATTCTATGCAGATTAAGCACAACACCATGCCAGTATATAAAATAACTTGGCTTTCACAGAGGAGAGGATTCCATACAGATGGAAATGGGCAGACTGGATGGGCCTTGTGGTCCTTATCTGCCGTCAACTTGTTTCTATGACAGATACTATTTTTTATTAGTCTGGCTATAGTAAAACAAAAATAAATGCAGCTTTGTCTAAGGTACAGCATATTAAATATTGTATTTTAGATAGTATCATATTGATGAACTACCAAGACAGCATAATATTCAAACTGCAGGGGTTATTACCTGTGAGCTTCTCTGATTTTGATCTTGACCCAAAATGCAATAATTTTTTTAGAACACTATATATGTACTAGTGAGGGGAATAAAATAACTTTTGCAGGCTGTACCTCCATAAATCCTGTAGGCTACAGGGTTGGTTTTCAGAAATTCAATGGAAGCCAGGCTGCAGCTTCTGTTTTACTTTTATGCTGCATGTTAAGGGTGTGGGTATAATTATAAATGGATGGTGATAAATGAAAATTATGTACCTACCGTAATTCTTGATCTTACTGTATATCTTCAACATTCATCACTGGTAGGTACCAGCCAGAGATGAAGGACCCCGTGGGAAGCTTTTGCTTTAAAATGTTTGACTGCTTCTGAGGCAAAAGGACAATGTCAATGATGGCGCCGCCCTTAAGGCCAACGCACTGCATGGTGCTCATGGGTTGGCCAGTAACCAACACCATGCCTTCCACTCCCTCATTTCTGCTTGCCAGAGAGGGAGACTAGAAGAGAAACCAAGGGAAGAGGGTGGGAAGAGGCCCAAAGGGACAGTAAAAGGAAAGGAAAGGATATGAACTGAAAATGGAAAAACCGACGAAAGAGGACAGATTTTTTAATTTTTAGAGTGGGCCTAGCTGGTTGAAAATGCGGGCCCCAACCTCTGGACAGAAGCCCCAGAATAGGGTGAGAAAGACAAGAAGAAAGAAAAGAAAAGGGTCGACCCGCTGGCGCAGGGAGCCCGACTGCGACACTGACAGCCTGGGTTCAGAGAAGGACTTGGGGATGTTGGAGGCCTGGCCGAGGAAGAAGGATTGAGCATCCTAGGGATTGCTCTCCTTCTTTAGGGGAAGGGTATAGTGTCTGGTACAATGTGGACCCCTGGTGAAGGCTGGGGGTACCCCCTGTACTGGTGCTGTTACTGTTGGGGGAAGGATGGGCGTGGGATGTCATTGCACGTCCCTGCCCACGGAGGGCAAAAAAAATGTGGCTGCCACCTATGACACCTGCTCACCATGGACCCAGTTGCATGCTGTGGCACCTCTAGGGGGATCCCAACCTATCCCATTGCCTGCTATGGCCAGTAGACTGCATATCCTGCCTTGGGGGGTAAGCCAAGGAGGCAATGCCGTTGGGCTCCCCTGTCGGCACCCTTGTCCCATCATCACGGGGATCCAACTGGTGCAGTGGCCCCACCCTAGGGGGAAATCCAGGGAGTATCGAGGTACTGGAGGGCAGGTCCCAGAGCATAAGGAGGGGGCAGAGGGCTGATGGGGGCTGAGCCACAAGGTGGCTTGCACCCTCCAAATAAAAAAAAAAGAAAAGGAAGCATAAGAAAGGTGGAGAGAGAGAGAGAGAGAAAGGCGTGTCAAAGACAAGGAAAGAACCCCCTCGCTCCAACACTCATGAACCAGAACTAAGGAGATCGGACTACCTTTTTGAGGTGCATCTCAACCTGCAGCTCCAGAGATGAATCCCAAAGGAAGAGGGAAGCAAACCCCCACCTAGAGGGAGGGGCGTGAGTGAAGATAAGAGTTGGTCAAAGTTAAGGCTCACACAAGAGGCTGAATGCTCCCTCCCACTCTCCCTATCATCGGGAGAGAGGTCTAAGAGAGACATGTCCTCATGTAATACCTCGGGATCAACAGAACCCAGGAAGCTATGCCACTTATGATTCTTGAGAGGTGAAAGTCCAGTCAGGACCCTCTAAAGGGTTCCTGTACCTCTAAGGGGTTCCTGTACCCTATAGCACATAAGGGTTACAACAATGGATCCAAGGGCTCCAACCAAAAGAAGGAGACGAAGAAGAACAATTTCCCGAAAACTGCTCCAGATAAAGCAAGCAGTTGGCCCAAAGGGCTTACTGGACATGAATAATTAGTTGGGCCCCAGGGTTCTAGAGGTAAAGGAAATCAGGGATGCACAAACAGGATGTGAACCTGGATTTTGTCAGGGAGACAAACCCCTACTATGAGAAGGGCCCCAGGGAGCCAAGGAAGAAGGCCCAGAGCCTCCCCTACTTGCCCCCCGATGGGTCCCCTGTTGCTTCAAGAAGTGGCAGAGGGCTTGGAGGTACCAGTGGGACTGAGCCCACAGCTGGCCTCAATGGGGGGGAAGGCAAGCAGGGAGAAGGCACTGCCCAGAGGCTAAGGCCATGTGGGGATGGTAAGTGGGGAGCAGTGATGAATGGTGAAGATATACAGTAAGATCCAGAATTATGGTAGGTACATAATTTTCATATCTTAACTGTATCAATCTTCACCATTCATCACTGGTGGATAACTACCAAGCCCACAAAGTGGACTGGTACCTCCCTGAAGGCCGAACCGCCTTCAGTCCCTCGTGGGGAAGTCACAAGGAGGGGAGGGCCCACTACGGGTCTAACTAGACCCTGTTCTTATTGAGCGTCAGGTCAGGTCTCCTGACCAGCAGGAGAGGGAGGATACCATAATAGTTCCACCTGGCTCTCCGGGAGAAAATAACGGGCCCCCTGGAAAGGCAAGGCAGTCAACCCTACACCAGGCAAAGGGTGACAACTGGGTGAGGTGCAGCCATGCCGTCCGCCTGATGCTGACCTCTGATCCTACCAGTCAGGAAGCTACCACTTTGGCGTCATAAGATGCCCTTGCCTGGTGTCTCGCCAGCTCCAGGCCCCTCGTACAAATGGCAATGGCTCACAGGGTTTCCTCGCAATCAGGCAAGGCCACAAGGAAAGAGCCCATTGTGGCCAATAGGCGCATTGGTAGGTGTATATATAGTTTACTGCCTCAAGGTAAATTTACCCAGTTGTTTTTACCTCGGAGGCTTTTAAAGTTACAGTTTCAAAATGAAGACTATGTGTTTGTTGTTGTTTGTTTGTTGAACCTAAGACTTAAGGACATACACATGATATACCATTTTAGTGGATTGTGGCAAAAGAATTGGATTGCACAGGGGAGAACAGGGACATGGAGAAGGCAGATTAAAATACTGAGACCTGGAAACAAAGTTTTAACACAAGAAAGGCTATATAGACACCTAAATGGCAGATAAAACTATCATAAAAATCATTTCACATAATGTTAATGGATTGAATAATACAATTAAAAGGTATAAGGCATTGACAGATATAAAACGACAAAAACCCTCATTTGTATTATTATAATAAACTCATTTAAATAGGGGGGAGCACCAAAAGCTACAGAAACTAGGATTTAGCCAAGCAGCTGAAGCATCATACAGGCAAAAGAAGAGACGGGGTGTTGCTATTCTTACATCCCGAGGCACTCAATTTCAAACAACTTCCACTTATTCAGACCCAGAGGGCTGTCTGGTGGTTCTCACTGGAAGCCTGGAAGGATCACCTATAACCCTAGCCTCGATTTTTCTTCCACCAGGGTCCACGAAAGAAGTCACTCGACTCTTAATACAAAAAATAGTGGAGCTCCTAAGAGGGAGGTTGATTGTGGAAGGAGACCTCAATCAAATCTGGGAACAAGTGGGCACATCTAAAATGTCGGCTTGCAACCAATAAAATGATCAGAGAACACTTGAAAAACGCCTTCTGGGTGGATACTTGGAGGCATGAGAACCCGGGGAAGAGAGAGTATACACACTTCTCCCATCCTCATGGCTCATATGCCCGAATAGATTACCTACTAATATCAGGGGAACACCAAAACCTGATGACGGAATGCCGCCACATCCCATCTACTCTCTCTGATCACTCTAAACTTCTGATACAGATGGAGTGGAGCACTAAAAAGGGGCATACCCTGTGGAAATTTAATAATTATATGCTGAACCTGAAAGAGTTCACAGATATGGCTAAAACCCGACTTGAACAAATAATTCAGGGAAATAAATAATCTGAAATATCACAAGTCACCCTTTGGGACACCATAAAAACTGTGTTCAGAGGAGATTGTATTAAATATGCAGCATATTTTAAAAGACAGCAAAATCAGCAGTTGGAAAATCTCCAATCCCCAACTGCTTGATTTACAGAAACAACATGCAGCTGGAGATATTTCCATCTCCACAAGCATGCAAGAGGTTAAACAAAAAATTCAGAAACTGATTGATATTAAGACAGAACATGCGCTGCAACACATGCGTCAGAGCTATTATGAAACTGGCCCATGGGCCACCCACCTTTTGGCTCACAGATTGAGGCAACAAACCTCACAATCTACTATCACCCAGATTAGGGATCCTATCACGGGGTGAATGGTGCGAACACCGGAGAAATTATTGTCAAGCTTTAAAGCATTTTATCAGATTTTATAAACCCCTGAAAAAACCTCAAGTGAACCACAGATTCAAAAGTATCTAGATTATCTTAGATTACCAAGATTATCGCAGGAGACCATGGACTCCTTAGAGACACCCATCACAATGATAGAACTAGAAACTGCCATTAAAAAGCTTAAAACAAACAAATCTCCTGGCCCAGATGGATACACCTCAGAATTCTTCAGGTTTTTTAAAACAGAACTTAACTCCCAGCTGCTGGAGACGTGCAGAACAGCGCAATCAGGGGTGGCCTTTCCAGACACCTGGAATTTTGCAGATATTTCCAGCATCCCAAAACTAGGCAGAGATATTACGCAATGCAAATCGTTCCACCCTATTTCTGTCCTCAATATTGACTATAAAATATATACATCCATCTTAGCAAGACGCCTGGAAACTGTATTACCCAAATTAATTGCATTAGATCAGGCTGGTTCATTTCGGGGAGGCAGACACAGGACAATATTAAAAGAACCCTGTACATATTACAGTATGCTACCCAGTTGAAGGCCCCTTTTTGGCTGCTGAGCCTAAATGCGGAGAAGGCTTTTGACTGGGTAGCATGGAAGTTCCTGGAACTGACCCTGAGCAAATTTGGCTTCTCAGACTCTTATCATTAAAGCAATAAATAGTATATACACAAATCCCAAGGCCTATATAAAAATTCATAGATGTGTGTCTGCCCCAATATCTTTATATAGAGGTACCAGGCAGGGCTGCCTCCTCTCTCTCCCCTCCTCTTTGCCCTATACCTGGAACCGTTAGCCCAGAGGCTACGACAGGAGGAGGAGGTAGGGGGCTGGAAGCTTGGAGGAGAGACACATAAATTAGCATTATATGCGGACGACCTGCTCATTTATCTTAAAGATCCGGAACATTCCCTGGAATTGCTATGGAACTGTTTAACAGAATTTAGTGAATTATCAGGGTATAAAATAAATACTACTGAAACTGAGGTGCTGCAAAATCAATATACCCCCTCAGAGAGGATACATGGGTCTTTTCCCTTTAAGTGGAATCTTACTCATGTTAAATATCTGGGGGTACACTTTAGTTTTTGTGCTGACCAGCTCTTTACACTTAACTTTATACCAACCCTAGAAAAACGTAAAAAATAATTAGAGAGATGGACGCCAATCCCTATCCCCCTGATACAAAGAACAGAGGCAATCAAGATGGTACTACTCCCTAGGCTCCTATATTTAAGCCAGACTATACCCCTGCTCATCCCGGATTCATATTTTATAGCACTACACAGAAGAATCTCTCGCTTCCTATGGGGTCCTGGGAGGCCAAGACTATGGGGTCCTGGGAGGCCAAGAATACGGTTCTTGGCTCTTCAGATCACAAAGAGGGAAGGAGGTCAATCATTATCTAACCTGAAAATATATTTATTTTTTTTATTTTTTATTTATTTTAATTTTGGTGACTGGGTAGGCCCACTGAGACCGTAATGGTCCCTCTTTCCTATCACCAAGCAGCCCAACTAAGACCAGTCATGTACTGGCTGGACCATACTTATACAGCCAAATGGAAAACATTGGAGCTGCGGAAAGAGGGCATTACAAATCTAAATTGTACTCTACTCACACAGAGAGGGAGTACATACATACAGAGGAGGACAAATCCATATACAGAGGCCACTCTAAACACATAGCACAAAATCCTGTCGGATAGGAGGGCCAAAGGATGGAGGTATTTGCTGATATCAGTACCTTATCTAGCAACATTTACCCCTGCCAGGTGGGATAAAGGGTTTAAGAAATGGAAAGAGAAAAAACTGCATTTAATTTGGCATTTCCTGGAGGAGAGGAGATCCAGGCTTTTCAAACCCTAGTTGCCAGATATGAGATTCTTTGGCAGGATAGATTCCGATATTTCCAGATCAGAGCCTATATTAGATCTCTTCAGATACAGCTACCACCTGGGAGAACACCTCCTCCCCAGATTGCAGAAATATTCAAAACAGCAATAGAGGGGAACACGCCTAGAGAGCATATAATCTCCATTCTATACAATGCCCTGCTCACTTGGAGGGGAGACTCTACCCAAGCTATAAGGAAAACATGGGAGGAGGACTTGGGACTCCAAATATAGGATATGCAATGGAAATGGGCAACGCAGAGAATACACTGGGGGATTTCAGCCATCAGCTGGATGGAGTTTGCATGGAAGATATTTAGTAGATATTTTAGAACACCAGCAGTTCAGGGGAAATATCAGGGTGAGGGAGACTTTGCTTGCTGGAGGAAATGTGGATATTCTCCAGCAACAATGGGACATATCTTTTGGAGCTGTCCAAAGATTCAACAATTTTTTGTAGAGTTGCAGCTGATCCTACAATCCATAGTAGACCCAGGATTACGAATAACCCCATCATTATACTTTTTTATGGACTATCCAAGAGGTTGCAGGGATCCCAAAACAAGCAAATTCTTAAAAATTGCATGCCTAGCAGCACAAAAAGTAATAAATAATTGGCTGTCTCAAGGAAATGTTACTTTACAGATGTGGCATGAAATCATGATCAATGTATATAGGATGGAAGCCTTGACAGCAGCCCTTAACAAAAAACTCACCCAATTCAAAGTAATATGGAGGAGATGGATACTCTATATGGCAAATGAGTTTCCGGATTTTAACCCCCAACATATCCTGAATTAAAACTGAACACTGACCTCCCAAATCTTATTTTTTACTGAATATATCAGAAACTGAATTAACTTGCAGTTGAACTGAGCTGTGCATGGTGGGATCTGTTGCAAATCCTCCTTAGAGAAATTACATATACTTTAAATTTGAGTTATCAAAATAAATAACAGATGAGTTTAAATTTAAAACTAACAAGAGTAATTCGATCAAAGGTGCTAAATGGAATATGAGTTATGGGTTGGAAGGTCTGTTTAATCATTTTAAATGATATTTAATTGTAAACTAAATACCCTCGTATGTATGTTATCATAAGTTATGTAGATGTATGTTTGTTCGTTGTCAAAATTTTAAATAAATAAAGTTAAAAAAAAAAATCAGCATCTGAAGCCCAATAGGAGGGAGGTTCCTCTTCCTTTGGGGAAGAAGCCGATGAAGCAGGAGGGGCTCCGCATAGGGAATGACAGAGCTGTCCCAGGAGATGTAAAAACCATCTCGTCCACAGCCCTGTAGAAGACTGGGAATGCATCCGCTGTAGCCCTATACTGCTCCCAGGTGAGGGGCCCAAAAAGACGTGAGAGACCTGGGAGAAGGGGGGGGCTGCGAAGCGGCTGCGAGCTGGGAAGAGTGATCCTGTTGGACCTGGCCTGCCTTGCTAGGACATGGAGCATGAACGGGGGACCCGTCTACCGCAAGGGGAGTGCACTACCCAGAAGTCATCTGTTGCTCAACTGCCCCTGAGCCAGCAGATGGGGCACTTTTTTTTTTAATTATTGTATTTTTTCGCATGGAGCCATGGCAGGCAGCTACATCCCTCCTTGTGGAAGGACTCACTCTCCACTCCCACTGCTGCCAATCCCTGGAAATTCCCAGCAGTTGGGCCAGGAAGGAGGGTGCTGCTCCCCCCAGAGACCCAATCCATAAACTTGGGACAACCCTTGGGATGCAATGTACCATCACAGAGCCTCCCAGGCTCTTTTCCACCATTTTCTCCCCACCCCACCTCCCTACCAATGCAAGAGCATCGGTACATGCCTCCTGACCCATACTGCCCCATGGCCATCACCAGAGGGCGGTCAGTGGGTGTGATGAAAAACCCTCCCTCCCTGAGAGAGGAGAGCAGTCCTCCAGACACTCAATCTTCTCTCACCCCTGCTAACCCCTGGCAACCCAAGCTCATTCCCAAACCCGGGTCACCGGCATGGTGCAAGCTGTAGCGACCAGTGTCTCAAGCTCCAGTGCCACCAGCAGATGGGTGTCCTAAGGGGAAAGACCCCTTGTGGGAAGGCCAGAACATTGCAAGCCCAGCAGGGCAGCCCCTGTCCCCATCTGATGCAAGACTCCGTCCCCCAGGAGAGGAATGGGAGCCCAAACCAACACTCTGACTCCTCCCCAGGCCAGCCAAAGCCACCTGGGGGGAACGAGGTGAGCCTCAAACCCCCAACCTCTCCAGAGAGAACAGAGACCTGCCCCTTGAGTGAAGTCCTCTCAACACCACAGGTCTAAAGAGGGGGGTGAGAAGCCACCATCTAGGCCGGCCTCCTGCTCCCCGCACCCCACAGCGACACTGAGAGGGGACCTGGCCATCACTCTGTGCCTCTCCTCAAAGACAGCCGCCGAAGTGGCACTGTCTCCAAGGGTGGCACCGAAGCCCTCTGTGACAGACACACTGGAAGCGCTCCCAAGACCACACCATACCTGGCCTCGGATGCAGCTGCGGCACCAAGGTCAGACTCTACATTGATCTCAAGGGCGGCCACAACTGCTGCCCCAAGCATGGCACCAACTGCGATACCATCACTGGATGCAGCACTGACATCGAGCACAGCACCGTCCCCAGTACTGACTCTGGGCACATCGCCAACCATGTCATCACCAGAAACAGCACTAAGAACAGTGCCAGAGTCACCCGCAGCACCAACCACAGTGTCAGCAGAGTCAAGAATGACGCCAGTGTCCAGGTCATGCTGAGACCGGTTGTGGACCCAGAATGGAGTCTGGTGGGTGATCTGTCAGAAGGACTGGGCAGCCACTCCAAACTGACAGACACATTCAGTGAGGTGACCGCAGACACCTGTCCAGACCTGACACCGAGAACAGCGTCAGGTAGGGACTCTGTGGCAGCGGAAGGAGGGTCTTGCTCACAGACACTGGGCACGGTGTCAGGAGCTGAAACCGCCCCTCCTGAAGCCCCCAAAGGGACCACTGCTGCAAACCCCATATATAGCTGAGGCCTCAACACCGGGGTCTGCCAGTTTCCCCTGAGGAGGCCGACCACACCTCCAACCACTCCCTCAGGTGCTGAGGCTCAGCGGGATGCAAGCTCTCAGTGGCCTGCTCCTTCCCCGTGCATATAGTCTTGTGGGGAGGCCCGGAGGCCAGGCCCAAAGATCTTACCTTGGCAGCTTATGTGCATGACTTCCCTCCGAAGGTTGGGGGGCCACATCCCATCCTTGCAGTGTGCAACTCCAAAGTCTGGTTGTCCATACTAAAGCACTCATCACACCGATCCATATCATGGTTCGACCCCAGGCAAGTGAAGCAGCGATCATGTGTGCCTGTCATTGTGAAGCGACCTCTGCAGGGGCACCGGCACATAGGGGAGGTCCCCACCTTCGAAGACTTGCACCCCGAACTGGACATGAGTTCATGAACAACTAAGGGAAAAACAAGGAAAAAGGAGGCTCAGCACCAAACTAGAAATGAAGACGAACGACAGTATAGAAAAACGGAATCAAATCGGTGTCGAGATCGGCGTTGAGAACTGTTTCAACGAGCAGAGAGATGTATGACGCAGTCCAAATTCCAAAGATTCACTGTCCCATGGAGCACCTGCTGCCTCTATGGCAGGAAAATCAGAACTGAGGGAGTGGAAGGGATGGCGTTGGTTACTGGCCAACTCACGAGCACCACGTAGTGCGTTGTCCTCGAGGGAGGCTCCATCATCAACATCGTCCCTCCCCCTCAGAAGCAGTCAAGCTTTTTTTTTAAATAATCTTTTTATTGAGAGTTTTCATGTAACAGACAATACAACATACAACCATGTATCAACCAGTTTATAACAATATAACCAAATGCATGCGAGTTACATTTTCATAAATGTTCTTCCATAAGTTAGAGTCATCCATACACCACCCACATTTCATATTTAAATACCAGTGAGATTCATACAAGTTTACAAGGGAGTTAGCATATATATATATATATATATACACACACACACACACACACACAGAGTGAATATATTGGATTTCATACATAAGATTCCACACAGGAAGGGACACGCTATAATAAATTATGTCATCTTTCTTTAATATGTCCCAACATGAAAGCTACCCATGGTATCCCCTTCAGGCATGAATACACTTAGCCCTTCATGCAGGTTCTTTGCCTCTTCTACAGATAGCGATTGCAGGAAGGGGGTCCACATCCAGAAGAACTGCTCCCCCCTGTTATGGACCAGCAGGGTAAGTTTTTCTAGGGCCAAAGTTTGGATGATCCAACATTGCCATTGCCCCACGGTTGGTACAGATCCTGAAACCCAAGTATTCTGGATGCAGTGGTGCACCAAGAATAGAAGAACCCTTACCCACCTGAGTAGGATGGACCACCCCTCAGTACCCAAGTCCTCAGTTCTGGACATGCCCAGCAGAGGGATGGTTAGAAGCTGCCTTCCCAGCATGATCCCCAGCTCCGACAGCAGGGCTGCAGCTATGAATTTTGGGGCCCCGGACAAGTCACTTGAAATGGGCCCCTGTTTCCCAAACCAGCTAATGCCGGGGTAATGCCAGCTCCTCAGGTGGGCCCCTTCTGAGCTCGGGGCCCTGGACAACTTCCCCACTTTCCCCCCCATTACTGCGGCCCTGTCCAACAGGACTGCATTCCAGAAGGTCTGGAGTATCCAGCAAGACCAGAAGCAATGAAAATATGTACCAGGCTCCTCCCCACATCTGTTACAGATTGGGTATAAAGCTGGATTGTATTTATGTGCTACCTGTGGGAGGCAGTATAAACGATGGACACATTTATAAGAAGATTCTTTAAATTTATTGCACACCAAGATCCCCATATGCTGGGTCAACACTATTTTCCAGTCTTTCATGGGTATCAAGAGATTCAAATCTCTTTCCTGTAAGGATCTGGTTTTCTGCATAAGGTCTGGGAGGAATCTCCATCCCTCCTGCACTGCCTTGTGAACCAGGCCCTTGGGGTCCTGCCCAGCTCTATATAACAACTGCTCAATCTGTCTAATGGGGGAGTCCACTGCTAATTCTCCACAAACACTTCAGGCATAAGCCTGGACCTGCACATAATGGAAGAAATGTGACCTGTCCAGACCCAGGGACCTCTGCAGGTCCTCGGAGGAGCACATCCCCTCCCTCCCATTTAGGTCATCCAGGCTATGAACCCCACTGAGCTCCCACTCCCAAAGCCTTTATCCTGTAAACCAGGCAGGAAGAAAGGGTTACACACTACAGGAAGTAGCAATGTCCCCCCGGAGTCAACCCTCCTAAGGTGCAGAACTTTACTCCAACAGTCAAGGGCCACCACCATGGGATTGGGGTTCCCCAGGCCTAAGTAGGCTTTACATCACTGACTGGTTAAGTAGGCTCTTAGTCACCCGGGACACCCCAACCCCTCAATATCTATCCTTCTAGCCACTGGTGGACAGTTAACCCAGTCCTGTACATAATGCTGCTGAATTGACAAATGGTAACTATGCAGGTCTGGGAAGTTCAGGCCTCCCTGGTTGGTGGTAGCCTTGAGGCATTGTAAGCATGTCCGGAGCTGCCTACCCTGCCAGATAAAGATGAAGAAGGCTGTTTCCAGTTTCTATGTCAGAGTTAATCAAACCCTAAGTGTAGCATTAGCATTATATATAAGATTCTGGGTAAGATGTTCATTTTTATTAGGTTTACTCTTCCCAGTCATGAGATCAGCAAGGGCCTCCATCTCTGCAAGTCTGACTCAACAGTCTCAATTAAGGGGGTATAATTCAGTTCATAGAGGGAACCCATGTTTTTCCCTATCTAATACCCAGGTATTGTAGGTAAAAGAATGCGTAACCTCCTTAAGCCCCCAGGTCCCACTCCTTGCCCTCCCCTCTAGTCCTACCACAGAGGAGCGCAGACTTATTCAGGTTAGTTTTACAGCCTGAAAATTGTGCAAATTCCTCCACTGTATGCAGCAGCAAAGGCATTGACATCTGTGGTTCCCTTATAAAAAGCAAGATGCCGTCCACATAGAGGACAATCTTCTGCATACTGCCTAACCTCCCATGTACCCCCTGTATACCCTGGTTCTGCCTAATGGTGATGGCAAGTGGTTCTAGTGCCAGGTCAAACAGTAGAGGGGGCGTCTATGTCTGGATCCTGGCATGGGTCAAATTTATCCAACAATGAGCTATTGCCCAGTATCTGAGCCCTGGGGGATCTGTACATCACCCAGACCAATCCCACTAAACTTTCACTCAGACCAAACCAGGTCAAAGCCTCAAACAAGTATTCCCACTCAAGGTGGTCAAATGCTTTTTCGGCGTCCGCTGAGAGTACACGTCTCCCCACGGGCTCTAGAGGCACCCCACAGCACACTGAGTAATCTATGCACATTATGGTAAGAGAGACAGCCTCTAATAAACCCGGTCTGGTCTGGTCTGGGTGAATCAGGTCCTGTATTACACCATCCAGCCTGTTCGCTAGAACCTTTGCCAGGATTTTAAGATCACAGATTTTTTTTATCACAAAATTGTTTTTCCACCTCCGCAGACCCGGCAGGGGCTACAACGTCCCCCCTCCAGAGGGCGTACGTCCTCCGGCCCCAACAGGGCCATCCTGGGTCCTGCCAGGTTCTGGTATTTTCCTCCATTTTTCTCTCCTTGTGCCTGCACACCATGCAATGGGAGCAGCAGCAGCTGTCTCCTCCTCCTCCACAGAGGCAGCTAAACACCCTGGGTGTGGGCGAACCCCTCTAGCTGTGCTGCCACTCACAGTACAAACCCTCCACCCTGAGGAAGGAGAGCTGTGACACTCAATCCTTACCTCCCCTGCTGGCCCCCGAATGACCAGAGTCCATTCCTGAACCCGGGTCACTGGTGTAGCATCCAGCGCCTCAACCCTCAGCACCACTGGGCCGGACTTAAGATCACAGTTTAACAGTGAGATTGGATGGTATGAGGCACAGTCCCCAGGTCATTACCTGGCTTAGAAATTAAGCTAATTACTACATCATAACATAAGACTGGCAGAGCTCCCCTCTCCCCTCTAACTTCCTTAAAAAATGTGGCACGGGGGGAGTGCCTGAGAGCCGATCTCTAGGCAGGAAGCATTCCTTGAATGCTCTGCATTTCAGCTCTAATAATTAATTAAATAAAATAAATACAGCTGAGAAAAGTTTAAAATTACTACTGGAAATGGCTTCCTAAGCCCACCAGCCCTTGATTGGTCTCAAATTCACCATGGTGAAATAAAAATATCTAGCTCCTGCAGCCGCTAACTCTAGTGCTGCAAAATCTGGGAAGGCCGGTGAGCCATCAAGTTCTGAAATTGGAACTGCTGTTAAATCTGCCCAGTGGCCCCCAGGGCCCAAGTCTATACAAGTTTGGTTTACATAAAATTAGTAATAACAACCTTTATAAAAGGTTGGTTTATAGGCCCAGGTCTATACAAGTTTAGTTTATATGCAATTGTTAATAACAACTTTTGGCCATGGCAAGGTGTAATAGGCTTGCAAAGAATACAAATGGCCAATGGATGACTGAATGATGCCAACACATAAATTGATATGTCTAGCTAGCCAAGGGCTGCAAGTGGTTAAGTAAAAGAATGATACCACCATGTCACTTAATATATATGTACGTGTAAGACTCTAAAAGGTTAATGGGTAAAACTCAGTAAATGTAAGAAAACAATTCAAAAAGGCACAAGCCAAGGTCTAAAGCAGAATTGAAATTACCCTATTCAGCAGAAAAATACTGTGTACCAGAACATATCTTTTTGAAGGTTACGGGCCAAGATAAGAATGCAGCTGCAAGCCAGTTATTTTAAGAGTCACGTCCCCTCATATGTTTTCTGTGCCCTAAAGTGAGTTATTTTTGATAAATGTAAAATCCCCTGATCACTTGTTTTTCCATCTAAGAATGACCACATGTCTCGGCAAAGTGTCAAATGTATCTTATGACCGAGGTATCTCATGACCACTATACTTTTAAACCAGAGTCTCGTGATTTACTAAATGATGTAGTGTCTAGGCTAAAATTTGCTGTAACAGTTTGGGAAATTTCCACTATGCATTTTTTTGTAAACAATTTAAGTATAAATGCAGGACATAGCTGTCATGTCCAGTGTGTTCCAGAAGACTAGCTATACAGGCTGCTGTAGATGCTGGACACCCAGAAAAGATGGAGCAAGTCTGCTTCACTTTTTCTGTACCTGTAGCCCTGGTGGTAAAAGGCCATCAGCTGTTTAGAATTGATCATGTTAGAGGTAAAATTGCTAGGGCTTATTTGGTATTAATAAATTGCAACTGATTTAAAACAACATCTGGTGTCAGGTGGCTTTATTGGATTACCAGGGACCACTAACCAAGAACCTTGTGCTTTTACTACCTTACTGTCATCAGTATGGTATAGTGTCTGTATTTACACGGCGACGGAGCCCTCGACAAACCCTCCATTGCAGCAAATACTCACTACAATCCAGTATATGGATGCTAAAATGGAGAGAACACTGGCCAGATTGGAAAAACATGGTACAGCTATAGTTGACTTGACTAACACACTGCTAAGGATTGTGAAAAGAGATCAATTACAACCCAGGTAGCTACTGCAACTCTAACGCAGGAAAACACATAGCTCCAAGGCAGAATTGAGGCCTTGGAAAACAAGGTGCGAGCTGGAAACCTGCGATTTGTGGGCATACCAGAAGGTGCAGAGGGGACTGATCTGCTCACATTCCTAAAATAATGGTTGCGGGCATCGATTGCATTACCTGAGGACTTTGAGTGGTCTTCGCTGAAAAGAGCCTATAGGGTGAATCTCGGAGTAAGACCTATTAATGTTGATAGCCCTCGGACTGTGATGGTGCGGACATCAGGAGCAGAGATTTGGGACTTGGTGCTCTCGGCCATACAGGCAGACATACCCACTTCTAATTAACAACATTGATGGGAAGTGCTTTCCAGATTTGTCATTTCAAATGAAGACCCACAGGAAATGCTTCGATGGGGTTAGATGGAAGCTTAGGACTCTCAGCATAATTCACTCCTTCCTTTTACTGGCCCAACTCCGGATCACGTGTGCTGGAAAATCTTGGCAATTCACCAAACCAAAAGATGTCAGGAGATGGCTGGAAAAGAGAGAAAAATAATTTGGGCCCAGAGAGATTGCTGATGAGGAAGAGGCCAGAGAAGAAGAGTCTGCTGAAGATTGAACTATTTTTTTTGTGTAGGTTTCAGTACTTTTATTTCTATGATTGGCAATAATGGACGGGACTTTTGGGACATTAAGCCTACTATATTTGTATGTAGAGATTGGTAACAAACCTCTTGTTCTATGGTTTAGCAGGCTATCTATGGGTCAAGTAAGTGGGGATATTACATGGTAATTGTTTTGGGAAGGGGTTTCAGTGTAGGTCACATAATCCCAATATGGTGGTTTTTACCACCCTCTGGTTAATTTTTCCCACTTGCTGACTTGAGGTAATGGATCCTAAATAAATAACCCAAGGCCTTCTTATTTCAATCAGAATGCTTGTTGCACTGATTGATATGGTGCCCAATTATTTTAAGAAGTTGATTTAGAACTTGTACAATGTTAATTTCCATTTTGTAAGGCTGAATTTGAACTTATCATACATTGGATGCAGCTGCGTTCTAGAAAAGCACAATCTTTCCTATTTTATTATATAAGTGCATAAGATGGATCAACAGCAGTCTGACGTGACTGTGGCAGTCTTTCCTAATTAAATTCTACCTTACATGGAACTTTCCATAGCCGCTGAGATGGCTGGTATTTTGTGGACATTTAATTTTCTCTTATAGAATTGGATTTTCCCCCCACCTCCTACTGTTACAGATTACAGGGGATTGTTTTCTGATTATCAAATTACTGTATGGATGCTATCCTTACTGTTATTATCACCCTGTATGAGGATTTGTGTATATGATTTACATAAAATAATAAACACAAAGTTAAAACATTTTTTTTTTTAAATATGGCACAGGGGTTTGTTTGTTTAAAATATATTTTTATACAGGATACAAATTCATTAGGGTGTAACTCCCATTTGCAACAATGTCCCGTGTTCTAAAAAGTACACGCAAACGTATAATCACATAATCACTAAACTTACAAACAAATAGTCACAACTGACTTTACAATTTACATCTATTAAGATTATTTATAACAATTTCAAGGAAATGTTAAGTGTTTTTTCAAAGTAATCTTAAAAATAGAAAAAACTTGTCAAAGAACTTAGTTCTTGTGGTAATTCATTCCAATGAATTGCTAAACAATTTTGTAGTGTGGAGCCACCTAACCTATTCTGTGATCTTACCATTGGTATTTTGGATCTCCTTAAATTATTTATTCTTTTGCTGAGAGGATCAATGATAATATGACCAGTTAGTGGATGTTTTCCAGTTACATGAATCAGCTTATAGCACCAACTTAACCATAGGTAAATTATTTTTGTCTCTGTATGCAGCTAATTTAAATCTCTATAAATATCACAGTGATGAGAACCATAGGCTCTTTTAGTTATACATTTACCTAATGTATAATAGGTTTGATTTTTTTTTGTTTAATGATTTCTTAGTCGAATTCAAGTAGGGGAGTGCTCCATATTCTAATACTGGGATCAACAGTTGTCCCACCACTCTCTTCCTTACATCTGTTTCCAGGTACCCTGATACCCTTCTCAAGGTCCCCAACCTCTGATTAAGTCTCTTAACTTGTTGATTAATATGGTCAGTGTAGATCAGCCTTTGATCAACTAGGGCACCGAAATATTTGTAATTTGTAACATTTTTTATAGGAGTTCCATCTACTAGTCTAAGTCACAGTTTAAGGTTCTTTATAGGGGTTCCTACAGAAAATAACATACTTTGGGTTTTTTGCTATTTAATAAGAGACCTGAGGCCCTAAACCAATTCTCCATATTCTCAAGATCCTGCTGAAGTTTATGTCCTAATGAAGTATGGCTATGTGCCGACACCAATAAAATAGTGTTGTCAGCGTATAGTCTAACTTCACTGTGTTTTATAACTGATGGTAAACTATTAACATAGATATTAAACATCAAACCTGCCAACTGCCCAGCCATCGCTCTATAATATTCAGCCAGGAACCCATCTAGTCTGCTGGCCTTATCTGACCTTAGTCCCTGAATCACCTTGCAGACTTCATAATCCGAAATGGGCTCATCCAGGGCCTGCTTTTGTACCTGGGTAATTTGAGGTAGTCTGAGTTGATTCAGGAACTTTCTGGCCAGGTCAATTGTACCAGCACACACTGCTTTGTATAACTCCTGGTAGAAAAGCTTTAATCTGTTTCAAATTGTCTTTTTATCAGTAAGCAGAGCCCCTGTTTTATCTTTTATACTGGGGATAAATGTCAGTTCTCGGCTCCCTCTTGCCAAGCACATCAATAATGGCCCAGGTTTGTTTCCTCACTCAAATAAATGCTTTTTAAATTAACAGCTATGATTTCTTGGCCTTTCCTAATAGTAGGGCGTTTAGCACTTCCCTGGTCATCCTCAACAAACCCCTTACTTCTCTGGTCTCCCCACCTGCCACTCTCTTTTCAAAATCCTTCAGACGTAGTTCCAGTCCTACCCTCCTTTCTTGCTGTTGTTTTTTTTTTTATTTGTCACAAAGCCACTAATGGCCTCCCTAATGTAGGCCTTACCAGCATCCCATGCTACCACCTTACTTACAGAGATGTTCGCCTTCGAGGACCAATAAAACTTCCACTGGTCAAGTGGCCCATCGGCACAGTGGTTGGATTTCCACTTGTGACACCAGCGACCAGGGGTCGGGAGCAGACTCGGGTCACTGGAGGGCCGGCCAGGAGAGAAAGCTTGAGCCTTCCAGGGACTGCTCACCTTCTCTGGGGGGAGGGAGTGGATCAAGGCCCATAGCTTACCTGACCCGGGCGGAGGCCTCAGGTATAGCAAGTCCTGCTGGTAGAGGGGGGCCCAGGGGAGCTGTGTGGTGGACGCCGGTGCCTAGCGCCTTGACATCAGGGTGAAACACCATGCAGGATGAAACAGAGGAAAAACACCACCAGAGCAATGAGTAGATGGAGCACCAGTACTAGCCCTGATTGTGCCTGCCTGCCTGACCACTGGGGGACCTGATGAAATCTAGAGATATTGGGGTGTAAGGGCCCCACCCCATACCCACCTGGGGGGTACAACCACAGCTCTATGGGGGAACCTCTGGGGATTCAGGTAAGGCAGAGATGCAGGGCAGTATCAGGTGTCTCCCAAAGAAGCAGAGCTCTGGCGTGGGAGGCGGATAAATAGAAAGTTAAAAAAAAAAGAAAAAAAAAACTTGCACTGGTCTAACAAAAATTGCCTGAATTCCTTGTTGTTTAGCAAGTATCTTGGAAACTTCCATTGAGGTGGTCCCTCTCAGGGCTCATTCACCACAAGGGTTAGGATCACCATGGCATGATCCGATATATGTATCGGGCTATGCCTGACCCTCCTCATCCTTGCATACCACCCCGCGTGGGATGAATTAGTAGTCAACTCTGGACTAAGTCTTGTGAGGGGCTGAGTAAAAGATGAACTCCACCCCAGGGTTTGCCACCTGCCAGGCATCAATAATATCCAGGTCACTCAGACCCATCTGCCAGCATTGCACAGGCCCTCTTGTCTTACCCCACTCCTCTGAGTAGTTTAGCAGGGAGTCCATGGTGCAATTTAGATCACCCCCAAGGATCAATCCCGAGAACTGTTCCTGCACCAATAGGTCCAATATTTGCTTAAGGAAGAGGGGTCGAACACTGACGACACATAGAAACAACCATAAGTGACTTCTTTCCCATACAACCCTCCGGAGACGAAAACGTATCTACCCTCCGTAGGATCCACAACTGTTTTAGTGACCCTTAGGGGCAAGTTTTTAGGTATTAGAATAGCGACCCCACGTTTATGTGAATTAAAGGATGTGCCATAACATGCCCCTACCCAGCTCCTGACCATTTTAGCATATTCCTGTGGTAAGTGCATTTCTCGTAATAGGGCTACTGATTCCCTTTGCCTTTTAAATGCATTAAGTAGACTGGTGTGCTTGATGGGGGAAGATATGCCTCTCACGTTCCAGGAAATAACAGTGACCTCTTTACTATTAGCCATAGTGGTCTTTGTCCCGTTCCCTTACCACCCTTACAACCTCCGTTCATTGTTGAAAGTCTCACCCTTGATCCCTCTATAAATAAGTTCAGTGTGGATGGATAACGGAAATAACATCTAGATGCATGCCAAACATAGTAATAAGTGAAAAATGAAAATGACGTACCTACTGTAATTCTTGATCTTCTTGGATGAAGTCTCCACCACTCATTCACACTAATGGGACTACACCAGAGGTGCTAGGACCTTGAAACAAAATCTTCAGAAGGACGGTAGCGGTAGGGCCACGAGCTGACACCCATGAGCCTGCTTGACACTTTATAAGCTACCTTGGTGTTGACCTCCAACCGCCTACAGCACCTTTTTTACTAAGGAGGTGTAGCGTAAACTAACCTAGTGAAACTAACCTATATCAGACATAAGATAGTCTGAATGACCCATATAAGGGTCAACACAACAGAGTTTTCACAGCCCAGCCATAGAGGGAGTGAAGACCAAAAACAGATAAGTGAGCTCGGGGGATGGAGGGTGAGCATGTGAATGAGTGGTGGAGACTTCGTCCAAGAAGATCAATAATTACAGAAGGTATGTCATTTCCATATCTTCCTGGACATAAAGTCTCCACCACCCATTCACATTAATGGGAAAGTAGCGAACTGAAATAATCCCCCAAGAAGGGCAGCAGGAAAAAGGAGCTCATTTTGGACAGAAGTCCATTAACAAATGTTCTGTCAAAAGACTGATGCTGTCTGGCACGGACATCCAAAGTGTAGTGCTTCACAAACGTGTGCACAGAGCTCCAAGTAACTGCACTGCAGATGTCTGCAATGGGCACATTTAGAATTTCTGCCAGAGATGTCGCAACTGCCCTGGTAGAATGAGCGTATACTCTGCCTTCCAGCTTAACCTGTGCTATGGAGTAGCATTAGCGAAGACATCCCACTAGTCACACCAAAATACATCTGATAGCAACAGGACGACCCAGTTGGGCAATGCTGAAAGAGACAAACAGTTGTTTTGATGTGTGGATTTCTTTAGTTCTGTCTAAAAGTGCCTTTACATTGGGCTACCGGGGGTTGAGATTCGCCGCCTGCAGCTAGTGCAGAATGCGGCAGCCAGGCTGTTGACTGGTTCTTCTAGGTCCAGTCATATAACGCCTGTGCTCTGCGAACTGCACTGGCTGTCAGTTTGCTGGCGAATCACCTTCAAGGTCGGTCTGCTGACCTATAAAGTCCTACATGATCAGGGACCTGCTTACCTGAAAGATCTCCTTTGTCCCTACTGTGCCCCCCGCTCTCTCCGATCCACTGACAAGGGATTGCTAGAGATTCCCAGGGCTCGTTTAAAACTTCAGGGCCAGATCTTTTAGTTTCATGGCCCCAACCCTGTGGAATTCTTCACCTGTGCAGGTGCAGACTGCCTGACTGCCCAAAGTTTTAAAGGAGCTTTAAAAACCTATCTTTTTAGTAAAACTTATAATGATTTTTGAATATTGTTGTTTAGTTTAATTTTAATGTAGTTTTAATTATTTATTGTTTTATTTTATATTGTACAGGCGCCTTGGTTTAAGAAAGGCGCCTCATATAAATAAAGATTGATTTGTTTTGAAATAGAACCGCAAAGCTCTCTTAACATCCAGAGAATGTAGGGTACGCTCCCCCTCATTCTGGAAGTTCGCGAGGTAGGTCGGAAGAACCAAGGGCAGGTTCAGATGGAATTCTGAGACCACTTTAGGGAGAGTTCACAGAACCATCTTGTCTTTGTGAAATACAGTACATGGGGGGGGTTCTGTGGCAAAGCATGTATTTCAGACACTCTACGAGTGAAGGTAATGGCTACAAGGAAGACAATCTTCCAGGTCAGGAACTTTAGCTCACAAGTTGCTAGGGGCTCAAAAGGTTTACGGGTGAGCATGTCTAGCACAAGGTTAATGTCCCAGGTGGCTACCGGTCATCTGACTGGTGGCCTATTGTGGAGTATGCCCTTAAAGAACCTCTTAACCAAAGATAACTGAGCCAGAAACACAGAGTGCACAGGCTCGTGATATGCTGAGATCATGCAGAGGTAAACCTTCACAGTTGAGTATTGCAATCCTGTATTTGACAGGTCCAGAAGATACTCCAGGATTTTGTTTGGTAGGCAGGAAAAAGGGTCCAAGGAGGACTTTGTGCACCAGATGGAGAACCACTTCCACTTAGTCGTGTAAGTTAGTGGCCGACTTGCGTACTGCTAGGAGAATGTCTTGAGATCCTACGTGAAACGTCAAACCTACTCACCTCTATCTCCTCAGGAGCCAAGCATGGAGGTGAAGGGATCTCAGGTTTGGATGAACCACTGGACCATGGGTCAGTAGGTTAGTTTGAAGTGGAAGCTGTCTCGGTGAAGTTTATGATAATCTGCTGATTAATGGAAACCAGATCCGATGAGGCCAGAATGGGGTGATAAAGATCATTCTGCCCCCTGTGCACCTCCAGTTTGAGCAGCACCCTCTGATCTAAGGGAAGAGGAGGAAATGCATACAGAAAATGTCTTGTCCACCGCAGTCTGAATGCATCCTGACAGAAAATGCCAGGTTCTGGATTTCTGAAGCAGAATAGAGGCAGTTTTGCATTGAGTGGGACACAAAAAGGTCTAGGTGGGGAGTTCCTCACTCTTCGAAGAGCGACTGCATGATGCTTGTGTCGAGAGACCACTCATGAGGATCTGTTTCTGTTCTGCTGAGATGATCCGCCAGGTTGTTCTGCACTCCCAGCAGGTAAACCACTTGGATCAGGGCTTTGTGCTCCAGGCACCACTCCCACACTCTCATCGCTTCCCTGCATAAGGGGTAAGAGTGTGCTCTGCCCTGTTTGTTGATGTAGTACATCACTGCTTTTGTTGTCCATTTGAAGGAGAATGATCTTGTGACAGAGAGTGTCCTTCAGAGCTTGGACTGCATACAGAACAGCTCTCATTTCTAGGACATTTATGTGGAGTTGAGACTTGTCCTGATTCCATCAACCTTGGGTGTGGTGATCATAGCAGTGAGATCCCCATCCAAGCAGGGATATATCTGTGGTGATGGAGATCTGAGATTGCAGAGGGACAAAGGGGAATCCATTCAGAAGGCTGTACTCTTGAGTCGCCAAATGAGAGGCCATTTCAGGGGTTCGGTCACCTTGATGTGAAAGGACTGGAGATGAGTGGTCAGGGACCACTGACTGCTGAACATCCACTGGGTAGTCCTCATGTGAAGACAAACTAGAGGCACAGTGAACAGTGAAGATGCCATGAGACCCAGCATCCTCTGTATCGACAGGGCTCGAACTGAGTTGTCGTTCTTGATGAAGTGAGGCATCTGAAGGATGTTGGTCCTTCTGTCCTCCGGAAGAAAGGCTTTTGCGTTGGAGGTATCCAGAAAGGCTTCTATAAAGAGGAGCCATTGGGAGGGCAGTAGCTGTGATTTTCCGAAGTTCAACATAACTCCCATGGACGTTAGAAAGCTGGAAGCCGTAGTCATGGCATCTTGAGTTTCTTGTCTGGAGGGATTTGCTAGAAGCCAGTCATCCAGATATGGGAACACCTGAAGTCCGAGCTTCCTGAGATGTGCTGTGAGAACTGTGAAGCACTTTGTAAAGACTCGAGACGCCCAGGATAGCCCAAAGAGCAGGACTCTGAATTGATAGTGTTGACCCAATGCCACAAATCTGAGGCATTTGTGGTGATCTGGGTGTATAAGAACATGCTGGTATGTGTCCTGCATGTCTAGGGAGACCAGACAGTCATTTTGATGAATCAGAGGTAACAGGGAGCTGAGAGATATCATCCTGAACTTCTCCTTGTAAAGAAATTTGTTTAACTTCCTTAGATCGAGAATAGGGTGCATGCTGCCTGTTTTCTTTGGAACTAGGAAGTAATTGGAGTAGAAAAAACAGGTTACTCACCTGTAACAGTAGTTCTAGGAGTGGTATATGTAATGTTGTTCATCCACACTTGTTGGCATGTCCCTTTCCCTTTAAATCTTGCTGGAAGGTCTTCAAGTTGGCTCCTCCCACCCACCCACCGGTTGGTATAACCCTAACTCCCCCCTGATGCCAGATCTTAGCCCACTGGAAGACAGGTTGTGTGTCGCAGCTGAGGAGGTCAGGTGGCTCAGTGTGGATGAACAACATATACCACTCCTAGAACTACTGTTACAGGTGAGTAACCTGTTTTTCTAGGGATGTGGATATGTTGTTCTTATCCACACTTGTTGGCAGACTCCTAGCAGTTCTTCAGGAGGAGGGAGGCAAGATGCACACCCCCTACTTTGGGAACAGACTGGAGAACTGAGGCCCCAAAACCAGCATCCCAGTGTGACTCAAGGTCGATGTGGTAATAGGTGATAAGGTGTTCGCTGTCTTCCAGGTAGCAGCCCTGCAGATTTCCTGGATAGGGATGTTTCTAGAAGCAGCCACCGATGCAGCAGTATGGCAGGTGGAATGAGCTCTTAACCCTATGGGAGGCTCCCTACCCGCCAACCCATAGCAGAATCAGTGCAAAACGTAATCCATCTGCCAATCATCCACTTTGCTGCAGTAGGTGGCAAACAGCTGGTGAACCTCTCCCTTAACTTCTGTCATCCTCTCCTTATAGTAGGAGAGAGCACGTCTCAGGTTGAGCGTATGGAGCCTGTACTCAGCATCCGAGGTGTAATTTGGGTAGAACACAGGCAGAGTCAACACCTGATTAAGATGAAACTGACACCACCTTCAGGAGGAATTTCAGGTGGGGGTACAGAACAACCTTGTCCCTGTGGAAGACTAGATAAGGAGACTCCACCAAGAGTGCCTGGAGCTCCCCAGTCCTTCTGGTGGACATGATAGCCACCAGGAAGGCCATCTTCCACGAAAAGTGTGACGTCTCACACTTTTGCATGGGTTCGAATGGCTTATCCATGAGCTTTGCCAAAACCAGCAGTAAATCCCACAGAGGTGGCAGTTCATGTACCAGAAGGGATATGTGAAAGAGGCCTTTGAAAAAGTGCCAGACCACCTTCTCCTGTGCCACCTTCTGCTGACTGGCCTGTACTCGATAAGCAGAGATGGCTGCCAGGTGCCCCTTAAGGGTTGAGGACCGAAGACCCCCTTTGGACAGAGACCAAAGGTAGTCTAAAATGCTTACCACAGGACAGAACAGAGGGTCCGGGCCCTTGCCCTGGCACCAAATAAAAAAACATTTCCATTTGAAGGCATAGCAGTTTCTGGTCGACTCCTTCCAGATGCTTCCACTACTGTGAGTACATCATGAGAGAGACCCAAAACCTGGAACTCTAGCCACTCAGGTACTAGGCTGTCAGGTGCAGGGACTGAGGGTCCAGATGGAATACCTTCCCCTGACTGACAGATATCAGGTCCAGGCATGCTGGCACACACCTCAAAAGCCTGTTGCTGGGGCTGAGGAGATCTGGGTACCAGGACTGGCAAGGCCAATCTGGGGCTACAAGGATCACCTGCACCTTGTCCCTCCTCACCTTAAGAAGCACCCTGTGGATCCAGGGAAATGGAGGGAAGGCACAGAAGAGGCCTGGGGTCCACGGTCTGAGAAGGCTTCCGTCTGCAGTGATCCCCATTGAGGGGTGTGGGCATGAAACAGCCTCAGCTTTCTGTTTTCCCTAGAGGCAAACAGGTCCACCATCGGTTCATCCCAGAGGGAGAACAGACTGTGAGCTACCTCTGGATGGAAAGACCACTCATGGGATGTCTTGCCTATGTGGCTGAGAGCATCCACCAGCTGATTCGAGGCTCTTCCCACATGGATGGCTAGGAGATCCACCTCCAGTCGGCTCATGAATGTCCAGATGGGAAGCGCTTCCCTGCACAACAGCCGGGAGTGTGTGCTGCCCTGCTTGTTGAGGTAGTACATGGTCGTGGTATTGTCCATCTGGACTTGAACCACTTGACCCTGAAGCTGCTGAGTGAATGCTGACAATGCTAGTTTGACCACTCTGAGCTCCAACAGGTTGATATGGTATCAGGATTCCTTGGGGGTCCAAAACGCTTGGGCCCTGTTGTTCCCCATGTGGACTCCCCAGCTTGTGAGAGAGGCATCGGTTGTTAGGAAGACCGTCAGTTCGGGGCGGACAAATGGAATCCCTTCCTGCAACCAGTCTAGGATAGTCCACCAGTGGAGAGCATCCTACATCGTGAGTGGAGGGTTGAGGCAAGCCCATCCTGGTTCCTGACCCCATCCTGGTGGTGTGCTCCATTGCTGCCGCCGGTGGGTGGCCGCATCTGTGGCGCTTATGTTTCGCTTCTTGGTAGCTGGTGAGTGGCCATGGTAGTGGTCAGGTCCGGGGAGAGGTTCAGGATCTGGAGGGAACTCTCGAGAACTGGGCTGATTGAGGACTGTGTAGGCGTTTGATGCCTCTCTGTTTTGTGTGGAGAACTGTTCTCAGAGCTCTGCTGCGAAGAGGACTGCCTTTCATCTGATCCCCATTTCTCTTATTTTCAGACTCTGTGCCTGATTGCAGGTGAACTGACCGGGAAGAAAGATCTTGTATAGTGGTGTGAGTGATTTTATATTCTCTCCTCCTGTAGCATTTCTTGAGCCTGAATTGGCAACTTTTGGGATTTTAAATCATTACCAGCTGATTTGGGCAGCTGTTTTGGCCTTTCATGGTGGTGAGAGCCCCTGGAAAAAACTAAATAGTGTCACTATAGCTTCTAGGAGGTGGGAGTTCCTGGGTGCTCAGAATAAAACATTTTCAAAGTGAGTTGTTCCATCTTTAACTACAGAGCTGGAATTCTGTTATGTTTTGTGAGACCTGTGCCTAGTTGGTATTAAGCTGGGACATTGCTTGATTTTATGCAGAGTTTGGAGTGAAGTGACATTTGTGGGCAGATAAGGATGGGATGTGCCTAATGGAACTTGCCTAATGGAAGAAGACATTTATATGCTGCTAAATTTCTTGAATGCTGTATGGATTGGGGGGAATTCATGGGTTGGAGTTTGATGGAATTTGGATCGAAAGGAATCTTGCTGCCTGTGGCCATTGCCACTGGATTTAAATTAAGTGACTTGGGCTGTGTGCTTAAACTGGGATTAAATTGAACATTTCGAGCGTTGGCTCAATTGAGTGACTTTTTTCTTTTATTTATTTTTGGAAAGACTCTCCCTGCTATGTGATAGGCAGTGGGGAGGCTGGTCATTTTGCCAGAGTAGTGAGAGAACTCTGGTTTTTAGAATTCACACTCAAAAGATTATTACATTTAGTATGTTTTAAACACTCGAAGTGAGAATTTGAGGGGTATTTTATTAGTAGAACATTTAAATTGATGTTGGTGTGCCTGTATTAAATATTTATAGTAGGTAGTTTTATAGGCAGCATGTGTTGGAATCATGTATTGGTGGGCAGGCATTATTCCCCGTCCAGGTTAAGGGATCTACACCCCTTTGATAGTCTTCCATTACAGCCTGAGGTGTATAGGCGTTGTCGTGCCTTGGGTATTGTACGGAGGGGCCAAAGAGGCGGGGGAGGAGCGGGGTGGAAAGATAGGGGTGGTGAGGTCAAGGAGGAACCCTGGAGTGAAATGGGTCCAGGAAAGGGGTCCTCCATATTTGGTTCCGATACCCAAGGGCTCCACTGATAGAGGCGAGTAGCCTGTTCTCCCATGGCCTCTCATCCAACTTGGTGGTGTTCTGCAATGCCAGGTCTATAAAAAACAAGACAGCAATTATTGCTGATCTTGTTGAGACATCTGACCTAGTTTGCATCACCGAGACCTGCTGGATGAAAACGCTGGTCCGGTATTGGAGTCAGCGGTTCTGGCTGGGTACTTGGTGATACACTGCTCGAGATTGGATCAAAGGGGAGGGGGTGTAGTCATCTGTTTTAAGATGGAACTGGGCCTTGCAGAGGTTCCAGTGGAGATCACCAGATCCTTTGAGTGGATCCTGGGAGCAGGTGTGGGTAGCAGGATTCTTCTTGTCTACCGTCCACCCAGAGGCAAGAAAGTTTTCCTGCAGGAAGTTGCAGACTTAATGGTCGACATGGTGTTGAAATCCTCCAGGTGGTTGATCCTGGGGGATTTCAATGTCTAGGTTGACGATGAACTCTCGCTTTTTGGCCAAAACTTCCTCCAACTGATGACATTGTTGGGCTTTACACAGGTAGTTACCACTGCAACCCATTTTCAGGGTCACTCCTTGAACCTGGTGTTCCTCCTGGGGATGGAGACCACTGACTTGGTGGTGGAACCAGCTGAATGGTCAGACCATCACTCTATTAGGTTCAGTTTGTGGCTCCCCCTATAAGACCAGCCCCATTGGAGATGGTCCGGTACTGCCCTTTGAGGGGTGTTACCCCAGAGGGTCTGCTTGCGGTGCTGGACCTATTGAATTGGCCATTGGAATGCTTGGATACAGGAGCTCTAGTAGTGCACTATAATAGTGTGGTGCTGGAGGCTCTGGATTCCATAGCTCCTGTCCAAGTTCGTCCCCTTCCTCTCCATCCTCAATCCCCTTGGTTTGATGGGACTTTGAGAGAGTTGAGGAGAGTGGGGTGAAGGATGGAATGGTGTTGGCAGAAATCTGGCCTGGAGGAGGACAGACTTAGGTTGATCGTCCATTATTTAGACTATCAATCAGAAATCTCCCATAAGAAGGCAGAGTTCCTGTCCAGGGAGATTACTGCAGCAAGGAATTGACCTGCTCAGGTCTTTTGGACCGTGGACAGGCTTTGCAATCCAGCCTGTCTTCGGGGCCGGAGAGCTTTTTCACAATCTAAAAGTGAGGAGTTTGCTCAATTTTTTGCAGATAAGGTGTCATCCATCAGGTCAGAGATCTGCTCAGCTCCTTCAAATGAGTACGGCAGAGGTTGATGCAAGGACACAGGCACCCGGTCTGTCTGGACAGATTTTGACAGACCAGCGATCATGGATATTATGAAGATTGTTCAGGGCTTGCGACCGGCTTACTGTAGTTTGGATCCTGGTCCAATGTGCCTCCTTGTGGGGTGTATAGATGTCATTGGACAGATCCTCGCTGAGATAATCTGGTGTTCGCTGAATCAAAGGGTATTCCCCAATCCATTGAAGGAGGTGGTGGTGACTCCTCTTTTAAAGAAATCGTCCAGTGACCCAGACTGCCTTGCAAACTACACACTGGTCTCTAACCTACCCTTTTTGGGTAAGGTTATTGAGAAGATAGTCGCATTGCAGCTTGAGAATTTTCTTACCACCCATGAAATCTATGATCCTCTCCAGTCAGGTTTCAGGAAGAGGCACAGTACTGAGACAGCATTAGTTTGGGTAATGAATGATCTTCTAATAGCGAGGGATCAGAGGAGTCATTTGATCTTGGTCCTCCTTGATCTCTCTGCAGCATTTGATACCGTCGATCATGGGGTGTTGTTGGAATGCCTGCGGCTAATGTGTGGACTGTTGGGGACAGTTCTCACATGGTTCCATTCTTTTCTCACAGGCATGACTCATAGGGTGGTGTCAGGAATTTTTTCCTCGGCCCTCTTTGCCCTCCCTTGTGGGGTTCTGCAGGATTCCGTACCATCCCCCATGTTGTTCACGGTGTATATGCTGCCATTGAGAGACATTATAAGGTGGTATGGGATGAGTTTTCACTGCTATGTGGATGACACTCAACTCTACATGTCCTTTGAACCCGAACAGATCAGTGCGGTCTCGGTCTTTAACAATTGCCTCACTGAGATTCAAGATTGAATGAGTGCTAACTGGTTGAAACTAAATCTGGATAAGACTGAGATGTTGGTGGTGGACCCAGGTCAGCGGGTAGAGAAGCTGACTCCTGGGCAACCATCCAGCCTTGTGCTGGGGGGTGACCAGTTGAGACCTTCTGAAAGGGTACGGAATCTGGGGATTGTGCTTGATAATGAACTGACGCTTAAAGCACAGGTGTCTGTAGTTGTCGAGTCCTCATTTTTCCATCTGAGGAACATCACCCGGATAAAGCACCTCGTTCCGCCCAATGACCTTCCTATATTGGTTCATGCCTTTGTGCCCTCCTGTCCTGACTACTGCAATGCTCTATACCTAGGGTTATCGGGGGTGGACCTCCATCACCTGCAGCTAGTGCAGAATGCGGTGGCAAGGTTTCTGACAGGGCAGTCAAGATCTTGCCATATCACGCCTGTGCTCTGCGAACTGCATTGGCTGCTGGTGCAGTGGAGAATCACCTTCAAGGTCATGTTGCTGACCTATAAGATCCTACACAGAAAGGGACCAGGTTACTTGCAAGACCTCCTTCAGCCTTACTGCTCCCTCCATCCTCTCTTCTCCACTGACAAGGGATTGCTAAAGGTTCCCAGGGTTTGTCCCCAGACATCAGGTGCTAGGACTTTTGCTTTTGTAGCCCCAACCCTGTGGAACTCTCTACCTCATCAGATTAGAGAGTGCCTGTCCACTGAGATGCTTAAATCCTCTTTAAAAACTTATTTATTTGGGTTAGCATTTGAGGATAATGTCTAGTTTTAGTACTGCTGCCTTTTAGTCTTGTGTGTTTATTTGTTTAATGGTTGTTTTAATATTGTATATGCACTTTGGTTTTAGAAAAGCACTTCAGAAATAAAATTTGGTTTGAATTTTTGATTTGATCTTCTGGCTCACAGTGATCAGCTGGTCGAAATTACCTAGGCTCTGAGTCCACTGGGAAGCCAGCTCCCACTGAAGGGGGCGCATATGCCACTGAGCCCAATGGACCATGGTGGTGCAGGCCACCATGTGACCCAGAAGGCACAGAAGGTCCCTGGCAGGGTGCAAGTGCCCAGCCAGAAATGATTGGGCAAAGGAGGAGAGAACCTCTGCCCTGTCCACCGGGAGCCATGCTCTGGCTCGGCAAGAATCGAGCTCTGCCCCGATGAAGCATATCATCTGAGAAGGCATGAGTTCCGACTTGCTCTCATTGATCAGGAGGCCAAGTTGAGAGCAGGTCTGGAGAGCCAGGTCATTGGACCTCTCCACCTCTTGCTGGGTGGAACCTGCCACAAGCCAATCGTAAAGGTAAGGGTACACTCTGACCCCTCGATGCCTGAGTGGGCTGTCACCACTGCCATGCATTTGGTGAAGATGCGTGGGGCCAATGACAGGCTGAATGGCATGGCTCGGAATTCATATAGGGTTTCCTCTGCTCTGAAGTGGAGGAACCGCTGGTGAGATGGATGGACTGGGATTTGAAAGAATGCATCCTGGAGATCCAGTGAACAGAACCACATGTTTTGCTCCAGGGATGGTATGATCTGGGACAGAATTACCATCCTGAAGGTGCATGGCCTGAGATACTGATTCAGATTGTGCAGATCTAGAATGGGGCGCCAGCCCCCCCCATCCGCTTCGAGACCAGAAAGTACCTGGAAATGAACCCAGGGTTGACTGGAGGATCTGCCACTTGAACCTCTGCCTCCTTGAGGAGGAGCTGGGCTATGTCATCTCTCAGAGCTGACTGAGTGTGTGCTGATACTCTTTCCTCCCATGGGGCGCAGGCTCAGCTGGGAGGGTACTGCTTGAATTCCAGAGGTAGACCCTGGCCAACCTCTTCTAAGACCCACCTGTCCATTGTAACAGCAGACCAGGTGGAAAGAAAGTGGAGGAGCCAACCCCTCATGGGAGGACACAGAGCTGGCATGATGGGGATAGGGGCAGCAACCCCTGTCCCATCACTGGGCAGGCTTGGAGGAAGAGGGTCTAGGGCCTGAACCCTGACCTTCTTGTCAGCGGGCCGGTGAAGGCCCAGACTTGAGCTGAAGACGCCAACCCTGTGCCTGCTGTTGCTGCCCACAAGGAGGGCTATTGGGCCACAGGAGCAGGGTGCCAAAAAGGCTTTTTCTTTTTCTACTGCTTCATGGTGCTATGAGCACTTTGAGCAGAAGTGAATGAGTCCAAGGTAGCATTGGAGTGCTCAATTCGCTGAAGGTGACAATCTACACCTGGGTTGAAGAGATTGGTGCCCAGGAAAGGAACATCAGTGAGTTTGTGCTGGGTATCTGCAGTAGAGGTGGAAAGCCTCAGCCAAGCACTGCAGCGTGAGGCAACTGCAGCTGCCACCGAAAGGGCACAAGAGTCCCCAAGGTCCAAAGCTATCTAAAGCTGCTACTTGGCAATGGCACAGCCCTGGTCCTGGATCTGTTTGACCGTATTCTGAAGGTCCACGGAGAGGTGTGGGAGAACTTCATCCAAAGACCCCAGGAGGGCATGGGAGAAGTGCACCATGATGACAGCCGAGCTTGCCTGATGGAGGCCTGAAAAGGAGGCTGCATAGACCTTCCTGGCAGAGAGGTCCAGCTTTTTGGACTCCTTGTCAGGAGGTCTATCTGTGTCAGTAGAGCTGTCTGTGTATCTGAACACAGAGACAGTCACTAACCCCTCAGCTGAGGGATGTTCCGTGAACCCTTGGAGGGACCCAATGGACACCACATACTTATGAGCCATCTGGGCAGACAGCGCTGGTCAGGAGGCAAGATGCTGCCAAAGCTCCAAGGCCGGGCCAACAAAGGCTTCAGCCACAGGAAAGACTTCCATAGGACTATCCCCTCTTTTAATAATGTCAGTAAGAGGGCACTCTGCCCATTTCTGGACAGGTTCCAGCGGCATCCCCGTGGATTCAGAGATCAGGTGGAGAATCCCTTGAAAGGATGAAGAGCCCTCCTCTGTTGACAGACTACCGGCCAACTCCTCATCCAAAGGGTGAGAGTGAAGGTCGGTGTCATCAGAATCTGAGGTATCCGGATAAATCGGTCGACCACCAAGATCCCCTTGAATGTGCCTGGGATGGTCAGGCATGAGGGTGACAGATAGCCTACAAGGAAGACCCGGGACCATTTGGGAATCCTTCATAGGAGTCCCTCCTGAGGGCTGTTTTGACGACAGCTCCACCACTATCAGTGGAGAGACCAGTTTTGGCCAAACTGGGGCAGGTTTCATTGGCTCCGAGGGAGGGTGACTGATTTTATCAGTTCCAAGGGAGTCAGCTTCAGCCTGGGAGGTGAGAGCCATGTATTGGCCGGGGTGGAAACCGAGAAAGGCTTCTGAGTGGACAGAATGAGCTGTTGCCACATCAAAACTTCGTAGCATTGGAGTTTCTGACAAAGCCTCCCCTCATCCGAGGAGGATGAAGATGAGCAGTGATGTCGTCTATTCTCGGCACACTTATGAGCCTTCCTCAGCCTGCTGATTGAGGAGATCTGAGATCTTGACCTCAATCGGACTGGCCAACTGGGTCACTTGGGAGACACTGGTGGAACTGGTGATTTTCCCGGATCTGGGACTGGCTTCTCAATAGGATTCCCAGCAAGCTGGGTCTCCTCATCAGGACAAACAAGACCAGAGTCTTGTTAAGAGAGTCATTGACCTCCTCAGCCAAGAACCAATCGACAGAATTGAAAGTTAACTCAATGACATCTTTGATTAAGACTTCGGTCGGCTGGCCCAACAGTGGGACCGAGAAGCTGGCGGCCGAAGCTGCAATCTCGACTGAGGTCAAGGGTGGAGATCCTGGGACCGAAATCACTCTCAATCCCAAGAATGTCTTCACTGAGACGACGAATCTCTCAGTTCCTTGTCCTTTTTACAGGACCGGGAGGTATGCGAGCCCGCAGGTCCCTCACCCTTAGTGGGGAGAGAAAGGCACATCTCCCAAAAGGAGCCCGAGAAAGTGGAGCCCAGGTTGAGCAGAATGAATATCAGCCAAGAGGAATGCTCTGTGGCACGCACCACCTCTTTCTCGAAGGTCTGCATCTGTTCCAACTGCTCGGTGGACCCCGCAGCCATGGAGACCGCCCACCGAGCCACTCTGGATTTCACTGATGGATTCCATTTTTCAGGCCTGCCGAGCTTCAAGTGCGGAGACGATCGTCAAGGACGTTCGGTTGAAACGCAAGGCAAAACTAGCAAATCAGGGTGTCATGGCCGACACCCAAGCAGTAAACACACATGGAGTGTGGGTCTGTGTGCAACATTTTCTGTCCGCACAGGCACCAGCAAAAACTGGGGAAGATTTGTCTTCCATTATCGAGAAGCAGCTACTACAATCGTTAACTCAAAGAGCGTAATCTTCAGTGGGTCTGAAGTTTTTTGAGCCAGGGCCTACAACACGCAGTAGCAGAGAGTAGGCAACCTGTATCTTCCAGTGAAAAGGAAGATCTGGTGTCATGGGGTGGAGCCGAGGGTTATACCACCTGGGCGGGTGGGAGGAGCCAGCTTGAAGAACTTCCAGCAAGATTTAAAGGGGAAAGGGACATGCCAACAAGTGTGGATAAGAACAACATATCCACATCCCTACAACCTGTGTTCCGTTGATCCAGCAGAAATAGTTCTACTGTCCTGTTGTTCAGAAGGCCTTGAATCTTGGAAGCAAGAAGGTCTGACTGAAACAGACAGCTTGGGCTGTCATTTGGGCAGATGATCCAGAGGGGTTTCAGAAAGGTTTAGAGAGTAACCCTCGCTGATTATCCTGAGTACCCACTTGTCCAATGTGACTTGATTTCCACTGGTTGTAGAACTGAGTCAGATGCCCTCCTTCTGCCGAGGAAGAGTCCCCCTCAGACAGCTGAGGTGGGACTTGGGCCAGAATCTCAGAGGGTGGCACTAGGAACTTTGGGGTCCTGAGTCTTCTGCTGTGTTTTCTTTTGTGGCTGGGGAGCTTGATTTCTGTCGAAGCCCCCTTTGCCTTTGCCACGAAAGGACTAATGGTTATGAAAATGCCACCAATTCCCACCTCATTGAGGGGCTGCAGATGGCGGCCTGGCCGTTTTGATAGCTGTTCTAGTTTTCTGTGTGGCCTCTAGTGCCTGCTCGACATGAGGACCAAACAGGTATGTACAATCAAAAGGCAAACTCATAACTCTCTGCTGGGCATCATTTGTGAATCCTGACATGCGTAACCAAGAGTGGCGTCGGGTGCATATACCATCTGGTGCTGCTCTGGAAGCAGTGTCAAAGGCATCCATAGTGGCTTTAAGCTGCTGATTATTGGATTCAATGCTTCTAGTAATGGTCTGAAGAAGCTCTGTGCTAACGTTCAACTCTGGGAGAGCTTCTACATTGGTCTTGAGCGAATGACAGAGGGTATACTCATCCCAAGAGAAATAACCCTGGTAGCTAGCAATGTGCATACCCAGGGTGGAGGCAGCAAAGACTCATTTCCCAAAGTGTCAATTTTGTGTGATTCCTTGTTTACTGGATGTGCCGTAGATTCTTGAGGAAGAACAGCTTTGTCATTCTCTGCTAGGACAACTATGGCATCAGCAAAGGCTTGTGAGGCCAGAAAAGGATGATCCTTGGGAGGGGAGTATTTCCTATCTATAGACTTGGCCACAGAGGGAATAAGCACCAGATTATCTCATACCATTTGTGAGAGAGTCTCAAAGGAGGAGTCAATTCCACAGGAATATCCGGAACGTGCAGATGCTGCAGATGCAGTAGCTTCCAAGGATCAATCTCCAAAGTCCGGAGAGAGAGAGAGAGAGAGAGAGAGAGTGGTATCCATGTTCTTAAGCAGAGACTTAAAGGAAAGGTCTTCGACCAGAGGTTGTGCTGGAAGAGAAGGCTTATTCACTGCCCCTAGAGAGGAATCATCATCAAGGTCATCTCTCAATCAAAGATCAGGATCAGGCTCAATATCATCTCCTACTAGTCCTGGAGGGACAGAATAAATAGTAAAAGGAGGAAAGTGAGGAGAAGGAGCTCCGTGAATTGGAGTCGAGAACCCAACACCCTACACAACACCAAAAACACAGGCGGCACCAGAACAGGACATGACGCCAGCATCAGAGCAGCCAGCGTCACAGGGCCAGGCCCCAACAACCCACTTGGGGAAGAACAACAGAGTAATTCAGCAGGAGAAGAATGTGCCATGCGACTAGGAAGCCCCAACTGCCCTGTCCACAGGTCCAAAACCAGAGGATCCAAAGGCCCTAGTGACAGATTTGCCGGCTCGGGCAGGCAGGACAACTGCTGAACCCATTGCTCCATAAGAGCACCCCGATGATGAAACTGCTCACCGGAAGACCCGCCAGGAGGCAGGGAGGGACTCTGGAGTCGAGGATGTCAGTGACCAGCAACAGAGGCCGTACTGAGACCCTGGAGGGGTCAGAATGGAACCCCTGTCCCCAGCTACTGACAATCAAAGCGCAGACATACCACAGGGTGACCTCAAGCAGTACTGTTTCTTTTTCTTCTTCAACCGGGAGGTTGAGGAAGAACTCGAGGTCGAGCAGTGCCAAGTCCTCGACAAAGATCGAGAATGGGACTGCTTTTTTTTGTGCTTTTGGGAGGACTGCCCATCCCCGCCCCAAGCACTGGACTTCCCATAGTCAGATCTCCCCTCTATAGAGGGCGGCGTAACAGACCCAGCCCTGCTGAAAACACAGCTTCCATGTGAAGTCTTCCTACCGTCACCTGCCCTGCTCATGGTCGACTCCATCGAAGGAGGGCTGAAGACTTATTTTTGAAACTGACTTAAGACACTAGTAAAATAAAATCTAACAAATACTAAAAATAACTATAGCTGCTGTCATATAGACTGAAGATGTGACTCCAGCGGGCGAGTGACATCGTCACTGAAATGCACTCGACAGCGGGGAAAAAAGGAACTGAGGTGGTTGGAAGGTCGACGGCAAGGTAGTCTATACAGTGTGAGCTGGGCTGTTGGTGCCACTTCCTCATGACTCTACTTCAGCACTGGCCCTCCTGAAGATGTCTGGCTCCCACTGGGTCCTAGCGCCTCCAGCGTAGTCCCATTAGTGTGAATGAGTGGTGAAGATCACTGTTATTATCTGAACAAGAACCTAACATTTCCCACATCCCCCCCACTCTCCCTCCCTATTATCAACAGTGAGTTATGGTTCAATTAGTGCAGCAGAAGAAAACAAATGCACACAGAATACCCAATCGCAGAAATCACCCCCCCATCCCCGAGTGCCAGAATGACACACAAGACATCCTGATATACTTCCTTCATTAAACAAACCCTTAATTCAGCCATGAGGAGGACGAGAACCCTCAGGAGGAGAATAACAGAATAGACACACCAGAGGGTGTAGACAGAATGAGAAGGGACCTGCAGAAACTTGAAGAATGGTCAGGGGTTTGGCAGTTGAAATTCAATGCAAAGAAGTGCAAAATAATGCATATGGGGCACAAAAATCCTGGCACAATATATTAGTTGGGGGGTGAGGATATAGCATGCACCAAGCAGGAAAGGGATCTTGGGGTTATCATCTCTGATGACCTCAAGGTAGGGAAACAGTGTGACAAGGCAGCAGGTAAAGCAAATAGCATGCTGGGATGTATAGGCAGGGGCATCACCAACAGGAAAAGGGAGGTCATAATTCCACTATACAAGACACTAGTGAGGCCCCACCTGGAGTACAGTGTACAGTTCTGGAGACCATACCTACATAAGGACATAGACAGGGTAGAGAAGGTTCAGAGGAGGGCAACAAAGATGGTGCATGGATTGCATTACAAGTCCTATGAAAACAGGTTGAAGGAACTGAACATGTACTCCCTGCAGGAGAGGAGGGAGAAAGGGGATATGATAGAGACATACAAGTATCTCACAGGGAGGAACAGGGTGCAGGAATACACTACGTTTAAGCAAAAAAGATGTTCCAGGACTAGAGGGCATGGGATGAAGTTGGAGGGAGGACGATTCAGAGGAAACATGAGAAAGAATTTCTTCACAGAACGGGTGGTGGACAAGTGGAACACCCTGCCAGAGGAAGTGGTGGGGGCTGAAACAATCACGGGATTTAAGAATGCATGGGATAGACATAAAGGAATTCTGGAGGTCAGGGGTAAGGGGCAACAGACTTCTAGGAAAACATAAACTGAACTTACAAGCTCAAATGGGCAGACTGGGTGGGCCATAGGCCCTTATCTGCTGACACTGTCTATGTATCTATGTAATAAGCTCCACATCCACAGCACCACGCTAAGTTCAGGGACACCTAGCCATCAAACCTCCCAGCCAACTCTCCACCTCCTAAGAGAAGTGGTCTCCCCACTTCCCTCCTCTGCGTCCTCTCCCACCACCATATTCTCTGAACTCTGTTTCAACCTTATACACAATAACATTACATAAAACTAACTCCTTTTAACATTTCCTGTTTGAAAGCTTTGGATCATATTAAGTCTTCAGTGCCACTTTGGGTGACTCCCTTTCCTCCCCACTGGAGCAGTATCCCATGTATACAGCACTTAGCATGCAGCCAGTTACCATAAACCCCTCATCCATAAACAATCCCCCCTGTCCATCAGCAACAGCCCTCCAAGCATACTTGTCCCCCGCCACCCTTCTCACAGTCCCTTCAAATTCCCTTGTCCACAGATTCCTGGAAACATCCACAACATGAAGCCCCACACTTGTGACCAGCCACGAGGTTCCGCAAGACCCAGAGAACTGCTCAGATGACATTCAAGTCTTGCCGCCCCGTAAAGTCCCCTGAACTATTCTGGCAGTGGGGGGATCAGGCAGCGTGAAACTTATTACCACACACTGCATTCAGTCCCCCAACCCCACCCCCAGCATACTTTCTTGTCATCGGAGGTCCTCCATTGGGGGAACATCATCTGCGAGGTGGTAATTCATGTCCAAGTGCCTGATTTTCACGTAATGGTTCCAATATGTCCCCATTGCAGGTCAGTGCCAAAAAACGATTCAGCACTGGAGCCTAGCAGCGAGAGCAACCATCCTTGCAAGGGACTAGCAGAGGATCATCAAGGCCACGGTGCTGCAGAATGAGTGCTTACATAGGATGCCACAGTGAAGTGGGAGAAAAACTGCCCAGCAAAATCCAAAAGAGGAGGCCCAGATGATATTAACAATCTGGAGCACTATATTGATTCTGTAGCAGAGGTAACTACGATTTCATGTGAACAGGAGAGTCACTTAATTGAAACCCAGGAGAATAATGAGGAATGGTGTCTTGTAGCCAATAATACTAATAAAAAAAAAAGGGGAGAAGAAATATAGGGGTCTCTTTGAATGTTCTAACACCAAACAGGTTTTCAGTTTTACACCATGATGCTGTATGCAACATTTCCACATAAGATCACAATCCCCCCCCCAAAAAAAGTTTGGTGATCTTACTTTAACTATAAAACAGGACATCCTTTCTCCAAATGGAAAACATATTGCACGCTCTCCCTCCCCACCTACCAAGGAGCGGATTAAAATTCAAAATAGACCACACCAGTAGGGGAGATCAATCAAACTACTAGTAATATTAACAACATGGAGGTGGAAGGAGGGACTAAGAGATGTTCTGGTCATAGGAGATTCTATGTTGAAATATACAGATCATATTATTTGTAAGAACCGTAATTCAACAACCACAGTCAGTACACTCCCAGGAGCTGGTATAAAAGATAGCAAAAATCTCTTACCTGGTTTAAGAGAAAATACCCATAAACCATTAGTTTTAATACATGTAGGAATAAATGATGTAGGAAAAAGAAGGCTCCTAGAAATACAAAGAGATTATGAGGAGGTAAGGAGGATTCTTACAGAAGCTGGCTGCGACCTTATCATTTCTGGGTCCTACCTGTGCTCAGGAAATCTCATGAGGATAATGATGTTATATTACACCTAAATGGATGGTTGAAAAGATGATGCTTCAGGGAGGGTTACATCTTTCTGGAACAAGGTGCGAAGTTTAGGAACCCAATGCTATATGCACAGGATGGCCTCCACTTAAATAGAAGGGGTAAACAAATCTTTGCTTACCAACTTAGACAGGCAATTGAGGAAAGTATAAACTTGGGGGGGGGGGCAGGCCTACCAGTCCTCTTTTAAAAGAGCACAAAAAAGACCATACTACACATAACTTCCTCTCATTAAATGCTAGGAGTTTGAATAACAAGTTTGGAGAGTTAAAATTATCTATCGAACATCTAAATATTAGTATTTGTGATGTTACAGAGACTTGGTGGAGTTCAAATGATTCATGGGAAAAGCAGATCAATGGATACAACTTGTTCCATAAAGATAGAAAAGAGAAATGAGGTGGGGGAGTGGCTCTGCATATCTCTAATAAAATTAATTCTGAGGCAATAGACACATCAAAATGGGATAAAATCAAGGTGCAATGGGTTAAGATATCTCCCCACCATTCAGATATTGTTAATATTGGAGTAATATATAGACCACCGTCTGCTACGCCGGAACAGGATGAACAAATACTGGATTTCTTAAATACAATTGGTACCACTAAAAGTAATGTGGTACTTGGTGACCTAAATTTACCTGACCTAAATTGGGCAACATTACAGACAAATACCGCTATCGAATCACGTTACCTAGAATCATGTTTGCTAGCAGGGATGAATCAGTGGGCCACCTCCAATACTAGAGAAAATCATATATTAGATCTTGTGCTAAGTAATTTAGTTGACAATATAATAACTTGTAAGGTTCTCCCCCCCTTGGATCAAGTGACCATTCTATGGTCTATTTCTCCCTAGGCACATTAGCAGATACTACTAAAAGTACGACTAGCAAATATAATTACAACAAGGCCGATTATGATAGCATGAAATCACATTTAAATAACTGGAACTAGGTTGAAGAATTTCAAAATAAAACACTTGACTCCATGTGGGATCTCTTGGTGGATAGAATAACCTCAGCAACTAAAGCTTTTACCCCTCTAATAAAGCGATCGGATGGCACTACTAAGATCCTACCTAAATGGATGTCAAAATCTGTACGGCAATTGATTAAAAAAAAAAATAGAGCTTTTTCTAGGGCTAAAAGATCTGGCAGTAGCATATGTTGGGACATGTATAAGGATCTCTTAAAAAAGTCCAAAAATGTATTAAGGATGCCAAAATAAAATATGAGTTGAGTCTTGTAACTAGGGTTCAAGATAATTACAAGTCCTTTTATGCATATATTAGAGACAAGAAGGGAGTCTGTCGTGCTATAGGCCCACTACATGCAACAGATGGTAGCATGGTTACTGACCAGTCCCATTTAGCCCAAATATACAATGATTTTTTTACATCAGTTTTTAACAATAAATCTTCTCCTAAATTAGATCATTTAGAAACTGTATTAGATGGTGGATCACTAATTACTAGAGAAGGGATACTACAAAGGTTACAAAAAATAGATCATAATAAATCCCAGGACCCAGATGGAGTACATCCGAGAATAATTAAGGAAATGGCGGATTTCTTGGCTGGACCTTTGGCAGTGATCTTTCAAAAATCATTAAATAAAGAGTATGTCCTGGAGGCATGGAAACAAGCCATGGTGGTTCCTATCTACAAGAAGGGGAGCAGACATGATGTATCAAACTACAGACCAATTAATCTGACGTCGGTCATAGGGAAAATCTTTGAGGGTATCTTAAAAGACTATATTATGAGGTATGTCCAGAAAATGGACATGATGGATCCAGTACAGCCTGGATTTACTACTGGAAGAGCTTGTTAGACCAATTTACTGGAGTTTTATGGAAGGGTTAATAAGGCCATGGGAGAGGGGCAGTCCGTGGACGTGGTGTACCTGGACTTTTCAAAAGCCTTCGATAAGGTCCCTCATGGGGAACTTATTGATGCATTAATAGCACATGGTTTAGCTGGGAAAATAACAAAATGGATAGAAGCATGGTTCAATTCCAGAAAACAATCTGTTAGTATTAATGGGACTAACTCTGCGTGGGCCGAGGTGACTAGTGGGGTGCCCCAGGGCTCTGTGCTGGGGCCTTGTTTGTTTAATGTATATATTGCCTCAATGTGTGTCAATAATGGAGTTTGGGTTTCTAAGTTTGCTGACGACACCAGGGTAGGGCACCCCATAAATAACCAGGATGATGCCACAAGATTGCAGGAAGAATTAAATGCATTGGAAATCTGGGCATTGGATAAAAAATTGTTATTCAATGTGGATAAATGCTGTGTTATGCATTTCGGAAGAGCAAACAAACATTGGTCTTATACACTTGGGGTGGGATATTCAAAAGGGTTGCGCAATGCGCAATAGGGTTGCACCAGCGCAAGTCCGAAAATGCGCCATTCTGCGATATTCTGCAGGAGGCAGTTGCGCCACTGAAAACATGCTGAGCAACAGCACAATGCTAATTAAGGCATGCACAACCGAAGGGGGTGGAACCATGCATAAAGTGCGTAATGCGATATTCAAAGGCTTGCGCAATGCGCAACAGTGGATTAGGCGGAAGTTGCGCCAGAGCGGAAATGAGCCAAAATAAAAAGGCTCAAGAAAGAGGTGCAAGAATGCTACAGGGAAGCCACATGAGGCAGGGAGACAGACAAGGCCAGAGGGAGAAAGAGTGCAGGCCAGGGAGAGCAGAGGACAGAAGAGAGGCAAGGGAAGGTGTGTGGGGTCACAGAGTGCAGAGGCCAGTAGGTGTACCCGGTGCAGTGGAGGTAGTAGTCAGGACAGCGGGGGGAACATAGCAACAACAGCCAGGGGGGAACACAAGTCAGGGACATGGACAGTGCCAGCTTCCACATGGAAGCTGTAATGAGGGGGGTGAGAAGGCATGCTGCAGGGGGACGTGGCCGTGGAAGGGCCCGTCGGCGGTACGCCCCCAACAGGCAGTACCGAGCCCACATCAGCTTTGAGCTCTACTCAGATGTCAAGATTGTGGGCCGGTACCACCTGAACAGGGCAATACTGAGGCGGCTCTGTGAGCTGTGCAGTGATGTGATGCAGGCACCCTCACAACGGAGTCATGCTCTGTCAGTGGAGACAAAGGTAACAGCCTGCATGTGCTTGCTCACCACGGGTACCTTCCAGAGACCAACAGGGGACACCACAGGCATAACACAGTCAGCCACGTCACGCATCCTCACCCAATTCCTCAGCGCACTGCTGCACATGCTGTGGAGTGCATCCATTTCCCCAGCACCGTGGCGGGCCTTTTAGCAAACAACACAGGAGTTCACAGGGTGCCGTGTGCCTGGGCGTGTTAGGGGCGTAGAGCTGCACCTATGTGGCCATTCGGGATGGCACCTGGCCCGATGGCGGGCAGCCTATAGGAATCGGAAGGATATGCCAGTGTCAACTGCCAGGTGGTGTGTGATGCCAGTGGGCGCATCATCAATGTCTGTGCCATGCACCCTGGTGGAGCACACGATTCATTCATATGGTACCAGTCAGCACTGTGCCATCAATTCGAGAGTGGGGACATCCCCACAGGATATCTAGTGGGTGAGTATGCATGTAGGACTGGCAAATCAGGGGCAAGGGTGGGTAAGCCACAGGTGCCATGGGTGTGGCACACAGGGTTAGGGGCAATATGAGCCTGAACAAGACACTAACCTCCACCATCTCCACACAGGTGACAGTGGATACCCACTCCGCATCCCTGGCTGCTCACACCCTACCGGCGGCCCACGACCCCATCGCAGCAATGCTTCAATGAGGCACACGCCACCACACGCAACATCATTGAGCGGGTGTTTGGGTTGCTGAAGGCGTGCTTCTGATGCCTAGACACCTCCGGCGGTGCCCTACAGTATAGCCCCTCAAAGGCTTGTGGGTTATTCCTGGCCTGTTGTATCCTGCACAACATGGCCAAAGACTGTGGGATAGCCAGTACAGGTCGAGGAGGGGGACAGCGATGGGGATGACGGTGATGCCGGTGATGATGGGGATGAGCAGCCCCCTGGACGACATGACCCCCGACTGATCCGGCTGGCCCAGCTACACCGGGACACCATCACAGAGGAGCACTTCACCCAACACAGGTAAGTCATGGGGCCATGTGCAACCAACAGTGGCTAGGGCACAACCCACATACACACAGGGAATACAATTAGGGTGTATGACGGCAATGGAAGTGGCAGGGCACAGAAGCACACACATACAACCAGGAGGGTGAAGAGTAACACGCCACATGGACAGACACACACACACACACACACACACACACACACACACACACACACACACACATAGGCTACAAAGTGCACAGGGGTCAGGTGCACAACAGAGCAGGAACACAGACACTAAAAACACACACGTCCACAGGCCACCACGTCCACTTACTGTCCATGTACGTGTGTCAGATGCTGGGCACCTTTGCACTTTGGTGTACAGCGCAATGCAGGCATCATCATGCACACGCACCTGTGGACAGCAGTCAGGAGGGTGTGCAGGTGGTCCTTGTGTCTGCGTGTAGGGCAGGACACCCACTGGTGCACTGCCCACCGAAACACACATTGCACACAGGGCAGCACCAGACAGGGCCCGCACTGGGAGACAGCACAGTGCCACGGCAACCTCGTATGCGTGGGCGGCCCCGATGAGACCCAGCAGCACTGGCAGACTGAGCATGGGCCTCATGGGGCGGCACAGATGGACCACCAGGGGTTCCACTGCACGAACGCGACCTTGCCCGCACAGGGGTCTGCAGCACACCGAACATACCTGCAGCAGGGATGCTCGGGATGCCCCCAGCTGAACCCGGCGTCAACAGGGTGGGTGTTGCACGATGCCGGGAATGGGGAGTGGATAGCGTACTGCGCGGTGTGAGCGGCACAGGGGCACCTGACTGTGTGCCCAATGTGGCCACGACAGCGACCAATGCCTGTGTCTGCCTGTCAATGGCAGCGGTCACATCCACCTGCAAATGGTCAATCCGGGACAGGATCCTCTCATTGTCCCTGCTGTGCCACTCCAGAGCCACACACAGTGCCTCCATGGACGTTGCAACCCGCATCTGCTGCTGTACTGATGCCTGCAGCAGGCAGGTGTGCTCGTCAAAGAGGTCATCTGCCACATTGGCAACCTGTCCCTCAGGGTATGGAAGGGTCTGATGTACAGCACCCCTTGAGGGTGGGCGCTGCTCACCAGGACCAGGCATGGGCAAGTCCACAGGTTGTGCACCTACATCACCGCTGATCCTTGTACCCCCAGTCCCGGTGGGTGACTGCTGCTGCTGCCCCTCCACCTGCTGTGCCCAAGGGATCAGTTGTTCCACTGCTGTGGCTGCAACAGTGCCAGTGACCTGCACAGCCACCGGTGCTGCTCCACCAGTGCTGACAGGCACAGCCTGGGACTGTGCTGATGTGCTGGCACACACATCGGAACCAGCTAGGTCCATGGGCGTGAGCTGTCCTGCTGTGTGTCCATTCTGTGACACACACATGTTAATGCCCATAGTGGTCGGTGCATCATCAATGGTGCAGGTCTGTGCCACAGCCACAGTGTGCTGGCATGCTTGCATGCCAGACTGCTGAGACACAGGAAGGGCACCCCCCACACCTGTCTCAATGACATCAGTGATGGTAGCCAGGCGTGCACACTGGCGCAGTGCACGCCGGCAACCTGTGGAGGTGGATGGTCCCTCCTCCAACTCCAGATGGCTGTCTGCAGTGGACAGGCCCTCCACCACTGACCCCTGCAGATGCACAGGATCTGTAACAGAAAGGAAGTACACGTTAGTGCATGTGATCTACCTTCCCCCCCGACCATGACATACCATGCAGTGATGGGCTACCACCTGTATGGAAGCCACCTCCAGAAACGCCCTCAATGGCACTGCACTGCATGCTTGCAGCAAGCCTGTCCTCTGCCGGAGTCAGCTGCACCACCTCCGGCTGGCCCCCGCCTGTTGCAGCACATGCTGCCCTGATGGCTGCAACCTTCTCCTTCACCCTCCTCCTGTCGGTTCCCATCTTCTTTTTACACTCCTGCACAGAGCGCTGGTGGCTGCCATGCAGGTTGATGGCACATGCCACCCCCTCCCATGCAGCAGCACGGGCCCGAGGGGTGCCCCGCCGTCCACTGAGAAGTGGCTTCTCATCCAGGTAGGCCTCGAACAGTGCCTCCATCTCAGCCTTCGTAAAGTTAGACCTCCTCTTCCGCCCACCATCATCCTCCTCATCTAGTCCTTGCTCGGTCATTTCACAGCCTGTATGGGTGAGAGTGGTCACCTGTGACTGTGCAGTACACAGCAATTCCCTGGGGCCATAGTCCAGAACATCACAATGCATGCAACTCACCTATCAACTGTAGTAACTGAATATGGCCACTGCAGAACAGTGTCGCATATTTATAGCGCAATCCATGCAAATTAGGCCTGGAGCAACTTTAATGAGATGCAAATCACGCTGCTGCGCCATTGAATGGCTGATTGGATGATTTGCATATGACGGCTGAATATCACGCTGTTGCGCTTTGCGCAATACGGTTGAATGGGCTGAGCCAATGGCGCAGTTCTGTGACTGCGTAGTACACCGCACTGCGCATGCCCAGGTAGCTTACGCAGGCGTCTGCCATGCTGATGACATGCTGTGCATGGCAGGCAATTCAGGGCACGGCCACCATTGTGCCAGTGGTGCTACAGCGACAGTCACTACATGGCGCTGTGGCACAACTGCACAATAGTCCGCTGTGGCAATGGCACACAGGTGACCAATCATGCTGGATGCATAGATGTCTGATGGCACTGTGCATGGCCATGCGCCAGAGACCCATGACCCTGTGCCCGACCTTTGCCCCCTTGGCGCTGTACATATGGCATGTCTGCAGCTCTATCACGCTGTTCGGTGACAGCGCGATAGGGACTGATGGCGCTGTACTGACAGCGTGATAGGGAATAACGGCATTGTATTGCTCAAGAATTCCACGCGGGGTTGTCGCACTGTGGAGCGCCATATTGCCTACTATACATCCAGGGATGGCACGCAGAAGAGCCCCCCAGTGGAGTGCCCTCAAGCTGGTGAAATTGGTGGCCATAGTGGAGCCTCACTATGGCCCACTATTTGGGGAGGATCCCCTAGACAGGGCCAGGACACAAGTGTGGCAACAGGTGGCCACTGAGCTGGAGGAGGCCACTGGCCGATGGAGGTCCACCGAACAGTGCAGGCACCGGTATGGGGACCTGCGGAGGAGGGAGCCGGTGCTACTGGCACATCTGCGGTCGCGTGCCAGGAGGGGCGTGGTGCCTCGGCCAGGTGGGTGATCCATCTATGCACCTGTATGGTCCATATGGGTAACACTGTCTATTGTGTCCAACACATGGGGGAGGGTTGGTCTAGGGTTGGCTGTGGCAGTGTTAACAGGATATGTGATGTATGGGTCTGGCTGGGTGGGCGGGCACACTCATTGGGGCAGGGAGAATATGCTTTGGGATTGCACTGATGTGTTTCTCACCTTTTGTTTCCCACAGGCATGGTGGAGCAGAGGAGGGCCAGGGCTGAAGTGCAGGGAGTGGTGCCAGCGGTGGCTGAGCGTGGTGGTGGTGGTGGTGAACCATGACAGCAGCAGCAGCAGCCCGATGAGGGTGAGTGCCATGATATCATGATTGCTATAGCATGCTGTGTGACAGGGTGGAGGGCAGGGCATGGCCACCATCCATGGACACCACTGCCATGCATGCGACATGTGACAGTCAGCACTGTCCAGTGGCACTGCATGTCTGGAAGTGCGTCAATGGTGGTCCATGCATGCACTGGGCACATGGCTGTGGCACTGCCTGCCCACCGCGTAGCCACGTTACTGTACGGCCTTGGTTGTGCTGTGCTGGACATGGGCGGTGTGTGTGTGCAGTGGTACACATGGCTGTTGCTGCCTGGTTGGGCATGTCTTGTGCACACAGTCACTGTGGGTGGGTGCAGTCCATCACAGGAGCAGGGCACTTGGCTGTATGCCATGCATGATGGGTGGGCTTCAGGGATATGGACAGTCACACCCATTGACTCTGATCCCTTGTCCTAGATGTCTGGATACTGCACCGCATAGAGAGGTCCATGCAGCAACTGTTGCAGGTGGCAATGGACTCACTCGCCATCCTGCAGGACCTATACCAGCATGGTATGCGACGGAGAAGGAGGCCCCGGGACCAGCACCAGGCAGCAGGGGAGCAGGCTGGCAGACAGTAGCTGCCCATCACCTCCCCCCTTTACCTATCCCTCACACTCTGCCTTCCTTCTCCCAGTTGTTCACCCCTGCCCCTTACCCACCCCTACCTTGTACCCGTACCCCCAACCCTGTTTTGTAAATTTGTAAATAGTTCTTGTTGTTCTTCTTCTTATTGTTGTTGTTTTTTTGTAATACAGATATTTTGATATGAATACTGTGGTGGTCTCTGATTTGCAGCTGGCTATAGGTGCTCAGTTGCAGTGGCGTGCATGGCATCTGGGGTGGTATAGTCATGGGTATGTGTGTGTGTGGGGAGGTGTCTCTGGTGTGGGAGTGGCTTTCAGTCAGTATCTGTGGTGTGTGTTGTTCCCTGTGCATTGCATTGCTGTGTGCAGTGTTCCATGGTGCCTGCTCTGTGTCCATTGTGCCCCTGTCAAGCTGCCCTTGGTCTGTGCAGCTGACACCCTTGCATGCCTGTGGCCTGCCAGGTCTGCTGCCTTATCAGTGGGTGCTGTCCCTGCAGGTCATCCACTGTGACCGTCACGATGCTGGGTTGCCACCTGTCACCGGTAGGGTGCATGTTTGCCTCGGGTGACACTGGCCTCCACAGTTGTTGTCCCACCTCCATGCTGTGTCTTGTGTGTGTTGCAGGGGCAGTGCAGCACTGTCTGTGACTTGTGTTCCAGGCATATGCTGGTGGCATACAAGGCCACAGTACATGCACAGGGTGGGTGTCACCCATGTGCCATGGTGGACTGCAGGCTGTGTGTGCATAGTTTTCATGTGCCCACACTGGTGGCTGGGTTGCCACACTACTGCGTCCCTGTGTTGGTGTCCCTGAGGGTATGGGTGTGTGTTTGGTCCTGCACTGTGTTGCATCCGGTGTGATGCATGCTTCCACGCACCACTGTGGGTGTCTGTGCTGGCTGCTGTGGCTCGTGGTGAGTCGCGCTGTGACACCTGTCTACTGTGCAGGGTGCTGTGTCAATGGCAGTGGTGTCAGGGGCACGCCCTTTCCCATGTGGGGTACCACTTGTGGCAACACATGTTCGGTGTCTCAGCTGTGCCTCAAGGGGGTTTTGCGTGTTGGCACTGTGTCTGCCGTTGTTGCATTGCCGTGTGCTGCCACCCACTGCTGGGTGCTCATGGTGGGTCTGGCTTGTATGGTTCTGTGGTACACGGGGTTGCAGTGTGACGGGGGGTTGCATGGGGATTCCTGCAGTGATGGTCACTGCTCATGGGTGGTGTCTTGGGGTCATAGTGCAGGGTGTGCTGTGCACGGGGGCTGCTGTACACTGGGGTGGTCCGCCCCTTGTGTGGCAGTCTCAGCTTGCTGGTGGGTGTGCTGGGGCAACATGGCCCGGCTGTGCTTTGTTTGCTTGTCCCCATGGGCCGGTGGATATTCCGTCCCTCCCCCAGTTATGCTGTGCTTGGGGTGTGGGGTGCACTGTCAGTTCTGCAGTGTGTTCCTGTGCCCATCTGTGGCATGGGGGTGGGCCCCCTACCTCCCTGGTTGTGCAGTTCCACTGCTGCTGCTGGGGTCTCCCTGTTTGTGCTATAGGCGCCTCTGGACTGCTCAGCTGGGCTGCCCTTGATTGCGCTATAGCACATGAAGTATCTGCTCAGCTTCCCTTCTGGTTGTGCTATGGGCATGGGTTATGCGATATTCAGGCGGTGGCTGGTTGTGCACTTTGGCTTGCTCCACAAGTTGAATATCGGCCCATTGCGCATGTGCGTAATGGACTTGTGCTTGCTCCTGCTATTGCGCACATTTTGGGCGCAGTTTGAATATCTGGGCCTTGGAGGACAAATACTGAGTATCGTGGAGGAACAGAGTGACCTGGGAATTATGGTTACAAATGGCTTGTCATTCAAAATACATTGTAACTCAGTTATTAAGAAATCAAGTAGTATATTACATTGTATAAATAAGCACATTACATCTAGAAGCAAGGAGTCCTGCTACCTCTCTATACATCTTTAGTAAGGCAGCACTTGGATTACTGTGCACAATTTTGGTCACCTAGTGGAAGACCCGAGATAGTTGCACTGGAAAAAGTCCAGCAGAGAGCTACCCACCACATACAGGAAGCAAAAGGACAAGATGGAGGTTAAATACCCTGGGATTATACTCCTTGGAGTTTAGGCGGTTAAGAGGGGATATGTGCTTGATTTATAAATCACTTATGATCCAGGTTTATGGGAACTTTTGGGATTAAGATTCAGGGAATCATTGTGCAATACTAGGGCACATCCTCTACAACTGTTAGTGGATTGTCCCAAAACAAATAAAAGAAAATCTTGGCTCACCTTGAGAGTAACTAACATCTGGAATAAACTACCATTAGAGGTAGTAGCTAGTGACACTATGAATATCTTTAAGTACAGATTGGATTGTTTCCTTATTAAACATAAGATTTAGGGGTATTGATAAATTGGTGAGCAAAAGGACTATTGTCTACATAGCTCTGTATTCACCTATGAAACAGAATGTGCGAAGTCCAGCCGACTGATCGTGGATCTGTTCAAACTCCACCATTCAGCCAATCTTCTGTTTGAACTCCTGGACAAACGTCACTGCTTCATCCACTTCCCAGAAGGAGTACGCTGCCCCCTCAAACTTAATTTTCAGTGTTGCTGGGTAGACAAGGAAGAACTCAACCTTTAGCTCAGAGAGCTGAGACATTACATTATTGAACTGTCGCTGCCTTTTCAGAAGACGGTTAGAATAATCCTGCCCCAGGAAGAGATGTGTTCCTTCATTGGTGAGGGTCCCCATGTTATGGTAAGCTGCCAGGACTGCCTCCCTGTCCTGAAAATTATGGAATCTCATTATTACCTGGCGGGGAGGTAGGTCCATGGCTGGCTTGGGTATAACTGCCTGATGTGCTCTCTCCAATTTGATTCAGCCATTCTTCAGAGTTAGGCCCAGCAGGCCTGGGAGCTGAACCGCATAGGATTCAATAATGTTTGGCCCTTCTTTCCCCTCCGGGAGTCCACGGAGCTGGAGAGTCAGTCTCTGATGTAGTTCTCTTGGTAATTGAATTGTTCTTTAAAGTCTTCCAGCTCTTTTTGTAGCCTCATGATGTGTCCGGGTAAAGAGGCCCCAGTGTGCTCCAGTGCTGAGATTCTACTTTAGACCTCTGACAGTCTGGATGCTTATGCAGTTTATATGTCGATTAATTCTTGAAACTTGTTTTCAGACTTTTTCTCCATTTGACACAGCCGGTGTTCTAAGGCTGCCAGCACTCCTTCTGTTACTTCTCGGCCCAACACCCTGATCTCTGCTGCCGAGAGAGATATCGGGCCTACTAGTTCTCCTGATGTGCCTGAAGGCTGTCTCTTCGAATTTTTGGTAGATGCCCTCAAATATTTTCAGCCTGCTGGCGTCAGGCACTCGGCCATGATGAAATTGCCAGGTAGAGTTCGGTTTCAGGCATTAACTATTCAGGATGTCTGTGATTTTTAATAGATTTTACACCCCGAGGATGGAGTGGGTAAAGAGTGCATCTTCAGTCAGCCATGCTCATTAGTGCCACCCACAGTCAATCTTTTTAAAGCAAAAGCTTCCCATGGGGTCCTGCGCCTCTGGCTGGTACTCACCAGTGATGAATAGTGAAGACAGATACAGTTAAGATATAATGGGTGGTGGGATGAGTGGAGGTCTAGGGCAAAGGATTACAGGAAGGAAGGTGAGGTGATAATATTTCAATTTCAGACCAAAGATCAAAGGTACTACAGGGTATGACCATGATCCACTGTGGGATTTTATAGGGCACAAAAAGGCTAAATTCCAACCCCAAGGTCCTCTTAAAAACTCAGTAATGGCCGCCTGATCCAACACGAGTCATGCAGTTTTCATGAATTCCTCCCAGCTTCTATTTGTAACTATAGTGGAGAACTGTCTGGGTGGTACTCAGCAGTGCAGCAAAGTCTGGCAAAAAAATTGACTGTACCTTTTTAACTGTAACATATTTCAGACCCGGCAGTACACGGCACAGTCCATTGTGTCCAAGATGGGCACTAGAGCCCAGTGTGCATGCACGATGACTTGTGCATGTGCACTGAACTTAGGGTTACCACCTTTTAAGAAGCCCAAAGTGGGATATTTCTTACTGAAACAAGATTTTTCGCAGGACAGTACATAACCTCGACCAATACAACAGACATGTTTTCTCTGTATAATCAGAATTAAGGCTAAGTATTTTAGTTTCTTAGTTGCTTCTATTGTTTCTTATCATTTTAAGGTATTTTAGTTAAGATATGATAGTTTTCTGCAACATTTAGTGGAAAATTAGAAAATATTTTTACTACTACAAAGTCAGGACATGTAGTATTTTTCATGTTTTTTTTTGCAGGACACAGCTGCCCAAATCAGGACTGTCCTATGAAAATAGGGACAGGTGGTAACCCTAACAGAACTCCAGTGGCCATCTCAGATATGGTGGACAGTGCCGTATTCCACTGTGACTTCAGTCAGCGTGGCTGCAGCCGTATCGGCTCTGGCCAGAGTTAGTTAAATCCCGTGACCGCTTTATCCCCAACTACCTCTGCTGGGAGGTCATTCCAAGCATCGACCACCCTCTCCATGAAAAAGTACTTCTTCACATTACCCCTGAGCCTTGCCTTCCCCCTCTAGCTTCATGCTGTGTCCCCTTGTCCTCGAGCATCTTTTTTTTGGGGAAGATGCTCCCCTACTACACACTTTTTATTCCTGTAAGGTATTTGTATGTCTCTATCATATTCACTATCTCCCTCCTTTCCTCTAGGGAATACATATTTATGCTGAGGGTGGGGAGTATACCAGCCCTCAGCACAACAAGTTGCAGTAACGTAGAAGTTCAGTCAACTCGGGGGCTACCATAGCATAAATTACCAAAAAAAAAAAAAACTGACAAGTAAAAATACTTACAATAAACTAAACACAGGGACCTAGAAGGAGAGCTACATGTCCAATCAGAACTAAGGGGAGAGCTTCAGAAACAGACAACTAGTGTAATAGCTAACAAATAGTGTAAGGCAAGATGGAAGGGAGAGCTGCATGTCATTTATTTATTTATTTATTTTTATTTAGTTTTTGTTGACCGGGTAAGTGCATTAGACAAATCCTGCCTATTTTTAGGCACGACCCGGAGGAGGGGGATACAGATGAATGCCAACTGACCTTGAACCAGATTAAGCTGTTGGTGGTATTTTTAGTGAATGAGGGAAATTTGGCCAGGACACCAGGGAAATTCTCCTACTGCGTTGCTGGCAGTAGGAGGCCTGAGAGACTGAAGTCTGGTCACTGTTGTTTGACCTGTGGAAGAAGATGGATGTGTCGGGAGACGGAGAGCATTTATCAAACTTTGATTTGGATTCTGCAATTTTGGAGAAGCATAATGCTGTTACTTACGAGATCCCGTTACAAGACCTTCTCGGTTCCGATTTGGAGGTACCTTTGCCGATAACTCACCCACAGAACGATGATATATTTCCTGAGAATTTATCTCCTGCAACTACTCAGGAGCAACTTAAGCTTCAGATTGCCGCTTTGGCTGTAGAGCAGAAACGCCTTCAGCTGCAGCTATGTGTGATGAATTCCTCGGCTGCGCCTGTCAGTAACCCGGAGCGGGTTGTCATTAGCCGAGATGTTGAGTCCTGTGACGAACTTGTTAATCCTGTCCAGCATGGTGAGTCTGCACAAAAACCTTGCTCTACTCATTCTTTAAGCCCTGCATTAGTGACAGCTGGCAGTATCAAATCCTCAGTGATTCCATGCCTAGAGCCGTCCTCGGAGTTACAATTGCAGCATACTGATTTGAATTTGCCGATTACTGTTTCCGCACAGCTGACTGACACTGACATTCCTGTTTCAGCAGGCGAGGGCTCCGCTCCCAACCCTGGTGGTGTCCCGCTAACAAAGGCTGCGGGTTTTGTGTTCCGAGGTACTTCAGCGGTGCTTTCGGCTGCCAGTTCTCCTCATAATAGTCACTGTGTGTGTTTCAAACGAACCCCCTACATCAAGAAGGAGTTTCTGAATTTTTTTTTACAAAGCCTCAGGATAAGTCAGGGGATGACGGTAAAGAGAAACGAGCGGCTTTTCTACTTTCTAGATGCAATTTGGGGACTGATAGTAATTATGTTGTTTTAAACAAAAATTCAGGGTCATTGGAACTTTCCTCGGGGACGCTGCATGCCGCCTCCCCTCTGCAACCTCAGGCTACAGAGTTATGGTCTCTCAGAAAGCACTTGGTGAAGCAGGGTGGACCTTAAAACAAGGTACCTGGCACCCTACACCTGGCTGGGACCCAAAATTAAACTTCTCCCAGAATGAGCCGGCTCTGAAACCTCAGCAGTCTACTGACCTTTATCTACCACTGTTTGTTCTGGTGTTTTGCCTTTGGTGGAAGCCCCCAGAGTGCCCTCCCAAACAGTTGCTTCTGTAACTACTGAACTCTCTGATTCTACTATACTTTCAGGACCTAATTGTCTTTCTCCCAACAGCAGCAAGCTGTAGAGAAACCATTGTCTGATTTATTTGCTAAAATTAAAAAGGAGGCTGCGCCTCGTAGGAATGCTGTCAGACTACGCTATAAAGGGGGTTTGGAGGTGAGGCCAGATAGGCATTATGTGGGGAAAAACTTACTTAAGGATTCTTTGCATTTCTCACCTAGAGAAGTTTTTGCTTTTATTAACATTTCAGGTGAAGATAACTTTGACATTAGTTTCCGTTCTGCATCTGCATTGGATTTATTTTGGGAGAGATATAATCTGGTAAAGTTTTCTCCTTTATGGACCCCCTTCCTAGTCATTCCCTTGTCCAAACCTTTGATTAAATATGTAACAATTATGTTTAGGAACAAAGGGGTACATGTAAATGATATTGCCTATTGGTTATCCTGAAAAAGTGAAGTCTTAAGCCCTCCAGAAGCCATTCTCGACTGAACAATTTTGGGCTGGAGGTTAGCGGTTTAAGGTAAAGCTTCGGCAAACTGAGAGCAGTATTGAGCATATTCCCAATTCTTTTCTCTTGGGAAGAGATAGGGAGGTTTGCTTCTATGTCAGGCAACCTAGAGCCTGTTAGAAGTGTGGGTCTCGTACTCACCTGTCCAGTTCTTGTGATAGGCCCCGCTGTGACAATTGTGGGGAAATAGGTCACACCGCCTTTCAATGTGTCAATCTAACCAAATGTGACTTATGTCACGATACTGGGCATGTATTTGCTGAGTGTTTCTGGGCAGCGAAAAACAAGGCCTGCAGTGGTAGTCCTGACCAGCTTATTCAGCGGGCTCAGGATCTAGTTAATAACCCTATCTGGACAGCTGCTGTTTCTACCGTGGATGAGGTTGACCGACATCTGGACTCCTCCCAGACTATAAAGCGGTCTCATGATCTGCCTCCTTCTGGTCCTTTGAACCCCTCCCCCATCTCCCCTCCTTTTCCCTGTGTGTTATGCTTCACAACAGGAGAACCAGGCTTTGGATCCTCCAGGCCCGTCTCCTGTAGTAGTAGTTAGGAGATCCTCTAGGAACCTCAAACCCCCGGCCCTCCCTCCTCAGGAGGTTATTTAATCTAATAATCCTTTGCTGTCTTGTCTCCGCAGTGGGGATACTGACATGGAGTGTGGAGACCCCAATCCCAAACTCTTCAGGATAGCCCCCCCTGCTCTTCTCATAGGAGGGATATAAAGGAAAAGAAAAGGAGACGGAAAAAGGATGGTTGATTGAGTCTTTTTACTAAATGGTATTTGCTATTGGCTCTATAAACATCCATAGTCTATTAAATTCTAGTAGGCGTCAGATTATATATGACTACATTCATGGTTCTTCCATTGATATTTGTTTCATTCAAGAATCATGGATGTTAACTTTGGATCAAGCTAGGTTTTTTCAAAGGGAATGGTGTTGGGGTCCCTCCTACTGGTCCTTTGGGCAACAGTCTGCTGATGGTATTGGGTTTCTTTTTAATTCATTTGAGTTTTCCCTTATAAAAAATATTGATTTAGTTCCCGGTAGACTGATGATTCTGGATGGGAAATGGGATTCCATGGTATGCAGATTTATTAATGTCTATTGCTCACAGGTTAAAGCTGAGAGGGTTGCTCTCTTTTCAATGATTAGACCATTTTTAGTTACTTCTTTTCACATTTTTTTATGCAGTGACTTTAATTGTGAGCTCCAGAAAGCAAAGGGTGGGCTTACGGAAAAAGGGAAAAAGATTTATTGCGATTCTAATGCTTTGTTCCAACTTTTGGATACATCAGGCCTAGTGGATAGTAGGCAGTTCCAGCAAGAGGGACTGAAATTTACCTATAAAAGAAATGCTCTCACTTCCACAATTGACTATATTTTTTAGTCTAAACACCTTCTCCCGTGTAAATGTTATACATCTCCTGTAGCATTTTCGGACCATCTTTTTCTTAAGTGTGTTTTTTCATCCAGTGAGGTAAAGTCTCCCCCAAAATCGAGATGGAAACTGAGTTCTCCTCCATTAAGTAATACACTTATATTGAAGGCTATTAAATCATTGCTCAGTGCATGACTTTCAGTTGCCTTTCTTTATGATAATTTAGGTGACTGGTGGAAGGAATCTAAGGAGGATTTCAAATTTTTATTATTAAACTGTGGGAAATCTTGTGAAAACCTTAAGTTTCTGCACTATTTAAAATTGAGTCAACAATTGTATTATTTGTTTTCCAAGGCTAACACTTCTAAATTTGATTATTCTTCTCAAATTACTATTATAAAGCTACAATTACAAGAGGTACAGTATAATAGGGCAAATACTATGAAAGTACTTTTCCAGGAAGGCACTCAGAAACAGGCTTATGGGTACCCTTATGAGGTGTTTAAACGTTATAAATCTAAAGTTACTATGTCCTTTTTGCTGACACAAGATGGGGATCTGGTTCAGGATATTCCTGGTATGCATGCCACTATTAAACAGTTTCTACAGTTGCATGGCCCAGTAGTGCCCCCTAGTGATGAGGAGATGGAATCTTTTTTAGAAAAGATTCATCTTCCTAAAGTTAGGTTTGATAAATCATGTTTAATTACTCCAATAATGGCGGCAGAAGTTGAAACTGCAATAAAATCCCAAAAGAGTGGGATTTCCCCAAGAATTGATGGTATAACAGCAGAATTATACAAAGCATTTCCTTCTGAATTTTCGGAATGTTTGACTATGGTATTTAATTTTTTTCTCTTGACCCCCACATTTCCCCTTTGGTTTTCTGAAGGTTTATTAATTTTTTTGTATAAATCTGGGGATCGGGAGAGATTGGGTAATTGGAGACCAATTACACTTCTTAATTCGGATTACAAATTACTAACTAGCATCTTGAATACTCGATTTACGACCTTTGCTAATATGGTTATATCCCCTTTTCAATATTGTGGGCTCCTGGAACGAAAGATACAGCAGCCTCTTATGATTCTCAGAGATCTAATTGAACATTTTTTATTTCATAAACTTACAGGTTGTATTCTTTCCTTAGATCAGATGAAAGCCTTTGATCAGGTGTATCACCCTTTTTTGGTTTTAACTTTGCAATATTATGGGGTCCCATTTTCCTTTATCCAATGGATAAAAATACTTTATAATACTGCTATTACACATCCAGTTATTCATAATTCCATTTCAGAAGGTGTTCATCTGGCCACGGGGGTTTGTCAAGGATGCCCCCTAAGTCCTCTATTATATGTATTTACCATTGATGCTTTATTGCAGTCATTAACACGTCACCCTCGGTGGAAAGGGGTGCTTGGATCCCCTGGGTTGGATACTTTGTATTTACAGGCCTATGCAGATGATATTTGTGTTTTTTTTCAGACTATACTCAACCCCTTTTTTTTGGACTTTTTGATTTTTTATTCCCATGTTTCTAATTCCAAAATTAATACCTCGAAAAGTCAGGGTTTATTTATTGGGGTTAATTCTCCAGCTGAGATTTCCATTCTGGGAATTCAGATTACCTCAGCCCCAATTAAGATTTTGGGGTTATTTTTTGGACCTCAAAACCTTCCCCTTTTGAACTGGGAATGTGCCTTGTCCTCAGCTAATGCTAAAGTTCACGTATGGAAACATTGGTGATTGGCTAAGCTGAAAAGAGTACAGGTAATAAAACAATTTTTAATTCCCAAGTTTTTGTATGTAGCATTGATTTTCCCATTTCCTTAAGAATTTGAAACAAGATTGTATAGCCTGTTCTTTCAGATGCTTTGGGGTAATAGGCTTAATCCCATAAAAAGACAATATACCTATTTAGGGAAAGACAAAGGGGGATTAGGAATGGTGGATCCCATCACGTTTTTTCTTACATTATTTATTTCTCAAAATGTTAAAATTGGATTATTACCATCAGTATCTCTGAGTGGTTTCTTATTACATAGTGTTTTAGGTCCTTATTTTTCACCATGGCATTCTACCCCCCCCCCCCGAAATTATCAAGATTCTTGCAGGTTCCTCTATTTTTTAAACCAGTGGTAAAGAAACTATATAAATGGGGTCTTTCTAAATAAACTGTTTCTCGATCGTCAGGGCCTAGCTTATATATTACAGTTATATCGTTGTTATATCCTTCAGTATCTGCTTTGAAAAATTGTCCTTATGCTCTTATTTCGAGAGCTCTCTCTCTCAATTAAATAATCCACGATTGCCAAGTTATATGTGGGAGTTTCAGTGGTTAACTGTCTATGGGAGAATTGGGGTACGAGGTAATGCTAAGCATAAGGTTAAAGAAGAAAGAGTATGTCCTTTCTCTGGTTGTGTAAATCAAGAAGAGACAATAGAACATTTTTTCTTTCATTGTTATTATGCCAGTTCTCTTTGGAAATTCCTGGCTTTAAAGCGGCATATGAAATGGCTATTAACTTTAAATTATGATGTTTTGGTTTTGGGTAATTTTCCTCAGTTACAGGTTAAGTATAATTTGAACACCTTACAGATTTTTTGCTGTTGTTTGAAATATTACTTATGGCAGGCTAGATGCCAGTGGGTCCTTTATCAAAGAATAATGTCTTATGAAACAATTAGTTTATTGATTCAGGGGGGCTATGGAGAAGGTTTATTTGAAGGACCTACAATTTGGTACAGCACAAAAGGTGACTGATTGGTGGAAAGGGTTTCTATTTTTTGTTAAATATAAATAACTTATGAGTGTTTCTTAAGGGGGGCTTGGGACTAATTTCTATTACATGATTAATCTGAGGAATGACAGCTGAGTTTTTTCTTTTCAGATGATGCCTAATGTATAATTAATAGTAATGTTCATTATGAAACTTTGTAATTTTGTTTCCCTTTTTTGTTATGATGTTATTATGATAAGACCTTCACCTACTTTTTTGGGGGGAGGGGGGAGGCTGATGCATAATTCTTTTTTACATACTGCTCTGATACTGTATGACTGTACAACTTGTTTAAATTTGTTTACCTTCTGATCTGTATTTTATTTTGTGTGACTTAACACTGTTTATAATTATTTTGTTTTTGATGTTATTATAATAAAAAATTCCCCTACTCTTGCAGTAGGGGGCCCCCTGGGATGGCTGGAACAACCTCAGTATGTCCCGGACTTCTGAGAGTTAGGACGTGGTTGTGGAGCACTCAATGGTCCCTGACTGTGTTTGTCCTGAAGATACTGCTAATATGGATAACATGGATATCTCTTTACCTGTAGAAGATCCTGTTTTGCTGCCACAGGCTGTAGAACCCTTACCGGAGGTTGGTACTGACATTTCTGTTGATGTTAAGATTGTGGAGGATGAGAAAAAATGGAAGCGCCCGGATTGTAGTCCAACGGCACCCCCTGGGATGGCGAAGAAGAGCACTGTTGATCCTCCTCATAGTTTTCCGGTGGAACCTGCAGGTATGCCGGCTTCTATGTCAGATTGTGATTTTTTTCCTTTTACTGCATAAAATTCGTCCTGGTCTCCTGAGCAGGCTTTGGAGCAGGTGGGTTGGGTTAAGACCCAAGCCAAATGGGTCCCTGACCCTGGTATTCCCTTGCTGGGTGAGGGGTTGCTTGTGGTCCCGGAACCCTCTGCACTGCCTTTCCAGTGAGGGTCTCCTGATTTAGAGCCAGACCGCGTTGCTGCTACACTTCCGGGTGTCCGGGCGAGCCCTTCGATTCCTGCTCCTGCAGTTCCTGAGGCTAGCATGGTGTTTCAGCCACCGGAGGCTGTTTTTGTTGCTTCTTCAGACTTGGTTGCTTCTCAAGATGTGTTGCGGACCTCTGGTACACGCTCTGTCTCTCCACCTGCAGGTCAGTCTTCCTCTACTTTGGGCAGGAGCCTAGTTTTGGGACCAGTTGGGGATATGGTGCCACAAGGCCTGCAGGATGCTCCTCTTAAAAAGCCTGCTACCTATGTCTTGCTGTTTAAAAACTTGGATATGCCTGCAAGGAAATGTTTTGTAGCCAGGATTTACTATAGAGGCGGGCTGGACCTCCCCTCGGACCATAACTATGTGGGTAAACGATTATTAATCGAGTCTTTAGGCATTAAGCTAATTGAGGTGTATGCCTTTATTCATACCTCAGGGGACCATCATTTTGATATTTCATTTTGTTCAGCTGCTTTATTGGATAAATTTTGGGCTGCTTATTATGCTGCCCGCTCTGTCTCTGTTTGGAAGCCTTTTGTGGTCATCCCTATCACTAGGCCTACTGCTAAAGTGATTACTGTTCTGTTTCAAAATGAAGGGGTGAATGTTCTGGATATTCTTTATTGGTTGGAGAAACGATGTACTGTCAATGGGGTGCCTCATGCCCTGATTGATGATAATGGGTTTTGGACTGGAGGGTGGAAATTTAATGTGCAACTGAAAATGTTTGAAGAGGGGATTCAGCATATCCCTAACTGTTTCTATCCGGGGAGGGATCGTGGTATATTATTCTATCCAGGCCAGCCTCGATCCTGTTATAGGTGTGGGTCTTTGTCTCATCTCAACTCTGACCGCGATCAACTTAAGTGTGCAGCTTGTGGAGTTTTGGGTCACTCAGTACTATCCTGTACTGTCCCTCCCACTTGCAATCTTTGTGGTGAGGATATTCATGTTTTTGCTGCTTGCCCTTGGGCTGCCCATAACACAGCAGATTACATGGAGCGTGATTTTTATATTGCTAAATCTACCTCTTCTACTAAGTCGACCCCCCCTCCGGGTTCGGGCCCAGTTACTCGTATTGGGACTGGGGCCCATCCCTCTACTGACTTAGGAGGTGGACAAGCTGCTCCTCCAGGTCCGGCAGCTCCTGTAGATCCTCCCCCTTCCCCTGTGCCCCCTCCTCCACCTGTTTCATCTATTCTACTATTGAAGGATCTGCTCCCCACTTCCAGCAGTGATGGGTGTGAGGTCTGAGGATGATTTGGGGGTTTCTTACCCTGTTTGTATGCGGCTCTGATCTAATAAACCTGTGGAGGACAAAACAATTTTTGATTCAGGTGGATAACCCCTGTGAATCTTTGCTGAGTTGGGGAGACATTATGGATGGGGGTGATCTGGAGGGGTAGCTCCCTTCTTCTTCACTATCTGAAGCTCCTCCTGTTCCTGCTCCATTATCAGACACCCCAGGGACGGGCTTAAAGAAGAGGTCAACAGGAACTCGGAAAAAGAAATGACTGGCCCAGATATTCAAACTGAGCCCAAAAAGTGCGCAATAGCAGGAGCAAGCGCAAGTCCATTGTGTCCATGTGCAAGAAGTGCGATATTCAAAAACTGAGCTGGCCAAACTGTGCCTACAGCCGACGACTGAATATCGCACCACCTGTGCCATAGCACAACTAGGGAGGGGAAGCTGAGCAGATCAGATGCGACATAGCGCAACAAGGGATGTTCAGCTGAGCAGTCCAGAGGCACCATAGCACAACCAAGGATGCCCCCCAGCAGCAGGGTGACAATGCAACTGCACAACCAGGGAGGTAGGAGCCCACCACCCATGCCATAGATGGGCAGAGGAACACACAGCAGAACAGACATCGTCCCCACACCCCATGCACTGCACAACTGGGGAGGCTGGAATAACCACTGGCCCATGGAGACAACAGCAACCCACAGCCAGGCCATGGTGCCCCATCACACCCCCTGGCAAGCTGTGACTGGCACACAAGGAGGGCTGACCACCCGTGCGTCACCATCCCCCAATGCAGAGCACATCTGCACCATGACCCCCAGACACCCTGCCCAGGAGCAGCGCCCACCACTGCAGGAAACCTCATGCATGCCACCACCCCCACTGTGACAATGCAACCCTGTGCACCACAGAACCATGCAAGGCAGCCCCACCATGAACACCCATCAGCAGGTGGCAGCACACAGTGATGCAATAACAGCATACACAGTGCCACCACGCACAGCCCCCCAGAGGTACTGCTGAGAGACCAACCATGCGTCGGCACATGAGGTACCCCACACGGGACAGGGCATGCCCCGGACCCCACCACCAGTGGTACAGCATCCTGTACACTCTCCCAATGACACACCCCGACCCAGCACTGGCCACAACAGCCAGTGCAGATACACCCAGCCAGTGGTGCGTGGAAGCATGCACCACACGGGATCTCCACCGATTGCATGGACAGACACCCACCCATACCCCAAGGGCACAACAACACAGGGACGCAGTAGGGGGCAACGAAGCTCCCGCAGTGCCATATTTAAACTGTGTACACACAACCTGCAGTCCTCCATGGCTGGGATGTCTAGCCACCCTGTGCAGGCACTGTGGACCTGTACACCACCAGCATTTGCCCAGAGCACACAAGTCACAGACAGTGGTGCATCCCCTGCAACACACACAAGTGACAGCATGGAGGTGGGTCAACAGCTGTGGAGACCATAGTGTCACCCGAGGCAGACATGCACCACACCAGTGACAGGAGGCAACCCAGCATTGTGACAGGTACAGTGGCTGCCCTGCATGGACAGCCACCACTGACATGCCAGCAGACCATGCAGGTCACAGACATGCCATGTGGTGTCTGCTACTGAGCCATGGATGGGCTGACAGGGGCGCCATGGACACAGAGCATGCACCATGGATCACTGCACACAGTCATCCGTGCAGAGGGCTACAACACACACACAGAACACTGACTCCGATAGCTACCCCACGCCATAGTAACCTCCCCACGGACACACACACACATACCCATGACTGCACCACCCGATGCCATGCACACCACTGCAGCTGAGCACCTGCCTAGCCCACTGCAAATCAGAGACCACCACAGTATTCATATCAAGATGTGTATTCAAACAAAATATAAAGTTAACTATATACAATAATATATGCAGAGCTGGGGGAGCTAACAAGGTGGGGGTGGGTAAGGCAGGGGTGTTTCAAATGGGACAGGAAAGGAGGGGTGTGAGGTGGGTCCAGGGGGTGGGGATATCAAGGCAGAGGGACTGTCAATGGGAGCCCCACTCTCCACTCTTGCTGCTCTCCGCTGGTGCCTCCTGAGGATCCCCAATCTGGTCAATCCTTTCCTAAGATTTCCAAGGACGACCTTGCCACGTGCAGGATCTCCTTAATGCCTCCCTGATGTCAATCAGCTGGTGGACACCTAGGACAAGGAGCACAGTCCGGTAGGTGGTGCACAGCCCCATACAATCCCACCACTGTGCATGGCATACGGCCGTGGGACATGCCTCTGATGGTGTGTGACCACCCACATTGACCATCCACACGACCTGCCCACCCAGGGAGCATACAGCCATGTGGGAACGCTGCACACACCCACAGGCCAGCCACACACAGCACCACTGTGGCCGTTTAGTGACATGGCTATGTGGTGCAAAGGAGTGGCACAGCCATGTACCGGTGCGCGCTGGACCGCCATTGACACACTCCCAGACATGCATTGCCACGGACAGTGCTGACTGTAACAAGTTGCGTTCATGGCAGTGGTGTCAATGGATGGTGGCCATGCCCCACTGCCCACCCTGTTCACAGCAGCATAGTAATCGTGGAGGTATGGCACTCACCATCATCGGGCTGGTCCCGCACTGTGGACCCGTTGCCCATGCCCTTCCTGTCCTCTGGCTGTTGCTGCAGCTCACCGTGCCAGGCTGCTCCTCTCCGGCCCTGTTGTGCCGCCAAACATGGAGAGAGGAACATCAGTACAATCCCATAGCAAAGCCCTCCTGCCCTCAGGTGTGTTGCCTCCACCAGTCAGCCACCCCACACACCCTGATAACACCACCACAGCCAACGCCAGGCGGTCCCTCCCCATGTGCTGGACACATATAACCTGATACCCATATGGAAGATAAAGGTGTGTTGTGCAGTAACACCTACCTGGCCATGGCACATGCACTCCTTGCACATGCCTGCAGGCAGGCTGGCAGGTCTGCTCCCTCCGCCGCGGAGTTGCCATACCTGTGGCGGCTTTTGCTCTGCTGTCCGCCCCTTCCAGTAGCCTCCTCAAGTGCAGTGGCGCTTTACCTCCCACACCTGACTCTGGACCTGTCTGGGGTGCCTCCCCAACACAGTGGTCCATGGTGTGGCTCCACCATGGCTACTCGGGTTGGCCAGTTCTACCTGGCTCACTGTGCAGCCCTCCTCGCACCATCCTCTCAGCTCAGTCTGCAAAGTGGTGCTCTGCAGTGTAGCTTTCTGCGTGCAGATGCTGTGCGCAGTACAAACTGCCATTCCCAATTGGCGCTGTCACTGAACAAGTAGTAGTATGCACCATGCCTGACACATGGATCCTAGGGTGCAAGGTCAGGCACAGGGTCAAGGGCTCTGGTGCAGGCACGGCAGCCGTGGAACCCAATGCATGTAGCGTGATTGGCTGCCTGTGTGCTACCTCCGTGGTGACCTGCCGTACTGTTGCCCCGAATGTGGCTTACGATGGCCCAGTGCCACAGCCGCCCATGTAGGTGAACATCGCTGTAGCGCCACTGGCACAATGGTGCATGCGCCCCATTGCTTCCTGTGCACAGCACGCCAGCAGCATGGCAGAGATGCTCCATCAGCAACCTGGGCATGCGCAGTGAGGTGTGTACTATGCATACCACAGAACCGCGCCTCTTGGCTCAGCACGCTCAACATTCCGGCGTAGCGAAGGTAGCGCTATTCGGTCGTCATATGCAAAACAGCTAATCAGCCATTCAGTGGTGCAGCACTGCAATTGTATCCACTTAAATCACGTCTTGCCTCATTGCTTGGGTTGCACTATAAAGAAAGTGTGACATTGGGCTGCACTGGCCATAATCAGTTACTGCAGTCTATTGGTGAGTTGCATGCTGTTTGGGAGTGTGGACTGTGGATTTAGGGACATGCATGGGACTGCACAGTCACAGGTAACAACTGTCATTCTTACAGGCTAAAAAATGACTGAGCGAGTTGTGGGAGAGGAGGAACACAGTGGTGGGAGGAGGAGAAGGCCTAATTTTATCAAGGCCGAGACCTATGCCCTGTTTGAGGCCTACCTGGATCAGGAGCCGCTTCTCAGCAGACGGCAGGGAACACCTCAAGCCCATGCTGCTGCATGGGAAGAGGTGGCTGCGTGCTATTGAACCTGCATGGTAGCCACCAGCACTCCCGTGCAGAGTGCAAGAAGAAGATGGGCACAGACAGGAGGAGGATAAAGGAGAAGGCGGCTGCCATCAGGGCAGCATGAGCTGCAACTGGTGGGGGACAGCCGGAGGTGGCACACCTGACCCCACAGGAGGAGAGTTGCTGGAAGCATGTAGTGTTGTGCCATTGAGGGTGTTCCAGGTGGTGACTTCCAGATGGGTGGTAGCCCATCACTGCATGGAAGGTCATGGTCTGTCTATGAGGGGGGCAGGGTAGGTCACATGCAGTAACGCGACTTTGTTTTCCCTTACAGATCCTGAGCATCTGCATGGGTCAGCGGTGGTGGGCCTGTCCACTGAGGACAGTCAGCTGGAGATGGAGGAGGGCCCATCCACCTCCACAGGTATACGTGGCTCAGTACGACAGTGGTCCCGCCTGGCTGTCCACACTGATGTTGTTGGAACAGGTGCAAAGGAAGCCCTGCCCATGTCCCAGCGTGCCAGTGTCCATGTATGCCAGCATACTGTGACTCGGGCCAGAGCCGAGTCCGACACCGATGATGATGTCGCTTAATGCATGGGTGGTGACAGCGTTGTGCCACCCAGGATGGCCACATAGCAGGTGACATCATGGCCATGGCTGTGGGTGGTGCTGCCGTGGAGGCCTGCATGTCAGCACAGTCCCAGCCTGTGCCTGTCAGCACCAGTGGGGCAGTACTGGTGTGTGTTCAGGACAGTGGGACTGTTGCAGCCACTGTGGTGGCACCACTGAGCCCTGGGGAGTGGCAGCTGGAGGGGCAGCATCAGCAGTCGGCCAATGGGCTTGGGGGTACAGGGTCAAGCGGCAGCGTCTATGCACCACCTGTCAACATGCCCAGACCTGGTCCTAGTGTGCAGCACCCATCCTCAAGGGGTGCTGAGCATCAGGGCTGCGCACACCCTGAGAGACAGGATGCCGAGGAGGCAGATGACCTCTTGGATGTAGTACACCCACCTACTGCAAAGCACTGGGGTCCAGCAGCAGCCGTGGCTTCATGTACGCCAGTGGATGTACTGTGTGGCTCTGGAGTGGGCAGAGGAGCGTCGTATAGAGACACTGCTCTGATCCTGGCAGGATGGACCAGTTGCGGGAGGATGTGACCGCTGCCATTGACAAGCGAGACACAGGCATTCACTGCTGCTGTCATGGCCACAATGGGCACCTGATCATGTGCCCATGCGCCATGAACACCACGCAGTGCACTGTCCACCCCCATTCCTGGCGTCGTGCGACACCCTCCCTGTCAACACGGGTTCGGCTAGCTGAGCATCCCGAGCACACCTGGCACAGGCATGTTCAGTGTGCTGCAGACCCCTGCGCGAGCACAGTCATGTTCACGCAGTGGAACCCCTGGGGGACCATCGGTGCCACCCCAAGAGGCCAGTGGTCGGCCTGTCAGTGCTGATGGGTCTCGGCAGGGCCACCCACACATCCATGGTGGCCGAGGCACTGTGTCATGTGACTGACCTGTCTCCCAATGCGGCTACTGTTTGGTGCTACCCTGTGTGCATTGTGTCTTTCAGTGGGCAGTGCACAGGTGGGTACCCGGCCCTGCATGCGGACACACAGTCCATCTGCACACCCTCGGCTGCTGTCCACAGTTGCATGTGCATGATGATGCCTGCATTGCACTCTACACCAATGTGCAATGGTGTTCAGCATCTCTTCATCACTTACCAGGACAAGCAGTGCGTAGTGGTCTGTGGACATGTGTGTGGTTAGGGGTGGCATTCTGGGTCGGTGTGCCTCCTACCCTTTGTGCATGTTTGGTGTATTGTGTGTGTGTGTCCATCCGCGTGGCATGTTAGACCTCACCCATCCCTGGTTGTGTGTGGTTCTATGCCCTGCCACTTCCCTTGACAGCATGCACCCCTGGTGTGTGTCCATGCGTGTTTGTGGGTTGCACCTTAGCCACTGTTGGCTGCACATGGCCCCATGACTTACCTGGGTTGGCTGACGTGCTCCTCCATGATGGTGTCCCGGTGCAGCTGTGCCAGCTGGAGCAGTCGGGGGTCCCGTCGCCCAAGAGGGGGCTGCCCATCACCATCGTCACCAGCATCCTCATCGTCCCCATCGCTGTCCCCCTCTTCAACCTGTACAGCTATCCCACATTCGTTGGCCATGTTGTGCAGGATGCAACAGGCCAGGAATAGCCCGCAGGCCTTTGGGGGGTCTGCACTGTAGGGCACCGCTGGAGGTGTCCAGGCAATGGAAACATGCCTTCAGCATCCCGAACACCCGCTCGATGACATTACATGTGGTGGTGTGTGCCTCATTGTAGTGTTGCTGCGATAGGGTCGCGGGCCGCCGGTAGGGTGTGAGCAGCCAGGGACAGAGTGGGTATCCACTGTCACCTGTGTGTAGAGGGTGGAGGTTGGTTTGGTGATCACGCCGCTGCCCGGGCCATTGAGCCACTACCCATGTCACCTCAGACCATGCCCCCAGGCCCTATGATTGTCCATGTGGTTTTCATATCCACCCACTAGGTGGCCAGTGGGGATATCCCCACTCTCGAATCTGTGGCACAGTGCCAACTGGTGCCAGATGAAGGCATCATGTGCTCTCCCGGGGTGCGTGGCACAGACATTGATTATGCGCCCCCCTGGCATCGCACACCACCTGGCAGTTGATGCTGGCATAGCCCTTGCAATTGATGTATGTGGCCCCCTCAGGGCCAGGTGGTGTGTGGATGGCCACGTGGGTGCAGTGTATTGCCCCTAGCATGCCAGGCATATGTGCTACCCTGTGGAACTCCTGTATGTTTGCTGTGTGCTCCGCCAGTGTGCAGGAGAAATGGATGTACTCCACAGCATGTGGCAGCAGTGCACTGAGGAATTGGATGAGGTGGTGTGATGTGGCCGACTGGGTTATGCCTGTGGTGTCTCCAGTTGGTCTCTGGAAGGTACCCGTGGCGAGCAAGCACATGCAAGCTGTCACTTTGGTCTCCACTGACAGGGCATGGCTCCGTTGTGTCGGTGCCTGCATCACATCACTGCACAGCTCACAAAGCCACCTCAGAATTGCCCGATTCAGGCGGTACCAGCCCACAATTTCAGTGTCACTGTACAGCTCGAAGCTGGTGCGGGCTCAGTACTGTCTGTTGGGGGTATGCCGCCGATGGGCCCTTCCACGGCCATACCCCCTGCTGCCCGCCTTCTCACCCCCCTCATAACGGCCTCCATCTGGAAGGTGGCACTGGCCATGTCCCTGGCTTGTGTTCACCCTCCCGGCAGCTGTTACTGTATTCCCCCCTGCTGTCCTCACTGCTACTTCCCCTGCACCGGGAACACCTGTCTGTGCTTGCCTCACTGCTGTGTGGTGTACCTCCCCCTTCTGCAATGTCTCCCCACACCTTCCCCTGTGGCTGTGGCTGTTGCTTCCAGGTGCCCTTTCCTGCCTGGCCCTGTGTGTCCCTGCTGCCCAGTGTGTTCTGCTGTATTTTGCTCTCATGTGGCTTCCCTGTAGCGTTCTTGCATCTCTCCCTTGCTCCCTTTTAATTTGGCTCATTTCCGCTATGGCGCAACTTCCGCTTGCTCCCCTATTGCGCATGGCGCAAGTTGTTGAATATCGCACTGCGCCATTTATGCATGGTTCCTCCCCCTTCAGTTGTGCATGACTTCATAATCATTGCGCTGTTGCTCAGCGTGATTTGGGGGGGTGCAACTGCCTCCTGCTGAATATTGCAGAATGGTGCATTTTCAGACTTGCGCAGGCGCAACCCTATTGCGCATGGCTCAACTCTTTTGAATATCTGGGCCACTGTGTTTTTTTTTCTTGAGTTTTTTTCTCTTGTTTGCTACCTTTGTTGCTATGTCCCTGATTCCAACCTCCCTTACCTTAGCTAGTTTAAATGTTAATAGTATTAGGTCAGTGTACAAAAGGAAAGCTACTTTTTCGACCTTACGTTCCTTGCCTTATGATGTTTACTTTTTGCAGGATGTTCAGTTTTACACTGCCATGGATACTGATAGAGCTACTAAGGATTGGGTTTTTGGGCCTTCTTACTGGTCTATTGGTCAAGACCTATGTTCTGGTCTTGGGGTTTGTTTCTCTACGTCTGGGTTTTTACTTCAAAAATTGGTGGATTTGGTGCCTGGGAGGGCAATGCTTTTGGATATTTTGTGGCATGGTTTGACCTATAGACTTATAAATATTTATGCACCTCAGCAAAAATCTGCTAGGGTGCAAGTCTTTCGGATGATTAAGCCTTATTTGTTGACCAGCAGAATAGTTCTTTGGGGGATTTTAACTCTAGCCTAGATATTAAGCCTAAGGGGAAGGTGTATTGTGATTCACATGAATTACAGGCTATAGTGAAGGATTTGGATCTTGTGGATGTGTTTGCTTGGAATCCCTTGTATACTTTTTCTAAAGGCATATTGACTTCCAGGATAGATTTTTGGCTTTGTTCATGGAACACTGGGGAATTTGAGGGTATTGTTTTGCCTACTGAAACCTTGGACCATAATTTATTAGGTCTGAAGATTCATTTGGGGTTTGTGACTGCTAATGGGCCTGGGGTGTGGTGTGTTAACACTCATTTATTATCAAACCTGGAGTTTCATAATGGATTTTTGGAACTGCTTTCTGACAGGAACTCTCTGCTTTTTCTTTATGATTCAGTGATTGATTGGTGGGTGGATACTAAGGTCTGCATAACAGCTTATTTTAATTACATTCTAGATTTTTGGCTGACTGTCGGTACCAACAATCTCGGCTCCTACGGGCTGAATTGCATAATCTGTTTTCTGTGTTTTATTTGTCACAATCTGATTGTGGGGATCGCATACAAAATGTTAAAACTGCTCTGACGCAACTTCAGTATGATAGGCAGAAGTCCCTGGATTTCGAACAGAAATTTAGGACTTCGGGGAGAAAGAGTCAGTTTAACCCGTATGACGATTGTAGGCGGAGGATTTCTGATAAACAGTTGTCTAGCCTGACTGATATGTATGGCCAAACAGTTAGAGGGAAATCAGACCTTTTGCAGTGTGTAGGAGATTTTGTTAAACACTCCTTTGAACCTCCAGTGTCAGAATCTCAGGAAAAGCATTTGTTGTTACAGGTCTCGGATGTACCTACCTTAACTTTGGTACAGCAGCGGGCTGTTGTGGCCCCTTTTTCACTAGAGGAAGTAAAGGTGGTCATAAGAAGCCTAAGAGATATGGTAGCTCCCGGCTCAGATGGTCTATCTTCCGAGATTTATAAATCTTTGTGGGAAGTTATGTCTCATCAGTTGCTGGCTGTTTTTAATGCTTTTTTATCTGAGGACCATCTTACTGAACAAATGTACGAAGGTTTAATGCCTTTTCTATTCCAGAAGGGTGATAGATCTGATTTAAGTAATTGGTGCCCTATTACTTTGCTGAATACTGATTTTAAAATCTTTGCAAAGTTATTGGGTAATCGAATACTGAAATTATTGCCCTCTTTAATTTCTTCCTCCCAATACTGCTCTGTACCAGGTAGGTCCATCTGAGATGCCTTGATTCTGGTGAGGGAATTGTTCTCTCAGGGGCACAGTGGGACTCTTTCTGGATATTTATTTAATTTTGACTTGACCAAAGCTTTTGATGGTGTGTCCCAGGAATTTATTTGGTTAACTCTCCGGGCTTATGGTTTTCCTAATACCTTTGTAAATTGGCTTAGCCTTTGTTATTCCTTGGCCTGTGTAAGACCTTATGTAAATGGTTGGACTGGGTCCCCATGTTACATCCGTCGGGGTGTTTGACAAGGATGTCGCCAGCTTTTCTTTGTTTTGGCATTAGATCCAATTATCCGTCTCCTCCAGAGGTCCCCTAGTCTCCCTGGTATATCTGGTTTGGGCCTGTATAACTTGAAAACTATTTGTTATGCGGATGATTTATGTGTTTTGGTACCGACGGCATCGGTTGAACATTTATTATGTCATGTTCTCCCTGTTTTTTTTTACAGTATATTGGCTTCTGGCTCAATTTTCAAAAAAGTGTCTGTTTTGATTTAACGGGATCCCATACTGGAGGTTCCCATCTTAGTGGTATTCGGTTGGTGGATTCTCCACACAAAATTTTGGGTCTTTTTTTTGGAATGCCTGACATGGCACAGTATAATTGGGAATTACTACTGAATGTTGGGAGGGAGAAGGTTTGCAAATGGAATAAATGGTCCATGGGAAAAAAGAAACGGGTCTTTTTGATTAAAACTTGCTTGTTACCTTTGTTTCTTCATGTTGCTCATATATTCCCAGTGCCTAAACAGTTTTTTGTGCCGCTTATGGGTATCTTTTTTTCCTGTTTTTGGGGCAGATGGCTAAACCCCATTAAGAGAAATGTTTTATACGTTGATTATCGCCATGGCGGGGTCAATATGGTTCACCCGATTGTTTTCTTTTTTTCTGTTTTCTTTTCTACAAATTTGAAGTCTATGTTTCACCTGGTAGGTAAACCTTGGGTTATGGCTTCTCTTACGGATATTTTGCAGGAATGGATTACTGATTGTTTTGTACACAAAAATAAGCGGAAATATGTTTTATCTTCTGTTTGAGTAGTGGTGTCCGACATGCTTAAAACATGGAGTGTTACAAAAACGATGGTAACTGCGCTCTCTAGAAGAAGTCTGTATAAGGCTATAGTGGATTCTTGTTTTTCAGAGGAAGTCTTTCCGGATTTTACCATGCTACAGAAGGATAAGATTGGGAATCATTTAACTGATGCCAGAATCCCTTTCGTTATGTGGGATATGTTGTGGCTTGGTGTGCAGGGTAAAATGAATGTTCGGGGGAACCACAAGCACAAACAGTTGTTAGATTGTTATTGTTTTAGAGATTCTTGTGCAGACACACCTGAGACTATGGTCCATTTATATTTTGCATGTCTCTATATTGAACAGTTCTGGTTTCTTTGGCAATGTAAACACTGACAACATGTGTGGAAGAAGTGGGATCCAAGATCCTTATTTTGTGGTCTATTTCTAGATGCATGGGACAGGTATGATTCTAGTACATTGAATTTAATAGCTGTTGTTATATTATACTGGGTTTGGCATGTCAGGTGTTGCTTTTTGTTTCAACAGCGGTATGTGCCCCCTGCTGATCTTGATGAGAAAATTGTGCACAATAATGAACGCATTAGAGAAGGTGAAAGAAAAATTCTCAAACAGAACATTTGGGAATGATATTGGGGTTTCTGGTGATTTAGTTACTCACTGTTGTAGGGTTTTCATGATTTTTGTTACTTACTTTAGTCCCTGCAGTCGGAGATTTTTTTTGCAGCCTTTTGTTTTGATTCTGTGGGATTGTTTCAATTATGTTTTTTCTGGACTTTTTTGTTTTAATGGGGGGGGTGTTCTTGGAGTTTTTATTTCCCATTATTTATGTGTTCAGTTTATTTTCCTGTATCAGTTCATTATTTGTTTTCTTTGCTTCCTTTTCTGTATTGATGATTTCTTCTTTGTGATTTTTTGTTATGATTTTAATAAAAATGCCCCCACTCTTTTTGATAAGTGCCACGGGATCTTTAACATCCACCTGAACTACCACCAGAACAGGCAGATGGGACCTTGGTTTAAAGTCTCATCCGAAAGACGGCACCTCAGAAGTGCAGCACCCCTCTCATGCTGTACTACAGTGTCAGTACTGGAATATTAACCCAAGTGCCAGATGTGGGAACTGAACCCACTGCCCTCTGATCTCCCGGCCACAGAGGCGAGTGTGCTACCTACTGAGCCACTGACACTGACATAATCCACCTAGCAACTAATGACCTGGCAAACAGGGAACCTAAGGAAGTTCAGGAAGAGTTTAAAAATTGTGGAGGAGGTCTTAAGCAAGTAGCTACATCCGTCACCTTCTTGGAAGTACTACCTGTGAGAGGCATGGGAGAGTGTAGGGGCACATGACCAGGAACTTTAACACATGGTTGAAGAAACTACAGTTACGTAAGAAGTTACCACAATAGTAGATCTTCGAGAGGGGCTCTTACAGTAGGTAATCACATTGAGGACTGAGCGCCCCCTGGCATCTGGACTACATGGAAAGTTTAGCCAGCAGTATCTGACAGGACCATCCACCCGATGTCACATGAGCGATGTCAGCGTGACCCTATATAGTGGATGGTGCCCACACCCACCTTCCAGTTCTCCCATGGGAGACCTCAGAGGAGGTGTGACAGGAGAAAGGACAAGAGGTTCCTGGAGCCCAGAATGAGCCCATAAAGAAAGAGCACAAAATAATGATATTAGGAGGATAGAGGGAGGGAAAAGGGTTACCTACAGCAAGAGCCTCTCTTAGATCTACTGTTATGGTAAGTTCTTACATAGCTGTACTATCTTTTTTTTGGGTTATTACTTTTTCTGGAGCCAGCTGCCATCTGGAGGGGGCACATAGCCCTGCCCCTGGCATCTACCATCCAGCGCTGGCCCATACTCCCAGGGCTTGCCCCCTCTGGCAGGGCCGGCCGGGTTCCCCAACCCTCATTGGAGACCAGATTCAGTGTGGCCAGTGCCGTGGCTGGCCAGGAGCGGAGCCTGAGAGGCACCCCCCACCATTGTGCTGCAGCACCTTTTTCCTGGTTTTTCCTCAGGAGTTTGAGGTGGGCAATGATGCCAGTGGAGAGAAGCGCCACTCGTCCACACATGCTCCCTCCAAGCATCTACCCCAACTCTTCCCCCTTCTGCAGCATGGCACCCTGTCCCCCAGCCTCCACTAGGGAGCAGGCAAGCACTGACCACTGAGGACCCCCCTCCCCGGAGAAGGGGAGCAGTCCAGTGGATGCTCAATCCTTCATCTCCCCTGCCGACCCCTGGAGGCCCATGCTTGTTCCTGAACACGGATCACCAGCGTAGCGTGAGGTAAGGCATCCAGCACCTCAGCCCTCAGTGCCACCAGGCCGGCCTAACTGTACCATCTTACTTCAAGAGGGCTCTTGCAGTAGATAATCACTTTGAGGACCGAGTCCCAAGTACTGTGAATCAGAAGAAAACTGAAACACGGGAGGCAGGAGAAGAGGCCTTGAAGCACAGCTAGGACAAAACCTGCCCTGCTCCTAGAAACAATGTCCAGATTGAAATGCCTTGTGAAAGTGTGGACCAAACTCCAGGTAGCCGCAGCGCAGATGTCAGCAGCTGACACATTCCCGAAACAAGTAGCAGAGGCAGCCATACTCCTGGTGGAATGCCCCTTAACCTCCCCTAGGAGGGTTTTACCATGTTTCTGATAACAGAAAGTAATGCAGTTTGCCAGCTATTTGGATAAACACTGTTTGGAAACTGCTGCACCCTCTCTCTGGTGCAAAAGAAACGAAAAGCTGATCCATTTTCTGAACCGACTTTGTCCTGTTAGTGTAATAATGCAAGATTCTACGAACATATAAGGTATGAAGAATTGCTTCTCCCCAATTGGAATGCTCAAAGTATTACACTGGCAGTTGAATTGACTGGTTCTTTCTTTTTTTTTTTCCTTTTTTATATTTACCTTGCTTATTTCTGCCCCTCTGTAGTCCATCAGAGCTCCGCCCTGGTCACGGTGCCGCTGAAACTCCACCGCCTAATGAGCCCCTCACTCCCCCGGTCACTCATGGCTTACTCCCCAAGAGGCAGGGCATGGCACCATAGGAGGCACCCAGCGCCATGGGACTGTATCTGGATGGGGGAGCCCTCGGCCAGGCAGCTGATTGAGTCTCGGGGGCAGGGTGTCATAGAGATGTCCGACAGAGAGGGAGTTTTATCCCTATAGGCTGGGGCAGAGACATGCAATGACGCCAGCATCTGTCCCGCCCCAGTGCCCCTTGACTATGCACCAGTGCTCGGGATTGATGCACCCAGCTGCCGCTAGGTATCACTCCCACACCGAGTGCAGGAATCCCCCACCCCTGGAGAAGGAGAGCAGTACTAGGGACACTCGATTCTTCTCCTCCCGGCCGGACATCTGACGACCCGGGCTCGTACCTGAACCCAGTTCACCAGTGTTGCAAGCATAAATCCAACCACTGTGCTAGCGGGCCAGCTGAATCGACTGGTTCAGTGTAAACTCAGAAACTACTTTAGGTAAGAACTTAGGGTTGGTACGAAGAGCCACCCGTTCTCTATGAAAAATTAAATAAGGCTCCTTACAAATCAGGGTCTGAAGCTCAGAAATCCTTCAAGCTTAGGTAACTGCTACTAACAAATGTGCTTTCCAAGGCAATAGGGCATGTCACAGGAAACAGATGGTTCAAAGGGAGGTGGGGGGACATGGCCAGCAACCGAGCTGAGAACATCTCCTCTAAGCAGCTCTGCAGTTAAAACAATCTGAAGTGAACAGATCAGCTTTTTAAAATATAAATTTGCAACTTCTATATATACATCAGTGTGTACAGCCTGAAGTCCGGAATCTGCGGGTATAAAAATTTCTGAATAGGAGTACTCACAGCTGGAGCAATGGTGAGAGGCAATAAAGTGACAGCAAGCTCTGATGGAGCCCACTCCAGAGACCCAGCAATGGGTGGCAGTAAAGATCTACACCCCAGTGGTGGGGATCGTGCCAAGGCCCAACCGTCAAATGCGGCTCTTCTACAAGCGATCCAGGGCTTAGACAAGAAAGTGGAAACTTCCAGTGCTGAGCTCAAATAACTCAACTTGAAGGTAGTCAGATTATCAGAAGAGACTAAAGGGGTGGCAAAAATGGTGGAGAAAGTCATGGATGTCACCACGGGACTTACAAACGAAAATGGGCTGTTGAGAAGATGGCTAGAGAACCTGGAGAATGCTGCACGTCGTTCTAATATCAGAATTCTGGGTTTACCCGAGAACGCTGAAGAAGACAACCCCAAAATATATCTAAAAACAATACTGAATCAACTCCTAAATCTGGATGAGGACTTTATGATAAAAAAACTATACAGAATCTCCCCACAGCGACCCTGGTTGGTAACGGATGAAGCTATCCCTCGCACTCTTTTGCTAGAGTTGGGCTTGTCGGAGGACAGAGACTTGATTTTAAATAAAGCTTATCAACTTAGTCCATTACAATGGCTCAATACTCGGGTGCACATCTTCCCAGATCTTAGTTTTACGACCAGAACAAGGCGGAAGGGGTTTGACGGTGTGCGTTCTCACTTTCGCGTCCTTGGCATCCACCATGTCCTGCTGATGCCTGTGAGTTTATGTGTCCTCTATGGGGGAAAAGTTTACCAATTTTCAGACATGACCGATGCTGCTAAGTTGTTGGTAAAGTTAGAAAATCAATTTTCTACTAAAAGGGACAATTCAGAGTCAGAAGAAGCAGCCGAGGATTAAAACTTAATGGGGACTAGCTTTTTTCTTTTCAAAAGATAAAAAGGGAATGGTGTCTAAGTGATTGCTTTATTCAGATGTGACATTACTTAATGGTGGGGATTTATTAAAATGAGCAGTAACTAAGTTCACCAATGCTCCTGGTAGATCGGAGAAGGGAGATCTTTTTAGGTTCTGCCTTTTCCTGTTGTTTGTTTTAATCGTTAGGCTTTCCTCAAACAGTAGAAAGCTCTCATGAGTTATAAGATTGCATTTTCACTTTATTATACCTCAGCAGATTTGGTTTGAGAATTATTTGTTCACCTTTAATAAATAAATATTAGATATTAAGGGGAATATCAATGACTGCTTTAGAGAGATGGATGTTTAATGTTTTTGGTAATGAACTTGGGAAGGGACAATTAATCCTCTTGAAAGGATGACAGATTTGATGGTCCTATAAATTGATCCCTGCTCAAGGCTGCAATAGCATTCTGACTTATCTCACTGTATCTGAACAATTCCTTAATTTTATATTTGTTGGAAAAAAAATGTTGGAACTATAATGGATACACCCAAGTGAAGTAACAATGCACAGGGGCATCTATATTAATTGTGTTACTGTAACAATGCTGTACTTGTTCACTGCAAGTTCTTAATGTCCTGAAGTGCCTGCCTGTAGGGACTTATATGTAATGTTTCTTTACATAAATAAAATATAAAGTTTAAAAAAAAAAACAAAGGGAGGCAGGGTCAACTTTTCTAAAACAAAATTCAGATCCCATGGTGGCCCAGGACTGCGCACCGGTGGCTTGAGATGCAGAATTCCCTTCAAGAAACTTCCAATTGGGCTACTGTCCTGCCATCCACAAGGGTATGGTAGGCAGAGATGGATAACAAATGGATCTTCAGCAAAGAATACCTCAGGTCCAAATCATAGAGGTGCAGGAGATACTCCATGACCGATGGAACAGGGCACAAGAACTGGTTACAACTCTTCGCAGTGGCCCAAATGGAAAAACGCTTCCACTTCATGGCATAAGTGGTCCTCATGGCTTTCTGGCCTCAACGAGGACTTGTGCCACCCTGCAGGATACTCCAAAGAGCAAAGTGGCCTATTTCCTGAGTTGCCACGCATGAAGGTGAAGGTATTTCAGCCCTGTATGGACCAGTGTGCCCTCCTCCCGGGGCAAGAGGGCATTGCAGAGAGGCAGAGGAACCAGGGGTGCCATTGCTAGCTGCTGAATGAGCAGAAACCAAACTTGGCCTGGCCAAAAGGGGGCACTCAGAACCATGTGGGCGCCCTCTGTCCGTAGCTTGAGCAGCACCCTCTGCAGAACCGGAAAGGGAGGGGAGGCATACAAGAACCTCCCTGTCCAGCAAAGAGATAGTGCATCTCACCAAAAAACACCATGTCCAGGAGCAAGCGAGCAAAACTTTGGTAGTTCTGTGTTGCATGGGGAGGCAAATGGATCCAGATCTGGCCAACCCCACAGGTCGAAGATGTGGTCGACCACCTCTTGCTTGAGCTCCCATTCATGGGCTCTTACTCTGGTGCAGCTGAGACTATCTGCTAGGACATTTTGCATGCCTGGAATGTGGATGGCTCTGAGGTGAATCCTATGCAGAACAGCCCAATTCCACATTGCATTGCCTCCCTGCATAGGGGATATGAGTAGGTGTCTCCTTGCTTGTTGAAATAACAGACCACACACATGTTGGCCGATTGGACTAACAGCGTACCCTGAAGAGGCAGATGCTGAAAAGCTTGACTAGCATACAACACTGCCTCATCTCTAACACACTGATGTTTAAAGATAGCGCCACTTGGGACCACCTGCCTTGGGTTTTGTGGTCTCCTAAATGTGTGCCCCAACACATCCCTGATGCATCCACAGTCAGAGTCTGGGTGGGGGGGGACTAAAAAGGACCCCCTTGGTGAGATTGGAAAGATCATGCCACCACGAAAGATCCCTCTGCGTGGAATCTGAGACCATAACCATCTGGTCCAGGTCGTCCAATCTCTGGTCCCACTGTGCCCTGAGCATCCACTGTGACATATGCATGTGGAGCTTGGCTAAAGGCATTGTGGGAATGACCGCTGTCATCAGGCCCAACAGCTGAAGAATCGACCTGGCCAAGACCTTCCTGCTGGAGGCCACCATACGGGCCTGCCTCTGCAAGGTTTCCACTCTGGCCAGAAGGAAGAAAGCCATACCCTGAACCATGTCCAACATCGCCCCAATGAATTGCAGGGGCTAGGAAAGGACAAGTTAGGACTTCGTAAAATTTAGTGATCCCTACTTGATGGAAAAGATCCAGGGTTGCAGAGAGGGAGAGTTCCAACTGTTGACAAAAGCAAGTCATTGAGGTAAGGGAACATGCAGTGACCCCGATGCCTCAGGACTGCTACCACTACCGCCAGGCACTTCATAAAAACCCAAGGTGCTGAGGGTAGGCCAAAGGGTAGAGCCTTGAACTGGTAATGTTCCCCCCAAAAGGAGAACTGAAGGTAGCGATGATGGGCCCAGAATATGGGAATGTGCAGATAGGCATCCTGCATATCCAGAGCAGAGAGCCACTGACCCTTGTGCAGGAAGGCCAGCAGACCCAGGAGAGTCAGCATCTGAAACCTTTTGTACTCTATGTACAGGTTTAGAGCACTGAGGTCTAGAATGGGACGCGGATCTCATGTCTTTTTTGGGACCAGGAAAAAGTGGGAGTAGTACCCCTTTCCTTCCTGTTGCATGGGAACAGCTTCTATGGCTTTCTTTTGTAATAGAGCCTGTATTTCCTCTCGGAGAAGAGGGATGTGTGCCTTCGGGTAGTGTGCCGGAGGTCTGTCTGGAGGTTTTGCCAGAAACTCCAGAGTGTGGCCCTGCTCTATAAGCTAAAGAACCCAAGAGTCGGTTATCACTGCCCACCACCCTGTCAGATGACAAGCAAATCTTTCGCCCACCTGCTCCCCTGAAAGATCCTGAGGGGGGAAGGCAGATAGCGAGTCATGTGAGGGAGAAGGGGTGGGGGAGAGCTGCACCTGAAGCTCTCTGGGATTTAGCTGGGGAGCGAATGAGGCTGACTGCATCCGTTTGGTCTGATGTCAGGCCGCCTGCTGTTGTTTCGTCGAAAAGGCTTCTTTGCCTGAAATTTTGGATAGTACATGGTCTGAACCAACTGAAGGGCCTGGCCCTTGTCCTGCAGGGTGGTAATAATATCCTGCGCATCTCCCCAAAAAAGACGGACCCTCTGAACGGGGTGTCCTGAATGGCAGACGGCACATCCTGAGCCAAACCTGACAGCCTCAGCCATGAGAAGCATTGGAGACTGACTGCCATGGTGGCTCCCTGTGCAGATGAGTCAACGGCATCATAAATAGCTCTTAGGGAATGTCTGCAGGCCGCTTTAGTGGGACAGATCGAACCCACCAAAATGGATTTTGACTCCGAGTCCGGGAGGGCTTCAATGGCTGGCCCCAGCTGGGTAAACAAGGACTTTTGGCAGACCAGCATGTGATCTATGTAGTTTAGCTGTCTAGACTCTTTATCCGGAGGAGAGGTGCTTATGTGTCCGGGCTTGGAGGACTGATCACGAGCAGCTGCAATGATGACCAAATTGACCTTTGGGAGCGTACTGAAGTGGTCCTTCCCTTATGGAGTGCAACAGGTGTGGTCCACTTTCTTGGCTACTGGTGGAATAGAGGAGGGCGTCATCCAAATGGTTGATGCCAGATCCTCATGTGGCTCCAGCCAGGGTGGGTAAGGACTGGGGTTGTCACCTGCATGTCCAGGTGCTCCACAATGTGCTGTCTCTTGGGGTCCTGGGCCTCTGACTTACACTCATAGACCTCAGTGATTTTGCGTAGGAGGTCCGCGACAGAAGGATCCTCCCCAGGTGATTTTGGAGATTCCTTAGGCAGTGGCTCCCCTATGGGCGGGGTTACGAAGACCAACCCTGCTGAAGAGGAAGCATCCAGGTCGGAATCTTGGTCCGAGTCCGAGGACCCAGAATCAGGGTGGGCCAAATCCTGTGGTCTCAGTGTCAGCCTATCCAGAAGCTGAGCTGTTGGATGACTGAGGTAGAGGAGCCAGAACCTGCCTCGCCGGCCACGTGTCAGGGCTCCTAGGGGGCTCCCTGGATGGCTGATGACTGCCCAGCTCTGACACAAGCTGTGCCTTGGTCTCTGACCACCAAGACTGCAGAATGGATCGAAAATCCACTGGAGTCTGAGGCTGAGGCTGTGGAGGTGGAGGAGGCTTATAAGCTGGGGGATAACCAGCAAAGCCCGGTGTTGGGAAACCCAGTGTGTGACAGTGTGTTGATGGGTATCCCAGTGGAGGGTAGGCAGGCATGTTCCCTGGCACATAAAACCCTGATAGGGGGTGGCCTGGTGGGTTATATGCTGGAGCCTGAGGTGTCGGATAACCCAGTGGTGGAAACCCAGACAGAAGGCCCGACCGAGGGTAACCCGATGGAGTATACCCTGATGGGGGTGCCAATGGAGGACCCTGATGGAGGCAAGCCTGATGGGGGCTCCACAGGCCCCGATGGGGGACTCTGTGGGATGTTAAACCCCGATGGCCCTGGTAAGGACAGGTCCGGCAGGGGGTGTACTGGTGAGGAAGGTCCCCTGACAGTGGAGGAGAAAGCTGGAAACTGTCCGGGTTACCACCAGATCCTAGCCCTAAATCTGGAGGTGAACCTGGGGAAAGGACACCTGGTGGAAGTTCTTCATCCCATCCCTCTGTTAATAGATGTGGGAGGTGGAGCCACATCCCATGGCAAGGGGGAGGCCCGATGAGAACCCTCTGGGAGAGGCTGAGTGAGATCCGGCAGCTGGGAATCATCGGGGCCATCGCCAGACCCCAACGCCAGGTCAGTCGAGTGAACATCGTCAGATCCAACGTCCAACTTATCAGCCGAGCTGACTGTCGGACTTGCCGACGCTCGACTTATCAAAGCCGGGTGGGCTCCAGAGTCCCCAGAGTCCAATGCAATAGCCTGAGCCAGGCGCTCATCGAAGGAACTGATGAGTGACTTAATGTCTCCTTTCAGAGTGGCAGATACTCCCCCCCATGGAGATAGGTCTAAGCGCGGCCGAGGGCTCAGCCGTGGTTCCCGTGGCCACCAGACCTCCTGGAGGAAGAAGGTTGCCTTTTGTCCGAGGGGCCCGCAGGCAGGCTTGGGTGAGAGGGAGACCGTTTCTGGTCCCGATGTTTCTCCTCCTTCTTATGTCTGGATTCAGTGGGTGGGTTGGAAGCACTACGCAATTTTTGGAGCTCTTTCTCCATGGTGACCATTTGTTGCTTTAAAAGATGAGTCTCAAGGGCCTGTTGGTGGTGCTTCTGAGTGGCCAGGTTGAAACTGGCGCAGGCCTTACAGTTCTCAACCTTGTGCTCCAGACCTAGGAAGAAGAGGCAGAGGAAGTGCAAATCCTTGTGCGGTAGTTGCACACCACATGAAGCACACTTGTTTTTGTGCTCGATGTTAGATGACAACATGCACAAAATAAAACAAAATACTGATTTTGAAAATAAATAAATGGATACTCATCTGAAATAGCAGTCGAACTGCAGCTTATGATCTCCATGAGGTCTAACTGATCAGGTTGATGGCGGAAAGAACTGGAAGGTGGGCATGAGGACCGCCCACTATATAGGGTGACGCTGACTTCTGTCATGTGACGTCAGATGGGCGGTTCCCCATCAGATACTGCTGGCTAAAGTTTCCATGTGATCCTGATGCGAGGGAACGCTCAGTCCACAAGGTGATTACTTACTGCAAGAGCCATCTCGAAGTAAGATCTGGTGCTGTGAGGAAGGGTTTGGATTCATTGCTGACTAGGGATGCATCTGGAGGGATGGGGGCTTGTTCAAGCCCAATGGCGTGCATCCATCCTGGAGGGGAATCCAATCACTCAATGAAAAGTTTAAATGCTACATGGACATTCATTTAAACTAGCCAGAAGAGGGGGCAGGTCAGTAAGGAGGGTACCTAACTGTCCACCCCCCATATCTAGCAGTGGAACCAGAGAACAGGAGGCAGAGATATCACTACAAAGCAGTGTGCAAAAGATGGAGATAGGCACCCAAGGGGTAGATAGGCAGAATAAGGACAAAATACAACAGAAGGGCAGACAGCAGGGAGATCCAGGGATAATGGACAACCAGGGAGGGTACTGGAGTAGAACAGCAAAACAGACCACGAAGGTTGCATCATGGAAAGTCATGTGTGCCAATGCCAGGAGCCTTAGCAACAATATGGAGGATCTGGAGACCGTCATGGCACAGTCAGACTCGGACACTGTGGCCATAACAGAGACCTCGTGCAATGATAACCACAACTGGGAGATGGCCATACCTGGCTACAACATATTCAGAAGAGACAGGGCAGGCAGGAAGGGAGGAGGAGTGGCACTTTATGTGAAAGATGGCATAAAGGCCACAGATATCCAGGAGGAACAAAACGGGGAAGGGGAGATACTGTGGGTTAAGCTGTAGAGAAAAACATACAGGAGTGGTCTACAGACCACCAGCCCAGTAGGGAGTTAATGCTAGCCATCCAAAGGATGGTGGACAAGGGGGAGGTGGTGCTGGTTGGAGACTTCAATATTCCAGATGCGGAATGGGGCCTCCCAGCAGCAGCATCAACTAGGAGCAGATTTATCCTGGACTCCCTTCAGGGTGCCTTCCTTAAGCAACTGGTCATTGAACCAACTCTGCAGAAGGCAATACTGACCTCATGCTCACAAACAGGGACAGTGTGATAGGGGTAACAGTGGGGGAGCACCTGGGAAACAGTGACCACCAGTCATTGTGGTTTGAACTCACAGAAGGAGCAGAACCAAACCGCACAAAAACATGTATCCTGATTTTAGTTGGGCAGATTTTGAGAAAATGGGGACATGCTTGAAAGAAGCACTAATAGGAATGGGGATGGAATCGGGGGTGGAGGAACAGTGGGCAATATTTAAAATGGAGATTACAAAAGCAACACAATTATGCATTAAGCAGGTTAGCAAGGGGAAAAGGAAGAGGAGGCCATAATGATTTTCCAAGGAGGTAGCAGAGAAAGTGAAAGCCAGTAAGATCGCATTCAGGCAATACAAAAAGACACAGGCAGAAGGGGATAGGGAGAAGTACCAGGAGAAGCAAAGGGAGGCAGGGAGGTCAGTAAGGGAACCCAAAGCTCGGACAGAAGAGCACATCGCAAAATCAGTGGTTAGAGGGGACAAAACCTTTTACAGGTACATAAATGAAAAAGAAGGGCGAAGGAAGGGATAGTGAGACCGAAGGGGGAGGACGAGGGCAGCGTGGAGGATGACAACAGTAAAGTTGACATACGGAACAGATATTTCTGCTCAGTCTTTACTGAGCTGGTTTTAAGCGGGTTTGACTGTATCACTGTGAAAACATACTTCCGTACTTCGTAGGCCAGAGCATAGATCTTGAAGAGGGATGCAATATGGCGGTCGCACTGGACTAGCCTCCGTTACACCGTTACTACGTTTTGTTACCTTGTTCTATTTTAGCCTTATATTTGCTTTATTTTTGTTTAATTGAACCTATTTAACATTATTTTCTTTTTATTCGGGAATAGCTGTTTTAGTGTCTAGTGTTTATTTTTGTTTTGCTAGTTTTTATTTTCTTCTATGCCCGTTTGTGTGAAGGAGAGCTGGTGACAGTCGTTGCTGGATTACTGATTGTGGAGTGGTCCGGAGTGTGGAGTCGGCTGCTGGGACTGTGCTGGAATCGTGGCTTGGTTGGCGAAATAACTGGGGAACTTTGTGTTTTGCTGCCCGGGAGCTGGGAGGTGCACAGACCTGTGAGTGCTTTCGATCTGAGGATTCGATCGGAATCAAGTGCTGTTCGGGTGCTGGTCCTGGATTGAGTTTTTCGGCTCTTGGGTCTTTTTGTGGAGCATGACCATGCTGTTGTGGCCTGTAAGTTCGGCCTGGTGCACTAGCGGCCAGCGACGGGAGTGGGCCTGACTCCATTGGTGATCGCCAGCGGGATTTGCAGCCTCACAGGGGGAGGCAGTGTATTTGTTCAGCCAGGGAACTGGCTAATATGCCGTGGTTCCCCTAGACTCGTGGGTTTGGCTGCTGCGTAGCCAGTGCCTGGGTGTCATGGTGGGGCTGCAATATTTCTTGCTGGGTTTCGTGTGGAGTTGGAGTTGGTCTCTCCTGGTCTGTTGCTGGCTGTTGATTTGGATTCTTCGGCTGGCTCCGATAGGCCTTGACTTTTTGGTGGCCCTTTTATTCTATGGCGAAATAGGATTGTCCCCTATTGCTGGATTCTTTTGGTGACTCCTACACTTCATGGATGACTGATTCTTGGGATTATTTTCATCCTGCTCGGGACCTAAGGATTACATTCTTTGTGTGGTCTCCCTGGTGGTGAGAGGACCTGGGCGTCCACATATTTTTGACCTTATTTATTTTTCTATATTGAATGTTTTGGTGGTTTTATTTTACTGTGAACACCTAGTGAGTAGACTGTGATTCTCTATTTGGGCAGTGAGAGTGCCTGAACTTCCCTTCTTCCTCATCCGTGAGAGGGATTGGGGGGGGTAAATCCATAATTCACAATTTTGTGTTTTGCATGTCCTGTGAGAGGGGACTGCAGTAGCTCCCAAGTTAAGTGTGGGAGTGACTTATCCAGTTAATGTGGAATAGGGTGGGGTTTTAATCCTTGTTTTATTATGTGTTAGGGTGGGTTAGTAGAGAAATTTTGGGGCTTATTTTAGTCTTATTTTATTGTATTTTATTATTTATTCATCTTTGTCTGGTTTATTTGATTTCATAGTTTGGGTTTTTAATTTTTAGAATAATAGTGTTTTGGTTGGGGGTGGGGTCGGAGGGTATTTTTTTGTTTATTTATAATGTGTTGGGGAGGTTCAGCGATGTTTGGGCATTATTCCCCCACCAGGCTCAGGGAGCTATGTCCCTTTGAAGGTCTCTCATTGCCATCTGATACCTATTTTAGGTGCCGTGCTTTGGGCATTCTTAGGAAGCGTAAAAGAAGATGGAGAGCTGGGCCTGCTGGGGGACAGGAAAGGGGAAGGCGGATTGGGGTTGTGGGGTCCAGGAGATGCCCTGGGGTGAAATGGGGTCAGAATAGAGGTTATTCTTGTCTTGTCTCCATACCCAAGGGCTCCGATTTTAGTGGGCAGGTGCCGAGGTCTTCCCTGACAGCTCATCCCACCTTGGCGATGTTATGCAATGCCAGATCTATTAAAAACAAGACAGCTATTATAGCTGATCTTGTTGGATCAACTGATCTGGCTTGCATCACCGAGACCTGGCTGGATTAAAATCCAGGCCCTATATTGGCCTCGGCAACTCCAGCCGGGTTCTCGGTGATACACCGTCCAAGGTTGGATCGTAGGGACGGGGGTGTGGCCATTATGTTTAAGACTGAGCTGGGCCTTGTGGATGTGCCATTGGGAAGTACCAGATCCTTCAAATATATCCTGGGAGAGGGTGTAGGCTGTGGGATTCTCCTCGTCTACTGTCCATCAGGAGACGGTGGAGAATTCCTGCAGGAGATAGCAGACTTCATCATCGACATGGTGTTGAGGTCCCCCAGATTGATAGTTCTGGGGGACTTCAATGCCTGGATCAATGATAAACTCTTGCATTTTGGTCAAAATCTCCTCCAGCTGATGATGACACTGGGCCTAACACAGGTGGTTACCTCCTCAACCAATGTAGGGTGTCATTCATTGGATCTGATCTTTCTTTTGGGTATGGAGATTGCTGATTTGGGGGTGGAACCAGTCAGCTGGTCTGACCATCACACCATAAGGTTCAGCTTCAGGGCTCCCCCAATAGGTCTGCCCCTATGGAGGTGGTTCAGTACCACCCTTTTAGTGGTATTAACCCCAGTGACCTAATGGTGGTACTGGATCTATCAGGCTTGTCGGGTGAATGCATGAATCCAGATGATCTCGTACTAGCCTATAACAAGGCTCTGGGAGATGCTCTGGACAAGATTGTTCCTGTTCATGTTTGGCCTCTCACCCTTCATTCAAGGAGCCCTTGGTTTGATGGCTCTTTGAAGGAGTTAAGGCGAGTTGGCCAAAGGTTGGAGAGACTAGTCTGGCGGAAGTCCGGCCATGATGCTGACAGGCTTAGGTTGATGGCACATTATGATGGCTATCAATCAGAAATCACCTGTAAGAAGGCAGAATTCCTGTCCAGGGAGATTTCTGCTGCACAGAATTGACCAGCTCAGCTTTTCTGGACTGTTGACAGATTGTGCAATCCAATCTGTCTCCAGTGCAGAGAAGCTTTTTCTCAGCTGAGCTGTGAGGAGTCCACTCATTTTTTTGCAGATAAGGTTGCCAGCATCAGGTCTGGCATCGGTCCGACCTCTCCTATGAGGGATTGCAGTGACCAACAGGAAGTGGCATGCACTCGGTCTGTCTGGTCAGATTTTCGCTGGCTGGAGTTCACTGACATTGTGAAGATCATCCAAACATTGCGACCAACCAGTTGTAGTTTAGATCTGGGTCCTACACCCCTTTTAGAGGGATGTGTCGAAGTTATCTGCCCGATCCTTGCTGACATTGTCTGGAAGTCTTTGGAGAGGGGGTCTTTCCTGACCCCCTCAAGGAGGCGGTCATTCGATCACTCCTTAAAAAACCCTCCTTGGATCCAGATTGTCTAGCCAACTACCGGCCTATCTCTAACCTGCCATTCATTGGTAAGGTTATTGAAAAGCCGGTTGCGCTGCAATTGGATGATCATCTTACAACTCACAATGTCTATGATACTCTCCAGTCTGGTTTTAGGAAGAAGCATAGCACAGAGACTGTCCTTGTCCGGGTATTGAATGACCTCCTAATGGCTAGAGATCGAAAGGCACGTACCATTCTGGTCCTCCTTGATCTCTCTGCTGCATTTGACACTGTAGACCATGGTGTGCTGTTGGAGCGCCTGAGGTTCTTTTGTGGGCTGTCTGGTACAGTCCTCAAATGGTTCCATTCTTACTCACGGACAAGTTTCAGAGAGTTGCCACTGGAATTTATTCCTCTGGTGCTCACTCCCTGCCTTGTGGGGTACCGCAAGGTTCCATTCTAGCCCCCATGTTGTTTGCAGTGTACATGCTGCCATTGGGAGATATCATCAGGTGATACAGTCTGGGTTTTCACTGCTATGCAGATGATACTCAGCTGTATTTGTCCTTTCTGCCCAGACAAGATGATGCACTCTCCATGCTAAATAATTGCCTTGCTGAGATCAGACTTTGGATGAGCTCCAGCTGGCTGAGACTGAACCCGGATAAGACTGAGGTGCTGGTAGTGGACCTAGGTCATCCGGGGGTGGGTTTGGGGGCTGGACAACCATCAGGCTTATTACTTGGTGGTATGTCACTCACTACCTCCAATCAGGTGCATGACCTGGGCGTTATTTTTGATGATGGTTTGACCCTAAAATCTCAGGTGTCAGCTGTCGTCAAATCCTCTTTTAACCATCTGAGGAATATCGCCAGGGTGAAACACCTGGTTCCTCCGGGTGATCTTCCAACATTGGTCCATGCCTTTTTTACTACCCATCTTGATTACTGCAATTCCCTCTACCTAGGGCTACCTGGGGTTGATATCCGCCACCTGCAGCTGGTGCAGAACGCGGTGGCCAGGCTTTTGACTGGGACTTTTAGAACCAGTCATATTACACCTGTGCTCCACAAACTGCACTGGCTGCCTGTTTGGTGGTGGATCACCTTTAAGGTTGGTTTACTAACCTTTAAAGCCCTACATGATCAGGGACCTGGTTATCTGAAAGATCTCCTGATACCCTACTGTCCCCTCCGTCCTCTCCGTTCCGCCAATGAGGGATTGCTGGAGATTCCCAGGATTCGATTAAAGACATCAGGATCTCATGCCTTTGCTTTTTCAGTGCCAATCCCGTGGAATTCTCTACCTCGTTGGCTGAGAGAATGCTCAACTGTCGATAGATTTAAAATAGAGTTGAAGACATATTTATTTAGTTTAGCTTTCTAGCTATGGATGATTTGTTTTAATGTTTGTTTTAGAATTTTATTTTTATGTATATGGTTTTTATGTATAGCACCTTGGTTTTAAAAGGCACTATAAAAATAAAGATGATTTGATTTGAAGAGGAGGGTAGTGGGCCTGAAGGGAGTACAAGGTTGGGAAGGGACACAAGTCCCTTTATACAGGAAAGGGTTCTAAAGGAACTGGAAGAAATACGAGTCAATAAAGCAATGGGGCCAGATGGGGTGCACCTCAGAGTCCTAAAGGAACTAAGAGAGGTAATGGCTGAACCTCTGGCAATCCTGTTTAGCCAATCACTGGAAACAAGGGAGGTACCCAAAGACTGGAGGACAGCACATGTCCCCTTAAGCAAAAGCAGGAACAAAGAGGAAGCGGGGAACTATAGATCAGTCAGCCTGACCTCGGTAATGGGGAAGATCATGGAAGCACTACTGAAGGACAGATTGGTGAAACATCTGGTTGCCAATGGACTACAGGACCCAAGACAGCATGGTTTCACTGGGGGGAGGTCATGCCAGACCAACTTCATTGAATTTTTCAACTGGGTGACAAAGGAGGTGGATCAGAGGAGGGCAGTGGACATGGTCTATCTGGACTTCAGCAAGGCCTTTGACACTGTGCCACATAGAAGGCTGTTAAACTGAGGAATATGAGAGTGGACAGGATAGTAGTGTGTTGGATGGGTAACTGGCTGAATGGCAGGACACAGAGGGAAGAGTAATCAGTGGGGTGCTGTAGGGATCAGTCCAATTCAACATCTTCATTGGTGACATTGCACAGGACCAGAAAGCAGAATATCCCTGTTCTCTGTGACAGAGCTGAATAAGGCCCTGCCCCATTTGTTATGAAGAAAAAGGTTACAAGCAAGGATCTGTGTTATCCTCTCATTTTCTCTTTTCTGTCTGGTTGTGCAACCAAATTTTCTTGTGAGACCTAGGAACTGATCACTGATGGTTTTGCAATTCTCCACCTTTCGCTATCTCTCTGCCTTCACTTGTTGTTCTGTCTTTTCTCCCCCCCCTTGCATATCTGAAGGTATAAAAATATATGTGAATCTTTATGTGGAAATGTCAGATATTGGGATTTCTTTGTTTAAAACTCTATATAGTTATACTGTTGAAATGATTGCAAAGCTATTTGGAACTCAAGGGGTTAACCCGAGAATGCTTGATGCAAAATCTCTGCAGAGCTGGCTACAAGATGTCAGTTCTGGGTCACAATGTTCTTTTTGCTGCACCTGTTGAAACTGACAAGAACACTGTGTCAGAAGCAGAATGTTCTCTTATCGAGCTCCCTGCAAAGACTTGTTATAAAAAGAGCTGCAATGTTTTGCAAGAGAGACAGAGACTATGATTGGAAATTAAGAAAAACTTAGAAGGATTCTACTTTCTATGTTTGTACTGCCATTGTAAATAATTGTACTGAACAATTTTTATTTTTCCATCAATAATAAAACACTATTTGTGTATTTTGAAACTGCTTCTGGTTTTCCTATGCTTCCCAACCTGTGACACAGTGATTTACCTAAATTTCCATGGATAACAGATAAATTGCAAAAAATAATCAGAGTTAAAAAAAGAATTTGGAGGAAAGCTAAAAAGACAAAAAAAGGTTGTGATTGGGAGTTATTTAAAATCAAAAGAAATGAGTGTCGAAGATTAACAAAAAAGGCAAAAACACTTTATTATCGTAGTAAATTAAATCATAATGTTAACCCTAAAAAATTCTGGACGACCATAAAAAATCTGTCAAACCCTGGAGGGCATGGAGGACAAGTAAAATTAAATTTGAGAATAAATAAAAGTGTAACAGAAGATCCAGAGGAGGTGTCAAATATTTTAAATGATTATTTTGTTGATCTTCCTAATTTAGGATTAATAGGAGACAGACCAATAATAATTAATACTAAAAGTGAAGAACATTATTCTAATCAACATCCTCCCTTTAGATTCAAAAAATCAACATTATTGGAAGTTACTAAGGAATTATCGAGAATAAATCCATATAAATCAGCAGGATTAGATCATTTGGAAGGCCGTTTTTTAAAAATAGCAGCCCCACAAATAGCACATACAATCTTAGCATTATTTAATTGGAGTTTACAGGAAGGACATTTTCCTACTCTATGGAAAACAGGAACAATAGTACCTATCTATAAGACTGGAGACAAACCATCTCCCAATAATTATCATCCCATTGCTATCTTGCCTGTTTTATCCAAATGTTTGGAGAGATTGGTAAATCAGCAAATGGGAGTATATTTGGAAAAATATGATTTATTAACAAAATATCAGTCAGGTTTTAGGAAGGGTTTCTCAACTACGTCAGCCTTGGTTGAATTTAATGATATGATCTGTACATCTCTGAACAAAGGTAAGGATACAGCAGCAATATACATTGATTTATCAAAAGCATTTGACTTGGTGAACCACTTCATTCTATCTGAGAGGTTGGTCGGTCTGGGTTTCTCTGGGGATCCACTAACATGGTTTATGTCATATTTGACTGACTGATCCCAGAGAGTACAGTTACAGAATCATCTTTCAAATCCTCATACTGTCAAAAGGGGAGTCCCATAGGGGTCCATTTTGGGACCCTTGTTATTTTTGATATTTAATAATGACTTACCATCAGTGATTCAGCATACAGACATAAGGATGTATGCAGATGATACTGTTTTGGTGGCCTCTGGAAACAACTTGGTGGATCTCCAGAGAAACCTACAGACTGACTTTACCAGGGTACAGGAGTGGTTCACCAAGTCACAACTAATAATGAACATAAACAAGACAAAATTAATGTTCTTTGGCATTAACAGACAACAAAGATTTTCAGATGTACAGATCACATCATTGAACCAAACCATAATAGAACAAGTTTCAAATTACTGTTATTTGGGAGTAAATATTGATTCTTTATTAACCTTCAAGAGTCATATAGAATCTGTTATTATTAAAACACATAAAAAGTTAGGAGCTTTGAAGAGAACATCAAAGAGCTTAAAATTGCAAGATAGGAAACTGATTGCAGAACAGCTCATACTCCCAGAAATTAAATATGGAGAGGTTATTTATAGAGTTGCAACAAAACAACTTCTAAATAAATTAGATAAATTACAGTATAGGGTAGCAAGATATGTCCTATGTTGTAGTCTTAGGACTCACCATTGTGATCTGTTAATTAAGTTAAATTGGTTACCTCTTGACTTGGAATACAGGAACAGTTGGTCCTTATTCATTTATAAATATAGGACAATTCATTTAAATCATAACATAGCTAAAATACTGGCAGATAAAAATTCTGCCCTTAGGAGACATTCAGTTAGAACTTTGTATCAAAATAGAATTGATCCAGACAAGTGAAAAAAAACAATTTGGGGACAGAACATTAGTATCACAAGCATCAGCATGTTGGAATACACTCCCTCCTTCACTGCGATCTGAGAAAACTGTTAAAAAATTTCTTAAGGGGTTAAAGATGTATCATGTTTTTTCATGTATATGTGCTTGATATTGTTTTTTGTCTTAATGGTTTGTAATTTTGTTATTGTGTATTTATATATAGTCTGTATTAGATTGTTTGTTTGTAATTGGTGTGACTATGTGAAACTTGGAAATCTTGCACAGGACTGTCTTGAAAACTGGATTGTATTATCCAAACAACACGTACTTTTCCTGTATAAAAATAAAGCTTTTACTACTTTTACTACTACTACTCGATGACACAAAGCTCTGTAACAGAGTGGACATGCCAGAGGGTGTAGACAGAATGAGGAGGGACCTGCAGAAGCTTGAAGAATGGTCAATGGTTTGGCAGTTGAAATTTAATGCAAAAAAAGTGCAAAATAATGCATATGGGGCACAAAACCCCTGGAACAACATATCAGTTGGGGGGGTGAAGATGTAGCATGCACCAAGCAAGAATGGAATCTTGGGGTTATCATCTCAGATGACCTCAAGCTAGGGGAACAGTGCAACAAGGCGGTAAGTAAAGCAAATAGGATGCTGGGATGCACAGGCAGGGGCATCACCAGCAGGAAAAGGGAGGTCATAATTACACTCTACAAGTCACTAGTGAGGCCCCACCTGGAGTACAGTGTCCAGTTCTGGAGACTGTTCCTACATAAAGACATAGGGTAGAGAAGGTTCAGAGGAGGTCAACAAAGATGGTACAGGGATTGCATCACATGTCCTATGAGGACAGGCTGAAGGACTTGAATATGTACTCTCTGGATGAGAGAAGGGAGAGGGGGATAGGACAGAGACATACAGGTACTTTACAGGGAGAATCAGGGTGCAGGAAAACTCTATTTTACAGCAAAAAAGATGTTCCAGGACTAGAGGGCATGGGATGAAGTTGGAGGGAGGGTGATTCAGAGGAAACGTGAGGAAGAATTCCTTCACAGAATGGGTGGTGGACAAGTGGAACATCCTGCCTGAGGAAGTGATGGGGGCTAAAACAATCATGGGATTTAAGAATGCATGGAATAGACATAAGGGAATCTTGGAGGCCAGGGATAAGGGGCAACAAACTTCTAGAAAAACTTATGATCTTACAAGCTCAAATGGGCAGACTGGGTGGGCCACAGGCCCTTATCTGCCAACAGTATCTATGTTATCTAAGTCCTTTAGTCTTTTGTCATATGTCTTCCTGGTGGTAGAGACAAAGTCAGTGGGAGCCTTCAAAAGAGCCTGGGACAAACATAACGGAATGCCAGGTGGCCTCGTCAGGAATAAGACAAAGAAATTTGGGGGGGGGGTGTCAGGGGCACAGTTGGAAACTTAAGACCACAAGCAATATTTATTATCTCGAGCAGACATGATAGACCAATAGGGCTCCTCCTGCTGGTGGTTTTCTTATGTTCTTATATTCCTATGCAGGGCCTGCACTATTTCAGTCACCCTTCTCTGCACCGCCTCCACCCTGTCTTTTCTGAGCTGGGGCCTCCAGAACTGTACACAGTACTCGAGGTGGGTCTTACCAGTATCTTATACAAGGGTATTACCACCATCTTTATATTGGTGATACCCCTACCTGCGCATCAGAGTGTTCGGCCTACTGCCTCATCACACTGTCTAGCCACCATTAGGTTATCAGAAACGACAATCGCCAGGTCTCTTTCCTGTTTTATGACCGTCATCCCCTCCTAGTTTGTACTTTGCCCCTGGGTTCTTGTGCACTATGTGCATGATCTTGCAGGTTTTTGCACTGAATTTCAGCTTCCGAACTATTGACCATTCCTCCAGTTTTTTAAGGTCCTCACTCATCTTTTTAACTCCCCCTGGTGTAAAGCTTTGAATCATCCATGAATAGGCATATCTTTCCCTCCAGCCCCTCCACAATGTCACTGATAAAGACATTAAGAGGACCGGCCCTAATACTGACCCCTGTGGCACTCCACTGGTCACCTTTCCCTCCCCCCCCAGTGTGTACCCCATTTACCACCACCCTTTGGCTCCTGCTAGTAAGCCAAGTCTTCACCCATTGTACTATTTGAGGACCTACCCCCAAGCTGCATAGTTTGTTTACCAGTCTTCTATGTGGAATGATGTTGAAGGCCTTACTGAAGTCCAGATAGGCCACATCCACTGTCCCATCCTGGTCCACCACCTTTGTTACCCAATCAAAAAACTCAATTGCATTTGTCTGGCAGGACCTCCCTCCTGTGAATCCATGTTGTCCCGGGTCTTGTAGACTACTCATAATAAGGTATTCGACTATTCTTTCCTTCAGCAGTGATTCCATTACCTTGCCCACTGAACTTAGGCTGACCAGCCTATAATTTTCAGTCTCCTATCACTTTTGTGGAGTGGGGTCACATCTGCTCTCTTCCAGTCCCTTGGTACCTACCTAGTTCTAGCATCAGGTGGAACAGGGCTGTCAGGGGTGCAGCCAACTCTTCCCTGAGCTCCCTCAGCAACCTGGGGTGCACTGCATCCTGACCCTTTGCCTTGTCCATCCTTAGCTTTGATAACTCCCTCAGGATTCCCTCCACAGAAAAGGGGTTTGTGTCTACCTCCCGATAGCTTATGATCTTGTCCTGCAGCTCATGTCTGTTCCCCACCCCCTCCTCTGTGAATACTGTGCAGAAGTATTTGTTTAGTAAGCCTACTTTTTAATGGTCCTCCTCAACATAAACAATGCAGCTACAGTGATGAAGCTTCCATGGTGTACATTCAACAGGAAAAACAGAACAGAGGAAGCTAAGGGGCCAGCGTTGGTTACTGGTCAACCCATGAGCACAACATTAGAATGTCTGACTTGTGGGCAGCGCCGGCATTGGCATCAGTCCCTTAGGCTGCGAAAGACTTTACTCCTGTTGTGTTCTGGCACCTCTAGCTTATATCCATAAGTGGGAATAAATGGTGAAGATTCTTGGAAGATCTGTCTGATATGCTGCCTCAGAGTGTATTAAATGGATGAACTGATACGGACTTCTTAGAAATTGATAAAAGCTTGTGTGTGCACGTGCAAGAAGTTGAAGTAGCTAAAGCTGGGGCCAGCCTGATGGTGCTGTGGTTGTGGACTCTGCTTACCATGAGGTGCTCCTCTTCTAGGGTAGGAGGACTGTGACTCCCTCTGTCTTACTGCCACCTGGGTGACAACAGGTAGTGATATACTTGAGAGAGCATGAGTGAGGGGAAAGCACAAATGCTGATGCATCTGGTGTGCTGGCATCAGAGGTCCCAGTGTCTGAATTTCAAGAAAGAAAAATCTGTAAACAGCTGGTCTGCTTGCAAGTTCAGCAACCCAGGGTGGAAACTGGGGATGGGTGTGTGTGGAGGTTGGGCTTGCTCTCCACCTGAGAGGAAGGGCTGTGCCACTACTTGATGTTTTACCTCCACCTGGGCAAATACAGGTGGTAGTGAAGCTGGCATTCATGGGTACAGTCAGAAGGGGATGAGTGCATGGCAAGGCTGCTAACACCTGACATCATGACGTGCTCTTGAGGGACCAGAATACAGTAAAAAGCTGCTGATTGGGCAGACATCAGGCCCATACCTCACTGACAATCTGAGTTTTGTTCCATACCCTGGGATAATCTTGGGTACACAGCTGGACTGAGGTACAATTTCCCTTCCCTCTGTGGTGAAGGGAGGTCCCAAAAGAGGAAGTCTTGGGAGGGTAACAAAATGAAGCTACGGGGTTGGGTATGGTGGCACTATTGGTGGAGATGTAAGGAGGCTACCAGAAGGACACAGGAGCATTAAAAAAAAGCTGTTTCAGATACAGTAATTCTCTGACCAGCCACCATAGCCATCATCAGGCTTCTTCCACCTTGGGGATGGCATAGACTACAGTTACATAACAAACTTACCATAACAGTAGATCTTCGAGAAGAGCTCTTGCAGCAGGTAATAAATGAAAATTATGTACCTACCATAATTCTTGATCTTCTTGGACAAAGTCTCCACCATTTATTCACACTAATGGGACTACGCCGGAGGCACTAGGACCCAGCGGGAGCCAAAATTCTTCAGGAGGGCCGGCGCTGGGTAGGGCCACGAGGAACCAGCACTGTGAGCTTGGCTCATGCCGTATAGGCTATTTGGCATTGACCCTCCAATGGCCTCAGTACCTTTTTTTGTCTGTGTGTTTGTCTGAGTTGGCTGAAGTGAATTGTTTTCTGTGCAGTTATCTAGGTGTTAGTCTCAGGTAGCTGAAGGGGACTGTTATCTGTGCAATTTAACTAAGTGTAGAAAGATCTGTTAAGTTGGGGAGTGGCTTAGCTAGAAGGAAGCCAGGTTAAAGCCAGGTTTAAACACTGCCCTAGATAGCTTCTGTCAGAGAATTGGCAGAGAACACCAGGACGAAGGAGCTGCTGTTGTGACTGAACTTCTCTACTGGGACTATATTGCCCTCCTTACCTTCCCTCCACCCAAAGCCAGTTCTACTTTAATAGCACAGGATTTGACTGACAACATGAACTTCCTGTTTGGGAGTAGGAAGTGAGTGATCACAGAGCCACCAAAGACTCACCATCCTAGAAGGACAAGAGTAGCTCTCCATTCCCCCTAGCTGCTGGAGGTCTGCCTCTGAGCAAGTAAGGAGACTACTGTGAAATATAGGAGCTTCTTGTCTCAGAACAGGATGATCAGAAGCTTAAAGGGCACAGAGGCAGTAAGTAAGTAGGGAGAAAAAAAATAAACAGAGGAAAGAGTAAGTATTCTAAACAACAGTGAAGGGGCCAGAAATAAGACATGATGGAAGTAGTGCAGTGCAGTGGCTGTGGAGCAGAAGTCTTCGAGGGGGCATTCTGGAGGATGCAGTGTTTTCCTACCTGCAGGCAGCTCTCTGGGCTGAGGGAGGAGGTTGCTCATCTCCAGGCTGAGTTGGCCAGGATTTGTGGGACCTCCTCTCCCATTAAGTGCCACTGCTGTTGCCTCAGAGGTTGCCATGAAAGAGGAGTGGTTGGACCACAGCAGGCTCAGGGATGGTGAGGGTGGTGGAACAGAGGTGCATCCCTCCAGTTGTACCTCTCCACAATTCATATGCTGTTCTGGCAAAGTGTGGTTCCTCTATGGAGGCACCCTCAGTGAAGACCAAGGAGGAAGCTGGGAACCTCCACAAAGGAGACCCACAGAAGGGTGACATGGGACCCCACAGGGGAAGGAAACAACTCCTGGTTGGGGACTCCTTTGTTAGGAAGGTAGAACTGGGGGAGGAAGGGGAGAGGGAGGTAAGGTGCCTGCCTTCCACCATGGCTTGGAGGCACAGGGAGCGAATCCTCAGGATCACCAGAGCCGCTGCACAGGGGAGGGAGCTAGATGTCACTGTCCATATAGGGACAAATGACCTGGCTAAGAAAGGGATTAGAGCAGTGCAGGAAGAGTTTGTGGAGTTGGGAAGGGGCCTTAGACAAGTAGCACACATGGTAACCTTCTCGGAGGTGCTGCCTGTCTATGGCGTAGGTGAGGCTAGTGTGCTCCACACCATGGGATTCAATCAGTGGTTGAAAAACTGGAGCAGAGCTCAGGGATTTGGCTTCATTGGGGACTGCGGACCACCTGGAGTGATGCAGGCCTATACTGGTGTGATGGTCTGCATCTGTTCAGGAGGGGAACCAGGATCCTAGGTGATAGATTTAAATGCTTCATTGGCATGCATTTAAACTAGCCATGGGGAGAGGCTCTGGAAAGGAGCAGGGAAATCCTAGCCCCCCCAAAAAAATCAGGATAGTAAGTGAGGTCGACACCAAGATAGATATGTCGATAGGGAGAAGGGCAGGGGTAAATGGAGAAAGTGACAAAGGCAATAAGGACAAGGATGGGGCAAAAAGGGGTAAGGCAATCAGGAAATGGAGGGTAATGAGTACCAATGCCTTTAGTCTGGGCAACAAGCTCCCTGAACTGGTGGCCTTGATGGAGGAGGGATGCCTGGATATTGTAGCAGTCACAGAAACATGGTACACAGAGAACCATGACTGGGATGTTAACATACCAGGGTACATAACCTACAGGAGAGATGGGGAGGAGTAGCTCTCTATGTAAGGGAAGGGATAAAAGCAACTGAACAAAAGAGTAAACAGGGAGAAGAGGAGGCACTGTCGGTCACCTTAGAGACTGGAAATGGCACCACAATCTGCACAGGGGTTGTATACAGACTCTCATGTCAGGGGGAAGGAATGGACAAGGATATGATAGAAGGCATTCTTAGGATGGCAGAGAAATGGGAGATACAGTTGATGGGAGATCTGAATATGCCAGATGTTAACTGGAACACATTTGCTGCAGCCACATCCAAGAGCAGGGCCACTGTCAATGCCCTACAGGTGGCATGCCTCAGACAGCTAGTTTTGGAACCCACTCATGAGGGAGCATTCTTAGATCTCATACTCTCAAATGGGGACAGTGAGAGGATCTCAGATCTAGAAGTGGGTAGCCATCTGGGAACAAGTGACCACCAAACAGTGCGGTTCACGATAAACTCAGCTACAGAGTCAAGCCACAAAAAAGTGAAGGTACTGGACTTCAGGAGGGCTGACTTTGGCAAGATGAGAGAGTGCCTTAAAAAAGCACTAGCAAACAGGCTAGAAGGAGGGGTGGAGCAACAATGAGGAAACATCAAAACTGCCATCACAGAGGCAACAAGCCTTTGTGTGAAGCAAATAAACAAATCAAAACAAAAGAAAAAGCCACTATGGTTCTCAAAAGAGGTGTTGGGGAAGGTCAAGGAGAAAAAGACAGCATTCAGGAAGTATAAGGAAACACAGAAGGAGCAGGACAGAGAGCTGTACCAGTTAAAGCAGAAGGAAGCAGGGAGGGAAGTCAGAATAGCAAAGACCCAAACTGAGGAAAAGATAGCCAACTCAGTTAAGAAGGTGGATAAAAACTTTTATAGGTACATCAGGGAGCATAGAAAGGCAAAGGGAGGGATAGTGGGGCTGAATAGAATGGACAGTGGGTGGGCAGAGAGGGACAGTGAAAAAGCAGGGATACTGAACAAATATTTTTGCTCAGTGTTCACAAAAGAGGAGGAGGAGGAAGTGCCTAATCCAATTAACAGAAGCACTGTGGATAGGGGGTTGATCCTAGTCCTTTCACAGAAGAAAGGGTTCTGAAATAACTCCTAAAACTGAAGGTGGACAAAGCAATGGGGCCTGACGGAATTCACCCCATAATTCTAAAAGAATTAAGGGGAGAACTAGTGAAACCACTGACTACCCTTTTTAATGTAGAGAAAAAATACAACAAATATGTTGCAGGTGAAACCTTTTATTGGACTAACAAAATTATTGTTAAGACTAGCTTTTGAGAGGTGAAACTCTCTTCCTCAGGTCAAAAGTGAAAAAACAGCTGAGCAGTGTGACAGATATAAAGGTTGGATGTGGATTCGAAGCCTAGACTAGCAGGTTACAGATCAAAGCATTGCAGTCAATTTGCACCTCTTACAAACAGGAAGACTAATTTTCACTGGAGTGTGTCTGTTGGAGAGAACAATTTGTAAGATCAAAAGGCTGCCTAATTTTACTCTAACTCTGGACCATTAATTAACATTTCTAAAAAGTCAAGGCATAAAGAAAATACATACCATTGTCCTAAGAAGGTACCTGTTAAAACAGCCAGAGGGCGCTGATGTGAGGGTTTAAAAAGAAACTCAGAAGCACTGCTTTAAGCATAATTACTGGTAGTGTATTAAAAAACCAACATCTTTATTAAGTCTTTTCTCTTTAGTGTCAAAATATTGTATCATTTTTATTTCAAATGTTTTCCGATCCTGGCTGTTTTTGAAGTTCACTTTTAACACTCTTACAGTGAAGTCACTGGTGGAGTGATCTGGTATAGAAAAATGTTCCCCTACTGGCATATTTTTATTTTTATGGGTAACTGTGAATCTGTGGTGATTCATTCTTGTTTTGAGTTCCTGTCCGGTTTCACCAATATAGCAACCTTCCTCACATTTTCTGCATTGTATCGTATACTCTGTTGCTAGAAGAACAGGTATACGAGGTTTGGATTGTAAATGTTTTTCCATTGTGACTGACATGTCTCAGGAGAGATATGTGTACATAGTTTGCAGCGAGGTGATTTGCATGGTTTTGTACCTTTGTCACCTAGTTGGAGCTGAGAAGGAAGTTTGCTTCACACCAGTTTCTGCTTCAGGTTTGGTGGCTGGTGGAAGGCAAGCACTGGTGGAGTGGGAAATAATTTTTTTAGAGTTTCATCTTCAGACAGTAGTGGCTGTAGATCTTTAATTATTTTCCATAGTTTTTCCAGTTCTGGGTTGTAGGTTGCTACCAGAGGTGTGCAATCAGATGTTCTCTGTGGCTTGTACCATAGTAGTTCTTCCCTAGGCCTACGGGGAGCAGAATGGATATTCCTGTCAATGGAGCTGGTTTTATATCCCTTCTGTCTGAAAGCTTCTTTTAGTGTAACAAGGTGTCTGTCCCTGTCATCTAGATTAGAGCAAATGCGGTGGTACCAGATGGCCTGGCTACGTAAAGGTCTAACATTCTGTCCCTCTTCAAAACTTGATGAAATACAACTGTACTCAGACCTAGAGGACTTCTTTAGAAGGCTACGACTGAGAGAATTCTTCCACAATCAAGAGGGCTCATCTGATAGGAGTTATAACCACAAAAAGAAGCACTCCTACTTTACTCCACTGAGTGGACGTAACCCTAAACTGGTCAACTATATAGACAGCTTTAGACACAGGGTACATTCACAAATCTCCAGCAAACAGAGGAAAATTATATACAACCTCTCACCTTTGGAAAGAAAAGCAATTGATAGCCTGCAAAACAATAAAGGCATCACCATTAAACCTGCTGATAAGGGGGGTGCAGTTATGATCATAGATACAACCAACTACATACAGGAAGGCTACAGACAACTTTTGGACACCTACTACAGGAAGCTAACCACAGACCCCACAAAGAAATTTGTGAAATAATTGAAACAACTAATCAGTACATTTCCAGAACATACACATAAGGAACTGGAAAATCTGATACTAAAAAGGCCAGCACTAGGAACCTTCTACACATTACCAAACATTCACAAATCTGGAAACCCTGGCAGACCAATTATATCTGGAATTGACACATTAACTGAGGGGATCTCTGGACTCATAGAAGGTATACTCAAACCACTGGTGCAAAACACAAACAGCTTCATACAGGATACTACAGACTTTCTAAACAAACTGCACAGTATAGACCAGTTACCACCCGATAATGTTTTGGTCACAATGGATGTTGAATCCTTATATAGCAACATCCCCTCACAGAGATGGCATAATGGCACACTACAAATACCTGCAAAAAGCCACCACAGAGAGCAAATATCCACCAGATGTGATAGCCAAACTTATGGACTACATCCTTACACACAATTATTTCAGCTTCAACATCGACATTTACCTTCAAAATATGGGAACGGCTATGGGCACCAGGATGGCACCACAGTACGTCAATCTGTTCATGGCAGATCTAGAAGAAAAATTACACAGCACGCAACATCATAAACCATTCAAATTCTATAGATACATTGATGATATCTTTATCATATGGACAGCAGGAGAGGAAAACTTAAAAACATTTTTTGACAGCTTCAATAACTTCCATCCTTCCATTAAATTCCAGATAAATTACTCTAAGTGTGTGCATTTCCTGGATACCAGAGTCACACTAAAAAATGGAACACTGCAAACATCTGTGTACAGAAAACCTACAGACAGATGCAGTTACCTGCACAGCTTGAGCTACCATCCCTCTCATACCAAAGCATCCATTATATACAGCCAGGCCATCCGATACCATCACATTTGCTCTAATCAAGACAACAGGGACAGACACCTTATTACACTAAAAGAAGCTTTCAGACAGAAGGTAAATAAAGCCAGCTCCATTGACAAGAATATCCATTCTGCACTCCATAGGCCTAGGGAAGAACTACTATGGTACAAGCCGCAGAGAACATCTGATCACTCTGGTAGAAACCTACAACCCAGAACTGGAAAAACTATGGAAAATAATTAAAGATCTACAGCCACTACTGTCTGAAGATGAAACTCTAAAATATATATTTCCCACTCCACCAGTGCTTGCCTTCCACCAGCCACCAAACCTGAAGCAGAAACTGGTGCGAAGCAAACTTCCTTCTGAGCTCCAACTAGGTAACAAAGGTACAAAACCATGCAAAGTGGACTTCTGGTGATATCACCAGGATGACTTCAAGCTAATTCAAACAGCTCCGCTCCCGCCTAACAAAATTTAATATATCCTACCAATTTAGAGGTTCGTATTCTTCTAAAAAACTACTCTCTCGGACGGCTTATAATGACAGGCAAGCAGCAATGAGGGAAAAATCTGAAAACTCTAACCAATTCATCTAAATTAAAACAGTTGATATTGGATGAAGACATGGAGGGGTTTGCGGCCCAGTCGCTTCACAGAAGAATGTCCTCAGAATCCTCCGGAGAGCAAGAAATGTCAGAGGCAACTGACACTGACAACATGCATCAGACCCTACAACAAATCCTGTCTACAGTTAACAGAATCGATGCCTCACTAGCAGATCTAAACAAAGATGTGCAAACTTTAAACAAGAAAGTAATGACGAATGCTACTAACCTTAACCGGGTGTCAGAGGCCCAGGAGAGTTCGGACAGACTGATGCTGTTGTTGCTGCAAAGAGATAGGGAAACCCAGTGTCGATTAGAGGACCTAGAAAATAGGTCCCGAAGAAATAATTTCAGAATACATAGTATACCGGAGGAGGCAGAGAAGGGATTCCCTTCAACAGCAGACTTTGTGCAGCACGTCTTGCGATCGGTTTTATCCTAGCCCTCAGATATCAAACTGGACATAGATCGAGCGCACTGGTCCCTCGTTGCAAAACCCCAGGACCCAACTGCAAGGCCATGCTCAGTGATCGTGCGGATGGTCTTTTTTCAAAGTAAGGATTGGATCCTGCAGGAGGCATGGCAGCAGAGAGACCTCAAGTACAAGGAATCGCAAATTTTCTTTGATCAGGACTTCCCATCGGCGATGCAAGCAGAGCGCCAAGTGGTTAAAAATGTTATTAGAGAGCTAAAGTTTAAAAAAGGAATCAAAGCCCAACTGATGTTCCCAGCCAGAATTAAAATTCACCTGGCATCAAAATATTCTCTAACCTGGTAGAGGCCCTACAAGTACTGCAGAACCTAGACATACTTCTCCCTGACCTGGAAATGCAGAAGCTGGAAAGCAAATTGAAGTCAGAGCTGGGGTCGAAGGTTCCAACTGAGAAAAACAGAAAAATAATGATCCCTGGTACCTACACACAAAGAAGCCTCCTCAGACATTTGAGGCTTGCTTTTAAGGGCAAAACAACATCCAACTGAGGAAGGCAGCCAGAAGAAAACAGTCGCGAAATCACCTTGCCGCTGAAAGGAGATCCGAGGGGATTCGAAGCAGGAACCGTTTCAAGGAACAGACTGAACTAAAACTCAGAGTGTAATGTAAAAACCTGTGTAATGAGCTGAGACCTGTTTATAAAGTTTTAAATCTGAAATCAGCTTAAAGAAATAAAAATGGATGGGACCCTATGGAGGGGGGAAACAACAAGTAGCGGTTAAAAATGACATACAGGTAAGTGAGTGATCAATTAAGCGTTGCGTTGGAGTAGAGGGGGAAACACTCACTTTTGAGATGACATTTTATGCCATGTAGGATGCAGCTTTAAGTAAACATGTAACCGCTGGTTACACTTTCTCGGAGGTTGTCAGCAACATGCCTCCTATTTCTGCGTAAGAGGTTTGGTGCAATCGCAAGCAGGGGTCTGTTGGGGAGACTGGGGGGGGGTTGGCGGGGAAGGGGACCCAAAAGGATTAATTTTAAACACTGGGAAAGTGCACTATTCAACCTTAAGAAATAATAATAGATGGGAATCTTTGGGGAGGAGGAGAGAAAGCAATAAGTAGCAGTTAGAAATAGCATACAGTAAAAGGGTAAGTGAGAGGAGTTAAGAAAATTAATCTGGATCAGTTAAATCCTGCTCAATTAAGCATTGAGTTGGAGTAGAGGGGGAAATACTTGCTTTTGGGATGGGATTTTATATCAGGCATGATGCGACCCTAAGTTAAAACGTAACCACTGACCGCACTATCTCAGAGGCCTTCTGTAACATGGTCCGCATTTTTAAGTAAGGGGATTAGGGTAATCGCAAGCAGGGGTCTGTTGGGGAGACTGGAGGAGGGGGATGGTAGGGAAGGAGACCCGAAATGAATAAATTTAAACATTGGGAGGGTGCGCTATTAAAAATAAACGCAGTTCAGTGGTTTTGTTGGATAGAGTGTATAGAGAAAGTTGCAAATCTGTGATCGGAGGGGTTGGTGGAATGAAAAGAGGTACCCAGGATGTTAGGAAGCCAGGGCCCACAGATAGAGGCAGGGATTTTATAGAACTCACCTCAGTCCTAATGTCATTGAGCCATCTCTGAGACTCAGGATGAGCCACAAATCTAAGGAAGAGACTATCCTGTAAGATAGGTAGAGGGGAGAGTATAAATGGGCAGAGAATTGGACAGCAGTGTATTGATAAAAAGAATTCCCGTGGCACGCCATTGGTGCAGAGCAAGAGCCAATGGGCATGCATATACCGTACAAAGACAGTCAGTTTGTGAATGAATGTATTCATTCACAAATCTGAACTGTCTTACATCAATATGTTGCACGCCCATTGCTCTGCCTGCACCAATGGGCGGCAGTTCCTACCGGGCAGTCAGTCGATCGGGCGGTGGGGCGGCAGGCGGGTGGGATGCTGCTGCCCGCCAGCTGCTGGGGGGCGGGGTGGTGGGACTTCGTGGGTGGGTGGGTGGAGGGACACTAGGTCACCAGGGATATGTTCGGGGGGGTGTTTAATTACTTCAGCCCGTGATCGGGCTTATCGGTCCACTGGACCACCAGGGATATATTCGGGAGATGGGGGGGTTGTACAACTCCATCCCGTGATCAGGATTATCGGTCCACTGGACCACCAGGGATATATTCGGGAGGTGGGGGGGTTTTACAACTCCATCCCACGATCGGGATTATTGGTCCACTGGACCACCAGGGATGTGTTGGGGGGAGACACATTGCTGCCCGCAATCAGGCTGGTGAGGGGGGATTTAAACTATGCCCGCGATCGGGCCAGTGGGGGGTGGTGGGGGGACTTTTACACTCTTTTGCCCGCGATCGGGCTGCAGGGGGCATCAGTCCCCGATGGCTGCTGCCTGGCAGGGCACCAGGCGCAAGTCCTCAGGGATCGGCCCACCTGCGCCTTGCATGAATTATGGCCCCATTTGCATGTCACCTTTTGAATATCGGGATTTTGCGCATGGCGCAATGGTGCTTGCGCCACCGCAAGTTGAATGCTCCACTCTGACCACTTGCAGTGGCGCAAGTTCCACTGCACCATGCACAGTGGCTGTGGCTGGGGGGTGATATTCAAAGGAGTTGCTCAAGGGCGCAACTCCTTTGAATATCGCACTGGCCACACCCCTGTGCAACTATTTTGTGCAGCGCAAGGGCTTGCTCCACAAAATAACACAGTTTGAATATCTGGCCCACTGTGTTCTATTTCTCAACCAATTGCTGATCCAATTTATAATATAATGGTTGATATTAATGTCACTTAATTTAGAAATCAGCGTCATATGTGGCATAATGTCAAATGCTCTACTAAAATCGATGTAAATAATATCACACGGGATGTTATGATCCAAGTACTCACTAATATTCTCATAAAAAGAGAGCAACTTCTCCCCTGCCTAAACCCGTGCTGTTCAGTATCTTGAATATTTAAGACCAGTGTAATATCTTTTATTAAACTTTCCAATACCTTACAGACTGTGGAGGTCAAATTAATAGGTCGATAATTCTCACAATTATCTTTTAAGCCCTTTTTATAAATAGGTGTAACGTTTGCTTTTTTCCAATCATCTGGGACATAATTCACCAACAACATTTTTTCAAATATAATCTTTAAAGGCCATACAATATGTTTGGCTAGGAAAAATAATAAATGTCCAGTCAATCTATGAGGGCCTGAACAATATTTAGCCTTTAGGGAAACCAATTTATCATACTGTAAATATGTTTTTCATCAAAGATTATGACAGAATCATTCCCTCCATTAACACTTACTGGGAAGGTATCCAAATCTGTGAATATTTTACAAAATTCTGTATTAAATACATCCACCATCTTGATAGGATCATGCACGATATCACCATTATGTACAATAGGGCCAACCTTACAACCTGGTTTCCTTAAGGAATTAACATAAGAATAAAATTATTTTGTATTATTCTTATTTGCAGATTTTGCCAATCTAATTTCCCAGGATGATTTAGCCCTCTTTATAAAGAATTTACATTGGGACTGTATCTTTTTATATGCTTCCCAGGTAGTGTTAGATTTAGTCCTTAAGTAAACATTATATAGTTTCTTTTTTCTTTTTATTATTTTTTTTATAGATGTATTAAGCCATTTTGGAGACCTTTTTCCTAGTCTGACCCTTAAATTTAGAAGGGATGTAGTTGTCTCTTGTATTTGAAATAATGGATTTAAATATAAGCCAACAATTTCTACTACTTGGGTTAGATAATAAAGAATTCCAATCAATTTCCTACATAACCTTATTGACAGATTTCAAATCCATTTTATTATAAAAATAGATAATAGACTTGTTATTAGTAAAGGAGGATATTTTCTCTATAGAAAAAATGATAGTATTATGGTCACTTCCCGCTATTGGATCATGAATACTCAGATCAATAATTGGCACTGAATCAGTACTATTTACAAGATCCAAAATATTACTCTCCCTAGCAGTCCTAGTAACATGTTGTGTCAAATTGAGTTCAAAACAAGTGGAGAGAAATTTATTTTCCTTACCACCTGTTGCAATAAATTTAGACCAGTCAATATTTCCAAAATTGAAATCACCGACAATTATAACTTGTCCCATTTCACATGCCAGTTCAAATTCTGTAATAATTGCATCTATTACATAGGCAGGTGAATTGGGAGGATGATAACTACCACCAAAAATAAGAAAATCATTTTGGTTTAAATAGAATTTGACCCAAATAGTTTCAGTAAATATATTATGTATTTTTATGCAATTAGTAATGTCAACTGTATTTAAATTGGTTTTAAAAAACAAAGCTACACCACCTCCCCTTCTAGTTGGTCTATTTAATCTATATGATTTATAATCACTCAGACATCCTTCCCATGAGGATTGATCATCCGCCCCATGTTTCACATATGGAGATAACATCCACATCATGATTTAAGGTTTTTATCTGTAAATCGTCCATTTTTTTTGTTAGTCCCCTCGCATTGAAACTGAGGACATGTATTTTTTTATGCAATAATAGTGTCATTTGTTTTAGTGGGGGTGATAGTTGTTTAATCTTTCCCCTCACCCCACAATCTAGTTTAAATAACCCTCAATTAGTGACAAAAATTGGTTACTCAAAACAGCATTTCCCTTCCGACTCAAATGCAGTCCATCTCTCCCAAACAGATAATTTCTACCTTCAAAAATTTCCCAATGATTAATACAATTTATTTCTTGTTGAAGGCAGTGATAAAGATGGAATGAATAACAAGGTACAGGAAGAATTTTGGATATATTGATTTGGCAACCAACATCCACCAATTTGTTTACTAATCCAACAAAAGTAGACTTAATATCCTGAATTGAATCATGAAGGATATTATTAACACCCACATGTTTAAGTACTAAAGGATTATCACCACACTTATTCAGAATATTATCTAACATACTAGAAATGTCACAAATCTTGCCACCACTAAAACTTGTACATGTTCTATTAATTTTATCTGGATTACAGATTGCTCTATCCAGATACTTAATCACAGAGTCACCAATTACCAAAATCTGTTTATTGAGATGATCTGAGGTGGAAGTCACACAATTAGCATTGGGTACATCTGAATTTTGTAAACCAATATCCATTGAAAAGTCAATCAGGGGTTGATCAGGAACAAACAATATCAAATCTGAGGAAGTGACATTACTTGTTAACAAGGAATCATATCTATCATTATTACTAATTGAGCAATGAGGTAATTCATTGCCATCAAGTAACTGACAAGGCAAGGATTGAAAACAATCACATCTCTCAGAACTGGAGCATATTAAGCTTAGGAGGAGGTGGGTGGGTCAGGTGGTGACGGCTTCACACTCTACAAGCAAAAAAGCTGGAGTGGCGATTTTAATTAAACACAACAGTCCTTTGAAAATACACTCTACTGAAGAGGACTCCCAAGGTAGATTTTTAAGGGTATCATACCTTATACAAAATAATATGCTGCATTTAGTAAACATATATGCTCCAAATACAAGTACAGAAAAGTTCTTGGAAGAGGTCTTTAATAAACTGTCAGGTCTGCCCCAAGGCCGAGTACTATTAGGTGCAGACTTTAGTACGGTAATTTCTCCACAGATGGATAATTCATCAGGCAACCTGCATACTAATAAGGCAGTGAGTAAGAAACTCAGGGCACTGATAGAAGAGGCTGGGATGGTGCATATATGGAGAGCACAACATGTAGGGGAGAGAGATTACTCTTTCTTTTCAAAGGCCCAAAACTCCTATTCTTGCATAGATCTCTTTTTTACATTCAAAACAGATGCACACCTATTTGAGCATTCCAAAATACATCCATTTACTCTATCTGACCATAGCCCAATTTCGACAAAACTTTTGCTTGGGCTGGAATGTAAATCGCCTTTATGGAGGCTAAATGTCTCACTATTAAATGAGGAACCCTTCAGGAACCTTATGATCACAACAATAGAAAATCTTGAGAAAGACTCGCCTATGGAGAACAGTTCCCCGATGATCTGGTGGGACACTCTAAAGGCTGTAGTTAGGGGCCAGATAATCAATTATGCATCAGCCAAGAAAAAACAAATTAGAGCTAAAGAACTGTTATTAAGAGAGAAACTGTCTGAGTTAGAGGCCAAGCATTAAAAAAAAAACACAGGGTCCAAACAAGTTTTGAAAGACTTAACCCAGACTAGATCAGAATTACATGAAATAGAAAATAGAAGGGCAGCGGGGTACCTCAGGTTCACTAATCAAAGATACCATGAGATGGGTGGGAGAGCACTGAGACTTTTGGCTTTCTGTTTGCGGAAAAAAACAGGTGGAAAGACATGTCTCAACCATAAGAGGCATATCAGACACAGATAAGTTGTGGACCAAACCTGGAGATATTGCCTCCCAATTCAGAGAATTTTACAGAGGTTTGCACGCTGAAAACAAAACAGAGCAGGAGGTCAGAAGGGAAATGGTTACCTTCCTGGACTCTATTGACCTACCAACACTACCTTCAAGTGTACAAGAAGCCCTATCGGCCCCAATCTCTATACAGGAATTTATGAGAGCCATACATGACCTCCCAACCAGGAAGATGCCCGGCCCAGATGGCCTAATGGCAGAGTGGTATAAGAAGCTGAATAAATCCCTAGCGCCCCACTTAGTGCATATTTATAATGCCAGCTTACAAGAGGGGATTTCCCTGAGGTCATGGTGGGAAGCCCTCATCACAGTCATACCAAAGCCAGGAAAACCCAGACACCATTGTGAATCATACAGACCGATCTCCCTCCTTAACCAGGATCTAAAAATCTTAACTCGTATCCTGGCATCCAGACTACAGTAGTATGTAGAATTATTGGTACACCCAGATCAGACAGGATTCATCCCATGTAGGCAGCTACAAGACTATATCAGAAAACTTTTAAAATATTATCACATATAAACACCCTCCAAATTCAAACCCCATGGCTATATTTTTAGATGCTGAAAAAGCGTTAGATCGTATGAACTGGGTTAATATGAAAGAAGTAATGTTAAGGATGGGAGTAGGGTGAACTTCCTCAAGTGGGTGACCCTATGCTATCAAGATCCGGTGGCACGAGTCAGAATTAATGGCACAAACTCTGATTTTTTTGACATAAAAAGGGGAACAAGACAGGGATGCCCTTTATCGGCGTTGTTGTTCGCACTTACAATGGAACCCCTAGCCCAAGCTATCAGGAAAAACCCCAACATAAAAGGGATAAAAATCAATGATATAGAGAACAAGATCTCTCTCTATATGCAGATGACACTGTGCTATATTTAGAAAAGCCAGAGACCTTGGTCCCAGAAGTACTTAGACTTCTAAATAGATTCGGAGAGATATCCATGTTTAAAGTGAATTTAGATAGAACTGAAGTCTTAAGCTTTAATGGACCCCCACAAAGAGGACTACAAAACCTTCTGCCCTTCAGATGGGTTAAAGACAAAATTAAATATTTGGGGATAACTATCCCTACGGACTTGTCAAAACTCCATCAATACAACTACCAGTTGTTAAAAGAAAAAGTATTTGAAGACCTGCATAGATGGCAAACTCTCCCTCTCAGTTTTGTAAATAGGGTTGAGGCAATTAAGATGAACATTTTGCCTAGATTCATATTCTTATTTTCAACCCTTCCCCTCCCAATTGGTAGGGCGGAATGGCGGGAGTTGACAAGAAAATTATCTAATTTTATCTGGGCAGGATGCCATCCTCACAAAAGGTGGGGTATACTGGTAGAAACCAAGGATAAAGGGGGGCTCGGAGTTCCAGACCTACAAAAATATTATCTAGCCATGCAGACAACTCTAATATTAAAAATGCTGAGACCAGAAATGGGGGGGGGCTGGTATGGTTTAGAAGAATGGGCACACCCTCGGATTCCACTGAGGTTTCTACCTTGGGTGATTAAAACATCAGATCTCAAGGACCTAACAAATATCTGGACAAAAAACACACTTAAAACCTGGCTTAACACGAGGCAGTGGTGGGAGATATTTTCCCCTACATGGAGATATATCCCGCTGAATTACTTGCCACAATTTCCAGCTAGCCATAATGACCCTTACTGGTGTCGATGGGCAAAGAAAGGGCTTAAATATTTACACCAAATGGTCAATGAAGAGGGTATCAAAACATTTGCAAATCTTCAGAGGGAATTTGAAATTCCCCATAAAACTTTTTTAGATACCTACAGTGTAGACATTGTATAACTAACACTACTGGGATTAATGTTAACCAAAACAATCCAGCCCCACCTTTATATACATCAGAAAAGTTAGATGGCAGATACGAGGAAGTTTATTTCGTATATATATCAAACACTACAGGAGGAAATAGGCTCTTTATATATTCAGTCTATAGAAAATAAGTGGCAAGCTGAATACAAGAGCCAAATATCAGATAAAGAATGGAGTCAAATCTGGCAGGGAATACACAAAACAACAAACTCTCCAATATGGAGGGAGTTTAGATGGAAAATAACAACAAGGTACTTTATCACCCCAGACATTACATCCAAATACGTGACATCTCATAATGACGGGTGTTGGAGAGGATGTGAAGAAAAAGGCTTCCAGTTCCATATCTTTTGTAGCTGCCCCAAGGTAACAGGCTATTGGACAGAAGTAGCTGTGGCTATTAAAGAAATTTTGCAACTGGAAAACCTGCCAGGATTTCCACATATGGTATTGGGTCTCCCCCCTCTGGGGATGCATTCGAAAGCACAAAAATACCTATTCTATAATATGATCGCAGCAGCCTCCAAATCAGTTACACAACACTGGTTAACATCAAATATCTTATCTTTTTCAACATGGTGGACAAATGTGAATAGCATTAAGACAACAGAAGCATTGACAGCCCAACTTAGGCTTCAAACAGACCAATTAATTTCAAGGTGGCTCCCCTTCTATGAATATGTGGAAAGTAAAAAGGGGATACCAATATTAGAACAACTTTTGACAAAATAGAGGTGGAGAGTCAGTAAGGGTTTTTTAATTGGAAGAAACTCCTGTAAACCCAGTCCTAGACCTGTGAGACCCAACCCCAGGCAGGTGATGCCTGGGAAAAGGACCTGAAATATTAAAACAGCCCCCAGTTTGGGGATTTTAATTTTAATTTTTCAATTTTTTAATTTCAATTTATTGGATTATGTCTTTTTAGTTATTTCCAGTTTTGTTGGTCCCTGAAATTAATTGACAAGCTGTAAAAGTAGTCTTAAAAAAAACTGTAATATAAGATAGATGGGGGAGAACAGAAAAAAGAAAAAACCTTTGGAAAGAAAAAGAAATGCACAAAACAATTATATGTTTTTATAAAATGTGGTTTATTGAGCTGCTTAGGGGTAGGAGAGAAGCAAGAAGGTTTAGAGGATGAAATGTTGGAGTGCATTGTCTGGCAACTCCCCCAACCTGTAAGAAACAAAAGAGAAAGATTTTAGTAAGTAATTATGTACACATGAGAGTATGAACATGTATAAGGCACTGTAACTGATATTTGTAAACTGTTACATTTATGTACTCTCTGTGGAATGTTTGTAATAATATAAAATGGAACCGCTAAAGAAAAATCAATAAAAATTAAGTTCCAAAACCATGCAAAGCAACTCGCTGCAAACGATGTACATATATCTCTCCTGAGACGTGTGTCAGTCACAATGGAAAAACATTTACAATCCAAACCTCGTATACCTGTTCTTCTAGCAATGTAGTATACACGATACAATGCAGAAAATGTGAGGAAGGCTGCTATATTGGTGAAACCGGACAGGAACTCAAAACAAGAATGAATCACTGCAGATTCACAGTTACCCATAAAAATGAAAATACGCCAGTAGGGGAACATTTTTCTAGACCAGATCACTCCACCAGTGACTTCACTGTCAGAGTGTTAAAAGTGAACTTCAAAAACAGCCAGGATCGGAAAACATTTGAAATAAAAATGGTACAATATTTTGACACTAAAGAAAAAGGACTTAATAAAGATGTTGGTTTTTTAATACACTACCAGTAATTATGCTTAAAGCAGTGCTTCTGAGTTTCTTTTTAAACCCTCATATCAGCACCATCTGGCTGTTTTAACAGGTACCTTCTTAGGACAATGGTATGTATTTTCTTTATGCCTTGACTTTTTAGAAATGTTAATTAATGGTCCAGAGTCAGAATAAAATTAGGCAGCCTTTTGATCTTACAAGTTGTTCTTTCCAACAGGTGCACTCCAGTGAAAATTAGTCTTCCTGTTTGTAAGAGGTGCAAATTGACTGCAATGCTTTGATCTGTAACCTGCTAGTCTAGGCTTCGAATCCACATCCAACCTTTATATCTGTCACCCTGCTCAGCTGTTTTTTCACTTTTGACCTGAGGAAGAGAGTTTCACCTCTCAAAAGCTAGTCTTAAAAATAATTTTGTTAGTGCAATAAAAGGTATCACCTGCAACATATTTGTTGTATTTTTTCTCTACATTGTTGACTGGACTAACACAGCTACCACATCTCCCTTTTTTACCCTTTTTAACAAATCATGGGAGGATGGTGTGGTACCTGAGGACAGGAGGAAGGCAGATGTGACTCCCCTTCACAAAAGTGGGACCAAGACAGAGGCAGGAAACTACAGATCTGTCAGTTTGACCTATGTGGCAGGGAAAGTGATGGAATCACTTCTGAAGGAAAGAACTGTTGAGTACTTGGAGGCCAGTGGAGCACAGGACCCAAGGCAGCATGGGTTCACAGTGGGAAGGTCGTGTCAGATGAATCTAATTGATTTCTTTGACTGGGTGACCAAAGTAGTAGACCAGGGAGGGGCTGTGGACATGGCCTACCTAGACTTTAGCAAGGCATTTGACACAGTCCCACACAAAAGATTAATAGTCAAATTAACTAGCTATGGAGTGGGTCCCAGGGTGGTAGCCTGGGTAAAACATTGGCTGGACAACAGGACACAGAAAGTAATTGTAAATGGAGTCCACTCTGAAGAAAGAGGGGTTACTAGTGGGGTACCGCAGGGTTCAGTATTGGGTCCAGTCCTTTTTAATGTCTTTATAAGTGACATTGCAGAGGGACTGGAAGGAAAAATATGCCTCTTTGCAGATGACACAAATACATGCAACAGGGTTGATACACGAGGAGGCATGGAAAGGATAAGAAGAGACTTGGCAAGGTCGGAGGAATGGTCAGAAGTATGGCAGCTTGGATTCAATGTAAAGAAGTGCAAAATAATGCACCTGGGAAACAAAAACCCAGGGGAAGATTACACAATGGAGGGGGGGAGGTAGTAACAACAACAAAAATGGAAAGGGACCTGGGGGTAGTCATATCTGATGACCTTAAGGTTTGCAAGCAATGTGAGAAGGTAGTAGGGAGGGCTGGGGAGGGGGGATATTGGGATGTATAGGGAGAGGCATCAGCAGCAGAAAACAGGAAGTTGTTACCCCTCTGTACAGACAGTTGGGTGAGACCCCATCTGGAGTACTGCGTACAGTTCTGAAGACCCCATCTCCACAAGGACATAGACAGGATAGAGGCAGTTCAGAGGAGGGCAACTAAAATGGTGCAGGGTCTGCAAGAGAAGCCATATGAGGAGAGATTAAAGGAGCTTAATATGTATACTCTTGAGGAAAGGGGGGTGGGACATGATAGAAATGTTTAAGTACCTCAGTGGAATCAACAAAGTCCAAGAGGGTAGCATCTTTCAGAAAAAGAGATGTGCAAGAATAAGGGGACACAATTTGAAGATAGAAGGGGCAGTTCAGGGGCAATGTGAGGAAGTATTTTTTCACAGAGAGGGTGGTGGACACATGGAACAGCCTTCCTGAGGAGGTTGTGGGGTCTAAAACTATGGGAGAATTCAAGAATGCATGGGACAGACATAAGGCAATTTTTGTGTGGGGTAGGAAGAAATAGGCTGTTGGTTAACTAGGATCTGCAGCTTATCCTGTAGGTAGGGAAATGGGCAGACTAGGTGGGCCAGGTGGTCCTTATCTGCCATCAACATCTATATTTCTATGTTTCTAAAGTACAGCATAAACTAACTTAGTGAAACTAGCCTATTCTTGGACATAAGATAGTCCGACTGATCCATGTAAGAAGGGTGAACACAACAGAGACTTCACAGCCCTGCCGTCGAGGGAGTGAAGACCGCAAACAGATAAGTGCGCTCGGGGGATGGTGGGTGGGAGTGTCAATGAGTGGTGGAGACTTCATCCAAGAAGATCAAGAATTAAAGTAGGTATGTAATTTTCATATGGACATAAAGTCTCCACCACTCATTCACACTAATGGGAGAGTACCAAGCTAAAGTAATCCCCCCCCCCCGAGATGGGCGGCAGTAGAGAAGAGCTCACCTAGGACAGAAGTCCATTAAGGATTGTCCTGCCAAAAGACTGATGCTGTCTGGCATGGACATCCAAGGCATAGTGCTTTACAAAAGTGTGCAAAGAGCTCCAAGTAGTCACACTGCAGATGTCCGCAATGGGCACGTTGCGAACTTCTGCCAGAGATGCCATGACTGCTCTGGTAGAATGAGTGCATACTCTGCCTTCCAACTTGACTTGTGCCATGGAGTAGCAGTGGTGGACGCATGCCACTAGCCATACTGAAATACACCTGACAGCAACAGGCTGACCCAGCTGGGCTGTGTTGAAGGAGACAAACAGTTGTTTACATGTGCAGATTTCCTTAGTCCCATCTAAGAAGAACCGCAAGGCTCTCTTCAGATCCAGAGAATGTAGAGCACGCTCTCTTTCATTCTGGAAGTTTGCGAAATAGGCAGGAAGGACCAAGGGCTGATTCAGATGGAATTCTGAGACAACCTTGGGAAGAAACTTGGGATGGGTCCCAAGAACCACCTTGACTTTGTGAAATACAGTATATGGAGGGTCAGTGACCAAAGCATGTATTTCAGACACTCTGCGGGCAGAAGTGATGGCTGCAAGGAAAGCTGCCTTCCAGGTCAGAAATTTCAGGTCACAAGTAGCTAGGGGCTCAAAAGGTTTACAAGTGACCATGTCTAGCACAAGGTTGATGTCCCAGGCTGCTACTGGTTGCCTGACCGGTAGCCTGGTATGCAGAATGCCTTTAAGAAACATCTTGACCACAGGAAGCTGAGCCAAAGACATGGAATGTATGGGTTCATGGTATGCTGATATTGCACAGAGGTTAACCTTAACAGTCGAGTATTGCAGGCCTGTGTTTGAGAGGTCTAGAAGATACTCCAGGACCTCATTTGGTGGGCAGGAAAAGGGATTCCATGAGGATTTTGTGCACCAAATGGAGAAGCGTTTCCACTTAGCCATATACATTTTTCGAGTAGCTGGCTTGCATGCAGCTAACAGAATTTCTGAAACCCTGCATGAAACATTAAACCTGTTCACCTCTATCTCCTCAGGAGCCAGGCTTGGAGGTGAAGGGACTTCAGGTTGGGATGAACCACAGGGCCCTGGGTCAGCAGGCTCATATGAAGTGGAAGCTGTCTCGGTGAAGTTTCCAATAATCTGTTAACAAAAACCAGATCTGATGAGGCCAGTATGGGGTGATGAGAATCATTCTGCCCCCTCTGCATCCAGTTTGAGCAGCACCTTCTGAACTGGGGGAAGAGGAGGAAATGCGTACAGAAAGCATCTTGTCCACCGCAGTCTGAATGCATCCTGACAAAAAATGCCAGGTCCTGGATTTCTGGAGCAGAAGAGAGGCAGTTTTGCTTTGAGTGGGGATGAAAAAGGTCCAGATGTGGAGTTCCCCGCTCTTTGAAGAGTGATTGCATGACACTTGCATTGAGAGACAACTTGTGAAATCTGTCTCCATTCTGCTGAGATGATCCGCCAGATCGTTCTGGACTCCTGGCAGGTAGACTGCCTGGATCAGAGCTTTGTGCTCTAGGCACCATTCCCACACTCTCATCGCTTTCCTGCATAAGGGGTAAGAGTGTTCTGTGCCCTGCTTATTGATGTAGTACATCACTGCCTTGTTGTCTTTTTGAAGGAGAATGGTCTTGTGACAGAGTATGTCCTTCACAGCCCAGAATGTGTACAGGACGGCTCTCATTTCCAGAACACTGATGTGGAGCTGAGACTCATCCTGACTTCAATGACCCTGGGTGTGGAGATCCTGGTAGTGAGCTCCCCATCTCAGCAGGGACATATCCATGGTGATGGAGATCTAGGGATCCAGAGGGGTGAAGGAATAACCCTCCCGAAGGTTGTTCTCCTGAGACCACCAGGTGAGTGACCATTTCAGCGGTTCCATCACCTTGATGTGAAAGGACTGTGGGTGTGTGGTTGGTGACCAGTGAGTGCTGAGCATCCACTGAGTTCTCATGTGAAGATGAGCCAGAGGCATAGTGAACACTGAGGATGCCATGAGACCCAGCAACCGCTGCATCGAGAGAGCAAGAACCGAGCTGTTTTCTATGATGAAGTGGGCCATCTGGAGGATGTCACTCCTTCTGTTCTCCGGAAGAAAGGCTTTCATGTTGGAGGTATCCAGAAGGGCTCCTATGAAGATGAGCTGCTGGGAGGGCTGTAGCTGTGTCTTTGTCAAGTTTAGCATAACTCCCATGGAGGTGAGGAAGTTTGAAGCTGTAGCTATGGCTTCTTGAGTCTCTTGTCTGGAGGGGCTCATGAGAAGCCAATCGTCCAGATATGGGAACACCTGAATTCCGATCCTCCTCAGATGTGCTGCGAGAACTGTAACGCACTTCTTAAACACCCAAGGCACCAAGGATAGCCCAAAGGGCAGGACTCTGAATTGGTAATGTCTGTTGAGGCTTTTAAGGCCCGTCTTAAGATGTTTTTATTTGATTAGGCATTCCCTGACTATGTTTTATAAGCTTATATTGTTTAAATTTTTAATAAGGAAACAAATTGCGTAGCAAAATAAGGTTTAAATTGTTTGGAGTTGTATATTTTATTGATTGTATGGTGTTGTGTTGTATTTATTTGATCAATGTACAGCGCCCAGCGCCTCCGGGATGGGCGCTTTTTAAATAAAATTTGCCTTGCCTTGCCTAATGCTGACCCAACACCACAAATTTGAGGTATTTGTGATGGCTTGGGTGAATGGGAACGTGTTGATAGGCATTCTGCATGTCCAGGGAGGCTAGCCAATTGTGTTGATTAATCGGAGGCAATAGCATCCTGTGTGATATCATCTTGAACTTTTCCTTGAATAGGAACTTGTTTAAATTCCTCAGATGTAGAATAGGGCACATGCCGCCTGTTTTCTTTGGAACTAGGAAGCAGTGGGAATAGAAACCTGTATTCCACTGCTCCAGCAGAACTATCTCTACTGCCCTGTTGTTCAGAAGGCCTTGGATCTTGGAAGCAAGAAGGTCTGACTGAGCGACAGACAACCTGGGCTGTCATTTGGGTGGATGATCTGGAGGGGTTTCTGACAGATTTAGAGAGTACCCCTCACGGATTATTCTGATCACCCATCTGTCTGATGTGATTGACTTTCACCAGTTATAAAACTCAGTCAGATGCCCTCCTACTGCTGAGAAAGAGTCCCCCCTTGGACAGCTGAGGTGGGACTTGGGTTGGGATCTCAGAGGGTGGCACTAGGCACTTTGGGGCCCCATGCCTTCTGCTGCATTTTCTTTTGTGGCTGAGGGGTTTAGTTTCTGTTAAAGCCCCCTCTGCCTTTACCACAAAAAGACTGACGATTCTGAAACTGAGACCTGTTCTTGCCCCTTTGAGGAGCAGGAGGGGAGTCTGGCCATTTTGATGGCCATTCTAGACTTCTGGGTGGCCTCCAGTGTCTGCTCAACCTGAGGACCAAACAGATACATACCATCGAAAGTTAATGCCATAACTCTCTGTTGGGCATCATTTGTGAAGCCTGAGGTGTGCAACCACGAGAGGTGACAGGTACAAATACCAGCTGCTGCTGCACTGGAGGCAGTGTCAAAGGCACCTATGGCAGCTTTAAGCTGTTGATTATTGGATTCAATACCCCTGGTGATGGTTTGAAAGAGCTCTGAGTTAACCTCAAAATCAGTACAAGCCTCTACTGTAGCCTTGAGCGAATGCCAGAGAGTATATGCATTTTGAGAAAAGTAGCCCTGGTAGTTGGCAATATGCATGCCCAGGATGGAAGCAGCAAAGACTCGCTTTCCCAAAGTGTCTATCTTGCAAGATTCTTTGTTTATTGGACGAGTTGTAGATTCCTGTGGACAAACAGCTTTGTCATTCTCCACCAGAACAACGATGGCATCTGCAAAGGCTTGTAAGGCCAGAGTAGGGCGATCCTTGGGAGGGGCATATTTCCTAACTATGAACTTGGCTACAGAGGGAATGAGTGCCGGATTATCCCACACCATCTGCGATAGTCTCGCAAAAGAGGGTTGCACCAGTGGGGTCAATTCCACAGGAAGATCTGGAACGTACAGGTACTGTAGATGCAGCAACTTCCCAAGATCAATATCCAAAGTCTGGAGAGAGAGTGTGGTATTCAAATTTCTGAGCAGAGACTTAAGAGAAAGGTCCTTGACCAAAGGCTCTGTTAAAAGGTTTATTCACTGCCCCTGGAGAGGAATCATCATTGAAGTCGTCCACTAATTGAAGATCAGGATCGGGTTCAACGTCATCTCCTGTCAGTCCAGAAGGGACTGCATAGATAGACAAGGGATGAAAAAGGAAGAGGAGGAGTAGAGGGAATTGGCGTTGAAAACCTCAGAATCTCACACGGCACTGCAAGCGTCCTCAGAGCCAGAACAGAAGGCAGTGCTGGCACAGAAAATACACACTGAGTATGGTGCCAGCACAGGAAGTGGCACCGGAGAGGCCAGCGCTGCAACCAGCGGCACTGCAGTAGACATTCCCAACCCTCGACTTGCAGAAGAGAAATGAAGAAATTCAGTAGGAGATAAAGGCACTGGTGTGGACCCCTGTGCCACAGCCATGTGAGGGGGATCAACACCAGAGCGTGGCATCGACGGCACCAGAAATGGCACTGCATGACTAGAAAGGCCCAACTGCCCAGCCCACAGGTCTGAGACTGACAGGCCTGAAGGCTCCAGCAATGGACTCACCAGCTCAGGTAGCTGGGACAACTGCCACACCCACTGCTCCATAAGAGCAGCCCAATGGTGAAACTGCTCACTGAAAGACCCCTCAGCGGGTGGGGAGGGACTCTGGAGTCGAGGATACTGGGCACCATAGACAAGAAAGCAGTGGAGACCCCAGGAGAGGCTTAGTTTGGTCTCTGCCCCCCAGAAACTGATAATCTATGTGAAGACATACCAGAAGGCAACCTCGAGCAGTGCCATTTCTTTTTCGACCAGGAGGCCAAAGAAGAACTTGAGGTAGAGCAGTGCCGAGAATGAGACCGCTTCTTTTTGTGCTTTCAGGGAGACTGCCCTTCCCCCCTCGAGCACTGGACTTCCTGTAGTCAGACCCCCCACCATAGAGGGTGGTGGACCAGACCCAGACCAGCTGACTGAACAGCTTTCATGCGAAGTCTCCTTACTGTCACTTGCCCCATTCATTGTTGACTCTGTCAAAGGAGGGCTGAAGATGTCTTCTGTGATACTAGAATAAAATTACTATGTTTTACTAGAAAACAATAAAACTATGATAAACAAAATGAAACTGAAGACTATAAATGCTGTCATATAGGCGTGAAGTTTTGACCCCCAGCAGCGAGCGACGTTGTCACTGAAGTGCACTCCATGGCAGGAAAAAAGGAACTGAGGCAGTTGGAGGGTCAATGCTGGATAGCCTATACAGCATGACCCGAGCTTGGGGTGCCGTTTCCTCACGGCCTTACATAGTGCCAGCACTCCTGAAGAATTCTGGCTTCCATTGGGTCCTAGCACCTCTGGCATAGTCCCATCAGTGTGAATGAGTGGTAGAGACTTTATGTCCAGGAAGATCCATAAGGACTAAGCCGCCAAGTGTCAGGACCCCACAGAAACCTTCTAGCTATCAATCAGTGGGGGACCACCCCAAGATCAGCTCTGCCATGATGTCAGCCAATGGTATAAAGGGGCGGTCCCCAGCCCCACCTCAGCTCTCCCACCGGAGACCTGGAGTCTAGGATGGAAGGAGAACTGATCAGGTTCTTGCCTAAAAATTTAAATGGCAGTGAGAAAGCCAGAGGGGAAGGAGGGAAGGAAAGCAGCACCTGGTGCAAGAGCTCTTCTCAAAGATCTATTGTTATGGTAAGTTCTTAAGTAAATGTACCATCTTACTTCAAGTGAGAGCTCTTGCAGCAGACAATAACCATAAGGACCGAGTCCTAAGCAATCAGGGGATAAGGAATAGGAAAGTCCGGGAGGAGGCTGAAAAAAACAGCTAGAGGCTCAAGAAAGGAGGTCTTGCAGAACTGCAAGGCCAAACCCAGACCATCATCTGGAAGCTATGTCCAAGCTGTAATGCTTGGTGAAGGTGTGAACAGAGCTCCAGGTAGCTGCTGCACAAATATCCGCTGCAGAAACATTCCTAAAAGAGGCAAAAAAAGTCACCGCACCCCGGTGGAATTGCCTCTTACCGAAACTGGTGAGGGCTTATGGTACTTCAATGTAGCACAAAGTTATGCTGTTAACTAGCCACTTAGACATGGTTTGTTTGGTAACTGGCACACCCTGAGTCTTGGAAGCGAATGAAAGGAAACAAGTGATCCATTTTCCAGAAAGGAGCAATGTGGTTTAGGTAAAAATGAAGCGTTCAATGGACATCTATAGTATGCAACAGCGCTTCTCCGATTAGAATACTCATTAGTAAACAGGCAGGTGGATGTCTTGATTTAGGGTGAATTCCAACATCACCTTAGGCAAAAACTTAGGATTTGTACGTAAGGCTACCTTGCCCTTATGGAAAATTAAATAAAGCTCTTTACACAACAGAGCCTGAAGATCTGAAATCCTTCAAGCAGAAGTAACTGCAACCAAAAAAACAGGTTACTCACCTGTAGCAGTAGTTCTAGGAGTGGTATATGTTGTTTATTCACACTCTTTGGCATGTCCCCTTCCACTTTAAATCTTGCCGGAAGTCTTCAAGCTGGCTCCTCCCACCCAACCGGGTTGTATAACCCTCGGCTCCGCCCCATGACACCAGATCTTAGCCTGCTGGAACATGGGTATAGGCAGGCATACTCCAAGCACTCCATGGTGTGCAATTTTATTTAAGTGGGGTAGCAAAAATGCTCTGAACTGCTTCCTTTTTCCATGAAAACTAACAAAGAAAATACTGAACCTTTCTGTAATTTTATTCTTAGGAGTCGGAACAAGAAGGACTGGTCACTAATACTCTCTTTGCATCCCAAGGACAATACAACTTTACAGGCTCTGGGCTGGTATGTGGGTGTCTTAAGGAACAATGCATGGCATCTGTATTTACCCATGCATGGCAACAACCATTGTCATTAGATAAAAAAGTTGTTTTTATTGTGTCAAATGAGGCAACAAACACGGTCCTGGTGTACATTTGTATATTGTCTGGCTTGGGGGGGTAGCAGTGAGGTCACTTGGTGTGCAGATCTGAAATCCCTGGCTACACCCCTGTGCTGGAAGCCAGGTTTGTGCATCCATAGCTGGGGAGGTTGGGTGGGTTCATGTGGATGAACAACATATACCACTCCTAGAAAGACCAGTTATGCAAAGACTTTTGCCGTAACAGTAGATCTTCTAGGAAGGTCTCCTGCAGTAAGTCATTACTTCTGGGAGTTTCCCCTAGGTGGCGCTCTCACACAGTAGCTTTCTCCAGCAGTCTCTCCACCTAGGACCACCCACATGACCTTACTTCCTGGGCTATGCCTATAAAAGTGGGTGGTCCCTGGTAGTCTCCATTCCCAGCCAGTTTCAGCTCATAAAGGTGAGGGACCGAGGGGAACTGAGGTACCAAAGCCTCCCAACCCTAGATCATTTTCCCTATTACAGAATGGCAGGGAGTCAGAGGGAAGGAATCTACTTACTGCAAGAACATTCCTAGAAAATCTACTGTTACGGCAAAAGTCTTTGCGTAACTGATCTATCTTCCATGGAATGGTCTTTTGTATGATGTCATTATTTCTGGGAGATTCCCAAGCAGTTATATGGCAGTGGGGTTGCCAGATATGGCATTCTGCCATACATATAGTGTGGTCTTATGACCAGTAAGTGCTGAGAGTAGCATATCAGCATATAAAAGAATTTTGTATTCTATCTGTAAGTACCCCATTATAGTATTTGTTATAGGGTTATGGCTGAAAGACAAGCCAGACTGGCTATTACTGGGCATCGTCAGATGAGTTAAGCAGATGTAAACCCGATCAGGGTATGGCATATCAGATACTGTACTAAACCAGAAGAAATTCAACCATATAATGGAGTAATTGGTAAGTCTCAGTGGCATGCACTGGAAAAGACAGTATATGTCAAAGCCTATTGGGTTCTGAGTTTTGAACAGTAACCCAAATAATACAATGTTATTATTTTGTAGTGCTACAATGTAGCAAGTTAGTACAGTGTTTTGTCATGTCTGGCAAGGCATTAGAAAATGTATCCATTTTTGGAATTAAACAGGCTACATAAGTAGCAAACGATGTTGTGAAATGAAACAATGTATCTAATTCATAAAGAAATCCAGTGACTCTTAGAGTCAGTAGTATTGTTGTAGTCAATATTATATCCGTTTTAGGGCAAAGACATGGAATGCGTCAGTTCCATCATGCATTAGTAATCTCAGTTGCAAGGAGGTCCCAAGTATGCCAGGGCCTGCAGCCTTGTTAGGTGTCATTCTGAAATGTCAGTATGGTGAGCCCATCATTTATGCTGTCGGGTGAACAGAAGTTTAAATAATGATCTGGATAATTGCAAATTATGAGACATTAAATCTCATCTTTGAGATTCAAAACATGTTGATCTGAGAAAAAGTCATAAGGTTTGTGACATGTCCACATTTTGTCTTCCAAGTAGTGTGGATCAAAATTGATAAGTCTTACTGAGTTTATAAGGTTTATAATATATATGTACTCACCATTGTTTCTGTGGTCTTTATCTATGGCCAGGTGAAGACTGCATGTAGCAGTAGAAGTTTGGTAAGAATATTATGATCCATATTATAATATTATCAAGAAGTATGGATTTTTTTCCCCCAGCATGTGAGTAGTAGTAGGCCCTGTTCATGGGAGGGACACGACGGTCCAGCGCACAACAGGCAGAGAGGCATCCCGATGAAGTGATCATAATGGCCTGTAACAGTGATACCTCTATTAAATGTGTATATATGAACATGATAAACATGTTACCTACCGAACTGAGGTGTGCCTCTATAATATTGGTGAGGTTATCCGTAAGGCACAGGTGACAGTATGATGCCTTGTAAGTCAGTTCTGGGTTCTGAGTGGCAGATGTCAAAGAATCTGATACACTGACTTTAGTAAAATATGAAGTTGATGTCAACGAAATAAGACCCTTTGAATAGTAGAGGTATGCCATCTATTCTGTTGATAAGTAGTCTCATATTTGTATACATTGACATCATCAACTGGAGGTTTTTTTGCTCCATAAATGGGTGTGAAAAGCCCTGTACCCTCATTGATAGAGGAAGTAGCTAAGAGACAGCTGTCGAAGGGGTACACCTATTGTTTCTGTGGCCTTTATCTATGGCCAGGTGAAGACCACATGTAGCAGTAGAATTTATTTTTTATTTAGTCTTTTTATTTAATTTATAAATGCAACAATTTTACAAGCAGCAATACATCACTTATTAATACCAGTTGATAACATCGCAATACATTACACGTATACTTGTAGCAGTCATATTAGGGGAAAATAAATTAACATCTTATTACTTCAGTGTCCAGAGAATCATAATTACTCATTTTAAGTTCAGTCTGTGATCCATTCAAATCAAATCAGGCATAGCACGGTAAGCCCTCCCCTATCCCTCCCAGATTTTATTCCAATTAAAATTCAAGGAGCATCACAGATCATATCCTGAGTATCTTTTCAGTGCAAAAGAAGAGGAAAATTACATGTTCAGTACATAGCTTCAGGTACAAAATCATCATAATGATTTAGTTGGTATGATACCCACTTTTGCCATTGTACATCAAATTTTTTAACTTTGTCCATCATCTTAGCCAAGAGTCGTTCAAGGGCATATATCTCCCTGGACAAAACAATCCAGGCTTTTTTAGTGGGTATTTTATTGGTAAACCACAATCTAATGATAATTTTGTGGGCTGCTGTTATAAATTTTAAAATTTGTTTCAGCAAGTTTTTGTCAATTCGCAGACCTTTTGGTTTAATAAAAGTCAGTATAAATGTGGGAGTGAATAAATCAGTGGTGTCATAAATTGCACTCAGCTCCTCAAGGATCTCCTTCCAAAACTTGGATAGCTTAGGACATGAACAAAGGACATGGCTCTGATTTGCTCTATCATCCCCACATTCTCTCCAACACTGTCCCTCCCCTAATTCTCCTATATTAGCCAGCAATGCTGGTGTGCGGAAGAAACGAGAACAGAGTTTCCACATGTATTCATGCCAGTATGGTGAAAAAAAAGATTTTTATAGTTGGTAAAGCAGAGTCATTCCAGTCCTGCTCACTGATTAATAACTGTAGTTCTTGTTCTCATCTAAACCTGATTTAGTTGGTCGAGTCTCCCTGTCTTTCATTTAAGGCCTTACATATCTTACTAATCAGGTGATCTGAGGTCGCTCCTCTGATATGAGCTTGTAACAGTTGTATTATTTGGGTAGGGTTTTCACTTAGGGCCGCGAGTGACTGTTTGTATGGCTGAAGGTATGATTTAAGAAATAAATAAGAAATAAAATATTTATGGGGCAAGTGGCATTCCTTCTGAAGGGAGACAAAGGGAAGGAGACCTGTTCTGCCCACTAACCGGAAACATAGAAACATAGAATTTGATGGCAGATAAGGACCGCTTGACCCACCCAGTCTGCCCATTTCTCTACCTAATGGATAAACTGCAGATCCTAGTTAACCAGCAGCCTAATTCTTCCTACCCCCAACCCCTAGCATTGCCTTATGACTGTCCCATGCATGCTTGAATTCCACCACTGTTTTTGACTCCACAACCTCCTCCGGAAGGCCGTTCCATGCATCCACAACCCTCTCTGTGAAAAAATACTTCCTTAAATTACCTCTGAGCCGCCCCCCCTCTATCTTCAAATTGTGCCCCCTTATTCTTGCACACCTCTTTTTTTGAAAGATGCTACCCTCTTGGACTTTGTTGATTCCGTTGAGGTACTTGGAAGTTTCTATCATGTCCTCCCTCTCCCTCCTTTCCTCGAGGCTATATATATTAAGCTCCTTAAGTCTCTCTTCATATGTCTTCCGGTGCAGACCCTGCACCATTTTAGTTGCCCTCCTCTGGACAGCTTCCATCCTGTCTATGTCTTTGTGGAGATTGGGTCTCCAGAACTGCACGCAGTACTCCAGATGGGGTCTCACCAGCTGTCTGTACAAAGGGATAATAACTTCCTGTTTTCTACTGGTGTTGCCTCTCCCTATGCATCCCAGTATCCCCCCCAGCCCTCCTTGCTGCCCTCTCACATTGCTTGCCCACCTTTAGGTCATCTGATATGACTATCCCCAGGTCCCTTTCCATTTTTGTTGTTGTTAGTATCTCACCCCCCATTGTGTACTCTTCCCCTGGGTTTTTGTTTCCCAGGTTCATCTGATATGACTACCCCAGGTCCCTTTCTATTTTGTAGTTGTTAGTATCTCACACCCCATTGTGTACTCTTCCCCTGGGCTCATCTGATATGACTACCCCCCCAGGTCTGTTTCCATTTTGTTGTTGTTAGTATCTCAATAACGAATAAAATGCCATATCTCTGCCATTGAACTATATAGGGGCCTGAGGGACCTGCTGTCAAATTTGCATTATACTTCAGTGTTCCCAAGAACAATTTTTCTGGGAATGTGAGATAATCATTACTGACCTTAAGCCATATTTTATGGGTTCCCTAGTGAACTTTGGATAATTCATTATCCCTTGGCACTTGGGGGCATCCAAAAAAGGAGCTTCTGAGTGTTGTATAGGTCTCCCCAGGTTACTTCTAATCATTTCCAGTGTGCATCATATTGTTTATTTAGCCAGGTAGGACTACCCTTAACTGTGCTGCCATCGCATACTTTTTGAGGTCAGGGAGGTTAAGGCCACCTCTCTCTCTCTGGCCAGCTGCAGAACAGAATATCTAACTCTGGGATGCTTTCCACTCCAAATAAAGTGGGATATCATTCTTTCCCATGCCTAAAAATATGTTTTAGCCGGGGTGAAGGGCAGTGTCTGAAGAAAGAACAGTATGCGGGGAAATACATTCTGCTTAATTGTATCTATCCTACTCAAAAAGCTTATGGGGAGACGTGACCAATGAGATGGATCTTTTGTCAACTTTGGGGCTAAAGGTTCGAGATTTGAAAGCTCTGCATGAATGGGGTTTCTTGTGAGCTTTATTCCCAACTATCTCATCTCTTGTCTGTACCACTTAAAGGGGAAGTCTTTTTTTGAAGTTGGAGGGAGGTAATTATACATCAATACCTCGGTTTTTGATTTGTGAATTTTATATCCTGCTAGCTTACCATACCTCTGGAATGCATTGTTCAGGCTCGGTAAGAGCCAGCAGAATATTGTCCACAAATAGTGATATCTTGTACGAGTGACTTCACAATGGAAAGCCCTCTATGTCCCGAGAAGATCTGATGGTAGTGGCCAGAGGTTCGAGATATAGAACAAACAACACTGGATATCCCTGGCGGATGCCGCTAGAGAGTTGGAATATATCTGAAAGTGCCCCATCCACCTTAACATTTGCTTTAGGGGAGGCATAAATATTTTGTAATTGTTTTATAAGTTGTTCCAGGAATCCAAAGTGCTCCAGAGTCTCCCATAAAAAAGACCAGTTGACCCGGTCAAATGCCTTTTCAGCATCTAACCCCAGTAGCACTAAAGGGATTTGTCTTTCTATGGTATAATCTACTAAGAAATGTGCACACCTTATGGCATCGTGGGCCTGTCTGCCCTTAATAAAGCCCACTTGATCAGGGTCAATAATAGCTGGTAGTAAATGGTCTATTCTAGAGGCCATGGCTGATATGAACATTTTGTAATTATAATTTAGCATTGAAATGGGGCAAAATGAGGTGGGGTGTTTAACATCTTTATGGGGTTTAAGTATGGCTGATATGGTGGCATATTGTCATGTGAGTGGGGGGGGGGGCATCTCCCTCCTGGACCGCATGCAAACCCGGGAGTAATAGAAGTAGTAGCAGATTTTTTAATTTGTTGTAAAATTCAGAGGGATACCCATCTGGACCTGGCGCTTTCAGGGTCTGAGCTTTTTTTGGAACTCGGGAGTAGTTCTCCCTCTTTGATTGGCACCAGCAAGGCTTCAGCCTGTAGTGGGCTAATTCGTGCTGTTGGTAAACTCTGTAAATACGATTTGATGTTGTCTAGGGGAATTTCCTCTTCTTTAGTGTACAACTTGTGGTAAAACCACTGTAGAATAAGTTTAATTTCCTGGGGTCTTTTTGCTAATCTTCCTGTTTTAGGATCTACCATGCTGATTATGTTCACTCTGGTTCTCTGTTCTCTTAATTTTCTTGCTAAATTTCTGGGGGCCTTAGGTCCCCCTTCATGATGTCTTAACTTAAGATAAAATAGTTTTTGTTGTACTGATTGGTCTACTATTTTTGTAGGTTTTGTTTTACAATTCTTAATCGTTGTCATATTGTGGGGTCCTTTTGATCTGACCAATGCTGTTAATGTAATAGCTCCTCCTGCAGGTCTTTATGTGTTTTTTTCCTCTGCCTTTTTTTAATGACAGAAAATCATATAATCTCTACTTTTAATACTACTTTTAAAGTATCCCACAGAACTGTGGGGACAACTGCATGTTGCGTGTTTTCTTGTTTAATTCTAGGTACAACCTCCTGGACCAATTCAAGGAACTCTGGGTCCCTAAGATGGGCAAGGTTCAGGCACCAATTGGTTTGCTTATATTGCACCCCTAAGTCCACCCTGAGATATAAGGGAGCATGATCTGATAAGAAGGTGATCCCATGCAATACATCACAAATGGAATCTAAATGCTTGACCGTGGTTATAAAGTAGTCCAGTCAGTGGAGCTCCACTTCCCACATGTGGGGCCCAGTGGGTGTATTCTTTTGTCCTAGGAAAAAAATGTCTCCAGGTGTCCACCAAGCCTAGAGAAGTGATGGTTTGTTTTGTGTATTTTTGGAGAGCGTAAGATCTATGGGCCAGAGGGGTATCAGCATCCAAAGAGGGGTTTAAAGTGATATTCAAGTCTCCCCCCAGCAGCAACTGTCCCTCCATGAGGGACATTAAATCCGCAAAGAATTTTACTGCCAAGGGCTTCCCTGACCCAGGAGGGAAATAGATGCCAGGGTAATGGGTCTTGAGTACAGTCTGCCCATCACTATGGCATAGCTGCCCTCCGGGTCACTAATCTCACTTTGTTTTTCCAAGGGCACCTCCTGGGAGAGTAGAATTATCACCCCTCTCCTTTTCCTAGCCCTATAGGATGATTCAGTTACTACAGAATACCCATACCTCTGAAATTTTTTATGTTCGTCCGAGGATATGTGGGTTTCCTGCAGCATAATAAGCCCCAGTCTCTCTTTTCTGAATAATTGAAATAATTGAGAGTGCTTTATCGGATTACCAATCCCATCCACATTTAAAGATAAAATCAAAGTTGACTTAGCCATATCTACATCTGATCAGTCCTTGTATGCATATTTCCCACTTGTTAAAAGTACAATATATCCCCTTCCTACCTTACTTATGCCTTTTCACCCCTATGCTCAATAATATTGTATTATTAATTGCTTTATTTACTGTCACTGATATAAGTGAATTATAATGTATGCTGTTGTTCTATTTAAACACCATAACACTGTCAGAGTATTTAAAACTACACAAGGATCTAAAAAATTTGGCACTAGGCCTATAACAGCTAAAAATGTGAGGGCCTGTTGCATTTTAACATTATACATGATGGTACTTTTAGGCCTGCCAAAATAACCAAATGCCAACAGGGCATCAACTTTTTTGTACCAGCAAATTGTATCTGTTGTAACAGGTCTCTGGACCTGGCAGAAAATTTAAGCAGCTCCCAAGGCAGGGAGAGGACAGGTACCTCTCCTTTGAAGGGGCAGATGTAGGCGCCCTGAGGGGGAGTGTCAAGGCAATGCCAAGGGCCCCCAGCACCACTATTTCCCTGGTTCCTAGTGGTGCAGCAGGCCACATTGGAAATAAAAATAAGGAACAGAGATCCCCAGGAAATGGTCCCCATGTGCCTCATCTGCAGTAAGGCCTTATGGATACGTTGACCATTTAGGGATGGATTTCTGACCCTATAATGGTCAGGTGGGCATGTAGCACTGCAAAAAATGCATTAAGTCATGTCGCCTTTCCTGGGCTATAGTATAATTAAACAATACGAATATACATATGTCTGTCCCATGCATTCTTGAACAGTGGGGGAATTCAAGAATGCACGGGACAGACATAAGGCAGTCCTAGTGGGGTGTAGGAGGAAGTAAGCTGTTGGTTAACTAGGATCTGTACCTTATTTGTTAGGTAGGAAAATGGGCAGACTAAGTGGGCCAAGTGGTCCTTATCCGCTGTCACATTCTATGTTTCTATACGAACATACAAAATTTACCAGTAGATAAAGGTCTAGAGGTCTATCAAGTCTGCTCGAATGTGCAGCTAGTACCCCTTATTCTGCAGCTGCCCCTCCCTTCCACCCTTCCCCTTCATTAACCCTCCCCCTTGTCCGGTCCCATCCCCTTTTGAAGCAGTCTACTGTTCTACTGGATACCACTTCTGCAGGTAAAGCATTCCACCCAGCCACCATCCTCTCTGTAAAAAAGTGTCTCTTCATCTGCCTCCTGAATCTTGCTCCCTCCAGTCTCATATCATGGCCTCTGGTGTCCCTCCCCTCCCTTACTTTGAACAGCCCCTCTATACTTGTCTTATTTATTCCTTTCATGTACTTAAAGGTTTCAATCATGTCCCCCCATCCCTCCTCTCCTCCAGTGGGTACATGTTCAACTCCCTCAGCCTCCTCTTATATGATAAGTCCCCCAGCCCCTTGATCATCTTTGTCCTCCTGTGCTGCACCCCCTCCAGTAACTTAATGTCCCTCTTCAGATATGGGCATCAGTACTGCATGCAGTACTCCAGGTGCAGTCTAACTAATGACCTATACAGTGGCAGAATCACCTCCTCCCTCCTCGAGGATATACCCCTTGCAATACAACCCAGCATTTTGTTGGCCTTGCAGCTGCCATCCTACATTGTGCCGAGTTGTTCATTGACCCTGTAATGAGCACACCCAGATCCTTCTCCTCCTCTGTCTGAGCTAGCTGCACTCTCCCAGCTGGTACCTCCTCCTTGGGTTCTTCATCCCAAAATGCAGCACCTTGCACTTTTTGGCATTAAACCCCGGTTGCCAGGTGTCTGACCAGGTTTCAAGCTTTGCCAGATCATCCTGCAACCCCTGCCATCCCCCTAGGTCATCCGCCACTGCTCCTACCTTGGTATCATCAGCAAACAGACTGATCTTGCTCTTGATGTCCCATGATATGTCTGCAATGAATATCCCAAACAACACTGGTCCCAACATTGAGCCCTGTGGAACACCGCGCATCACTACCCTTGGGTGAGAGCGCTCCCCACCCACCACCACCCTCTGTTGCCTTCCCTGAAGCCAGTTTCCTACCCATCTCACCAGCTTTGCATCCACCACTGTGCCTACTAACTTACTTCCCAGACTTCCATGTGGCACCAAGTCGAATGCCTTACTGAAGTCCAGATACAGGACATCCACTGTATGGCCCCTGTCCAGTTGCCTAGTTACCCAGTCATAGAACTCCACCAGGTTGGTTTGTCAGGATCTGCCCCATATGAAGCCATTCTGTTTGCTGTCCTGTAGTCCTTTGGCCTCTAGGAGGGCCACCAGCCTTTCCTTCAGGATAGTCTCCATAAGCTTACCCACGATGGATGTAAGGCTCACTGGTCTGTAGTTTCCCAGTTCCCCAGTTCATCCTTGGGGCCACTCTTGTGGAGGGGCACCACATGAGCCATCCTCCAGTCCTGAGGTACACACCCTGAATGTAGTGAGGCATTAAATAGGTCTGCCAAAGGTCCAGCAAGGACCTCTGCCAGCTCCTTCAGTACCCTGGGGTGGATGCCATCTGGGCTTGACGCCTTGTTTGCCCTTAGGGCCTTCAAACCCTCCCAAACTCTGCCCTCCATGATTTCCCCATCTGTCACCTCTTCCCCGTTTCTGCCATTCCTCGGTGTCACCCTTCTTTCTTTAGTAAATACTGAGCGGAAGTACTCATTTAGTGCTTCTGCCTTATCGACCCTCCTTCCTATGTGGTCCTTACAGCTCCTTTTCTCCCTGATGTACCTAAAGAAGTCCTGCTCCCCCTTCTTAATGCCTTGTGCCAGCCTGAGTTCCGGAGATGCCTTGGCTTCCCTTACTGCCCTTGTCACCTCCTTCAATTCCATCAAGTACTCCTCCCTGTCCTCCCCTCCCTGTTTTCTTGTACTTCCTAAAGGCAGTTCTTTTCTTCCTTACCTTTTCCATTACCTCCTTGCTCTGGGCCATGCAGCAGGTTTTGGTTGCCTCCACTATCCCCAACTTTATGAGGTCCCACCTCTGGTTAGTGTCCATACTAGATTGAATTCTGGCCAGGTACCCTTTTACCACTTCCCCCATCCTCCCAAAGTTGGCCCTCTGGAAGTCCAGCACTCTTGTGCCAGATTCCACTCCTTCCTTGCCCATATCCAATGTGAGCCATACTGAGTGGTGGTCACTCCCTGACAGTGGTTCCTCCACTGTAAGTTCTCTCACAAAGTCACCATTTGCCAGCACAAGGTCAAGGGTATTCCCTAACCTCATTGGTTCACTGACCATTTGCAGCAGGAAGCTGTCCTGGAAGGCATTCAGCAGTTCCTGCTCCCTTCTGTTCCTGGTTGTTGGGGTACTTCAGTTGACTCCTAGCATGTTGAAGTCCCTCACAATCACCACACTACCGATTTTGCAGGTCCTCCTGATCTGTCCCGCTAGTTCCCTGTCTAACTCCTCCATCTGAGATGGCAGCCTGTACACCACTCCCATTCTAAGAATCCTATTCTTGGAATCCTGGATTTGCATCCAAAGTGACTCCGTACTACCCTTCTCCCCTTCCTCCCTTACACACTTCAGTCCTTCCTTCACATATAGTGCCACAACCCCTCCTTTTCCAATCACTCTGTCCCTACGAAATAACCTGTACCCTGGTACAGACAGGTCCCAGTCATTGTATTGGGTGGCCCATGTTTCTGTGATGGCTGCAATGTCCACTTCTCCCTCTGCCATGAGTACCTCTAACTCTGCAGTTTGCCTCCCAAGGCTCCTAGCATTAAGGGTAACCACCTTCCACCCCCCCCATCCTGCCCTCCTTTACTAGCATCACCAATAGTACTTGCCATTTGTCCCTTGTCACTGTTATGGGGAGTAAGCTCATATGGTTTCCCAACCGGTGGTCTCTGCATGTCTCTTGCCCAATTGCCACCCCCCCCACTCCTAGTTTAAATTCCCAACTTCCTCTATGTACTCCTCCATCCTCTGTTACAACACTTTCTTTCCTTCCTCACTCAAGTGTAGTCTGTCCTTGGCATAGAGACTACTGTCCTCCCAGGTCCTCCCCACCCCCAACAGCCCATACCTTTAGCACAACACCAGGTTCTTAGCCATCCATTAAATTCCTCTATTCTCAGCTTTCTTGTTGTGCTTGCCTTGGGCACTGGAAGTATCTTTGAAAAAGTTACTGATCTTCTTGCCCCCTCACATAATTGTCCTAGTTCCTCAAACCTCCTCTGGACTATATCTACTGTCTTGTCAGCCAGGTCGTTCGTTCCAAGATGTATAATTAAATGAGGCTTGTCCCTACCCCTTCTAGCATATTTCAGAACAGATTGTCTCACCCTTTCTGCTGTCATTCCTGGCATGGCCTCCACCCAAATGCAACTATGCCTCTTCCCCTTGCTACCCCACCTGACTCCTCTTAGTATTGAGTCCCCCAGCACTAAGATTCCGCCACTCTTACTCCCTACTTGCTTTCATTCATCTCCCTCTCTCATTTCCAGCTCCTCTTCTTCCTCCTGCACATTATTTCCCCCTGTTGCAATTCTCCCAGCAGAACTCCCCCCCCCCCCCGCTCCGGTTTGGTCCAGGCATTTATCAATTACTCATCAAATTTTATCATTTCCCTCCTCCACCTTCTTCCTCTCTTGCAGTGCAAAACTATTTTCTGAAGACCCTTTACAAATGCCCACTCTCTCTCATCATAGTAACCTGTTTTCTCCTTTCCACTCCATGACTTTTGCCACTTCTTCACCTCCCCTCACAAGTCCCTAACTCCTCCTTCCATTTGTCTTTTGTCTCCTGACCTGGTTTCCCTGGCAATTGTTCTTCCTGGCCTGGGCCCCTTTGTCTCTGCTTCCCTTCTTCTGACCCTCTCTTCATCATTGTTGGCTTAAATCACCCTCCCTCATCTCCCCTTCTTCCTCCCTCCAGTATTGGGCTAAACTCACCCCTAATCTGCCTTGCCTGTCTTAATTCCTCCTACAGACCCTCAATCTCCTTTCTAAGTTTCTCTATGTGGTTGCACACTAAACATCCTCCCACACTCCAGGCAATGTTTAGAAAGATTGGTGCACCACAGTTGTTGCAGCCTACCACCCTACCCATTGCTGTCATTGCCCACCAGTGACCCCCCCCACCCTTCCAGATGCAGGGTACCAAACATTCCCCCAAGTCTCCCCTCTCCCCCTCTATCAGTGCAAAACATTCTTTTCTTAATTTCCTTTACCCCCTTTGTTGTACACATTTAGATAGATTGAGCAACTGCTTTTTATATTCCTATCCACACTCAAAAATTGAGACTTTAAGTAGCTATTGCACAACCTTCTTCAAAGTCCTACTCCACCTTTCCCCAATGCAATAGCAATGCAAAGAAGTAACAATGAAAGCTCCTAGATTTGTAGTTACTTCCCTTCTACTGAGATAGCAGTCACCTCTTCACTTGCTGCTGTTCCTTTCCTGGATGTTTGCTTCTGCTATGACAGGTGCATATCCTTTGCCCGTTTGAGGAAGTGATGTCAGAACCTCTGGTATAAAGGAAATCATGGAGCGGGGCAGGTGGGGTGAGGGGTTGGGACTAGCCCAAGTCTTCCAGGAACAATCAGGTAGCTGAGGCCCCTGGTCAGACCATTAGCACCCTTCCTCCACTATGCACTAAACTTTGCAGCTAGTGAAGCCAACAAAAATTAATCACAATTCTACTCAAAGCCCCCAAAATAGGTTTGCTACCAAAAGAAACAGGACTCCAATTCAAACAGCTTCACCAACAACACATCAAAACAGGCTTGAAATTAGAAAATATAGGTCTCAAATTCAAAGCAACAGACCCAGTTAAATCACACCAACTAGGTTTTAAATCAGAAGAAATAGGCCTCTACAAATGCAGCCTGCTACACAGTGAAACATCAAACAAATGAACCCACTTACAGCTACCAAAACAGGTTTCAAAATTCCAACAGCCCCAAACAATACCCTGCTAGCCCCTTTGAAGTAGCAAGAAAGAAAAGAAATAACCTTCTTTCAAGTAGAATCCACGAGAAACAATGTAAAAACAACAAGAAGAAGCTACTGTACTGTAACAGATCTGACCCTGTCCCCTTCTAATTCCCAATAACTATGGGAGGACTATCAGCAAGCTTTGGGAGATCTAAGGGAAATTCAGAAACATCCTGCTGATTCACTAACCTTTTCCCCATCTATAAGCTTGGGAATATAAACAGAATTTCCATTTCCCAATCTCCCCACCCCAAACAGGCTTCCCCGAGTTGCATTGTGTAGTCCCTGTATGCAGAGTCACCTCCGCATCAAGTTACCAGTTTTTACGTCTCTGCAGAACCTCTCTCACCACTCACTCTGGTGCAGGTCATTGAATCTTTGTAAAAGTTTTTTCACATCCTCTAGGGTTGCTTGACTCTGTTTCTTTCTGGAACCCAGATCCCTAGCAATGTCCCAAACAGCATCACGAAGGCCTTGCTGAGTTTTCCTGAGTGAGGAGTCTTTCTGAGTGGACTGAACCAGGCCTCTGAGTTGAAGAGTTCTTGTTGCTTCATCTGGTGTCTCAAAGGTTTGGGGGCCATCTGGAAACATGAGGACTAGTTGAGTAGGGTATGGAGTAGCAACTTTTAGTTGTTGTTGCTTTAAAAGACAAAGTTTTGGAGCATAGGCCCTGCTCTTGGATGAAATAGATGGGGAGTAATCGTTGTCAAAATAAATGTGCTTTCCTTTATACTTGGTATTCCTCATTCTCCAGGCTCTGGTAAGGATAGTTTGTTTAGCAGTATAGTTTAAAAACTTCATTATGATGGAACGAGGTCGTCTGTCTGGCCAAGTTGGTTTCAGCAATAAAGCCCAATGGACTCGCTCTATGTCAAATTTAAAAGCTGAGTCTAATTGCAGAGAGTCGCGGAAGAGCTCCTCCACAAATTTTTAAATCTCTCTCCCTTCCTCGTTCTCCGGAGTCCCATGTATTCTCAAATTATTCCTGCATGGTCTGTCTTCCAAATCCTCATATTTCTCTTTTAAAGCATACTGTTCATCTAGCAAGTGCACTACCATGCGCTTCAGCCTGTCAGTCCGATCATCTAATTCAGTATGTCATGCTTCAACTTCAGTAACATGAGATGAAAGTTTACTGATTTCTGTAGTTAATTCTGACTGGAAAGTATGAACCTTGGGCCTGAATTCCTGCAACTCTGCTAGAATGGTAGCATTGCTGGGTTGTTGAGCGGAGGCTCCATTTGGAGCTGCCATGTTTGGTTGAATCTCTGCAGAGCTTGATGAAGGGTGAGAGAATCCTGCTGAATCCTTGCTTCTGGGGGTGCGTGCAGTCCTTTTTTTGCCTCCCATTCAATGCTGTGACTCTCCATGATACTCTTTCTGGATTATTTTTGTGTTTTATTGGTGACAGTCTCTGTTTTTAGCCCAGGATCAGCAGAGCTAGGTTTTACCCTTGCATCCTGGTCAGTGACGTCACCGGAAGTCTATAGCAGTAGAAGTTTGGTAAGAATATTATGATTCATATTATAATATTATCAGGATGTATTGATTGTTTCTCATCATTTGAGTAGTAGTAGGCTCTGTTCATCGGAGGGACACGAGTGTCCGGCGTACAATAGGCCAAGAGGCACCCCGATAAAGTGACCATAATGGACTGTAACAGTGATACCTCTATTAAATATGTATATATGAATAAGATAAACATGTTACCTTCCACCCCGAGGTGTGCCTCTATAATTTTGGCAAGGTTATCCGCAAAGGCATAGGCGATAGTATGATGTATTCTTAGTCAGTTCTGGGTCCCAAGTGGCGGATGCCAAAGAATCTTATATGATCATTGTAGTTAGATATGAAGTTGATGATGATATAAGGCCCTTTGAATACTAGGGGTATGCCATATATTTTGTTGATAAATAGCTTCATAGTTGTATACATTGGCGTCAAGTGGAAGATTTTCTGCTCCATAAATGAGTGTGAAAAGCCCTGTACCTTCGTTGATGGAGGAGGCAGCCAAGAGACATCCGTCGAAGGGGTACACCCTGTTGATTAGAATATGTAACCATGTTAATGTTCTGTTAATGGAAAAATGTCTCCCATTAATAATATATATATATATATATATATATATATATATATATATAGTAAGGCGTGGATGGTGGAATGTTGGCCACTGATGGTGGGATCATCCCATTCGATGGTGTAGAAGGAATACCATGCCCTGTATATGGTGGAATAAAAGCCATCTATGATGATTAGCAGAAATCATGCTCCATAATCTGCCGTCAATGATGAAAGAAGGGGAGCATGTCCCGTCGATGGTGGAATGTGTCTCACTGACAATAGATGAAGATAATGTGCCTCGTTGATGGGGTTATTCACACATCAATGAGAAAACTATTCTTGTAGAAACCATCCTTGATGATAGTCTTGGCGGAGGCCTCCGTCAATGGGGAATGAACCTCCCATCGACGAGAAGTATGACGGAGGCCTCCATCGATGGGGCTTGAGTGATCCGCTGATGAGAATCATGTAGGAGGCCTCCGTCAACGGTGGATGAATATTCCGTCGATGAGAAATCATGAAGGATGCCTCCGTTGATGGTGGATGAAGGGTCCATTGACGGGAATAATGTAGGAGTCCTCCATCGATGGGGAATGAACCTCCCATCGACGAGAAGTATGAAGGAGGCGTCCATCGACAGGGCATGAGTGGTCCGTCGATTTGAATCATGTAGGATGCCTCCGTCAACAGTGGATGAATATTCCTTCAACGAGAATCATGTAAGAGGCCTCCATCAATGGGCTATGGACCTCCGATCAACGAGAATCATGCAGGAGGCATCTGTCCATGGGGTATGACTTTCCCATCAATGAGAATCCTGTAGGAGGCCTCCGTCGACAGGGAATGTGCATCTGTCGATGGGAAGATAGTGTAAGCCTCTGTAGAGGATGTTGAAGGCCTCAGTCGATGGAGTGTGCACAGTCAACGGGAGTATAGTGTAAGCCTTTGTAGAGTAAGTTGAAGGCCTCCATTGACAGGGTGTATATTGTTGACAGGAAGAAGTGTTAGCCTCTGTTTCATGTTTTTTTTTTTTTTTTTTAAAGATGATGTAGAAAATGCCTGCCATCGATGGGCATTAGCCGCCGACAAAGAAGCCCTCTGAAGAGGTCTTAGTAGATGGGACCGTTGGGTCACAGTCAGGCAGGACTTCTAATAAAGGTATTTCCTTCACTTCTCATGCAACAAGGATTTCTTCCATCATGTAAGGCTCTTGGCCTAATCTTCTAGATATGGTGCCGTGTTTTAAGCCCAGGCACCCCAAGTTGCAAAGGTGCAAGTTCAGACGACTTCAGAGACTGGCCTGCAGAGGAGTGTACTAGCTGCTGTGAGAGCAGAAGCTGGCGGAAAAATGAATGGAGACTACTGGGGACCACCCACTTTTATAGGCACAGCCCAAGAAGTGAGGTTGTGTGGGTGGTCTCTGGTGGAGAGACTGCTAGAGAAAACTACTGTGAGAGCGCCACCAAGGGGAAACTCCCAGAAGTAATGACTTACTGCAAGAGACCATTTCGTGGAAGATCTACTGTTACAGGTGAGTAACCTGTTTTTCTAGGACTGTGGATATTTATTTATTTATTTATTTAGTTTTTGATTACTGGGTAAGTGCACTAGACAAGAGTATTGCTTATATTCTGGCATGACCTGGGAGAGTTACAACAACAGAGAAATCAGGTACAAACACGAGTAACATTGTTCATGGCACAGCACGAGGGAGAACAAAAAACATAGTAATGCTTACAGACTAAGAGCAAGTCAAATTTTACAGAGCCAAACAAACAGACTAAGTTAACTAACTGCCTGCACTAGACGTAATGGAAAATAATTACAGTAATCAGGTAGGTATATATATAAAAAAAAAAGCATTTAAACAATAGGGTAAGCGAGGAAAGTAGGACTGATGAGAGTCAGAAGCGAGGAGACAGTAAGCGCCATAATGCTGAGGAACACCTAGGCAAAATCTCAAGATTCAGAGCAGGAGCAGACCTTAGAATCTAGTAGGTGGGCACAAAGGCACAATCTGAAAACCTGGTGGGATTTGGAGAGTTTGACCTGCAGGGGGAGAGAGTTCCAAAGCAGAGGGGCAGATATTGCAAAGGAGAGTTCACCCTTTTTGGTGAGAAACCTAGGAATTTCTAAAGGTGTCTGTTCTGATGACCAAAGGGGTAGGTACAAGTAGAGTGGGTAAGTAGCCTAGACAGGTAAACAGGGGTCCCAGTTCTGATTATGTTATCAAGTCAGGCAGCCAGTAGAGTAGAGTCTATATGACTTGGGGGAGAGCCAGCCCAGTCTGGAATAGAGTTGACAAAGATGAGTTAGCCTGTGGGCAGAGAGGGCAAATCTGCATATGCTGTTATGGCATGTGTTCCACTTCTGGATTGCTCCTTTGCCAGCATCAAGGAAGGCTGGGGAACAATATGTAAGACTGGGGAGAAGAAAATCTTGCACGATAGCAAGTCTAGCAGCATCATTTAGGGAGGACCTGATTTTATAAGCAAGTCCTAGTTTGGTGTTTACAGCCTTACAGGTGGCAGCAATGTGCAGGTAAAATCCAGTGATGGGTCTAGCGTAACTCCTACATACCTAAAAGATTCGACATGTTCCAAGGTGGCGCCGTCAAGACATAGGACTGACAGGGCCATGTCACAGGATTTGATTTTCTGGTGGGAGCCGAAAAGCATTGTTACGGCTTTCTGGGAGTTCAGTAGGAGCTTGTTTTGTAGAAGCCAGTCTTGTAAACAGTCAAAATCAGTTTGAAGATTTGCTTGTATAGCTGAGAGTTTTTTACCGCTGGAGAGACGCACCATATCATCAGCGTACAGGATAATGTAGGAGGAACTGGGCAGAGAGGGCAGGTTGTTTATAAAAAGAGAGAAAAGGAGGGGACCAAGAATCGATCCCTGGGGAACTCCAACACAGGAATGGGCAATGTCCGAGATAGCAGTATCATGTTCTTCATCTACACTCTTTGGCAGACTCCTAGCAGTTCTCTGGGAGGAGGGAGGTAAGATGCACACCCCCTACTTGGGAAACAGAGATTGGTGAACTGAGGCCCCAAAACCAGCATCCCGGCATGACTCAAGGTCGATGTGGTAATGGGTAATGAAGGTGTTTGCTGACTTCTAGGTAGCAGCCCAGCAGATTTCCTGGATAGAGATGTCCCTGGAAGCAGCCACCAATGCAGCAGTATGGCAGGTAGAATGAGCTCTTATCCCTCTTGGAGGCTTCTTGCCTGACAACTCATAACACAGCCCTATGCATGATGTAATCCATCTTGCAATAGTCCGCTTTGCTGCAGGTCTGCCAGATGCGGCTTCAGCGTAGGTGACAGACAGCTGGCGAACCTCTCCACGAATTTCCGCCGTCCTCTCCTTGTAATAGGAGAGAGCAGGTCTCAGGTCCAAAGTATGGAGCCTGTACTCAGCCTCTCAGGTGTAGTTGGGGTAGTAAACTGGCAGAGTTAACACTTGGTTAAGATGAAACTCTGACACCACCTTCAGAATGAATTTCGGGTGGGGTCGTATGACAACCTTGTCCCTGTGGAAGATCAGATAAGGGGAATCCACCGAAAGTGCCTGAAGCTCCACTGACTTTCTGGCAGAAGTGAAAGCCACCAGGAAGGCCGTCTTCCACGACAAGTGTGACAAAGCACACTTGTTCATTGGTTCGAATGGCTTGCCCATGAGTTTTGCCAGTACTAGCAGAAGATCCCACAGAGGTGGAGGTTCACACAGCAGAGGGGATATGTGATCCAGGCCTTTGAAAAAGCACCCAACCACTGTCTCCTGTGACAACATCAGCTGACCAGCCTGTGCCCGGTAAGCAGAGATGGCTGCCAGGTGCACCCTAAGGGTCAATGACCGCAGACCCCCTTTTGGAGAGAGATCAAAGGTAGTCAAGGATGTTAGCCACTGGACAGGACATACGGTCCGGGCATTTGCCCTGACACCAAATGGAAAACATTTCCATTGGAAGGCATAACATTTCCTAGTTGATTCCTTTCTGGATGCCTCCACCACGGTGAAGACATCCTCAGAAAGACCCAAAGCCTGGAACTCTAGCAGCTCAGGTACCAGCCTGTGAGGTGCAGCAGTTGAAGGTCTGGATGGTATACCTTTCACTGATTGAGAGATATCAGGTCTGGGCATGCTGGAAGCTGCTCCAGGGGCCTGCAGCTGAGGCTGAGGAGATCTGGATATCAGAACTGGCACGGCCAGTCTGGGGCTACCAGGATCACCTTTGTCTTGTCCCTCCTCACCTTGAGAAGCACTTTGTGGATCAAGGTAAATGGAGGTAAGGCATAGAGGAGGCCTGGGGTCCACGGCCTTGAGAAGGCATCCCCCTACAGTGAGCCCTGCTGAAGGGAGCAGGCATGGAACAGCCTTAGCTTGGTGTCGCTACTGGAGGCAAACAGGTCTACCATCAGTTTGCCCCAGTGGGAGAACAGTCTGTAAGCTACCTCTGGATGGAGAGACCACTCATGGGATGTTACACCCAAGCGGCTGAGAACATTTGCCAGATGGTTTGAGGCTCCTGCCACATGGCTGGCTGGGAGATCTGCCTCCAAACGGCTCATGAGGGTCCAGATGCAGAGCACCTCCCTGCACAGCAGACGGGAGTGCATGCCACCCTGCTTGTTGAGGTAGTACATGGTCATGGTATTGTCCATCTGGACTTAAACCACTTGACCCCGGAGCTGAGGAGTGAAAGTTGACAGTGCCAGTCTGACTGCTCTGAGCTCCAACAGGTTCATGTAGCTTCGGGACTCCTTGGGGGTCCAGAGCCTGTGGGCACTTCTGTCCACCATGTGGGCACCCCAGCCCATGAGAGAGGCATCAGTGATAAGAACAACCATCGGCTTGGGGCAGACAAATGGGATCCCTTCCTGCAACCAGTCTGGGGTGGTCCACCAGTGGAGAGCGTTCCACATCTTCTGGGTTACAGTGATCAGCTGGTCAAAATGACCATGGCTTTAAGTCCACTGGGTGATCAGCTCCCATTGGAGGGGGCGCATGTGCAAGCGGGCCCAACAGACCACCAAGGTGCATGCTGCCATGTAACCCAGAAGGTGCAGAAAGTCCCAGGGATGGCGCAATTGCCCAACCAGAAATGATTGGGCAAAAGAGGAGAGAACCTCCACCCTGTCCACCGGGAGCAGAGCTCTGGCTTGATGAGAGTCGAGCTCTGCCCCGATTCTGAAGCCCATCACCTGAGAAGGCACGAGTTCTGACTTGGCCTCATTGATCAGGAAGCTGCGTTGGGAGCAGGTCTGGAGGGCCAGGTCCCTGGACCTCTCCATCTCCTGTTGGGTGGAACCTGCTAGAAGCCAATTGTTGAGGTAGGGATAAATCCTGCTCCCCCCCCGATGCCTGAAATGGGCCACCACCACTGCAATGCATTTGGTGAAGACCCGTGGAGTCGATGACAGGCCGAACGGCATGGCTTGGAACTCATACAGGGTCCCCTCAACCCTGAAGAGGAGAAATTGCTGATGAGATGTACGGACTGGGATGAGAAAGAAAGCGTCCTGCAGATCCAGTGAACAGAACCACATGTTTCGCACCAAGGATGGTATAACCTGGGACAGAGTGACCATCCTAAAGGTGCGTGACCTAAGATATTGATTCAAGTCTTGCAGATCTAGAATGAGGCACCAGCCCCCCATCCGCTTGGACACCAGAAAGTACCTGGAGACAAAGCCTGGGTCTGCTGGAGGATCAGCCATTGGAGCTACTGCCTCCTTGAGGAGGAGCTGAACAATGTCATCTTGGAGAGCCGACTAAGTCTGGGCAGATACTCTTTCCTCCTGAGCGGTGCGGCTTGGAGGGTACTGCTCAAATTCCAGAGGCAGTCCCTGACTGACCACTTCAAGAACCCACCTGTCTGAAGTGACAGCTGATCAGGTGGAACTGAAGTGGTGCAGCCGGCCCCCCACAGGAGGACCCAGAGCTGGCATGACAGGAGAGGGAGAGGTAGCCCATGTCCCGTCACTGAGCAAGCTTACATACAAACATACAATTTGATGGCAGATAAGGACTGCTTGGCCCACCTAGTCTGCCCATTTTCCTACCTAACAGATAAGCTACAGATCCTAGTTAACCAACAGCTTACTTCCTCTTATCCCCCACTAGGACTGCCTTATGTCTGTCCCATGCATTCTTGAATTCCCCCACTGTTCTTGACTCCATGACCTCCTCAGGGAGGCAGTTCCATGCATCCACAACCCTCTCTGTGAAAAAATACTTCCTCACGTTACCTCTGAGCTGACCCCCCCATCTTCAAATTGTGCCCTTGTTCTTGCACACCTCTTTTTCTGAAAGATGCTATCCTCTTGGACTTTGTTGGTTCCTTGAGGTACTTGAAAGTTTCTATCATGTGTCCCTCTCCCTTCTTTCCTCAAGGGTATATATATTAAGCTCCTTTAGTCTTTCTTCGTATGTCTTCTGGTGCAGACCCTGCACCATTTTGGTTGCCCTCCTCTGGACAGCCTCCACTCTATGTCTTTGCGGAGATGGGGTCTCCAGAACTGCACACAGTACTCCAGATGGGGTCTCACCAACTGTCTATACACAGAGATAACAACTTCCTGTTTTTTACTATTGATGCCTCTCCCTATGCATCCCAGTATCCCCCCAGCCTTCCTTACTGCCTTCTCACATTGCTTGTCCACCTTTAGGTTATCTGATATAATTAACCCCAGGTCCCTTTCCAATTTTACTTTTGTCAGTATCTCACCCACCCACTGTGTACTCTTGCCCTGGGTTTTTATTTCCCAGGTGCATTACCTTGCACTTCTTTGCATTGAATCTGAGCTGCCATACATTTGACCATTCCTCTAACCTTGCCAAGTCCCTTCTCATTCTTTTCCACTCCATCTTGTGTATCAACCCTGTTGCAGATCTTTTGTCATCTGCAAAGAGATATACTTTTCCTTCCAGTTCCTCTGCAATGTCACTTATAAAGACATTAAAAAGGACCGGTCGTAGTACTGAACCCTGCGGTACCCTGCTAGTAACCCTCCTTTCTTCACTGTGGACTCCGTTTACTACTACCCTTTGCGTCCTGTTGTCTAGTCAATTTTTTATCCAGGCTACCACCTTGGGACCCACTCCAAGGCTGGCTAACTTGTGTATTAATCTTTTGTGTTAGTCAAATCCAGTGGCTATAAAAGTAGAACTGGCTTAGGGTGGGTTGGAGGGCAATTAGTAGGAAAAAAGGCTAGCAACAGGAAGTTGTAATTGGAGTCACCTGCTTTTATATTGTCTAAGCCACATCCCCAATTAAGCTCTCTCTCTCCTCCTACTGATTTAGCAAAGTAAGTTGATACAGTACCCTTCCCAGCACAGAACACACACAGACTTTTTCTTTTTTTTTAAGCCCTAAATAAGACCCCTTCTTGGAGGAGGAAGATCCGGGACCCAAACCTTGGCCTCCTTTATGGACCTGGGAGGCCCAGGCTTGGGCCAGGGGCACCAAGCTTGAGCCTGCTGCTGTTACTGTACTTCTTGAAAGGAGGGCTTCTGTGCCACAGGGGGGAAGAGTGCCAAAAAGGCTTATTTTTCTTCTGCTGGTTCTTGCCTGAACCCTTGGCAGAAGTAGTGTCCAAGGTGGCACTGGACTGCTCAATGTGCTGAAGGTGACCAGCCATACCTGGGCCAAAAAGTTCAGTTCCCAGGAAAAGCACATCAACTAGTTTGTGCTGAGTATCCACCAGGAAGGAGGACAATCTCAGCCAAGCCCTGCGACATGAGGCAACTGCGGCTGCCATTGAATGGGCACAAGAATCCCCAATGTCTAGGGCTGTCTGAAGCTGCCGTTTGGCAACAGCTTGGCCCTGATCCCCGGACCTGCTATACTGTGGTCTGCATGTCCATGGGGAGATGTGGGAGGACTTCATCCAAAGACCCCAAGATGGTGTGGGAGAAGTGCGCCATGATGATGGCTGAACCTGCCTGACGAAGACCCAAGGAAGAAGGCGCATAGACCTTCCTGGCCAAATGGTCCAAGAGCTTGGACTCTTTCTCGGGAGGTTGGTCAGTGTTGGTAGAACTGCCAGTATGCCAGAGACAGTCACCAGACTCTCGGCCAAAGGGTGCTCTATGAACCCCGCAAGGGACCCCATGGGCAACGCATACTTGGGGGCCATGCGGGCAGATGGTGCTGGGCAAGAGGCAGGGTGCTGCCAGAGTTCTAAGGCTGGGCCAACAATGGCCTCAGCCACAGGAGAAACCTCCGTCGGGGTATCCCCTCTCTTGAGGATGTCCGTGAGAGGGTACTCCTCCTTTTTCTGGATTGGCTCCAGGGACATACCTGTGGACTCAGAGATGAGGCGAAGAATGCCTGAAAGGATGAAGGACCTTCCTTTGTCTCTAACCCACTGGCCGATTCATCATCCTCGGGATGAGAATGCAGGCCGGTCACATCTGAATCCGAGGAATCTGGATATAATGGTTGACCGCCCAGGTCACCTTCGACCCGCCGAGGGCGGTCTGGGGTGACAGTGACTGAAAGATGCCGGGGAAGCCCAGTGTCTGGCCTATCATCTTTAGAAGGAGCCCCTCTCACAGGCTGCTTGAGCGGTGGCTCCACCACTATCGGTGGAGAGACTGGTTTTGGCCGAACCGGAGGTTTTGCCAGCTCCATGGGTGGGAAACCAACTTAATCAGCTCCGAATGAGTCAGCTTTGGCCTAGGAGGTGAAAGCCAAGTAATGGCTGGGGTGGAAGCTGGGGTTGGCTTGTGCCTGGTCAAAATCAGCTGCTACCACAAGGTCCTCATAGTGCCACCAGAGTTTCTGCAGAAGCCTCTCCTCATCCGAGGAGAATGAAGACGACAGATGGCTTCACCTCTTTTTAGAGCATTTACAGCTCTTCCTTTGCCTTTCGTTCAAGGGGGTCCGGGACCTCGATCAGACAGGCCAACTCGGTTGTTTGGGAAACACCAGCGGGACCGGTGATTTCCTGGGCTTGGGGACCACTTCCTCTATGAGAGTCCCAGCAGGCTGGGTCTCCTTGTTGGGGAAGGTAAGAACTGGAGTTCGATCGAGAGAATCATTGACCAGAGTCGGCGATAAAGGGTCAATCGGGTCGATGACGATTTCCACATCGTTGATCGCAATTTCAGTCAACTGGCCAGATGGCAAAGCTGAGAAGCCAGCGGCAGAAGAAGCAATCTTGACCGAAGTCGAGACTGCATGTTCCTGGGACCGAGATCTCTCCCACTCCCAAGAGCATCTCCATCGGGATGAAGACGATCCCGGGTCCTTCTCCCGTTTATGGGACCGAGAGGAGTGCGTGCCTGCAGGACTCTCCCTTGGTTGGGGGAGACTGGTAAAACTCTCAGAAGGAATCCGAGAAGATTGTGCCCAGGTTGAGAGGAACAAAGAAGCTCAGAGTAGTTTCTGCAGCCCGAGCCGCTTCCTCCTCGAATGCCTGCATGCATTCCAATTGTTCAGCGGATCCCGCAGCGGCGGAAACCACCCAACGAGCCCCCTTAGATTTCACTGGAGGATTCAGTTTCTCCGGCCTCCCCAACTTCAGGAGTGTGAGACGGTCATTGAGGATGTTAGGATGGAAAGAGAGACAAAGATTGCATTTCGAGGTGTCACGGTCAACACCGAGGCAGTAAATACATGCAGCATGGGGATCAGTGCGTGACATCTTCTGGCTGCAGGGACACTGGCAAAATCCGGGAGGAAGACTTATCTTCCACAATCGAAAATAGAATCTCGCGATTCCTAATGCGAACTAGACGGATTTTCAGAATAACCGAAGGTTTTGAAGCCAGGGCCTACAAAATGAGTGAGCATGAGGGAGGCAACCTGAATTTTCCAGCAGAAAGGAAGATCTGGTGTCATGGGGTGGAGCCGAGGTTTATACCACCCGGGTGGGTGGGAGAAGACAGCTTGAAGACTTCTGGCAAGATTTCAAGTGGAAGGGGACATGTCAAAGAGTGTGGATGAACAACATATCCACCATCCTAGAAATAATGCTTTTCACGACAGAAAGCGTAGCTCGCAATCTGTGGCTGGTTCAAATGGGGGGGGGGGAGCGTGAGCTTCTCCAACATAAAGAGGAGATCCCATGGAGGGCCAGGATCACAGATGGGAGGCTTTAGGTGCAAAATGCACTGCAAAAAGGTATGGGACACGTCCAGTCTAGTGAGAGTCTTACTCCTCCACCAGTGCATGGTGCGTCAAGGCAGTGGAAAGGTGCACCTTGGTGGAGGAGTAGCTCAGGCCCTGCTCAACAGGAGAGAGGGAAATACTCAAACATGGAGTTCAGAGGGCAGGAAAAGGGATTAAGTTGGCATGCAGTAGCCCATAGGCAAAATCTTTTCCACTTCATGGCATAAGTGGATCTAGCAGAGGGTTTCCTGGCCGCCACTAGGACATCTTCTACCTTGGGGGAACCACATATCTAGCCATAGCTAGGTCTGCAGGAACCACACATGAAGATGCAGGGACTTGAGGTCCCGATGGACTAAGGTGCCCTGATCCTGGAAGAGCAAGTGCGAGCTCAGAGGCAGGTGAATCAGAGGTTCCACTGCCAGCTGCTGAAGTAGTGGGACTCAAATCTGCTGAGGCCAAAAAGGGGCTATGAGAATCATCTCTGCTCCCTCCGCCTGTAACTTCAGAAGCACCCTCTGAAGAATGGGAAAGGGAGGCAAGGTATAGAGGAACTTCCCTGTCCAGCAGAGGGACAATGAGTCTCGCCAGAAAGCTCCAGGCCCAGGTTCTAGTGAGCAAAAACTGGTCAGTTTGATGCAAAAAGGTCCAACTCTGGCCAGTCCCATCTGACAAACAGCTGGTCTGCCACCGACTGAAGGAGCTCCCACTCATAAGCCTTGGACTGAGATCTGCTTAGGCTGTCGGCCAAGATGTTTTGGACGCCTGGAACATGAACAGCGGTGAGCTCGAGGCGGTGTTCCCATACCCAATACTAGACCCTCACTGCCTCCCCACAGAAGGGGTAGGAGGGAGTCCCCCCCCCACCTGTTGATGTAAAAGACAATGGACATGTTGTCCATCTGAATGAGAAGAGGGCCCAGAGGTAAGTCCGCATGAAATGCCTACAAGGCATTCTGGACTGCTTGCATCTCTAGAACGTTGATGTGGAGCAATTGCTCGTTTGGTGACCAGGTTCCCTGGGTCTACCTGGTCTCCAGGTGAGTGCCCCAACTTAGATCCGAGGTGTCTGTGTTCAGAATTTGTCTCAGGGGCTCCTAACAGAAGAGGACCCCTGTTGTACATTGAATGGGTCCAACCACCAGGTCAGTGTCCTGTGGACTGGGTCAGAGACCAAGACTGGCTGATCTAGGTCATCGGACCTCTGGTCCCATTGCACCCTGAGTGTCCACTGAGGGACCCTCATATGGAGACAAGCCATGGGAACTGTAGGAATGGCTGCCATCATGTGACCAAGGGATCTCAGCTAGATTTAGGTTGGAATATGAGGAGCAGAGGATACCATTCAGCCCTGATCCCACAGGTGATCTGCCCTGTCGGGGGGGGGAGGACCACCCTATGAACTGGAGTCTCTGGCTGGGCCATGGGGACAACTTTGGGATATTCAAGGTGATCTCCAGCTCTCGGAAGAGTGTAAAGGTATCTCCAATTGTGGGAGCTGCCAGGAGCCAGTCATCTAGGTAGGGAAAGACATAATGTCCCACTCAATGTAGAGCCGAAGCCACCATCGCTAGGCACTTGGTGAAGACTCTGGGAGTGGAAGATAGGCCGAATGGCAAGGCTAGAAACTGATGTCGGCCCTGAAAGAGGACATGCAGGAACTGCCTGTGAGGTTGGAACACTAGGATGTGCAGGTACAGTACGCAACCTGCATATCTAGAGAGCAGAGCCAGTCCCTTTGGTGCAGGAGGGGGATCAGACCTGGCAGCATGTCCATCCTGAACCTCTTGTACTTGGATGAATTTGTTCAGGGAACTGAGATCCAGGATGGGCCGAAGGTCCCCAGTCTTTTTGGGAATTAGGAAAAGTGGGAATAAAATCACTTTCCCCTTTGAGCCGGAGGAACTGGCTCTATAGCCCACTTTTGCAGGAGGGCCCGAATTTCTCCTTTAATCAGGGGGACATGAGGAGGAGGATAGTGAGAATATATTGGTGGAGTTTCCGGAGGCATTGATTCAAATTCCAGAGTATGACCTTTCTCTATGAGCTGTAAAACCCAGAGATCTGTCGTTATTTTGCTCCAACCTTTGAAATGGAGGGAGAAGTGACCCCCTACAACTTCCCCCACCGTCTCCGCTGGGGGGGCTGGCAAGGAGTCATTGTGTTGTCTCAGAAGTAGGCAGGGGGGCCTGGGAGGACTTTGGGGCCCGAGAAGCTGAGCTTCCAGGAATCTGGGAGGTGGCCTTTCCTTTTTAGCCACCCCTCTGTTAAGGCTGGTTTCAGGGCTGCTGACCTGAGAGCTTCCAAAATGGCCTTTTCTTAAAGGGTACTTGTTCCCCCTTACACATTTTTGGGACGGACCAAATGGACTTCCCGGAGTCGTGGAGATGGGTGTTCAGTTTCTCTGTCTTGTCTCCAAAGAGGACAAAGCGCTTGAAGGAAGGTCCAAGATGCCAGACTGAAGATCCTGTGAGAATCCTGAGACTCTAGGCAAGGCATAGCACCTGAGGCAGATGCCCAAAGCCGCTGCTCTGGCTGTCATATCTGCAGTATCGTATGAGGCATGCAGATTATGGGTTCCTTCATCCGATCCCGATTTGAGGAGGTTCAGGAGCTCAGTTTTCTGTGCTGAGTCTGGAAGGGCCTGAGCCATCTCCATACCTTTCTTCCATAGGGTATTTTGGTATTGCACCGTGTGTGAGCAAGTTAAGGGGCCTGATGGAACAAGTGGAGGATAAGTAAATCTTTTTGGTCATCTGGTCAATATGTATGGACACTTGATCAGGAGGCAGAGTACTCAGGTGTTTTGGCTTCTTCGATCTATTGTGAGCAGCCGTAATCACCTTAGAGTCCGTCATAGGGTGTTCTGCCAGGAAAGGCTCTTCCTTAAGGGCTCTATACAGCCTGTCTGACTTCTTGGAGACAGCTGAGGTGGTGGATGGGTGCTTCCAGGTTAACCTTGTGAGGTCCTGAAAGGTATCTACTACCACTAGAGGCTTGGGCTCCTTCTGCCTCAGGTACTTTGCCAACTTCTGCCTTTCCAGATCCAGGTCCTTGGTCTCCCATCTGTTTGAAGTATGGATGTGCCTCATGACGTTCATGAATGTCGGGTCATCACGAGGTGATCTGGGGGTGTCATTATCCAGGAAGGAAGGGTGACCCCTAGGTTCAGAATGGTCTGAGCCCAAGGACGGAGAACTGTGGCTGTTGTCTGCCAAGGAGGAGGACAACGAGCTACAGCTATGTCGACTATGGGACCGGCGATGGCTGAATGAGTGGGAGTACTTGCTGTGATGCTACCCTCTGTGTGGGGGGTCTACCACAGTAGTCATCTGGGCTTGGGGTATGTCCCTTAGGAGCAGGAGACGGTTGTTTAGGCTCCTGGTCCTTGACTTGGTCCGGCTCCGGCTCCACGGTCACAGGCTTCTTGTGGGGGAGTAAGTGTCCTTTGACCTGGTTCCACCAGAAGGAGAAGAGTTCCTGGCTCTGGTCCTTCGACAATTGCGGACCAGACGGGCCAGCTGGCGACCGAAGGGCATTTGAGGTGGCGGCAGAGCCGGATTGGTTGGAAGCCTTGTCTGGCCTCAGGTTAATCAGCTGGGAGCCTCCAATGGAGGGTGAGGAGTCTACCTCAACTAGCAACACAGAATGGGCCAATGAGGAGGCAGGCAAAGCCCGATCCAACACCCGGGAAGGTGTCACCTTAGTAGGTGACTGCTTGGTAGAGTCCGGGGGGGATGCAGCTGTTGACTTGGCCAGGGCCTTATTTGAAGGCACCGGAGTGTGGGGCAGAGGCGTCAGCTGCCCATGCGAGTCTGTCTGCCCCTGATGATGGGGTGCCTTGTCCAAAGTGTGAGAGGGTTGAATAAGGCCCTGCCCCATTTGTTGTGTAGAAAGAGTTTGACTGCAAGGGTCTGTTCTATCCTATCTTCTATCTCTTGTCTGTCTGGTTGCACAACCAAATTTTCTTGTGTAAGAAGCCGGGGGCTGACCTAGCAGCCGTCGGAGGAGCAGACAGTCAACTGACCCGTAGAAGATTTTTCAGACTTACCGTCTGAAGTCTTCTTAGGCAGCGACTGAGAGGCAGCCTTGCTTGTAGAGGACCGCGAGGCCTCAGGTTGGTCTGTGGAGCGCTCCTGAGAGTAGTCCTTGTGGCGTTTCTTGGAGGGAGAGGATTTCTCAGAAGGGGACTCTCATTGTGGTCCATTTACTTCTCTAATGAAGCTAGGCAGACTTTTAGAAGATGGGCCTCCAAAGCCTCCTGTCTCTGCTTTTTGGTGGCCTGATTAAATGTTTGGCACTCTGAGCAGGATGACACAGGATGGTCTGGGCCCAGACAAATCACGCACTTCAGATGACCGTCCTTAGGAGGGATCTGTGTGCCACAGCACAAGCACGTCTTCTTGGGTGAAGACATTAAACAAATGTAGAATTCATAAGAAAAAATTTAGCGAAGGAAAAAACAATCTGACATACGAACTAACATGATCGCTGTATGGAAGTCTGCAATTCGACTAACACGAGGCAAGGGTGGGAAAGAACTGGTGGGCGGGCATGGGGACTGCCCATTATCTACGGCCACGCTGTCATTGGTCATGTGACATTGGGTGGCCAGTCCCCCGTCAGGGATTGCTGGAAAAGTCTGTTGTGTGGCCCGACACCAGGTGGTGCCAGTCCTATATGTAATGACCTACTGAAGGAACCCTCTTGAAGATCCAAATTTTCTTGTGAGATCTAGGACTTGATCACCCCGATGGTCTTGCAATTCTCTGCCTCTCGCTATCTCTCTACCCTCATTTGCTGTTCTGTCTTTTCTCTCTCCCCTTGCATATGTGCCCTGTTTGTGCAGCTATGGTTCAGCCTCATGTGCCTTCCCTGTAGCGTTCTTGCGCCTCTCCCTTGTTATTTTGGCTCATTTCCGCTATCGCGCAACTTCCGCTTGCTTCCCTATTGCGCATGGTGCATGTTGTTGAATATCGCACTGCGCCATTTATGCATGGTTCCTCCCGTTCAGTTGCGCATGCATTCATTATCGTTGCGCTGTTGCTCAGCGTGATTTGGGGGCGATTCGCCTCCCACTGAATACCGCAGAATGGCGGATTGGACTTGCGCTTGAACAACTCTATTGGCGCATGGCTTAACCTTTTGAATATCTGGGCCATTGAATGCAGGTAGACATGTAATGGTTGTGATCCATGTACAGCTGGACTCTATTTTACTTTCTTTTATACTTATTTGCATGCCTCTCAACGCCCTCATCACAAGTCGAGGACAAGGCTTAAAATTATCAGCGATAAATTACTAAAATCAGGGACATCTGAAAAATTGTGATATTAGTTCCAGAAGTTGTGTACATAGAGAATAAGTATGGGGTGGTATGTGTAACGAGATTTTACACACACACACACACACACACACACACACGGGGTTGGATGGCATATACTTGGGGGTTTATCCAGTCATCCAACCCAGAGGGTGTGTGTAAAATTCGAGTTTACACACACCAACCCATATTTTATTTTATATAATTGCTGGGTTAGGCTTTTTCGCCACAGCCAATTATTTAAAATAAATGGTCTGGTGCGGCTGTGGTCTGGATGATGTTTAGCCGAGTCCTCGGTCGCTTAGCAGCAGTTTACATTTTCTTGTTTTGTTGTCCCCTTTACGGTGTGATTTTTGTTAGGAAGTTTATTTTAAAAATAGTTACTTACCGCCTAGAGATAGTGGCGGCGGTGCGGTTTCGACCGACTAAAAATCTGGTGGCGAGCGGTGAAAACCTGGAACAGCTGTAGGTTGGGCGCGATGATAGCAGGAAACCTGTGCATATTTGCCGTTATAAACGCCTTTATAACGGCAATTACGCACGGTTTCCCTATGGGAAAAAGCCTAACCCAGTTATTGTAACATTCTTTTTAGTATGATAACCATAACATTTTCTTAATGAGAACTACACTGTAATGGTACCCTTATGCTTTGCCGAGACTCACTATGCTGACACTGACCTGCCCGGGCAGTATTTCCTGACAGGTTCAGTATCTGGATAGTGAGTATCCCAGCATTACAAAACCAGATGGATGTTTACAGTGGTAAGGTAGCGGATTTTGCTCGGCCCGTTTGCCTGTCACTGCTGCCAATATTTAGACCCACCATCTGCAGCAGGCAGGCTGTCTTATCTGAGTCCCAATGTTTATTGGTGCAGCCAGGAGTTTGTTTATTTAAAACACTACCCCCCGTAAAATCTGTCCCCAAACATATACAGCAGTTACATATATTTATTTTCATTGCAACAGATTTATTTTCCTTGTCGGCAGTTGCCGAAAACACAGCTTCCCTGAGGGCAGAACAGACCCTGATGAATATTCATTAGTGAGTGGGACTCCGGGACATTAATATTCATGAGCCCTGATTGTTACTGCCTTATGGATCTTTTTAAATATTTTGAAAAGCGGGCTCTCATGGCTCTCCCTGTGGTCACCGGGTCCCACTTAGCAGGTGGGGACACTGGGACTGCTGAACACTCTCCTGCATGACCGCAAGGCAAGCGGTTGGGGGATCAAAGGCACCGCTCGCACCTGCGCAATCCCTGCTGCACCGGAGTGCATTGCCTAAGTGGGTGATCGTGGTTTGAATTCATGGGGTCCTGCAGGGCTGAATTTTATATCGGGGCTGTGGCCTGGGGCTACAGGGGCACAGAAAGGACCGGGAACAGGAAAAAAAAAATACAGGCATTCCTGGAGGTGCTAATGGGAGAGCAGAAACGGGAGCTACAGGTAAGCCCCTAATTTGTTGGGGGTTGGGGTTATAATAATATGAATTATACCTCTATAATCAATAACAAACAATAAAAAGCACATTTATCTATAACTGTAGAATTAAGCAACATACTTAATATAGTCTGATATTATTGAGGAATATATGTATAATCAGTCATGAACATGAGTACTTAAAACTGTATCCTTACACGGTATATTTAATCTATACCAATGGTACTTTCTAAAGTTGATTATGAAAAGACATCTGATATACTAATACTCCTACAGCTTATCTTGTATCTTGTTTACTACAGCACACCTTAATATTCTGTTACTAAATTTCCATTACTCTGCGCTGTCTCCAGTCTATCCTTATCCTTTCTGAGGTGAGGACTCCAGATGTATATGATTCCAGATTTATATGGTTGTATAAAAAGTCACATGTTACACAGAGAGGGAAACGGAATAAACAGTTCAGTTGTCACAGTTGCATTGGACTGCAGAAGCAGACTGCATATTATGGGGCATCGAGTGAACATTTAATATTTTGGCATGCCAGAAAATGGCCATGCTGGCACCTCCACATGCCATGTATTGATATCCTGAGAGTCGTATGCCTAAAGAAATGGAGATGGTGTTTAAAATGTCGGTTTTGTATTTGATTATGCTCAGTATTTTAATTGGTATTTTTCCAGAAATATCAGCAGTTAAAGCAGCAGCACTGCAAGAAAAAAAATTGCCCTTTTTTTGACAGTTTATTCTCTGTACCCTGCTAATCATATACCTGGTACTCTTTCTCGCTGGCATTGTACTATTGCCGAGTAATTTGCTCATTCATTCTCTGCTTTTGTTTACATTTATGCCACTAAGCATGTTGCACTGGAACCCCTCTGCTGCCAGCTGCACATCTATATGACTTGCAGGGACGCCGGGAATGATCAGCAGAGGGTCCCTCTGCTATTGTCAAAAGATGTGATGCGACCTGAATAAAAAGCGCAGCTGAAATTAGTCAGCCGCCATATTTGTTGTAGCACTACAACACTTCAAATAAATTGCAAATATCTAAAAAACTAAAGAGATTGGGGAAAAAACATTTACAGATATGGAAACTGGAACTTTGGCCACATGCTTACAGCTGAAAAACAGAATTTTGATAGGTCACTTCCTGATTTGGTAGTACTGCTGCTTTAACAAGTGCATGCATAATCCGATGGAATGCCCACGTCGATGTGGTCCACCATGCCACATAGCCAGTTTCCAGTGGGGGGGGGGGGGTTGCAGCTGTGCTGAGGAGTCCAGATATTGCTGTGCGACTGCAGAAGACTGGTCTCCAGTTTCCAAAAACCTTCTCGGACCCGACAGTCTGCAGCTATTGGCTGCTCAGCTCAAGCATCCAGCTGAGCATTGATCAGCTGGAGCTGCTGATATGTGGTCCACAGTACCTTCCCACATCCCTGCAGGTTTTAACTTGCATAGAAACATAACATTTGACGACAGATGACTTCTTTGCCTATCCTGTCTGCCCATTTCTCCATACACTTTTTTTACTTTTTTATTTTATTTAGTTGTTTAACCAGGAGTAGTACACTAAGCTGAAAGCTTTTTTGCAGGTGCGACCTGTGGAGCACAGGGAAGTTAAGTGACTTGCTCAGGGTCGCACAGTATGTAAGTGGAAGCTGTGGGATTCAAACCGAGGTCTGGTCTGCTGGATGTCGCCAGATTTGCGGCTCAGAGCCTTAAACCACTGCACTATACTGCCTCCCACTTTACTGCTGTCCATGTTAATATCCCAGTACTGACACTGTAGTGCAGCATGGGAGGGGTGCTGCACTTCTGAGGTGCCGTCTTTTGGATGAGACGTTAAACCGAGGTTCCATCTGCCTGGATTGGTGGTAGTTCAGGTGGATGTTAAAGACCCCATGGCACTTATCGAAAAGAGTAGGGGAATTTTCCCGGTGTCTTGGCCAAATTTCCCTCATTCACTAAAAATACCACCAACAGCTTAACCTGGTTCAAAGTCAGTTGGCATTCATCTGTATCCCCCTCCTCCGGGTTGTGCCTGAAAATAGGCAGGATTTGTCTAGTGCACTTACCCAGTCAACAAAAACTAAATAAAATAAATATGTGCTGGTATAAAAATATACGTGAATCACTTTACAGAAATGTACTTGATACTGGGATCCCTTTGTTTAAAACTGTATATAGTTATAATGTTGAAATGATTGCAAACAGCTATTTGGAACGCAATGGGGTTAACCGGAAATGCATTTTTTAAGCCTTTTGCAGAGATGCAAACAAGAGGTCAGTTCTGGGTCACAATGTTCTTTTTGCTGCACCTGCTGAAACTGGCAAGAACACTGTGAGAAGCATGCTTTTTTTTGTAATTTATATTTATTGATTTTATGCAATTGAATACAAGCATCTCCCGTAGGACAGTACAGTCACATTATTGACATTTTACAGTATTTGATCTTTCAGTATTTATAGTACTCCTATCATGGTACTACATAAGAGGGGTTTCCTAAAAAATACATTTTGATTATTATACATTCTATACATAGGCTATTCGCTGCCAAGTGTGGGACACCCTTTAACTGTTGAAGACTTATTCAATAAAACTCACCCCTGAGCATGGTGAGAGTATCTCCATTACCCTACCATAGGGGACTAAAAATAAAGGGAAAAAACAAAACTCATTTCACAGCTCCACATACCCCATCTCAATTACTATACAGCAATATAAAGCTCATTAGTTATATCTGTTTAGCTCTACAAAACACTTTTTAACAAAACAATTTATACAGAGCCGATTCCCTCAGAAAACCTGATGTGAGGGAACATTACTTCTACACGCTTATACAGCTGCAGTTCTCTTAACAGTCGGTGTACAAAAAGTAAGCTGCATCACAACCAATGCTAAAGAAATACTCCCCAAGTTTTATAAAACAATGAAACTGTGCACCTTTAACCACTACAAGAAAGTTACATTAAACTACTGTAGATGCACATATTATGAAAAAGTTTCCAACGTTTAGGAGTAAAAAAACTCCAGAATTTATATTATATCAGTCCCGAAGTCTGTTAAGCCTTACCATTGTAATTAAACTTAAAACTAACTGTCCTTAGAGACTTCAAGTTTCCATCTCTTGATGTTGTGCCGCACAGTCCTGTTCGATTCTGCCGAACAGTTTGCTCACATCCACCGGATCGATAAAGTGGAAGATTTTGTTGCCATACACCACCTTTAAACCTGTCAGCATCAGAAGTATATGGTGGACACCCAGTTGTCGAAGTTTTGTTCTAACCCCATCAAATGCTTTGCACCTCTGTCTAGTGGCGTAACCGAGATCCGGGAAGAAATGTACAGAAGCTCCCTACCATCTTATAGGGCCTTGCTTCCTCGCCACTTGCAAGATACTGCCCCGCTCCCTCATGGAGCCCGCCATGGCCAACACTGCACGTGTCGGAGGATGGGCTGAGTCTACATGTAATCGGGCCCCTCGTACATTCACTCTGTATGCCCATTGGATCGTGATTGGTGTCTCCAGTTGCAAGTGTTCGGGGATCCACTGCTCCAAAAAGCTACACAGCTCCTCATCTTCTCCTGTCTCTGTTAGACCAATGATCCTCATATGAGATGCCCGCGCCCCGTTCTCCAGATTCTCAAGGCATCGGCGGAGCAAAGTGTTTTCTTTCACAAGGCCCATTGTAGCAACTGCTGCTTTCTCTGCTGTTTTACTGGCCCCCTGCGCTACCTCCTCTACCATAGACAGCTTTGTTTCTGCAACTGCTAATCTTGAGGTAAAGTCATCCATCTTTCTGTCTATCCCCTGAATAGCTTTTAGTAGTGTAGCATTTTAAGGCTGACGTGAGGTAGACTCAGCAGCTTTTTTTTCCTTATCTGGGCCTTGTCTCATACCTTTCTGTTTGCCTCCATCACCTCCCGTGGTCGTTTTTGTGCAACCCATATTATTGAAGGAGACAATTCTGGTGTGCTCTAAGTCCGTTTCATGAGCTGAAGCTAGATTTAGCACTTTTAGATTGATTTACAAATTTATTACTACTGAAACTTAGTAAAATAAAGCCTGTAGGTGTGGAGCTGTATTGGAGTGCTGCTTTCAGCTCGGATGCTAGCCACGACCTCCCCCCAACAAGAAGCATGCTCTTTTAACGAGCTCCAGCAAAGACTTACAGAAAAGAACTGCAATGTTTTGCAAAACACAGACATTTGAAATTAAGCAAAAGGACACTGCTTTCTATGTTTGTATAGCCACTATAAATAGTTACTCTGAACAATTTTTTTTATTTTACTGTGATTAATAAAACACTTGTTGCGAATTTTACAACTGCTCCTGGTTTGCTTGTGCTTCCTGATCTGTGCCTTGACAACAGATGGTGTCAGCTAACTGGGATTTCTGCCATGCATACTCTAAGCCAGGAGTTTTGTGCGTGAGTACTAAACCTGGTACCAGTGAAGCACAGAAGAAAAGTATGGATTCTGCAGCAGCAAGCCCAGGAGTGGTTACCAGGAAAATGGCAGCCAAACTAGCAGAGACACAAGTCCAAGCTGAGACTGTACAGCTAGCACCAGTTATAGGAAAAGAACTGGCAGTGACAGAACCTGAAAGCCTGACTGCCTTTTTCAAATGGTGGGCTATACAACAAAAAGAGATGGAGAAACAGAGAAGAGATGCAGCAGAGAGAAAGCTTTTGAGTCAGGTGAAAAGATCTTGTTACTGTTACCCACTACAGAAAATAAACTGTTAATTAAGTGGCAAGGGCCTTATAAAGTGTTTAGACGTACTGGCACAGTTAACTATGAGACTGAGACCCCTGATAGGAAAAATTCTAATAAGATATACCATGTTGTCCTCCTCAAGAAATGGGTTGAAAAAACACCAAAAGCTGTTTTGCTAGTTTTACCAGAAACTGATAAAGATACTGATGTAGCTTATGACAGACTGGAACAAATGGTTACTGCTGATACTGTAAAGGTGAATGTTCCTTAACCTCTGAACAAACCACATAAATTTGTAACTTGCTAAAGACATTTAACAGTACTTTTACCACAGTACTAGGCTGAGCAAAAGGGATCGAGCATGTAATAGTGACAAGGAATGCTCATCCTATTAGACAAAATACATACAGCTCACCAGAGCAGTTAAGAGCCGATGTGCTTAAGGCAATACAAAAAATGAAAGAATTGGATGTCAAAGAAGAATCAAGAAGTCCTTGGTCATCACCAATAGCTATTGTAAACAAAACAGAAGGGGGTGTAAGAATCTGCCTTAATTTTAGGAAACGTAATCAAGTATCAGAATTTGACAGTTATCCTATGCCCAGAATAGGTGATGTGGTGGACAGACTGGGGAGTGCCAAGTATATCAGTACCTTCAATCTCACCAAGGGTTACTGGCAAATCCCCCTAGCTAAAGAATCTATAGACAAAACTGCATTTGCCATATAGGATTCTATCAGTTCACCACCATACCATTTGGTTTACATGGTGCACCCGCTAATAAAGGTCTAACACACTCTACCCAGACCACTTCATTGTTCCAGAGACTACTAGGCTGCTATTTCAAGCAGGGCCTTTCTGCTTAGCCTCTACACAGGTTCCTACATGACACAGAAATCCCCTTACATCATGGGTCACCTGAAGCACCTAGTCACCATAGCCGTGGTTCTAGCACTGCTTTACGTAGCATCCTCTGGTGGCTACCATGCTAATGCAGCCCACTCTACCATCATCCAGTCTCTAGATGACTTCCATTTCTCTAACCTCCTTCTACTCCATGACTCACCATGGGATTCAACCCCACTCCTGATTAATAGGGTATACTCTACCTATCTATAATCCTAAAAAATGCTTCCTCTGCCACCTAATCCTCTCCCCTTTTTCCAAGCGGAAGCTATGGTACCTCCTGCTCCTGGCTTTCCTATCTGGGGATGTTGAGACTAACTCTGGCCCTGCAGTCCATCTCTCTCACTCGGATGTACTACTAAGAACCACCAAAAGTCTCCTTATTGCCCATCACAACATTAGAAGCCTCGCATGCAACTTTGCAGAACTCGAAGCCTGAATCTCCCTTTATAAACCAGACATACCATGCCTGTTTGAAACATGGCTAAAACCCTCTATATCTGACTTTCGTAGCTCAATACCATCCTATAGCCTCCTACAGAAGGACAGACCATCCTCCAAAAGAGAGGCTGGCATAGTTATCTATTTCAAAAATCACATTCATCTCATTGCCCTAAACTCTAAACCCCTGATGCACTGTGAGTCACTGCATGCACCCCTTACTCTGGGAGATAAAAAAACTTCACATCATCTGTGCCTACTAGCCCCCAAACAGTGTTCTCACTGGCCTGGATGAGCTATTAAACCAGACATCCCTACTCTCTGGCAAAAATGAAATGATCATCCTAGGTAAGATCAACCTAAACTGGCTAGGGAAATGCCAGACCACCTTGCTCACCAAAATCCAGAGCCATAAACTCCATCAACTTATTACTGAACCCAAAAGGATTGCATCTCACTCTAACTCTAGCACCCTTCGAGACTGGATGCTTGCAAACTGCCCTGAGCACTTCCAGTCTGCTGGCACACTTGCCAATGCCATTTCTGACCACTCCATTTTTTGCATCTGGGGATCGACCTCCCCTCTTCCTGAAAAACCACACTTCATCACCTTCCGAAACTATGCCAACCTGAATCAGCACAATTTTCTTAAAGATGTGGCCAACATTGATTGGTCTGATCTTTACAACTCTCAGGATGTCCAGTCCACACTGGCCATTTTCATCACTAAATTCTCAGCACTGCAGGATCATCACTCCCCTCTGATAACCCACTGTGTCAAGGGAAAACACACTAGATGGCTCAAAAGAAAAAAATTACTTTTCACAGTAATGTTGTTTCTTCTAATGGAGTCTTGCTGTATTCTGACCACATGCAGTTAGACTGACCAGTTTAACTGCCCCGGAGAACAAAGAGTTAAACTCTATGCAAATTTATAGAACGTTGAGCTCGAGCTCGGTTTTCAAACCACTGTCCTCAGTACGTTCTAGTAACTGATCAGATTCCATGAAGTGAATTGGATAAATATGTATAAAATGGACAGAACTAAGCCTAAACAGGATCCCAACAGGGGCAATATAAGGGGGAAAAAAACCAAGGGGCATATAAAGATTCAAGTCACAGATACCCACAGAAAACCATTACACACTAATGTTTTAAATGATAAAATGCTTCAGAAAAGCCACCCTTCCCCAGGTTCTGAAGGGGAGGTAGGATGGGAGGTCAGAATACAGCAAGACTCCATTAGAAGAAACAACATTACTGTGGTAAGTAATTTTTTCTTCAAACAACATGAGGTATTGCTGTATTCTGACAATATGCAGACTATAAAGCAGTGCCCCCAGAAGGTGGGCACAGAACCTATTTGGGGAATAGGCTCTGCAGTACTGCTGTGCCAAACCTGGCATCACTCCTTGCCTAGATATCCAGGATATAATGCTTGGTGAATGTATGGACAGACTTCAAGGCGGCAGACTTACACATCTCAAGCAGGGGGACTTCCCTGGAAGCCGCCAGGAAGACCATAGTGCCTCTGGTGGAATGGGCCCTAAGATCTGCTGGTGGGTCCTTACCCAGCTTACTGTAGCAGAACTGGATACAGGCCACAATCCATCTGGCTACAGTTCTTTTTGCAGCTCACCTGCCTTGACCAACTTCACCATAAGTAAAAAAAAAAGCTGGGAGGAATCCTTCCTTGGCTCTTTTGTCCTGTCCATATATTAGCTATTAGCTCTTTTTACATCCAGGCTATGCAGACTGCGTTCACCTGAGCAAGAGTGATCTGAGAAAAATACAGGCAAAGTAATGGATTGGTTCAGATGAAAATCAGAAACCACCTTAGGGAGGAATTTTCCATTAGTTCGGAGCACAATTTTATCCCTGTGAGGTGAAATATAGTTGGGCTCTACAGACAAGGCCTGAAGCTCACTGATTCTTCTAACAGAAGTGATAGCCACTAGAAAAACAGTTTTCCAAGTGAGAAACTTGAGATCTGAAGAAAACATAGGTTTGAAATGAGGCTGCATAAGCTGACCTATACATATGTTCAGGTCCCATGCAGGGGTAGGTTCCCTATTTGGGGGATGAAGATGCAACAACCCCTTGAAAAACTTTTTGAAAATTGGGTGTGCAGTCAGAGAAGATGCCTTCCCTGCTGAAAGGTAAGCAGAGACAGCAGAAACGTGTACCTTCAGGGTAGATGGCTGTAAATGCAGAGACTGAAGGTGGACCAGGTAGTCCAGAAGTTCTGGTACTGCAGCTTGCTGTGGATCCAAATCCTTCTGTGCACACCAGATGGAAAATCTTTTCCATTTAGAGGAATAAGTTTTTCTGGTAGTGGGCTTTCTGGAAGCTCTCAGAATATCCAAGACAGACTGAGACAGTTGTAAATCTGTATATTCTAGGTCTTCAAGAACCAAGCCTTTTAAAACCTTTTATAGGTACATCAGGGAGCAAAGGAAGACCAAGGGAGGGATAGTGAGGCTTAATAAAGGGGAGGGAGGGTGGGCAGAGGGAGACTGTGAAAAGGCAGAGATACTAAACAAATATTTTTGCTCAGTATTTACAAATGAAGAGGGGGAGGTACATAAAACAAACAGTAGTAACACTCTGGATACAGAAGTTGATACCAGCCCATTTACAGAAGAAAGGGTTCTGAAAGAACTCTTAAAACTGAAGGTGGACAAAGCAATGGGGCCTGATGGGATTCATCCCAGAATTCTAAAAGAGCTAAGGGTAGAACTAGTGACACCACTGACTACCCTTTTAACAAATCATGGGAAGATGGGGTGGTACCGAGGACTGGAAGAGGGCAGATGTGATTCCCTTCACAAAAGTGGGAGCAAGGCAGAAGCAGGAAACTACAGACCTGTTAGTTTAACCTCAGTGATAGGGAAAATGATGGAATCACTTCTGAAGGAAAGAATTGTTAGTATCTAGAGGCCAGAGGGGCACAGGACCCTAGGCAGCATGGATTCACAGGGAAGGTCATGCCAGACGAATCTGATAGATTTCTTTGACTGGGTGACCAAAGTAGTAGATCAGGAGGGGCTGTGGACATGGCCTACCTAGACTTTAGCAAGGCATTTGACACAGTCCCACACAAAGATTAATATACAAGTTAGCCAGCCTGGGAGTGGGTCCCAAGATGACAGCCTGTAAAAGAATTGGCTGGAGAATAGGACACAGAGAGTAATAGTAAATGGAGTCCACTCAGAAGAAAGAAGGGTTACTAGTAGGGTACCATGAGGTTCAGTATTAGGACTGGTCCTCTTCAATGTCTTTTATAAGCGACATTGCAGAAGGACTGGAAGGAAAATATGTCTCTTTGATGACACTAAGATCTGCAACAGAGTTGATGCACAGGGTGGGGTGGAAAGGATGAGAAGGACTTGGCAAGGTTAGAGGAATGGTCAAATGTATGGCAGCTTAGATTCAATGCTAAGAAGTGCAAGGTAATGGGGAAACAAAAACCCAGGGGAAGTGTACACAATGGGGGGTGAGATACTAACAACAACAAAAATGGAAAGGGACCTGAGGGTAGTCATATCAGATGACCTAAAGGTGGGCAAGCAATGTGAGAGGGCAGCAAGGAGGGTTGGGGGGTTACTGGGATGCATAGGGAGAGGTATCACCAGTAGAAAACAGGAAGTTATTATCCCTCTGTACAGACAGCTGGTGAGACCCCATCTGAGTACTGTGTGCAGTTCTGGAGACCCAATCTCTGCAAAGATATAGACAGGATGGAAGCTGTCCAGAGGAGGGCACAAAATGGTGCAGGGTCTGCACCGGAAGACATATGAAGAGAGACTTAAGGAGCTTAATATGTATAGCCTCGAGGAAAGGAGGAGAGGGGGACATGATAGAAACTTTCAAGTACCTCAAGGGAATCAACAAAGTCCAAGAGGGTAGCATCTTTCAAAAAAAGAGGTGTGCAAGAACAAGAGGGCACAATTTGAAGATAGAGGGGGCGGCTCAGAGGTAATTTAAGGAAGTATTTTTTCACAGAGAGGGTTGTGGATGCATGGAACTGCCTGCCGGAGGAGGTTGTGGAGTCAAAATCAGTGGTGGAATTCAAGCATGCATGGGATAGTCATAAGGCAATTCTGGGGTGGGGGTAGGAAGAAGTAGGCTGCTGGTTAACTAGGATCTGCAGCTTATCCAGTAGGTAGGGAAATGGGCAGACTGGGTGGGCCAAGCGGTCCTTATCTGCCGACAAATTATATGTTTCTATGTAAGCCCTGAGGTGAAGGGACTGAAGATTGGGGTACATTATCCTGCCCTGAGAGGATGTCAGCAGGTTGTACCTCCTGGGTAGAGAAATTGGTTTGATCACAGAGTGCCAAGAGCATCGAGTACAATGGCTGTCTGGCCCAGTCTGGGGCTATGAGAATCATTGTGGCAGACTGAGACCTCAGCTTGACCAGGACTCTGGCTATCAGAGGAAAGGGAGGGAAAGCATAAAGGAACCTGTCTGACCAGTCCAGAAGGAGAGCATCCAGTGGCACTGAGCCCTGGAGTGGGGGCCTGCAACAATATAGAGGTAAATGGTGATTGTCTGGGGCTGCAAAGAGATCTGTCTCTGGAACCCCCACCTCCTGAATAATGAGAGAAGAACCTGCCTGTTCAAGGTCCATTTGTGATGGCCCTGGCTGATTCTGCTGAGAGCATCTGCCAGTACATTGTCCTTGCCTGGCAAGTGGACTGCCAACAGTGATATGTTGAGAGAATATGCCAGCTTCCAATTCTTAATGGATTCTGTGCACAGCAGGGAGGATCTTGCTCCCCCCTGCTTGTTGATGTAGTACATGGTGGTGGTGTTGTCTGTCCTGATCTGTACCACCTTGCCCTGTAAGAGACTGGCAAACTCCTGAATAGCCAGAAGCATTGCTCTGAGATCCAGAAGATTAATGTGCAAGAGAGACTCCTGAGGGAGCCAAATACAGTGTGCTGTGTGATCCCCCAGGTGGGCACCCCAGCCCAGGAGAGAAGCATCCATTGTCAGCACCAGAGAGGGTACCTGAGGGGGAAAGGGGACCCCACTCCGAGGTTGTCCATCTCCTTCCACCACTGAAGAGCTAACAGAAGGGTGGGAGACACTGGAATCAGTTTGGACAGAGGATCCTTTCTCTGAGACCAAAAGGATCTCAGGTGGAACTGAACATCCCTCATCTGGAACCTGACTCCCAGGACCACAGCTGTGGTAGAAGCCATGTATCCTAGGAGCTGTAAGAAGTATCTTGCTGGATGAGGATTTCGAACCTGAAAGGATTTTGCCAATTCTATGAGGGTCTGTGCCCTTGCTACGGGCAGGAAGGCCCTTGCCTGAATGGTATTCAGTTCTGGCCCTATAAAGTGTAGTACTTGCACAGGGGTTAAGACAGACTTTTGAACATTTACTAAATACCCCAGTGAGAGGAGAGTATCCTGGGTGAGTTTTAGGGCTTCTGTGACCTGCTGGTGGGGGATTGACCCACCAACAGCCAGTCATCCAGATAGGGGTAAACTGAAACCCCTTGCCTTCTGAGGAATGCCACCACTACTGCCTGACATTTTGTAAACACCCTTGGTGCAGATGTCAGGCCGAAGGGCATAGCCCTGAATTGGTAGTGGCCTGGGGGAAGTCCAAATCTGAGATATTTTCTGTGAGGCTGTCTGATGGGAATATGGAAGTAAGCATCCTTTAGGTCTAGGGATGCCAGCCAGTCCCACTGCTTGAGAGTAGGTAGAATGGTAGTCAGGGTTGTCATTTTGAATTTTGGCTTTGTAAGATGTCCGTTTAGGAATCTGAGATCCAGAATGGGCCGCTACTCCCCATTTTTCTTTGGTGCCAGGAAGTACCTTGAGTACAGTCCTTTTCCCCTGAGCTGATGTGGCACAGGTTCCACTGCTGTTGACTGAAGAAGTGTGTAAACCTCTGCCTCCAGTTGAGCTGTTTCTGCCAAGCTGGAAAGTCTGAAATTTCTTGCTGACAGTTTTGGGGGCGCCTTGAAAGTCAGAGCAAGTCCCTGACCTATCTCCAGGACCCATTTGTCTGAAGTGATGGAATGCCAAGCCTGGAGATAGTAGGTCAGCCTGCCCACAACAGAGCTCTCAGGGTGTCTGTTTCGCTGGGGTAGCAGACTGAGGGGTGCAGGCGGCCCTGCCAGCACCCCTCCTGCCCCTTCCTCTAAAGAACCCCCTGGGTTGTTGATAAGAGGGGAAAAACCTGGGCCTGGTGGAAAGGCCTGGGGTAAGGTCTGCCCCTGCCCTGCTGCTTCTGAGGAGTGGCAGCTTTCTGTCTTGCTGAAGCACTCCTGTATGCCACTCTGTACTCATTCATCTTCTTCATATATGCCTCAGTCTGTTCCCCAGAGAGTTCTGGACAAGGGGAAAATCTATGGCATTATTCTGCGTGTCCTGGGACAGGTTAGTACACCTGAGCCAAGAAAAAACATCTGAGGGATGCAGTAGAAGCCATAGCCCTGGAAGCTGTATAATTGGAGTCCACAGCCATGTGGAACTGGGACTTAGATGCTTGCACCACCTTGTTGACCAGCTCCTGAAAGTCAGCATAAAGCTCAGGAGGGGCCTTTTTAGCTAGTTGTTTGACAGCTTCCTAAAGGGACTTTTGATACCTGGAGGCATAAGCCATATAGCAGGCTTGCCTGGTACCCAAGGAAGATGCCAGGTACCCTTTCTTGGCAAGAGAATCCACCTTCCTGGAATCCTTGTCAGGGGGGTGAGAGGCCAGAGGGATGCCAGCCTTCTCGCAGACTGCAGTCTGAACTACCCCTATGTGGCTACAATGGCTAGTTAAAAAGTCAGTACCATTGCCAGCTAGAAAAACTTCCTGTCCATCTTCTTATCCAAAGGAGGGACAGAACTAGGGGTTTGGAGGATCTTTAAAGTCTGCTTCTTAAGGGACTTATGAATAGGAATTGAAAGTCCCAGGGATACAGGAAGATCCATCATCTCCCTGTAATCCTGTTCCTCATCATCCTCCTGCCTGGCCTCTTGTACAGAGAGCTGCAGAGTCTCAGCTACTTGTCTCAAAAAGCAAAATGGGAGGTAGCCTCAGAGACAGGCCTAGGAGGGGATTCATACTGAGGATCATCAGGGGAGACCTCAGGGTCAATGGGTTCCCCTTCATCCGGTTCCTCATCGTCCTCCTCATATTCAGAAAAATAATACTCTTCAGGATCAATGTGTCCTGAAGGAGTTGAACCAGTATCTGGAACCGTTGGCTGCCCAGACGGTACCTGTGATGGTTTGGCAAACCCAGATTGCAAAGACTGCACTATTCGAATGGCTTTTGCAATCTCATCTGCGGTTGGAACCGAGACCGACTGCTTACATGATTCTGAACTGTAGCATTTGGCTTTCTTTGATGATGCGGGTTCTGAAACAGACTCAGAGCGTTGTTTACCCGTCGACAGTTCACCCTGGCTTGAAAGGTCGGTTGTCGGATCCGAAGGTTCGGTTGAACAGGAACCGGCCTCAGCAGTCTTGTCCATTTTTTCTTTCAGTTTACTGAGACGCCTGTCTAAAGTACACTGAGGTAAATTTTTACAAATATCACAGTCTGTTTGTAAGTGGTTAAAACCCAAACGGTATAGACAAACCAAATGTGGATCAACTTTTGCAAACTGCTCCTCACACTCAGTGCAACGCTGAAACCCAGTGGGACCAGTTTTTCTCTTGGGTTTCTGTGACATAACCCTAAAATTTGGAGCTTAACCCAATGGCTTAGTTAGTCCAGTTAAGCAAAAATCTAATTTATTTATTTATTTAGATTTTGGTGACCAGGTAGGCCCTCTGAGACCAGAGATCCCTTTTTCAGGGATGACCCCTGGTTGAGTACACCAACTACTTTACATTAGGTGAGGATTCTGGTGGAATACAGTAACACAGTTTCAGAGTACATACATAGTCAGTGGGGTACATTTAGACAAAGTCGGTAGATACAGTTTCATTACAACAGGTCAACAGTGTTATTGGCATTAACTATAGGCAGTCCAAGCGGAGAAGAGTGTTAGTTAGTTGTCATAGACAGGGGTTAGGTTAGGACATGATCTAGCGGTTACAGCCGCAGAGGCTCAGCTCAAGAAGGTACACTTTGAGTCTTGATTTGAACCTGGTGAGTGAGGGCTTGTCTAGTAAGCTTGCTTGGAGCGAGTTCCACAAGTGGGAGGCCACAAACTGAAAAGAAAGCTTTCCTTGGTTGGTCCGAATATGGGAGATGTCAAAGAGTCGACTTGTGGTAGACCTGAGGGTTCGGAGGGGGACTTTGGGAGTGAGCAGACCACTCAGATGAGGCGGGTGACCTAGGGAGGTGAATTTATAGGTAAGGCAGTGTGAGAGAGCACTAGTACCCTTCCATAATGCTGCTCACTTTGTATGTGCGAAGCCTACTGCAGTAGCATATGTGTGTGACCTTGCTGTCCTTTTTCTTTCTGGTCTATCCCTCGTTCCTTATTTCAGACTGGCCACCTGGAATGGGACATCTCCTCCTTTCTTGCTAAATCCTTCACTGTCCTTCTGCAGGTGTGGAATTGTGGTGCTCGACCCCCCAAAAAAAAAAGCAACAAACCATAAATAATGCTGGTGCAGCAGTCTGCAGCCTTAAAACATTTATTTATTGAGGCACAGGAATGTCTGCTGCTATGTTGTTTTTGTTTTTTGAGTTTGTTTATATTCCTTGTTTCTATAAAGAAGAAAGGTATAAGATGTAGTGCACTAACAGTTTAGTAACAGACTAGGTTGGTTGTCCAATCCAAAAAGGTTTTGCTGCTAAGTCCAGTGCTTTTCATAGCAATGCTAGTAAACAAACCAATGCAGCATTAAGTTTTTTCTTTAATAATGTAAATTAATATATTGTGACTGAGGCTGAGTGAGGTGAGCCATGTAACAACTGCTGTGTGTGCTACTTGCTAGCCTTGCCCTGCCCTCTTTACTAGTTCAAGTTAGAAATTCTGACAATTGTAAACAGAAGTTCAAACATGTTGAAAATGTGTAAGTCACCTGCCTTAGTAACAAGTGTTTGGTCTCATTTCTAATACATGAAGTAAGCAGTTCTTACCCAAATAATGAAACCAAGCCTGGTAAACAGAGGTGGGTCTGTTTGGGACCTGTTCAGATCCCTGCTATGTTCTGTTAGGAGCAGCCATCCTCTCCCCTCCATTTTTATGCTGTGTGTAAGTGGAGGGAGGGGCTAGTCCAGAGATAATGATGTTAAAATTGTTCAGGCTTGCTTCTTTTTGATTCTATGAATATGTTAGATGTATAAATATGCAAGGTAGTGTGTGCACACTTTTGGACCTAACAAAAGAAAGGTATATTTAAAAAAATACGTCTAAGGTTTGAAAGAGGCGGAGTCTGATGTGGTCACCTGATGGTTTCCTAGTATAAAAGGGAACTCATCCTGTGGAACATTCAGATTTCGTTGGAGGATCAGTAGGTGCTGGTCCAAAGTGTTAGTCTGCAACTCTTCAGACTAAGATTCTTTTTGAATCCAGGACAGCTCATTGCTGGAATAGTCCTTGAAAGACTGGAGTATTGTTTTGTTTTTTGTATCTTTTGTATTTCTTTTGACGTTGCAAGTTCGCAAGTTTTATTTGGTTATTTACTTGTCTCTACTTAATAAAAGATTTGGCTTGGTAACATTAAGCCTTGCCACCTTACTGTGGTCTCAGTGTCCATCATTGCACCCACACCCTTTGACAGGCAGGCAGTGGCATAGGATAATTTAAGCCTTAGGGTTGGCCAGTGAAGGTCATTAAGAGCCTCACAGTGATGTCTCCTTGGGGAGGAGTTGGTTCCAAAGCGGGCTATTCGGTGATAGAGAGTGGTAAGCTTGATTAACTCTGACTCCCGGAGAGACTGGAGTAAGGGGGAGCCGTATAGCAATGAGGGAAGAAGGTTACAGTTTGCTATGACTCGTCGTGCTTCTCCGGAGAGGGAGTTTCCCCAGACGGTATAAAAGGCCAAGCCTCTGATGTATGGATCTAGTTAAGGTATCGATATGTAGTTTGTAGGTTAACTCCTGGTCAAGGAGAACCCCAAGATACCTGAACTGGTCTGAGACATCTACTTGCCTTCCAAGGGCTGATGAGAGTTGGAGTAGCCCACTATGGTCACTGCCCAGGCGTCGAGTCCCGAAGAGGACTGCTTTTGTTTTTTTCTTCATTTAGTATTAGGGAGTTTGCAGTGAACCAAACTTCAAGAGCTGAGAGGCTAGCCTGAAGTTTGGAGGAGATAACAGAGGGTTGGGGGTCACTGAAGTAGATTACGGTGTCATCCGCATAGAGGATAAGGTTGCAGGGAGCACAATCCTCTTCCATGTCATTTAGGAATAGTGAGAATAGTAGGGGGCCCAGGATGGAGGCCTTGGGTTAAATTGCGCTCCTCGCCAGCGGACTTTTTGGGATCTGTTTGTCAGATAGCTCATGATCTAGGAGAGTGACAGCTGATCCAGACCAAGACGATGAAGTTTGGTAAGGAGAAGCTCATGGTTGACCAAGTCAAAAGCCTTGGATAGGTCGATGAATAGGGCGCTCGTTGGGATGCCTTGGTCCATGGCATTAAGTATGTCTGATGTTAGCTGGATGAGGGCAGTGTAGGTGCCATGGCCTTTCCTAAAGCCATGCTGTACTTTGGAGAGGAGCAGGTGTTGTTCTAGGTAGTCTTGGAGTTGATCATAGACAAGTCTTTCCTGAATTTTCCCCAGGGGGCAGAGAAGAGAGATTGACCTGCAGTTCTAATGTCTACTTTATCTGCAGTGGCTTAGTTAGGCCAGGATAAAGAAATGAAGAAATAAGAGATTTACCCCTGAAGGCTTAGTTAGGCCAGGTAAAAGAGAAGACAAAGTCCAAACCGGCCAATGGTTTAGCGCCAGCCAAAAATGAACCGAAAGCCCTTGGTTCTGGTCAGGACTTTGCACCGGTACCCCAATACAATGAAAATTTGAAGAAAAAAGGAAATTTAGAAGTTCGGTCCCCTCACAGTCATGGAACCGATCAGAAACCGAACACTTACCCAACCTAGGAACGTACACTATACCAACGACAGCAGTTTGAGAACGTAATAAAATAAAAACAACAAAGCGATTTGGAAAAAAATGAAACTCAGCTTTAAACTGAAGAAAGCAAGGAAAAATCTCCGAGGAGTCTTCACTGGTCAGCGGAGAAAAGAATCTGATCAGTTACTAGAACGTACCGAGGACAGTGGTTTGAAAACCGAACTCGAGCTCAACGTTCTATGCATTTACATAGAGTTTGACTCTTCGTTCTCCGGGACAGTTGAACCAGTCGGTATAACTGCATATTGTCAGAATACAGCAAAACTTCATGTTGTTTGAAAGGATCTACTAGCTAAAATAAAAGAGAGACAGGAGCTGGAGCTTTTTCAAGTCCTCAAGACTACCAGGGGACCATAACACCTATAGCATGTTAAGGAATACCTGAAAAAAGGTGATAACGTCTGCAAAAAGCTCTTACTGCAAAAACCTTCTAACCAATTTCCTCGGGTGACCCCAAAAAGTTCTGGTCTCGCATACAAACCTTCCTGGGATCACTCCGTCATCTATTCCTAATGAAATGATCCTAAATAGAACTCACTGCAACAATCTTCAGACCATTGCTAACTTCCTTAATAATCAGTTCTCAGACCTAATTAAATTCATATCCTCCTCCCCCACTTCACAACAAATATTTCCAGCTTCTTCTAGCAGGACTCCTGTAGCCCCCTCCTTTCACTTTAGGACCATTACCTTGAAGGAGGTTACACAACTTAGCTCAATCGCAGATAGTACAGCCACAGGTTCAGACAGTATTGAACCCAGGCTTCTGGAAACAGCTGCCCCTCTGGCCAAAATTTTTACCCTTTCCGTATGTCAAAAGTACAGTTATGTAAGAACTTACCGTAACAGTAGATCTTCGAGAGGAGCTCTTGCAGCAGACTATTACAATAAGGACTACGCCGCAGGTACTAGGACCCTCCGGTGAAACTTCTGCCAGGAGTACACAGCAGGGACTGCCCCCGACGCCGGCCCCGCCCAGACGTCGGTCTGGGTACAAGAGGGGGCGGACCCAGCTCCACCTCAGTTCTCCAGCCAAGACCCGGAAGAAGGCCTGACAAGAGAAGGAGATGAAGCAACTGTAGAAGAGAAATGGAGTTGTAAATGAAAATGGATTTGCACACCTCGAGGGGGAAGGCGGGTGGAGAGATTGTGCAGAGCTCTCCTCAAGATCTACTGTTACGGTAAAGTTCTTACGTAACTGTACTATCTTACTTCGAGTAGGAGCTCTTGCAGCAGGCTATTACAATAAGGACCGAGTCCCAAGCAGTCTCACACCAAAGAGGTAGACGACCCCGGGAGGTGGAATATGTTGACTCCAGAGGCCTTAGGACAGAAGCCCTTGTAACACAGCTAGGCCAAAGCCAGCTCGGTGTCAGGAGATGATATCCAAGCTGTAATGCTTGACGAAAGTATGCACCGAGTTCCAGATTGCGGCCGCACAAATGTCCTTTGTGGAGACATTTCGCAGGGCAGTGAAAGATGCTGACACTCCTCTGGTGGAGTGACCCCTAACCGGGCCTGGTAGGGGTTTATTGCGTCTCTCATAACAAAATGAGATGCATCGAACTATCCATTTTGAGATAGTCTGCTTGGTCACTGGTCGACCCAAGCAATGTGGTGCAAAGGCCACAAAAAGTTGCTCCGATTGACGGTGCTGAGCCATCCTCTTGAGGTAGTACCTCAGAGTCCTGTGGACATCCAATGTGTGGAGGAGCGCCTCCCCTCTATTGGAAGGGGAAGGAAAATAAACAGGAAGGTCAACTGATTGGTTGAGGGTCAACTCTGAGACCACTTTCGGAAGAAACTTAGGATTCGTTCTGAGGGAAACCCTTTCCCTGTGGAAAACTAAATAGGGCTCTTTACGCATCAGAGCCTGAAGCTCGGAAACCCTTTGAGCTGAAGTAACAGCAACCAAAAAACAAACCTTCCAAGAAAGGTAACGCAGCTCACAATCCATTGCTGGTTCAAAAGGAGGGAGGGTGAGTTTCTTTAACACAAAAAGGAGGTCCCAGGTCGGGACAGGGTCCCGAATGGGAGGTCTCATATGCAGAATTCCCCTAAGAAAGGTGCGGGGGACATCCAATTGCGCCAATGCTCTGTCTCCCACATGTGCACCTTGACAGAGGAGTAACTCAGACCCTTTTCATACAAGGAGAGGAGATACTGTAAACCTGAGTTCACAGGGCAGGTGACGGGATCCAAACGCTGCGGCAATGCCCAAAGACAAAAACGCTTCCACTTCATAGTGTAGGCGGAGCGGGCAGAGGGCTTTCTTGCTGAAACTAGGACTGCTGCCACTTCTGGGGAAACCCTGTATCTATGTTGAGCTACATCTGAAGAAGCCAAGCATGTAGGTGTACGGACCGAAGGTCCGGGTTGACCAGTGACCCTTGGTCCTGAGACAGTAACTGCGAGTATATGGGCAGCGGAATTGGAGGTTCCGTTGACAACCACTGTAATAGTGGGAACCAAATCTGCCAAGGCCATTTCGGGGCCACTAGGATCATTCGGGCCCCTTCTGCCTGTAACTTGAGCAGCACTTTGAGTGAGAGGAAAGGGCAGAAAGGCATAGAGAAACCTCCCTGCTCAGCAAAGGGATAACGCGTCTGGCCAGAAAACTCCAGGCACATGCTCTCGCGAGCAGAACATTGGCAGTTTGGCATTGAGTGGTGATGCAAAAAGGTCCAGCTCTGGAAGACCCCACCTGTCGAAAAGCTGGTCTGCTATGGACTGTAGCATCTCCCACTCATGCGCTCTGGACCACGACCTACTGAGGCTGTCGGCCAGATCATTGAGGACGCCTGGAACGTGCACTGCGGACAGCAGAATGCCCTGCTCCAACGCCCAGTACCAGACTCTCATCACCTCTCTGCAAAGGGGATACGAATGAGTGCCCCATTGCTTGTTGATGTAGATGATGACAGTCATGTTGTCAGTCTGAACTAGAAGAGAGCCTGGCACCAGGTCCTCCTGAAAAGCCTGTAGGGCGTAGAGAACCGCTCGCATTTCCAGCACATTGATGTGAAGGGACTGCTCCTCGGGTGACCAAACCCCTTGCGTTCGACGAGCACCCAGGTGCGCCCCCCCCAGGTCCGATGCATCTATCGTCAGAGTTTGAACTGGTGGCTCTGGACAAAAGCTGACCCCTTTCTCTAAATTCCACCAAAGCAGAGTTCTCCTGACTGGCTCCGAGATCTTGACCTGGGAGTCTAGGTCATCATGGCTTTGGTTCCGTTGCACCCTGAGCATCCATTGTGAGACCCTCATGTGGAGGTGGGCCAAGAGAATGACAGGGATGGCCACTGCCATGTGCCCCAGTAAACTGAGGAAGTTCCGAGCTGGAACTTGAGGAGCTATGGAGATCCGTTCTGCCATCTCTCGCAGGTGATGTCTCCTGTCCTGGGGAAGGAAGGCCATGCCCTGGATGGAATCCAGGATCGCTCTGATGAAGGTGAGCTTTTGACTGGGCTCCGGGGACGATTTTCCCACGTCCGGGTGATCCCCAGCCCTCGGAACAGAGTATAAGTGTCTTCAAGGGCACACAGAAGGCCTACTCTCGACAGGGCCATAAGCAGCCAATTGTCGAGATAGGGGAACACATAGTGCCCCATGCGCCTTAGAGCCACAGCCACCACCGCTAGGCACTTGGTGAAGACTTGCGGAGCGGAAGACAGGCCAAACGGAAGCACTTGAAACCGATAGTGCTCCCCTTGGAAGTGGAACCTCAGAAACTTCCAGTGGGGAGGGTAGACCCCGATATGCAGATATGCATCTTGCATGTCGAGAAAGCAGAGCTAGTCCCCCTGATGGAGCAAGGGAAGGAGTCCTTGGATGGTCACCATCCTGAACCTTTTGTACTCGATGAAGAGGTTTAGAGGACTGAGGTCCAGAATAGGACGAAGGTCCTGTGTCTTTTTTTGGGACCAGAAAAAAGTGAGAATAAAACCCCTGTCCTCGCTGATGCAAGGGGACCATCTCTATTGCCCTTTTTTGCAAGAGGGTCTGGATCTCTCCTTCTATAAGTGGGATGTGAGAAGGAGGATAATGGGAGAGCTTTGACAGAATGTGCGGTGGAAACTCTGTGAACTCCAGCGTGTGTCCCCTCCTGATGATGTCCAAGATCCATTGGTCTGCAGTTATTGACTTCCACCCTTTGAAATGAAGGGAGAAGCGACCCCCAACCGGCTCCCCTGGATCTTCCCGTGGAAGGGGGGGTGGAAGGGAGTCATTGGGCTGAGCTGGGAGTGGAGAGAGAGGCCTGGGAGGACTAGGGCCCATGTGCGGGAGGTCCACCAGACTGCTGGTTGCCGGATCTCCTGTGAAAGCCTCCTCTCTGCCCGCTGGTTGCTACGGGCTTGACCGTGACCACCTAAGGACTTGCAAAAAGGCCATTTGTGGTGTCGTCGATGGTCACCGTGGTACATCTGGCGGACCGACCAGATTGACTTGCCCGACTCCTGGAGACGGGAGATCAAGGCCTCCGTCTCCTGCCCGAACAGCACGGTACCCTGGAAGGGTAGATCCTTGATACTGGCCTGCAGATCCTGGTGAAAGCCGGAGACTCTCAACCAGGCATGGCGCCGTAGTCACCCCCCCCCGGAAGCGGCTGCCCTGGCTGCCTTGTCATATGAGGCTCTCAGGACATGGGAGCCTACGTCTGAGCCTGATTGGAGGAGGGCCAGGATCTCTGTCTTCTGGGCAGAGTCTGGAAGGGTCTTCATCAGCTCTAGTCCCCTCTCCAATTCACATTCTCATACTGCACCATATGCGTCAGAAAGTTGAGGAATCGCATGGAACAGGTGGAAGCAGCATATACCTTTTTGCCCACCTGGTCCAAGTAGCGAGACTCTGGGTCAGGAGGCTGGAAGCTGAGGTGCTTCAGCTGCCTGGACTTGTCATGGGCAGCCGTGATCACCGAGGAATTGGCCTGAGGGTGTTCAGTGAGAAAAGGCTCTGCCCTCGGGGCCTTATACAGCCTGTCCGACTTTTTCGGAACGTCCGGGACTGAGGCTGGATGCACCCAGGTGGTTCTGGTGAGGTCCTGGAATGTATCCACTAAAGGAGGGATGACAAGAGGTTTTGGCTCTTTTTGCCTCAGGTACTTAGCCAGTCTCCGGCGTTCCGGATCCAGGTCCTCCGTATCCCACTCATTGGAGGCCTGGATGTGCCTCATGACGTCCATAAAGGTACGATCATCCAGAGGCGAGTAAGGCTGGTCCTTCTCTCCCGGGGAGCGCTTCAGACTGAGAGAGAAAGATGAGGTAGACGATGGTGAGGAAGATCAACTATATGACTTTGAATAGTCTGACCCTTCCCTACGACCAGGCTCTTGCTGTCGTTGGTAACTAGGGGACCGACGTCAGCCCAAAGACCGATTCTGGTCCCTGGACCTGCGAGGGAGCACAGACCGACATCGGTCAGAGGACTGAAGTCGGAAGCGTTCTCGCCTCGAGCGAGAAGGGCTCCTGGAGCATGACCTAGACCGATGTCGGTCACCAGAGTCCCTGGAGCGATGTCGGTGGTTCTCGGACCCTGTGCGGGAATGAGCCCTGGAGGGAGGTGTAGGCGGGCGATCCGGCGACTTCCATGGGGAAGACACACCTCCCGGCTGTGGTTTTTCCACTGGGTCCGGAACCGGTGTCTGGGCTGGCGACAGGGAGGACCGCTTATGGACCTGCCCCTATCAGAAGGAAAACAGATCCTGGAGCTTGTCCTTCGTGAAGATCTCAGCCGCTCATCTCAGGACGGAAGTCTCTGGGACGTCAGGGCGTGAAGGAGAGACCTCCTGGGTGCCTGGGAGGACTTCGGACGGGACATCGGGTTCTTCGCGGCTGCCCTGCGGTCCTTCACCCCTCTCGACTGGCATTGGTGCTGGCACCGACGATGGGGTGCTGCCGGGGCGCCAGAGAGTCCTTGGGTTCGGAGGCATGCCTTTAGCAGGCGGGCGCCGGTGCCTTAGGAGGGGCTGAAGCAGGCACTCTGTTGGTTTAGTGGTGACCTCAGGCAGGTCACCTTCAGCTTAGCCGGCTTCTCCCCAAAGGGCCGGCCTTAGCCTGAGAAGATTTCGGTGCTTCAGAACCCGAGGGCCGGGCCTTTTTACGGACTCAACCGGGATCGGTGCCAGGACCGACTACGGTCTTTGCTATGGCGCTTCTTTTCTTTTCGCTTCCCCTCCAAAGAGTGCAGATCCATTTTCTGCTCCAGCAAGTAGGCTTTTAGGGCCTTGAGGCGGCAGATGCGGGTCCTGCTGGTAAAAGCCTGGCAATCTGAGCAGTTGGCGGTGTCGTGGTCCGGGTCTAGGCCAAAATAACACACCGCCGATGGCCGTCCTTTGCTGGGATCTGCTCTCCCACACTCACACTTGTTCAAGTGCTCTAGAGAAACCGACGCCCGAGAAGACATCCGACAAACTCAAGAAACTGTTGGGCAATGGCTGATGTCGGTAATGGGAGAAAGACAAAAAAAACGTGCAAGAAGCTGTAAAATAACCGACGGGCAGTGGACTGACGTCGGTGTACCTGAAGGCGAAAACAGTCGAAAAAAACAGCTCCAAAGACTTGATTGAAGATAAAATCTTGAAGATTTAGCTGCAACTGGCAAGGAGAAGCTGTTCCTCCTTCTTCATGTGCAGGACGCAGTGGAAAAGAACTGAGGTGGAGCTGGGTCCGCCCCCTCTTGTATCCAGACGGACGTCGGGGTGGGGCCGGCGTCGGGGGCGGTCCATGCTGTGTACTGCTGGCAGAAGTTTCACCGGAGGGTCCTAGTGCCTGTGGTGTAGTCCTTTTTGCAATAGCCTGCTGCAAGAGCTCCCACTTGAAGTAAGAGGTAGCGTTCCTGACATTTGGAAGACAGCAAGAGTCACCCCATCTTTAAAAAGGGTAACCACAATGACCCCTCGAACTATAGGCCTATAGCCATCCTGTGGGTGCTAAGCAAAATCTTAGAAAAACTAGTTGCCACTCAAACCACAGAATTTCTCTTCAAACATGACCTTCTAACAACCGCCCAGCATGGCTTTCACAAAGGCCACAGCACCTCTACTAATATACTAAAATGCCAGCAGAATAGGCCTAACGGTCTCTAGAGTGTGCTCAATTTTCAGCACCTGCACTGAGGGCTGATGTTGATGTCCCCCCCTTCCCCTTATGTTATACTGTCCCCAGTCACAGATGTTCCACCTGAATTGGGCCTGATCAGATTACCCTCCCCTTTTACCTGTCCCATCCCCTCTTAAACCTGTCCAGAGTCTCCGCCTCTACCAGCTCCCTGGGCAGTGCATTCCATGGCTCCATCACCCTTTCAGTGCAATAACATCTCCTCCTCTCCCCTGCCCACATTCAGCTTGGACCCGTGACCTGTTGTTGCTCCACCCTCCTTCATTTGGAGCACCCTGACTGGGCCTTTTTTTTTTTTTTTCATTTAACACGTTATCCTCCTTGCAGTCATGGTTCTGCCCACATCCAGCCACCGCTACATTCCGCCGCCGACACCGAGGCTCGCATGCCCAGCTGGCAGATGCAGCTACACCTATGAAAGGGGCCCCCCCCATAGCCCACACGCCTGGCGAGGAAACCAGTACAGGCACATGCTTACAGGCATCGTTGGCCGGCGAAGCTGCGGCCATCAAGCTGCCATGGACCCATGCTGCCATTTCCCGTATTCTCCCTATTTGGGATTGCGGCCGTGCAATGATTATGTGCAGACATCTGCCGCGATTCCCCCCGTTACATCATCGCTTGCGGTATCTCCGGGTGTCCCCAGGGTCACCACATCACGTTGTACAGTCCCCAACCCTCCCCAGGACTGGGAGAGCTGTCTCCGATGCTCAATCCCAGTCCTCCCCTGCCAACTACCGATGACCGAGCTCGCCTCAATCCGGGTCGCCATGTAGGCGAGGTGTGGCGCCCAGCACCAAACCTCAGTGCCATCGACCAGCTGGGCCTCTTTATTGATCCTTCATGTACTTAAAGACCTCTATTATGTCCCCCTGTCCCTCCTCTCCTCCAGGGTGTACATGTCGAGCTCCTTGAGCCTCTCCCCCAAGCCCCAGATCATTTTGGTTGCCCTCCTTTGGACCCTCTCTTGGAGTGTAATGTCCCACTTTAAATGTGGTCTCCAAAACTGTACACAATACTCAAGGTGTGGCCTAACCAAGCAGTTGTAGAGTGGAAGGATCACTTCCACCTTTCTGGAGGTAATCCCCCAGTGATGCATCCCAGCATCCTATTTCCCCTTGACCTCCTACAGGTCTCTGAGTTGTTCATTTTGACATTTACCACTCCCCCCCAGGTCCCCCTCACCCTCCATTACTTGAATCATGTCTCCTCGCAGGGTATACCCCTGGCCTGGATTTCTGACTCCCAGGTGCAGAACCTTGCACTTCCCTGCATTGAATTTTCCCGACCACCGTCCCAGAGCCTCCAAGTCCTCCTGCAAGGCCACCCTTCCCTCCTCCCCATCCACCACTGCACCCAGCTTTGAGTCGTCTGCAAACAGATTCATCTCACTCCTGATTACCCTCCTGATGTCTGCGATATAGGCATTGAACAGGAGTGGCCCCAACACTGACCCCTGGGAAACCCCACTAGTAACCCACCTTGGAGATGAGGCTAACCTTCCAACCACCACCCTCCGAGTATGCTCAGAGAGCCAATTTCCTATCCATCTTAACAACTGTCTCCCTGCTCCCATTTCCTTCAGCTTTGCCAGCAGGCCACTGTGGGGTACCGAATCAAATGCCTTGCTAAAGTCCAGAAAGAGGACGTCCACTGGCCTACCATGGTCCAAGGCCCTCGTCACCCAGTCATAGAACTCAACAAGGTTTGTCTGGCATGATCTTCCCGTGACAAAACCATGCTGCCTATCATCCAAGTACCCAGTTTGCTCCAGCAAACCCCCCTAGCCTTTCCTTGACAATACCCTCCACCACTCTGCCAACCACTTATGTTAGGCTAACATGCCTGTAATTTCCCGCCTCCTCTCTTGATCCCCCCTTGTGGATCAGCACAACATGGGCTACCCTCCAGTCTTAGGGCACCCACCCAGTCCTCAGAGAGATGCTGAAAAGCTCCACTAGAGGTACTGCCAGGACATCCACCAGTTCCCTCAGCACTCGGGGATGTATCACATCTGGCCCAGGTGCTTTCTCCACCCAAGGGACCTGAGGGCATCCCTTACTCTCTCTACTGGGATTTCAGCCTCCACATCCTCCCCCTTTTTACCCTGCACTGCTGGACCCCACCTGTCTGTGGTGGCCACTCCCTTTCCCCAGACCCATCAGGGGCCCTGGTCTCTACCGGTCCCACTCCTTGCTCCAGTTTACCCCCACTCCCTCGCAAGACATAGCCCTCTATCCCCCGGTAAATCTGAGGCTAGCACTATTTAGGACTTCTGCCTGTTCCCCACCTCCTGTGCCCAACCGTCCCCTTTTCTTATCTTGCTGATCTGCTCCCTTACTTTCTTTTTTTCCCCTATGTATCTAAAGAACCCCTTGGCTCCCCTCTGGATCCCACTGGCCAAAGACTGCTCCTTTTTTGCCTTAGCTGCTCTCAACACCCTGGTGACTCTCTTGGCTGTCAGCTCATATTCCTCCTGATCCCTTTCACTCCTTGAGCACTTGAAGTGCCTAAAGGTTGCCTTCTTTTCCCTCACCACCTTCTGTACCTCATGGGTCCACCAGCAGGGTTTTCTGGCCTCACTGAACTTACGCCTTTCCTGTGCGCAGGATCTGGTAACCTCCTGTAGTCCCCTCCTAATGATCCCCCCACCTGCTGTCAGCATCCATATCCAGCCTTAACCTGTCCAGATGATCTTTAAGGATCCTTCCCATCTCCCTGAAGTCTGCACCCCTAAAGTTGGGTACTTCCATCCTTGTTTGGCTTTCCTCCCCTCCTAGGTCCAGGAAGTACCAGACTGTGGCGTGATCACTCCCCACCAACGGGTCCTTCACCTCTAGGCCCTTAATCTGATCACTGTCCGCCAGGATCATGTCCAGTGTCCGGGCCTCCCTAGTTGGCTCACCTACCTGTTGTGTCAGAAATGCATCCTGGAAGACATCCAGCAATGTCTACTCTCTGGCCACTGCTGACGTCATGGTCCCCCAATCTGTTCCTGGCATGCTGAGGTCCCCCATTACCACTACCCTTCCCTTTTCCAATCTACAGTGTCCCTCGAGATTTCCACCAAACTTTCTTCCAGGACCTCCACCAGAGCTGGTGGTCTGTATACCACTCCGACCTTTACTGTCTTACCCCCCTGCATCAGCAAGGTGACCCAAATAGCTTCCAAGTTCCCCTCTGCCTCCTCTACCCCTCCAATACCAATGCCATTTCTGACTAACAGTGCTACACCACCCCCCTCTTTTCTGAATATAGTGTAGCCCTCCAGATTTAGGTCCCACTTGTACCCTTGAGTGGCCCAGGTCTCAGTGACTACTGCCACATCTACCTCCCCCTCAACTAACATCACCTGGAGTTAAGGCATTTTATTTCCTAGGCTCCTGGCATTTATCAGGACCACTCTCCACCCCTTTTCCCTCCTCTCCTTTCTCCCCCTTGAGCTTCCATTCCTCAGCTCCTGCACCCCACCTGGTGACCCAATTCCATTTCTCCCTAGCCCACTGGAGGAGTGGAGACCCTGTCCCTCAATTATTGTACCTGCTGGCACTGCCCCTTTTTTGATCCCTCCCCCCCTCACAAGTTTAAACCCCACCTTTCGCTGATGAACCCAGCTAGTTTGAGCTTAAGGATTTCCTTCCCCTTCAAATTAAGGTGAAGTCTGTCCCTAGCGTACAGCCCTTTATCCTCCCAGGTCTCCTCCCAGTCCCCCACCAGGCCATACCCCAATTCACACCACCACTCCCTAAGCCACTGATTTATCTCCCTAATCTTCATCTTGTTTTCCCCACTAGCCCTTGACATCGGCAGAATTTTTGAAAAGGAGATCTTACAGCCTATGGAAAGGCATACCCTGGCCAACTTCTGGAACCTTGCCTGAATTTCTAGTTCACTATTACCATTTATGTCATTTGTCCCCAAGTGCACTAGAAAGTCTGGGGTCTCCCCCCGCATTCACTTGCCAGTGAATACAACTCATGCTTGGCCTTGTGCACCGTCAGGCCTGGGTAGCATTTGGTTCTGATCAGACAGGTTTTACCCTCCTCCTGCCCCTCCTACTGGATGCCTCTGATCATGAAGTCCCCCAATAGCAGTACTCTAACCTCCCCCTTGCTTCCCTGCTCACCCCTCAGGTTCCCCCTCCTTCCATGCCCCTCCTCATCCCTTTGTCTGGACTCTCCCCTTAACTGGCTCCTCGCACCTCCCACAATCTGGGTGTTGAAGGTAGCCCCTTCACTACTGTGCCTGGTCACCTCCTCTACCCGTGTCCTGGCTTTCTTTATCCCCCCCACCAGTGTATCTTTCTTTCTCTGTATCTCTTTCCCCACTCCTTACTAATCCATCCGTCCTATCCATTTGCCTACTTGGCTTTCTGCTTGCTATCATCCCATTTATGTCATGTGCCTTCCTGCCTGTTGTGCTCTCCTGTTCCATACCATCGGCCTCCTCCTTGTTTCCCTGATCCTCCTCCCCCCACTTCTCTTCCCCATCCTGTCCAGGGACACCATCTATTGCGCCCTTGCCTCTAGCCCCCTTCACCCTTTCTATCTGTCCCTGCCCTAGCTTCACCAGCATCATCATCATCATTCTCCTCCTCCCCCACACCCCTCTTCTACCAATGGGCGTAAAAGGTTAAAACAATTTGCACGCCTTAGCCCATCCCCCAGTGCCTCCCCATCCCTAGTGCCCCTTTCTGTTTCCTTTGGACACCCCCAGACTCTTACCTACTGCTTTGGAAATTTCCACCTTTTGGGCCCCACCTGCCAGGGTCCCCTAGATCCCCCTGTGTACCCCCCTCTTCCTCCTCTCCTAGTGTGAGCACCTCTCTTCACTCCTCCCCCAGCTTGGGAGGCCCCAGCACCCAGTACTTCCATGTAGGCGACTGCTTGCCTCCTACCTCTCCAATCTCCCCCCCCCAGCTACCTTCGGATCCCCTCTACCTCCTCCTCCTTAAGCTGTGCCAGCTGGTAGCACACTGGGCATCCCCCAAACATCCAAGCCCAGTCCAGTATCATGGCCACACCACAACCTGTGCACCCAACCACCCTCCCAAAGATACCTGCTCTAGTGATATGCGGTCCCTTCCCCATCATCCAGCAGTCTTTTCTAGGCCAAATAACCAACTAATCATAGCCCAGCCTCTAACAGAAAGTTTACCTGATATATTCCAGTTGAAGGCCCTCCACAATATCCAACTATCATACTACTCAGCAATTCACTGTGGATGCTGCACTCCTATTTGAGACCTACCAATGCTTTTCCCTGCCCCGTGGTTGCATTATTGGATAGAACTACATGAGATGCACCTAAAGCCTCTTTCTCCAACTGCAGGGCAGGTGTTCCCCTATAAATGAGCTGTGCTCTGGGGAGGGAGGAGTGAGGGAGGGTGGTATTAGGGCCAACACCTGACTCTCATGAGAGTGTATCAGCCCTGTGCCTGCCCCTCACTGTACCTCCAAGCACTGCAACCTCCTCTGGAGGAAGGTCCCACACAAACACTGTATTAAACACAAGTCAGCTCTCCTGCCTGAAAGTCCATAGACTGATAAGAATTTAAAGCTTATCCAGCAGCTAAAATCCTTTCCCCATCTGCTCAGCAAAAGCATGTTCACTCAAACTCTGCCAGATCCCAGTCTGCTTAAATTTACCACAGACACTCTCACTGCTATGGACTTGGGTCTAACAGGGGCTGTCTTCATTGACATGACGAAGGCTTTTGACCTGGTGAACCACTCCCTTCTCCTCACCATCCTGCAATCTATGGGCTTTGCAACTAATGTAGTCAGCTGGCTCAACAGCTAGCTATCAAACAGGGTACAAGTTGTTAAGTTCAACTCATCCTACTCGGATAAGGCTACTGTGAATACTGGTGTACCCCAAGGCTCTATCCTGGGACTTTTTTCAATTTTCATTAACGACATCACCTCAAACCTCTGCCTCCTCCTCAATACAGATGACATTGTCCTCTATACCAGTGCGAAAAATGTATCCGACATCAATCTACGGCTTTCTGCTGACTTCCAACGCACACAATCCTGGCTATCGGGTCATAAACTTGTTCTTAATAAGACTAAAACCCAGTCCATGCTATTTGGTACCCCCTCAAAACTCAAATCATACCTAAACAACTTGATGGTCTCCTGCTTAGATGGCTCACCCACTGGCTTAGTTACCTCTTTTAAGTACCTAGGTGTCACTTTGGATCAGTCCTTGAACTTCGAACAACGCATTTTTAATGTATAAGTCTGAACTCCAAGCTAGGTGTCGCATATTGTACTAGCTATGTTTTAACCCCCTCAGTGAGACTAGCTACTGCCCAAGGCATACTCCTACCGACCCTAACCTATGGGGTATCTTAATATGCCGCAATACCTAAAATAGATCTCCATAGGTTGGACATTGCCTATAATAATATATGTTGGCACGCTGTCTCATCCCATAGGCAGAAACACCACTGCCTCCTCTACTCTGATTTTAACTGGCTATCTCCAAATGCCACCAGGCTCTACTCCCTTGGCTCCACCATAGACAGTATTATGAGGTCTCAAACCCCTAAATCACTGGCGGAACTGCTCACGCCACATACCTCCAACTATGGTCTGTGCTAAACTGATAAATCCTTCTTAAGCATGCCGAAATACTCAACCACCAAATATTCTAGTGCTTTTGCCCACTACGCTCCTCGGCTGTGGAACTCCTTCACTCTAGATGTCCGCCTAGCACCCACTCATGACACCTTTAAAAAAGCGCTCTGTCACTATCTCATATCATCTAACCAATGCTCATGCTTTAAACCTTCTTAGCTCCCTGTCCTCCTCCATGGCTGCAGTACTTAACCTGCTTCTGTCATTTCAATGTCTCTTCTCTTACGCATCTCCCCAGATGCACCTACTCAACAGGCCTGCACCTCAAACTAGCCATGTTCCAAACCTATCTCAGCTTGCCTATCCCCTGCATCAAACCCCTTTGCACTTATTTGTTCTGCTCCCCTGTTCTTTGCATTAGTACAAATTTGTCTACTTACCCTTGCGAGGTATATCCTCTCTCGCCTTGTCCCCAGCCGCACCCACTACTTGCCTTGGCTTATATCGCTGAAACTTACCCTGCTCCAAACATGAATAACTCCAGTTTTCCTATCCCCTGCATCTAACCCCCTTAGCACTTATTTGTTTTGATTCTCATATTTTCCTTGTTTGTGTAAAACTGATTTTTCTCCAGGGTCATATCTGCTGTATGTCTATTTTTTCTTTTGAATTTGTGTCCATGCATCTCTGAATTATCCCTTGTATTTTGCAACTACACTTTTTTTTGCTCTACTGCCAATATACCTAATCCCAATGCTATAACTGTAAAAATATGCCCTGTAACCTGCTTTCAATACCTTGTATCTTATTTATGCTGCATAACCTCCTGTAGAATACTATTGTATACACCTTGCTGTAACTACCTTCTGTTGTATTCGCTGCGTAATGTTACCCTGTAATCTCCGGGTCGTACTGAAAAAATAGTCATTTCTATGGGGCTAGCGCACCTACCCGGTAAACAAATACTAAAATTCCAGCGGTACATGGATGTAATTATATCCCCTCACACTGGCTATTGTGCTGCATACCTGGATGAAGTTGTTGTGTACAGTCTGGACTGGAAAAGCCACCTGGAACATCTACGAGCAGTTATCCAATCAATCAAAAAGGTAAGTCTGAATTTATTTTTTTTTTTTAATTTACTGTACTTTATTCTGCTGCCAATGCTGGTACCTCAGCCTAGTCACGGACCTCGCCGCTCCCACGAGCCACAACTCTCTGACACCCCCTGGCTTACCCCCAGGGCAGGGTTGTGGCATCGGCGCCTAAGTGCCACAAGCATCGAGATAGGTCAAGGAGCTGGCCTGGGAGTTACTGGGAGAGGCAAGGCAGGCGTCAAGGCGGAAGGCAGTGGAATTTTCCCCCCGGTGTATGGGGGCAGTGACATGCAATGACAGCCAGCTTCTGCCCCGCCCCCAAAACATATTGGCATCAGCACGTGTGGTACACCCAGCTTCCGCCAGCATCGCAGGTCGGCACCCTGCCCCTGCACCAGTGGGCCAGCCTATTAATCCTACCAAGTGAGTATTGGGCATGCAGAAAAAAAACAGGTTACTCACCTGTAACAGTAGTTCTAGGAGTGGTATATGTTGTTCATCCACACTGGCTGGCATTGTCCCTTTCCCCTTTAAATCTTGCCGGAAGTCTTCAAGCTGGCTCCTCCCACCCACCCGGGTGGTAAGTACCTCGGATCCGCCCCATGACGCCAGATCTAGCCCACTGGAAGCAAGGTTGTGTGCCTTAAGCCAGGGAGGTCGGGTGGGTGCGTGTGGATGAACAACATATACCACTCCTAGAACTACTGTTACAGGTGAGTAACCTGTTTTTCTAGGAGCGTGGATATGTTGTTCATCCACACTGTCTGGCAGACTCCTAGCAGTTCTCCAGGAGGAGGGAGGCAAGGCGCACAACCCCTACTTAGGAAAAGAGATTGGAGAACCGAGGCCCCAAAACCAGCATCTCGGCGTGACTCAAGGTCGATGCGGTAATGGGTGATGAAGGTGTTTACTGACTTCCAGGTAGCAGCCTGACAGATTTCCTGGATAGGGATGTCCCTGGAAGCAGCCACCGATGCAGCAGTATGGCGGGTGGAATGAGCCCTTAACCCACTGGGAGGCTCCTTGCCCGGCAACTCATAACACAGACCTATGCATGATGTGATCCATCTTGCAATAGTCCGCTTGGCTGCAGGTCTGCCAGAAGTGGCTTCAGCATAAGTGACAAACAGCTGGCGAACCTCTCCCTGAATTTCTGCCATCCTCTCCTTATAATAGGAGAGAGCACACCTGAGGTCCAGGGTATGGAGCCTGTACTCGGCGTCCGGGGTGTAATTAGGGTAATATACCGGCAGGGTCAACACCTGGTTAAGGTGAAACTCTGACACCACCTTCGGAAGGAATTTTAGGTGGGGGCGCAGGACAGCTTTGTCCCTGTGAAAGGCCAGATAAGGGGAGCCCAACAAAAGCGCCTGGAGCTCCCCTGTCCTTCTGGCTGACATGATAGCCACCAGGAAGGCAGTCTTCGACAAGTGTGAGAGCTCACACTTGTGCATGGATTCAAATGGCTTGCCCATGAGCTTTGTCAAAGCCAGCAAGAGATTCTACGGAGGTGGAGGTTCACGCACCAGAGGGGATATGTGATCCAGGCCTTTGAAAAAGCACCCGACCACCGTCTCCTGTGCCAATGTCGGCTGACCGGCCCATGCCTGGTAAGCAGAGATGGCTGCCAGGTGCATCCTAAGGGTCGATGACCGAAGACCCCCTTTGGACAGGGACCAAAGGTAGTCTAGAATGTTAGCCACAGAGCAGGATAAGGGGTCCAGGCTCTTTCCCTGACACCAAATGGAAAACCTTTTCCATTTGAAGGCATAACATTTCCTGGTCGATTCCTTTCGAGATGCTTCCACCACGGTGTAGACATCCTTGGAAAGACCCAGAGCCTGGAACTCTAGCCGCTCAGGAACCAGGCTGTGAGGTGCAGGGATTGGAGGTCCGAGTGGAATACCTTCCCCTGGTTCAATGATATCAGATCCGGGCGTGTACAAAGCCGCTCCGGAGTCCTGCAGCTGAGGCTGAGGCGATCTGGATATCAGAACTGGCGTGGCCAATCTGGGGCTACCAGGATCACCTTTGCCTTGTCCCTCCTCACCTTGAGTGACACCTTGTGGATCAAGGGAAATGGAGGGAAGGCGTAAAGGAGGCCTGGGGTCCACGGTCTCGAGAAGGCATCTCCTTGCAGCGAGCCTGCTGAGGGGGGCGGGCATGGTACAGCTGCAGCTTGGTGTTCTACCTAGAGGCGAACAGATCCACCAATGGTTTGCCCCAATAGAAGAAGAGACTGTAAGCTACCTCTGGATGGAGAGACCACTCGTGGGATGTCTGGCCTATGCGACTGAGAGCATCCACCAGTTGGTTCAAGACTCCTGCCACATGGATGGCCAGGAGATCCGCCTCCAGCCGGCTGACGGAGGTCCAGATCCGGAGCACCTCCCTGCATAGTAGACGGGAGTGCGTGCCACCCTGTTTGTTGAGGTAGTACATGGTCGTGGTATTGTCAGTCTGGACTTGAACCACTTGACCCCGGAGCTGAGGAGCGAAAGCTGTCAGTGACAGTCTGACTGCTCTGAGCTCCAACAGATTGATGTGGCATTGGGACTCCTTGGGGGTCCAGAACCCGTGGGCTCTGTAGTCCCCCATGTGGGCTCCCCAGCCCATGAGAGGTGCATCGGTTGTAAGGACGACCATTGGCTCGGGGCGGACAAACGGTATCCCTTCCTGCAAATGACTCAGGACGGTCCACCAGTGGAGAGCATCCCACATCCTCTGGGTGACAGTGACCAGCTGGTCGAAAAGACCCTGACCCTGAGACCACTAAGCGGCCAGCTCCCACTGAAGGGGGTGCATGTGCAATCTGGCCCAATGGACCACTGAGGTGCATGCCGCCATGTTACCCAGAAGGCACAGGAAGTCCCGGGCAGGGCGCCGCAAGTGCCCAACCAGAAATGATTGGGCAAAGGAGGAAAGAACTTCTGCCCTGTCCGCTGGAAGACAAGCTCTGGCTTGATGAGAGTCGAGCTCTGCCCCGATAAAGCCCATCACCTGAGAGGGCACGAGTTCTGACTTGGCCTCGTTGATTAGGAGGTGCAGGTGGGAACAGGTTTGGAGGGTCAGGTCCCTGGACCTCTCCACCTCCTGTAGGGAGAAACCCACCATGAGCCAATCGTCTAGATAGGGGTAAATACGAACCCCTTGATGCTGTAGATGGGCTGTCACCATTGCAATGCATTTGGTGAAGATCCGTGGGGCCGATGACAGGTCGAACGGCATGGTTCTGAACTCGTACAGGGTCCCTTCGACCCTGAAGCGGAGGAACCGCTGGTGGGATGGACGGATAGGGACGTGGTAGAACATGTCCTGAAGATCCAGCGAACAGAACCACGTTTCACTCCAGAGATGGTATGATCTGGTTCATAGTTACCATCCAGAAGGTGCGAGACCTGAGATATTGATTCAGGTCGAGGAGATCTAGGATGGGGCACCAGGAAATACCTGGACACGAAGACTGGGTCTGTAGGAGGATCCGGCACTGGAGCTACCGCCTCCTTGTGGAGGAGCTGAGCAATGCCGTCCCGAAGGGCCGACTAAGCGCCATTGAGAACCTCTCCTCCCGTGGGGCACGGGCCCAGCTGAGGGGGTACTGCTCGAACTCTAGAGGCAGTCCCTGCCCGACCACTTCCAGAACCCACCTGTCCGAAGTGATACCAGACCAGGCGGAAAGAAAGTGGCGGAGCAGGCCCCCCACAGGAGGACCCAGAACAGGCATGATGGGTGTAGGGGAGGCCACCCCCGACCCGTCACTGTGCAGGCTTGGAGGAGGAGGAGGAGGCACCTGGACCAGCACCTTGGCCTCCTTTGTGGGGCTGTTGGGGACCTTGCTTGGGCCTAGAGCGCTAAGCTTGAGCATGCTGTTGCAGCTGACCTCCCTGGAAGGAGGGCTGTCTAACCGCAGGGGAAGAATGCCGAAAGGACTTCTTCTTGCACTTCTGCTGGTTCTTGCCCGAAGAACCCTTAGCAGAGGTGGCATTAGACTGCTCAATGCACTGGAGATGACCTGCCACTCCCGGACCGAAGAGGTCGGTGCCAAAGAAGGGCATGTCAGCTAGCTTGTGCTGAGTATCCGCTGGAAAGGAGGATAACCTCAGCCAAGCCCTGCAGCGAGTGGCCACTGCTGCAGCTAGTGAACGGGCACAGGAATCTCCAATGTCCAGAGCCGTCTGGAGCTGCTGTTTAGCAACAGCATGGCCCTGGTCACAGACCTGCTTGACCGTGGTCTGCATATCTGCTGGGAGATGAGGGAGGACTTCACCAAGTGACCCCAGTAGGGTGTGAGAGAAGTGCGCCATAATCACTGCTGAGCTGGCCTGACGAAGGTCCAGGGATGATGCCGAATAAACTTTCCGGGCTGAGTGGTCCATATTTTTGGACTCCTTGTCCGGAGGGCGGTCAGTATCTGCAGAGCTGCCCGTGCGCCGAAACACTGAGGGAGTCACAAGGCTCTCGGCTGAGGGATGCTCATTGAAGCTCGCCAAGGACCCCATGGGCACCGCGTACTTGCGGGCCAGATAGAGCCAGGCAAGAGGCAGGGTGCTGCCAAAGCTCCAGTGCTGGGCCAACTATGGCTTCGGCCACTGGCAAGGCCTCTGTCGGGGTATTCCCCCTTCTTAAGAACATCCGTGAGATAATATTCCACCTTCTTTTGTATAGGCTGAAAAGGCATACCCGTGGACTCAGAAATTAGTCCGAAGGATACCCTAGAAGGAGGAAGGACCTTCCTCCAGGCCTGTCACTGACAGCTCATCATGTGAGTGAAGGCCAGTAGTATCCGAGTCCAAGGAATCAGGATACAGGGGTCTCCCATCTATGTTCCCCTCGATGCGCCTAGGGCGACCAGCAGTAACAGTAATGGACAACCTATGGGGCAAGCCCATAGTTGTCCGATCCTCCTTAAGAGGAAGCCCCTCCTTGAGGCTGTTTAGGTGGTGGTTCCACCAAAATTGGTCGGGAGCCCGTAACAGGCCGACCAGAAATACGTGCTGGTCCTACCAGAGGGAGAACCGGAGTCCTCGGACCCAAGGGGGTCGGTGTCGGCCGAAGAGGCTGGGGCCAAGTAATGGCCGGTACAGCCGGAGTAGATGACTTTTGACCGGTCAAAAGGAGTTGCTGCCACAAGAGGTCCTCATAACGATGGAGTTTCCGTCTAAGTCTCTCCTCTTCTGAGAAGGATGAGGAACGGCAGCGGCGCCTCTTCCGGGAGTGTTTATGACCCTTTCTCGGTTTTTCGACCAACGGAGTCCTACTCCTCGATCGAGACCGACGGCATCGGCTCTGTCAGTCGGGAGAAGCCGGATTCGGTGAAAACTGAGGTTCCGGCTCTTGTCCCTCGATCAAGATGCCCAGCGACTTTGTCTCCTTGGTCGGGAAGGAGAGAATGGAGTCCTTCTCCGCGAGTCGCCGACAGGCCGGGCGACAATGGCTCGATCGGATCGAGAGAAATCTCGTTCGGTTCTGCCGTATCCTCGGCTTTGGTGCCCTGGCCTGATGGAAGGTCTGAAAAGCCGGCAGCTGAGGAAGTGATCTCGACCGTGGCCGAGACCGCCTGCTCCTGAATATCGGACCGCTCTCGGTCCCAGGAATGTCTTCTTCGGCTAGAAGATGATGATTTGGGGTCCTTGTCCTTTTTCTTGGATCGGGAGGAATGCGAGCCCGGAGGCGCCTCACCCTTGGTAGGGAGAGACTGGCACAACTCCTGGAAGGACCCTGTGAAGGTGGAGCCCAGGTTGAGCGGGACGAAGAAACTTCGGTTGGCCGAAGCTTGGGCAGCTTCCTCTTTCAAAGCCACCATATATTCGAGCTGCTCGACGGATCCCACAGCAGTGGAAACTGCCCATCTGGCCTCCTTCGATTTCACCGGTGGATTGTGAAGCTCTGGTCTCCCCAGCTTAAGGTGCGCCTTGTGGTCCTCCAGAGTGGTGGGATGGAAGGCCAAACAGATGGTGCAAGCCGAAGTATCGTGCATAGCACCTAGGCACCTAGAGAGGTGGGGATCGGTGCGAGACATTTTCTGTCCACAAGGACTCCAGCGAAACCCGGGGGATGACTTGTCCTCCATATCCGAAGTGTTTGGATCCAAATCGTAAACTCTGATGAGTTTTAAAGTGAGTAGTCTGGAAAACCGATCGATTAGGCTCAGGGCCTATGGTACTTGCAAAATGTAGCAGGGGAACCTGTAACTAGCGGAAAAGGAAGATCTGGCGTCTTGGGAGTGGGCCGAGGTATTTACTACCGAATTGGTGGGAGAAGCCAACGAAGACTTCCGGCAGATTTAAAGGGAAAGGGACAATGCCAGACAGTGTGGATGAACAACATATCTCACTCCTAGAATACAGGCTACTCACCTGTAACAGGGAGTTCTAGCAATGGTATATGTTGTTCATCCACACTATCTATACAATTCTACCACTAAATCTTGCCAGTCAAGCTAGCTCCTCCCACCGGTCAATAACTCGGCTCTGCTTATGTTCTCAGATCTGAACCTGCTGGAGAAGCCAGGTTCAGTAACGTCCGAGCCGGGAGGTCAGGTGGGTCGTGTGGATGAACGGCATATACCATTCCTAGAACTCCTGTTACAGGTGAGTAACCTGTAGTTCTAGGGACATGGATATGTTGTTCATCCACACACTAACGAACTCTAGCAGTTCTCCGGGAGGAGGGAGCAAGGCGCACCCCTTACTTAGGAATAAAGACTGAGAACCGAGGCCCCAAAACCAGCATCCGGCGTGACTCAAGGTCGATGTGGTAGTGGGTAATGAAGGTGTGTGCTGACTTCGGTAGCAGCCCTGCAGATTTCCTGGATAGGGATGTCCTGGAAGTAGCCACCGGATGCAGCAGTATGGCAGGTAGAATGAGCTCTTATTCCTCTGGGAGCTCCATGCCCGCTAACCTATAGAGATCTATACAGGAGGTGACCACCTGCCTATCGTCACACTTGGCTGCAGGTCTGCCAGGTGCGGCTTCAGGCGTGGTGACAAACAGCTGGCGAACCTCTCCCTGAACTTCAGCCGTCGCTCCTTGTAATAAGCAGCGTTCTTCTAGGGTCAAAGTATGGAGCCTATATTAGACCTCGAGGTGTGACTGGGGTAGAACACGGCAGAATCAACACCTGGTTGAGTGGACTCCTATATCACCTTTGGAAGGAATTTGGTGGGGGGCGCAGGACAACCTTGTCCCTGTGGCAGACCAGATAAGGAGACTTGATGGGCGCCTGGAGCTCTCCCATCCTTCTGGCTGGCGATAGCCACCAAGAGGCGGTCTTCCACAACAGGTGAGAGATGTCACACCTGTGCATTGGTTCGAATGGCTTGCCCATGAGCTTAGCCAATACCAACAGTAGACCCCACGGAGGTGGAGGTTCTCGTACCGGAGGGGATATGTGATCAAGGTCTTTGAAAAAGTGCCCAACCACCTTCTGCGCCACTGACTGCTTCCTGGCCCGCGCCCGGTAAGCAGAGATGGCTGCCAGGTGCACCTTAAGGGTCGTCGACCGAAGCCCTTGCTGAGAAAGGGACCACAGGTAGTCCAGAATGCTTGCCAAGAGAAAGGAGGAAGGGTCAGGCCCTTGCCCTGACACCAAATGGAGAATCTCTTCCATTTAAAGGCGTAGCATTTTCTAGTCGACTCTTCACAGGACGCCTCAACAATGTTGAGGACCTGTCGGGAAGACTCAAGGCCTGGAACTCTAGGCGTTCAGGAACCAGGCTGTCGGGTGCAGGGATTAGAAGGTCCGGATGGAACACCTTCCCTGATTGACTGAGATCAGGTCCGGGCGGGCTGGAAGCCGCCTCGGGAGCCTGGAGCTGAGACTGAGGAGATCTGGATACCAGAACTGGCGGGGCCAGTCTGGGGCTACCAGAAGAAAAAATTACTCACCTTAGTAATGTTGTTTCTTCTAATGGAGTCTTGCTATATTATGACATATGCAGTATAACCCCAGAGTTAAAACTGCTCGGAGGTGAAAGAGTTAACTTTCCATGCAGGGCATGGAATCTTGTGTGAGCTCGGTTGAACACTCTGTCTGTTGTAGCTCAAACTAAACTGTCAGATCTTCTGAGCAAAAACTCACTCTAAGGTTCTGTGGTGGAAGCAGTAAACCTACTACACCACCACTACTAACTACAAAAACATTTTTATTCTTGATCCCAAAACAAAGACTCAAGTCAGGGGATTCAAGAAAGAAAAAATAAGCATAACACCTAAGCACCTAAGAAGAGTTAAAATAAAGTGGGCATCTATGAAGTGCCAACATTGCACACCACATCCCAAAAATAGAGGTTCTGAGAGGGGCAGGCTGGGGGAGGTCATAATATAGCAAGACTCCATTAGAAGAAACAACATTACTAAGGTGAGTAATTTTTCTTCAAACAACATGAAGTCTTGCTATATTATGACATATCTGAACTACACAGCAGTACCTCCATGGAGGAGGGACAGAACCTACTTGGGAAATAGGCTCTGAAGCACAGCTGTGCCAAATCGAGCATCACTCCTAGCCTGGATATCAAGGGAGTAATGCTTAGTAAAAGTGTGAACTGTTTTCCAGGTAGCTGCTTGACATATCTCTAGGATAGGGATGTCCCTGGCAGCAGCCAGACGCAGCTTCTACCTCTGGTAGAGGTGAGCCCTCAGGCCTGAGGGAGGAACCTTACCCAGTTTTTCATAGCAGAATTGGATACAAGAGACAATCCACCTGGCAATGGATCTTTTAGTGGCAGATTTCCTTTACCAACCTCACCATAAGTGAGGAACAATTGGAGGATTCAAACCTGTGACCCTTGGTACGTTCTATATAGTAACTAAGGGCTCTTTTGACATCTAAACTGTGCAATCTCCTCTCACCAGAGGAGGAATGGTCAGTGAAGTACAGGAAGAGACATGGATTGATTAAGGTGGAAGTCTGAAACCACCTTAGGCAAAACTTCCTGTTAGTCCTGAGGACCACCTTATCTCTATGAAAGGAGATAAAATCAGGCTCCACTGACAGTGCTTGGCTCACTATGCGCCTGGCAGGTGATGGCTACCAGAAACACAGTTTCCAAGTCAAGTGCATAGCTCTGCTGAAGACAACGGCTCAAGGGGTTGCATAAGCTGAGCAATACAAATATTAAGATCCCAAGCAGGGACAGGGTCCCTGAGCGGAGGTGGTGTGAAGCAACCCTTTAAAAACGGAGAACACAGGGTGAGCTGAAAGAAGGGCTTACCTGCTGATAAGAAGACAGACACAGCTGCCAAGTGTACTTTAGGGTAGCTGGTCTCAGCCCCAAGGAATTCAAATGCCAAATAATCCAGGATCGTGGAGCACGCCAGCAGATTCTGGGAAATATCATTTACCAGCACACCAAATGGAAAATCTCTTCCATTTTGAATTATAAGTAGCCTAGTGGAAGGCTTCCTAGAGGCCTTCAATATATCCAATACACCTTGGGAAAGTGTGGGTCAACAAACTCTAACTCTTCAAGAGCCATGCCTTGAGATTGAGAGATTTGAGGTTCGGATACCAAACTCTCCCCTGGGCACAGGTTAACAGGTTGTGATTCCTGGGAAGACACAGGGGAAAGTGGACTGCTAAGGACATGAGGAGTGGGTACCAGGGCTGCCTGGCCCCATCTGGAGCAATCAGAATAATCTTGCAGGATTGAGATCTGATTCTGACTAGCACCTTGAAAAGAAGGGGGAAGGGGGGAAAAGCATAGAGGAACTTCCTTCCAACTGAGGAGAAGGCATCCAGAGGGACTGAGCCCAACACTCAGGGCCTGCAGCAAAAAGGGAAGTTGGTGATTGTCTGGGGCTGCAAAGAGATCTGTTTGAGGGTGCCCATCTGGCAAATACTACCTCCAGTACTGGGGTCCAGTGCCCATTCGTGATGGCCCTGGGAAATCCTGCTGAGAGGCATCCGCTAGGACATTGTCCTTTCCTGGGAGGTGAACTGCCGTAGGGAGGCGTTCAGAGAATAAGCCAGAGACCACAACTTCATTGCTTGTTGCACAAGGCGCGTGACCCAGGTACCTTGTGATGATGTACCACATTGTAGTGGTATTGTCTGTTCTGATCTGAACAACCTTGTCTGAACAGATGTGGAAAAACCTGGAGTGCTAGAAAAACTGCTCTGAGCTCCAGCAAATTGATATGGAGCAGAGAGATTCTGAGGGACCACAGCCCTTGGGTGGAAAGTCGCCCATGTGAGCCCCCACCCAAGAGGATGCATCTGTAGTAAGGGTCAAGGAATGAGACTGGGGAGTGAAGGGAACCCCTGTCTCAGATTGTTCTGATCCTGCCACCACTGAAGGGCCTGGATCAGGGTTGAGTCACTGGAATCAATTTGGTTAGAGATCTGTCCTTTGAGACCAAAGGCTCCCAAATGGAACTGGATGTCCCTCATCTGAAATCTTGCCCTGCACCACTGCTGTAGAAGCAGCCATGTGCCTCAGGAGCTGTAGAAAATGCCTTGCTGGTCGAGAGATCTGCAGGGTGAAAGAAGAGGCCAGAGAGACCAAGGTCCTTGCTCTTTCCAGAGGGAGGAAGGCTCTGGCTTCTTTTGTGTTCAGTTCTACGCCTATGAAGGTGAGAAGCTGGACAGGCTCCAGAACTAACTTTGGAAGATTGAGAAGGAAAGCTAGAGATGTAAGCAGTTGCTGGGTTACTTGTAAGTGTAGTTTGACCTGTTCTGGAGACTGGCCTACAATGAGCCAGTCGTCCAGATAAGGAAAAGATAGCAATCTTTGCCTTCTTAAATGAGCAACGCTACTGCCAGGCATTTGTGAACACCCTCGGGCCGAGGTGAGGCCTAAGAACGCATTGCTCTGAACTGGTAATGGCCTGAGGCAGTTGAATCTGAGGTACTTTCGATGGGAGCTTCTGATGAGAACATGGAAGTAGGCATCCTTGAGGTCCAGGGAGGCTAGCCAGTCCCTGGCCTTAGAGAAAATAAAATAATCCCCAGTCACCATTTTGAACTTTGGTTTTAAAAGGTGCTTGTTTAGATACCGAGATCCAGGATGGGCCGCCATTCTCCTGTCTTTTTGGGGTAAGGAAGTACCTGGAGTACAACCTTTGCCCTGGTGTATGGTTGGAACCTTTCCCGCTCAGAGCCAGGAGGGAAGAAACTTGTTTTCAGGGCAACTGCTTCTGATGGGTTTGCAGGTGGAAAAGACCTGGCTCTCATCTTCGGAAATTTTTGAAGCTGAGAACCAGTCCCTGACACTACTTCCAGGACCCACTTGTCTGATGTTAAAGACTTCCAGTGCTGGACAAAAAAACAGCCTGCTACCCCTACGGTAGTGGAGAATCGGCCTGGCCACCCATCAGGGAGCCTGTTTTGCAGGGGCTTTGGGTTGAGGGTAGAAGCGACACTAGAACCCCTTCTGCCCCTTCTCTAAAGAACCCCTCTGGGCATAAGAAGAAGAGGAGGCCTGGGGGCTTGGTAAAGGCCTATGAAAAGCCTGCCCCTGCCCCCTGACATGCTGCCTTTGAGGTAGCTTGCCTTTCTTTGGCCTGTGCACTTCTATGGTGGTCCTATACTCATCCATTTTCTTCATATAATTCTCTGTCTGCTCCCAGAGAATTGCCCACAACAGGAAAATCCATGGCCTTAGTCTGGGTATCCTGTGACGGGCAGAGTACATCTGAGCCAGGCCATTCTGCGAAGAGACACAGATGAAGCCATGACTCTTGATGAAACATCATTAGAGTCTACTGCAGCATGAAACTGCACCTTGGATGCCTCAATACCATCAGCAGCCACCTGCTCCAGCTCCTGGCAAGCTGGTCAGGGGCCTGTTTTGCTAGGGCCAGGACAGTATCCCATCTGGATTTCTGGTACCTAGCTGCATAAGGCATATAATTTGCCTGTCTGAGTCCCAAAGATGCTGCCATGTACTGTTTCTTTGCCATGGCATCCATCCTCCTGGAAGGAGGGTGAGAGGCTAGAGGAATATTAGCCTTGTCACAGGCTGCAGCCGCATTGCTGAGAGAGGAACTCCATATCAGCGCCTGATAAAGCATACCTGTTGTCCATCCTTTTATCCACAGGGAGGATAGAATGAGGAGTTTTCAGAATTTTTACTGTCTGTATCCTAAAAGATTTGTGCAAGGGAATAGACAGTCTCCTAGACTCTGGAATATCCATCATTTCCACAAAATCAGGCTCTTCTTGATCATCAACAGCTTCCTCAACAGGGAGTTGCAGAGTCTCAGCAACAACTTGTAAAACAAAAATGAGAAGGGACTCCAGATAGCCTGGGAGGAAACCTCTGAAGGTCTGTCTGAGAGATGTCGGTTCAATGGGCACATCCAGACTTTCAAAATCACACTCCTCTCCTCCGCACCTCCTCCCTTCCTCCGGTTCATAAAATCCTCAAATCATAATCTTGAACGGAGGAACAACATCCGACATAACTTCCCTAATGGTGTCAGTTCAGGCAGATTTCGGAAAGAGACTGGATAATTTGAATAGCTTTGGCTATTTCCTCAGCTGATTGGAGAAAGAACTTTTGGCCCCAAACTAGCTGACTTTCTAGTCACTAGTTGGAACCGGCTCCTCAGAGCTGGCTCTTCGTTTGCCCGGGAGTATCGCCCTGGTCAGAGGGCACTCCCTCAGGTTCGGTTGGAACTCGAACCGGGCTGGCCATCCGGTCAGCGGACTTTTAGCCTCCTTTCCTGAGCCTACCAACTCTCTTTTCCACGGTGGCAGAGGAAATTCTTACAAATCTGCCAGTCTGCATTGAGGTGGTCAAACCCAGACAATATACACAAGTGGTGTGTGGGTCAGCCTTAGCAAAGGCTTCCCCACAGAGGCCACAGTGCTGAAACCCAGTGGGTCCGGTTTTCCTTTTGGGTTTCTCAGACATAGTGCCAACCTAACCAAAACTTGCCCGTTAATGGCAATCCGCCAAGCAAGACTCTCTTATCAGTTCCCAACCATGTCACGGGTCGTGGAAAAAACCGTAATAAAATCCATTTTTTTTAGAACTGATAAGAACCGGGAGCCGCACTCTAAAGGACTAGAAAGTAATTTTAAACCCAATCTGATCGGTTCAGACCGAACCAAAAAGACATTTACAAGTTCCACACAGAAGAAAATAAACAAAAGCCTATATATTACTTACAATACCACAGACAGAGCTTGAACCGACGATTGCGGTTAAATTTCGGTTAAATAAACCGAGAATCACACTTTAAAACCGACAAACGAACCGAGCAGCAGGAGGAATCTCCGGAGCGACTGTTCAGTGAGGCAGAGTAAAGAATCTGACAGTTTAAGTTTGAGCTTGAGCTACAACAGACAGAGTGTTCAACCGAGCTCGCGCTCAAGATTCCATGCCCTGCACGGAAAGTTAACTCTTTCACCTCCGGAACAGTTTTAACCTGGGGTTATACTGCATATGTCATAATATAGCAAGACTTCATGTTGTTTGAATCACCTGTGCCTTGTCCCTCCTCGTCTTGAGAAGCACCTTGTGGATTAAGGGAAATAGGGGAAAGGTGTAGAAGAGGCCCGGGGGTCCACGGCCTCAAGAAGGCATCCCCCTGCAGCGAGCCCTGTTAAGGGGGGCGGGCATGAAACAGTCTCAGTGTCGCATTCTCCCTTGAGGCAAACAGGTCCACCTGAGGCATCCCCAGTGGGAGAACAGATCTTGTACTACCTCAGGCAGGAGAGTCCACTCGTGGGACGCAGCCCCTATCCAGCTTAGGGCATCGGCCAGAAAATTGGAGGCTCCTGCTACATGGATGGCAAGGAGATCTGCCTCCAGGCTGTGTACGAGGGACCAAATGCGGAGAACTTCCCTGCACAGAGGCATGGAGCGCGTCCTGACCTGGTGGTTTAGGTAGTACATGGTCGTGGTATTGTCCATCTGGACCTGGACCACTTGACCCCGTACAAACGGAGCGAAGGCAGTGAGGGCTAGACAAACCACTTGAAGCTCCAGCAGGTTGATGTGGCATCGGGATTCCCGAGGGGACCAGAGGCTGTGCGCTCTGTGCTCCCCCAGATGGGCACCCCAACCCATCAGAGAGGCATTGGTCGATAGACCGTCGGTTCGGGGCGGACAAATGGGATGCCCTCCTGCAGATGAGCTGGAACGGTCCACCACTGGAGAGCATTCCACATCCCCTGGGTCACTGCCACTAGCTGATCCAAAGGATCGGAGTGCTGTGACCATTGGCTGGCCAGTCCCCATTGTAGGGGACGCATGTACCAATGGGCCCAACGGACCACGCTGGTGCAGGCCGCCATGAGGCCCAGGAAGTCCCGGGCAGGGCGCAATTGCCCAACCTGAAATGATTGGGCAAAGGAGGAAAGAACCTCGGCCCTCTCCACCGGGAGCCATGCTCTGGCTCGAAGAGTGTTGAGCTCTACCCTGATGAATTGTATCACATGCTTTGGCACGAGTTCCGACTTGGCCTCTTTGATAAGGAGGCCAACTTGAGAGCAAATCTGGAGGGCCAGATCCCTGGACCGCTCCACCTCCATTCTGGAGGAGGCCGCAATCAGCCAGTCGTCCAGGTAGGGGTACACCCGGACCCTTCGGCGCCACAGGAATGCTGTCACCACTGCCATGCATTTGGTGAAGACCCTGGGAGCTACAGAAAGGCCAAAGGGCATGGCCCGGAACTCGAAGAGGGACCCCTCTGCCCTGAAGCAGAGGAATCGCTGGTGGGACGGACGGATTGGGATGTGAAAGAATTCGTCCTGGAAGTCCAGAGAACAGAACCACATGCCTCGTTCCAAGGATGGAATGATCTGAGCCTGAGTGACCATCCTGAAGATTCGAGGCCTTAGGAACCTGTTCAGGTCATGCAGGTCTAGAATGGGGCGCTAGCCCCCCGTCCGATTCGGGACCAGGAAGTACCTAGACACAAACTCCGGGTCTGGTGGAGGGTCTGCCACCTTCCTGATCACCTTCTTTTCGGGGAGCAGGGCAATGTTGGCTTGACGAGCTGACAGGGAGGCTGAGGACCCCATAGCCCCACGCAGGGCGATGTCTCGGAAGGGCGGGGCCTGCTCAAACTCCAGAGGCAGGCCCTTTCCTACCACCTCCAACACCCAGCGGTCCGTGGTGATAGCGGACCAGGTGGAAAGGAAGTGGTGGAGCCATCCCCCCACGGGGGGAACCCAGGGGGGAGTGACGAGGCTGGGGGCGACACCCTCAACCCGTCACTGGGCAGGCTTGGAGGAAGGACCGGCTGAGGGACCTCCTGGGCCTTTTTCCTCCCTGCTTCCTGTTAGAGGAAGCCACAGGCTTGGCTTTAGGGTGCCATGCCGAGCCTGCTGGCCCTGATGCTGGGCCAGGCGATGCATAGAAGAGGCGAAAGGACTTATGTTGCTGGCGAGCGGCCCTTGTCCTTCTGGGCGGAGGTGACTGAGTCCAGGGTAGCGTGGACTTTTCGATCCGCTGGAGGTGGCCTTCCACTCCAGGGCCGAACAGGTCAGTCCCCAAGAAGGGGACGTTCGCCAATTTGTGCTGGGTATCCGCCGTGAAGGTGGATATCCTCAGCCATGCCCTGCAGCGTATGGCCACTGCGGCCGCTACTGATCGGACACAGGAGTCTCCAATGTCTAGAGCCATTTGGAGCTGCTATTTCACCACTGCCCTTCCCTGATCCCGCACCTGCTTGACTGTAGTCTGCAGGTCGGCCGGGAGATGAGGGATCACCTCATCCAGGGAGCCCATGAGGGCATGGGAGAAGTGTGCCATCAGCACGGCCGAGCTGGCCTGATGGAGGCCAAAGGAGGACGCAGCGTACACCTTGCACCCGGCATAGTCCAGCTTTTTGGACTCCTTGTCAGGGGGCTTATCCACATCCCTAGCGTTCCCAGAACGCCGGAAAACACTATCGGTGGCCAACCCCTCTGCAGAGGGGTGCTCCAAAAAACTGGACAAAGAGCCGGTAGGGACCACATACTTCCTGGCCATCCTGACCGACGGCGCAGGACAGGCAGCTGGCCACTGCCAAAGTTCCAAGGCTGGGCCAACAATGGCTTCAGCCACCAGAAAGGCCTCCGTGGGCGAATCCCCTTGTTCCAGTATCCCCATGAGGGGATACTTGGCCTGTTTGGATACGGGCTCGAGCTGCATCTCGGTGGACTCCGAGATGAGCCGAAGCAGACCCATGAACAACGATGGGCTCTCGTCCATCGACTGCCCCCTGGAAGATTCCAGGTCAAGGGGCCTGGAAAACGGAGGAGTCGTCGTCAGACTCAGAGGAGTCTGCGAAGAGCTGCCTGGGGCCTGAGCCACCCTCCACCTGCCGAGGACGGTCGGGAGTGAGGGTGACCGACAACCGGTGGGGCAGACCCTGATCCGACCGAGAATCCTTGGTTGGAGCCCCCGATTTTGGTTGTGGAGGCGGAGGTTCCACCACAATTGGTGGGGCAGCTGATTTCGGCCGAACAACTGGCCCAGGCTTGGGCACCTTGACAACCACGAGGGTTGTTTCAGCCTTTCGGGCGACAGCCACTTAATGGCCAGGGAAGGCGATGGTGTCAGCTTGTTCCCAGACAAAAGGAGCTGCTGCCACATTAAGTCCTCGTAGCGTTGACGCAATTTGCGCCGAAGCCTCTCCTCTTCTGAGGAGGAAGACTAGGGCAAGCAGCGCCGTGACCGAGATCGACGATATCGGCAGGATCTTCTGGACCGAGACGAGGTCCTGGACCGAGACGAGGTCAGAGACTGAGACCCTCGGTGTTTCTGAGGGTGCGTCTGGAAGGGAGCAGAAGACACCCGCTACTCCCTCAGCTCAGGAGCCTTGACCGGGGACTCAGGCACAGGAGGCGCAAGCAAGTCCACGGTTTCCACCAGGGGAACCGGTGATGAAGGGTGGTCGGCTTCATCAGTCGATAGCCTGTCAGACAGGTAGAGAAAAATCTCGACCGTGTCAACGGGTGTCTCGGCCAGCTGACCTGACAGGGACATAGTGAAGCCAGCAGCTTTAGCCGCAACCTCGACCGAAGTAGAGTGTCGACTGTCCAGGGAAGGGGACCTCTCCCGCTCCCACGAACGTCAACGGTGGGACTTACCTTCAAGTCCTTCTTTCTTGACCGAGAAGAGTGTCTCGATGGCCTCTCTCCCTTCGTGGAAAGGGATTGGCAAAGCTCCTTAAAAGAAGCTGTGTAGGAGGATCCCAGAGAGACCAGGACAAATGCCACGACCGAGGAGGATGAGGAGGCGGCCTGGGCCGCCTCCTCCTCCTCGAGGGCGATCATCTGCTTGAGTTGCTCAGCCAAGCCAGCCACCGGACACCGCCCAACGGGCCTCCTTAGACTTCACCAGCGGGTAGCGCTTCTCAGGGCGCCCAAGTTGTAACCGGGCAGCATGGTCTTCAAGGACGTTGGCTGAGAACGATCTACACAACTCACAGGCCTGCGGGTCGTGATCGAGGCAGTAGATGCACGTGGAGTACGGGTCCATCCTGGACATCTTCTGCCCGCATGGGCACTGCCAAAAACTGGGAGTCGATTTGTCCATCGCAGCCACGAGGGAAGAATTTGACCGAAGTCTTGAGAATTTTAAAACTATTTTCGGGCGAACCGAAGAATTAGGATCCAGTCTATATGCAGAGTTAAGGAGGGAACCTGAGCTTCCAAGCGGTAAGGAAGATCTGGCGTCATGGGGCGGAGCCGTGAGTTTTACCACCCGGGTGGGAGGAGCCAGCTTGAAGACCTTCCGGCAAGATTTAAAGCAGCAAGGAACCTGCCAGACAGTGCGGTTGAACAACATATCCATGTCCCTAGAATCAGATATTTGGGCTATGTTTTGGAAAATGGAGAAGTCAAGCCAGAGGTTTCCAGGATAGAAGCTGCAGCTAACAGCCCTGTCCCTAAAATCAAGAAACATGTCAGGTAATTTTTAGCGCTGGCTGGTTATTATCGGAGATTTGTTCCCAGCTTTGCAGAGTCAGCTACTCCCCTCACTGAACTCACAAAGCAACGGTTCCCAAATAATGTGAAATGGACCCCCAAGTGTGACAAGGCGTTTCGGGCCATTAAGACTGCATTATTTCAGCCCATTTTAAGAATTCCAGACTTTGAGAAACCAATTCTGTTACAGACAGATGCATCAGAGGTAGGCCTAGATGGAGACTTGAGCCAGCATATAGATGGGAAAGAAAGGAAAATTACATACCTACCGTAATTCTTGATCTTCTTGGACGAGTCTCCACCACTCATTCACACTAGTGGGATTGGCGCCGGAGGCACTAAGACCCATCGGGAGCAAACTTTTTGCTGGAGGGTCGGCGCGAGAGGCAGCGCCCTGAGACACGGCGCCCATGAACAGCAGCTTCAATGATAATGACCATCTCGGCGCAAGCCCTCCAACCGCCTCCAGTACCTTTTACCAAGGAGGTGCAGTGCACCTAACGTAAAGGTAAACCCAACATTAAAAAGCGGACATAAGATAGTCCAGTATGACCCGTGTAAGAAGGGTCAGCAAAGAGTCCTCACGGCCCAAAGATTTGAGGAGTGAAGACCAATACAGCTGTGAGCTCGGGGATGGAGGGTGGGCGTGTGAATGAGTGGTGGAGACTGGTCCAGAAGATCAAGAATTACGGTAGAGTACGTAATTTTCCTATCTTCCTGGACATAAGTCTCCACCACTCACACTCTGTGGGAGAGTACCAGCTGATAATCCCCAAAAAGGGCGGCAGGAGAGCCAGAGCTCACGCGTCTAAGATAGAAGCCCATTAAGGATAGTTCTGCCAAATGCGGAATGTCGCCTGGCATGAACATCCAGTGCATAGTGCTTAACGAAAGTATGCACTGAGCTCCAGGTGGCGGCGTTGCATATATCTGCAATTGGAACATTGCGAATTTCCGCTAGGGATGCCGTGACCGCCCTAGTAGAGTGAGCGTACACTCTATCTTCTAATTTAACTTGAGCCATGGAATAGCAATGACGAAGGCATGCCACTAACCATGAAGAGATGCATCTAATAGCGACAGGTTGACCCAGCTGGGTGTCGCTGAAAGAAACGAACAGTTGCTGAGTCTTGCGAACATCCTTGGTTCTATCTAAATAGAACCGCAAGGCTCTCTTAACATCCAAGGAATGAAGAGCTCGTTCCCCTTCATTTTGGAAATTAGCGAAGTAAGTGGGAAGTACCAGAGGTTGGTTCAGATGGAATTCTGACACAACCTTGGGAAGAAATTTAGGATGAGTACGGAGAACTACCTTGTCCTTATGGAATACAGTATACGGAGGGTCCGTAACCAGGGCATGTATCTCAGAGACCCTGCGGGCTGAGGTAATGGCCACCAGAAGGCAGTCTTCAGGTAGAAATTTTAGCTCACAGGTAGCTAAGGGTTGAAAGGCTTCGAGTGAGCATGTCCAGCACCAGGTTAATGTCCCAGGCTGCAACTGGACGCTTAACAGGGGTCTGGTATGGAGAATCCCTTAAGAAATCTCTTCACCATAGGTAACTGAGCCAGAGTTAAGGAAGAAACCGCTCATGGAACGCTGAGATGGCACTAAGGTGAACTTTAACTGTGGAGTACTGAAGACCTAAGTTTGATAGGTCCAAAAGATACTCAGAACCTTGCCAGGAGGACAGGAAAAGGGATTCCAAGAGGATTTTGCACACCAGAAAACAGTTTCCATTTGGAAGCGTGCGTTTTTGGTGGCTGGCTTCCGAGCAGCCAGAAGGATGTCTGAGACTCTCAGAGGACGTTGAACCGATTCACTTCTATCTCTTCAGGAGCCAAGCATGAAGGTGAAGTGATTTCAGGTTGGGATGGACCAACGAACCCTGAGTCAAAAGACTGATTTGCAAAGGAAGTGGTCTCGAGAGGCTGCCAACATACTGTTGAGTAGAGGAAACCATAGTTGCCGAGGCCAGGAAGGAGCAATGAGAATCATCTTGGTCCCCTGAGACTCGAACTTGAGGAGTACTCTCTGGATTAGAGGAAGTGGTGGAAGAAGCGAAAAGCGTTTGTCCACCGCGCCTGACGCATCCTGACAGAAAATGCCAGGCCCTGGATTTCTGGAGCAGAAGAGAGGCAGTTTTGCATTGAGTGGGGATGCAAAAGGTCCAGGTCTGGAGTCCCCACTCTTTGAACAGGGACGAGCTACGGCTGGATCGGAGACCACTCGTGAGGTCTGCCTCCGTTCTGCTGAGGTGATCTGCTAGAGTCGTTTGTATACCTGGCAGATAAACCGCTTGAATCAGAGACTTGTGCTCCAGCACCACTCCACACCCTCATTGCTTCCCTGCAAAGGAGATAAGAATGAGCACCGCCTTGCTTGTTGATGTAATACATCACTGCTTTGTTGTCCGTTTGAAGGAGAATGTTCTTGTGACAAAGGACATCCTTCAGAGCTCGGATTGCATAGAGGACCGCTCTCATCTCCAGGACATTTATGTGGAGATGAGTTTGAACGAGTCCATACACCTTGAGTGTGGAGGGAGAGACAGCGAGCTCCCATCCCATGTAGATGCATCTGTGGTGATGGAGATCTGATGATCCGGGGAGCAAGGGAATCCTTCCAGGAGATTGCTCTCTGAGACCACCAGGTGAGAGACCTTGAGGGGCTCCGTCACCTTGATGGGATAAGACTGGGGGTGAGAGGTCGGGGACCACTGGTGGAGAGCATCCATTGGGTGGTTCTCATGTGCGAGTCGGCCAGAGGGACAGTGAAGACCGAGGCGCCATGAGACCCAACATGCGTTGCATCGAGAGAGCTGTAACCGAATGGTTCTCCCTGATGTAACGGGCCATACGAAATATGTCGAGTCTTCTGTCCTCTGGAAGGAAAGCCTTCACTGAAGAGGTGTCTAGAAGCGTCCCTATGAAAAGGAGCGTCTGGGAGGGTTGCAGTTGAGATTTTTCAAATTCAGCGGAACTCCCATGGGCGTGAGAAAGCGAGATCGTTGCCACGGCTTCCAAAGTCCCTTGGCCGGAAGGGCTTGCTAGAAGCCAATCGTCCAGGTAGAGGAAACACTCGAGTCCGACTTTCCTGAGATGCGCCATGAGAACTGCACAACACTTTGTAAAACTTCAGGCGCGAGGATAGCCCAAAGGCAGGACTCTGAACTGATAATGCTGACCCAAAGCTACAAACCTGAGGAACTTGCGGTGGGTGGGTGGAGCGGAGATATGCTTGTAAGCATCCTGCATATCCAGAGAGGCCAGCCACTCGTGCTGATGCAGCAAGGGTAACAGGGTACCTAGGAAATCATCTTGAATTTCTCCTGGGGAGGAATTTGTTTAACTTTCTGAGGTCTAGAATGGGCGCATCCCCAGATTTCTTTGTAACCAGAAAGTAATGGGAGTAGAACCCTGTGTTTCACTGAATGCGGGGCACCAGTTCTTTGCCCTGTTGTTCAGAAGGCCCTGGATCTCCTGGTGAGGAGGTCTGACTGAGCGCCGACAACCTGGGTTGTCGTCTGGGAGGACAATTAGGGGTTTCAAGAAATTGAGAGAATAACCTGCTGAATTATCCGAAGGACCCATTTGTCCGGTTATGGACTTCCACTGGTTGTAGAAGTACATCAGACAACCTCCCACGGAGGAGAAAGTTCCACCTCGGGCAGAGTGGATGGAACTTGGGCCAACGACTCATAAGGTAGCTGGGAGCTTTAGGCCTCGCGCTTTCTGCTCGTCTTCTTTTGAGGTTGGGCAGGTTGGCTTTTATGGAAGCTTCCCTGCCTCTGCCTCGAAAGGACAGCGACTATGAAACTGGCGTCTGTTCACATGCCCCGAGAGGGGCAGGCGGAGGTCTGGCCAACTAATGGCGATCTAGTCTTCTGAGTGGCCTCTAAGGCTTGCTCCACCTGAGGCCAAAAGAAAGGAGCCATCAAAAGCGGCGCCATCACCTGCTGCAGGCATCATTCGTGAAGCCAGAAATCGCAGCCAGGAATGGCGCCAGTACAAATCCGCGCCTGCTAGCGAGAAGCAGTGTCGAAAGCGTCCATGGCGGCTTTGACCTGTTGGTTATTGGACTCAATACCTCTAATAGCGGTCAGAAGAAGCTCTGACTTGGAATCCGAATCTGGAAGAGCTTCAACCATTCTTTTCATAGAGTGCCACAGGATATACTCATACTGAAGAAAAATAGCCTTGATAACTGGCAATTGCGCATGCTTAGAGTGGAGGCAGCAAAGACTCTCTTACCTAATGTATCAATCTACAGAGACTCTTTGTTAATAGAGTGAGCTGTAGTAGTTGAGGAAGAACGACCTTGTCATTCTCTGCCAGGACTACAATAGGATCCATAAAGGCTTGGGATGCCAAAATGGGACGATCCTTGGGAGCTGAATACTTCTTATCAATGGATTTAGCCACTGGGGAATAAGAGCAGGGTTATTCCATACCATTTGAGACAGCGTCTAGAAGGAAAACTGAATCGGAGGAGTCAAATCCGTAGGGATCTCCGAAGCATGAAGATACTGAGTCTTAATATCTTCCCAGGATCGATGTCTGTAGTCTGGAGAAAAGTGGATCCCAGGTTCTTCAACAGAGACTTAAAGGACAGGTCCTCGACCACAGGCTCTGTAGCAAGAAAGATCCTGTTTCCTCCACTTCATCACCCAACCCGAAGGTCTGGGTCAGACTCAACATCATCTCCTGATGGTCAGAAAGGACTGTTTGGACAGGAAAGGAGTGAAAATTAGGAGAGGAGGAAATGGCAGAAAAACAAGGAGAGTCCCAAGGGCTGCAGGCGCCACAGGCGTCAAAGCAGACTGAAAACGCGGCACCGGAGGCGCCTGGCGCCCGAAGAAAGCCTGTTATAGCATGACCCAGGCGCCCAGACGACAGCGAGCGCAGAACCTTGTAATGACAGCGCCTGAGCCCAGCCTCCTGACAGCGCCGCCCGATCCGGCAGCACCACCGGCGCCCATGAGACCGTTTTTTTCGTTTTATTAGCAGAGACATTTGACACATGATAAATAGTTGTACCCAACCATAATAAGTCTCTATGTTGAAATACAGATCAATAGAAATGATGCATGTTGTCAGGTTTATGGTATACAGTTTATAATTCAATTTATCACACACCATTTCTTCTACAGTAACCCAAGGGGGTCACACGTCGATCCTGGGTTCCCTAAAGCAAGCGGCTAGACCTTATAGCTTCTTAAAATTTATTCTTAAGGGGTTGAGAGGGATCCCCCACCACCAATTAGCAGCCAGAGGGATGGAGGAGGTGGAGAGGACCCCCCCAGCAGGAGGCACCCCAAGCCCCAACTTATGCTAGAGGACAAATTCTGGATCAACCAGCGAGAAGTAAAGAATCCATCCCTGCCATTTCCTCATAAAGATATCCTGTTTACTGTGAAATTTAGCTGTAAGGTATTTGTGTTTTTTCCAAAACTATTGATGCCAGTCTGAAACTGCAGGAATCGAGGTAAACATCCACTTATGGGTGATGGCTTTCTTTTTTTTGGTATTATATTTTTATTGATTTTGTAAGCATAAATCTTACATAGGAGGATAAGTAGTAGCAATCATCAAAAAATACATTTCTCTTATAAAAGATACATAACCAGACACCTCCTCAAGAGTTACATCATAGGGGGAAGTACATAGAGTCTTATCCTACATTTATTGACTTAATGCATGCAGTCTAGGAAACTAACTGGGGATCAGACAAAGGATATTCCCCTTTTTTTCCCCAAGTGACCGCTGGTCCATATATCCCCATTACAACTTATAATAGGTTAATCATAAACAGAAAAAATCCTTCAGCCTCCCAGAACTATCAATCCAAACAATTACATATTAGTATCCTTAACCTCTAAACATTTAAATTTCTGTATCTTACTCAGGTCTACTATTATTTTCACTTAAAGTCTTTCCCTCGAACTATCTCAACATAATTAGACCCAGAACCGCTGGATCCAGACAGGCTAACAGTCGGCTGCATTACAACATGCCCCGTGACTTGCATAGGGAGCAACAGAGGAACCGATTGTTTCCATAGATATGGAGGAAAAAAATAGAAATTACATACCTACTGTAATTATGATCTTTTTGTGTATCTTCACCATTCATCAGAGATGGGTACTGGCCGGAGATCAGGACCTTGGAGAACTTTTTTTTGAAAGGATGGCGGTCGGCGCAGCATGGTGCCACCTCGAGGCCGGCGTACTACGTGGCACTCGAGGATTAGCCGTTAAGCTGTGTCGACTCCGCCTGCCTTCCAGTTCTGAGTCGCTGGAGAGGTAAGAGGAAGGGATGGAGGGTGGGACAAGAGAGTCCAAGGGACAGAAAAAGGAAGAGAAAAACTGAACTAAAAGGAGAAATAACGACTGAGAGGATGGCATAGAGGAATTAAGACTAAGGGGATTGGGTAGGGGCCCCAATCTCTGGAAAAGGAAGGAGGGGGAGAGAATTTAGGAGAGAGTGAGAGGTAACAAGGATCCAGGACCCTTGTCCACCACCAGACTGTATAGGAACTGCAGGGAGTAGCAAAGCTCATTTGCCAGAATTCAAGGCACAGAATAACTGGCAATACTCGAAAGCAGAGTCGGCTATTCTGGAGGAGGACAGGGTACAGGGACTCAGTACTCTCTCTGCAAAGATATTTGGTGAAAAAAAAAAAGGGGAGTTCTTTTTTTTTTTTTTAATAGATGGATAACAGAAGGAGGGCAACCACTAGCTCTCACCCCGTAGGGGTGAAGATATGTAGTAGAGAAGGAGTGCCACTGGAACTGTACCCCTTAGGGAAGAAAACTACCCCCCTGTGTGTCCCAACTTTACCCTGCTCAAAAAGAGGGGTAGGCACAGAGGGAGGAGGATCCAGAGACTGGAGCCCCAGGGGATGCAGCAGGATTGTGATGAATGGTGAAGATACACAGAAAGATCATAATTCTAGGCAGTGCGTAATTTCTATCTCATCTGTGTCAATCTTCACCATTCATCTGCAATGGGTGAGTACTAAGCCCCGAGAGGTTGATTAGTTGCACCTAAGGGACAGCGTCCCTTAGCCCTCAGTGGGTGACACACTAAGGGAGGAACCTTCTGGGCCTGAGGAGGCCAGAGAGTGGGGAGGCGGGACGGGTCCCCCAGAGGGAAGAATTTGCCCTGACAAGCGTCGTGCTCGCCCTCAAGGAAAGAGATAAGTTCCCTGGTGGCGGAGCAAATCACCCTACGCGGGGCCAAGGGTGACAACCGGGAAAGGCGAAGCCACGCCGATCTCCTGGTGCAGATCGCTGTCCCTACTATCCTGGTAGCTGCCTCATTGGCGTCGTAAGATGCCCTTGCTTGGTGCCTTGCTAGATCCAGGCCACGAGCAGAGAGTATGATGGCTTGCCTGGTTTGCTCCGAGTCAGGCAAAGCAGCTAGGATCTGACCCAGCGCTGACCACAAGAACCTGTTGTAGGCTGCATAGTGGGCCTGATGAGCGGAGATGGAGAGAAGCAACCGTGCCGAGTAGAAGTCCTCCTCCCCAGAAATCAAAATCCGAAGAGTCCTGATCTGGGGCCGGTCACTGGTGGAGGCTGAAGCCCGTCAGGAGTGTCAGGTGCGTCAATCTGGACTGTGGATGAGGCATAAAACCTGGAGACTCCGGGAGACGCTACCTCTGGCTGAGGTCCCTAGGGCAGGAACTCCGGAGAAGGGCCTCTGCCATAAGCATGGGCGCCTCCCGAGAGAGCAGGCCGAAGCGGCACCACAAGGGTGGCCGCACGAAATCGCCTAGAAGGCGTCATGGCATGCTCAGGATTGCTGACCGACAGGGAGAAGGTGAAGGTCCTCCATCATCCTCACGAGAGCGCTAATACTCTGAGAGATCAGCGGCAGGAGAGATATGGACAGATGGTTCCTCTCCCCAGAAGGGGATGAGGGCTGGAGATCACCATATGTTCGAGGGTGGTTGCTCGGGGAGGTTGAAAACCTGGCTGTCCATGGCCCTAATGTAGGCAGGGGAACCGAGCAGCCACCGCTCTGAACTGCTCCCAGGTGAGAGGGCCGCTAGGACCAAGAATGCCTGGGGCGCAGGAGAATCGTGACAGAGGATAGGGGCAGAGCTGAGAGAGAAGTCGGCTGACCTCTGCCAGGGCTGGGAGCAGACCATGGACACCCGAGGAGGTGTCCCGGAGAACTCCATGGCCGACAGCTGTACAACCACGTTGGTACTTACTAGGCTGCGCCCAGAAGAATCCCCAGTGAGGTGGCCCGGGCCGTATAGATCCAGAAGACGGTCCCTGCCTCCAAAGAATGGTACCCTCAAGGAACCGGAAGGGAAGGTGGAAGTCCGCTCTCTGACCGTCCAGGGCAGGGGTGGACCCCAGAGAAAGGCAGCACGACCCACACCCCTCGACCTCTCAGAGTCTGAGAGGGTCCTGGTCCTCGAGAGGGCCAACCTAGGCAGCTGGCAGCTCTGGGCTGCCCCCGAAGGGGAGACACAGGGAGCATCACCCTCCCCTCCCGTAGGCTTCCCGATGGGCCCCAAAGTTGGGTGATCGAGACACACTACGGGAGGGGGTACCACCGCCAAGGGGTCAAGGAACCCTCCAAGGCCAGGCTGCATGGCAATGGTGGCTCGCACCATAGCCTGCTGGTCAGTGCCACTGACCCCAACCTCGGGGAGAACCTGATGCTCCTCAGAAGGGGGCTGGCTGCGACTCGTCGTGGAGACCACTGGCTCGTCCTCCTCTGCAGACAACCCCGAAGGGTGTGACTGCTCGTCAGACTCCGAGGCCCGAAGCCAAACGGTAGGAGGGCGAGGAAAGGCGACCTTACCGAGAAGCCTGGAAGCCAAAGCAGTGGCCGAGGCGGCCCCCGTGCCCTCCACAGCCCCGCAAGTGGGGCTGACAGAAGGCGGCAGGGCAGCTCGGGCCAAAGGTCCTGAGCCAGGGCCAGCCACGGCGCAGTGAAGTCCACTGGCACCGGGGGCGGTACCAGGAACAGAGACGGTGCCGACGGCAGCCCCAGCAATGGCCTCGGCGTTGAGCGCCCGCCAGGCCCTGGCGCCGTGAACAGCACCGAGGACGAGCGGCCCGATGGCCCAGCGGACTCCGGCCGAACACGGCACCATCAGGCCCCCGGCACCCGAGCGGCACCGACAGGCGGCTCCGAAGGCCCCACGGCGCCCGTGCTCAACCAGCGCCGAGTGAGACATAGCGGCGACACGAATCAAGGGTCGGCGCTGTGAGCAGCCGCAGGCGCTGAGAGGCAGTCGGCGCACCGTCTTCGGCGCTGACGAGCCAAGGCACTGCGAGCGGTGCGAAGGCCCTGAGGCGCCAACGGCGTCGAGGACAGCGCCAACCCGGGCCTTCCGGACCGCGGGAGCGACACCAGGGGAGCCTTCACCCCCGAAGGGGCGATTGCCATAGCAGCGCCTCCCGCCCGCTCCCGAGAGGAAGCAGGACAGGCCTCCTGCGCCGCGGGAGGAGCCTCGGCCAAGACTAGGCTGCAAGAAGCCGAGGTTCCCTCCTCCTCGGTCCATATAGAACCGGGAGGGACCGGAGGAAGGTCGAGAGACACGGCTTAGCCAGTCCGAACCCTACCCCAGTCGGCGCTTCGCCCTACTGAGCAGCGGCTGTTCTGGGAGGCGGTCCATGGAGAAAGCAGGCGTCGCACAATCCATGTCATGAAGCGGGCCAAGACACGAGACACAGTCATGCTGGTCGGTAACTGAGTACTGCGACGCATCGGCACCGACGCATAGGGGCCGCCTACTTTAGAAAGTTTCTTTGCCCTCCGACTGCGACATGACCTCATGGAAAAACACCAAAATAGACTCGACATCGCTATACTTTAAAATAAAAGGAAAGATCTTACCGGCGACGTCGAGTGGAGGCAGAACCCAGAACTAGCAGACCGACGGACTGACGAACGCACAGATTCGAAGGCTAAGGCCTAACAACTGTCAAAAAACTTCTTCAGTGGCTTCCCACGAGGTGACCTCAACAGCGGGAGACGAAGAACTGGTAGGCAGGTGGAGTTGACACAGTTTAACGGTTAATCCTTGAGCGCCACGAGTACATCGGCTCGAGGAGACGCCGATGTTGCACGATCCGCCCCATCCTTTAAAAAAAAAGGTTCTGCGAGGTCCTGATCTCCGGCCAGTACCCATCTGTGATGAATGGTGAAGATTGACACAGATAAGATCAAAGTATTCTCAATCTTGCCGAAAATTACCACCCCTTTCAAATTAAAAAGGCTGTCAGCTAAATCATGCGTGCTGAAGAAATACAGGTTACTCACCTGTAACAGGAGTTCTAGGAATGGTATATGTTGTTCATCCACACTCATTGGCAGTATCCTTGCCGCTTTAAATCTTGCCGGAAGGTCTTCAAGCTTGCTCCTCCCACCCACCCGGGTGGTATAACTCTCGGCTCCGCCCCATGACGCCAGATCTGGCCCGCTGGAAGCTCAGGTTGTGCGTCGAAGCCGGGGAGGTCGGGTGGGTCGTGTGGATGAACAACATATACCATTCCTAGAACTCCTGTTACAGGTGAGTAACCTGCATTTCTAGGGACATGGATATGTTGTTCATCCACACCATTGGCAGACTCCTAGCAGTTCTCCGGGAGGAGGGAGGCAAGCAGCACACCCCATATACTTACTTGGAAAGAGAGACTGGAGAACCGAGGCCCCAAAACCAGCATCCGGCGTGACTCAAGGTCGATGTGGTAGTGGGTAATGAAGGTGTTTGCTGACTTCCAGGTAGCAGCCCTGCAGATTTCCTGGATAGGGACGCCCTGGAAGCAGCCACCGTGCAACAGTATGGCGGGTAGAATGAGCTCTTATCCTCTGGGAGGCTCCATGCCCGCTAACTTATAGAGAGATCTATGCAGGAGGTTACCCACCTGCTTATCGTCCGCTTGGCTGCAGGTCTGCCAGATGCGGCTTCAGCGTAGGTGACAAACAGCTGGCGAACCTCTCCCGAATTTCAGCCGTGCGCTCCTTATAATAGCGGCGCCCTTCTAGGATCCAGAGTATGGAGCCTATATTGGCCTCGAGGTGTGATTGGGGTAGAACACGGCAGAGTCAACACCTGGTTAAGGTGAAACTCCACACCACCTTGGAAGGAATTTGGGTGGGGCGCAGGACAACCTTGTCCCTGTGGAAGACCAGGTAGGAGACTCGATGGGACGCCTGGAGCTCTCCCATCCTTCTGGCTGGCGTGATAGCCACCAAGAAGGCGGTCTTCCACGACAGGTGAGAGAGGCACACCTGTGCATAGGTTCGAATGGCTTGCCCATGAGCTTTGCCAGTACCAGCAGTAGATCCCACGGAGGTGGGGGTTCCCGCACTGGAGGGGAAATGTGATCAAGGCCTTTGAAAAGCGTGAACCACCTTCTCCTGCGCACCGACTGCTTCCGGCCCGCGCCCGGTAAGCAGAGATGGCTGCCAGGTGCACCCTTAGGGTCGTCGACCTAAGCCCTTGACTAGAAAGGGACCATAAATAGTCCAAGATGCTTGCCAAGGAACAGGAGGAAGGGTCCAAGCCCTTGCCCTGACACCAAATGGAAAACCTTTTCCATTTGAAGGCATAGCATTTTCTGGTCGACTCCTTACGGGACGCCTCAACTACATTGAGGACCTCGTCGGAAAGACCCAAAGCCTGGAACTCTAGCCGCTCAGGAACCAGGCCGTCAGGTGCAGGGATTGAAGGTCCGGATGGAACACCTTCCCCTGATTGACTGAGAGCAGGTCCGGGCGAGCTGGAAGCTGCCGCGGAGTCCTGGAGCTGAGACTGAGGAGATCTGGGTACCAGAACTGGCGAGGCCAGTCTGGGGCTATCAGAATCACCTGCGCCTTGTCCCTCCTCGCCTTGAGAAGCACCTTGTGGATCAAGGGAAATGGGGGAAAGGCGTAAAAGAGGCCCGGGGTCCATTGCCTCGAGAAGGCATCCCCCTGCAGGGCCCTGCTGAGGGGGGCGGGCATGGAACAGACTCAGCTTCGCGTTCTCCATGGAGGCAAACAGGTCCACCTGAGGTGTGCCCCAAAGGGAGAACAGATGCTGTACTACCTCCGGCAGGAGAGACCACTCGTGGGATGCAGCCCCTATCCGGCTCAGGGCATCGGCCAGGGTGTTGGAGGCTCCTGCCACGTGAATGGCTAGAGATCCGCCTCCAGGCTGCATACAGTGACCGACTGGAGAGCTTCCTTGCATAGAAGCATGGAGCGCGCCCCGCCCTGGCGGTTTAGATAGTACATGGTCGTGGTATTGTCCGTCTGGACTCGGACCACTTGACCCCGGAGGAACGGAGCAAAGGCGGTGAGAGCTAGGCGGACCGCTCGGAGCTCCAGCAGGTTGATGTGGCATCGGGACTCCCGCGGGGACCAGAGGCCATGAGCCCGGTGTTCCCCCAGATGGGCACCCCAACCCATCAGAGAGGCATCGGTCGACAGAGAGACCGTCGGCTCGGGGCGGACGAACGGGATGCCCTCCTGCAAATGATCTGGAACGGTCCACCACTGGAGAGCGTTCCACATCCCCTGTGTCACCGACACAAGCTGGTCCAAGGGATCGCAGCGTTGTGACCACTGGCTGGCCAGTCCCCACTGAAGGGGACGCATGTTCCAGCGGACCCAACGGACCACGCTGGTACAGGCCGCCATGAGACCCAGGGCGGCAGAAGTCCCGGCAGGGCGAATTGCCCAACCAGAAATGATCGGGCAAAGGAGGAAGAACCTGCCCTGTCCGCCGGGAGCCGCGCCTGGCTCAAGAGATGTCGAGCTGCGCCCCGATGAATAGAATCACCTGCTTCGGCTCGAGTTCCGACTTGGCCTCGTTGATAAGGAGGCCCAGTTGAGAGCAGACCTGGAGGGCCAGATCTCTGGACCACTCCGCCTCCCTCCTGGAGGGAGCTGCTATCAGCCAGTCGTCCAGGTAGGTACACCCGGACCCTCGGGCGCCGCAGGAATGCTGTCACCACTGCCATGCATTTGGTGAAGACCCTGGGAGCTGGAGACAAGCCGAAGGGCATGGCTTGGAACTCGAAGAGGGATCCTTCCGCTCGGAAGCGAAGGAATCTCTGGTGAGACGGACGGATAGGGACGTGAAAAAACGCGTCCTGCAAGTCCAGAGAGCAGAACCACATGCCGCGTTCCAAGGATGGTATTATCTGAGCCAGAGTGACCATCCTGAAGGTTCGAGACCTTAGGAACTTGTTTAGGTCGTGTAGGTTCGAGAATGGGCGCCAGCCCCGTCTGCTTCGGAACCAGGAAGTACCTGGACACAAACCCTGGGTCTGAAGGAGGGTCCACCACCTCTCTTACCACCTCCTTCTGGAGGAGGAGAGTGATGTCGCTCGACGAGCCGCCAGTGAAGCTGGGGATCCCGAGCCCCGAGCGGCGAGGCTCTGAAAGGTGGTGCCTGCTCAATTCCAGAGGCAGGCCTCTTCCACCACCTCAAGACCCACCTGTCCGTGGTAACAGCGGACCAGGCGGAACGGAAGTGCGGGCCGTCCCCAGGGACAGGAAATGAGTGGCGGGGATGGGGCGTACACCTCAGCCCGTCACTGGGCAGGCTTGGAGGAGGGACTGGCCGAGGACCTCCTGGGCCCTTTCCTCCCTGCCTCCTGTTAGAGGAAGCCGGCGGCTTGGGTTTGGGATGCCAAGGCCGAGCCTGCTGGCCCTGGACGTTGCTGGGCAGGCGCGCTCGAGGGCACAGAAGGACGAAAGGGCTTAGGCTGTGGTTTGCAGCCTTTGTCCTTCTGGACGGAAGAGACCGAGTCAAGGTGGCATTGGACTTCTCGATCCTCTGCAGGTGACCTTCCACCCCAGGGCGAAGAGGTCAGTCCCAAAGGAACATCCGCCAACTTGTGCTGGGTATCCGAGTAAAGGTGGATATCCTCAGCCAAGCCCGCCGGCATGATAGCCACTCGGCCGCCACCATCTAGCACATGAGTCCCCACATCCAAAGCAGTCTGAGCTGCTGTTTGGCCACTGCCCTGCCCTGGTCCCGCACCTGCTTAACCGTAGTCTGCAGATCGGGGGAAGATGAGGATGACCTCATCCAGGAGCCAACAGGGCATGAGAAAAAGTGTGCCATGAGGGCGGCCGAACTGGCTGGCGAAGGCAGCGAGAGGAGCTAGCGTAGACTTTTCGCCCGACATAGTCCAATTTCTTGGACTCCTTGTCAGGAGGTTTGTCCACATCCTGGCGTTGCGGCTGGCGGCGCTGTCGGTAACCAACCCCTCAGCAGAGGGTGTTCCAGCAGGACCACAAGGAACGGTGAGGGACACGCATACTTCCTGGCCATCCTGGCCGGGCGCAGGGCAGGAAGCAGGGCGCTGCCAAAGTTCCAGTGCCGGACCCACTATGGCCTCGGCCACGGAAGAGCCTCCGTCGGAGAATCCCTCGGTCCAGAATCTCCGTGAGGATACCTGGCCCGTTTGGAACGGGTTCGAGCTCCATCCCGTAGACTCGAGATGAGCCAAGCAGTCCTAGGAAGGACGACGGGCTATCGTCCATTGACTGACCTCTGAAGACTCCAAGTCCAGTCGCTTGGAGAAGAAGGAGGAATCATCTTCTGACTCGGAAGAGTCCTCGAAGAGCTGCCTCTGGCCTGAGCCACCTTCACCTGCCGAGGTCGGTCGGGAGTGAGGTAACTGACAGCTGATGGGGTGAAACCCTTAGTGACCCGAGAATCCTTGGTCGGAGCCCCAATTGGTGGCTGTGGAGGCGGAGGTTCCACCGAATCGGTGGAGCAGCTGGTTTTGGCGAACAACCGGCCTGGGTATAGGCTCCTCGGACAAGTCGGGGTTGTGTCGGCGTTCGGTGACAGCCACTTAATGGCGGGGAAGGCGCGAGTCGGCTTATTCCGGCCAGGAGGAGCTGTTGCAACATAAGGTCCTCGTACCGTCCGGCGTAATTTCGCCGAAGCCTCCCTCATCCGAGGGCGAGGGCGGCGGCGCCCGCTTCCCCATGATGCCGGGGCCGAGACCGCCTATGGACGGTGGGAGCGGCTGGACAGCGAGAGTCAGACCGAGACCGAGAGTCCCGGAATTTCGGGGTCGGTGCGGGAGGTGTCGGCGGAACCGGCACTCCTTCGGCTCGGAAGGTCCATCCAGGCTCCGGAACCGGAGGCACAGGCGAGCCCAGGATCCTCAACTCCTCCCGGGGGAACCGGGGAGAGGGGAATCTCGGCTGCTAAAGGCGACAGCCCGTCCAATGGGTCGAGAAAAATCTCGACTTCATCAGTGGGAGTCTCGGTCAACTGACCTGACGGGGACACCGTGAGGCCAGTGGCCGAAGCCGAGCGGTCGACCGAAGCCGACGGTCGACGGCCGAGAGAGGACCTTTCCCGCTCCCAAGAGCGTCGACGGAGGGACTTACCCTTGTCCCTCTTTTGGACCGAGAATAAGGTCCAGCAGGCACGAGCCCTTCTCCTTTAGTGGAGAGGGACAGACAAAGCTCATAAAGGAAGCCGTGTAGGAAGAACCCAGAGAGGCGGGATAAATGCCGCGGCCGAGGAAAGAATGACCCGCGCCGCCTCCTCTTGAGCGACCATCCGCTCGAGCTGATCCGCCCGAGCCGCTGCCGCTGACACCGCTAACCGGCCTCCTTGGACTTCACCGAGGGAAACGCTTCTCGGACGGCCCAGTCAATCGGGCAGCACGGGTCTTCGAGGACGAGGCGAGAAAGATGAGCACAGGTCGCAAGCCTGCGGGTCGTGCTCAAGGCCTAAGCAGTAGACACACGTGGAGTGTGGATCCGTCCGAGACATCTTCTGCCGCATGGGCATCTCCGAAATCGAGGTCGATTTGTCCATCGCGGCGCGAGGGATCAAGACTAAGTCTTTTGCAAAATATTATTTTTAAATCCAAAGCGGAGAAATAGGAACCAGTAGTAAGCACGAAGCGTTAAGGAGGGAACCTGAGCTTCCAAGCGGTAAGGAAGATCTGGCGTCATGGGGCGGGCCGAGGTTATACCACCGGGTGGGTGGAGGAGCAAGCTTGAAGACCTTCCGGCAAGATTTAAAGGCAAGGATACTGCCAATGAGTGTGGATGAACAACATATCCATGTCCTAGAATGAGCCATACTACAATATTGGGATCATGCAACATTTAAACGTGGAATCCATATCACTAGTCTTCTAGAGCATTTAAATCAGTTCAAACCAGTGTTTTAATCATCTTCAGAGGATTCGGCTCCTTCTTCTGCAGCTCCATCTGATTTCTATGGCCCAACAACATTCGCATCCTTCAGATCCGAAAGAGATATGCTTGCCCGTTCCAGTTCACACGTAACTTTGCTGGAAGCAGCAACTGGTGCTGTACTTTTATTTGTCTAAGCTGGCTATGTATTCCATCAAAAGCCTTCCTTTGCTGCCTTGTGCTGTATGATAGGTCAGGAACAGTAAGACCGTGTCACTACCATATTTCAGGGATCGCTTTCTTCGTGCAGCACTCAGAATTCTGTCACGATCTCCCACCCCGTGCAAACCAGCATGAAAGTTCGAGGTTGAGCGTGTCAGGAGTACATACGATTAGAGGAGTATCTGACGCCTTCTCCAGAGAAATTTGGGGGTCTTCCTCAGAGAAACCCAACAGCTTAGGGACCAACATTCTTGCAAAATTCAGGGGATCTTCACCTTCCACCATTTCAGGTAGCCCAATCACCCTTACATTTCTCTCCCTAGTCTGATTTTCCACATTCTCCAACCTCTGGCGTAGTAGGGTATTCTCTTTTATTAGGCAGGTTGTGGCATCAACAGACTTGGTCACTGAAGTGTCCGATCTCTGACGTGCTTGCTCTACTGTGTCCATCCTAGCCTCAAGAGAAGCCACCATCGGGTGCAGCGCATCAAATTTACGATCCAAGTCCTGAACTGTTTTTACCAATTGCCCCAGTGTAGAGTTAATGGTTAAGAGCGTCACTTCCCCTGTATGATTTTCAGCTGAGGCGCCGGCTTTATCCTGCTGCACAGGCCTCTCGTCCTGCTTCTGATTTTTCGGTTTGAAAAACTCCTCCAAAGAGGGCGCATTGCCACGAGACTTGCCCATTATGCTCTCTAACTGTCCAGCTTACTGTACTTCCAAGCTGCAGCCTGTTTTTCCAGCAGAATTAGGTTAAATTTTAAACTTTAATCAAGTTTTCTGGGAGCCCAAAGTGAAGTGCTGTTTCCTCTTAAACTGCTCAGCAGCGCCCCCCGGTGATGGCTTTTCTTTTGCTGCTAATAGGAAAAGGGGGAAGTAAGGTATTGGGCCACCGGGGTCTGTGGGGCGGAAAGATGGACAATAAAACCATCTCTGACGTCAGCTCAATTACCTCACCTAGACACTTCCCCAACTCTACCTATAAAGTACACCAAAAGGGCATCAATTTTGGGCAGTGCCAAAAGACGTGTCCCAAGTTTGCAATTACAATTTCTCCAGCAATACCCATATGAGGCTGGAAGACATTTTGCTAGGATTGCTGGAAAGCGAAAGTATCTGGAATGGTATTTCCAAGTGAACTCCCTTCAAAACCCTGAAGAGGTAATTTTAATTGCTTTCAATGTTCTCTCCAAAGTGGAAAAGAGATTTCTAACCAAGTCTTTATTCCTGGCATCTAATATCGAATTGGACAAGTCCCCCACATTATCTTGTATTATTCTGTATAGGTGGTCTATAAGGTTCCCTCAGGGGCCTCCATCAAGGGTGTCCTTAAGTAGGATCCAGAAAGTAGGTAAGGCAGAGGGACGACAAAGGAAAATTACGTACCTACCGTAATTCTTGATCTTCTTGGACGAGTCTCCACCACTCATTCACACTAGTGGGATTAGCACCGGAGGCACTAAGACCCATCGGGAGCAAACTTTTGCTGGAGGGTCGGCGCGAGAGACGGCGCCGCGAGACACTGGCGCCAGCGACAGCCTCAGTGCAATGACCATCTCGGCGAACCCTCCAACCGCCTCAGTACCTTTTACCAAGGAGGTGCAGCGCAACTAACGAAAGAGTAAACCCAACATTAAAAAACGGACATAAGATAGTCCGTATGACCTGTAAGAAGGGTCAGCAAAGAAGTCCTCACGGCCTAAAGATTTGAGGGTGAAGACCAATACAGCGGTGAGCTCGGGGATGGAGGGTGGGCGGCGTGAATGAGTGGTGGAGACTCGTCCAAGAAGATCAAGAATTACGGTAGAGTGCGTGAATTTTCCTATCTTCCTGGACATAAGTCTCCACCACTCATTCACACTAGTGGGAGAGTACCAAGCTGATAATCCCCCAAAAGGGCGGCAGGAGAGCCAGAGCTCACGCGTCTAAGATAGAAGCCCATTAAGGATAGTTCTGCCGAATGCGGAATGTCGCCTAGCATGAACATCCAATGCATAGTGCTTAACGAAGGTATGCACTGAGCTCCAGGTGGTGGCGTTGCATATATCTGCAATTGGAACATTGCGAATTTCCGCTAGGGATGCCGCGACCGACCTAGTAGAGTGAGCGTACACTCTACCTTCTAATTTAACTTGAGCCATGGAATAGCAATGACGAAGGCATGCCACTAACCATGAAGAGATGCATCTAATAGCGACAGGTTGACCCAGCCGGGTGTCGCTGAAAGAAACGAACAGTTGCTGAGTCTTGCGAACATCCTTGGTTCTATCTAAATAGAACCGCAAGCTCTCTTAACATCCAAGGAATGAAGAGCTCGTTCCCTTCATTTGGAAATTAGCGAAAAGCGGGAAGTACCAGAGGTTGGTTTAGATGGAATTCTGACAACCTTGGGAAGAAATTTAGGATGAGTACGGAGAACTACCTTGTCTTTATGGAATACAGTATACGGAGGGTCCGTAACCAGGGCATGTATCTCAGAGACCCTGCGGGCTGAGGTAATGGCCACAGGAAAGCAGTCTTCCAGGTAAGAAATTTTAGCTCACAGGTAGCTAAGGGTTCGAAGGCTTCCGAGTGAGCATGTCCAGCACCAGGTTAATGTCCCAGGGTGCAACTGGACGCTTAACAGGGGTCTGGTATGGAGAATCCCTTAAGAAATCTCTTCACCATAGGTAACTGAGCCAGAGTTAAGGAAGAAACCGGCTCATGGAGCGCTGAGATGGCACTAAGGTGAACTTTAACTGTGGAGTGCTGAAGACCTAAGTTTGACAGGTCCAAAGATACTCAGAACCTTGCCAGGAGGACAGGAAAAGGATTCCAGAGGATTTTGCACACCAGAGAAAACGTTTCCATTTGGAGCGTCGTTTTCGTTGGCTGGCTTCGAGCAGCCAGAAGGATGTCTGAGACTCTGAGGAGCGTTGAACCGATCTACTTCTATCTCTTCAGGAGCCAAGCATGAAGGTGAAGTGATTTCAGGTTGGGATGGACCAATGAACCCTGAGTCAAAAGACTGATTTGCAAAGGAAGTGGTCTCGGAGAGGCTGCCAACATACTGTTGAGTAGAGGAAACCATAGTTGCCGAGGCCAGGAAGGAGCAATGAGAATCATCTTGGTCCCCTGAGACTCGAACTTGAGGAGTACTCTCTGGATTAGAGGAAGTGGTGGAAAGGCGTAAAGAAAGCGTTTGTCCACCGCAGCCTGAACGCATCCTGACAGAAAATGCCAGGCCCTGGATTTCTGGAGCAGAAGAGAGCAGTTTTGCATTGAGTGGGATGCAAAAGGTCCAGGTCTGGAGTCCCCACTCTTTGAACAGGGACCGAGCTACGGCTGGATCGAGAGACCACTCGTGAGGTCTGCCTCCGTTCTGCTGAGGTGATCTGCTAGGTCGTTTTGTATACCTGGCAGATAAACCGCTGAATCAGAGACTTGTGCTCCAAGCACCACTCCCACACCCTCATTGCTTCCCTGCAAAGGGGATAAGAATGAGCACCGCCTTGCTTGTTGATGTAATACATCACTGCTTTGTTGTCCGTTTGAAGGAGAATGTTCTTGTGACAAAGGACATCCTTCAGAGCTCGGATTGCATAGAGGACCGCTCTCATCTCCAGGACATTTATGTGGAGATGAGTTTCGAACTGAGTCCATACACCTTGAGTGTGGAGGGAGAGACAGTGAGCTCCCCATCCCATTAGCGATGCGTCTGTGGTGATGGAGATCTGATGATCCGGGGGAGCAAAGGGGAATCCTTCCAGGAGATTGCTCTCTTGAGACCACCAGGTGAGAGACCTTCGAAGGGCTCCGTCACCTTGATGGGATAAGACTGGGGTGAGAGGTCGGGACCACTGAGTGGAGAGCATCCATTGGGTGGTTCTCATGTGCAGTCGGGCCAGAGGGACAGTGAAGACCGAGGACGCCATGAGACCCAACATGCGTTGCATCGAGAGAGCTGTAACCGATTGGTTCTCCCTGATGTAACGGGCCATTCAAGGATGTCAGTCTTCTGTCCTCTGGAAGGAAAGCCTTCGCTGAAGAGGTGTCTAGAAGCGTCCTATGAAAAGGAGCCTCTGGGAGGGTTGCAGTTGAGATTTTTCAAATTCAGCAGAACTCCCATGGACGTGAGAAGACGAGGAAGTCGCTTGCACGGCTTCCAAAGTCCCTTGGCCGGAAGGGCTTGCTAGAAGCCAATGGTCCAGGTAGGGAAACACCGGAGTCCGACTTTCTTGAGAGATGCGCCCGCGAGAACTGCACAACACTTTGTAAAACTCGCGGCCGAGGATAGCCCAAAGGGCAGGACTCTGAACTGATAATGCTGACCCAAAGCTACAAACCTGAGGAACTTAGGTGGGTCGGGTGGACGGGGATATGCTGTAAGCATCCTGCATATCCAGAGAGGCCAGCCACTCGTGCTGATGCAGCAAGGGTAACAGGGTACCTAGGGAAATCATCTTGAATTTCTCCCTGGGGAGGAATTTGTTTAACTTTCTGAGGTCTAGAATGGGGCGCATCCCCCCAGATTTCTTTGTAACCAGAAAGTAATGGGAGTAGAACCCTGTGTTTCGCAGATGCGGGGGCACCAGTTCTATTGCCCTGTTGTTCAGAAGGCCCTGGATCTCCGCGGTGAGGAGGTCTGACTGAGGCGCCGACAACCTGGGTTGTCGTCTGGGAGGACAATTCGGGGGGGTTTCCAAGAAATTGAGAGAATAACCCTCGCGAATTATCCGAAGGACCCATTTGTCCGAAGTTATGGACTTCCACTGGTTGTAGAAGTACATCAGACAACCTCCCAACGGAGGAGAAAGTTCCACCTCGGGCAGAGTGGATGGAACTTGGGCCAGCGACTCACTCAAGGTGGCGCTGGGAGCTTTAGGCCCCTACGCTTCTGCTCGTCTTCTTTTGAGGTTGGGCAGGTTGGCTTTTATGGAAGCTTCCTGCCTCTGCCTCGAAAGGACTGGCGACTATGAAACTGAGCGTCTGTTCACATGCCCGAGAGGGGCAGGCAGTCTGGCCAACAATGGCGATCTAGTCTTCTGAGTGGCCTCTAAGGCTTGCTCCACCTGAGGGGCCAAAAAGAAGGAGCCATCAAAGGCAGCGCCATCACCTGCTGCTGAGCATCATTCGTGAGCCAGAAGTACGCCAGCCAGGAATGGCGCCGAGTACAAATCCCGCGGCTGCTGAGCGAGAAGCAGTGTCGAAAGCGTCCATGGTGGCTTTGACCTGTTGGTTATTGGACTCAATACCTCTAATAACGGTCAGAAGAAGCTCTGACTTGGAATCCGAATCTGGAAGAGCTTTAACCATTCTTTTCATAGAGTGCCACAGGATATACTCATACTGAGAAAAATAGCCTTGATAACTGGCAACACGCATACTTAGAGTGGAGGCAGCAAAGACTCTCTTACCTAATGTATCAATCTTCTGAGACTCTTTGTTAATAGGGTCGAGCTGTAGTAGTTGAGGAAGAACGACCTTGTCATTCTCTGCCAGGACTACAATAGGATCCGCAAAGGCTTGGGATGCCAAAATGGGACGATCCTTGGGAGCTGAATACTTCTTATCAATGGATTTAGCCACTGAGGGAATAAGAGCAGGGTTATTCCATACCATTTGAGACAGCGTCTCGAAGGAAGGCTGAATCGGAGGAGTCAAATCCGTAGGGATCTCCGAGCATGAAGATACTGGAGTCTTAATATCTTCCCAGGATCGATGTCTGTAGTCTGGAGAGAAAGAGTGGATCCCAGGTTCTTCAACAGAGACTTAAAGGACAGGTCCTCGACCACAGGCTCTGTAGCAAGAAAGATCCTGTTTCCTCCACTTCATCACCCAACCTGAAGGTCTGGGTCAGGCTCAACATCATCTCCTGATGGTCCATAAAGGACTGCTTGGACAGGAAAGGAGTGAAAATTAGGAGGAGGAGAAATGGCAGAAAAACAAGGAGAGTCCCAAAGGGCTGCAGGCGCCGAGGCATAAAGCAGACTGAGCGGCACCGAGGCGCCTGGCGCCGAAGAGCCTGTGACCCATAGCGCCCCGGCGGGCGCAGCGGACGACAACCGCAGCCATGAGCCGGCAGCGCCCGGTCGGGCGCGGGCGCCGCCCGCCTATCAGCGGCACCACCGGCGGCACCGAGACCCCGCGGTACGCGGACGGCTACCACAAGATCCAGCGGCACAGCGGCGCCAACAAGCCAACAGACAGCCCTGCGGAAGGCGCGGAAAAGCCCCAGGAACCTGGAAAGCTAGAAGGAAAAAACAGAGAGATAAGGGCATCGGTGAGGCCCCTGCGCCGCAGCCATGTGAGGAAACACCTAAGCAGGTCGCTGGCACCGAAGAAGGCGCCCAGCGACTGGGAAGGTCAACCGCCCTACCCGATCGCCGGAGGGCCCGAGGGCTCCGAGGCAACCGAGCCAGGCAGAAGAACCAACCTCCGAGCCCATTGCTCCATAAGAGCGGCCCACTGATGAAACTGCTCATCTGGAGTCCTACCTATAGGCGGGGAGGGACTCCGATGTCGAGGACGACGATTACCGGAAGTTGGCGACTCCGAAGAAGGAGACCGGCAACTAGCAACGATAACCGAGCGTCGACGCGCAGACATACCAGAGGACGACCTCGAGTGATGCCTTCTCTTTTTTGACCTGTGGGCCGAAGAAGAGCTCGAGGCCGAACGGTGCAGAGAATGCGACTGTTTATTTTTATGCCGGCGGGGGGAACGCCCATCCCCCCGGGCATCGGACTGACCGTTGTCGGAACCCCGCTGAGGAGAAGGAGGCTGACCGGACCCAGCCCGGCTGACTCAACAGCTTTCATACAAAGTCTCCCTACCGTCACCTGACCTGCTCATGGTCGACTCCGTCCAGTAGGCCGAGACTTCTTCAAGTAAAATTTAAATATTAGAAAAATTTAACGAAAATAGAATAAAATTAAGCGATACTACTTATCGTGATAAAGTTACAAAAAACAAACTGAAAACTATCGCTGGTTTGAAGTTTGACTCAAGACAACGGCGGCGTCGTCCACTGAAGTGCACTCGACGGCGGAAAAAAGAACTGAGGCGGTTGGAGGTCGTCGCTCGAGATGGTCATTATCAGCTCGAGTCATTGCTCGGCGCCTGCGTGTCTCACATGAATTCTCCAGCAAAAGTTTGTTCGATGGGTCTTAGTTCTCCGGGCGCTAATCCCACTAGTGTGAATGAGTGGTGGAGACTTATGTCCAGGAAGATGCAGCAAATCTTTTTGTCTTAAAATATAATTTCTCACCTGAACATATTGGTGCATGTCCCGATCAGGAAAGGCATATTTACGTTGCAAGTCAATAAAGGGTAGGACACTAGAGTTATTGACCAATTTGTGATAGCAGCTAAGTCCTAGCCTCCGTCAAGACTCAAATGGGGTATCAAGGTGGGCAGGGTAAACATTTTCATCTCTTGATACTGATGTAAAAAAGAAGATCGTTTAAAGAGTTTTTTTATGTCTAATAATATTCCATATCTTTAGAACTTGGGCCGTGTATTTAGAAAAAATTGCGAAGCAGGGGGACCAATCCCGGAGAGAAAAGGGCTATCCTCTCAATATCATGAAAGTCATTTATTAGAAATTCTATTTTTTTCCAGGCCGAGAGGGTGGCTGGAGAGATCCAGAGAGAAAGGGTTTTTAGAAAGTCTGCCAGAGCATACATTTTCAGGTCAGGAGATTAACCTCCCTTGATCCAAGGGAAGGATAATAAAACCACAGACCCTTGGTCTCTGGTTGTCCAAGATAAAAGAGAGAAGCCTATTCCAGGATTTAAAGTAAAAAGTTGCCGGGAAAATTGGGACATTTTGGAATAGGTATAATATCCTGGGAAGTATATTCATTCATACAGTTTCTATGCGTCGGAAAAAAGTTAGTTTTAGGTTGTCTCATCTAGATAGATGATCTTGGAGAAGGAGAAACCAGTTCGTAATTAACTAGTTCGAGATGTTCCAAATTTAAAGGGATATGGATACCTAAATATTTGAATTTGGTACACCTCCATTTTAAAGGTAGGGAGTTTAAATTTTGTGCTGTTTGTAGTAGAACATCAAAGCTTCTGTTTTAGTGATGTTTAATTTAAAATTTGTTACCCTTTCATAATTCCTAAGGATCTCCCAGACCGCTGGTATTGAGGATTCAGGGGATAAAAGGATACAAGGATGTCATCCGTGAATAATGATACCTTAAAGACTTTTTGGCCTAGGGGGATACCCCCTCTATCTGAGGATCCTGTTTTATGGTCATAGCTAGGGGCTCCATGTAAAGGGCAAAGAGATAAGGAGAGAGTGGGCAACCTTGTCAAGTTCCTTGTCATAGGTGTAGAAAACGAGGGGGGAGACATAGCTCCATTTAAACGGATATAGGCTTGGGTTGAGAGTACAGGTTTTTAAGCCAAAAGAAACTGGTCAGGGAAGGAAATAAAATTAAGAGTATCCCAAAGGAAATTCCATGAAACTGTCAAATGCCTTTTAGGCATCGAAACTAAGAAGAGCCTATGTTATCTGTCTGGAGTGTATGTGTTCTAAAAGTAACATAGCACGCCGGATGTTATCGGTGGTGCTGCCGTGTTTGATGAATCCGACCGATCAGGTTGAATAAGTGAAGGGAGAAGTGTCTCAAGCCTGGAAGCCCAAATAGTCATGTAGATCTTGTAGTCAACATTCAAAATGGAGACAGGACAATATGAAGCTGGGTCAGTTACATCTTTGTAAGGTTTAAGAAGAGGGTAATAACTGCATAGTTCCAAGAGGGAGAGGAGGAGAAGCCTCCCCTCCACCACGCTCTGTAAGAAGACAGGAACGTAGGGAGACCTCCAGCAAATTTCTTGTACCATTCCACCGTAAAGCCATCAGGGCCTGGGCATTTGGGTAGTTTAAGGACTTGAATTTGGCTAAGGATTCCATCAGGTCGTATAGGAGATTCCAGAGCAGCTTGTTGTGTATCCAATAGTTTTGGGAAAGGTAATTTAGTTAGAAACTCTGCCCTAACACCAGGATCTGAAGACTCGTAAGGGGGGTGAGTAGAGGGATTGATAAAAAGAAAGAAAAGATGATCTAATGTGTTCGTCTGAATGGGAAATTTGTTTTGTTACTGAATGCTTAATTTTTAAGATAGTTGCAGTATGTTTCCTGTTTTTTAATTTATGAACTAGAAGGTGAGTAGCCCTAACACCCCCTTCATAGTTGGCCTGTTTTAAGCAAGTCAAGGTCTGAAGTATTTGAGTCCATTATGTTCTGCATTTCTTTAACATTTTTCTAATTTTTTGTTGTATTGCTTTATCTCCTTCCCTGTATAGCAACTGGTAAGACTGTAGTTGTTCAATGTGATATCTATATAAGGCCTCTGTCTTCCACTTTTTGTGGGATGAAAAAAAATTAGGTTACTCACCTGTAACAGTAGTTCTAGGAGTGGTATATGTTCTTCATCCACACTGTTTGGCATGTCCCTTTCCCCTTTAAATCTTGCCATAATTCTTCAAGCTGGCTACTCCCACCTACCCGGGTGGTATATACCTTGGCTCCGCCCCATGATGCCAGATCTTAGCCCGCTGGAAGCCAGGTTGTGTGCGTCTGCAGCCGGGGAGGTCGGGTGGGTCCGTGTGGATCAACAACATATACCACTCCTAGAACTACTGTTACAGGTGAGTAACCTGTTTTTCTAGGATCGTGGATATGTTGTTCATCCACACTGTTTGGCAGACTCCTAGCAATTCTCCGGGAGGAGGAGGCAAGCGCACACCCTTACTTAGGGAACAGGAGATGGAGAACCAAGGCCCCCAAATCAGCATACCAGCGTGACTCAAGGTTGATGTGGTAGTGGGTAATGAAGGTATTTGCAGACTTCCAGGTAGCAGCCCGACAGATTTCCTGGATAGGGATGTCTCTGGAAGCAGCCACCGATGCAGCAGTATGGCGGGTAGAATGAGCTCTCATCCCTCTGGGAGGCTCCTTGCCTGTCAACTCATAGCACAGACCTATGCATGATGTAATCCATCTTGCTATGGTCCATTTGGCTGCAGGTCTGCCAGAAGTGGCTTCAGCGTAGCTGACAAACAGCTGGCGAACCTCTCCACGAATTTCTGTCGTCCTCGCCTTATAATAGCAGAAAGAACGTCTCAGGTCCAAAGTATGGATCCTGTACTCGGCCTCCGAGGTGTAATTAGGGTAGTATACCGGCAGAGTCAACACCTGGTTAAGGTGAAACTCTGACACCACCTTCGGAAGGAATTTTGGGTGGGGGCGCAGGACAACTTTGTTCCTGTGGAAGACCAGATAAGGGGAGTCCACCGAGAGCACCTGGAGCTCCCCTGTCCTTCTGTCAGACATGATAGCCACCAGGAGGCAGTCTTCCACGAGAAGTGCGACAGCTCACACTTGTGCACTGGTTCAAATGGCTTGCCCATGAGCTTTGCCAGTACCAGCAGTAGATCCCACGGAGATGAAGGTTCATGCACCGGAGGGGATACTGTATGTGATCCAGGCCTTTGAAAAAGTGCCCGACCACTGTCTCCTACGCCAATGTCAGCTGACCGACATGCGCCCTGTAAGCAGAAATGGCTGCCAGGTGCACCCTAAAGGTCGGGTAGTCGAGAGTGTTAGCCACAGAACAGGATAAGAGGTCCAGACTCTTAACCTGACACCAAATGGAAAACCTTTTCCATTTGAAGGCATAACATTTCCTGCTAGATTCCTTTCGAGATGCCTCCACCACGGTGCGGACATCTTCGGAAAGACCCAAAGCCTGGAACTCTAGCCGCTCAGGTATCAGGCTGTGAGGGGCAGGGACTGAAGGTCCAGATGGAAGACCTTTCTCTGGTTCAGAGTTATCAGGTCCGGGCGTGTACAAAGCCTCTCCGGGGGCCTGCAGCTGAGGCTGAGGAGATCTGGATACCAGAACTGGCGCGGCCAGTCTGGGGCTACCAGAATCTCCTTCACCTTGTCCCTCTCACCATGAGTAACACCTTGTGGATAAAGGGAAATGGAGGGAAGGCGAGGCTGCCTGGGGTCCACAACCTTGAGAAGGCATCCCCTACAATGAATCCTGCTGAAGAGGCGGGCATGATACAGCCTCAGCTTGGTGTTTTACCTGCAGGCAAACAGGTCCACCATCGGTTTTCCCAGTGGGAGAACAAGCTGTAAGCTACCTCTGGATGGAGAGACCACTAGTGGGATGTCTGGCCTATACAGCTGACAGCATCTGCCAGCTGGTTAGAGCTCCTGCCACATGGTTGGCTAGGAGAGTTCGCCTCCAACCAGCTACGAGGGTCAAGATGTGGAGCACCTCCTTGCACAGGCGGGAGTGCGTGCCGCCCTGTTTGCTGAGGTAGTACATGGTCATGGTACTGCCCATCTGGACTTGAAACCACTTGACCCCAGAGCAGAGTAGCAAGCGACAGTGCCAGTCTGACTGCTCAGAGTTCCAACAGGTTGATGTGGCATCAGGACTCCAAAACCCATGGGTCCTGTTGTCCCCATGTGGGCTCTCCAGCCCATGAGAGGCATCAGTCATAAATGCACGACTGTTGGCTCGGGCGAACAAGCAGGATCCCTTCCTGCAACGAGTCTGGAGCGGTCCACCATTGGAGAGTGTCCCACATCTTCTGGGTCACAGTGATCAGCTGGTTGAAATGACCGTGGCGCTGAGTCCACTGGGTGGCCACATATGCAACTGGGCCCAATGGACCACTGTGGTGCATGCTGCCATGTAACCCAGAAGGCACAGAAAGTCCCGGGCAGGGCGCAAGTGTCCAACCAGTAATGATTGGGCAAAGGAGGAGAGACTTGCCCCAATGCAGCCCATCACCTGGGAAGGCACGAGTTCAGACTTGGCCTCGTTGATCAGGATCCTGGACTCTCCACCTCCTGTTGGATGGAACCTGCCAGGAGCCAATCGTCGAGGTAGGGGTAAATTCTGACTCTCCCATGCTGGAGATGGGCCCACCACCACTGCAATGCATTTGGTGAAGACCCGAGGGGCCGATGACAGGCCAAACGGCATGGCTTGGAACTCGCACAAGGTCTCATCGACCCTGAAGCAGAGGAACAGCTGATGGGGCGGATGGACTGGGACGTGAAAGAATGCGTCCTGCAGATCCAGCGAAGAGAACCACGTTTCGCTCCAAGGATGGTATGATCTGGGACAAAGTGACCATCCGAAAGGTTCGTGACCGGAGAAACTGATTCAGGTTGTGGAGATCTAGAATGGGGCACCAGGAAGTACCTGGAGACAATGCCTGGGTCTGTAGATGGATCTGCCACGATAGCTACTGCCTCCTTAAGAAGGAGCCCAGCAATGTAGTCTCGAAGAGCCAACTGGGTGCATGCGGAACTCAGTTCTTCCAGATGGGTGCTAGCCCACTTGGGAGGGTAGTGCTCGAATTCTGGAGGCAGTCCTTGACCGACAACTTCGAGAACTCACCTGTCCGTAGTGATAGCGGACCAGGCGGAAAGGAAGTGGCGGAGCCGGCCCCCCACGGGAGGACCCAGAGCTGGAGTAACAGATACAGAGGAGGCAACCCCCAACCCGTCACTGGGCAGGCTTAGAGGAGGCTCCAGGACCTGAGCCTTGGCCTCCTGTGTGGGCCTGCTGGGGTCCAGGCTTAGGCTGAAGGTGCCAAGCTTCAGCTTGCTGCTGTCCTCGCGAGGACTGCTGAACCGCTGGGGAAGAGTGCTAAAAGGTTTTTCTTCTGCTGGTTCTTGCCCGAACTCTTGGCAGAAGTGGTGTCCAAGGTGGCACTGGACTGCTCAATTCGCTGTAGATGACCGGCTACTCCTGGGCCGAACAAGTGTGTCCCAAGGAAAGGCACATCAGCTAACTTATGCTGAGTATCTGCAGGGAAGGAGGAGAGCCTCAGCCAAGCCCTGTGGTGAGGGGCCACTGTGGCGGTCATCGAGTGGGCACAAGAATCCCCAATGTCCAGGGCCATCTGGAGTTGCTGTTTGGCAACAGCACGGCCCTGGTCCGGACCTGCTTAACTGTGGTTTGCATGTCCGCGAGGAGATGTGGGAGGACTTCATCTAATGACCCGAGAAAAGTATGACAGAAGTGTGCCATGACGATGGCGAACTGGCCAGATGAAAGCCCAAGGAGGAAGCTGCATAGACTTTCCATGCTGAATGGTCCAAAAGCTTGGACTCCTTATCGAGAGAGCGGTCAGTGTTGGCAGAGCTGCCAGTACGTCTGAAAGTACAGTTACGTAAGAACTTACCATAACAGTAGATCTTGAGAACAGCTCTTGCAGCAAGTTTACACCATTAGGACTGAAGCCGGCAGGCGCATGTGGAGACCCAGGAAAATTTCTGGCTAGCTATCTTCATGAGGACACATGCCCGTCGGTCCGCCTCCACATCAGGCGTGGTACATAAGGGGCGGTCCCGCCAGAATCCCCAGTTCTCCCGCCGGAGACTCCCGGCCGCAGGATGACATCAGAAGGGGAGACCAAGGATCCGCCGTCAGAAGGCAATAAAGGAGAACATCTCAACCAAAGCGTTTCTTTCTTTTCCTCCGTTTCAATCATCCATGACATATTGCCTCTGCTTTAACCTTTCATTTTGTTTTTTTTTTAGGCAGAGCCGTACCTCCTCTAAGGGGGAAGGAGGGCGGGAAGGTACCTGCTGCAAGAGCTGTTCTCGAAGATCTACTGTTACGGTAAGTTCTTACGTAACTGTACTATCTTACTTCGAGATACAGCTCTTGCAGCAGGTTACACCATTAGGACTGATTCCCAAGCAGTAACGCTGCCAGAAGATCCGGGAGGAGGCATAGAGACAAGAAAAAAACAATCCAAGTCCTGACTCAGGACAAGAGACCTTGCAACACTGCTAGGCCGAAACTGGCTCTACGCCTAGAGGCTATGTCCAGACTGTAATGCCTGATAAAGGTATGTACAGAGCTCCAAGTAGCAGCAGCACAAATAGCTGAAATAGAGACATTTCTGAGCGCTGCAAAAGAAGTGGCCACACCTCTGGTAGAATGACCCCGGATAGAACCCGGGAGGGGTTTTTGTTTAATCTGGTAGCAGTGTGAGATACACTGGACAAGCCAGCGTGACAGGTCTGCTTGGACACGGTTGGCCTTCCATTCTCTGAGAAAAGAGGCAAGCTGGTCAGAAGCCCATAGGGTTTAGTTCTAGTTAAGGTAATACCTCAGGCTCGGTGAACATCCAGGGTATGAAGCAAAGCTCTCCTCTGTTGGAGTAACTCGGGAATTAGACCGGAAGGTCAATATCCTGATTTAAAGTAAGTGTCGAAAACCACCTTAGGCAAAAACTTTGGGTTAGTCCGTGAGATACTCTGTCCGGTGGAAAACCAAATAAGACTCTTTACACATGAGAGCATGAAGCTCAGAAATCCTTCTGGCTGAAGTAACTAAACTAAAATCGTCTTCCACGACAGAAAGCGTAGCTTTCACAAATCCGCAGCAGGCTCAAAGGGAGGGGCGTAAGTTGTTCCAGGACAAAGAGTAGATCCACGGAGGCACAGGGTCCCTAATGGGAGGCCTAGGTGCAACACTCCTCTAAGAAACTCCCGAGAAGCATCAAGCTGAGCAATAGTACAGTGCCCCACGGAAGATGGTAGGCGAAATAGCACAAAGGTGCACCTTAATAGAGGTAGGCTGGCCCAGAATTGAAGAGAGAAAGGAGGTAGTCTAGAACCACTTCAACGGACAACCTAAAGGGAAAGGTCACGAGCCGTGACCATAGAACAAAAGCGACGCCACTTCATGGCGTAAGTAGCATCCGTTACGGCTTTCTGGCTGTGGAGAGAATCTCAGCAACCTCTTGCGAGACCCCGTGGCGCAAAATGGCTATGTCTCTAGGAGCCATGCATGCAGGTTCAAAGAGCGGAGATCCGGATGAAGCAATGAACCTCTCTCCTGAGACAGTAAGTGGGAGTTGAGCGGCAACGGGAGCGGGGGTTCCAGAGATAGCTGTGCCAGCAAGGGGAACCAAATCTGTCTGGGCCAAAACGGGGCCACCAGAATCATTCTTCCGTGCTCCTGCGCAGCTTGAGAAGAAATCTCTGGATCAACGGAAGGAGGAAGGCATAAAGGAATCTGTTCACCCAGGAGAGGGACAAGCGTGTCTCGCCAGAAAACACCAGGCCCTGGATCTAGCAAGCAAAAATTGGGCAGTTTTGCGTTGGATGGGGATGAACAAGTCCAGTTCTGGAGTTCCCCATCGAAGGAACAGATCTTCTGCCACCTCCTGAAGAAGTTCCCACTCGTGGACTCTGGCCTGGGAGCGACTCAGGCCGTCCGCGATCGTGTTGTCCACTCCGGGAACATGTACAGCGATCAGGTTTGCGCCGTGTCCGATTACCCAATCCCACACCCTCATGGCCTCCCTGCAAAGGGGGTAAGAGTGTGCGCCTCCTTGTTTGTTGAGGTAATACATCACCACCGTGTTGTCCGTCTGAAACAGGATAGTGCACGGCGGGATCATGGACTGAAAGGCCTGGAGTGCATAGAGGACCGCCCTCATCTCTAGGACGTTGATATGGAGATGAGCCTCCAACGGGGTCCATACACCCTGAGACCTCACCCCGTCTAGGTGTGCTCCCCACCCGAGACCCGAAGCATCCGTGGTGAGGGTTATCTCTGGGGAGCCTGCCTACCAGTTCTGAGTCGCTGGAGAGGTAAGAGGGAAGGGATGGAGGGTGGGACAAGAGAGGCCAAGGGACAGAAAGGAAGAGAAAAACTAGAACTAAAAGGGAGAAATAACGACTGAGAGGATGGCATAGAGGAATTAAGACTAAGGGGATTGGTGGGGCCCCAATCTCTGGAAAAAGGAAGGAGGGGGAGAGAAGGTGGGAGAGAGTGAGGTAACAGAGATCCAGGACCCTTGTCCACCACCAGACTGTATAGGAACTGCAGGGAGTAGCAAAGCTCATTTGCCAGAATTCAAGGCACAGAATAACTGGCAATACTCGAAGCAGAGTCGGCTATTCTGGAGGAGGACAGGAGTACAGGGACTCAGTACTCTCTCTGCAAAGATATTTGGTGAAAAAAAAAAGGGAGTTTTTTTTTTTTTAATAGATGGATAACAGAAGGAGGGCAACCACTAGCTCTCACTTCGTGAAAGTGAAGATATGTAGTAGAGAAGGAGTGCCACTGGAACTGTACCCCTTAGGAGAAAACTACCCCCTGTGTGTCCCAACTTTACCCTGCTCAAAAGAGGGTCAGGCACAGAGGAGGAGGATCAGAGACTGGAGCCCCAGGGGGATGTGAGGCAGGATTAGATGAATGGTGAAGATACACAGAAAGATCATAATTACGGCAGTGTCGTAATTTCTATCTCTATCTGTCGTCAATTCACCATTCATCTACAAATGGTGATACTCAAGCCCCGAAGGGCTGATTAATTGCACCCTAAGGACAGCGTCCCTTAGCCCTCAGTGGGTGACACACTAGGGAGGAACCTTCTGGGCCTGAGGAGGCAGAGAGTGGGGAGGCGAGACGGGGTCCCCAGAGGGAGGAATTTGCCTGACAAGCGTCGTCTAAGCCCTCTGAGGAAAGAGATAAAGTTCCCTGGTGGAGAGCAAATCACCTCACGCGGGGCCAAGGGTGACAACCGGAAAGGCGAAGCCACGCCGATCTCCTGGTGCAGACCGCTGTCCCTACTATCCTGGTAGCTGCCTCATTGGGCGTCGTGAAGATGCGCTTGGCAGGTGCTTGCTAGATCCAGGCCACGAGCAGAGAGTATGATGGCTTGCCTGGTTTGCTCCGGTCAGGCAAAGCAGCTAGGATCTGACCCAGCGCTGACCACAAGAACCTGTTGTAGGCTGCATAGTGGGCCTGATGAGCGGAGATGGAGAGAAGCAACCGTGCAGTGAGAAGTCCTCCTCCCAGAAATCAAAATCGAAGAGTCCTGATCTAGGGGCCGGTCACGTGGAGGCCTTGAGCCCGTCAGGAGTGTCAGGTGCGTCAATCTGGACTGTGGATGAGGCATAAAACCTGGAGACTCGGGGGCAACGCGACCTCTGGCTGAGGTCCCTAGGGCAGGAACTCGGAGAAGGGCCTCTGCCATAAGCATGGACGCCTCCCGAGAGGAAGCAGGCCGAAGCGGCACCACAAGGGTGGCCGCACAGAAATGCCTAGAAGGCGTCGCGGCATGCTCAGGATTGCTGACCGACAGGGAGAAGGTGAAGGTCCTCCATCATCCTCACGGGAGCGCTAATACTCCTGAGATCAGCGGCAGGAGAGATATGGACAGATGGTTCCTCTCCCCAGAAGGGGATGAGGAGCGGAGATCACCATGTTCCGGGTGGTTGCTCGGGGAGGTTGAAAACCTGGCTGTCCATGGCCCTAATGTAGGCAGGGAACCGAGCAGCCACCGCTCTGAACTGCTCCCAGGTGAGAGGCCGCTGGGACCAAGAATGCCTGGGAGCGCAGGAGAAATGCGGCAGAGGATGGGGGCAGAGCTGAGAGAAGAAGTCGGCTGACCTCTGCCAGGGCTAGGAGCAGACCATGGACACCGAGGAGGTGTCCCGGAGAAGCTCCATGGCCGACAGCTGTACAACCACGTTGGTACTGCACTAGCTGCGCCCAGAAATCCCCAGTGAGGTGACCGGGGCGTATAGATCCAGAAGGACGGTCCCCTGCCTCCAAAGAATGGTACCCCTCAAGGAACCGGAAGGGGAAGGTGGAAGTCCGCTTTTCTGGCTTAGGTCAGGGCAGGGTGGACCCCAGAAGAAAGGCGCGCCCGACCCACCCCTCGACCTCTCAGAGTCTGAGAGGGTCCTGGTCCTCGAGAGGGCCAACCTTGAGCAGCCTGGCAGCTCTGGGCTGCCCCAGAAGGGAGACACAGGGGACATCACCCTCCCCTCCGTGGGCTTCCCGATGGGCCCCAAAGTTGGGGTGATCGAGCACACTACGGGAGGGGTACCACCGCCAAGGGGTCAAGGAACCCTCAAGGCCAGGCTGCATGGCAGTGGTGGCTCGCACCATAGCCTGCTGGTCAGTGCCACTGACCCCAACCTCGGGAGAACCTGAGTGCTCCTCAGAAGGGGCTGGCTGCGACTGTCGTGGAGACCACTGCGCGTCCTCCTCTGCAGACAACCCGAAAGGTGTGACTGCTCGTCAGACTCCGAGGCCCAAGCCAAGCGGTAGGAGGGCGAGGAAAGCGACCTTACCGAGAGCCTGGAAGCCAAAGCAGTGGCGGGCGGCCCCTGCCCTCCACAGCCCCGCAAGTGGGGCTGACAGAAAGGCGGCAGGGCAGCTCGGGCCAAGGTCCTGAGCCGAGGGGCCAGCCACGGCGCAGTGAAGTCCACTGGCACGGGGCGGTACCAGGAACAGAGGCAGTGCCGGCAGCAGCCCCAGCAATGGCCTCGGCGTTGGCGCGCCAGGCCCTCGGCGCCGTGAACAGCACCGAGGACGGCGCCGATGGCCCAGCGGACTCGGCGCGAACACGGCACCATCAGGCCCCCGGCACCACGAGCGGCACCGACAGGCGGCTCAGAAGGCCCCACGGCGCCCGTGCTCAACAGCGCCGAGGTGAGACATAGCGGCGACACGAATCAAGGTCTGGCGCTGTGAGCAGCCGCAGGCGCTGAGAGGCAGTCGGCGCCACCGTCTTCGGCGCTGACGAGCCAAGGCACTGCGAGCGGTGCGAAGGCCCTGTGGCGCCAACGGCGTCGAGGACAGCGTCACCAGACCTTCGGACCAGCGGGGCGACACCAGGGGAGCCTTCACCCGAAGGCGATTGCCATAGCAGCGCCTCCCGCCCGCTCGAGAGGAAGCAGGACAGGCCTCCTGCGCCCAGCGGGGAGGAACCTCGGCCAAACTGGAGCTGCAAGAAGCCGAGGTTCCCTCCTCCTCGGTCCACTATAGAACGGGAGGGACCCGGAGGAAGGTCGAGAGAGCACGGCTTGGCCAGTCACTGAACCCTACCCCAGTCGGCCTTCGCCCTACTGAGCAGGCGGCTGTTCTGGGAGGCGGTCCATGTGGAAGAAAGCAGGCGTCGCACAATCCATGTCATGAAGCGGGCCAAGACACGAGACACAGTCATGCTAGTGGGTAACTGAGTACTGCGACGCATTCGGGCACCGGCGCATAGGGGCCGCCTACTTTAGAAAGTTTCTTTGCCCTCCGACTGCTGACATGACCTCATGGAAAAACACCAAAATAGACTCGACATCGCTATACTTTAAAATAAAAGGAAAGATCTTACGGCGGCGTCGAGTGGAGGCAGAACCCAGAACTAGCAGACCGACGGACTGACGACACAGATTCAAGGCTAAGGCCTAACAACTGTCAAAAACTTCTTCAGTGGCTTCCCACGAGGTGACCTCAACAGCGGAGGCGAAGAACTGGTAGGCAGGTGGAGTTGACACAGTTTAACGGCTAATCCTTGAGCGCCACGTAGTACATCGGCCTCGAGGAGACGCCGATGCTGCGTCGATCCGCCTATCCTTTAAAAAAAAAAGGCTCCTCGAGGTCCTGATCTCCGGCCAGTACCCATCTGTGATGAATGGTGAAGATTGACACAGATAAGATCAAAGTATTCTCAATCTTGCGAAAATTACCACCCCTTTCAAATTAAAAAGGCTGTCAGCTAAATCATGCAGCTGAAGAAATACAGGTTACTCACCTGTAACAGGAGTTCTAGGAATGGTATATGTTGTTCATCCACACTCATTGGCAGTATCCTTGCCGCTTTAAATCTTGCGGAAGGTCTTCAAGCTTGCTCCTCCCACCCACCGGGTGGTATAACTCGGCTCCGCCCCATGGCGCCAGATCTGGCCGCTGGAGCTCAGGTTGTCAGTCGAGCCGGGGAGGTCGGGTGGGTGTGTGGATGAACAACATATACCATTCCTAGAACTCCTGTTACAGGTGAGTAACCTGCATTTCTAGGGACATGGATATGTTGTTCATCCACACTCATTGGCAGACTCTAGCAGTTCTCCGGAGGAGGAGGCAAGCACACCCCATATACTTACTTGGGAAGAGAGACTGGAGAACCGAGGCCCCAAAACCAGCATCCGGCGTGACTCAAGGTCGATGTGGTAGTGGGTAATGAAGGTGTTTGCTGACTTCCAGGTAGCAGCCCTGCAGATTTCCTGGATAGGGACGCCCTGAAGCAGCCACTCAGCAGCAGTATGGCGGGTAGAATGAGCTCTTATCCTCTGGGAGGCTCCATGCCCGCTAACTTATAGCAGAGATCTATGCAGGAGGTTACCCACCTGCTTATCGTCCGCTTGGCTGCAGGTCTGCCAGATGCGGCTTCAGCGTAGGTGACAAACAGCTGGCGAACCTCTCCCAATTTCAGCGTGCGCTCCTTATAATAGCGGCGCCTTCTAGATCCAGAGTATGGAGCCTATATTCGCCTCCAGGTGTGATTGGGGTAGAACACCGGCAGAGTCAACACCTGGTTAAGGTGAAACTCCAGCACCACCTTGGAAGGAATTTGGGTGGGGCGCAGGACAACCTTGTCCCTGTGGAAGACCAGGTAAGGAGACTCGATGGAAGCGCCTGGAGCTCTCCCATCCTTCTGGCTGGCGTGATAGCCACCAAGAAGGCGGTCTTCCGACAGGTGAGAGAGAGCACACCTGTGCATAGGTTGAATGGCTTGCCCATGAGCTTTGCCAGTACCAGCAGTAGATCCCACGGAGGTGGGGGTTCCCGCACTGGAGGGAAATGTGATCAAGGCCTTTGAAAAGCGCCAGACCACCTTCTCCTGCGCCACTGACTGCTTCCCGGCCCGTGCCCGTAAGCAGAGATGGCTGCCAGGTGCACCCTTAGGGTCGCCGACCTAAGCCCTTGACTAGAAAGGGACCATAAATAGTCCAAGATGCTTGCCAAGGAACAGGAGGAAGGGTCCAAGCCCTTGCCCTGACACCAAATGGAAAACCTTTTCCATTTGAAGGCATAGCATTTTCTGGTCGACTCCTTACGGGACGCCTCAACTACATTGAGGACCTCGTCGGAAAGACCCAAAGCCTGGAACTCTAGCGCTCAGGAACCAGGCCGTCAGGTGCAGGGATTGAAGGTCGGATGGAACACCTTCCCTGATTGACTGAGAGCAGGTCCGGCGAGCTGGAAGCTGCCGCTGAGTCCTGGAGCTGAGACTGAGGAGATCTGGGTACCAGAACTGGCGAGGCCAGTCTGGGGCTATCAGAATCACCTCGCCTTGTCCCTCCTCGCCTTGAGAAGCACCTTGTGGATCAAGGAAATGGGGAAAGGCGTAAAGAGCCGGGGTCCATTGCCTCGAGAAGGCATCCCCTGCAGCGAGCCCTGCTGAGAGGCGGGCATGGAACAGACTCAGCTTAGCGTTCTCCATGGAGGCAAACAGGTCCACCTGAGGTGTGCCCCAAAGGGAGAACAGATGCTGTACTACCTCCGGCAGGAGAGACCACTCGTGGGATGCAGCCCCTATCCGGCTCAGGGCATCGGCCAGGGTGTTGGAGGCTCCTGCCACGTGAATGGCCTAGAGATCCGCCTCCAGGCTGCTGACAGTGACCAACTGGAGAGCTTCCTTGCATAGAAGCATGGGCGCGTCCCGCCCTGGCGCGGTTTAGATAGTACATGGTCGTGGTATTGTCCGCCTGGACTCGGACCACTTGACCCGGAGGAACGGAGCAAAGGCGGTGAGAGCTAGCGGACCGTCGGAGCTCCAGCAGGTTGATGTGGCATCGGGACTCCAGCGGGGACCAGAGGCCATGAGCCCGGTGTTCCCCCAGATGGGCACCCCAACCCATCAGAGAGGCATCGGTCGACAGAGAGACCGCCGGCTCGGGCGGACGAACGGGATGCCCTCCTGCAAATGATCTGGAACGGTCCACCACTGGAGAGCATTCCACATCCCTGTGTCACCGACCTAAGCTGGTCCAAGGGATCGCAGCGTTGTGACCACTGGCTGGCCAGTCCCCACTGAAGGGGCGCATGTTCCAGCGGACCCAACGGACCACGCTGGTACAGGCCATGAGACCCAGGGCGCAGGAAGTCCGGGCAGGGCGCAATTGCCCAACCAGAAATGATCGGGCAAAGGAGGAAAGAACCTCGGCCCTGTCTCGGGGAGCGCTCTGGCTCGAAGAGGTCGAGCTGCGCCCGATGAATAAAATCACCTGCTTCGGCTCGAGTTCCGACTTGGCCTCGTTGATAAGGAGGCCCAGTTGAGCAGACCTGGAGGGCCAGATCTCTGGACCACTCCGCCTCCCTCCTGGAGGAGCTGCTATCAGCCAGTCGTCCAGGTAAGGGTACCCGGACCTCGGCGCCAGGGAATGCTGTCACCACTGCCATGCATTTGGTGAAGACCCTGGGAGCTGGAGACAAGCCGAAGGGCATGGCTTGGAACTCGAAGAGAGATCCTTCCGCTCGGAAGCGAAGGAATCTCTGGTGAGACGGACGGATAGGGACGTGAAAAAGCAGCGTCCTGCAAGTCCAGAGAGCAGAACCACATGCCGCGTTCCAAGGATGGTATTATCTGAGCCAGAGTGACCATCCTGAAGGTTCGAGACCTTAGGAACTTGTTTAGGTCGTGGGAGGTCGAGAATGGGGCGCCAGCCCCGTCCGCTTCGGAACCAGGAAGTACCTGGACACAAACCTGGGTCTGAAGGAGGGTCCACCACCTCTCTTACCACCTCCTTCTGGAGGAGGAGAGTGATGTCGGCTCGACGAGCCGCCAGTGAACTGGGGATCCCGAAGCCCCGAGGCGGCGGCTCTGAAAGGTGGTGCCTGCTCGATTCCAGAGGCAGGCCTCTTCCCACCACCTCAAGACCCACCTGTCCGTGGTAACAGCGGACCAGGCGGAACGGAGTGCGGGCCGTCCCCAGGGACCCAGGGAAGGAGTGGCGGGGATGGGGCGTACACCCTCAGCCCGTCACTGGGCAGGCTTGGAGGAGGGACTGGCCGAGGACCTCCTGGGCCCTTTCCTCCCTGCCTCCTGTTAGAGGAAGCCGGCGGCTTGGGTTTGGGATGCCAGGCCGAGCCTGCTGGCCCTGGACGTTGCTGGGCAGGCGGCCCGAGGCACAGAAGGACGAAAGGGCTTAGGCTGTGGTTTGCGCCTTTGTCCTTCTGACGGAAGAGACCGAGTCAAGGTGGCATTGGACTTCTCGATCCTCTGCAGGTGACCTTCCACCCCAGGGCGAGAGGTCAGTCCAAAAGGAACATCGCCAACTTGTGCTGGGTATCAGAGTAAAGGTGGATATCCTCAGCCAAGCCCGCCGGCCATAGCCACTCGGCCGCCACCGATCTAGCACATGAGTCCCACATCCAAAGCAGTCTGGAGCTGCTGTTTGGCCACTGCCCTGCCCTGGTCCCGCACCTGCTTAACCGTAGTCTGCAGATCGCGGGAAGATGAGGATGACCTCATCCAGGAGCCCAACAGGGCATGAGAAAAAGTGTGCCATGAGGGCGGCCGAACTGGCTGGCGAAGGCCGAGAGAGGGCATAGCGTAGACTTTTCGCCCGACATAGTCCAATTTCTTGGACTCCTTGTCAGGAGGTTTGTCCACATCCTGGCGTTGCGGCTGGCGGAAACGCTGTCGGTAACCAACCCCTCAGCAGAGGGTGTTCAAACCGGACAAAGGAACGGTAGGGACCGCATACTTCCTAGCCATCCTGGCCGGGCGCAGGGCAGGAAGCAGGCGCTGCCAAAGTTCCAGTGCGGACCCACTATGGCCTCGGCCACGGAAAGGCCTCCGTCGGAGATCCCTCGGTCCAGAATCTCCGTGAGGATACCTGGCCCGTTTGGAACGGGTTCAGCTCCATCCGGTAGACTCGAGATGAGCCAAGCAGTCCTAGGAAGGACGACGGCTATCGTCCATTGACTGACCTCCTGAAGACTCCAAGTCCAGTCGCTTGGAGAAGAAGGAGGAATCATCTTCTGACTCGGAAGAGTCCTCAAGAGCTGCCTCTGGCCTGAGCCACCTTCACCTGCCGAGGTCGGTCGGGAGTGAGGGTAACTGACAGCCGATGGGGTAAACCCTTAGCTAACCGAGAATCCTTGGTCGGAGCCCCAATTGGTGGCTGTGGAGGCGGAGGTTCCACCGAATCGGTGGAGCAACTGGTTTTGGCGAACAACCGGCCTGAGTATAGGCTCCTCGGACAAGTGAGAGGTTGTGTCGGCGTTCGGGTGACAGCCACTTAATGGCGGGGAAGGCGCGCGAGTCGGCTTATTCCGGCCAGGAGGAGCTGTTGCAACATAAGGTCCCGTACCGTCGGCGTAATTGCCGAAGCCTCCCTCATCCGAGGGCGAGGGCGGCGGCGCCCGCTTACCGCTGATGCCGGACCGAGACCGCTTATGACGGTGGGAACGGCTGGACGCTAAGAGGTCCAGACCGAGACCAGAGTCCCGGAATTTCCGGGTCGGTGCGGGAGGTGTCGGCCGAACCGGCACTCCCTTCGGCTCGGAAGGTCCATCCGAGGGCTCCGGAACCGGAGGCACAGGCGAGCCCAGGGATCCTCAACTCTCCCGGGGAACCGGGAGAGGGAATCTCGGCTGCTAAAGGCGACAGCCCGTTCAATGGGTCGAGAAAATCTCGACTTCATCAGTGGGAGTCTCGGTCAACTGACCTGGCGGGACAACCGTGGAGGCCAGTGGTCAAGCCGTAGCGGTCGACCGGCCGACGGTCGACGGCCCGGAGAGGACCTTTCCCGGCTCCCAAGAGCGCCGACGGAGGGACTTACCCTTGTCCCTCTTTTGGACCGAGAATAAGGTCCAGCAGCGCAGAGCCCTTCTCCTTTAGTGGAGAGGGACAGACAAAGCTCATAAAGGAAGCCGTGTAGGAAGAACCCAGAGAGGCGGGATAAATGCCGCGGCCGAGGAAAGAATCTGACCCGCGCGCCTCCTCTTGAGCGACCATCCGCTCGAGCTGATCCGCCCGAGCCGCTGCTTGTGACACGTAACGGGCCTCCTTGGACTTCACGGAGGAAGCGCTTCTCGGGACGGCCCAGTTGCAATCGGGCAGCACGGGTCTTCGAGGACGAGGCCGAGAAGATGAGCACAGGTCGCAAGCCTGCGGGTCGTGCTCAAGGCCTAAGCAGTGAACACGTGGGTGTGGATCCGTCCGAGACATCTTCTGCCACTGGGCATCTCGAAATCGAGAGTCGATTGTCCATCGCGGCGCGAGGGATCAAGACGAAGTCTTTTGCAAAATATTATTTTTAAATCCAAACGGAGAAATAGGAATCAGTCGTGAAACGCAGAGCGTTAAGGAGGGAACCTGAGCTTCCAAGCGGTAAGGAAGATCTAGCGCCATGGGGCGAGCCGAGAGTTATACCACCCGGTGGGTGGGAGGAGCAAGCTTGAAGACCTTCCGGCAAGATTTAAAGGCAAGGATACTGCCAATGAGTGTGGATGAACAACATATCCATGTCCCTAGAATGAGCCATACTACAATATTGGGATCATGCAACATTTAAACGGCGGAATCCATATCACTAGTCTTCTAGAGCATTTAAATCAGTTCAAACCAGTGTTTTAATCATCTTCAGAGGATTCGGCTCCTTCTTCTGCAGCTCCATCTAGATTTCTATCTGCCGCAACAACTTGACGCATCCTTCAGATCCGAAAGAGATATGCTTGCCCGCTCCAGTTCACACGTAACTTTGCTGGAAGCAGCAACTGGTGCTGTACTTTTATTTGTCTAAGCTGGCTATGTATTCCATCAAAAGCCTTCCTTTGCTGCCTTGTGCTGTATGATAGGTCAGGGAACAGTAAGACCGTGTCACTACCATATTTCAGGGATCGCTTTCTTCGTGCAGCACTCAGAATTCTGTCACGATCTCCCACCCCGTGCAAACCAGCATGAAAGTTCGAGGTTGAGCGTGTCAGGAGTACATACGATTAGAGGAGTATCTGACGCCTTCTCCAGAGATGGGGGTCTTCCTCAGAGAAACCCAACAGCTAGGGACCAACATTCTTGCAAAATTCAGGGGATCTTCACCTTCCACCATTTCAGGTAGCCCAATCACCCTTACATTTCTCTCCTAGTCTGATTTTCCACATTCTCCAACCTCTGGCGTGGTAGGGTATTCTCTTTTATTAGGCAGGTTGTGGCATCAACAGACTTGGTCACTGAAGTGTCCGATCTCTGGCGTGCTTGCTCTACTGTGTCCATCCTAGCCTCAAGAGAAGCCACCATCGGTGCAGCGCATCAAATTCTGATCCAAGTCCTGAACTGTTTTACCAATTGCCCCAGTGTAGAGTTAATGGTTAAGAGCGTCACTTCCCTGTATGATTTTCAGCTGGGCGCGCTTTATCCTGCTGCACAGGCCTCTCGTCCTGCTTCTGATTTTTCGGTTTGAAAAACTCCTCCAAAGAGGGCATTGCTCAGAGACTTGCCATTATGCTCTCTAACTGTCCAGCTTACTGTACTTCAAGCTGCAGCCTGTTTTCCAGCAGAATTAGGTTAAATTTTAAACTTTAATCAAGTTTTCTGGGAGCCCAAAGTGAAGTGCTGTTTCCTCTTAAACTGCTCCTTGGCGCCCCCAGTGATGGCTTTTCTTTTGCTGCTAATAGGAAGGGGAAGTAAGGTATTGGGCCACAGGGTCTGTGGGGCGGAAAGATGGACAATAAAACCATCTCTGGCGTCAGCTCAATTACCTCACCTAGACACTTCCCAACTCTACCTATAAAGTACACCAAAAGGGCATCAATTTTGGGCAGTGCCAAAAGGCGTGTCCCAAGTTTGCAATTACAATTTCTCCAGCAATACCCATATGAGGCTGGAAGACATTTTGCTAGGATTGCTGGAAGCGAAAGTATCTGGAATGGTATTTCCAAGTGAACTCCTCAAAACCCTGAAGAGGTAATTTTAATTGCTTTCAATGTTCTCTCAAAGTGGAAAAGAGATTTCTAACCAAGTCTTTATTCCTGGCATCTAATATCGAATTGGACAAGTCCCCACATTATCTTGTATTATTCTGTATAGGTGGTCTATAAGGTTCCCTCAGGGGCCTCCATCAAGGGTGTCCTTAAGTAGGATCCAGAAAGTAGGTAAGGCAGAGGGACGACAAAGGAAATTGCATTACCTACCGTAATTCTTGATCTTCTTGGACGAGTCTCCACCACTCATTCACACTAGTGGGATTAGCACGGAGGCACTAAGACCCATCGAGAGCAAACTTTGCTGGAGGGTCGTGTGCAGAGACAGCGCCCGCTGAGACTACTGGCACCTTGAAACAGCTCTCGGCCAGCAATGACCATCTCGGCGACGACCCTCCAACCGCCTCAGTACCTTTTACCAAGGAGGTGCAGCGCAACTAACGTAAAGAGTAAACCAACATTAAAAAACGGACATAAGATAGTCCTATGACCCTGTAAGAAGGGTCAGCAAAGAAGTCCTCACGGCCTAAAGATTTGAGGGTGAAGACCAATACAGCGTGAGCTCGGGGGATGGAGGGTGGGGCGTGAATGAGTGGTGGAGACTCGTCCAAGAAGATCAAGAATTACGGTAGAGTGCGTAATTTTCCTATCTTCCTGGACATAAGTCTCCACCACTCATTCACACTAGTGGAGAGTACCAAGCTGATAATCCCCAAAAGGGCGGCAGGAGAGCCAGAGCTCACAGCGTCTAAGATAGAAGCCCATGAGGATAGTTCTGCCGAATGCGGAATGTCGCCTAGCATGAACATCCAATGCATAGTGCTTACGAAGGTATGCACTGAGCTCCAGGTGGTGGCGTTGCATATATCTGCAATTGGAACATTGCGAATTTCCGCTAGGGATACGCGACCTCCCTAGTAGAGTAGCGTACACTCTACCTTCTAATTTAACTTGAGCCATGGAATAGCAATAGCGAAGGCATGCCACTAACCATGAAGAGATGCATCTAATAGCGACAGGTTGACCCAGCGGGTGTCGCTGAAAAAACGAACAGTTGCTGAGTCTTCGAACATCCTTGGTTCTATCTAAATAGAACCGCAAGGCTCTCTTAACATCCAAGGAATGAAGAGCTCGTTCCCCTTCATTTTGGAAATTAGCGAATAAGCGGAAGTACCAGAGGTTGGTTTAGATGGAATTCTGACAACCTTGGGAAGAAATTTAGGATGAGGCGGAGAACTACCTTGTCTTTATGGAATACAGTATACGGAGGTCCGTAACAGGGCATGTATCTCAGAGACCCTCGGGCTGAGGTAATGGCCACCAGGAAGGCAGTCTTCCAGGTAAGAAATTTTAGCTCACAGGTAGCTAAGGGTTCGAAAGGCTTCCGAGTGAGCATGTCCAGCACCAGGTTAATGTCCCAGGGTGCAACTGGACGCTTAACAGGGGTCTGGTATGGAGAATCCCTTAAGAAATCTTCATTATAGGTAACTGAGCCAGAGTTAAGGAAGAAACCGCTCATGGAACGCTGAGATGGCACTAAGGTGAACTTTAACTGTGGAGTGCTGAAGACCTAAGTTTGACAGGTCAAAGATACTCCAGAACCTTGCCAGGAGGACAGGAAAAGGATTCCAAGGGATTTTGCACACCAGAGAAAACGTTTCCATTTGGAGCGTCGTTTTCGTTGGCTGGCTTCGAGCAGCCAGAAGGATGTCTGAGACTCTACGAGGACGTTGAACCGATTCACTTCTATCTCTTCAGGAGCCAAGCATGAAGGTGAAGTGATTTCAGGTTAGGATGGACCAATGAACCCTGAGTCAAAAGACTGATTTGCAAAGGAAGTGGTCTCGAGAGGCTGCCAACATACTGTTGAGTAGAGAAACCATAGTTGCCGAGGCCAGGAAGGAGCAATGAGAATCATCTTGGTCCCCTGAGACTCGAACTGAGGAGTACTCTCTGGATTAGAGGAAGTGGTGGAAAGGCGTAAAAGCGTTTGTCCACCGCAGCCTGACAGCATCCTGACAGAAAATGCCAGGCCCTGGATTTCTGGAGCAGAAGAGAGGCAGTTTGCATTGAGTGGGATGCAAAAGGTCCAGGTCTGGAGTCCCCACTCTTTGAACAGGGACCGAGCTACGGCTGGATCAGAGACCACTCGTGAGGTCTGCCTCCGTTCTGCTGAGGTGATCTGCTAGGTCGTTTTGTATACCTGGCAGATAAACCGCTGAATCAGAGACTTGTGCTCCAAGCACCACTCCCACACCCTCATTGCTTCCCTGCAAAGGGATAAGAAAGCACCGCCTTGCTTGTTGATGTAATACATCACTGCTTTGTTGTCCGTTTGAAGGAGAATGTTCTTGTGACAAAGGACATCCTTCAGAGCTCGGATTGCATAGAGGACCGCTCTCATCTCCAGGACATTTATGTGGAGATGAGTTTCAAACTGAGTCCATACACCTTGAGTGTGGAGGGAGAGACAGTGAGCTCCCCATCCCATTAGCGATCGTCTGTGGTGATGGAGATCTGATGATCCGGGGAGCAAAGGGAATCCTTCCAGGAGATTGCTCTCTTGAGACCACCAGGTGAGAGACCTTGAAGGGGCTCCGTCACCTTGATGGGATAAGACTGGGGTGAGAGGTGGGGACCACTGAGTGGAGAGCATCCATTGGGTGGTTCTCATGTGCAGTCGGGCCAGAGGACAGTGAAGACCGAGGACGCCATGAGACCCAACATCGTTGCATCGAGAGAGCTGTAACCGATTGGTTCTCCCTGATGTAACGGGCCATTCAAGGATGTCGAGTCTTCTGTCCTCTGGAAGGAAAGCCTTCGCTGAAGAGGTGTCTAGAAGCGTCCCTATGAAAAGGAGCCTCTGGGAGGGTTGCAGTTGAGATTTTTCAAATTCAGCAGAACTCCATGGACGTGAGAAGACGAGAAGTCGTTTGCACGGCTTCCAAAGTCCCTTGGCCGGAAGGGCTTGCTAGAAGCCAATCGTCCAGGTAGGGAAACACCGGAGTCCGACTTTCTGAGATGCGCCCGCGAGAACTGCACAACACTTTGTAAAACTCACGGCGCGAGGATAGCCCAAAGGGCAGGACTCTGAACTGATAATGCTGACCCAAAGCTACAAACCTGAGGAACTTATGTGGGTCGGGTGGACGGGATATGCTGTAAGCATCCTGCATATCCAGAGAGGCCAGCCACTCGTGCTGATGCAGCAAGGGTAACAGGGTACCTAGGAAATCATCTTGAATTTCTCCTGGGAGGAATTTGTTTAACTTTCTGAGGTCTAGAATGGCGCATCCCCAGATTTCTTTGTAACCAGAAAGTAATGGGAGTAGAACCCTGTGTTTCTGAGATGCGGGGCACCAGTTCTATTGCCCTGTTGTTCAGAAGGCCCTGGATCTCAGCGGTGAGGAGGTCTGACTGAGGCGCCGACAACCTGGGTTGTCGCCTGGGAGGACAATTGGGGGGTTTCCAAGAAATTGAGAGAATAACCCTCGCGAATTATCCGAGGACCCATTTGTCGAAGTTATGGACTTCCACTGGTTGTAGAAGTACATCAGACAACCTCCCACGGAGGAGAAAGTTCCACCTCGGGCAGAGTGGATGGAACTTGGGCCAGCGACTCATAAAGGGCGCTGGGAGCTTTAGGCCCCTCACGCTTCTGCTCGTCTTCTTTTGAGGTTGGGCAGGTTGGCTTTTATGGAAGCTTCCTGCCTCTGCCTCGAAAGGACTAGCGACTATGAAACAGCGTCTGTTCACATGCCCCGAGAGGGGCAGGAGGTCTGCCAACTAATGGCGATCTAGTCTTCTGAGTGGCCTCTAGGCTTGCTCCACCTGAGGGCCAAAAGAAAGGAGCCATCAAAGGCAGCGCCATCACCTGCTGCTGAGCATCATTCGTGAAGCCAGAAAGCACGGCCAGGAATGGCGCCGAGTACAAATCACGCGGCTGCTGAGCGAGAAGCAGTGTCGAAAGCGTCCATGGTGGCTTTGACCTGTTGGTTATTGGACTCAATACCTCTAATAACGGTCAGAAGAAGCTCTGACTTGGAATCCGAATCTGGAAGAGCTTTAACCATTCTTTTCATAGAGTGCCACAGGATATACTCATACTGAGAAAAATAGCCTTGATAACTGGCAACACATACTTAGAGTGGAGGCAGCAAAGACTCTCTTACCTAATGTATCAATCTTCGAGACTCTTTGTTAATAGGTCGAGCTGTAGTAGTTGAGGAAAACGACCTTGTCATTCTCTGCCAGGACTACAATAGGATCCATAAAGGCTTGGGATGCCAAAATGGGACGATCCTTGGGGCTGAATACTTCTTATCAATGGATTTAGCCACTGAGGGAATAAGAGCAGGGTTATTCCATACCATTTGAGACAGCGTCTCAGAAGGAAGGCTGAATCGGAGGAGTCAAATCCGTAGGGATCTCGAGCATGAAGATACTGGAGTCTTATATCTTCCCAGGATCGATGTCTGTAGTCTGGAGAGAAAGAGTGGATCCCAGGTTCTTCAACAGAGACTTAAAGACAGGTCCTCGACCACAGGCTCTGTAGCAAAGAAAGATCCTGTTTCCTCCACTTCATCACCCAACCGAAGGTCTGGGTCAGAGCTCAACATCATCTCCTGATGGTCCATAAAGGACTGCTTGGACAGGAAAGGAGTGAAAATTAGGAGAGGAGGAAATGGCAGAAAAACAAGGAGAGTCCCCAAGGGCTGCAGGCGCCGAGGCAATAAAGCAGACTGAGCGGCACCGAGGCGCCTGGCGCCGAAGAGCCTGTGACCCCATAAGCGCCCTAATGAGCGCTTGCGGGCGACAACTGCCAGGCGCGGCCGGCAGCGCCTTGTGATCGGCGCCGCGGGCGCCGCCCGCCTATCAGCAGCACCACCGGCGGCACGAGACCCCGCGGTACGCGGACTAGCCTCACAAGACAGCGGCACAGCAGGCGCCAACAAGCCAACAGACAGCCCTGCGGAAGGCGCGGAAAAGCCCCGGAACCTGGAAGCTAGAAGGAAAAAAAAAAACAGGAGATAAGGGCATCGGTGAGGCCCCTGCGCCCAGCCATGTGAGGAAACACCTAAGCAGTCGCTGGCACCGAAGAAGGCGCCCAGCGACTGGAAGGTCAACAGCCCTACCCGATCGCGGAGGGCCGAGGGCTCCGAGGCAGCCGAGCCAGGCAGAAGAACCAACCTCCGAGCCCATTGCTCCATAAGCGGCCCACTGATGAAACTGCTCATCTGGAGTCCTACCTATAGCGGGGAGGGACTCCGATGTCGAGGGCAGCGATTACGGAAGTTGCGACTCCGAAGAAGAGACCGGCAACTAGCAATGATAACCGGCGTCGGCGCGCAGACATACCAGAGGACGACCTCGGTGATGCCTTCTCTTTTTGACCTGTGGGCGAAGAAGAGCTCGAGGCGAACGGTGCAGAGAATGCGACTGTTTATTTTTATGCCGGTCGAGGACACCCATCCCCGACATCGGACTGACTTGTCGGAACCCCGCTGAGGAGAAGGAGGCTGACCGGACTCAGCCCGGCTGACTCAACAGCTTTCATACAAAGTCTCCCTACCGTCACCTGACCTGCTCATGAGTGGAGCTCCGTCCAGTAGGCGAGACTTCTTCAAGTAAAATTTAAATATTAGAAAATTTAGCGAAAATAGAATAAAATTAAGCGATACTACTTATCGTGATAAAGTTACAAAAAACAAACTGAAAACTATCGCTGGTTTGAAGTTTGACTCAAGATCAACGGCGGCGTCGTCACACTGAAGTGCCTTTCGACGGCGGAAAAAAGACTGAAAGGCGGTTGGGGTCGTCGCTTGAGATGGTCGTACCCGCTCGAGCCGCTGCTCATGGCGCCCGTGTCTGCGCCGACCCCTCCAGCAAAAGTTTGCTCCCGATGGGTCTTAGTTCCTCCGGCGCTAATCCCACTAGTGTGAATGAGTGGTGGAGACTTATGTCCAGGAAGATGCAGCAAATCTTTTTGTCTTAAAATATAATTTCTCACCTGAACATATTGGTGCATGTCCCGATCAGGAAAGGCATATTTCGTTGCAAGTCAATAAAGGGTAGGACACTAGAGTTATTGACCAATTTGTGATAGCAGCTAAGTCCTAGCCTCCGTCAAGACTCAAATGGGGTATCAAGGTGGGCAGGGTAAACATTTTCATCTCTTGATACTGATGTAAAAGAAGATCGTTTAAAGAGTTTTTATGTCTAATAATATTCCATATCTTTAGAACTTGGGCCGTGTATTTAGAAAAATTATGAAGCAGGGGACCAACCCGGAGAGAAAAGGGCTATCCTCTCAATATCATGAAAGTCATTTATTAGAAATTCTATTTTTCCAGGCCGAGAGGGTGGCTGGAGAATCCAGAGAGAAAGGGTTTTAGAAAGTCTGCCAGAGCATACATTTTCAGGTCAGGAGATTAACCTCCCTTGATCCAAGGGAAGGATAATAAAGACCACAGACCCTTGGTCTCTGGTTGTCCAAGATAAAAGAGAGAAGCCTATTCCAGGATTTAAAGTAAAAAGTTGCCGGAAAATTGGGACATTTTGGAATAGGTATAATATCCTGGGAAGTATATTCATTCATACAGTTTCTATGCGTCGGAAAAAGTTAGTTTTAGGTTGTCTCATCTAGATAGATGATCTTGGAGAAGGAGAAACCAGTTAGTAATTAACTAGTTCGAGATGTTCCAAATTTAAAGGGATATGGATACCTAAATATTTGAATTTGGTACACCTCCATTTTAAAGGTAGGGAGTTTAAATTTTGTGCTGTTTGTAGTAGAACATCAAAGCTTCTGTTTTAGTGATGTTTAATTTAAAATTTGTTACCCTTTCATAATTCCTAAGGATCTCCCAGACCGCTGGTATTGAGGATTCAGGGGATAAAGGATACAAGGATGTCATCCGTGAATAATGATACCTTAAAGACTTTTTGGCCTAGGGATACCCCTCTATCTGAGGATCCTGTTTTATGGTCATAGCTAGGGCTCCATGTAAGGGCAAAGAGATAAGGAGAGAGTGGGCAACCTTGTCAAGTTCCTTGTCATAGGTGTAGAAAGCGAGGGGAGACATAGCTCCATTTAAGCGGATATAGGCTTGGGTTGAGAGTACAGGTTTTAAGCCAAAAGAAACTGGTCAGGGAAGGAAATAAAATTAAGAGTATCCCAAAGGAAATTCCATGAAACTGTCAAATGCCTTTTAGGCATCGAAACTAAGAAGAGCCTATGTTATCTGTCTGGAGTGTATGTGTTCTAAAAGTAACATAGCCGCCCGGATGTTATCGGTGGTGCTGCGTGTTTGATGAATCCGACCGATCAGGTTGAATAAGTGAAGGAGAAGTGTTCAAGCCTGGAAGCCCAAATAGTCATGTAGATCTTGTAGTCAACATTCAAAATGGAGACAGGACAATATGAAGCTGGGTCAGTTACATCTTTGTAAGGTTTAAGAAGAGGGTAATAACTGCATAGTTCCAAGAGGGAGAGGAGAAGAGAAGCCTCCCCTCCACCACCGCTCTGTAAGAAGACAGGAGCGTAGGGAGACCTCCAGCAAATTTCTTGTACCATTCCACCGTAAAGCCATCAGGGCCTGGGCATTTGGGTAGTTTAAGGACTTGAATTTGGCTAAGGATTCCATCAGGTCGATAGGAGATTCCAGAGCAGCTTGTTGTGTATCCAATAGTTTTGGGAAAGGTAATTTAGTTAGAAACTCTGCCTAACACCAGGATCTGAAGACTCGTAAGGGGGTGAGTAGAGGATTGATAAAAGAAAAGAAAAGATGATCTAATGTGTTCGTCTGAATGGGAAATTTGTTTTGTTACTGAATGCTTAATTTTAAGATAGTTGCAGTATGTTTCCTGTTTTAATTTATGAACTAGAAGGTGAGTAGCCCTAACACCCCTTCATAGTTGGCCTGTTTTAAACAAGTCAAGGTCTGAAGTATTTGAGTCCATTATGTTCTGCATTTCTTTAACATTTTCTAATTTTTGTTGTATTGCTTTATCTCCTTCCCTGTATAGCAACTGGTAAGACTGTAGTTGTTCAATGTGATATCTATATAAGGCCTCTGTCTTCCACTTTTGTGGGATGAAAAAATTAGGTTACTCACCTGTAACAGTAGTTCTAGGAGTGGTATATGTTCTTCATCCACACTGTTTGGCATGTCCCTTTCCCTTTAAATCTTGCCATAATTCTTCAAGCTGGCTACTCCACCTACCGGGTGGTATATACCTTGGCTCCGCCCCATGATGCCAGATCTTAGCCCGCTGGAAGCCAGGTTGTGTGCGTCTGCAGCCGGGAGGTCGGGTGGGTCCGTGTGGATCAACAACATATACCACTCCTAGAACTGTTACAGGTGAGTAGCCCGTTTTCTAGGATCGTGGATATGTTGTTCATCCACACTGTTTGGCAGACTCCTAGCAATTCTCGGGAGGAGGGAGGCAAGCGCACACCCTTACTTAGGGAACAGAGGATGGAGAACCAAGGCCCCCAAATCAGCATACCAGCGTGACTCAAGGTTGATGTGGTAGTGGGTAATGAAGGTATTTGCAGACTTCCAGGTAGCAGCCCGACAGATTTCCTGGATAGGGATGTCTCTGGAAGCAGCCACCGATGCAGCAGTATGGCGGGTAGAATGAGCTCTCATCCCTCTGGGAGGCTCCTTGCCTGTCAACTCATAGCACAGACCTATGCATGATGTAATCCATCTTGCTATGGTCCATTTGGCTGCAGGTCTGCCAGAAGTGGCTTCAGCGTAGCTGACAAACAGCTGCGCAACCTTCCACGAATTTCTGTCGCCCTCGCTCTTATAATAGCAGAAAGAACGCCCCAGGTCCAAAGTATGGATCCTGTACTGGCCTCCGAGGTGTAATTAGGGTAGTATACCGGCAGAGTCAACACCTGGTTAAGGTGAAACTCTGACACCACCTTCGGAAGGAATTTTGGGTGGGCGCAGGACAACTTTGTTCCTGTGGAAGACCAGATAGGGAGTCCACCGAGCACCTGAGCTCCCCTGTCCTTCTGTCAGACATGATAGCCACCAGGAGGCAGTCTTCCACGAGAAGTGCGACAGCTCACACTTGTGCACTGGTTCAAATGGCTTGCCCATGAGCTTTGCCAGTACCAGCAGTAGATCCCACGGAGATGAAGGTTCATGCACGGAGGATACTGTATGTGATCCAGGCCTTTGAAAAGTGCCCGACCACTGCTCCTCGCCAATGTCAGCTGACCGACATGGCCTGTAAGCAGAAATGGCTGCCAGGTGCACCTAAAGGTCGGGTAGTCGAGAGTGTTAGCCACAGAACAGGATAAGAGGTCCAGACTCTTAACTTCTGACACCAAATGGAAAACCTTTTCCATTTGAAGGCATAACATTTCCTGCTAGATTCCTTCGAGATGCCTCCACCACGGTGCGGACATCTTGGAAAGACCCAAAGCCTGGAACTCTAGCCGCTCAGGTATCAGGCTGTGAGGGCAGGGACTGAAGGTCCAGATGGAAGACCTTTCTCTGGTTCAGAGTTATCAGGTCCGGCGTGTACAAAGCCTCTCCGGGGCCTGCAGCTGAGGCTGAGGAGATCTGGATACCAGAACTGGCGCGGCCAGTCTGGGGCTACCAGAATCTCCTTCACCTTGTCCCTCTCACCATGAGTAACACCTTGTGGATAAAGGGAAATGGAGGGAAGGCGAGGCTGCCTGGGGTCCACAACCTTGAGAAGGCATCCCCTACAATGAATCCTGCTGAAGGGGCGGGCATGATACAGCCTCAGCTTGGTGTTTTACCTGCAGGCAAACAGGTCCACCATCGGTTTTCCCAGTGGGAGAACAAGCTGTAAGCTACCTCTGGATGGAGAGACCACTAGTGGGATGTCTGGCCTATACAGCTGACAGCATCTGCCAGCTGGTTGAGGCTCCTGCCACATGGTTGGCTAGGAGATTCGCCTCCAACCAGCTACGAGGTCAAGATGTGGAGCACCTCCTTGCACAGCAGGCGGGAGTGCGTGCAGCCCTGTTTGCTGAGGTAGTACATGGTCATGGTACTGCCCATCTGGACTTGAACCACTTGACCCCAGAGCAGAGTAGCAGCGGACAGTGCCAGTCTGACTGCTCAGAGTTCCAACAGGTTGATGTGGCATCAGGACTCCAAAACCCATGGGTCCTGTTGTCCCCCATGTGGGCTCTCCAGCCCATGAGAGGCATCAGTCATAAATGCGACTGTTGGCTCGGGCGAACAAGCAGGATCCCTTCCTGCAGCGAGTCTGGGCGGTCCACCATTGGAGAGTGTCCCACATCTTCTGGGTCACAGTGATCAGCTGGTTGAAATGACCGTGGCGCTTGAGTCCACTGGGTGGCCACATATGCAACTGGGCCCAATGGACCACTGTGGTGCATGCTGCCATGTAACCCAGAAGGCACAGAAAGTCCCGGGCAGGGCGCAAGTGTCCAACCAGTAATGATTGGGCAAAGGAGGAGAGAACTTGCCCCAATGCAGCCCATCACCTGGGAAGGCACGAGTTCAGACTTGGCCTCGTTGATCAGGATCCTGGACTCTCCACCTCCTGTTGGATGGAACCTGCCAGGAGCCAATCGTCGAGGTAGGGGTAAATTCTGACTCTCCCATGCTGGAGATGGGCCCACCACCACTGCAATGCATTTGGTGAAGACCGAGGGTCGATGACAGGCCAAACGGCATGGCTTGGAACTCGCACAAGGTCTCATCGACCCTGAAGCAGAGGAACAGCTGATGGGCGGATGGACTGGGACGATGAAAGAATGCGTCCTGCAGATCCAGCGAAGAGAACCACGTTTCGCTCCAAGGATGGTATGATCTGGGACAAAGTGACCATCCGAAAGGTTCGTGACGGAGAAACTGATTCAGGTTGTGGAGATCTAGAATGGGGCACCAGGAAGTACCTGGAGACAATGCCTGGGTCTGTAGATGGATCTGCCACGATAGCTACTGCCTCCTATGAAGGAGCCCAGCAATGTAGTCTCGAAGAGCCAACTGGGTGCATCCGGAACTCAGTTCTTCCAGATGGGTGCTAGCCCACTTGGGAGGGTAGTGCTCGAATTCTGGAGGCAGTCCTTGACCGACAACTGAGAACTCACCTGTCCGTAGTGATAGCGGACCAGGCGGAAAGGAAGTGGCGGAGCCGGCCCCACGGAGGACCCAGAGCTGGAGTAACAGATACAGAGGCAACCCCACCCGTCACTGGGCAGGCTTAGAGGAGGCTCCAGGACCTGAGCCTTGGCCTCCTGTGTGGGCCTGCTGGGGTCCAGGCTTAGGCTGAAGGTGCCAAGCTTCAGCTTGCTGCTGTCTCGTTGGTAGGACTGCTGAACCGCTGGGGAAGAGTGCCGAAAGGCTTTTCTTCTGCTGGTTCTTGCCCGAACTCTTGCAGAAGTGGTGTCCAAGGTGGCACTGGACTGCTCAATTAGCTGTAGATGACCGGCTACTCCTGGGCCGAACAAGTGTGTCCCAAGGAAAGGCACATCAGCTAACTTATGCTGAGTATCTGCAGGGAGGAGGAGAGCCTCAGCCAAGCCCTGTGGTGAGGCCACTGTGGCGGTCATCGAGTGGGCACAAGATCCCCAATGTCCAGGAGCCATCTGGAGTTGCTGTTTGGCAACCACACGGCCCTAGTCGGACCTCTTAACTGTGGTTTGCATGTCCATGAGGAGATGTGGGAGGACTTCATCTAATGACCCGAGAAAAGTATGACAGAAGTGTGCCATGACGATGGCGAACTGGCCAGATGAAAGCCCAAGGAGGAAGCTGCATAGACTTTCCATGCTGAATGGTCCAAAAGCTTGGACTCCTTATCGAGAGAGCGGTCAGTGTTGGCAGAGCTGCCAGTACGTCTGAAAGTACAGTTACGTAAGAACTTACCATAACAGTAGATCTTGAGAACAGCTCTTGCAGCAGGTTACACCATTAGGACTGAAGCCGGCAGGCGCATGTGGAGACCCAGGAAAATTTCTGGCTAGCTATCTTCATGAGGACACATGCCCGTCGGTCCGCCTCCGACATCAGGCGTGGTACATAAGGGGCGGTCCCGCCAGAATCCCCAGTTCTCCCGCCGGAGACTCCCGCCGCAGGATGACATCAGAAGGGAGACCAAGGATCCGCCGTCAGAAGGCAATAAAGGAGAACATCTCAACCAAAGCGTTTCTTTCTTTTCCTCCGTTTCAATCATCCATGACATATTGCCTCTGCTTTAACCTTTCATTTTGTTTTTTTTTAGGCAGAGGCATTACCTCCTCTAAGGGGAAGGAGGCGGGAAAGGTACCTGCTGCAAGGCTGTTCTCGAAGATCTACTGTTACAGTAAGTTCTTACGTAACTGTACTATCTTACTGAGATACAGCTCTTGCAACAGGTCTCAATAGGACTGATTCCCAAGCAGTACCGCTGCCAGAAGATCCGGGAGGAGGCATAGAGACAAGAGAAAAACAATCCAAGTCCTGACTCAGGACAAGAGACCTTGCAACACTGCTAGGCCGAAACTGGCTCTACGCCTAGAGGCTATGTCCAGACTGTAATGCCTGATAAAGGTATGTACAGAGCTCCAAGTAGCAGCAGCACAAATAGCTGAAATAGAGACATTTCTGGCGCTGCAAAGAAGTGGCCACACCTCTGGTAGAATGACCGGATAGAACCGGGAGGGTTTTGTTTAATCTGGTAGCAGTGTGAGATACACTGGACAAGCCAGCGTGACAAGGTCTGCTTGGACACGGTTGGCCTTCCATTCTCTGAGAAAAGAGGCAAAAGCTGGTCAGAAGCCCATAGGGTTTAGTTCTGTTAAGGTAATACCTCAGGCTGCGGTGAACATCCAGGGTATGAAGCAAAGCCTCTCTCTGTTGGAGTAATCGGGAATTAGACCGGAAGGTCAATATCCTGATTTAAAGTAAGTGTCGAAAACCACCTTAGGCAAAAACTTTGGGTTAGTCTCAGAGATACTCTGTCCGGTGGAAAACCAAATAAGACTCTTTAACATGAGAGCATGAAGCTCAGAAATCCTTCTGGCTGAAGTAATGGCAACTAAAATAACGTCTTCCACGACAGAAAACGTAGCTCGCAAATCCAGCAGGCTCAAAGGGAGGGGCGTAAGTTGTTCCAGGACAAAGAGTAGATCCCACGGAGGCACAGGGTCCCTAATGGGAGGCCTAAGGTGCAACACTCCTCTAAGAAACTCCCGAGAAGCATCAAGCTGAGCAATAGTACAGTGCCCCACGGAAGATGGTAGGCGAAATAGCACAAAGGTGCACCTTAATAGAGGTAGGCTAGCCCAGAATTGAAGAGAGAAAGGAGGTAGTCTAGAACCACTTCAACGGGACAACCTAAAGGGAAAGGTCACGAGCCCGTGACCATAGAACAAAACAACGCCACTTCATGGCGTAGTAGCATCGTTACTGGCTTTCTGGCTGTGGAAGAATCTCAGCAACCTCTTGCGAGACCCGTGGCGCAAAATGGCTATGTCTCTAGGAGCCATGCATGCAGGTTCAAAAGCGGAGATCCGGATGAAGCAATGAACCTCTCTCCTGAGACAGTAAGTGGGAGTTGAGGCGGCAGCAGGGGCGGGGGTTCCAGAGATAGCTGTGCCAGCAAGGGAACCAAATCTGTCTGGGCCAACAGGGCCACCAGAATCATTCTTCCGTGCTCCTCGCAGCTTGAGAAGAAATCTCTGGATCAACGGGAAGGAGGGAAGGCATAAAGGAATCTGTTCACCCAGGAGAGGGACAAGCGTGTCTCGCCAGAAAACACCAGGCCCTGGATCTAGCAAGCAAAATTGGGCAGTTTTACGTTGGATGGGGATACGAACAAGTCCAGTTCTGGAGTTCCCCATCGAAGGAACAGATCTTCTGCCACCTCCTGAAGAAGTTCCTTCGTGGACTCTGGCCTGGGAGCGACTCAGGCCGTCCGCGATCGTGTTGTCCACTCCGGGAACATGTACAGCGATCAGGTTTGCGCCCGTGTCCGATTACCCAATCCCACACCCTCATGGCCTCCTGCAAAGGGGTAAGAGTGTCGCCTCCTTGTTTGTTGAGGTAATACATCACCACCGTGTTGTCCGTCTGAAACAGGATAGTGCAGGCGGGATCATGGACTGAAAGGCCTGGAGTGCATAGAGGACCGCCCTCATCTCTAGGGCGTTGATATGGAGATGAGCCTCCAGCAGGGGTCCATACACCCTGAGACCTCACCCCGTCTAGGTGTGCTCCCCACCGAGACCCGAAGCATCTGTGGTGAGGGTTATCTCTGGGGACGGCGCTGCAAGCAGGGACGCCTTGGAGAGCGACCGGGGCTACCACCATGCCAGTCTTGAACCACGGTTTCGTGATCCTGACTGGATGCTGCAAATGGTCTTGCCTCTGATCCCATTGCGCTTTGAGCATCCACTGCGTTATTCGCATGTGGAGTCGCCGAGAGGGACAGTAGGAATGGCCGCAGCCATGTGTCCGAGCAGACGGAAGGACCGACCTGGCTGGTACGATCTGGTTCGGCCGATAAGTCCCTATGAGGGACCTTATGCGCCCGCCCTGTCGGCTGGAAGAAAAGCTCTTCCCTGGATCGTGTCCAGCACTGCTCCTATGAACTGCAGGTTTTGCTGACGGTACCAAGACGGACTTCTCTCGATTTATAAGAATGCCCAGCGATCCAAATGGGTCTTGGGTGTCCTGGATCTGAGCAAGGCGCCTCGCTGGAGACGGCCATGAGAAGCCAATCGTCGAGAATGCAGGAACACATAGTGGCCCTTTCTCCTTAGAGACGCTGCCACGACTGCCATGCATTTGGTAAAGACCCTGGTGCGGATGACAGTCCGAAAGGGAGAGCCCGGAACTGGAAGTGGTGGCCTAGAAACTCGGGCTCAGGAACCTCTGATGCGCTTGAGCTATGGGGATATGCAGGTAGGCGTCCTGCATGTCTAAGGACGCTAAATAGGTGCCCTGCTTTAGCATGGGGATCAAGCCGGGAGGGTCACCATGGAATCTTTGTATGCGACAGACATGTTGAGGTCGCTCAGGTCCAAGTTGGACGGAGGTCCCGCTTTCTGGGAACCAGGAAGAAGTGAGAATAATACCCTAGTCCTCTCTGGTTTCCCGGGACGTACTCTACTGCCCCTTGTTCAGGAGCGTGAGTATTTCTTGCCAGATTAAGGCGCCGTGCTGACCCGAATACCAGGAGAGCAGAGGAGGCCTCGGAGGTGGCTTTTCACGAACTCTAAAAAGTGGCCAATGCTGACCAACTGAAGAACCCACCTGTCGGTGGTGATTGCCTGCCATCCGGCAGGAAGTTACTGTCACGACCCCGACCATAACATCCCGTTGATCCCGGTGGGGGCGGAAGGAGTCATGCTGTGGTGGCAGGCAGGCCCGCTGGCTGGGTCACTCTGGGGAAGTGCGTTGACCTCTGCTAGCGGGCTGCTTCCCTGGGTTCTCACGAAAACCAGAGCCCCTCTGTTGTGTGGCGGAGGCAGGTTGTTGCCTCTGTGTCCGCTACGAAAAGCCTTGGTGCCTACGAAGGACCCAGGCCTAGGCCGGTACATTGCCTGGACCGACCTCACTGCCTTTCCAGCTTCTTGCAGTTTAGTAATAATTTTTCCGTAGGATTACCAAACAACACATCTCCCTCAAAGGCGTCCATAATGTTCTTCTGGACGTCCGGGTGAAACCAGAGACACGGAGCCAGGTGTCTCCGGAGACAACGCCTGAAGCTGCTGCTCTGGCCGATGAGTCCGCTGGAATCATACACGGCTCTAAGCACTTGGGTCCCCACGTCTGAACCCGTTGGAGGAGCTGGAGCATCTCCTCCTTCTGACCACCTTCAGGAAGCTTCTCAGCTGCCTCCAGACCCTGCTCCCACAGTGCGTTCTGGAATTGAATCATGTGGGTCAGGTAGTTCAGGGATCTGATGGGCGCAGGTCGCCGAAGCGTCGTCAGCGCCTGCCCAAGAGTCCAACTGCTTGGATTCTGGATCCGGTGGTAGGGTGCTCAAATGCTGCGGCCTTTGAGACCGGTCATGTGAAGCTGTTATGACCAGAGAATCGGCCAGAGGTTGGTGCGTCAGATACTGGTCCTCCTAGGAGCCTTGTATGGAGCGGTCAGCTTTCTTCGGCACCTTGATAACGATGACCTTCCATGCGGCCTTGGTGACGCTCACAAAGTGTCCACCAAGGGTGGCACCACCACAGGCTGGGGTCCTTCTGCCAAGATACTTAGCCAGGTGCAATCTTTCGGGGTCTAACTCCTCAGATTCCACCCCATGTTCTCCTGGATATGGCGCATGATATCCATGAACGAGGGGTCATCCGGAGGAGACCGTGGAGTCTCACGTGGGTCGGAGAAGGACTGAGATTGGAGATGGAGATCTGGAAGTGGAATACACAGATCCCTCGTCCTCGTCGGCCAGCTGAACGTCGGCGTCTCCTGGATCTCTTTGGGCTGGGTGATCTGGAAGACGAGGATCTAGAGGAGTCTCCTCTTTGCACTTCGAGCCCTGGGAGGGATCTGGACTCCCTGGGGACAGTAGAGCGGCCAGCCGACCCTGCAGGCGAAGGGGCTGGAGCGGAAGGAGGAGGAGGAGGAGGAAGGCGGTGGGCGCCACGTCCTTCTTGATGGTGTCCCCACCAGTATGTCAAGAGATCCTTTACATCTGCAATAGATAATCCCGACGCCGCTCAGACGCCGAGGGTTGGACGCCGGGTCCCGCGACGGCTCCACAGGGACCTCGGGCGCGGCGAGGGAGCCCTGGGAGACTGCGCGAGGCCGGGATCGCCTGGCCTGGTCTTCGGGCTGCATCAGAGTCTTCCTCCGTAAGGGACTCCTGCCCGACGACTGTCGGAGACGCAGGAGCCTCTTCTCAGGCACCCGCGGACGTCGGTCCCCTGCCGACGTCCGATGGGTAGATTTGACTGACGGTCTGACAGCCAACGACGGCTCCGAGGAGCGGTGGCGAACGCTGACGGAGGTCGAGCCGCGCCGGGTCTGCCGGCCTCTTCAGAGGGTAAGCTCCAGGGTCTTCCTCGGCGGCACTGAAGAGCACCGGACGCCGGTACCCGGCGGCGGAGCCCGACTTGTGGCGATGGTGATGACGCCTCGGACTTCGCCCGCCTTAGGGGTGGAGGACGACGACGGCCTGGCAGTAGGGGCCTGAGAAGATCGGTAAGCGCCACCGCAGCCGGGGAAGAGGCCTGACGGGGACCGTCCGACTTGATCCGGAGCTGCGGGACTCGAAGCCCGAGTCGGAGACCTGGAAGGGTCCTTCTCCTTCTCGGCGTGCTTGTGAGAAGATTCCCTTTAGAGGACATGGCTCTAAGTTTTTCTTCCAGGAGAACGCCTGCAGAGCCTTCTGTCGCCGGATCCTGGTGCGGCCTGTTAAATCCCTGGCAGAGGGAACAGGTCTGGTGCGTGCCTGGGCCCAGGCACCAACGCAAGCCGTGTGAGGGTCCTTAAAGGGATCTGTTTTCCACAAGCACACTTAGACGTATGCCCGGAGGTCGGTGGAGGACATCAGAGAGAAAAATCTTGAAATGAAGCAATTCCGTAGGAAGTTCAGCAACCACACGTCGCACGCTAGACTGAGACCGAAGGGTCGAGGCATGCAAGTTCGACGGTGAAAGAACTGGGATTCTGGGCGGACCGCCCCCTTATGTACACACGCCTGACGGAGGCGGACCGGACGCCGGATGTGTCCCAGCTGAAGATAGCTAGCTAGAAATTTTCCGTGGGGTCCTGGCGCCTGCCGCTTCAGTCCTAATGGTGTAACCTGCTGCAAGATCTGTATCTCAAGTAAGATCACAGAGGTAGTCACCAGGCTCTGGGCGAAGGGTGCTCTGTGAACCCTGCAAGGGACCTCATGGGCACTGTGCTACTTGTGGTCCATGCAGGCAGACTGTGCTGGACACGAGGCAGAGTGCTGCCATAGTTTGAGTGCCAGACCAACAATGGCCTCAGCCACAGGAAAGGCCTCCATCGGGGTATCCCATCTCTTGAGGATGTCCATGAGAGGGTACTCCACCTTTTTCTGGATGGGTTCCAGTGGCACCCGTAGAATCAGAGAGGAGACCGAGGATCCCTTGGAAGGAGGGAGGACCTCTCCATCCCTGTGCCAATGGACTCATCATCATCCCCAGGATGAGAGTGGAGCCTGGTGACATCAGAGTCCAGGAGTCGGGTACAACAGCCTGTTGCCTAAATCACCGTCAACCCGTCGAGGAAGGTCCGGGTGACCCGTGACCGACAGATGTCGGGAAGCCAGGTATCTGGTCAGTCCTCTTTGGATAGAGCCCCCCACAGGCTGCTTAGGCAGCGGCTCCACCACTATCGGTGGAGAGACCGGCAAAGGATGAACTGGAGGACAGGCCAGTCCCGCGGGGGGTAACCAAAGGCTTCTGTTCCAAGGGGTCAGCTTTGGCCTGGGAGGAGAGACAAGTAATGGCTGGGTAAAGTGGCGGAGGCGGGCTTCTGACAGGTCAAAATCAGCTGTTGCCACATAAGGTCTCGTAGTGCCAATGGGGTTTCCGTCAGAGCCTCTCCTCATCGCGAGGAGGACAAGACAACCTGTAGCGTTACCTCTTTTGGAGCACTTGGCTCTTCCTGGCCCTTCAGCCAAGGGGGTTCTAGACCCGACCGAGATCGGGCAGGCCGACTCGCCGCCGCTGAGACACCGAGGGAATCGGTGAAACCCGGGGTCCAGGAATCGGGACCTCACCGAGGACACACAAGTGGCTGGGTCTCCCCATCGGGGAAACACGAGGAATGGAGTCTCGCTAGGAGTCAAGCCGCCAAGGGCCGGTGACAAATGGTCGATTAGGTCAAGAATGATCTTGGAGCTCACTGGCCATTTCCTTGGTCGCCTGGCCAGACGGAAGGTCCGTGAAGCCTGCAGCTGAGGAAGCGATCTTGACAGAGGTCAAAACTGCACGCCCTAGGACTGAAGTTTTGAAAGCCAGGGCCTACAAAATGTGAGAGCATGAGGGAGGCAACCTGTATCTTCCAGTGGAAAGGAAGATCTGGCATCATGGGCGGAGCCGAGTATATACCACCCTGGTGGGTGGGAGAAGCCAGCTTGAAGACTTCTGGCAAGATTTAAAGTGAAAGGACATGCCAAACAGTGTAGATGAACAACATATCCACGATCCTAGAAGCTACTGTTTCACCTCTTATAACAGCTTTTAGGTATCTCACACTAGAGGGTCAGAGATCTCCCCTTCTCGGTTATCTTTAAAGAAAGTACAGTTATGTAGGAACTTACCAGAACAGTACATCTTGAGAGAGGTTCCTTCAGTAGGTCATCACTACAGGATGGGCGCCACCTGGCGCTAATGCATGGCAGACTTTTCTAGCAATCCCTGATGATGGGGACTGCCCACCTGATGTCACGGGACCGATGCCAGCGTGGCTGCATATGGTGGGTGGTCCGCATGCCCACTCCCCAGTTCTCCCACCGGGCCAGGAAGAGGCTCCTGCAGGAGCGAACAGGGATTTGGAGACCCTGTAAAAACAAATGAGCAGAAGGAGGGACGGAAAATATGACCTACTCTAGGAACCTCTCAAGATCTACTGTTATGGTAAGTTTCTATGTAATTGTACCATCACTCGAGAGGTTCTCTCAGTAGGTCATCACTTACAGAACAGAGTCCAAAGCAGTCCCTCCAAAGAGACAGAGAAATGTACAGTTATGCAAGAACTTACTGTAACCGTAGATCTTGAGAGGGCTCTTGCAGTGGGTAACACCATATAGAACTGAAGCGGCGAAGTGAAACTTGGAAACATTTGAGCTAGCAATCTCTGGCGGGGTCGCTCCCATATCAGTGGACCCGGCATTAGAGACGTCAGTATAAAGGCGGTCCTCCATGCCAGCCTTCCAGTTCTTTCCGCCAAGGGCCAAAAGGCAAGACAAGAGAGAAGCAGATATTTCCTTCCTGAAAAGAAGCTGAAAAGCTAAGGGGATGGAGGGCGGGAGGCATTACCTACTGCAAGAGCCTCTCAAAGATTTACTGGTATGGTAAGTTCTTACGTAACTGTACTATCTTACTCAAGAGGGCTCTTGCAGTGTAATTACATATAGGACTGAGTCCCAAGCAGTCTGGAAGAAAAGCACTGGAGGAGGAAAACTGCAACAAATAAACTCCGCCGTAAGGGTCTTAAGAAAGATCACCTTGCAAAAAGCTAGCCCGAAGCCTGTTCCACGGGCAAGAGGCAATGTCCAAACTGTAGTGTTCTCAGAAAGGTGTGACGGAACTCAAGTTGCGGCTGCGCAGATACAGTACCTACCGCTGACACATTCTGAAAAAAGCTGCAGAGGCGGCTACCCCTCTGGTGGAGTGGCCTCTGCCCTAACCCGGCAGTGTCTTGTTGTACTTGTAACAGAAAGTGATACAATCAGCCAACCATTCGACAGGCATTGTTTAGAAAAGCATTGCCTTCACTTTTGTGAGCAAGAGAGACAAAAAGCTGATCAGACTTCCTGAGATCCTTAGTCAGAGTAGTATAGTATCTCAGTATTCTGTGAACATCCAAAGTATGCAAGAGGTACTCCCTTGATTGAGAGTTGTGTAAAGAAGGCAGGTAGCTCGATGGATTGATTCAGCATAGATTCTGCCACTACCTTAGGAAGAAAATACAGGTTACTCACCTGTAACAGGAGTTCTAGGAATGGTATATGTTGTTCATCCACACTCATTGGCAGGTATCCTTGCCGCTTTAAATCTTGCCGGAAGGTCTTCAAGCTTGCTCCTCCCACCCACCGGGTGGTATAACTCGGCTCCGCCCATGGCGCCAGATCTGGCCGCTGGAAGCTCAGGTTGTGCGTGAAGCCGGGAGGTCAGGTGAGTCAGTGGATGAACAACATATACCATTCCTAGAACTCCTGTTACAGGTGAGCAACCTGTATTTCTAGGGACATGGATATGTTGTTCATCCACACTCATTGGCAGACTCCTAGCAGTTCTCCGGGAGGAGGGAGGCAAGACGCACACCCCAATACTTACTTGGGAAAGAGAGACTGGAGAACCGAGGCCCCAAAACCAGCATCCGGCGTGACTCAAGGTCGATGTGGTAATGGGTAATGAAGGTGTTTGCTGACTTCCAGGTAGCAGCCCTGCAGATTTCCTGGATAGGGACGTCCCTGGAAGCAGCCACCGTTGCAGCAGTATGGCGGGTAGAATGAGCTCTTATCCTCTGGGAGGCTCCATGCCCGCCAACTTATAACAGAGATCTATGCAGGAAGTGACCCACCTGCTTATCGTCCGCTGCTGCAGGTCTGCCAGGTGCGGCTTCAGCGTAGGTGACAAACAGCTGGCTAACCTCTCCCCGACTCAGCCGCATGCTCCTTATAATAAGCCAGCCTCTAGGGTCCAAAGTATGGAGCCTGTATTCGTCCTCCGAGGTGATTGGGGTAGAACACCGCAGAGTCAACACCTGGTTAAGGTGAAACTCGACACCACCTTCGAAGGAATTTCGGTGGGGCGCAGGACAACCTTGTCCCTGTGGAAGACCAGGTAAGGAGACTCGATGGAAAGCGCCTGAGCCTCCCATCCTTCTGGCTGACATGATAGCCACCAAGAAGGCGGTCTTCCACGACAGGTGAGAGAGAGAGCACACCTGTGCATAGGTTCAATGGCTTGCCCATGAGCTTTGCCAGTACCAGCAGTAGATCCCACGGAGGTGGGGGTTCCCGACTGGAGGAAATGTGATCAAGGCCTTTGAAAGCGCCAGACCACCTTCTCCCCTCGCCATCGACTGCTTCCCTGCCCGCGCCTCGTAAGCAGAGATGGCTGCCAGGTGCACCCTTAGGGTCGCCGACCTAAGCCCTTGATTAGAAAGGGACCATAAATAGTCCAAGATGCTTGCCAAGAACAGGAGGAAGGGTCCAAGCCCTTGTCTTGACACCAAATGGAAAACCTTTTCCATTTGAAGGCATAGCATTTTCTGGTCGACTCTCACGGGACGCCTCAAACTACATTGAGGACCTCGTCGGAAAGACCCAAGGCCTGGAACTCTAGCTACAGGAACCAGGCGCCAGGGTGCAGGGATTGAAGGTCCGGATGGAACACCTTCCCTGATTGACTGAGAGCAGGTCCGGGCAAGCTGGAAGCTGCCGCGGAGTCCTGGAGCTGAGACTGAGGAGATCTGGTACCAGAACTGGCGAGGCCAGTCTGGGGCTATCAGAATCACCCGCGCCTTGTCCTCCTCGCCTTGAGAAGCACCTTGTGGATCAAGGGAAATGGGGAAAAGGCAAAAGAGGCCCGGGGTCCACTGCCTCGAGAAGGCATCCCCTGCAGCGAGCCCTGCTGAGGGGGTGGGCATGGAACAGTCTCAGCCTCGCGCTCTCCTGGAGGCGAACAGGTCCACCTGAGGTGTGCCCCAATGGGAGAACAGATGCTGTACTACCTCCGCAGGAGAGACCACTTGTGGGATGCAGTCCCTATCCGGCCCAGGGCATCGGCCAGGGTGTTGGAGGCTCCTGCCACATGAATGGCCAGGAGATCCGCCTCCAGTCTGCGACGAGTGACCAAATGCGGAGAGCTTCCTTGCATAGAAGCATGGAGCGGGTTCCCCCTGGCGGTTTAGATAGAACATGGTCGTGGTATTGTCCGCCTGACTCGGACCACTTGACCCCGGAGGAACGGAGCAAAGGCGGTGAGAGCTAGGGCGGACCGCCGGAGCTCCAGCAGGTTGATGTGGCATCGACTCCCGGGACCAGAGGCCATGAGCCCGGTGTTCCCCCAGATGGGCACCCCAACCCATCAGAGAGGCATCGGTCGATAGAGACCGATCGGCTCGGGCGGACGACAGGATGCCCTCCTGCAAATGATCTGGAACGGTCCACCACTGGAGAGCGTTCCACATCCCTGAGTCAGCGACACAAGCTGGTCCAAAGGATCGCAGTGCAGACCACTGGCTGGCCAGTCCCCATTGAAGGGACGATGTTCCAGCGGGCCCAACGGACCACGCTGGTGCAGGCCGCCATGAGACCCAGGAGGCACAGGAAGTCCCGGCAGGCGCAATTGCCCAACCAGAAATGATCGGGCAAAGGAGGAAAGAACCCCGCCCTGTCCGGCGGAGCCGCGCCTGGCTCGAAGAGAGTCGAGCTGCGCCTGATGAATAGAATAACCTGCTTTGGCTCGAAGTCGACTTGGCCTCGCTGATAAGGAGGCCCAGTTGAGAGCAGACCTGAGGCCAGATCTCTGGACCACTCCGCCTCCTTCCTGGAGGGGAGCTGCTATCAGCCAGTCGCCCAGGTAAGGGTACACCCGACCCTCGGCGCCACGAGGAATGCTGTCACCACTGCCATGCATTTGGTGAAGACCCTGGGAGCTGGAGACAAGCCAAGGGCATGGCTTGGAACTCGAAAAGGGATCCTTCCGCCGAAGCAAAGGAATCTCTGGTGAGACGGACGGATAGGGACGTGAAAACGTGTCCTGCAAGTCCAGAGAGCAGAACCACACGCCGCGCTCCAAGGATGGTATTATCTGAGCCAGAGTGACCATCCTGAAGGTTCGAGACCTTAGGAACTTGTTTAGGTCCGTAGGTCGAGAATGGGGCGCCAGCCCCGCCCTCTGCTTCGGAACCAGGAAGTACCTGGACACAAACCCTGGTTCTGAAGGAGGGTCCGCCACCTCTCTTATCACCTCCCTTCTGGAGGAGGAGGAGCGATCTCGGCCTCGACGAGCCGCCAGTGAGGCTGGGACCTGGCGACCTGGGCGACAGCTCTGAAGGGTGGTGCCTGCTCGACTTCCAGAGGCAGGCCTCTTCCCACCACCTCCAAGACCCACCTGTCCGTGGTAACAGCGACCAGGCGGAACGTGCGCGGAGCTGCCTCACCACGGGGGACGAGGGTAAGGTGACGGAATGGGGCGACACCTCAGCCCGCCACTGGGCAGGCTTGGAGGAGGGACCGGCCGAGGGACCTCCTGGGCCTTTCCTCCCTGCCTCCTGTTAGAGGAAGCCGGCTTGGGTTTGGGATGCCAAGGTCGAGCCTGCTGGCCCTGACGTTGCTGGGCAGGCGGCCAGGGGCACAGAAGGACGAAGGAGGCTTAGGCTGTGGCTTGCGGCCTTTGTCCTTCTGAGCGGAAGAGACCGAGTCCAAGGTAGCATTGGACTTCTCGATCCTCTGCAGGTGACCTTCCACCCCAGGGCCAAGAGGTCAGTCCCAAAAGGGAACATCCGCCAACTTGTGCTGGGCATCCGGCAAAGGTGGATATCCTCAGCCAAGCCCGCCGACGACAGCCACACGTCGCCACCCGATCTGGCACATGAGTCCCCTATATCCAAAGCAGTCTGAGCTGCTGTTTGGCCACTGCCTGCCCTGGTCCCGCACCTGCTTAACCGTAGTCTGCAGATCGGCGGGAAGATGAGGGATGACCTCATCCAGGGAGCCCAACAGGGCATGAGAAAATGTGCCATGAGGGCGGCCAACTGGCCTGGACGAAGGCTCAGAGAGGACGAGCGAGACTCTTTTCGCCCGACATAGTCCAATTTCTGACCTTGTCAGGAGGTTTGTCCACATCCCTCTGCCGCGCGCCGCCGAAAACGCTGTCGGTAACCAACCCCTCAGCAGAGGGGTGTTCCAAAACCGGACAAGGAACCGTAGGGACCGATACTTCCTGGCCATCCTGGCCGGGCGCAGGGCAGGAAGCAGGGCGCTGCCAAAGCTCCAGTGCCGGACCCACTATGGCCTCGCCACCGGAAAGGCCTCCGCCGGAGAATCCTGGTCCAGAATCTCCGTGGAGGGGATACCTGGCCCGCTTTGGAACGGGTTCGAGCTCCATCCCGGTGGACCCGAGATGAGCCGAAGCAGTCCTAGGAAGGACGACGGCTATCGTCCATTGACTGACCTCCTGAAGACTCCAAGTCCAGTCGCTTGGAGAAAAGGAGGAATCATCTTCGGACTCGGAAGAGTCCTCAAGAGCTGCCTCTGGCCTGAGCCACCCTTCACCTGCCGAGGTCGGTCGGGAGTGAGGGTAACTGACAGCCGATGGGAGACCCTTAGCCGACCGAGAATCCTTGGTCGGAGCCCCAATAGGTGGCTGTGGAGGCGGAGGTTCCACCGGAATCGGTGGAGCAGCTGGTTTGGGCCAACAACCGCCTGTATAGGCCTCGGATAAGTCGAGGTGGCGTTGGCCGCCCGTGACAGTTACTAATGGCCGGGAAGGCGACGGGTCGCTTACCCCGCCAGGAGGAGCTGTTGCAACATGAGGTCCTCTGCACTGCCGGACGTAATTTATGCCGAAGCCTCCTCGTCCGAGGAGGAGGACAGGACGAGCCGGCGACGCCGCCACGCTGGGCGCCGAGACCGAGACCGCCGATGACGGTGGGATCGGCTGGACCGTGAAGAGGTCTGAGACCCAGAGTCCCGGAATTTCCGAGGTCGGTGCGGGAGGTGTCGGCCGGAACCGGCACTCCTCGGCTCGGATGGTCCATCCGAGGCTCCGGAACCGGAGGCACAGGCGAGCCAAGGGATCCCTAACTCCTCCCGGGGAACCGGGAGAGGAGATCTCGGCTGCTAAAAGCGACAGCCCGTCCAACGGGTCGAGAAAATCTCGACTTCGCCGGGCGGAGTCTCGTCAACTGACCTGACGGGGACACCGTGAGGCCAGTGGCGAGCTGTGGAGCCGGTCGATCTGAGCCGACGCGACGACTCGGGAGAGGGACCTTTCCCGCCTCCCAAGAGTGTCGACGGAGGATTTACCCCCTGTCCTTTTGGACCGAGAATAAGGTCCAGCAGACGAGGGCCCTTCTCCCTTAGTGGAGAGAGACAGATAAAAGCTCCTGAAAGAAGCCGTGTGGGAAGAACCCAGAGAGGCGGGATAAATGCAGCGGCCGAGAATACGGCCCGCTGCCTCCTCTTGAAGCTGACCATCACTCGAGCTGATCCGCCCGAACCCGCCGCCAGCAGACACGCCAACGGGCCTCCTTGGACTTCACGGAGGAAGCGCTTCTCAGGACGGCCCAGTTGCAATCGGGCACTTCCGTCTTCGAGGCGTGGGCGAGAAAAGATGAGCACAGGTCGCAAGCCTGCGGGTCGTGCTCAAGGCCTAAGCAGTGAACACACGTGGAGTGTGGATCCGTCAGAGACATCTTCTGCCGCATGGGCATCTCCGAACCGGGAGTCTATCTGTCCATCGCAGCCACGAGGGATCGAAGACTGAAGTCTTTTTCGCAAAATTTATTTTTAAACCGCAAAACGGAGAAATAGGAACCAGTCTCAAACGCAGAGCGTTAAGGAGGAACCTGAGCTTCAAGCGGTAAGGAAGATCTGTGCGTCATGGGCGGAGCCGAGTTATACCACCCGGTGGGTGGGAGGAGCAAGCTTGAAGACCTTCCGGCAAGATTTAAAGCGGCAAGGATACCTGCCAATGAGTGTGGATGAACAACATATCCATGTCCCTAGAACTTAGGATTAGTGTGCAGAGCCACTCATTCCTTGTGAAAAATCCAAATACGGATTTTACATCAAGGCCTGAAGCTCGGAAATCCTTCGAGCTGAAGTAATAACCACTAGGAAGAGAGTCTTCCACGAGAGGAACTTTTAGGTCTGCTGAACCTGTGGGCTCAAAGGGAGGCACGCTCAGCTCCCTAGGAGGGCAGGAAGCTGGATAGAGGTTCTCAAATGGAGAACCCCTCTAGGAAGGTCTTAGAGACTTCCAACTGTGCACAAGTCCTGGCCCCAAAAGGGACATGATAGGCAGAGATAACCCCATATGAACCTTCAAGGAGGAATGGCTGAGACCCAGGTCAAAGATGGACGCATGTAGTCCAGGAGTCTCCCGACAGGAACAAGAGAACAACTTGAAAATCCTGGAAGAGGCCCAAATCATGAACTGCTTCCATTTCATGGCGTTAGGTGGATCTAGTGGAAGGCTTTCTAGCCTCCACCAGAATATCGACCATTAGTGGGAGAAACTCTGAATCGGGCCTGGGTTCACGTCTGTAGGAGCCATGCATGCAACTGAAGGATCTGAAACCTGGATGAATGGGTGTCCCTGATCCTGAGTCAGCATACACTGCGAAAGAGGAAGTGGAGGTTCCTCTGAAAGTTGTTGCAGAACAGAACCAAACTTGCCTGGGCCAGAATGGAGTGATGAGGATCATCTGATCTCCTTCTAAGCTAAGTTGTGTAAGACCCTCGAATCAAGGAATTGGCGGAAGGCATAGACAAATCTGCCCTTTCAGTCGAGAGAAGCGTCCTGCCAAAAATGACTCTCCTGGGGCGAGCAGAAGGTGGGAAGCTTTGCGTTTGAGGGAGGAGAACAGATCTACCTGCGGGTTCCCCAGCAGGAAGATGTCTGCCAACCCTTGATCCAGTTCCCATTCGTGGGCCTTTGCCGAGGACTGGCTGAGGTGGTCCGCCAGTGTTTTTCAACACCGGAACATGAACTGCCCGTCAGGTGAAGGCTGTGCTGAACAGCCCAGTTCCAAACTCTCATTGCTTCCCTGCTTGTTGATGTACCAGGCTACACATGTCTGTCTGGATGGTCAGATGACGGGAAGGATGTATGAGTTTAGAGCCTGGAGAGCATACTGAACAGCTCTGAGCTTGAGCACATTTATCTGAAGAGTCTGCTCGAGTCTGGACCACGAGCCCAGAGTTCTGGGAGACCCTAGATGGGCTCCCCAGCCTTCCCCAGAGGCATCTTATGTTTGGGATGGGGGTTGAAGCAGAAGGAACTCCCATAAAGGTTCTCTTGCACCATCCACCACTGCAAGTCCTGTACCATGGGATCGGAGACCAGAACTTCCTGGTCTAGGGTTGTCCAATGTCTGGTCCTACTGAGACAAGTCTCCACTGAGAAATCCTCATATGGAGCAGAGCATGAGGGACTGTCGGAATAGCAGCCACCATGAGCCTGAGAAAGCAAAGGACTGAGCTGGCGCTGACCTTCGACTGGACAGCAGACTCGCCAGGAGTCTGGAGGTGTCCATTCTGTCCAGAGGCAGAAAGGCCTTGCCAGCGGTCGTGTCCAGGATCGCCCCTACAAACTGGAGCCTTTGGCAAGGGACCAGATGGGACTTGGCCTGGTTGATAGTGATACCCAGGCTGGTGAAAACCTGCAGGGGTAAAGGAAGGGAGCACAAAGGTTTCTCCTTGAGGGGCCACCAGGAGCTAATCGTCTAGGAACGGGAATACCTGCATCCCTAGACGCAGGGTGGGTCGCCACCACAGACAGACATTTGGTGAACACTGGCAGCAGAGGAAAGACCAAATGGGAGGGCCCTGAATTGGTAGTGGTCCCCTGGAATGAAAAACTAAGGAATTTGCGGTGGGAAGAGCGGATGGGGATACGCAAGTAGGTATCCTGCATATCCAGCACGCTTAGCCACTGTTCCTGCCGAAGGAGCGGCAGAAGGCTCTGCAGAGAGCATTCTGAAACGCTTGTACTCCACTAACATGTTCGAGAACTGAGGTCTAAAATAAGCCTCATGTCTCCCATTTTCTTTGGAACTAGCAAGAAATGGGAATAGTAACCAGTCCCCCAAAGGTGGGTCAGGACAAGCTCCATTGCTGCCTTGAGAGAAGGGAGGACATTTCTTCTAGGACCAGAGGAAGATGTTCGGGGAGTAAGATGACCTGGGGGCCATTTTCTGGGTGGTTTCTGGAGAAACTTCGATTGTCTCGCTGCTATCAGTTGGAGCACCCAAGCATCTGATGTAATCCTCTCCCAACCCAGTAGATGGAAGGAGAACCTCCCTCCTACTGGTTCCTCTGGGAGGTCCAGAGGCTGTGGGAGAGGAAAGAGTCAGGAGGTGAGAGGCAACGTCGCAGCTGAAGCTCCCACCGCTTTTTGGGCGGGGGGCTAGCAGATGGAGGGCCCGACGTTTGTAGGCCCGCTTGCCCTGAGATTTCACTTTGGCCAAGAATGTCTGCGAAAAGGCAACGCTGTTCTTGAGGGGGCCTGTACAAATAGTCAACAGACTTAAGTGCAGTGCCCTTCTTTTGCAGGTCGGTGATGTCCTTGACATCTCCACCGAACAGCACAGAACCCCTAAAGGGCGCATCCTGGATAGCAGATTGCGTCCGGGACTAATCCTGACACCCAGAGCCAGGCATGACGTCAAGACCCGCGGCGAATGCCGAGTCTCATCCTGCCAGTCCCACTGCATCGCATGTGGCAAGAGCATGTGCCGACTGGCTGAACGAGCAGAACGGACGAGATCAGCCACTTCCTGCTTGGTCTGAGACTCAGGAAGGGAGTCCAATTTGGATTCCACCTGACTCAGGATAGTCTTCTAGTAGTCCCCCATAAGTGCAACATAAGTTCAGGGCCCTGATCCCAAGAGTGGAAGAAGCGTACACCTCCCTCCCGTACTGGTCAGAAGACAGGATTCCTTGTCCAGGCGGGGATGTTTTGAGGTTTGCAACTGGCACGTGGTGGTGCTAATCAGCAGGTCGGCCTTGGGAGTTGTGCAAGGAATCCACTCTCAGGAGCCTGGTATAATCTATCCGCCTTCCTTGAAGGGGGCTGACGACGGTTGTTTCCAAATGGTGGAAACAAGGTCGGCGTGAGGCTCGATCAAGGGTGGAAGCAATGTGGGAGCAGTTTGGGCAGATCCAAATGGGCAGCGAGCTTCTTCCGCTGTGGATCTGGCTCCAGGGATTGCCACTGGTGGACTTACTGGATTTTCTCAGCAACTCCAGAAAGGAAGGATCTTCGGAGGAGTCCAGGGCCTGGGACGGTCTGGAGTGCATGGCTCGTCATCATGATTGGAGCACCCTTGGTTTCTGAGTCGGAGGTCTAAGGCAGAAGAGGATGAACCCCTCCAGGTGCAGGGGAGGAACAGACCCCTTGGGCAACCTCTGAGAAGCATGTCCTCCCGGCCCTGCAGGTTCGCCTCTGGTGTTGGGTAAGGGAGGGAGTCTCTCGTCTCCGGCGACGTGGATCCAATACTGGGTCTGGTGTCGGCAGATGGCTCTCACCTCCCTGGTGAGCTGAGCCTTGGCCTCAGCCCACCAGAGTCTCCAATCCACCGCTGCTGGGGGGTGGAGGAGGAGGGGATATGGATACTGAGGGTATCTGTAGGCCAAGTATCCATAGCCCGACGGTGGAAGGCCCAGGCCGGTACTGCAGCGCAGGATACTGCAGTCCCGGTAGGATGGCGCCAGATACCCGGGCTCTGTTGGAGAAGGCCCTGAAGAGGCCCAGTGGGCAGACCAGGAACAGGTGGCCCGTGGGTGTTGGGCCAGGCATCCGTAATGGGATGTTGCCCTGCGTCGGAGCCAGCGTCAAGGGATCGCCCTACAGGAGGAAGGCTTGTGGGTGCATATCGGCGCCCCTGTGTCGCCGGAAGGAGGACTAAACTCCCCAGGGTCCAACAGGGAGATGCTGGAGTCTTGGTTGTCTGCGGCGAGCGAGGGACGGTGGACTGGTAGACAGGGTCCGGTGTTGGAGAGGGCAGGCGTTAGCCTTACGGCGGGATCCGGGCAGGCGGAGGAGCGGCGTCCAACTTGTCCGGATCAGATGTCCGTTGAAGGCCACGTGGAAGGTGCGGCCTTGGCGGGTGTCTTTGGGACCACGCGCTCCCCTGAAGGGGCAGGTGTCTTACCAGCCCTGTCCGTGCAGAAGTCAGTGGCACGCGTCCAACTTACAGGACCGCCATAAGGGCCCGAACACAAGCCCGATGGGAGGGGCGCTGCCGCCTTGGACACCTCCAAGATGGCCGTCAAGTCAGTCCTCGTGGGCGGAACGTTACTCAGCACGCGACTCCAGCTGGAGTCGCGGTGGCTGTGGAGTCCTGGTGCTTCTTGCGGTGGCCCTAAGGGAAGCTGGACGCCTGCCTGAGCTTCTTCAGCTTTTCCATGGAGGACATCTTTTCTTTAAAATGTGGGACTCCAGGGACTGCTGCCTCCATTTGTGGGTGGTGATGCTGAATTGTTGGCAGTGCTGGCACTTCTCCAAGGGGTGATCTGGGCTTAGACAGAAGAGGCACTGGGAATGACCGTCTTATATGGAGCTCGGCACTGCACCAGTCACACTTTGTTTTATGCTAATCGAGGGAGTAGGAGACTACATACACGACAAGAAAAATTACTCACCTTAGTAATGTTGTTTCTTCTAATGGAGTCTTGCTATATTATGACAACTGCAGTATGACCGCAGGTTAGAACTGCTGCAGAGGTGAAATAGTTAAACTTTCCATGCAGGCATGGAACTTAGAGCGGAGTCGGTTGAAAACTGTCTGTTCTACTTCAAACGCAAACTGTCAGATCTTTACGAGCTAAAACTCACTAAGGTTCTGTCTGGAAGCTGTAAACCTACACTAGCCAACTGGCTACTAACATACACACTCATTTTTGGCCTAAAACAAAGACTCAAGTCAGGAGACCTAAAATGCAAAAACACAACACCAATTCACCCAAAAGGTAGGTGAAAAACAACAAGATGGGCATAAAAAAAGTGCCAACCCTGTACTGCCCACCACATCCCAAAACAGAGGTTCTGAGAGGGCAGGCAGGGAGGAGGTCATAATATAGCAAGACTCCATTAGAAGAAACAACATTACTAAGGTGAGTAATTTTTCTTCAAACAACATGAAGTCTTGCTATATTATGACATTGCAGACTACACAGCAGCACCCCGTGGAGGAGGGACAGAACCTACCTAGGAAATAGGCTCTGAAGCACGGCTGTGCAAACTGAGCATCACTCCTAGCCTGGATGTCCAGGGAGTAATGCTTGGTAAAAGTGTGAACTGTTTTCCAGGTAGCTGCTTGACATATTTCTAGAATAGGAATGTCTCTGGCAGCAGCCAGAGAAGCAGCTGTACCTCTGGTAGAGTGAGCCCTCAGGCCTGAGGGGGAACTTTACCCAACTTCTCATAGCAGAATTGGATACAAGAGACAATCCACCTGGCAATGGATCTTTAGTGGCTGGCTTCCCTTACCAACTTCGCCATAGGTGAGGAACAGTTGAAGGGAGTCAAACCTATGACCCTTGGTACGCCTATGTAGTAACTAAGGGCCTCTCTTCACATCTAGGCTGTGCAGCATCCTCTCGCCAGAGGAGTGGTGGTCAGTGAAGTACACTGGAAGTGAAATAGATTGATTAAGGTGGAAATCTGAAACCACCTTAGGCAGGAACTTTCTGTTAGTCCAAGGACCACCTTATCTCTGTGAAAAGAGATAAACTCCTGCTCCACTGACAATGCTTGTAATTCACTTACCGTCCTGGCAGAGGTGATGGCTACCAAAACACAGTTTTCAAGTCAAGAACTTGAGCTCAGCTGAAGACAAGAGCTCAAAGAGGGGTTGCATAAGCTGAGCAATGCAAACATTAAGATCCCAGGTAGGGGCAGGATCCTGAATGGAGGGTTGGTGTGAAACAACCCCTTAAAAAACTTGGAAAATACAGGATGAGCTGAAAGGGAAGAGGATTTACCTGCTGAAATAAAAGCAGACACAGCTGCCTAGTGCACCTTCAGGGCAGCTGGTCTCAGCCCCAAAGAATTCGGGTGGACCATATATTCCAGGACTGTGGGTAGATCAGCAGAGACTGGGGAAATATGCTTTTCCAAGCACCATATGGAAAACCTTTTCCATTTGGAATTGTAAGTAGCCCTGGTGGAAGGCTTCCCATGGCCTTCAATATATCCATTACACCCTGGGAAAGGTGTAAATCAGCAAACTAACTCTTCAAGAACCAAGCCTTGAGATTGAGAGATTTAAGATTGGGTACCAGACCTTTCCCTGGGCACAGGTTAACATATTGTGATTCCTGGGAAGGGACAGGGAGGATGGACTGCTAAGGACAGCAGGAGTGGATACCAGGGCTGTCTGGCCCAATCGGAGCTATCAGAATGACTTTGCATGATTGGGATCTGATTTTGACTAGCACTTTGAACAGGAGAGGAAAGGGAGGGAAGGCATGAGAAACTTCCCTCCCAACTGAGGGCTAAGGCATCCAGTGGGAGTGAGCCCAACACTGGGGGCCTGCAGCAAAAAGAGGAAGTTGGTGATTGTCTGGGGCTGCAAAAGATCTATCTGCGGGTGCCCCATCTGGCAAATACTACTCCCAAGACCAGGGATCCAGTGACCATTCGTGGTGGCCCTGGGAAATCCTGCTGAGAGCATCTGCCAGGACATTGTCCTTGCCTGAGAGGTGAACTGCCGTAAGGGAGGTGTTCAGGAGTAAGCCAGAGACCACAACTTCATCGCTTTGGTGCACAAGGCCGTAGACCGAGTGCCCCTTGCTTGTTGATGTACCACATTGTAGTGGTGTTGTCTGTTCTGACCTGAATACTCTTGTTCTGAACAGATTTGGAAAAAGCTTGAAGTGCTAGAAAAACTGCTCTGAGCTACAACAGGTTGATGTGGAGCAGAGATTCCTGGAGAGACCACAGACCCTGGGTGGTGAGGTCGCTCATGTGAGCTCCCAGCCCAAGAGGGACGCATCTGTAGTAAGGATTAGAGAATGAGACTGAGTGACAAAAGGAACCCCTTGTCTCAGGTTGCTCTGATCCTGCCACCACTGTAGGGCTTGGATCAGGGTTCGAGTTACTGGGATCAGCTTGGTAAAGGATCCTTTCTTTGAGACCAAAAAGCTCTCAAATGGAACTGGATGTCCCTCATCTGAAATCTTGCTCCTTGCACAACTGCTGTAGAAGCAGCCATGTGTCCTAGGAGCTGCAGAAAATGCCTTGCTGGCGGGAGACCTGCAGGGTAAATGAGGAGGCCGGGAGACTAGGGTCTTTGCCCTGTCCAGGGGAGGAAGGCCCTGGCTTCCTGTGTGTTCAGTTCTGCGCCTATGAAGGTAAGAAGATGGACCAGCTCTAGAACGGACTTTGAGAGATTCAGAAGGAAACCTAGAGAGGTAAGCAGTTGCTGCGTTATCTGAAGGTGTAAATTGACCTGGTCTGGGGACTGGCCTAAGAGCCAATCGTCCAGGTAAGGAAAGATGGCAATCTTTGCCTTCTTAGGTAGGCAACTGCTACAGCCAGGCATTTGGTGAATACCCTTGGGGCAGAAGTGAGGGCAAGGGCATTGCTCTGAACTGATAGTGGCCTGAGGGCAGCTCGAACCTGAGGTACTTTCCATGGGAGCTTCTGATGGGAATATGGAAGTAGGCATCCTTGAGGTCCAGGGAAGCTAGCCAGTCTCCTAGCCTTAGAGAGGGTAGGATAATTCCCAGAGTCACCATTTTGAACTTTGGCTTTAAAAGGTGCTTGTTTAAATATCTGAGATCCAGGATGGGCCGCCATTCTCCTGTCTTTTTGGGGTAAGGAAGTACATGGAGTACAAACCTTTGCCCTGGTGTAGGGAGGAACCCTTTCCACAGCTCTGAGAGCCAGGAGGGTAGAGACCTCTGCCTCTAGGGAGAGTGCCTCTGATGGAGTTTCAGGTGGAAAAGATCTGGTTCTCAGCTTTGGAAATTTTTTTTTTTTTTGAAGCCGAGAACCAGTCCCTGGCTTACTACTTCCAGGACCCACTTGTCTGATGTTAAAGACTTCCAGTCCTGGACAAAGTAAGCCAGCCTGCTCCCAGGTAGGGAGAATCGGCCATGGCAATCCCATCAGGGTGCCTGCTTGGCAGGGGCTTTGGGCTGAGGGGTGGAAGCAGACCTGCTTGTACCCCATCTGCCTCTCCTCTAAAGAACCCCTCTGAGCATAGGCGGAGGAGGAAGCTTGGGCTAGTAAAAGGCCTATGAAAGGCCTGCCCCTGCCTCTAGGAAGCTGCTTTTGAGGAGTGGCCTGCCTTTCCTTGGCCTGTGCACTCCTATAGGTGGTCCCTATATTCATCCATTTTCTTCATGTAATTCTCTGTTTGCTCCCAAATACAGAATTTCCCTAGCAGGGAAAATCCATGGCCTTAGACTGGGTATCCTGAGACAGGGTAGTACATCTGAGCCAAGCCATCTTCAAGTGCCACAGATGTAGCCATGACTCTTGATGAAACATCATTAGAGTCCACTGCAGCATGAAATTGCACCTTGGATGCCTCAATACCATCCATAGCCACCTGTTCCAGCTCCCTGGCAAGCTGGTCAGGGACTTGTTTCGCTAGGGCCAGTACAGTATCCCATCTGGATTTCTGGTACCTAGCAGCATAAGCTCATATAATTTGTTTGTCTGAGTCCCAAAATGCTGCCATGTACTGTTTCTTTGCCATACCATCAATCTTCCTGGAGTCCTTCTCAGGGGGTGTGAAGCTAGGGGAATATTAGCCTTGTCACAGGCTGCAGCCATGCACTACCCCACATGGCTGCATTGTTGAGTGAGGAAATCAGTGTCTGAGCCTGATAAGGTATACCTCTTGTCCATCCTTTTATCCACAGGAGGTACAGTGTGAGGAGTTTTAAAACTTTTACTGTGTTCGAAAAGATTTGTGCAAAGGAATAGACAGTCTCCAGACTCGGAATATCCATCATTTCTACATAGTCTGGCTCCTCTTGGTCATCAACAGCTTCCTCAACAGGGAGCTGGAGAGTTTCAGCAACTTTTTTTTTTTATGAAACATGAAATGAGAAGGGGACTCAGAAAACCTTGGAGGAGAAACCCTAGGGGTCTATCTGGAGAGATGTCCGGATCAATGGGCACATCCAGATTTTCAAAACTATATTCACTCTCCTCATATTCCTCTTCCTCCTCCCCGGTTCATAAAAATCCTCAAAATCATAATCTTGAACCGGTGGAACCGGCTGAACGAATGCTTACCTGAAGGTGTCGGTTCGGTCGGAACGGAGAGAGAGACTGGACAATTTGAATTGCTTTAGCTATTTCCTCAGCAGTTGGGGAGAGAACTTTTGGCTCTACACTAGCTGACTTTCTAGTCCTTTTGCTGGAACCGGCTCTTCGTTTGCCCGAGGAAGTATCGCCTGGTCAGAGGGCACTCCCTCGTTCGGTTGGCATCGAACCGGGCTGGCCATCTGGGTCAGCGGACTTTTTGGCCTCCTTTCCTGATCCTACCAACTCTGTATCTATGGTGGCAGCAGAGAAATTGTGACAAATCTGGCAGTCTGAATTGAGGTGGTCAAACCCCAGACAATAGACACATGTGGTGTGTGGGTCAGCCTTAGCAAAAGCTTCCCCACAAACACTACAGTGTTGACACCAGTGGGTCCGGTTTTCTTTTGGGTTTCTCAGACATAATGCCAGCCCTAACCAACTTGCCCGTTATGGCAATCCACCAAGCAAAGACACCCTTATCGGTTCCCAACCGTGTCACGGGTTCAGGAAAACGAATGAAATCCGCTTTTTAGAACCGATAAGAACCGTGAACCACACTATAAAAAAGAACTAGTAGATTTTAAATACAACCTGATCGGTTCAAACTGAACCGATAAAGAATTACAAGTTCCACACAGAAAAATAAATGTAAAACCTATCTATTACTTACATTATCACAGAGCTTGAACTGACTGGTTGCGGTTTAATTTCGCTAAAACCAAAAATAATACTTTTAAACAGACAAAATGAACTGAGCAGAAGGAGAAATCTCCGGAGTGACTGTTCAGTGAGTCGAGAAAAGAATCTGACAGTTTGCGCTTGAAGCACAACAGACAGAGTTTTCAAACGAGCTCACGCTCTAAGTTCCATGCCTGCATGGAAAGTTAACTATTTCACCTCCAGAGCAGTTCTAACCTGCGGTCATACTGCAATTGTCATAATATAGCAAGACTTCATGTTTGAATCTTGAAGAAATGAATGAGACATGTGAAAAAATTTGTTAGATCAAACCAAAGACAGACTGACAAGGCAGTAAGAACTTAACATGCGAGGTGCTTTCACAAGCTAATGGCGGAAAGAACTGTAAAGGCGGGTGTGGGGGACCGCCCTTTATACTGGCGTCGCCCGGCGGGTCACCTGATGTGGGCGGTCCCCACCAGCACTGTTAGCTAGAAATTTTTCTGAGGGGTCCCTGCCGCTTCAGTCCTGTATGTAATTACTTTGCAAGAGCCCTCTCAAGTAAGATCTAGGGAGGAGGAAAAATAACTCCCAACAGAAAACTGGAATCCAGAATGGACCCAGTCTAGGACAGAAGGCCCTGTAACACAGTTAGGCCAAAACCAGCCCTCCACCTAGAAGCAATGTCCAGACTGTAGTGTTTGGTAAGGTATGGACAGAACTCCAAGTAGCTACGGCACAGATAGCTGCAGAGACATTTGCAAAAAGGCAGCAGAAGCAGCCCTGCCCTAGTAGAATGACCTCTGATGGGACCCGGCAGAGGTTTTTCATACTTTGGTAACAATACCTAATACAGTTGCCTAACCATCTGGAAAGGCCTTGCTTAGAAACCAGTTTGCCCTTCGATCTGGGTACAAAAGAAACAAAAAGCTGATCACAGCTACAGAATTCTTTAGTCCGTGCGTGTAACACTGAAGAATCCGATGTCGTCCATGGTAGGAGGTGCCTCACCTCTGTTAGAGAGGGACAGATAGTATACAGAAGCTCTACTGATTGGTTCAGCGGTTTCTGACACCACCTTGGGAAGAAACTTCAGATTCATTTTGAGGACCGCCGGTCCCTGTGGAAAATCAGATAGGGCTCCTTACAAACCAGAGTGTGAAGCTCTGAAATCCTCCAGGCTGACGTGATGGCAACCAGGAACAACGCCTTCCAGGAAAGGAAGTGCAAATCACAGCTCATAGCCAGCTCAAAAGGAGGAAGGGTGAGCTTTTCCAAAATGAAGATCAAATCCCAAAGAGCAGCTGGGCTGCGGATGGGGGTTTCAGATGGAGAATCCCTTTCAGAAAGATTTGAGACTTCCAGCTGAGCCATGGGTTTACCATCCACTAGCTCTTGATGCACAATAGCCAAAAGGTGGACCTTCAATGACGAATATGAAAGATCAGAGTCTGACAGGTAAAGGAGGTATTCCATGATCTGAGGGGCAGAACATGAGAAGGGGTTCCAACCCTTGGCGGTCGCCCAGTTGGAAAACAGCTTCCACTTCACAGCATAAGTGGAACGAGTAGAGGTTTTCTGGCCTCAATGAGGACCTGAGCAACCCAGGAGGAAGCCCCAAAGTGAGAGATCGCTATGTCTGCAGGAGCCATACATGAAGATGCAGAGTCCTGAGCCCGGATGTAGCAGTTGACCTTGATCCTGAGTTAGGAGGTCTTAAGTCACTGGAAGGAAACCGTGGTTCCTGGAAAGCTATTGCAACAGCAGTGGGAACCAGATCTGTCTTGGCCAGAGAGGAGGCGATGAGAATCATCTTTCTCTCTTTATTTGGAGTTTGAGAAGGACCCTCTCCAAGACAGACAGCGCACTGTGCCAGAAAGCACCAAGCCCTGGAACAGTGAGCAAAAACTGTGAAGTTTTACTTTGAATTTGAGGCGAAAAGATCCATTTCTAGCGTCCCCAGTAGGAAGATGGATTCTGCCACTTCCTGATGTAATTCCCACTCTGAGCTAGGGTCCAAGATCTGCTGAGACTGTCTGCCAGGACATTTAGTATGCTGTCATATGCATGGCCACGAGGCCAGATTGTGCTGGACCAGCCCAGTTCCACACCCGCATCGCTTCCCTGCACAAGGAATACAAGCGAAGTTCCTCCTTGTTTGTTGAGATACCAAACTACCGACATGATGTCCATTTGGACCAGCAGTGATCCCTTGGGAAGGAGCCTGGAAGGCATACAGGACAGCCCTCATCTCTAGGCTGATATGTAATGTAGTCTCTAAGCTGGACCATAGTCCTTGGGCTTGTGCTCCCCATCCCATGTTCGAGGCATCCGTGGTCAGGGATGCTGAGGGAGCTGGGTTCTTGAAGGAAGACCCAAAGAAAGATTGCAGGGATCCCTCTACTAAAGCAATTCTTTCTGAACCGCTGAGGAGTCCAGCACCGGATGGTCCAGATTGTCCAGGAGTTGGACTCACTGTCGTGCAAGGACCACTGAATGACTCATGTGGAGCCTAGCAGGGGAACAGTGTTGATGGAGGCTGCCATCAGGCCGAGAAGGTGCAGGATCTCCTAACCCGGGATGTTCCTGGAAGAAGCCACTTTAGAAGCCTGACAGATCAGTGTCTCCACCCTGTCTGGAGGAGAAAGGCTCTGCAATGGACCATATCAAAACTGCCCCAATGAACTAAAGTTTCTGGACCGGGGTCACAGAGGACTTGAAAATACTGACAGTAATCCCAAGCCTGCTGAATAGGTCCAAAGTGAAAGAAAGTCTCTAGTAAAGAATCACTGGATGGGGCTGAAATCAGCAGATCATCCAGGCAAGGAAAACCACAATGCCTCTGCGGTGTAAGAAGGCCGCAGGCACTAGGTAAACACCCAGGGTGCCGAGGACAGACCAAAGGAGAGCACTCTGAACTGGAAGTGTTCCCCTGGAACTTAAACCGCAGGAACCGGCGGTGGCTGGGGAAGATGGGGATGTGCAGGTAAGCATCCTACATGTCCAGAAGCGCACAACCAATGGTTCTCCAGAAGAGTGGAATGAGGCTCTGGAGAGTCAGCACCTGACATTTTTGTACTTGACATACTGGTTTAAGTTGCTTAAGTAGAGTATGGGTCTGAAAGTCTTTTTGGAACCAGGAAAAGCAGGAGTAAAACCCTTTCCCTTTGCCAGAGGAACATGCTCTATTGATTCCTTGAGCAAGAGACTGTTCACCTCTTCTCGGATGAGAAGAGTCTGATCTCTTGAGTGGGAGGATCTTTTGGTGGAGTTTCTGGAGGAAAATCTAGAAACTCCAAGTGTCCGACAGACACTAGCGACAGGACCCATTTGTGGAGGTGACTGCCCTCCACTGCCGCGTGGCGGGCGAACCCCCTCCCATCTAGAGACTGAGGAAGCAGTGGGGATGGAAAGTCAGGAAGTGGCTGGACGTTCAGGGAAGGACCCCTGCTCGCTCTGGTTCTTTGAGGTAGGAGGGTGGCAGTACCTGTGGCCTTACGCTTTCCCTGGTGGCGTGCCGGGCTTGATTTCTCTGCTCCCAGGTCCTTTCCGAAAGGGCTGCTGTTGTTGGCTGCCTGATCGGTACATGGACCTCACCCCACCTGAGGGCAAGTCCTCTGTCCCGCAAGTCAGTGATAATGTCCTGGTGTCCCCACCAAAGAATACCAAGCCCCTGAAGGGGCATCTTGAATCACCGACTGGACCTCATTAGCAAATCCAGAAAGGAGAAGCCAGGAATGCCACCTGGGGCAACGGCTGTTGCCAGGTACGCGCCACAGAATCGACTGTGTTGTATGTGGCCCACAAAGCATGCCTTCAAGAGAACTTGGAGAGGCGAAAACTTTGACAAGTTCCTCCTTTAAGGTCGAGGGATCCATGGCCTGGACCTGAGCCTCTAATCTGACCAAGGTAGCTTTTGGTAAGACACCATATAGGCTACATAGTTAAGGGACCAAGGCATGTGGCAGAAGAATAGATCTTTCTCCGAACTGGTCCATCTGCCTCTACTCTTTCTCTGGAAGAGAGGTGCTCATGTGCTTGGGTGCTGGCGGAGCAGTCATGGCGGCAGAAATAACAACAGTCTCAGCCTTACGATGTGTTTTCAGAACAGGGCATCCTTTGGCACCGGTAAGTCTTTCCACCCTCTGGGGCAGCGGGAGGAATGAGGCATCTGCCAGATGGTAGAGGTGAGGTCCTGATGAGGTCCAATCCAGGAGGAATGGGGACCAGAGACAGAGACTCTAAGTTCAGATGCGCGTGAGTCTGTCTCATGGTCCTGATCCTCTGACTCCCAGTCAAACAAATCCTTCATGGACCTCACGAGGTCCAAAAGGCAGGCTCCTCTGGTGGGGATTTCGAGGAAACCTGCCTGATGGGCCTTCAGGCTCCTCTGGGACCTCCTCCATAGAATCAGTCGACCCCTCATCATCATTGTCATCTGCCCCTTAGTCAGGACGGCGGCGGATATCTGGAAGTGAGATGCCCTGACGAGTCTTCCCGAGACATGCACAGTAGCCACAGAAGAACTGTGGGGAAAGGGACCTATAAGACTGTGGAGAGGGAGTCTCGCTCTCAGGTCAGATACTACCTCTGACCAAGTCCCCTGCCATCAAGACTGAATCAGGGTCTTGAAATCGGTGCAACCCGAGAATGTGGTGGGGGTGGTGGAGAGTTAGGGCTGAGGGGAGGAAGCAGCATTACCGTGGAGGTGGGCAATGATAGCCCTGGAATCCCTGGTATGAGTAGGACTGAACCCAAGGTAAACTGTCCATAGTGGTTTCACCGAGGGGAGGCCAGCCATTTAGCGGTCCCAGGAACCCCAGCGGTAGTGAGGGACAGTTCAGGGTCTGGGGTAAATCCCAGTCAGGTCTGGCAGCGTGGTACCGTCGTCGGACATCTGCCTAGTATATATAGGCTGAGGGTCCGTGACACGGCAGCCCGTGGTCAAGGGGACTGACGCCGAACTGGCACTACCCTATCCGTGCCGAAAAGGGTCTGGCTTCAGAACAGGCGAAGGGGCCCTGACAGCAGGACCGGATCTGGCGTCGGAGCCAATGGCTGAAGCCGATCGATAGGTCCTGGCTGAGGGACCGTCTGCGGACGTCTGGCGTTGGAGCCAATGGCTGGGGCAGATCGCTAGGTCCTGGGTGAGCAACAGTCATTGGGACATCCGGAGTAGGAACAAGGTTCGCTGGGTCCTCTGGCAAGATGTTGGCCTGAGTCGGCACAACAGGGATCCCATCTGAAGGCGGAAGAGGGCCTCCACATTAAGGCCTGCTGGTCGAGGAGGAGTCTCCTTCCCTTTGACCCCAAGAGGAGAACGTGAAGTTGACCCCGTGGAATAGACCACGTTGAGAGGTTCTCTGCTTTCTTTGCCGGAGGCACCAATGTTGAAGTGGAGGCACGAGTGAAGGGAGAGGGCTTTATCCCTGGTTCTGCCAGGCATCGGGTGAGGCGCCATTAGGCGCCCCGACAGGGGAACCACACCTGTCGGCTGTCAGGGACGGGTGTCTTAGCAGGTGGCGCTGGGTGGGGGAGGAGCCCTCGGTTGACTTATCGATGGGTGCTGGGTGGGTCCCACTGGCTGGGGAGCCGGCTGCCGCACGTCCCCAGAGGAGCCGGGGTCTACTTATCGGCAGCGTGGTGCAGTTGTTGGAGGGGCCAATGATCGACTGACCTGCTATGGTCTTCTGAGACTTACTGTCCAGTTTTCTGGGTGGTGGCTGGGCCTTGCTGTTGAGGGTGGCGTGTTGTCTGCGGGCGCTCCCGCTCCTAGACTTCTCCTTGTGCTTCTTCGATGGAGAAGATTTATCTGCAGAGGACTCTCTCAAATGGTCCATCATCTCTAAAAGCCAAGCTAGCTTTCAAGAGACAGGCCTCCAAAGCCTGCTGTCTCCTTTTCTTAGTGGCCTGGTTGAAGGTCTGGCACTCTGGGCAGGAGGAGACAGGGTGGTCTGGGCCTAAACAGAGGATGCACTTGAAATGACCGTCCTTATGCGGGATCTGCGTGCCACAGGACAAGCACTACTTCTAGGAGAAGACATCAATGAAGAGAATGAAAGAGAATTTATTTATTTTTTTGATAACCAGGTAGGTGCTTAGACACAAAAAAGACTATTTTCAGGCACGACCTGGGAGGTCAACAACATAGAGAGATAACAGTTACATAGAACACAGTGTCAGGAGCTGTGCAATACATTTCAGGCACGACCTGGGAGGTCATCAACATAGAGAGAGATAACAGTTACATAGAATACAGTGTCAGGAGCTGTGCAATACATCGCAAGCATAAAGTGAGACAAAGTTAGGACAAATAAAGATACAAGGAACGACTGGTTTAAAATTATACAATTGGAGATAAGTGCCCAAGTGTGGATTATCATAGTAATAACACAAAATATGAGGTACAGAGAGAAGAAATATACTGAACGGTGGCATTATAACAACTTACTGAGAGTGAGAGGGTGTTGGTTTGAAGGGCAGGAGAGAGGTAAAGTTGGGATAGGTTTAATGGAGGCTGAAGGAGCAAGGTGTCATCTCACACTGCAGGAGGTGTAACCAAGGACCGGCCAGGGCAAAGTATGTCTAGATCTATGGAGGGTTGAAGCAGGTACATTGAGCACAAGTAGTGAGGAGGGAGCGTGCCATTTCTTAAACATGGCATGATTAGGTGCAAGGCAGACATCTAGGGTGAAGGAAATTCCCACGCAAAACACTTTCATGATGATTGCTATATGGAAGTTTGCAATGCGACTGACACGAGGTGACAGCTTGGAAAGAACTGGAGGTGGGCGAGACTGCCCACTATTATACAGTCACGCTGACCGGGTGGGCAGTCCCCATCAGAGACTGCTAGAAAAGTCTGCCGTATGCCCAACGCCAGGTGGTGCAGTCCTATAAGTGATGACCTACCAAGGAACCCTCTCAGTGGGATCTGTGGGATTCTAGCAAGTCCCTTAAGTTTTACTTGCTAGGAGCTGACTTTGTACTTACAACAGATCACAATCCTCTGTTGGCTTAACCAAAATTAAGGATAAAATTCTAGAATCACACAGTGGTACGTGGCACAACAGCCATTTAAATTTAAAGTGTTGCACAAATCTGGGAAAGAGAATGTCAGTGCTGATTTTCTGTCAAGATATGAATCAGGAATTGAGAATTCAAGGCTGGAAAAACAAAAACACCACACCAAATGTCTGAGTTTAAACTTCACCATTTGCTGTACTGTTATTGAAAAAGGATACTGCATATGCAATGAATTGTAAAGATTAAGGAGATTGTAAAGAATGTTTTGGAAACTTTTTTAAAACAGGTTCCCTCCTGGGGGAAGAGGATGTGACAGGGATGAATAGGGCCCTGCCCCATCTATTGTGTAGAAAGAATTTGAGCGCAAGGGCTGTTCTATCATCTCCTTTTCTGTCTTGTCTGTCTGGTTGTGCAACCAAATTTTTTGTGAGACCTAGGACTTGATCACCCTGGTCTTGCAATTCTCTGTCTCGCTATCTCTCTACCCTCTCTTGCTGTTCTGCCTTTTTCTCCCCAAGAGCAGGGGACTTGGAACAGGGAGCGCCCCGGACTTTTCTGGTCCTTGTGAGTCCTCCCTTCTCCTTGTACGGCTTCAAGGCAGAGGAGGCAGAAACTGAAGATGAAGGACTCTTCCCGCTGACTGAGTCTTCATGGTGGCAAGCTGCTTCTTAAGGAGGTGAGCCTTAAGGGCCTTCAGGCGGTGGATCTGAGTCCGTGAATTAAACAGCTTTCAGGCACGCAGTGTCATGGTTCAGGCCTAGACAAAAAAGCAGGCCTTGTGGAGTCGACAGCAGCTGCTTGCCACAGCACCTGATTTCCTTCGTTCTGTGAATGAAACAGGCGCGCAAAGATGGACATGCAGAAAGGAAAGAACCAAAATATTTTTGTCAAAAGCAAGGAAAAATGCCGTAGGCGCTGAAGCCGGTCAAACTGTTGTGAGAAGGCATCCGAGGAGCTGATGTGAAAGGGTCGACGGTGGGAAAAGAACAGAGGTGGGTCTGGGGACAATCCCATTTATACCACTTGCTGACGCTGGGGTGATCCTCCGCTGAAGACTGCTGGCTAGAAGGTTTCTGTGGGGTCCTGGCGCCTGGCAGCTTTAGCCTTATGGTTACTGCCTGCTGCAAGAGCTCTCACTCAAGTAAGATCTTTGCCCTTCCATACCATCACTGGTGGCTGGATCATGGAAGACACTTGCCTAGGAACAAGCAAAGTGGTCTGGTGGCTATTAACACAGGGTTTTATTTAACTCCAAAAATGTATAAGTGTTTTGCTCATAAAAGTGTCAAAACACTATGAAAATGCATGGCACTTGCTTCACTGTGTTTAACATACATAGCACTACTAGAAAATCTATATAAATACTTTATATAGTTAGCAATGTCACAAGAAAAAAACTGCTAATCAATTATTTAAAACCCTGTAACATGGTGATGGGGTTATGGTTTGGCATTCCACTATACAGAGACATCTCCAGACTGATGTGTGGCTAAAGCAGGTCCTGCTCAGAGTGGCCCAAAGAAGAAGAATCATCATCATCATGGCTTATATAGCACCTTTCATACATCCAAAGCACTTTACAAGCAATGCTCGACTGGTAGTGAAGTGACTGAATGTGTGGTGGCGGCCATATCACACATCATCACCCACACACAGCCTGGATAATTGCATGAACGGTTTATGGGAAGGGAATGTTGGCCAGGACACTGGGAATGTTCCTACTCTTTGCGAAGAGTGTCCTGGGTTCTTTACTTCCACCTGGACACCCACCAGGACAACACCAGGACGGGCAGAAGGGACCTCGGTTTAACGTCTCATCTGAAGGACGGCACACCAGCAGTACAGCACCCTCCAATACTGCACTAGGATGCTAGCGATTTTAGGTGCAAGTCCAATCCCGTGTGGGACGAGAACCCACAACCTCTGGTCCAGAGGCGGATATGTTACCAACTGAGCCACGCTGACATCTGAAGAAGTCTAAACAGAGGCTGAAGAAAAACATCAAAAGAAAAAAAAGGAAAAACCTACACCACATCCTTGGAAATGAAAATGGACTGGTGAGATGAAAGTGGATTCCGACACTGGGATAGCTGAAAATGGAAATACCTTTACTGACACTCTGAACAACAGCGCCTCCATTACCCTTTCAACAGGTACAATATGTCGATTTCCTAAAACAGCATGGATGACAAATATTTTATTTTTTAAAATTCTTCAGTTTATTTTGAAATCCTTACATGGGGTGAAAAAAGTTGATGTTAAAATAACAGCATTACCAAACACAAAATAAACAGACTTTCCAAGTAAAAACTCCTTGCTCTAAAAAAAAAAAAAAATAATAAATTTATGACAAGAAGGGTAATTTCTGCCTGAAATCAAATTTAGTGGCTACTCTGTGAATGACGCCTAAAAGCAGGCAACCTACGGGACCGTGTGTGTGTGTGTGTGTGTGGCTGTTTTTTGGGGAGAGAAAGAGTCGCTCTACAGCCAGGGCTCTAAGCTCTCTGTGGCACTAAAGCCCCATGCCCTGAAAGAGGGTCCCATAATGGCTTTGACAAACCTGGTTTAAAGATGTATCAATACTGGTCAGCTATTCCAAACCCACTGGCCAAGATGCCACATATCATCATGTACTGACATATGAAACATAAGTGCGACTCCAGAGGCCCAAGTTATAGCTCTTGCTAGTCAAACTACTTCTGTATTACTGCCTGGGCTGCTTTACCTCAGGGGTGGGGGACAGCACAATTTTTCATGCAACCCACACAAGCCCATCTTAAAACTGGTATACAGATTCTATTAACATTTTCAGGCAACAGATGGGGCATGCAACATACTCAATTTTAATAAAATGTGTAAAAATAACTACAGGTTCTTGCAGACACTTCTGTCACCCCATGCGTGCAAATACTTATTTGCCCCTTTTTTTATTTACCAGCTACATACATGAAATAAAAAATGTGTTGTGCTTTATTCCATCTAGATAGCCAATGGGGGCTTAATGGATTATCCTGGGATTCGTGTACATCCCCAGAAGTCCTCATTCTCCTACCAATCCCAGTTAAACTAAGGGTCCATTGAACACAATGACAACACAAGTAGCCTAATTTTACATACCCATAATCAAATGCACTAAGTGCAAACCTGCAGTCCTAAACAAACACTCTCAAAAGCTGGGGAGAGCCTAAATGGAACATTTCTAAAGCAATGGTTTAAAGACACACAGATCCTACGTGGAAAGATAATGCCAACTTTTACGTTTCCCTCCAATTAAGACAAGTAGCGCTTCTGTGTTTGTTTTAATCTAAGCAGTGGTAGTGAAACTTCTCTTCTGAGGTCTCCTTTGAGAAAGTCTAATGTGTTGTGTTTTGCCCTATATAAAGAGGTACACTCTCAATTACCGAAAAATAAAAATAACCCAACTATACACTAGGTTTCTGTAATACAGTGCAGACCTCTGGTCAGCCTTGATATCTGCACCCCCCCCACACACACACGGTTAGGAATGTTACTGCTGCTGCTTTCCCAAATAAGTTTAAAAACCAAAAAGATTAGCATTTTTTTTTTAAAAGAAGTTAAAACCACTAGTTGGCATTACCTTTAAAATTCCAACACCTACAACACAAAGCTAAAGGAATACTTTTAAATGTGACAGCACTTTCTTAAAAATGTACAGATTCTTTTTATTTATATTTTCACTTAACATTCATTTAGAAAAGGGATGTTGCAGCTTTAGCTTGCTGTAGACACACAGACCAAAGTCCACAGGCCTCTTTTCTCAGATGTCTTGGGCTGTGGGTTCAAAGAGAGATGTCAAGGTATCGCTTCTTCCAGTCACGGTTTCAGCCTCATTTTCTGGCACATCCGTGGCTTGCTTGGGCTTGACCTTCCTGAAGAGGGATGGCAAGTTCTTGATGTGCACCTCCTTCCTGAACTGCTCCCCAAGGGTTTCTGAAAAGGGAGACAAGAAGCGACAAAAGGATTCAACAGGGCCTACTAAAATAGAAACTGATGTCACATAAGGACCTCTAGGCCCACCCAGTCTGCCCATTTTCCCTGCCTACTGTAAAAGCATAGACCCTACTCGAGGCTCAGGCTTTACCTCCTCATTCCTGGCTGAGGAGTTCCCCTCTGCACTCATGCATGTTTGAATTCCCCAGTGAGTTGCTCCCACCACCCTGCTGGGAGAATATTCCATGCATCCACCACCCTTTCCATAAAGAAATATTTCCTGATGCTACCCCTTAGTCTACTCCTTCCAACCCTCATGTCAGTCTACTCTCTTTCAACCTCATGTCATGCCCCTTGTTCCTGGACATCTTTTCTGAAAGATGTTATCCTGTCGTAATTTTTGACAGAGGAGAATTTGCTTTCACAGCAAGTAGCAGTCTAGAACTACAGTTTTCTAATTGCCCTCTTTTGTCACCCCTCCATCCTCCCAACCTAAGCCAGTTCTACTTTTATAGCCACTGCATTTGACTGACCAACAGGAACTTCCTGTTTGGCAGTAGGAAGGAAGGGAAGGATCACTGAGACACATTAGTTTCATTAACCTTGAAGGAACCTAAAAAAATAGCTCTTCCCCCTTGGCTGCTCAAGTCTGAATCCAAGCATGGAAGAAGGAGAGTACTGAAGACTACAGGAAGTTCCTGTCCCAGAATACAGGAAGGCAGAGTTGTAGGAGGCACATAGGCTGTAGGAAAGTAGGTGTAAAAATACTTAAGAGGAATGAGACAGTAAGTATACAAAGCAACAGGAGAGGCGACACAAAATAAGTCAAGATGGGAGTGGTGCAGTGCAATGGCTGTGGGGCAGCAATGTTCGGGAGACATTCTGGGCGCTGCAATACTGCCCTGTTTGCAGGCACCTCTCTGGTCTGAGGTTGCCCGTCTCCAGGCTGACCTGGCTAGGATTACGTGAAACCTCTTCATCCACCCAGGGACCACCAGGGCCACCACTGCTATCCTCAGAGGTTGCCAAGAAATAGGAGCGGTTGGACCAAGGTGGGCTCAGGGAGGGAGAGGGTGGTGGAACAGAGTGCATCCTCCAGATGTACCTCTCCACAATCCATATGCTGTTCTGGCGAAGAGTGGTTCCTCTATGGAGGCACCTGAAGTGGAGACCAAGGAGGATGCTGTGAACCTTCACAAAGGAGACACACAGGAGGGTGGCACGAGAACCCACGGGAAGGAAAAACTCCTGGTGGGGACTCTATCATTAAGGAGTAGAAGTGGGAGAGGAAGGGATAGGGAGGTAGAGTGCCTGCCAGGTGCTACGTCATGGAGGGACAGAGGCGAATCCTCAGGATCGCGAGCAGCTGCACAAGGAGGGAGCTGGATGTCATTGTCCACCTAGGGACAAAGGACCTGGCTGTGAATAGGATCAGAGCAGTGCAAGAGGAGTTTGTAGAGTTGGGGAGGCGGCCTTGGACAAGTAGCATGTATGGTAACCTTCTTGGAGGTGCTGCCTGTCTAAGGCAAGGATGATGCTAGGGTATTTTGCACCATGGGATTCAAATGAATGGTCGAAAACTGGTGTGGAGCTCAGGGTTTTGGCTTCATTGGGGACTGGGGAGCCACCTGGAGGGATGCAGGCCTATACTGGCACGATGGTCTGCATCTGTCCAGAAGAGTGTGTGTGTGTGTGTGTGTGTGTGTGTGGGGGTGAGACAGGATCCTAGAGATGACAGGTTTAAATGCTTCATTGGCAAGCATTTAAACTAGCCAAGGGGAGGCACTGAAAAGGAGCAGGAAATCCTAGCCTCTCCCACAAAACACAGTAGTTAGAGAGGTAAACACCAAGGTAGAGAAGTCAGTAGGAGCAGGATGGGGAAATGCAGAAAAGGCAGTAAGGGCAGGGACGGGCTAAAATGGGTAAGGCCATCAAAAATGGAAGGCAGATGAGTACCAATGTCCAGAGTCTGTGTAACAAGCTCCCTGAACTAGTGGCCTTGATGGAAGAGGGATGCCTGGATATTGTAGCGTCACTGAAACATGGTACACAGAGAACCATGACTGGGATGTCAACATACCAGGATACACAATCTACAGAAGGGACAGGGTGGATAAAAGAGGAGGAGCAGCTCTCTATATAAGGAAGGGATTAAAGCAACAGAACTACACAGTAAACAGGAAGTTGATGTGTCACCATGGGTCACCCTGGAGACAGGAAATGGCACCACAATCCGCATGAGAGTTGTGTACAAACCCCATCTCAGAGGAGAAAATGGACAAGGTAATGACAGAAGGCAAATGGCAGAAAAAGGGAAATATTGTTGATGGGGAACCTGAATATGCCAGATGTTAACTGGAGTACCTTTGCTGCAGACACATCCAAGAGCAGGGTCATTCTTGATATCCTAAAGCGGGCATGCCTCAGACAGCTAGTGTTGGAACCAACTCGGGAGAAAGCAATCTTACACCTGGTACTCTCAAATGGGGAAGGAGAAAGTATCTCAGATTTAGACATGGGTAGCCATCTGGGAACAAGTGACAACCAAACAGTGTGGTTCATAAACACAGCCATAGAGTCAAGCCATACAAAAACAAGAGTATTGGACTTTAGGAGGGCTGACTTTAGGAAAATGAGAGAGTGCCTCAGAAAAGCACCAGCAAACGGGCGAGGAGGAGAAGTGGAGGAACTATGGGAATAATCAAAACAGCTATCACAGAGGCATCGAGCCTTTGTGTGAAGCAAATCAACAAAACAAAACGAAGGAAAAAACACTACAGTTCTCAAAAGAGGTGGAAGGGAAGGTTAAGGAGAAAAGGATAGCATTCAGGAAATAAGGAACGCAGAAGGAGCAGGACACAGAACTTAATCAGTTAAAGCAGGAGGAGGCAGGGAAGGCAGTCAGAATAGCAAAGGCACAAATTGAGGAAAAGATGGCCAACTCTGTTAAGAAGGGGATAAAACCTTTATAGATACATTAGGGAGTGAAGAAAGACCAAGGGAGGGATACAGAGACTTAAAGGGAAGTAATGTGGGCAGAGGGTGACAGTGAAAAGCAGGGATACTGAACAGAATATTTCTGCTCAGTATTCACAACGGAAGAGGAGGGGAGGTACCTAAACCAAACAAGAAAACACTCTGAATAGGGGGTCTATACCAGTCCATTCACAGAAAAAGGGTTTTGAAAGAACTCTTGAAACTGACGGTAGACAAAACGATGGGGCCTGATGGGCTGGCCCAAAATTCTAAAAGAACTAAGGGCAGAACTAGTAACGCCACTGAGTACTCTGACAAATCATGGGAGGATGAGGTGGTACCCGAGGACTGGAGGAAGGCAGATGTGATTCTACTTCACAAAAGTGGGAGCAGGGCAGAGGAAGGAAACTGCAGACCAGTTTGACCTCAGTGGTAGGGAAAATGATGGAATCACTTCTGAAGGAAAGAACTGTTGAGTACCTAGAGGCCAGTGGGCACAGGACCCAAGGCAGCATGGTTTCACAGCAGGAAGGTCATGTCAAGCGAACCTAACAGATTTCTTTGACTGGGTGACCAAAGTAGTAGACCAGGGAGGGGCTGTGGATTTGGCCTACCTAGATTTTAGCAAGGCATTTGACACAGTCTCACACAAAGATTAATATACAAGTTAGCCAGCCTTGGAGTGGGTCCCAAGGTGGTAGCCTGGATAAAAAAAAATGGCTGGACAACAGGACGCAAGGGTAACAGTAAATTAAGTCCACAATGAAGAAAGGAGGGTAACTAGCGGGGTACCGCAGTGTTGATACTGGGACAGGTCCTCCTTAATGTCTTTCGTATCACCCCTTTAGTCCGACACCCTGGCGGCGAAACATGGAAAAAGACCATTACGGCGACATTGGCGGTTATGGTCCTTTCCGTGTTTATCTCCCAATGATCTGCCCCCTCCCGGACCAACTCTGACGGGTTGAAATCCTAGAAGTCCGGGAGGTCGGGGCAGAGCCCCCACAGAAAACACCCAGTCAAGAGGTGGCACAATACCTGCGTCGGTATTGTGCCATCGCTGTGGGGAGGAAAGCATTCTCACTGGACGGAATACTTTGTGCTTCCAATGTCTTTATAGGTGACATTGGGGAGCACCTGGAAGAAAGGTATGTGTCTCTGCAGATGACACAAAGATCTGCAACAGGGTTGTTGTTACACAAGGAGGTGGTGGTGGTGGTGGTGGGGGGGGGAAGAATAGGGACTTGGCAAGGTTGGAGGAATGGTCAAATATATGGCAGCTCAGATTCAATGCAAAGAAGTGTAAGGTAATGCATCTGGAAACAAAACCCAGGGATAGAGTACACAATTGGGGAGAGATAAAATCGAAAAAGACCTAGGAGTACTTATATCAGGTGACCTAAAGGTGGGCAAGCAATGGGAGAAGGCAGTAAGGAGGGCTGGGGAGATACTGGGATGCATAGGAGAGGCATCAACAGTAGAAAGCAGGAAGTTGTCATCCCTCTGTACAGATAGTTGGTGAGACCCCATCTAGAGTACTGTGTGCAATTTTGGAGACCCCATCCCCAGAAAGAGAGTGGAGGCTGTTCAGAGGAGGGCAACCAAAATGGTGCAGGGTCTGCACCAGAAGACATACAAGGAAGACTAAAGCAGCTTAATATGTATACCCTTGAGGAAAGGAGGGAGAGGGGTGACATGATAGAAACTTTCAAGTACCTCAAGGGAATTAAAGTACAAGAGGGTAGTCATCTTTCAGAAAGAGAGGTACAAGAACAAGGGGGCACAATCTGAAGATGGGTGGGACGGCTCAGAGGTAATGTGAGGAAGTATTTTTCACAGAGGGTTGTGGATGCATGGAACAACCTTCCTGATGAGGTTGTGGAGTCAGGAACAGTGGGAGAATTCAAGAATGCATGGGACAGACATAAGTCAATTCTAGTTGGGGTAGGAGGAAGTAGCTTATCCATCAGGTAGGAAATGGGCAGACTGGGTGGGGTGTAAGAGAGCAAGTCAAAGATCCCCCCTCGCTTTTTTTTTTCTTGTTAACCCCCCTTTGGTTTCTTAATTTAAATGCTGCAGACATTCAGAGGGACTTCAAGATGTACACTGTGTCCTTGTTTATGTTGTGTTCTAAGCTGGCCACCCACAACCTGTAATTTTTTTACGTCTTTTGTTGTGTGTGACCCCCTTGTGTACATCGTGGATCTCCTTCAAAATCTAGCAGGTTAAGTTATGGAAACTAAGTGTGAGGCAGAAATGTATTTAAAATAAATAAATGCTGGTTTGTAACTTCAAGTCTTCAATTAATTAGTTTAAATCCTCGTTGGAAAGCAGGCGTTGGGCAGTGAGGAGCGTTTTTAAGAAGTCTGCTCAAGCGCCGCACTATCGCAAAGAAGGAAAAGGCTCTGAAGCAGTCTTTAATTTAATAAATGTGTCCGTCTGCATTATAGACAGAACAGACGAAAGGAAACAAAGTACAAGTGAAGTAAAGCCTTCCTTTTATGGGAGATGCGAGAAGTCCAGACCGCTGCTGTTTAAACTCCCACTGAGCTCTGCCTTTGTTGTTTAGTTGGCGGTCTGTAGAAAACTGATTAAGCCGCCTGAAAAGTACTGGTTTGGGCACAATAATCCTATCGCTAGTGCTGCCATTTAATTAAAAATAAATTCTCCACATGGGGCACAGAAGGGTTCCCCTTAAAAGCACTACTGAAAGAGGCGTTGGTAATGCGAGTAAACTTTATGTGGTTTGTGTGCCTGCTACTTGCTGAAAACACTCATTACCAACACCACTAGGAAGAAATATTTTTGGCTGTGCTGAAAAGAATTAAGTAACACTGCTTGCTTACCTGTATAAGGCAACTTAAATTATATCAAGGTAGTTTTTTTAAAGTTTCTGTGTAGCCAAAACGCTGCTGTTTCAGATGCTTCCTGCTTCATTATTCCCTATGAACCGCCGCCCCAGTTTCCTATTTTTATCCCTTTCAAAGAGGAACTTCCTTCTGTGAAAATTAAAATATTAAGACAGCTCATAAAATTCATTTTGAATATTAAAATGTTTATGGAATGTTAATTTATGTTTAAATAAAATAAAATATTTTGAGAAAGATTGAATGGCTAAAATTTTAGAAGTGGAGTAATGAGGTCATATGTCTGTAGAAACTGCTATATAAGAAGAACTACCTAGGAAGCTAGCAGTGTAAGGGAGGGTGTGAAGCTGTCAACACCCAGTCCTGAGATAGTCAGTACTACCTCTGATATGTAAACTATGGACTTTTGGCTTGGTTTATTATTTTGTCGTTTCCAGTCCGCTCTAGGTAATACATTTTAAGTTTATTCTGCTAATTTGTCCGAGCATTTTGTTTATCCCACACCATTTCACATTTGGTGTGAGAAGTGGGATGCTGGGTTCGAGGAGGACCTGTTGGTGGATCTGAGGGCAGATTCTGAGGTATGCAGTCGGACAAGGCAGGAGAGCGGACTATCCCAGCTACAAGGTCATTTATATTAGCCACACGGTTGCCTTTATTGTCTGGGCTGGAGCAGACGGTTCAAGAAAAGTGGCTAAGGTGACAACGGAGGGAGATGCTTTGAAAATGGAAATGGACAAGGATACAAAGGCTATTGAGAAGGGTGCACAAGCAGCTGAACCAAGGAAGAAGAGCCACCAGAGAGTCCCCATGAGCTGTTATGATGGTTATGCTTGAGACAGACAGAACTGGAGCGAGAAAGGAGAGAGACCGAGTTGAAAGAGAGAGAGAGAGAGAGATCGGCAGAGAATGCTGCTAGATGGACTGACACCCTACGGTCTATTCAGGTACTCGGTTCCACAAGATCTCCTTCAACACCTGGTGGGCCAAAAAACATAAGGTTAGTCAAAATGACAGAGTCAGATGATATAGAAGCCTATCTTAACATTTGAGAGAGTGGCCATTGCTTGTGCCTGGCCTAGAGATCAGTGGGTGGTCAGGCTGGCTCCATATTTAACTGGGAAGGTACAATTAGCCTACAGTCATACAGACCTTGACACATAAATGACTATGATTATGTTAAACATGCTATTTTAAAAGATATGACATAAGTCCTGAAACCTATAGACAGCGTTTTAGAGCATATAAATTCCAAACGACAGATACACCTCAAGATCTGTATACACATCTGAAGATTTATGTCATAAATGGTTACAACCTAACACAAGAACAGTGGTACAGATTGTAGAGAGCATTATTTTGGAACAATTCATCCGGTCTTACCCCAAGATGTGCAGTTATGGGTTAAGGAACATCGCCCTGAAACCTCAGAGACCGCCATAAGGCTAGCGGAAGATTAACTGACTGCCAGACCACAACGCCCTAAAACTTTTATGAACTCTAGAAGCCAGACTACGACAATAAAACCTAGTAGCGATGTGAGATCATTTAGTCCTCCTATGTCACAACCTAGTGGTAACATTGGGAATAAGAACTACAATAGACCAAGTAAAGGTTTCAATCATGATATAATATGTCATGAATGTAAAACCAAGGGCCATATTGCTCAGTTCTGTCCAAGAAAAAGGTGAAACAATTCATCTAGCCCTTGCTAATTGGGGCCATTATGTTACCACTGTAAAGATTGGAGGAAGGACAGTTTCTGGCCTAGTAGACTCTGGCAGTAAACAGACACTGATTCATGCTTCGTTGGTGGATAAGCCAAAACTAGAAACAACCACGGAGTGAAATGCGTCCATGGAGATATTCAGTGGTACCCTTTGACAGAAATGGACATACAAATAAATGGGATTATGCATAAAATGAAAGTGGGCATAGTACCTTCTTTACCTGTACCAGTTATAATTGGACATGATTACCCTTTCTTTGACTCTTTGTTAGCTATGAATATTGGGGCAGCTGCTATACAGGAGAAAAATGCAAGAGATGGAACTGGGACATACATTTCCTTTGAGGAGGAGGTATTTGGAACCATTGGCAAAAGTAGAAAAGCAAATCACAAAACAGAAGGATAAAAAGGCTTGGAACCAAAAGACACTGAACTAGAGACATTAACAGAAAACTTCATGTTACCTAATAGAGAGTTTATAAGTGTACAGAAAGCTGATAAAACACCAATCCCTTTTTTCACAGGTAGTGTCAACCATACCTGCTGAGTCTCAGCAACCATATTTTATTATTAAGGATGAATTATTGTACAGGGTAGGTATAAATTCCCATACAGGGAGGTGGTAGAACAACTGATGGTCCCTGTCCCTTTCCGAGAAAGATTACTATCCCTTGCTCATGACCCTCCTGTGGCAGGTCATTCTGTAAGGACCGAACATTACAACGTTTGCTATACCGGTTTTATAGGCCGGGAATACATGAACAGGTGGCTCAATACTGTAGAAGTTGTCCTGAGTGTCAACAGGTTGCAGCAGTAGGCCGAAAGGACAAAGTGCCCCTGTTGCAATGCCCTTGGTTAGCAATGTATTTGAAAGGGTTGCAATGGATATTATAGGCCCATTGCTGAGAAGTACAAAAGGAAATTGCTTCATATTAGTGGTGGTAGATTATGCTACAAAATATCCTGAAGCGACACTTCTTCAGATTGCCACCGCCACCGGATAGCAGAGGAATTAGTAAAAATTTTCAGCCATATGGGGATTCCAAAACCATTCTAACTGTTAGAGGCACTAATTTTTGTTCAGAGTTGTTACAAAAATTGTACCAAGCTTTAGGCACTAAAGCGGTTTTCACCACTCCCTACCATCCACAAACAGACGGGTTAGTTGAGAGATTTAACCAAACTCTAAAAGAATGCTCAGGAAATACGTGACAGAGGAAGGTAATAAATGGGACATTTATCTACCCTATTTGATGTTTGCATATAGGAGGTGCCACAAGCCTCGATGGGGTTCTCTCCATTGAGTTACTGTATGGACATAACCCAAGAGGTCCATTGGACATTATTAAAGAAGAATGGGAAGACAGGAAGGGGAAACATAAGATAGAACCTTTAGAATATTGGCAACAACTGAGACGAAGGTTAATAACCTATGTAAAGAAAGCACATCAAAATAATTTACAACAACAAACTAAACAAAAGAATAGTATGATAAAGGAACAAAGCCCAAAGAATTCACTGCAGGTGATAAGGTTCTACTTTATTACCCTCCTCTGAGAATAAGTTACTTATGAAATGGCAAGGCCATATCAGATAGTGGAACGTAAGGGCCCAGTAACTTATTTGGTGGCCTGTCCTGAAAGGAAGAATAAATATAAAGTATATCATGTCAACTTGCTAAAACCTGGGTGGACCGAACTTCTCCTCCTGTAACTATGTCAGCCCTGAAGCATCTGAATTTGAATCTGAATTAGACATAGCTTATAAAAGGTTAGAAGGTTCAGTAACCTCTCAGAGGTACAAATTAACCCACATTTAACTACCCAACAAACATATACATTACAAAGTATGTTAGAGCCTTATAGAACACTATTTACAAGTTTACCCGGAAAAGTTACACATGCAGTACATCATATTGTGGTATCTGAAGACACCCTATTAGGCAAAAAGCATACAGAATCCCAGAGAGACTAAGGGAAGAAGTAGTACAAGAGATCAAAAGATGCAGGACCTGGGGATTATAGAACCATCACATAGTGAATGGACTTTTCCTATGGTGATAGTGGAAAAAAGAAGGTGGAATCAGGCTTTGTTTAGATTTTCGACGTCTAAATGCCATATCCAAATTTGATTGTTACCCAATGCCCGGATTGATGACATCATAGATCACCTGGGGCAGCCCGTTATATCAGCACCTTAGACTTAAAGGGATACTGGCAGATTTGACTAGATCCAAAGGATAAAGAAAAACAGCCTTCAGTACACTGATTGGCCTATACCACTTCACAGTAATGCCATTTGGCCTGCATGGGGCTCCGCCACATTCCAACGGTAATGGATAATATTCTGCAACCTCATACAAAGTATAGTGCGGCCTACCTGGATGATGCTGTGGTTTTAGTCCCTCATGGGAAGAACATCTACAGCATCTCCAGGCTATAATTATGTACCCTGTCAGAAGCCGGGTTGACACTAAATCCCCTAAGTGTTCATTGGCAATGCAGGAAACCAGGTATTTAGGTTTCCAAATTGGTAATGGGCTGGTAAAGCCAGAAATCACAAAGATAGAAGCAGTAGCCAATACCCCCAGCCAAGAACAAAACAGATATAAGGTCCTTTTTAGGACTAGTTGGCTACTACAGACTTATTCATTCCTGATTGTTCCACAATAGCAGGACCTCTAACTGACCTCTTAAAGAAATGTAAACCAGACAAGGTAAACTGGACACCTGAATGTGAAGAAGCATTCAGCAAACTAAAGGCTCGGTATGTTCTTCGCCAGTCCTACACTCTCCTGACTTTAACCGGACATTTATAGTACAAACAGACGATCCAATTGTGGTATAAGGCTGTACTTACTCAATTAATACAGGGAGAAGAGCATCCAGTCATATTTATAAGCCAGAAGTTACATGAGAGAAAACATTATTCAGTTATTGAAAAGGAGTGTCTGGCAATCAAATGGTCAATAGAAGCTTTACGCTTTTATTTATGGGTAGGGAATTTGAGTTATGGGTAGACCACAACCCGTTATGTTGGCTTCATGTGATGAAAGATAAAACCCTCGTATAATGCGATGGTACTTAGCAATGCAACCCTACAGGTTTACGATAAAATATAGAAAAGGTTCAGAGCATAAGAATGCCGACTTTCTATCTAGATATGGGGTAGAAACTGTACCTACCTATCTTCAGGCCTCGGAAAAGAAAGGCAGTGATTATTAAAGAAATAAGTATATTGAAAGTATCTATAATAGATAGTGTATTTTTTATTGGTAGTTTTTTTTTTTTAGGGACCCGAGGTGGAGCTTTGGTGAGGGTGGGCTATGGCTCCATCTCTTGAGTAGAGATCTGAAGATAGGTATAGTAGTAGTTTTGTAAACCAAACGTAATTTGTTTGGTTTTGGGTGGGAGGAATGTAAGAGAGAGCAAGTTAAAGATCCCCCTTCGTTTTTTTTTTTCTTGTTAACCCCCCTTTGGGTTTCCTTAATTTAAATGCTGCAGACATTCAGAGGGACTCCAAGATGTACACTGTGTCCTGTTTTATGTTGTATGTTGTGTTCGTTGCTGGCCACCCACAATCTATTTTTCTTTTATGTCTTTTGTTGTGTGTGACACCCCTGTGTACATCGTGGATCTCCTTCAAAATCTAGTAGCGTTAAGTTATGGAAACTAAGTGGAGTAATGAGGTCACATGTCTGTAGAAACTGCTATATAAGAAGAACTACCTAGGAAGCTAGCAGTGTAAGGAGGGTGAAGCTGTCAACACCCAGTCCTGAGATAGTCAGTACTACCTCTGATATGTAAACTATGGACTTTTTGGCTTGGTTTATTATTTTGTCGTTTCCAGTCCCTCTAGGTAATACATTTTTAAGTTTATTCTGCTAATTTTGTCCAAGCATTTTGTTTATCCACACCATTTCAGTGGGCCATGCCTCATCTTCAAATTGTACGTTAACCTAGGAATGCCTTTTAGATATTTGTAGGTTTCTATCGTATCTCCTGTCTCCTCTTCTCCAGGGTATATATACTGAAGTCTGCCAGACTCTCCTCATATAACTTTTGGTGCAGACCCTGCACCATCTTTGCTGCCCTTCTCTAAACTGCCTCCAGAACTGGACACAGTATTCCAAATGAGGCCTCACCAGTGATCTGCACAGAGGCATCACCACCTCCTTTCTCTTGCTGGCGACACCGCCCCTATGTACCCCAGCATCCCACTGGTTCTCCCCACATCCTTGTCACACTGTTTGGTCACCTTTAGGTCATCAGATTTTTTTTTTTAATTCAGGTTTATTGCATATTTAGGCACAGAAAAAGAAAATAATTTCCATCGTATATAGCTGCGAAAATGCATACATTTCATGGTAAACAGATCTTAATACATAGTCATATTTCCTCAGTTAAGACACTTTTCAGTTCCAATAATCTGTCCTTAGTTTACACAGAGATATCTATATCAACTTTCAGTATCCTTTAGTGTCACCCTATTATCCCAGAGTCCTTCTCCCCTCATCTTTTCTTCAGTCCCATTCCTCCCCATTTCCACTCCCTGTGTCATCAGCCATGGGGTTAATCGTCTCCACAAAACCTTGCGTCCTCAGGTTTATTCTATAGGTGACCTCCTCCATGTCTCGTATTTCGCCTATAATGGATATCCAATCCTGATATGTCAGTGGACATGGCGAAAGGCATCTCTTAGTTACAGCTTTGTGGGCCAACGTTAGGAGAATATTCCACATGTAGACCCTGTCATTCCCCTTTATTTCCTACGGTTTCGCTCCCAATATCAGATTTCTGGGGCCCAGGGTGGTCTCAATGGAAAATGACAGTTTAGTTTCTGGGTCATTTCAGCCCAGAAGCTTGTTAGATCTGGACACACCCAAAATATATGCAGATAACCCACCTCGTCCCTCCCCATCCCCTCCAGCATTTCCCAGAGCATTTCTTATCCCATTTACACTGGACTACTGGTGTAAAAAAAAAACTCATTCTAATTTCCTCTCAAACTCCCTCCACATTGGGGAGCATGTGGTCTTAAAGGTTTGTGTGAGCGAAGTCCCAATCTTCTTCATTTAATTTCTCTCCCATCTCAAGTTCCCATCTGTTTTTGATCTGGGCAGCTCTTCCCTCCCCCATCTCTTAAAGCCCTATATATGGCAGAGAACTGACCCTTGACTCATTCTGAGTTCATTATTTCAACCATGATGTTCATTAATTCTTCCGAGGGTTTGGTTTGTTTGAAGAGGGTTTGCAGGTTATATATAAATATATGCTTATTTGTAAGTATCTAAAATAGTCTGCCTGTCGATGAGAATTTTTCCTTCATCTGGTTGAACTTCAGAAAGTACAGTTACGTAAGAACTTACCGTAACAGTAGATCTTCGAGAACAGCTCTTGCAGCAGGTTACACCATTAGGACTGAAGCCGGCAGGCGCCAGGACCCCAGGAAAAATTCTAGCTAGTTATCTTCAGCGAGGACCGCCCACGCCGGTCCCGCCTCCGGCGTCAGGCGTGGTACATAAGGGGCGGTCCCGCCAGATTCTCAGTTCTCCCGCGCTGAGACTCCCCGCCGAGGATGACATCAGAAGGGGAGACCGAGGATCCACCGTCAGAAGACAATAATGAATGAAATCCCAATTAAGAGGGAGCAGAACCATGCCTCCTCTAAGGGGAAGGTGGGGGGAAGGTCTGCTGCAAGAGCTGTTCTCGAAGATCTACTGTTACGGTAAGTTCACGAACTGTACTATCTTTTTCGAGATACAGCTCTGCAGCAGGTTACACCATTAGACTGATTCCAAGCAGTAACGCTGCCAGAAGATCCGGGAGGAGGTAAAATGAAAGGAAAAACATTCCAGGTCCTGACTTAGGACAGGAGACCCTGCAGCACCGCTAGGCCGAAACTGCTCTCCGCCAGAGGCGATATCCAGACTATAATGCCTGATAAAGGTATGCACAGAACTCCAAGTGGCTGCAGCACAAATAGCAGAGATGGTGAGTTTTTTATTGCTGCAAAGGTCGCCCTCTCCCTGGTAGAATGACCCCGGATAGAACCGGGAGGGGCTTCTGCTTAATATCATAACAGTATGAAATATACTGAACAAGCCAGCGAGACAGGGTCTGTTTGGATACTGGATGGCCCATCATTCTCTGAGAAAAGGAAACAAAAAGCTGGTCAGAACTACGAGAGGGTTTAGTTCTGTTGAGGTAATACTCAGGGCTGCGGTGAACATCCAGGGTGTGGAGCAAGGCCTCTCCTCTATTAGAATAACTGGAAATAGACCGGAAGGTCAATATCCTGGTTTAGAGTTAGTGCGGAAACCACCTTAGGCAGAAACTTAGGGTTTGTCCTCAGGGATACTCTGTCCCGTGGAAAACTAAATAAGGTTTCTTTGCACATGAGAGCGTGAAGCTCAGAAATCCTTCTCAGCTGAAGTAACAGCAACTAAAAATAACGTCTTCCACAACAGAAAACGTAGCTCGTAATCCGCGGCAGGTTCAAAGGGAGGAGTGTGAGCTGTTCCAAGACAAAGAGCAGATCCCATGGAGGCACCGGGTCCCTAATGGGAGGCCTAAGGTGTAACACCTCAAGAAATTCCCTTGATGCATCTCATTGAGCAATAGTCGATGTCCCACGGAAGGTGGTATGCAGAAATAGCGTTAAAGGTGCACCTTAATAGAGGAGTAGGCTAGGCCTGAATGAAAAAGAGAGAAGAGATAATCCAAAATTACTTCCACAGGACAACCTAAGGGGAAAGATCACGAGCCTGTGACCATAAACAAAACGCGGCGCTCACTTCATGGCATATGTCGCATGCGTTGTGCTTTCTGGCTGCAGAAAGAACCTCTGCAACCTCTTGCGAGACCCCATGATGCTAAGATGGCTATGTTCTAGGAGCCAAGCATGCAAGTTCAGAAGGACATGAATCCGGATGGAGCAAAGAACCATTCTCCTGAGACAGTAGGTGGGAGCTGAGCTGCAACGGAGGCGGGGTTCCCGAGATAGCTGTACCAGCAGGAACCAGATCCGTCTGGGCCAGAATGGGGCCACCAGAATCATTTGTGCATGCTCTCGCGCAGCTTGAGAAGAACTCTTTGGATCAGCGGGAAGGGAGGGAAGGCATAGAGGAATCTGTTCACCAGGAGAGGGACAACGTCTCGCCAGAAAGCACCAGGTCTCTGGATCTAGCTGAGCAAAGTTGGGCAGTTTTGAGTTGGATGGGGATGCGAACAAGTCCAGCTCTGGAGTTCCCCATCGAAGGAACAGATCCTCTGCCACCTCCTGAAGAAGTTCCCACTGTGGGACTCTGGCCTGGGAGCGACTCAGGCCATCTGCGATGTGTTGTCCACCCGGGAACATGTACAGGTTTGCGTGGTGTCCGATTACCCAATCCCACACTCTCTTGGCCTCCCTGCAAGGGGTAAGAGTGTGCGCCTTGTTTGTTGAGGTAGTACATCACCGCTGTGTTGTCTGGTCTGAGCAGGAGAGTGCACGGTGGGATTATCGACTGAAAAGCCTGCAGGGCATAGAGGACCGCCCTCATCTCTAGAACATTGATATGGAGATGAGCCCCAGCGGGTCCACGAACCCTGAGACTTCACCCTGTTCAGTGTACCCCCACCCGAGACCTGAAGCATCCGTGGTGAGGTTACCTCCGGGACAGGCGCTTACAAGCAGGGACGCCCTTGGAAGCGACCGGGGCTAGCCACCACTGCCAGTCGTGGATCCTAGATTACGTGATCCTGACCGATGCTGCAAGTGGTCTGCTTTTGGTCCCATTGCACCTGAGCATCCACTGGGTTACCCGCATGTGGAGCCGTACAGAGGGAACCGTCGGAATGGCGCAGCCATGTGTCTGAGCAGACGAAGGACCGACCTGGCAGGTGCGATCTTGTTCGAAGACAAATCCTTTATGAGGGACCTGATGGTTCCACTCTGTCGCCGGAAGAAGGCTCTTTCCTGGACAGTGTCCAGAACTGTGCCTATAAATTGCAGTTTCTGCGGCGGTACCAAGAGACTTCTTGTAATTTATGAGAATGCCCAGAGACTGGAACAAATCTTGAGTGCTCTGGACCGCAAGCAACAACGACCCTCTGAGGCGGCCATGAGAAGCCAGTCGTCGAGGCACGGAACACAAGTGGCCCTGTCTCCTTAGAGCACTGCCACGACTGCCATGCACTTGGTAAAGACCTGAGTGCGGATGACAGTCCGAACGGAAGAGCTCGGAACTGAAAATGGTGGTCGGGAACTCGGCCGCAGGAACCTCTGGTGCGCCTGAGCTATGGGGATATGCAGGCAGCGTCCTTCATATCTAGGGACGTCAGAAAGCGTCCTGTTTCAGCATGGGAATAAGGCCGGAAGAGGCACCATGCATCTTTTGTAGGCGATCACACGCTGAGGTCGCCGAGGTCCAGAATCGGACGGAGGTCCCTGTTTCTTTGGAACCAGGAAGAAGTGGGAATAATATCCTTGTTCTCTGGTTCTTCGGGACGTACTTATCGCCTTTTTGGGAGGTGAGTACCTCTTGCCAAATTAGTTTCTGTGCTGATCCGGATACTGGGAGAGCAGAGGAGGCCTCGGGGTGGCTTTTCTGCGCGAACTCTATAAGTGGCCAAGACTGACCAATTGCAGAACCCACCTGTCTGTGGTGATAGCCTGCCATCCCGGCAGGAAGTTCGCAATGCGACCCCCGACCATAATTTCCGTTGATCCTGAGGGGCGGGGGAAAGGAGTCAGGCTATGGCGGCAGGTGAGCCCGTTGCTGGGTAGGCCTAGGGGCGCTGACCTCAAGCTAACGGCTGTTTACCCTGGGTTCCACGAGCCAGAGCCCCTCTGGTGTGTGTCGGAGCAGGGCTGCTGCCTCTGTCCTATACGAAAATGGCTTTGGGTCCTACTAAAGGAACCAAGCCTAGGTCGGTACATGGCCTGGACCGACCTCACTGCCTTCCTGCCTCTTGAAGTTTGGTAATAATCTTCAGAAGGATTACCAATAAAACATCTCCCTTGAAAGGCGTCCATAATGTTCTTCTGGACGTCTGGGTTAAGTCCGGAGACACAGAGCCAGGAGTGTCTCCGAGGCAAACGCCCAGCTGCTGCTCGGCCGATGAGTCCGCTGAATCGTACGCTGCTCGAGCACTTGGTCCCTGACGTCTGAACCTCGTGGCGGAGGAGCTGGAGCATTCCTCCTTCTGCTCACCATCGGGTGGAGTTCTCAGCTATCCCTAGACCCTGTTCCCACAGAGCGTTCTGAAACTGAACCATGTGGGTCAAGGAACTTAAGGATCTGATGGCGCAGGTAGCGAGGCTCGTGCGCCTGCCCAGAGAGTCCAATTGCTTGGATTCTGGATCCAGTGGCAGTGTGCTCAAACGGCGCGGCCTCTGTGACCGGTCATGTGAGGCTGTGATGACCAGAGAATCGGCCTGAGGTTGTTGCGTCCAGATACTGGTCCTCCTTAGGAGCCTTGTATGACGGTCCAGCTTTCTTCGGCACCGCCGAGTGAAATGGGACGCTTCCCACGGCCTGGTGGACGGCCCACAAAAGTGTCCACCAAGGGTGGCACCACCACAGGCTTGGGGTCCTTTTGCCGAAGATACTTGGCAAGGCGTAGCCTTCGGGTCTAACTCTTCCGCATCCCACCCCATATTCTCCTGGATATGGCGATGATATCCATGAGCGAGGGGTCATCCGGAGGGAGACCGTCATGCCTCACGTGGGTCCGAAGGGATGGAAATTGGAGATGGGGATCTAGGAGGTGGAGTAAACTGATCCCTGTCCTCCGCCGACGGCGAACGTCGGTGTCCCCTGGATCTCTTGGGGCTGGGTGATCCAGAAGACGATCTTGACGGAAGTCTCCTCTTATCTGATCGACCCTGGGAGAGATCTGGACTCCCTGGGAGGGTTGAACGCCAGTCGACCCCGCAGGTGTAGGGGGGCCGGAGGAGGAAGAGCAGTGGGCACCGCGATCCCTATTGATGGTGTCCCACCAGTAGCGAAGAGATCCTTCAACTTCCGCTTAAAGACAATCCCGACGACGCCCAGGCGCCGGAGGGCGGTCGCGGTCCGCGACGGCTCCACAGGGACCTCGGGCGGCGGGCGAGGGAGCCCTAGGAGACTGCATCAACCGGAGTCGCCTGTCTGGTGTTCGGGCTGCGTCAGATCCTCCTCCGTCAGCGACTCCTGCCCAAGCGAGGTCGGAGGCGCAGGAGTCCTCTTCTCAGTCGTGGGCGGACGTCGTCCCCAACCGACGTCCGTGAGAAAGCTTGGCGGAGCGGTCTCGCGGCGGCGACGACGGCTCCGAGGAGGATGACTCGACAGTCGGCGTGGGTCGAGCGGCAGTCGGGTCTACCGGCCTCTTCAGAGGGTAAGTTCCAACGTTTTGGGGGTGGAGCGAAGAGGCCCGGACGCCGGGTGCCGACGGTAGGGAACCGACCTATGGTGGTGGTGGCGGCGCCTCCCGGACCGCCCGAGGCCTTGGGGTGGAGGGCGATGGCCGGCCTGGCGGAAGGGGCCCTGAGAAGGCTGAAACAGTAACCGAGCAGGGGAGAAGAGGCCCTGGATGGAGACCGTCAGACTTCAACCCGAGCTGCGGGACTCGAGGCCCTCGTCGGAGACCTGGAAGGGTCTCTCTCCCTTCTCTTGGCATGTTTGTGGATTTGAAGATTCCCCTTTAGAGGGACATGGCTTTCAACTTTTCTTCCAGCAGGAACGCCTGAAAAGCCTTCTGACGCGGATCATGTGCGCTATTAAACTAGCAGAGGAACAGGCCGGGTGTCGTGCTCCTGGGCCCAGGCACCGGACGCAGGCCGTGTGGGAATCATAAAGGGATCTGCTTCCGCAAGCACGCCGATGTATACCGGAGGTCGAGAGGACATCAGCGAAAAATTCTTAGGTAGGATGAAATTCCCGTGGGAAAGCTCTGCAACCACAGCGTCGCGCGCTAGACTGAACCCGGAGGGTCGAGGCATGCAAGTCGGCGGCCCGGGGAAACTGAGGAATCTGGGCCCGGGACCGCCCCTTATGTACCATGCCTGGCGCGTCGGAGGCGGGACCCTGGTGGTGGTCCCGCTGAAGATAGCTAGCTAGAATTTTTCCAGTGGGGTCCTGGCGCCTGCCGGCTTCAGTCTAATGGTGTAACCTGCTGCAAGAGCTGTATCTCAAGTAAGATCTATATTTCCTTCTAGGAGTTGATTTAGGGAGTACAGACCCATTCTTCTCCATAGAAACATAGACTTTGACGGCAGATAAGGACCGCTAGGCCCATCTAGTCTGCCCATTTCCTACCACAGGATAGGCTGCAGATCCTAGTTAACCAACAGCCTATTTCTTCCTACCCCCACAAAGAATTGCCTTATGTCTGTCCCATGCATTCTTGAATTCTCCCAAGTTTTAGACCCCACAACCTCCTCAGGAAGGCTGTTCCATGCATCCACTACCTCTCTGTGAAATAATACTCCTCACATTGCCCCTGAACGCGCCTCCTATCTTTCATCTCTTAAAAGTGAGGTCCTGACTGGCCGGGAGGAACGCTGTGTCCCATGCAAATCATCTTAAGGGCCACGTCTTCCCCCAACCTGTATTTGGTCCAGAGGCGCCTCATGGTCCCTAGGGTGTTTCTCACTGACAGCAGAAGGGTATTACCATCTTTATTCATGGCTCCTGGTAACATAGCTCCAGCCCCCAGAGGCACCCCATCTGTTAGAACCTCCTCAATTGCCCTCCATCGGGCTATGTATGCTTTTGCCGACCATAGAAGGCCCATCTTAGTTGGGTGGCTAAAACAATCTTCAAATTAGGGACATTCCTTCTCCCGTATTTTTGTTAGTTTGCATTATTTCAGTCTAGATTCTAGGTCTCCTTTTGTTTCAAATATATTTTATTATCATTCTTTGCCAGACTTGGAATTGGTTTTTATGTATTTTTTATTGGGAGGCACTGAAATAGATACAAGTATTTGGGGAGGACATTCATCGAGACTGACTGTACTCTCGAGTATAGCGGTAGGTTCAGGGCCTCCCACCTTTTAATATCTTGTCTGATCTGGGCCACTAGTGGTTCAAAATTGATCGAATAGTGTGTTGTGAGATTTTTGGGGATTTGGGTGCCCAAGTACTTTATTTTACCTCTATTCCAGTTCATGTTTAATAATTGCATTATGTTTGGGGATGGAATATAAAAAAAAATTCAACACCTCAGTTTTATTTTATTTAGTGAATATCCGAATATTGACTCAATTTATCCATTATGGACCATAACTTAGGAATAGATTTATCCGGACTGGTTATATATAGAGGACATCATCCAAATATAAGGAAATGTTATGCTCTCCCATCTTCCTCCCCATCCCTTTCCTCCTCACTGCCGAGCCAAAGGTTCTTTCTATGTATATGTCGAAGAGGAGGCGACAATGGACAACCTTGTCTGGTACCTCTCCCCAGATTAAACCTCTGCAAATTCCCCATTCACCCTGACAAAAGTCTGTGAAGAGGCATAAAGGGCTTTGATCGCCTCTAAAATGTTGGCGGAAAGCCCATTCTTTTGAGTACCAGAAACAAAAGTTCCAGTTAATCTTGTCAAGCGCTTTTCTGCATCAAGCTCATAATGCAAGTGGAGTGTGTTTGTTAATAATGTCAATTACATTTATGGTCCGTCTGACACCTTCGGGGATTGTCTGCCCTCTATGAATCCCGTTTGATCCGGATGGATCAAGTTTTAAGGAGGACTGAAGTCTGTTGGCTATTATGGTCGTAAAGATCTTATAATCTACATTAAAAGTGTAATTGGTCTATATGAGTCACAGTCCTTTGGGTCTTTCCTCCTTTGGGATCACAGTTATAGTGGTGTAGTTCCATGAGGGAAACCGCCTCACCCTCCAGCCATACCTGATTGTACACGGTCTTTAGCATAGGGCCACCTCTGCTACAAATATTTTATATAGCTCACTTCCAAACCCATCCGGCCCTGGACATTTACCCACTTTAAGGTCTCCCACTGTGTGAAGGATTTCCTGATGGGTGATTGGATGTTCCACAGCCTGCCTCTGGGTCTCAGTGAGCTTAGGCAACTTTAGGACTTCTAAACATTTCCGTGCTTCCTCTGGGTGTGATTCTTGTTCGGGTGATATAACTGTTTATAATATGTGACTAATGTATCTGCTGTCTGTTCCCATTTATATGAGATGTGCCCGTATTGGATGTCGGGAGGCTGCAACATGAGCCTGGGCAGACTGCTGTTTCAGCCGTATGCCAAAAGCGATTAGCCCTCGGTCCCCTCATAATAAGATTGTTTTATGTAGAACAAGGCCTTTTCAGTCTCTAATTGTAATTTTTAGAGATTTGATTTAACTTCCTTATCTTTTTCTGCGTTTTTAGAGAATTTTAATTTGTTGCCCTTCTAAAGTTCTAAGTTTCTTGGTTAGATGTTCTATTTGCTTGCCCTTCTCCCTTTTTTTATATGTAGCTATTGAAATCAGTTTACCTCTGATCATTGTTTTAACCATGTCCCACACAATTTGTGGTGTAATATCCGGGCCCTAATTCATTTGAATAGTCTGCTTTATTACCCTTTAATTTCCTCCTCGTCTTTTCATCCTTGAGCAGGCTAACGTTTAATCTCCACTGTGTTGTTTTTAGGTAACTGCAGATCAATCTCTGCGTAGATGGGCTGGTGATCGGATAGGGTTTCAGTGCCCATCCACATAGATTCAAACACCAAGAGATCTTTACCATATGCGAAGAATATATCCAACCTCGAATAAATTTTGTACCTTGAGAAGTAACATGTGTAGTCCCTTGCCAAAGGGTATTTTCCATCCATATATCTAATAAACATGTGTCTCTCATGAGTCATTTCAATGATTTGGAAATCCTCCCATTAGGTGCCAGAATGTTTGATGTAGTGTCTAGGGATCTGTTTATAACCACATTCCAGTCTCCTCCACTAATTACCACCCTTTTGCCTTTTCTGCTAGTAATTTAAACAATTCTGCAAAGAAAGTTATGGGTGAGCAGGGAGCATACACATTCAATAGGGTAACCTGCATATCTTGGATTCTTCCCACAACCATCACATAACGTGCCCCTTCATCCACAAACATCTTCCTCCTCAAATAGGAGAGATGCCGACAGGAGTGTCGTAACACCCTCTTTTCCCATTAATTAGGGATGCATGGTAAATAGTCGGAAACCTTTACTTCTCAATTTTCGAACTTCATTAGGGAATAGGTGGGTCTCCTGTAGGAACTGTATTTAGCACTTTGATTTCTTAGAAATTTTTGAAGTCGTTTCTTTTGATGGGTGGGTGATTTATACCATTGACATTGTAGGATATTATTTTAGATTAAACTTTTGCCATAATGAAATTCTTTAATCATAATCACTGATCTATTCCCCTAATATTTTGAAAAGTGTTAGCCTATACCCCTTTCTTATTCTTTGTTTCTTCCTCTTTCCCTTAGAATGGACATCTGCCCTTCTCCCAAATCTCTTCTGTCAATATGCATTTGTTTACAATTATTTCTGTGCCACTCATTATGCCAAGTATACAAACAATATTTGCTGGTTCTCAACCACCAACCAACCTGAACATTGGTAAAACATATTGCCATATTTCCCCACTAGATGGGGTATAACCTTTCTAACATTACATAACAGTCTGTCAACATAAAACATCAACAGTTAGAACTTGTTAACTAAACATATATGAAAATTTCCAGTATCCCTCCTCTGCTCCTCTTTAATTATGAAGTCTTCCTTTCTGATGGAAGTATTGCAGAGGGTTATAGTGAATCCTTCCTGGATACCCGAGCTTCCTAGGTCAGTCCACTCTTCTAAGCTTGGACTGGTCTGTGTCTCATTTGAGATACCGTGCCCATTACGATAGTGTGGGCTAAACCTCTTTTGAGCTCCACTTTTGGGTCCCAGCCCTGGGTTCAGAAGCAGCACTGACTTCAGCAGAGCCAACAGGCACGAAAGGTCATTTTAGGCTCAGCTCCCCGTCCCATCCCTCCCCAACTCCTCGTTTAAATAGATTCGAGAGGTCCTCCCCTCTTAAATCCATCTAGTAGTAAGGTGACCACCTCTTTCACCCTTCCCCCAAAACAACTATATTCAGTGGGGAAAGGAAAGGAGAAGAAAGAATGCCTTATGGCTAGGATATTATGGTACACATCCAGAATCATTTCCATAGCGATAGTAATATTTCCAGCCAATCATTTCTTGCCTTTATATCTCAAGAGAGACTGTTACTCATACTGTATTTTTATTTCATCTAGGCTCCCTCATCTCTTTCAGCATCTCCCGAAATCTTCCCAGGACATGTGAAGAATGGGAAGAAAGTCCCCAATGCACAGCGTTCCTTCAGGTTTTAACAGCATCCCCCTGGGCCCCGCCACAGAAGCCCCTGTTTTCTTCCCTTAATTTTAGGCCAACGTCCAGATTATGTGGCCGTTATCAGTATCTTTGAGTAAGTCCTATGGAGAAAGGACAGCAACATCAATCATTGGTGCTGCAGGCAGATTAACTCGGTGTAGAATTGCCCTTTCACTCTCAGGGGCGCCACCCGACATGCAAGCTGTCATCAGCTCTTGTACCTCCACCTCTTGTTCGTCTTGCGAGGCAATCCCAGCCAGCTGTATCGGGAGACATAAGATTTTAGCAGCACTGCGATGTCTGCCTTTAGATTAGTAGAGTGCGGCTGGGAATGGCGGGTCATCCCTTACGCCACCGACCACGCCTGAGCGCCGCAGCCCCTCTCCATGGGTCTTTCTCTAGCTCAGGAAATAAAATTCCAATATCTTTAAGAAAACTCGTAGCTGCTAGCAAATCTTCAAAAATGTTTGTACCTTGTTTGGTTTCCACCGAGACGCGCAGGAAAAGACATCTGTGCTTTTAAATTTTGGACCGGAGCTGTTTTAGGATGGGCCACATGGTGCGACACGCCTCTTGAATCCCGTCATGTAATCATTGTCTATTGTGATCCTGTGGAGCCCAAACATGATTTTTCATTCTCCACGCTCTCCGCGAGTATTTCCTAATTCGAACTGTAGCTGGTCATCTTTACAACAAAGGACCTCGGAGGAATCTGGGCTGGAGGGCCATTGAGATGTCAAGATCTGCAGGTAATTTCAGGAATCCCGGAGTATTTTCTGTAAAAAAGTAATTGAGTCAGTTGTTCCTCCTCGGCTCCCTCGGGATACCATATACCACAGATTCTGTCATCTACCCCTACCTTCGAGGTCATCTAATTTGGCTCGCAGTTCCCTCTCTCTGGCCATCAAGAATAACAGGAGACTATCGTGACGGTCTGATTGATCCATTACTGTTGTAAGCCCCATCTCCAGCTTGTTGCTTCTGTATTCAATTCTCCCTATCTCTGCCTTTAATTCCGTAAGTGAAACATCTATTTTTTGCACCATTTTTGCTGTTTGTATGATCGAGCTATGAGTTGCGGTGTCGTCTTCCTGTCCGCACTCCGTCGCCATGGTAGTTCCTTCTTCAGTATGCCCTTCTGTTCGAGATGTTTTTCTTCTTGTAGCAACAGCTATAGCTTTCTGGACGGGTCTGGCGCTGGTCGAAGACTGCCTTTCCTCGTCATCTTGGCTGGCGACATGCATATTTTAAAATTTGTGATGCTTTTAGACTGCAGGTTGGGTCGGGAGGAATGCTAGCTTATGCTGCCATTCAGGTTGCTGACATCACTGGAAGCCAGGTCATCAGATATGACTATCCCCAAATCCCTTTCCTGTTTAGTGACCATCAGTAACCCCCTCCACAAATCATGTAATCCTCCACTGGGTTCTCGCATCCCAAATGCATGATTTTGCACTTTTTCGCAAAATCTCAGCTGCCACACTCTAGAACATTCCTCCAGTTGACCTAGGTCCCTCATTATTTTTCCCCACCCTCCCAATGTCCACCCTGTTGCAGAGCTTACTGTCATCCATAAAGAGGCACACCTTCCTTCCAGCCCTCTGCAATGTCACCTATGAAGACATTAAACAGGACTGGCCACAGGACTGATCCCTGTGACACCCTTCTTTCCTCAGATTGAGCTCCATTTACACGACCCTCTGTCTTCTATCTCTCAACCAGTTCCAAACCCAGTTTACCACCTTGTGACCCACTCCCAAGCTGCCAGCTTGTTCACCAGTCTTTATGTGGAGCGGAATCAAAGGCCTTAATGAAATCCAGGTAGGCAACATCCACCGCCCCCAGAATCCACGACCCTAGTCACCCAGAAATCTTTTTAGATTTGTTTGACCAGACCTTCCCACTATGAATCCATGCCGTCTTGGAACCTGTGCTCCACTGGATTTAAGGTGTTCCACAATCCTTTCTTTAAGTAGTGATTCCATAATTTTACCCCACTATTGAGGTGAGGCTGACTGGTCTATAGTTCCCAGCCTTCTCCATACTCCCACTTTTGTGAAGAGGGACTGCATCTGCCCTGCTTCAGTCCTCCAGAACCACTCCCGTGTCAATGACTTACTGAACAGGGCTGCCAGTGGTGCTGCCAGCATGTCCCAAAGCTCCCTTAATATTCTAGGATGCATCTCACCCTGTCCCAGTGCCATGTCCACTTTGTTTTGTTAATTATTTTAGTACTCTTCCGTAAATGAACTGGTGTCCACCTCCCTCCCATTATCTGTTTATGTCACCTGACTGTGGACCCTCACCTTCTCCCGTGAATAGAGAACAAAAATATTTGTTCAGTGTTTATGCTTTTCAGGTCCATTCACACATCGGCTCCTCTTCCTCTTTTAGTCTTACTCTCCCACCCGTTTTTTCTCCTTTAGCTAGCGTGCCTATGAAAAGTCTTGTCCCCTTTTCTTACCTCCTGTGCTGTTTTTTCTCAGTTTTGCCTTTGGTCTCCTAACTGCTTTCCTGCCTTCCTCTGTTTATCCAGGTACACTACCTGTCCTCCTCCACTGTGTTTCGGAAAGCCATCTTTTCACCCTTATCACCTTGGTCACTTCCAGAACCACAGTGGCTTTCTCTTGTTTACTTGTCTAATGCAAAGGTTTGTCGCCTCCACTATGGCTCCTTTCAGATGGGCCCCTGCTCCTCTACTTTGCCCCACTTGTCGCTCCTGCCAGGGATGATTAAGACATATCCCCATCTTAATAAAGTTCACCGCTTGAAATCCAGGACCCTCGCCTTTGTGTAGCTTTTTTTTTTTTTTTTTAAATCCCCATCTTAGTAAAGTTCACCCTCCTGAAATCCAGGACCTCGCTTTTGTGTAGCTTGGTTCTGCCACTGTACTCATGCTGAACCACACCGTGTGATAACTGGATCCTAAGTGTCTGCCCACCTGGACTTCCTCAATTTTGTTTCCACTGGTGACTACAAGGTCCAAAACTGCACCCTCCTGGTGGACTCTAGCAGTAGCTGCCTGATGCTTGCCCTTGCACAGAGTGCAGGATGTCCCTACTCCTGGCTGAGGCAGCAGCTGGGATGCTCCAATCCACACCTGGCAGGTTGAAATCACCTACCAGCAGCACCTCCCTTTAGCTGCCATCATGTGGATGGATTCCAGAAGAACCTCGTCTCCCCGTGCTGGAGGTCTGTAAATCATGCCCGTCACGAATAGCAGTGCCATGCCCGTCTCAAGGGTGACCCACAGTACCTCCGCCCATTCCCTGCATCTCAGTTGCTATAATACCGTCCCTGATGTAAAGAACCACCCCTCCTCCTTTTACCCTCCTGTCTCTCTAAACAGAGTATAACCTGGTATTGCTACATCCCAGTCATGGTTTCCAGTATAAACATCTCAGTAATAGCTACAATGTTCAGGGTTAGCCTCGGTTGTCAAGGTCGCTGGGTCAGGATTTTATTCTAAGCTGCGGTATTAGACATGATCTTTCATGTTCTGCCATTTTCTTTTATCATCCCTCTGCTGTCTTTTTACCTTCTGTTTGTCCTTCCTGTTGTCATCCCCTTCCTCCTGTCCTCCGCAGTTCTCCTCTCTAAGGGTTTTGTTTCCTCTGGCGATATCACAACTTTATGGTTCTCCATGTTGACTTCACTATGCTGTAGGGGTTGGCAATTTGGTTCTCCCTGCATCCTTCTGCCAACCCCCTTGCTAGTTTAAATGCTCACCAATAAAACATTTAAACCATTCACTGAGACAGCAACCCCTCGACAGGTGTAAGCCCATCCCTTGTACAGGGCCACATTCCCTCAGGTGGGTCCTCCCAGCTCCCAATGAAGCCGAAACCCTTTTCTCTGCACTAGTTCTCTAGCCAAACGTTGAAGTCCTTGGTGCGGAGATTCCTAGCCTCCCCTTGCCGTGGAAAGACAGCACCTCCGAGGACGCCAGGAGCTTGCAGTGCTCCCAGACTGATTTGGCATTCTCCTTGTAACTCCAGGTTGATTTTCCTGTAGTTGACATTATTTCCTATGGAAGGCAAATTCTTGTTTTCCTGTATAACCAGTGCAAGTCTATGGAACAATTTCCCTGTAGATGACTCCAAATCCTGTAAAATACAACAATCCCTGTAGATCTGGGAACCCTGAGCTTGCTACCTGTGCAAGGCCCCTCCCAACTCCCTGAACTCCTCCTGCACCCTTGCAATTGCTGCCCTGTCTCCAGCATTTAATTCAGTGTAGGGATGTCATAATGCATTATGACTTGTTAAAAGTTTTATTGAAATGTCAATAAACAAAACCACAAAGTCAGAACAAACAATAGAACATTAAGGACCAGATAAGGTGCAGAAAGAAAACAGTAAACAAGTATCTTAAAGGGAAGACAGAAGAGAAAATAAAATACCTAAATCAGCAGTAAGTACATGTGTTAAATATTAGATGGCATCTAGGAAACACGCAAATAACAGAATATGAACATTAGTTTACAGTAGAAACATCACATAAAGAGCAACAATAACATGGCTGATGGTCCAACTTGTGTAGAGACAAAGAACAATAGATAGTATCAACAATAGCAGTATATAAAAAAAAAAAAGTCGGTGAGGGAGTGACAATACAAAGAAAAAAGAAACCCAGCAAGGACTGCATACAGAATGTTATGGAAGAGACTGTCAATATGAGGCCCAGTCATAGCGTTATGGCACCACTTAAGACTGTAAAAGGAGACCACCACTTTTAAAAGTCATCTAAAGTATGGGATGCAAAGCTGGACATTTTTTTCAAATGTGGCCAGCTGCCTGATTGCTAAGAGCCACTCACGAAAAGGTAGGACAAGTAGCTGATCTCCAATTTATCAAGAGAAGCAGAGTGGCGGCAGTCCCCACAGCAGTAACCCATAAGGCACCTGGGTCATATTTAGGTGTGTCGGGGAGCGCAGCCCAGAAGTATCACCTAGCACCATGTTTCCCAACACTTTTTGCTCCTGTGCACTGGGGACAAAGACTCAGCCCGTATTGCCCACCTGCACACTGCCAACCATCCCCAAGACCACCCACGGTTTGCCTCCCCATGGTGAGGCCGGGAAGGGAGCTTCCACCCTTCCCTGAGCACAATCCAAATCCAGGAGGTGGTGGCAGAGCAGCAGGATGGGGAAGGGCTTCATGAAACCCCCAGCCATTTTCCTTTTTCTAGGCTCCTCCCTCCTGGCACATGCATGTGGGGCTACGCTGCAATCACTGGCTGCTATGCCCTCCTACCTGCTACCCCAGCCCCCATCAGAGGGCAGCAGACAGGCAGGATGACAACCCCTCTCTTCCGACAGAGGAGAGCAGTCCTCTGGACACTCGATCCTCTCACCTGCCGGCCCGATGGCCCAGGCTCATTTCCTAACCCGGCTTGCCAGTATGGCGTGAGGTGTGGTGTTCAGTGCTTCAACCTTCAGCTAACTGGGCCGCTATTTCCCAACACTTCTGAGCAGGCATCTATGGCACGATTCCAGAACGGATGAATAAAAGGGCAGAACCAAAGGATATGACACAAGTAGGTCCCGGTTGATCACAGGGTCAGCAGCGGTCATGATCCTCAAACCCATCTTCCAAAGGACCTGCAGGGTTCTATACTACCTGGCAAGGTTTTGTTTTAATCAGCCTGCTCAGACCATCTCCACAAACTTTGAGGGTTTTACCCAGAAATGGGCCCACTGCTCATCAGAGATGGTGCACTGCAGCTCCTGTTCTCATTGTTTTTTTTTGGCCAGAAAGAAGGGGTTGGTAAGGCCATCTCACAGTGCTCTGTATACAGTGCTGGCCTGCCTATAGTAAGGGTATACCATTACTCAATGACAAGGATACAGTAAGTGTGGGGCTGGCGAAGACGGACATCTTTTTAAGTGCTAGGATAGCATCGCTGATCCACAGGTAGCGCTAAAAATCTTTCTATGGAATACAATATCTCTTTGAAGGAGGCAAAGGAGTCAACAGATTCAGAACTGGCATGACGGTCACAAACCAACCTGACACCTTGAAGGTTCCATATTCTCCAATAGACAGTGTTACTCCCTATTTTAATTTGGGGATTAAGCCAAAGAGGGCACATTGCCAGGATGTGGGATTTCAGAATATTGTGAACTTTCTTCCAGTATGTTAATGAGATGGATTTTGTGGTTGGGGGAAGAGGAATGACCCTGCAAGACTTATTACTAAAGTAAATGATGGCAGCTGGGAAACACTGACAGAAATACCAGTTTCCAGATGAAGCCAAGCAGGGATTGACCATCCAGAGGAGAGAACCACCTCAGTTTGTGCTGTGATGAAAGCCAAGTGGTATGCTTGAACCAGGGCAGCCCCATCCAACCCACTATATTGAATGGGGAGGCCCTCCCAGAGGAACTACCCAATGAGAGCAACACTTTTGTGAAACCAGGCAGCTGGAAAGGGACTGGAAGGTGGGCCAACACATGGAGGAGTCATAATGTGTTATGACTAAATATCAGGAAAGGTCTCTTAATAATTAAGCAGTGTAAATGGAAATTACGTATATATTTCACCATTTATTCACACTAATGAGTCTCGACTGGGCACTCGGACCCTGTGGGAGTCAAAACCTTGAGGGGCGTTGCCGAGGAAGCTGATATGCATGCAAGGTGCGTGGTGGCTCAAGACACTAGGCTTACCTCGGTACCTCAGTTCCTTTTTGCCAAGGAGGTGCAGTATAACTCGAACTAGTGGTGATGCACTTATGCGGCGCATAAGGAGCCCTGATGACCTGTGCAAGAGTGGTTAGTATGAGAGTATTATAGTGTCTTCACAATCAAGCCTTGAACAAGGAGAAGACCAGTAAGATACTGGAGTGAGCTTGGAGGATGGCAGGGTGGGCGGTGAATAAATGGTGAAGATAGTCCTAGAAGATAAAGAATCACGGTAACTACGCATTTTCTGTACCTTCAGGTATGTACTGTATCTTCATTTAATCACACTAATGGGTCAGAGTACCAAGCTGAGATAGAACCCCAAGGGTAGGGTGCTAGAAATGAAGAGCTCACTCAGGACTGAAGCCAATTCAGGACACTCCTGGCAAAAGGCATACTGCCTGGCAGTGACATGCAGGGTATAGTGCATAACTAAAAGTGCACTGTGATCCAAATTACAGCTTTGCAAAGCATCACTGACAGGCACTAAACGAACCTCTGCTAGGGATGTGACAAGTGCAATGGTGAAGCTGGCGTGTACTTGACCTTTCAACATGACATATGACATGGCATAGCAGAGGTATACATAACTCTCAACCCAGGCAGAATGCGCCGAGTGGAGCAGGCTGACTCAACGGAGACCAAAAAGCAATTTGGATTGTCTGAAATCCTAGTTCGTGCAGGTGAGAAGTGAGGACCCCTGAACATTCAGAGAATGGGGTGTGTGCTCTCTGACATTCTGGAAGCTGGCAAATAGGTGGGCAGCACGGTGGCAGATTCAGAGATAACTCCTATGACACTACGGAGGAACTTATTGTGGGGGAGCACCTTTTCCCTATGGGAAACAGTATAAGGTGCATCTGTGATTAAGAGACTATTTCAGGCAATCTGTAAGCACAAGAGATGGTCACTAGAAGCTGCTGCCCAAGCAGAAACTTAGCTCACAAGTCACAAAAGGCTCATAGGACTTTTGGCGAGAATGTCAACACAAAGTTGATATCCAGGCAACCACCAGCTTCCGGAGAGGGACCTCGTGTTAAAATGCCACAAGTATTGCAGGGATGGAGCAGAAGACCCTGAGACATGTCCAACTGAGAGGAAGGATCCTCTGCTGACTGAGTGAAAGCCTGATTAATAGAGAAACCAGATCTGCCAAGGCCATAGAGGCGCAATCAAGTGTGTTTGGCCGGCGTACCTGCCAGTGTGTATTAGACACCTGGCCGATAATTGCATGGACTAGGATCCTCTGTTCCAGGCCCCTCTTCACACTCTTATAGCTCCTCAGGAAACAAGGTAAGAGTGCTCTTCGTTGTTCGTGAAATACAAGGCAGACCGTTGTCCTTTGAAAAAAAGACGTTTTGTAGCTGTTGTGATCAAGCAGGGCTGGCAGGCTACACAAAATGTTTACAAATGCAAGCTACTGAACTGGAGCTGGCACTCTGACGGATGGGTTCCAGACACTTATGATTAAAACACTGGCAGTCAGCTACCCATCAGGGATGTCTCAGCAGAGAGCTGCCAAGTGTTTTGGATAGGTAAAGCAAGGCAAAATCTATTTCTATGGCACCCAGTCCCGGAGGCTCTGGACACCTTACACAAAATAACAAATACAGTACAATTACACAATAATTCAAGTAAAATAGTATCTCAGATTAAAATAAATTAAAACTGATAATTCCACTTCAGGAAAGCCAGGAAAAATAAATAGGCCTTGAGATCCCTTTTAAATGCCTCAGCCAAGGAAGCCTCTCACACTAGATGGAAAAGTATTCTAGAGGGCCAGTCCGGCAACACTAAAAGCACAGTCGCCGTCGTCTTCAATCTGGTCCTTGGGACAGAGAGGCTGCCCTGGCTGAAGGGCAGAGGGTGGGCCGAGGAGGCAGGTGTTAGGAGATCTAACAGATAACCAGGGCCTAGACGTAGGCCCTTATAAGTGAAAGCAGGCCCACTTTGAAGATGATCCTCCACCTGACCAGCAGCCAGTGCAGGGCACGCAGGACCGGGTCACATGACTGGACCTAGAAAGGCCAATCAGTAACCTGGCTGCCACGTTCTGCACCAGCTGCAGCCGCGAAGGGTCCTCCAAAGACCCTGAAGTACAGAGTGTTACAGTAATCCAGCCTGAGGCGTCACAAAAGCGTGGACCAGTGTTGGTAGATCTTCAGGTGGAACTAGGGGTTTGATCCTGGCAATATTCCTCAAGGGTAAAACAACTTCAGACAACGGCCAACACCTGTGACTCAAGTGTCAGACCATCGTCCAGAATCACTCCAAGATCTCGCACCCTAGGGAAGCAGCCAATGACACAGATCCTATGAAAGACCAGTGACTGCGCCGGAAGCACATCCATCACGCTCGCGACCTGGTTCTGCCACCAGAACCTCTGTCTTGTCCAGGTTCAGTCACAACCAGCTGGAGGACATCCAGTCACTGATCTCGCAAAGCAGCTGTTTAGTACATCCATGGCATCGTGTGTTCCGGGGAAAAGGACAAACACAGTTGAGCATCATCTGCATAGCAGTGAAAACTCACACTGTAGTGCCTAATGAGCTCACCAGGGGCAGCATGTACACCGCAAATAACATTGGCGACAAGCTCGAACCCTGAGGCACCCCATATGGCACAGGCCTCGGGAGGAGAAGAAATTCCCCATCACCACCTGCTGCCTTCTTTCCGATAGGAGAACTCAAACAAGTGATAACAGCACTGGTGACTCCACAATACTCTCTAAGGCAATCAAGAAGTGCAAGTAATCTACGGTGACAAATGCTGAAGGAAGATTGAAGAGCACAAAATTGAGTCTCTCTCCTTTATCTTTTAGTCCTGAGCAGGTTATTTTGCACCTAACTAATGCCGTGTCTGTACTATGACTTGCTCTGAAGCCTGACTGGAATGGCTCACAGATTTCTGGGCCTTGGTGCCCTCGAGCTGCTGTGCCACCTCATTCTCAACAACCTTCCAAAAAGGGCAGGTTGGAGATAGAGATGGTAATTTGCCAGGATGTCAGGGTCGAATTTTATTTTATTTTTTTTCCAAAGGGGTCTAACCAGAGCCTCTTTCAAGCCATCATGGAAGACACCTCCGATAAACACTGGACAGTCCTAGTGAACATGGGGCCAACAGCATCGACACATCTCAGCAAGAAACGAGTCCAAGCTTCAGCTGCAAGATGACCTCAGAGACCTTAGCCACCTCCATCACTTTAAACTCCTTCCAGACAGGTGGAGTGCTTCTGATCCTCCCAGGCCGGTCACTGTGGGGCACTGATTGCCTTACTTGACTGAATCCCAACGAATGGAGGATACCCTGTCAAGAGGAGAACTGAGCAAACCAATTGCAAAAACTGATCGAAAATGTTTTTTCGACTGTAGACAGACCGGATGTAACAGTCCGTCAAAGTTCAAACAGCTGAGCTGGCCTATTCTTCCCTGTGGCAATCTCACTGGACAGTAACTCTGCCTTTTACGGCTGATTGCCCCTTGGTACTCGTGATAATGAGCACGCAAGGCCAGTCTGACCTACTCTGACCAGTCTTCTGCCAGCAACGCTCCAACTTCCAATCCTTGATCTTCATCACCTTGAGATCCCAGTCAAACCAGGCAGATCTCAAGTGAGAGGATCTGGGTTGTACATGGACGGTGCGATGGCATTGAGTGCCACAGCCACTGCCCTATTATAGGCAGTAACCGCCTCATTCATGTCAATAGCACATGCAGTGTGTACACTAGCCAAGTCTGCCACACCAACAGCCCCTAGGGGAACAGGAGAAGGGAAACTGTGAAGGAGACTGTTCTCCACTGACTGGCAAGTCAGTAATCAAACCAGGGGCTTGATCAGCTGCCATAAGGCCCAGCATGGGTTGCAAGCAGTGGGCACAAAGAGTTGCTGTCCCAAAAGTAAAATACTATATATGCACGATCATCTGTATATCGCTCACATGGGTAGGCTACGCCCTGTCTATCTGGAAGAGTTGCTAAGAACAGGAACTACTGCGAGGGCCAGAGCCAAGGCTTCTAGACTCAATAGAACTCCAAGAAGCGAAGAAAGCGAAAGGCTGTGGCTATCAGCAAACTGTTCGATAAGGGTAACTTGGAATCCTAACATCTCAGGTGCGCTGTGAGAGCGCAGGGGCAGTACATAGAAGCTTGACTAACCTGGAAGCTAAGCAATCCTGGAGAATAAAAGAACTGGTGACTGCTTGGAAAAATCCAGTGCGTGGCAGACACAGAATCCCCTCCCCCTTTTTTAAACCTGTGAGGGGCAAGGCGAGCTCCAAAGGGATAGATAAAATGCCACCCCTAGCAGAGATGAGAGGGAAGACTCATTTTCCTCGATATCCTCCCTGGGGTGGGGAGGAAATGGAAATTACATACCTACCATAATTCTTGATCTTCTTGGACGAAGTCTCCACCACTCATTCACACTGATGGGACTACGCGGAGATGCTAGGACCCAGCGGAGCCAAAATTTTTCAGGAGGGTTGGTGCCAAGGTAGGGCGCGAGAAGCGGCACTGCAAGCCAAGTTTGCACTATATGGTCTACCTCGTGTCGACCCTCCAACCACCTTGGTACCCATTTTCAGAGGAGGTGCAGCACAATCTAGTAAAAGACTAACCTAATATCAGACACAAGACAGAATGACCCGTGTAAGAAAGGTCAACAAAACAGTCTCCCCAGCTCAGCCACTGAGGGAGTGAAGACCACAAACAGAGAAGTGAGCTGTGGGATGGTAGATGGGGATGTGAATGAGTAGTGGAACTTAGGTAATAAGATACGGAAATTACGATTCTATCGTAATTCTTGATCTTCTTCGGACGAAGTCTCCTACACATTAACACTAATAGGATCTACGCTGAAGGTGCTAGGATCCAGCGAGACAAACTTTTCCAGAGGGTTGGCACCGGAGATGGAGCAGCGAGGAGCGGCAGCACGAGCCATGCCTCGTGCACTAAGAGCTACCTCGGCGTCGACCCTCCAACCGCCTCAGTACCTTTTTTCCGAGGAGGTGCAGCGTAACTAACCTAACAAATTGGACATAAGAAAGTCCGAATGACCTGTGTAAGAAGGGTCAACAATAGAGTCTTCACAGCCCAACCACTGAAGGAGAGAAGACAAAAACAGAGGCGTGAGCTCGAGGATGGCGTGAATGAGTAGTGGAGACTTCACCAAAGAAGATCTTCCTGGACATACAATCTCCACCACTCATTCACAGTAATGGGAGAGTACCGAGCTAACAAACCTCCAAGACAGGCAGCAGGAGAAACTAAGAGCTCACATACTTAGGACAGAAGTCCGTTAAGAATAGTCCTACCAAATGACAGATGTCTGGCATGGACATCTAAAGCATAGTGCTTAACAAGTATGCAGTGAGCTCAGGTAGCCGCATTGCAAATGTCTGCAATGGGCAAGTTGCGGATTTCCGCCAGAGATGCCCTGATTGCTCTAGCAGAGTGAGAGTACACTCTGCCTTCTAGCTTAACCTGTGCCACAGAATAGCAGTGGCGGAGGCATGCTACCAGCCATGATGAAATGCACCTAATAGCGACAGGCCGACCCAGCCAGGTCTCACTGAAGGAAACAGCTGTTCAGCCTTGCAAATTTCTTTTGTTCTTTCCAGACAATCGCAGTGCTCTCGAACATCCAAAGAAAGCAGGGTATCCCTTCATTCTGGAAGTTAGCAAAGTAGGTAGGTAGGACTAAAGGTTGGTTTAAATGAAATTCTGAGACAACCTTGGGAAGAAACTTAGGCGAGTCCTTGTGAAATACAGTGTATGGGGGTCTGTGACCAGAGCATGTATTTCAGAAACCTACGGGTCAAGTGACGGCCACCAGGAAGGCCGCTTTCCAAGCGAGGACCTTCAACTCGCAGGTAGCTAGAGGCTCGGAAGGTTTCGAGTGAGCATGTCTAGCACAAGGTTAATGTCCCAGGCTGCGACTGGACGCCTGATAGGAGGTCTGGTATGCAGAATGCCCTAAGAAACCTCTAACTACAGGTAACTGAGCCAGAGACAAGGAATGTACCAGCTCATGATAAGCTGAAATGGCACAGGATGAACTTTGTCAGTAGAGTACTGCAGACCTGAATTTGAGAAGTCCAAAAGGGACTCCAAGACTATTTGGTGGGCAGGAAAAAGGGTTCAAAGAGGATTTTGCACACCAGAGAGAGAAACGCTCCATCTAGCTTGTAGTTTTTCTATTGGCTGGTTTACGCAGCAGCCAATAGAATATCTGAAACCTATGGGAAACACTGAACCTATTCACCTTTATCTCTTCAGGAGCCAAGTGTGAAGGTGAAGCGCCTTCAGATTGGGATAGACCACTGGCCCCCGGTCAGAAGGTTTGTCTGAAGAGGAAGTGCTTTCGGAGGGTTGCAGACAGATTGCTGAGTAGCAGGAACCACATCTGTTGAGGCCAGAAGGGAGCAATGAGAACCATTCTGTCTTCCTGAGACTTGAATTTGAGAAGCACCCTCAGAATTAGAGGAAGAGGAGGAAAAGCATAGAAAGCGCTTTGTCCACTGCAGCCTGAATGAATCCTGACAGAAATGCCAGGTCCTGGATTCCTGGAGCAGAAGAGGCAGTTTTGCATTGAGTGGGAAAGCAAAAGGTCCAGGTCTGGAGTTCCCCACTCCTTGAAGAGTGACTGAGCGACAGTTGAGTCGACAGATCACTCGTGAGGATTTGTCTCCGTTCTGCTGAAACAGTCTGCCAGTTCGTTCTGCATGTCTGGTAGGTAAACTGCATGGATTAGAGCCTTGTGCTCCAGGCACCATTCCCACACTCTCATAGCTTCCCTGCATAATGGGTAAGGGTATGCACCGCCTGTTTGTTGATGTAATACATCACTGCTTCTTCGTCCCATTTGAAGGAGAATGTTCTTGTGACAGAGTATATCCTTCAAGGCCCAGACTGCACAGAGGACGGCTTTCATTTCCAGGACGCTTATACAGAGCTGGGACTTATCCTTAATCCACGTACCTTGATTTAGAGCTTCTAGCAGTGAGCTCCCACCCCATCAGGGATGCGCAGGTGGTAATGGAGATCTGATGATCCAGAGGAGCAAACAGATGCCCTTCTAGAAGGTTGTTCTCTTGCGACCACCAGGTGAGTGACCTCTTTAGAGGTTCTGTCACCTTGATGGGAAAGGACTGAGGGTGAGTGGTTGGGAACCACTGAGTATTGAGCATCCACTGAGAGGTTCTCACGTGAGATGAGCTAGAGGTACAGTGAACACCGAGATGCCATGAGACCCAGCATCCGTTATGTCGAGATAGCTTGAACCAAGCTGTTTTCTCTGATGTATCGGGCCATCTGTAGGATATTGCTCCTTCTGTCCTCTGGAAGAAAAGCTTTCAGACAGGAGGTATCCAGAAGAGTCCCTATAAAAGGAGCTTCTGGGAGGGCTGCAACTGCAATTTGGTGCGATGAAGGGACTCCCATGGATGTGAGGAAGTCTGAAGCTTTTGGCGTCCAGAGTTCCCTGCCTGGAAGGGCTTGCTAGAAGCCAGTCATCCAGGTATGGAAACACAAACTCGATTTTCCTGAGATGTGCTGCGAATTGCACAACACTTTGTAAAAACTCGTGGTACCGAGGATAGCCCAAAAGGCAGGATGCTGAACTGATAATGTTGACTCAACGCTACAAACCTCAGGTATTTGTGGTGCTTTGGGTGTATACGAATGTGTTGGTAGGCATCCTGCATGTCCAGGGAGGCTAGCTAATCGTGTTGATGAATCAAAGGTAGAAGAGTACTTAGAGATATCATCTTGAACTTTTCCTTGTGAAGGAATCGGTTTAACTTTCTGATATCCAGGATGGGGCGCAGATGCCTCCAGTTTTCTTCGAACTAGAAAGTAATAGGAGTAGAAACCTGTGTTTCGTTGGTCCAGCGGTACTACTTCTACTGCCCTGTCGTTCAGAAGGCTTTGCACTTGGGATGCAAGAAGGTCTGAATGTACTGTCGACAGCCTTGGCTTTTCGTTTGGGGTGATGCTCGGGGGTGTGTGTGTGTGTGTTCTGAAAGACTGAGCGAATACCCTCGCGGACTATCCGGAGGACCCATTTGTCTGATGTTATAGACTTCTACCAGTCGTAGAACTAAGTCAGGCGTCCTCCACTGCTGAGCAAGGGTCCTTCTCGGGCAGCTGAGGTGGGACTTGGGCCAAGAACTCAGAAGGTGGCACTGGGCGGCTTGGGGGTTGACCTTCTGCTGCTTTTGTGGCGCGTGGAGGTGTGGCTTTGTTAAAGCCTCCCACCCCGCCTTGACTGGAAAGGACTAACGGTTGTGAAACTTGGACGCTTATTGGCACCCCACACCCCGAGGGGGCAGGTCGAGCTATCTTTATGGCTGCCCTAGTCTTCTGTGGCTTCCAGAGCTTGTTCCACCTGGGGTCCGAATAGATACATACTGAAGGGTAAGGCCATGACCTGCTGCTGGGTATCATTCGTGAAGCCTGAAGCACGTAGCCAAGAGTGGCGATGGGTACAAATGCCCGCTGCTGCTCAAGAAGCAACATCGAAAGTGTCCATTGCAGCTTTAACCTGTTGGTTACTGACCCCGATGCCCTGGTTATGGTGTGAAGTAGCTCTGAATTAGTTTCCGACTCAGGCAGAGCTCTCTACCATTTGGTTTGAGCGAATGCCAAAGGACATATTCAGTATTGAGAAAAATAGCCCTGGTAGCTGGCAATTCACATACCCAGGGTGGAGGGAGCAAAGACTCTCTTACCTAAGATGTCTGTCTTATGAGAGTCTTTATTGATAGGCCGAGCTGAGGATGTGTGAGGGAGGACGGCCTTGTCATTCTTTGCTAAGACTACAATGGTATCAGCAAAAACATGAGGCCAATATGGGTCATCCTTGGGAGCAGCGTGCTTCCTATCTATGGACTTAGCCACAGAAGGGATGAGAGCAGGATTGTTCCATACCATCTGAGAAAGGGTCTCAAAAGATGGTTGTAGCGGAGGAGTTAAATCCATAGGGATCTCCGGGACATGTAGATATTGCAGTCTTAAAAGCTTCCCAGGATCAATTTCTGTAGTCTGGAGAGAAAGAGTGGAATTAAAATTTTCAGCAGACACTTAAAGGAATGGTCTTGACCACAGGCTCTGCAGCAGGACTAACTCTGCTTCTTCAACATCGTCACCAAGACGAAGATCTGGGTCAGGCTCACAATCATCTGACAGTCCAGGTGGGACTGTATAGACATGAAAGGAGGAAAATCAGAATGGGAATTAGAAGAGGAAAGAATGGAGTAGAAAAGCCCTGGAGGCTGGACGGCACGCACCAAGCACTGGCACAGATTAAGAATACTGTGCCGAACCAAGGAAGTCTGCACCACTGGAAACAGCCCAGTACCGGTGCCGACAGAGCCCTCGGTGCAGCGGACGGCTCTGAGTGTGTCCCAAGGTTCCAAAACTGTGACTTGAAGGAAAATTAACAGGAGATAGAGGCATCGGTGTGGACCCCTACAGCCATGCGAGGGGGAAAACACTGAGCACGGAGTCGACGGCACCGGAAGAAAGGCACCCAAGACGATTAGAAGGTCCACCGCCCCACCCGGTCCCCTCGAGCGACCGGGCCAGGCAGCTGGACCAACCTCCGAGCCCACTGCTCCATAAGAGCAGCCCACTGATGAAATCTGTTCATTGGAGGCCGCCCAATAGCGGGACGGGCTCCGATGTCAAAGAGGTCAGGCACCAGAGCCAGAAACTGGCAACCCAAGAGGGGAGGAGACCGTGCCTAGCCCCAATGACCGACTGTCACGCAGACATACCAGAAGGCAACCTCGAGTGATGCCTTTCTTTCTCGACTTGTCACGTGAAGAACTCTCGAGGCGTAATGGTGCCACGAATGGGACAGTTTCTTCATGCTTTCGGGAGGACCACCCATCTCCCTGAGCACCGGAAGGTCCGTTGTCAGACTCACCCTCCGGGGAGGGCGGTGGACCGACCCAGCCCGGCTGACTGAACAGCTTATCATCAAGTCTCCCCACGCACCTGACCTGCTCATGGTCGACTCAGTCGATAAAGGGCTGAAGACTTCTTCATGAATCAATAAATTAAAATCTATTCTGTACTTTCAAGATAAAGTACAAAACAAATCAACTGAAAACCACGCTGCTAGTTTGAAGTTTGACTCCTGGAGGGTGAATGTCGTAGTCACTGAAGCGCACTCTATGGCGGAAAAAGAAACTGAGGCGGCTGGAGGGTAGGCGCCGAGGTAGTCTTTACTGCACGAGCCATGGCTCACGGTGTTAGCTTCCGGGCTCCATCTCTGGGCCAACCTCTTGAAAAGTTTGTTCCCGCTGGGTCCTAGCGCCTAGGACGAGATCCCATTTGTGTGAATGAGTGGTGGAGACTATGTTCAGGAAGATGGTGAGTGACCTGAGATATTGATTCAGGCTGTGCAGATCTAGAATGGGGCACTAACCCCCGTCTGCTTGGGCACCAGGAAGTACCTGAAGACAAAGCCTGGGTCTGCTGGAGGATCTGCCACTGGAGCTGAGCAGCTGAGCGATGTAGTCTCGGATAGCCGACTGAGTTTGAGCGATACTCTTCCTCCCGAGGGCGGGCTCTGCCTGGAGGATATTGCTTGAATTCCAGAGGCAGTCCCTGACCGACCACTCGAGAACCCACCTATCCAAAGTGACAAGTGGATCAGGTGGAAAAGAAGTGGTGGAGCGCCCCAACGGGAGGACCCAGAGCTGGTGTGACGGGTTGGCAGCCCTGCCTGTCACTGAGCAGGCTTGGAGAAGGAGGATCCAGGACCGGAACCTCTACCTCCTTTACGGGCTTGGAGGGCCTGGGCTTTGGCGCCAAGCTTGAGCCTGCTGCTGTTGCTATCCCTCCTTAAAAGAGGACTGCTGAGCCGCTGGGGAAGAATGCGAAAAGGCTTCTTTTTCTTCTGCTGGTTCTTGCCCAAGAGCCCTTGGCAGAAGTAGCCTCAATGTGGAAGTGGACTGCTCAATGTGCTGAAGGTGACAGCACCCTGGACCGAACAGGTCGGTCCCTAGAAAAGGCATGTCAGCTAGTTTGTACTGAGTATCCGTCAGGAAGGAGGAGAAGTCTCAGCCAAGCCCCTGTGATGAGAGGCACTGCGGCTGCCATCAAAACGGGCACAAGAATCCCCAGGCTAGGGCTGTCTGAAGCTGCTGTTTGGCAACAGCTCGGCCTGGTCCCGGACCTGCTTGACCGTGGTCTGCATGTCCGTGGGAAGATGTGGGAGGACTTTATCCAGAGACCCTAGGAAGGCATAGGAGAAGTGTGCCATGACAACGGCCGAACTTGTTTTTGACTTAAGGCCCAAGGAAGAAGCCGCACAGACCTTCCTGGCAGAATGGTCTAACAGCTTGGACTCTTTCTCAGGAGGTCGCCAGTATCAGCAGAACTGCCAGTATGCCTGAACACAGGCAGTCACCAGGCTCTCGGCTGAAGGGTGCTCTGTGAACCCCACAAGGGACCCCATGGGCACCGGATACTTGTGGGCCATGCGCGGCAGATGGAGCTGGACAAGAGGCAGGGTGCCGCCAGAGTTCCAAGGCCGGTCCGACAATGGCCTCGGCCACAGGAAAAGCCTCTGTCTGGGTAAGCACTCTCTGGAGAATGTCCGTGAGAGGGTACTCTGCCTTTTTGTGGATTGGCTCCAGGGGCATCCCATGGACTCAGAGATGAGGTGGAGAATGCCCTGAAAAGCGAGGGACCATCCTCCGTCTCTACACCACCGGCTGATTTGTCATCCCAGGATGGGAATGCAGGCCGTGACATCCGAACCGGTATAATGGTGTATCGCCCAGGTCACTTTCGAGCCGCAGAGGGCAGTCCGGGTGACAGTGACTGACAAGACGCCGGAAGGTTGGGGTCTGGCCCATTTTCTCTGAAAGGAGCCCTCCCACAGGCTGCTTGGGCGGTGGTACCACCACGATCGGTGGAAACACCGTTTAGGCTGAACCGGAGGTCTTACTGACTCCAGCGGGTGGGGAACCGACATGATTGGCTCGAAGGTCTGCTTGACCTAGGAGGCGAAAAGCCAAGTAATGGCCGGGGTGGGTTGGAGTTGATGCCCGGTCAAAATCAGCTGCTCACATGAGGTCCCTTAGCGACCGGAGTTTCTGCCGAAGCCTCTCCTTGTCCGAGGAGGACAAAACTACCGATGGCATTGCCTATTTTAGAGTGTTTATGGCTCTTCCTTGGCCTTTTGGTTGAGGGAGGTCAGAGACTTCGATCGAGACTGAGACAGGCCGATTCGGTCGCTCTGGAGACACCAGTGGGATCAGTGATTTCCGGGGTCAGGGACCACTTCCTCGATGGAAGTCCAAGCAGGCTGGGTCTCGTCATCTGGGAAGATCAAATTAGAAGTTTGATCGAGAGAATTGTTGACCCGAGTCAGCGATAAAGGATCGATCGGTCGATGACTATCTCTACATCGCTCAATCGACAGTTCGGCCGACTGGGCCAGACGGCAAAGTCGAAACCAGCAGCCGAAGAAGCAATCTCGACTGAAGTCGAGACCTATTTGTTCCTGGAACCGAGATCTCCCCACTCCAAAGAACGCCTCCGTTGGGACGAAGACAATCCTGGATCCTTCTCCCACTTATGGGATTGAGAGTGCGTGCGTGTCAGAGACCTCTCCCTTGGTTGGGAGAGACTGGCCAACTCTTGGAAGGAACCCGAGAAGGTGGAGCCCAGGCTGAGCGTAATTAAGAAGCTCAGAGTAGTTTCTGCAGCCTGAGCCCTTCCTCTTCAAATGCTTGCATGTGTTCCAATCGTCAGGATCCTGCAGCCTCGAAACCGCCCACCAAGCCTCCTTGGATTTCACCAAAGTGTTCAGTTTCTCGGCCTCCCCAGTTTCAGGCATGAGAGATGGTCACCGATAATGTTAGGATGGAAAGTGAGACACATCACATTTGAGGTGTCATGAGTCGACACTAAGGCAATAAATGCATGCAGTGTGGGGTAGTGCCACATTTTCTGGCCACAGAGGCACCGGCGAAATCCGGGGAAGACTAGTCTTCCATAATCGAAGAATCAAAGTCGTGATCACGAATGTGAACAAGACAAATTTTCGGAATAACAAAGGTTTAGAGCCAGGGCCTACAAAATGAGTGAGCACGGGAAGCAACCGACTCTTCCAGCGGAAAAGGAAGATCTAGCGTCATGGGGTGGAGCTGAGGGTTATATCACCCACGTGAGTGGAAGGAGCCAGCTTGAAGACTTCTGGCAAGATTTAAAGTGTAAGGGACATGCTAAAGAGTTTGGATGAACAATATATCCATGATCCTAGAAAGGCTTCTTCTTCTGCTGCTTTAAGAGCCTGGGGCATCTTTTGAGCAGATGTAGTGAGTCCAAAGTGGCACTGGACTGCTCGATTCACTGGAGGTGACCATTTACACCTGGGCTGAAAAGATCGGTACCCAGGAAAGGAACATCAGAGTTTGTGATGGGTATCCGCCATGAAGGTGGAAAGCCTCAGCCAAGCCCTGCGGTGCATGGCAACTGCAGCTGCCACCGATCGGGCAAGAGTCCCCGAGGTCCACGGCCATCGGAAATTGCTGCTTGGCAATGGCTCAGCCCTGGTCCCAGATCTGCTTGACCGTAGTCTGAAAGACTGTGGAGAGGTGCACGAGGACTTCTTCCAAGGAGCCCAAGAGGCATGAGAGAAGTCGGCATGACGATGGCTGAACTCGCCTGGCGAAGGCCAAGCAAAGAGGCAGCATAAACCTTTTTACTGAATGGTCCGGTTTTTGATGCCTTGCCAGGCGATCTGTCAAGGTCTCCCATGTTACCGAGTGCAAACACAAAATCAGCCACCAAGCCTTCAACTGAGGGATATTCTGTGAATCCCAAAAGGAACTGGTGGACACTTCATACCCAAGGGTTATCCGAGCCGATGGCACTGGACAGGAGGTGGACAGCCAGAGCTCCAAAGCAAGGCCCAGGATGGCCTCTGCTACTGGAAGGCTTCCCAAGGAGTTGCCCGTCCAAGATCTCGGTAAGCAGGTACCAGGCCCGCTTCTGAACAGGCTCCATGTTGAGACCAGTAGACTCCAAGATAAGATGGAGAAGGCCTGTGAGGGAGGTGGGGCCTTAATCCTTCGAGAGACCCCAGCCGACTGTTCCAACGGATGAGAGTGCAAGTAGGAACCTTGACTCTAAGGAGTCGCTAAAAGGGGTTAATGTATGAATCCCCACTGACCCTCTCATGGACGGTCAGGGGTGCTGGTGACAGACAGCCAACTAAGAAGCCCCAAAGCTGGCCAAGACTCCTTAGTTGGAGCGCCAGAGATCGGCTGTTTAGGGGCAGCTCCACTGGGATTGGTGGACACACTAGGGGAGGAAAAGCTGGGACCATTTACGGGTCTGCTCTGCTGAGGTGGCATCAGCCTCTATGGTGAAAGCCAGATCATTTACCAGGGTAGAAGCCAGGACAGGATTCATGCTGGCTAACACCAGCTGCAACCACATCAAGTCCTCGTAGCATCGGCGCAACTTCGCGAAGCCTCTCCTCACCCGGTAAGAATGGCGCGGTGCCGCTTTCCCAGAGTGCTGGAAGCGGCTGCACAGACAGCACTAACCACTTGACTTACAAGAATGAGACCTGGACTATCAGAGGACTGGATGCTCCACTTCAAGAGGGTACTGAAAGAGCCGAGGCACCTCCGTCCTGGTTGATAACGAGAGGCAGCGGATCAGCAGACTGATCCATCCCTCCCTGGTCCAAGTCAGGACTGGAGTCCTAGACAAAGCAGTATTAGTCCCTTCAAGTGACAATGAGTCGACTGAGCTGAGAAAATCTCGACCAAGATATCAACCTGCATCTCTGCCAACTGGCCCAACAGGGTTACTGTGGAGTTGGTGGCCTGGGCTGAAGATTTGACAGTAGTTGGATCTGGAGACACATGAGGAATCAGAAGCCGAGTCGCGTTCCAGATCCCAGACAGACAGCGAGATCTTTTTGGTCTCTTTTTAGATTTTGATTTGTGTGGTTAGGGACCTGACAGAGTTGGGAGAGACTGGTACAGGTCCTTAAATGCCCACGTGATGGAGGCGCCCAAAGATAGTGGCACAAAGGCAGACTGAGCCTGGCCTGGCCGCCGCCTCCTTGAAAGCTGCTAGCTGTTCGGCAGACCCCACAGCCGCTGGAGACCACCCGATAGGCACCTTGGACTTGATCGGCCAGTGCTGTTCGCTCGGATGGTCCAAAAGCAAACTGGCACAGCGTCCTCTAGGATGGACTGAAGGAAGTTATGATTAATTACTATGAAATTGTGGAACTCTACAGAATCTGTAACTTATAAAATATATAAAGATATAAAATCCTTTTTAATAGACATAAAACTAGAATTTAGTATTCATTTTGAGTGCTATGGCTAGACAAATAGGGCTGAACACTAGCACTTACAGGGTGTGAGTAGCTAGGATGTTGGGTTTCAGTATACTATGAATTTTTAGATGAAGGCTATGCTGGGGAGTTTGTAAACTCTACTAAGCACTTTAAATGATTATTGTTGTATGTTGAGTACTGTCGAGTATTTGAGTTAATATAGTCAACTGATATTTCTATTTAAAACTGTATTTTGTACTCAACTGTATTGTATTGTGTCAAAACCCTTTTGTACAGAACTATCTTGTAAACAGGACTTTGTCCTAATGATATGTTTATTCCATCTACTTCCTGTTTAAAATAAAGATATTTACTACTACAACATAACAGATGTCATAGGCCTGGGGGTCATGCTCGTGGCCCAAGCAATACATGCATGCAGTGTGCGAATCCATCCAGGATATCATCTGCCCATAAGCGCATCTCTGGAACAGACTTCTCGTCATCCATTGTTGGTTGGCGGGAAGAAAGAGTCTGAAGAAACTTTTTTTTTTTTTTTTTAATAGCTTAAAAGAAATCCAAAGATTTTAAGCAAAGGGCCTTCTCAGCGCAAGAACAATGAGCAGAGAACCCCGCGCTTCCAGAGGAAAGGAAGATCTAAGGCCACAGGGTGGAGCTAGGGTGACACCACCCGGGTGGGTGGGAAGCCAACTTGAAGACGCTCCGACTATCTTAAAATGAAAGGCAACTGCCAGAAAGTGTGGATAGACGGACCATATGCACGCCTAGAATGATAAATTTGAGATTGGTCTAAGAACACCAGGGAACACCTTTAAATGATTTGATGACAAAGATACTTAATACAGACCAAAGCTAATATGTTTAACAAGTCTTCACCATATCACCTGAATGAGAGGCTCAGATATGCAGACATTCACTTACACCAATGCAGCCTGCAATAAGGCGTTTGAAGTGGTCCTTCTTCCGCTTGTCTGCCATTTTCAGCTGTGATGTGTTCATTAGTTTCGTGTCAAATTGTTCCAGTGAGTCCTTCTGAATCTCTGGGACCTGCTCCATCACCGCTTTCAGCTCTGCATAGCGAGATCGCTGTAACAGAAAAATGCAGTCCGTGTGTATGTTATCAGATACTGTATATATAGTACAGTCGCCACATTTTCAGAATGACTTCCATGTGCCTTGAGCAATGTATCAAAAAATTGACTGTGCTGAACTTGTGGTGGGTAACCAACCTCTCCATGTCCTCAACACAATATCTACTACCACACACACCAGCTGCACAACTTCCTGAGGCAGCCCCGCCCAACCAAATCCAGCAGAGGCAGCTGTGAAACAGCATGTGACCACTACACAAGGCACAGAGTTTACTGATGGGAGTGATTTTCTACCACCTACCTGGGCTATCATTTCTTATGCCTTCCAAGTCTAATTTCTCACAGAAAGCTGATTTAACACAACTGGCCGATAAGCACTGTGCAACTTGCATTGTATGGTTTACTGGGACAGAATAAAATAGGTAACTTGTAAACATAGTTCCTTTCTGGTAACTCTGGTTGTGTTTAGGCCATGTCACAGGCAGTCAGATAGTATGGGTTGTCCTTCCCTGCCAGCTGAGATATGATACAAATGAAAATTAAGTACTGATCATGACTGGTGATCTTCCAGAACACTTTCCCCATTCATTCCCACTAACGGGTCTAAGCCAGGAATGTCAGGACCCCATGGGAGCAAAGGTTTTTGCAGCTAGGAAGGGACCGTGGGCTGGTGGTGCTGCCCATGCGCCCACATACTGATGTTGTGCACATGAGCTAGCCAGTAACTGATGCCAGTCCCCTACCTTCCCCAGTTCTATCTTACAGTAGAAGAAACAAATGGGAAGAAAAGACTGGGCTACAGCCTTCTAGGCAAAAGGGATACAGGATATGAAAATAAAACCCAACTACCAACTTAGAAACGAAAGGCTGAGCTCTACTAGATGGCACAAGGGTAGCGGTATAAACACTGGAGTCATTTACCGCTACCTGTACAGGAAGGTTAGAATGGAGGAATGGGCAATAGCCCTGACATAGAGCTCGACATACACACAGAGAGCTAGAAAAAGACCACTTGTAATTAAGATGGCAGAATACCAGCCTGAATTAAAACAACCTTTGTAATCCCAGGAGGATAATTACTGTTTAGTAGGGTAAAATCTCAAAATTACTCAGAGGAGCAAAATAAGTGACTGGACCATGTCCAGGGGCACATATACTATCTTCTTGCCACTCCCAAAGAAGCACTGCAAACAATTGTGAAAGAATGCAACAATCGTGAAAAGGTGAAAATGAAAATTAGGGACCTACTGTAATTCTGAACTTTCTGTGCATCTTCACCATTCATCACCTTTGGGTACTGGCCGGAGGTCATGACCAGCAGGGGCTTTTTGGACGGGCGGAGTCAATGCACCATTGGCGCCGCCCTAGAGGCGACACACTGCGTGGCACTCAGCGTTGGCTGTTAGATGCTAATGACTCCACCCTCCTGCCACTTCTGAGTCGCTGCAGAGGTGAGAAAGAGGGTTGGGAGGGTGGGACAAGGAAGTCCAAGGGACAGACAAAGGAAAAGATATATAAACTAAAAGAAGAAATAAACTACTGAGGACAGAAAAGCTTGAACGACTAAGGGGATTGGGTAGGGGCCCCAATCTCTGGAAGTAGAAAAGAGGGAGGGAGGGTGGGTTAAGGATTTCAGAATAAGGATGAGAGTGAGGGGGAAAACTGGAAAATACACCCTGGAACCTTGACCTGTCTCCACAGTGTACAGAAACTGCGAAGGAGTACCCAAGAGGCTAACTGCCAGAATTCAAGGAACAGAAACACTGGCAATAACTCCAACAAAAAGCAGAATCAGCTCTTCTGGAAGAAAAGACAGGATACAGGGATATCACCCCCAAAAGAAATTTTGGTGCAAGAAACCTAGTTTCTTAAATGAATTGAGGTTATGTCCAAGGACAAGGAAATCAAAGGATTGACGGGAGAAGGAAAGAAAGGAGGGTGACTGCCAACCCCCACCCCACAGAGGGTGGAATAAAAGCACTGAAGGAGGAGTGCCCCCTTCCTGACACTCTCCCCAGAAAGAATTATCCCCTGTACGCCTCAAGTTATCCCACTCCTGACTGACAGAAAGGAGAGGACAAGGAGAGACAGAGAGGAGGGGACCCAGAGACTGAGGCCCCAGGGAATGGAGGGTGGGATTGTGATGAATGGTGAAGATACACAGAAAGATCAGTACAGTAAGGCCGTAATTTCATGTTATCTGTGTCAATCTTCACCATTCATTACCTTTGGTGAATGCCGAGCCCTCCCAAAAGGGGCTTAAACCCTAAGGGACTGATTCTCTTAGCTCTCAGTGGTAACACACTAACAGGGAGAACCTTCATGGGGTATGGAGAGGCCCGAGGTAGGGAGAGTGAGACGGGACCCCTGGAAGGGTAGCAAGTTGCCCGACAGACGCTGTCACACCCTAAGGGAGAAAAGAACGGGTTACTCACCTGTAACTGTATTTCTAGGAGTGGTATATGTTGTTCATCCACATCTCTGACATGTCCTTTCCCTTTAAATCTTGCCGGAAGTCTTCAAGCTGGCTCCTCCCACCCACCGGGTGGTAAATACCTCGGCTCCGCCCCATGATGCCAGATCTTAGCCCGCTGGAAGCAAGGTTGTAGCGCCTAAAGCCGGAGGTCGGGTGGGTCATGTGGATGAACAACATATACCACTCCTAGAAATGAAAATTACGTACTCACCGTGAATTTTGATCTTCTTGGACGAGTATCCACCACTCATTCACACTATTGGGATCTGCGCCGGAGGCACTAGGACCCATCGGGAGCAAACTTTCTGCTGGAGGTCGGCGCCAGAGATGGAGCCACGAGGAATGGCACCATGAGCCTCAGCTTCGCGGCAATGACTATCTTGGCGTCGACCCTCCAACTGCCTCAGTACCTTTTACCAAGGAGGTGCAGCATAACAAGGATAGCCTAACCTAAAAGCGGACATAAGATAGTCCAGGCGACCCGTATAAGAAGGGTCAACAAAGAATCTTCACAGCCTAAAGATTTGAGGGGTGAAGACTAACAACAGAGTGAGCTCGGGGACGGAGGGTGGGCGTGTGAATGAGTGGTGGAGACTCATCCAAGAAGATCAAGAATTACGGTGAGGTACGTATTTTCATATCTTCCTGGACATAAGTCTCCACCACTCATTCACACTATTGGGAGAGTACCGAGCTAATAATCCACCGAGAGGGGGCAGGAGAGACCAAGAGCTCACGCTTCTAGGACAGAAGTCCTAAGGATGGCTCTGCCAAAGGAAGAATGTCGTCTGGCATGGACATCCAGTGCATAATGTTTAAAAAGTATGCACTGAGCTCCAGGTGGCCCGTGCAAATAACTGCAATGGGAATGTTGCTAATTTCCGCTAGGGATGCCGCGACCGCTCTAGCAGAGTGAGCGAAACCCTGCCCTCCAACTTTACCCGCGCCATGGAATAGCATTGGCGAAGGCATGCCACTAACCATGCTGAGATACATCTGATAGCGACAGGTTGACCCGGCGGGTCTCGATGAAGGAAACAGTTGCTGGGCTTTGCCAAAGTCCTTGGTTCTATCTAGATAGAAACGCAAAGCTCTCAACATCCAAAGAATGAAGAGATCGCTCATTTTGGAAGTCCATGCAGTAAGAGGAAGGACCAAAGGTTGGTTTAGATGAAATTCTGACATAACCTTAGGAAGAAATTTAGGATGAGTCTGAAGTACTACTTTGTCCTTATGGAACACAGTATACGGAGGGTCTGTGACCAGGGCATGTATCTCAGAGACCCTGTGGGCTGAGGTAATGGCCACTAGAAAGGCAGTCTTCCAGGTGAGAAATTTTAGCTCACAGGTAGCCAGAGGTTCAAAGGTTTCGGTGAGCATGTCTAGCACAAGATTAATGTCCCAGGCTGCAACTGGACGCCTTGTAGGAGGTCTGGTATGCAGAATTCCTTTAAGAAATCTCTTAACCACAAATAACTGAGCGAGTGTTAAGGAAAAAACGGCTCATGATGCGCTGAAATGGCACTAAGGTGAACTTTGACTGTAGAGTATTGCAGACCTGAATTGAGAGGTCCAAGAGGTACTCCAAAACCTTATCTGGTGGTCAGGAAAAGGGATTCAAAGAGGACTTTGCACACCAGAGCGAAAACGCTCCCACTTGGCTGTGTAAGTTTCCGTGTGGCTGGCTTCGCAAGAGCCAGAAGAATATCTAAAACCCTTCAGAGACATTGAACTGATTTACTTCTACCTCTTCAGGAGCCAAGCGTGAAGGTGAAGCGATCTCAGGTTGGGATGGACCACCAGCCCCCGAGTCAAAAGGTTCATCTGCGGGAAGTGGTCTCGGAGGAACTGCCAACATATTGTTGAGTAGTGGAAACCACACCTGCCGAGGCCAGAAGGAGCAATGAGAATCATCTTGTCCCCTGGGATTCAAACTTGAGGAGTACCTCTGAATTAGAGGAAGAGGTGGAAAGTCGAAGAAAGCTTTGTCCACTGCAGCCTGAACACATCCTGACAGAAAATGCCAGGCCCTGGATTTCTGGAGCAGAAGAGAGGCAGTTTTATGTGTGAGTGGGGATGCAAAAGAGGTCCACGCCTGGAGTTCCCACTCTTTGAATAGTGACTGAACTATGGTTGAGTCAGAGACCACTTGTGAGGATCTGTCTCTGTTCTGCTGAGATGGTCTGCCAGCTGCGTTTTGTATTCGATGTAGTAGACTGCTTGAATTAGGAGCCTTGTGCTCAAGCACCACTCCCATACCTTCATCGCTTCCCCTGCATAAGGAGTAAGAATGAGCACCGCCCTGCTTGTTGATGTAATACATCACTGCTTTGTTGTCCGTTTGAAGGAAAATG